>CM046880.1:331215427-332477423 GCA_025667525.1 Glebionis coronaria
CCTTTCTCGGTCATGAGCTTTCCGTTAAAACAGTCAAAGTTTTCAAGCTCATGAAAACGACTTCTAAGTAAATGTCAGCTTAGGACTCGTTCTTCAGATAAAAGGAAAGTTCATCGCCGATGATAAACTTATCCTTAACAACGGGAAGTTTACAACTTCTCGGACTTGAGCTCGTTTTATAAGATATTCAACATCTTAAGCTCAAGTAATTGGTTTTCAAAACTTTGAACACAATTTTTCGAGAATTTCTCAAAAGGTTTTTCTAAATCTTTCAAAATTGTGTGTTCAAAAATGTTTTGATAAAAAGAGCATGTCTTCTGGAATCGATAATATTTACGATACTAGAAAGGTCATTCAATAATGACACGGGGTTGTAAATAAAGTTCGAGCAGAAGTTCAAACTTTTAAAACATGCTCAAAATGGTTTGTTATTATTTCCGATAGTAACCCGCTTTTCACATTGAAGTCAAGCATTTCACCGGAAAGCTTTGACTTTAAAATCCGAAGTTATCATCTCCATCAACCGTAGCAATTTACAAATGATATCTACATACTCGACGATGCGACTACTCAAACGGCGACTACAGCTCTTTCAATAGAACACGGGTCAACAATTGAGGGGGAGCAATTGTCCAGCATTCAGAATCCTTGATGCCGAGAGTGCCAAGTTCACATGTTGGTGTCAAGACAACGATATCAATTGTCCATGTGGTGTAAAGGGGAAGATAATTTCAGAACTTACGAGGAAGACCAACATTCGTGAACAAGAACCATATGCTTCTTTCATATGATGTTCTCCATCATTCAGGTCCTACCTCGTAAATTGCTAGTCTTGTGAATTCATTATCATATATGATCTCTGCACGTGATAAATACCTTACACTTGTGTTTAAAAGGTATTTAATTTACGTTTCAAGTAGACCCTCATTAATTTGAGGGGGAGCTTGTGTAACTCATGAAGATAATTGGATTTGCATTTTTCTTCCCAAATTTTCTTAAAATACTATTAAATCAATTGATATTAAAAACATTGATTGGGTTAATATTTTTAATATGGGGGAGAAAATGTGATTTAATATAGGAAATGATTAATCAAAAATGGTTTGACTTAACGTGCTAGCTCATCCCGACATGTGCGAAATGTTTTCGGATATCGTGGCATATGTTAAAGGGGAGCAAAATGGATTTGCACTTCAAAATGGATTTCATGGTGACATACACTTACCCAAAAACATCTCTATTCACGACGGTGAAGATTGTGGTGACATAAGGATGGTAGGATAGGTTAAAGTCCAATGATTTCTCTAGAACCGGAGGAATCTTCCCAAGGACATTCCATAGCTAGAAATAGTAGTCCTTAGGAAAGATGGAGAAAGATTGTGAACGTAGCTGAATGCCGACCAAGTACTTAAGTTAGCACTGGAACAATCACAACAAGGTGCTAGTGATGACGTATTGGTAAGCATTGAAGGGGTTGAAGAATGAAAAATAATTGTAAAGATAAAGGGTGTAAAGAAAGAAGCCCTCCTTAAAACCTTAGGCAGAAACCGGGTCAATTCATATGCTATTGAGATCATTTTTTAATGATTCTTGATATTGAAGAAAGACATCATGGACCCAGTGATGTAATGCACAACCCTTCCCAGCTAACTCAAATATCTCTCAAAAGGTATTTGTTTTAATCACACGGAGATCAACACATTATCTATTGGTTTATTCACTCCGAATAAATTGGTATTGAAAAGGTGGCACTCCTCTCCAGCCTCCGATCACTAAAAATCCAAAATGCACGATCGAGTCTAGAGCCATTTGAGATCATCAAATATCTCATTAGGACACACTTTCATATTTCCTTGCTTCTTGACACACTGTGAAAAGTAAGAAAGATCTTAAGAGTCCTACGCAAAATCTTCATGATCTTGCCTGAACATCCGAGTAATACGAAAGTATTTACAATGAAGATGGAAATCCTTCTTGAGCAAATATCAAAAAGCTCATGGTAGGTGACTTGTGCGATTCTTTATGAATAAAACTTGTGATAACTGGAAAGCAACAGTGGTTTAATTCTTAAATGAACTTAAACTCGTTCCAGGCCTCTACGCATTATCATATGATCTTGCCAGAACACTCAGAGTGATTCTTTATTGATCACAGTGACGAGTGGAAATCCTTCTAGTGTTAACATCAAACAGCACTTGGTAGGTGACGTGCAAGATTCTATATGAATCAAGCTAGTGACAACTGGAAAGCAACGACGGTGCGGTTCTTAATTGAACTTCACTTGTTCCAGGAACATGAATTGACGGCTTCAAATCATGCGGATAAGATTATCCAAATGATTCACTCTTTACGTTCGCAGTCAGCTTTGGACGGTCGAGTAAAGAGAACGGGTTTACCCGCGAAATCTTGTCAAGGAGGTTCTTTATTGAAACTACCTGCCACAAGTACGATATTTAATATCGTCCAACGGTCTTCACCGACCGGAGGTAAAATGCTACCGAATTAGGATGAAATGTTCAAAGCCATTTCATCCGTGTATATTGTTTGTTGCTAACTGTCTTATGCAGCGTAACAAGAAGGTGGCATTGCGGTGTACAATCCAGAAGAAGTCGTCACCACATGCTTATACTACATACAATTAGTACTTCAACAAATTCAAGAAAGCCCGAAGGTCAAGTCTTCCGCTGTATCAAACTCTGAAGCTTTCAAGAATTTAAAAGTATAAGTATGTGGAACATGATGTCACGAAGAGGCAAATATCACAAGTGAAGAATGCACAAGGTCAAGGCAAGGAAACATGCTCAAGACTAAAGTCAAAGATCACATCAAGCATATTCACAAGAACAAGATCGAAGAATCAAGCATAGATGCTAGGTTTAAGATTTTGTAAAAAGATGTGACCTCCCTTGGGGGGAGATTGTTGGAAATACGTTTTTCCCAATAAAGTCTCGGTCACATCTTAGTTAGCATAGATCACGAGATATAGACTATTTAGAACTTTGTCTCTTGGAGCGACCTCCCTTAGGGGGAGATTGTTGGAAATACGTTTTACGTATTTATGAAGGATCGGTCGCTCCAACGATAATTATGTAATGGGCTCGTGATCCATTTAGTTAATGTATAGTCCATATAGCCCACATGTAGGGTGGGCTATATATATCCCCTCCTAGCATGTTAGGAGGGGTTGGTGGTTGTTCATTTTTCACTTTATTTCATAATCTATCTTTACTTTCTCTCTCTACTTTTCTCCCTTCTCTCCTTTCTCTCTCTACTCCTTCATCTCCTTCCTTCATCTTTCTTATATTTATCATTTAATCAACCAACTTTATACATCAAATCCATCATTTAGAATAGGCCAATGATCGCGTAGACCTTCAATTGTTGTACCCATTCATCTATCAACTTAAATAAAGTGTGGTTAATGTAATAAACACAAATTGTAAGAAGTATATAAGGCGTTGTTGTTGTGCCTTTAGATCAAGACATCTTAAACTTCAGTGATGTTTAAGATTGTAAGTTTGTAAAGTGAAGGTTTCTCCACCGGTGTAAAGGAGATTTGTTTGTTAGTGAAATAGAATTCTCGAATGGATACTCGAGCAGTGGAAGTAGGGCCAAGATAAGTGAGATCTTGCTAGACCGAACCACATAAATAATCGTGCATTCTGGTTTGTTTACTTATTACTACAAATTATTTACTTTTCTTATCAACAAGTCGTCTATATCTTTTATCAATCACAAAAAGTTTATAAAGATAATTAAAAGTAATCGATAAAAAATATTCAATCCCCCTTCTAGTTTTCTACAGTTTACTTTATAACCATGTAAGGGATTGTATTTACGTTTTAACACAATCTAACACAAATTTATGTACGCTTCAGTGCATTTATTTGTTAAAACGAGAGAAATTTTGTTTTTGTGAAGTTATCATCTCAAAAATCGAAGTTCTTTACTATTGGTATCTACACACTCAACGATGCGACTACTCAAACGAAGACTACAGCTCTTTCGATAGAACACGGGTCAAAAATTGAGGGGAAGCAATTGTCTAGCATTCAGATTCTTCGATGCCAATTCATTGTCAATTGCCGGTGTTACCAATTGGTGTCATGACCTTCATATCACAAATTGCTATCAAGACGAAGTATTCACCTTTCAATTGGTATCAAGACTTCATAACCAAGTTCACAATCGGCATCAAGACAACGATACCAATCGTACATGCGGTGTCAAGAGATAACTTCATCTATGATGAGGAGAACAACATTTTCCAACAAGAACCATGTGATTTTATCATATGATGTTCTCAACAGTCAGGTCCAACCTTGTCATTCTTTCTAATATGTGAATATGTTCTATATCCATACAAATCACTATCATTTCAAATTGATATCATGAAGATAAAACGGACTTGCATTATTCTTCCCAAAACCTTTGTTAACTTCATTAAATCAATTGATATAAAAAATATCTGTGGGTTAATATTTTTAATATGGGGGAGAAAATGTGATTTAATATGAGAAGTGATTTATCACAAATGGTTTGACTTAACGTGATGGTTTTTCCCTACATATGCGAAATGTTTTTGAATATTGTGGCATATGTTAAGGGGGAGCAAAACAGATTAGGATATCAAAATGGATTTCATGGTGACATACACTTTCCCTCAACCCATTTATTTCACGACGGTGACAATTGTGGTGATATAAGGAAGGTGGGATAAGTTAAGTCCAATGGTTCTCCTAGAACCGGAGGAATCTTCCCAAGGATATTCCATAGATAGAAATAGTAGTCCTTAGGAAAGATTGTGAACGTAGCTGAATACCGACCAAGTACTTAAGTTAGCACTGGAACAATCACAACAAAGTGCTAGTGATGACGTATTGGTAAGCATTGAAGGGGTTGAAGAATGAAAAAGAATTGTAAAGATAAAGGGTCTAAAGAGAGAAGGCCTCCTTACAACTTAGGTAGAAACCGGGTCAACATATATGTTATTGAAGATACACATTATGGACCCAGTGATGTAATGCACAACTCATCCCAGCTAACTCAAATATCTCTTAAAAGGTATTTGTTTTAATCACACGGAGATTAACACATTATCTATCAATTTATTCACTCCTAATAATTTGGTATTGATATGGTGGCACTCCTTTCCAGCCTCCGATCACTAAAATCTAAAATGCACGATCGAGTCTAGAGCCATTTGAGATCATCAATAATCTCATTAAGACACACTTCCATATTTCCTTGCTTCTTCACACTCTATGAAAAGTAAGAAAGATATTAAGAGTCCTACGCAAAATCTTTAGGATCTTGCCAGAACATTCTAGTAATATGAAAGTATTTACAATGAAGATGGAAATCCTTCTTGAGTGAACATCAAAAAGCTCATGGTAGGTGACTTGTGTGATTCTTTATGAATGAAACTTGTGATAACTGGAAAGCGACAAATCAAACACCACCTTCGAATTAACCCGAGAACATCAACACCATCGTCCTTCTCTCGGACCAAAACCCTCGAACCAAACAAAAATCTTCCAAACGATGAACAGTAACCTTCTAAGAACGAACAGTAACCCTTTTTTTTAATCTCCCAGTGGGGGAAATTATTCACTTTCTTTTCATTTATTTTTTTTATTTTTATATTAGTTGATATAAAACCAACAGTAACAATAATTAAATAACACAGATTCAAGACTTAAAAGTAAATTTGACAGGAAATTTAAATGAGACCAAAATAATTAAAAGAAACTTTTCATTAATTAATTAAAAATTACAATTGCTGAAAATTAAAAAAATACATTAACCCTAATCTACTTTGTAGAAAATTAAAATAAAGAAAAAGTGCTCCTCAGTTACATGTGAAAGAGGGTTTTCATAGGCAAAACCCCTGAAACCCTCTTCTTGAATCTTCTTCAATAATGATTAAATTTGAGCCCTTCTTTCTTCTCTTCTCTCTCTTCTCTTCGATCCAATGGCTGAAAATCACTACCCATCACATGGATTACCACCGTGGATGGGTAGGGTGCTTCTTGTGTTAGTTTTGGCTGAGGTGGAGGCTTTTAATTGGTGGAAACTTGATGGTGATTTGGTTTAACCAATCACACGCAAGAAAGGAGCCACGTCAACTGAGGAGATGAGGACCACAGTAGTGTTTGCCTCCGATTCTTGGGGGGGATTTATTTCCCATAGTGTGAATTAATCACTTTTATAAAAGCCCCAATTTTTTGTGATGAAATTATTTAAGTGATTAGGGTGAATTTAGGATTAGGGTAAAAAACAATGGGGAGGCTGTTTTATTTTTTAGAGAGATGAAAGAAAAATAGGTGAGGGTGAAAACCTTGTTAATATCGAAACAAGGAGTGGGGTTAGTTGTTAATAAACTCGTGAGTGGGTATGGGGTAGGGTGAAAAAAAAACGTTTTATTAAAAGTGTAGGTGGGGGTAAGAGTAACACGTGGGAGATTTGTTGTGATGTGGGTAAACTGAGACATTGTGAGTTGACTGAACTTTGACTACCAATTGCTTTCTTCGTCCATTTTACCAAGCCAAATGGGCTTTGGTTTTTATTCCATCCGTCCATCCTTAATGTGTAGACAATTGAGCTTTGGGCCCAAATCTATTTAAACTTTTATGTCCGAATGATATGAGTTGGGCCATATGGGCTTAAGTGAGAAAATGGTTCCTTTTAGCTTATGTTAATGGGCTTTTGGGCCCATTAATCCAAATGTGGGTCCCACAAGCCCGATTAACTCCATACATATTAAATCCGCTAATAACGAGCTCGATTTCGGCTTTTGTCGATCTTTTCTCCAAACTTGTCTCGGTTTAGCCGGTTTTCGTGATCTTGGCACACTTTTGGTCTTTGACATTGACTTTGTCTCTTTCTTGGACTTTTCTTCAACATTTGACCGTGAAATCCCGTGTTTTCTTTCCTTTTGATCATTTGTACCTATTTTAACACAAAAGCACAAAACCACGCGTAATTCCGACTTTTACGATGTTAAACACATGATTAGGTCTTGTTTTTCCTTGATTTTAGTGGCAAAAGGATAAGTGTTTACACACTTATTAGTAGGTGACTTGTGTGATTCTTTATGAATGAAACTTGTGATAACTGGAAAGCAACAGTAGTTTAATTCTTAATTGAATTCAAACTCGTTCCAGGCCTCTACGCAAAATAAATGTCCACTGTTGACTTTGGAAATCAACTGTATTCAACTTTGACCTTAAATTATCGTGTATGTATTATATAATACTTGATACAAATCATACGAATGGATTGAGTTTTAAATATATTTTCATTAGTATAACTTTCACCAAGTATTATATAACACAAACAAAATAATTTATGGCCAAAGTTTACAAAAAATGACTCAAAAAGTCAAACGTGGACATTTAATTAGGGACAGAGGGAGTACTATTTAATATTTACAGTGACGAATGGAAATCCTTCTAGTGTTAACATCAAACAGCACTTGGTAGGTAACTTGCAAGATTCATTATGAATCAAGCTCGTGACAACTGGAAAGCAATGATGGTGCGATTTTTAAATGAATCAAGCTTGTTCCAGGAATCAAAATTGACAGCTTCAATCATGCGGATAATTTTATCCAAATGATTCACTCTTTAAGTTCACAGTCAGCTTTGTACGGTTGAGTAAAGAGAATGGGTTTACCCACGAAATCTTGTAAAGGAGAATCTTAATTGAAACTACCTGCCACAAGTACGATATTTAATATCGTCAATGGTCTTCACCGACCTAGAGGTAAAATACTACCGAACTAGAATGAAATGTCAAAGCCATTTCATTCGTGTCTACTTATGTTACTGCATTTGAAGACGGTGGCGTTGCGGTTTCTGAGAAGAAGTCGTCCTCGCATGCTTATACTTTCTACACTTAAGACTTCAACAAATTCAAGAAAGCCTAAAAGTCAAGTCTTCCGTTGTATCAAACTCTGAAGCTTTCAAGAATTACAAAGGTATAAGTATGTGTGACATAAAGTAACGAGGAGGCGAATATCACAAGTGATGGATGCACAAGATCAAGGCAAGAGAAACGTTCTCAAGATTAAAGATAAATATCACATCAGCATATTCACCAAGAAAAAGAAAAGAAAAGAAAGACGAAGACTACGAGCTCAAAACAAGCATAGTATACTAGGTTTATTTTTATTGTAACTCGGGTAACCCTTTGTACTTTTAAGTGACCTCCCTTAGGGGGAGATTGTTAGAAATACTTTTTTACGTATTTAGAAAGAATCGATCACTCTGACTATATATTAGTTAGTAGCTCGTAGTCTAGTAATATTATGTTAAGGAAACAAGGCAAAGCCCACCTATTTAACTATAGGTGGCGACCCATTGTAAGGTCCAAGCCCGCCTTGTGGGCTTGGAAATATAACCCCTTTCTTTGGTGGTTGCTCATTTTATTTCACACACTAATACATCTGTTTTCTCTAGTTTATCTCTCTAAAAGTGTTTGTTTGTAACCCTTTCTCTCTCTACGCATTCTCTCTCTAGATCCAAGATTTACATAACTCTAACAATATGGAATTGAAAAGCATGTCAACTACTCTAAACTTAATATCATTAACTTTTGCTTTTCTACTACTCTTAACCAATCTATTGAACCTGCTACTTACTATGAGGCTATAAAATATAGTAGGTGGGTTGAGGCCATGAATAGTAAGATTGAGGCTCTTTTAAGAAACAATAATTGGACTTTGTGTGGTTTACCTTTTGGGAGAAAAGCTACTAACAAAAAGTGGGTCTATAAAATTAAATATAAATCCTCTGGTCTTGTTGATAAGTTTAAAGCAAGAGTTATTGCTAAGGGGTACAGTCAAAAGGAAGGAATATACTTTGTTGAAACCTTTAGTCCTGTTGTAAAAATGGTAACTGTTAGGTGTCTTATTAGCATTGTTGTTTCCAATTATTGGTCTTTTTTTCAACTTGATGTTAACAATGCTTTTTTATATGGTGATCTTGATGAAGATATTTATATGACTTTACCTTTGGGTTTTAACTGTCATGATAATACCAAGGTTTGCAAGCTCAATAAGGCTTTGTATGGACTAAAGCAAGCCCCAAGACAGTGGAATGACAAGTTAACAACTCTCTTGGTTGAGCATGGCTTTATCCAAAGCAAGTTTGGTTACTCTCTCTACATCAAACAAACTGGAAACAATATTGTTGTTCTTTTTGTTTTTGTTGATGACTTTATCATCACTGGTAATTGTATTAAGGAATTTGAAAGGTTTAAGTGTTTTCTTAAAACTATTTTATGATAAAAGATCTTGGAATAATGAAATATTTTCTTGGTATAGAAATTATTGAAAATGTTAATGGTATTTGCATGACCCAAAGAAAATATTGCCTTGAACTCATTCATGAATTTGGTTTGCTTGCTGCTAAACCAGCAGCTACTCCTTTACTTGAGAATTGTATTCTTGCTGTTGATGAAAGTGAGAATGATAAGTTCCTAAACAACATCTTTGAATATCAAAGACTTTAGGGAGACTTTTTTATCTCACCCACACTAGGCCTGATATTTCCTATGTTGTTCATTGCCTTAGTTAACATATGCATGCTCCCTTATAGTCTCACCTAAAAATTGCTTTGAGAGTTATTAGGTATCTTAAGAACTCATCTGGAACTAGTATTCAATTTTATAAGGATACCTCCTTAAGAGTATCATGTTGCACTGATGCTGACTAAGCTAAGTGTCTTAAGACTAGAAAGTCTATATCAGGGTATTGTGTTTTCTTGGGAAGGTCTCTTGTCTCTTAGAAGAGCAAGAAGCAACCCACTGTATACAGGTCCTCTGCTAAGGCTGTATACAGATGCATGTCTAGTTCCACTTGTGAGGTAATATGGATCATCAATCTTATGAGTGATATCAGAATCAAGAACCTGTTTCCTGTGAATTTATATAGTGATAGCAGTTCTGCAATCCATATTGTTTCTAATCATGTGTTCCATCAAAGAACAAAGCATTTTGAGGTGGATGTTCACCTAATCAAGGAAAAGGTTCAAGATGGTGTTATTAACACTATCAAGGTTGCATCAACAGATCAAACTGCTCATATTTTTTACCAAATCTCATGGAATATTTCAACATTTGAAACTTTGCAAGCAAATGAGGCTTGTGGACATGTTTGGGAAGTAATTTGTGTCTTCCTTGTTCAGATTGAGGAAGGGTGTTAAATTAACAATCTTTCCAAGTTATATTTGTATTTCTTGTTTGTCCCTTTTGTGTCTTCATGTACCAAGTTGGAGGGCTGTTTGTGACAACAATTGATACTTCATTTATGGGCTTATGATATACTGGTTTTTGGATATTGGGCTCAAGCCTTGTGTGACAACCGTGGTTTTGAGGTTCGTCACTTGGTCTTACTTTTAGGTTATTTTATGTGTGCTTATTTTATTTGTGTGTTTATGTGTTTATTTTGTGTGAACGAGGTTGGTGTGGTTATCGTTTATGAGTATAGAGTACTCATAAGTAAATCGAGGAATGGTTATTTCATGTTCATGAGCTCACAAGTGGTGACTATGAAATGAAATAGTGATATTTTGGTGTTTACGTATACGTATATGTATTATAGAAAATCGTATTTTTTACGATTTACGGTTTAGCATTTAGAGGTCTCGGATGAGGTAATTAGCCATATGGATATTTTTCGGGATGGTTTTAAGTCATTTAGGACTTAGTTATAATGTTTATTTCAAAATTTGAGATTTTTTATAAAAGTGTATATTTTACGTCTTTTACGGTAAAACGCGTAAATTTGACTAGTTTTACGGTTTTGAGGTTTTGGAGGCTTTAGGAGCTGAAATAAATTAAGGAAAATTAAGGTAATATTATAAATACATATATTAATAATAAAAATAAATAAAAAACGAATTTAAGGGGGGTTAGGTCGGTTTAAAGAAAAAAAAAAGGAGAAAAAAAAGAGAAAAGATTTATGGTAAGTGGTAATTGGGTTGGACAAGGATTTTTTGCTATATAAGGAACCCCACACATCATAACCAACGAAATTTTCTTTTCCCCTGGTGTTTATAGTCGACTAATGAAGAGAAGAATTAGGGTTCTTCATAAAAATTTGGGTTTTTACATCTTCCATTGTTCTAAAGGTAAAACCTTCAAAACCCTTTTCAATTAAATTGTTTTTATGTTTTCTTTAATCATCTTATGATGGATTAGGGTTAGGGTTTATATAAAAACAGTAAATTAATGTTGAATTAATCATTATATGATGATCACATAAATTAGGGCTTGTAATTAGAGGGGTTAGGGGTAATTAATGAGGTTGATTTTCTTAAACCCGTTTTTAAAAACTGGGCAGAATTTTGGTGTCATTGTTTTGATCATATCCAGAGTTCTAGGAACATTCAAGATGCGATCAAGCTAGCCCTGGATAGGTAATTGAGTTGTCTTTCTAAATCAAGAAACGAGAACTAAATTGGAGGTCGGGAAGTGGGTCAAAAACAGGTTACAACAGTCGGAGGTCAAAGCAGTTTTGAATTCAGCCTGTTTTCTTTTTAAGTTTTGGGTTGTTTGGGGTACTTAGGGTTGCATTGGGATCTTCTCACGAACATGAGAGATGGTTTATATATTGTAGTAAGTATCTGCACTTGGGTTAAGGTTGTGGTTTAGGGTAAGACCCCTTAATGGTAACAAACTTTTAGTACGTTTAAAATCAGGAAATCTGGAATGACAAAAGTAGATATATGTATATCGGGGCCTTAGCAGTAGCTTTAAGGTTAGGGCAAGTGGGAGGTGTTAGCCAACATATGTAAGGGTATGAATATTCCTTTTACAGAAACCATGGGTATGCTTAAAGGGACGTTTGACTTAAAGTTTTGAGACCTAAAAACTGGGACTGTTTTGGGTAAAATATGAACGGGATAGTTATTAAACTTAACCAAGTTAGGGACTTGTTAAGGAAGGTTAATGGGGTGATTAGAGCTTAACAATGAGATAATTATACGGGAATAGACTAGATGTCCATCATAGGTTGATGAGCCATCTTAGTGATTGGTTGTGTATTGATTTCGTGTTTTTGGTTTGTTAGCTTGTTGTTAGTGCGAGGACTTGTGAAGAAGCTATCAGGTGAGTTTCATAGTCCCATGTTTACTATTGATTTTGACATCCAGATGGGATGGAAGAGACACTGTGTTGAGTTATTTTCTAAATTGATGCTGTGAATGTTTTTAAGGTTGAGATGGACTTTTGTGTACATTATGTGATTAACTGCTATGTGATTCTTGTTTGTGTGTGATCTGGATTGGAAAGGTACATAGGTGTATGGGCGCCTATGGGACCAATGGTTTGACAAGGTAGTGGCCTTGTGGTTTGACAAGGTAGTAGCCTTGTGGTTTGACAAGGTAGTAGCCTTGTGGTTTGACAAGGTAGTGGCCTTGTGATAGGTACATAGTGTGATCATCTATGGTACCATGTTGTTTGGCAAGGTAGGAGCCTTGGTTTTGGTTTGAAATGTTTGATCTTGAATTGTTAGTTGTTAATACATAATTGTAGCGCATTGTCCATATGTTTATTGGTTATGGTATTCAAAGCTTATGACTTATTTTGTGTTGGAGTCTAAACCTATGACTCTCACCAACTTTATGTTGACGTGTTTTAGTGTCTCTTTCAGGTGATAACGTGGTTAAGCATGAGAACTTATGTGGCTAGGATTGGAGTCGAGTAGGAATGCATTTAGAAGGAGATCCCCGTTCCTTCTTAGTTTATTTTGTTGTTTGTTTCTTTGAGTGATACTATGAACCTATATGTTGTATTGTTTGTGTTACTTGTTTGTCTTGGGTAAAAGGTAGGACTGTTACCTACTTACCTAGACTCCTGCATTGTTGAGATATTGTCATGACATTGTGTCGCCATTTATGTCATTATATTTTGCATTTTAGTTTTCTCTATAGAGACACCGTTTGTTGTGATGATATCCATACGTCGCACCCCATATTCCGCCATGGTGGGGTGTTACAGAATGGTATCAGAGCCAATGGTTATAGAGAATTAGGTTGCTTAGTCGCGTAGCCTAGTCTATAGCTTAAGGGTCCCTGCATATAGGCGTCATAGGAGTATGTGTGCATTTTACATAAATTGATCTGTTTGGGTGTTATTTATTGTGATGTTTTGACTAGTATGAATTGAACCATAGTAAGTTCATACTTAGCCACATGTTATTTTCTTTTCGGGTTGTGAGTAGTGCGGGTTGAACCATAATCATCCACGCTAGTCATTGTCGTATTTTGCTTATATTGTACATTATAGTACATAATTTGTTACATAGTAGTTTCTATCTTTTATTGGGTTATTTTATGTACTTGAGGTATGTTTTTTTGTCTTTTGATGTTTAAGTCATGTTCCCTAAGAATCATGTGGTTGTTCGAGTTAGGAGGAGTAGGTGGATATGAAGGATTTTAAGCGGTTTCCACTCTTATGGGCGACATGACTTATAACTGATTATGTTTTGTTTTGGATTTAGTCTATACTGTTTTAGCTAGACTATGGATTTTTGTATTCCAAGAGTTTTACTATGTTATTTTAATAAATGGAGTTTTCGATCTTATTGGTTATGTGGTTATGAGCTTATGTGAGTAGATGGATTTATGTGTTATATGTTGTATTGATTCTTATAAGTGTCATCATAGGAGGGAGTGCATTGGGGAAAGGGTAATTGTATAAGTATGGTGGCCAACATAGTTATACAAGTACCACAACTTCAATGGGTTCCCAAGTATGGTTGCATGAAAGAGGGTTAGTACATGCTTGTATATGATGAGATGTAGATTTGGGGTATACGTATAATATATGGGTTTATGTAATGGCTGCCTATGATATGGCTATTGTTCTTATTGTCTTATATGTTTTGGGTTATAGTTGTGTTGTGTGATTATGGGGTCACACGATATGGTTTGGTTTTGGAGGTGGGATTTATGCCTTGTTGTGGCATGGTGAGATGGTGATTACTCGTATGGAAAAACGAGCGTATAAAGCGATTGATTGACTAACGTGTATGATAACGAGTATGTTTGGGGGATTCAATAGGTATACATATGCGGATGTATATATACTACTGTGTGTTAAATTATGGTATATGGTCGTTCACTAGTTATTATAACTTGAACGTACCTTGTGTTTGTTCGTGTTTTATGGTGCTGGTGTTTGATGGAGTTTCAACGACGTTTTGAATCTTTTGAACTGTGTCTTGTAGCGTATTCTTTGAGTTTCGTATTTCACGTGTACGTTTTAAAACGGTGTTCTTGGTTTTAAGTCTATTGAAATAACTTGGGATTTCTTTTGAGATAATGAAATCTTTTGTGTTGAGTCTTACATTTCTTTTGGTTGGTATATGGAAAAAGGGGACTTGGAATTCTAGTATAGAGTTAGATAGTTGGTCGTTTTCGGTAAAATAAGGGTAAGGTGTTGGGGTCGTGTTTGAAACAAGATGTAACATAAGATTTCTTTTTAATCAACACTTATTTATTTTAAATTCTAAAAGACTTTCTTAAAATAAAGCGGAGTAAAATTTCTTTCCACTTACATAATTTATATAATTGGGTTTACCCGATTCACGTCATTTATAATTATTAATACAAGATTAAATTGAGTTTATGAAGATTTCACATACAATTATATCTTTCATTTAAATGGATTGCATTAATCGCTAAATTTATTCTTTAGTTTTTAAAACAACTAGTATAAAATTGTTATGGTCGTAACTTGTTCGTTTTTAAAGCTTTTTGGGTGATTCAAAAGCCTAAAATTATGTACTCGGAACGTACTTTTCAAATATTCAGAATGTATAGTCATGGGAGGTCAGTGGACTGGTCGGAATTGTTGTACAAGTGTCGGGTTCAAGGTTGAGTTTGAATAGTAGTTTTATTTTTATGATTTGGGATGCACAGGATACCTAGTCTTTGAGTTGAGTTTTGAGATCGTCTAGAAGGTTGTTTGTAGATGGTTTGAGTCACATAGATGTGGGGAGGAAAAAAAAATAAAAATAAAAATATATTCTTTTGGAAAAGTCGATCTTTTGCACGGTTTAAATAATATGTCACGGGGCGTAATATGTTTTGGTTACCAATGGGTGTGTCTTGGATTATTTTTCATTGTTATGGGTCATGTTGAGTTGATACACATTTTGGGTTTGAGTTTTCTTTGGAGTCTTGTGGTTTTGAATTGTTTTAATTGGTGCACGTGAAATGTCTTTAAGTTATCCGTGGGTTTGATTCGTTGATCATATCTGGTGGATTCAGGATGTACTTTTGGTTACGTATTGTTCGGGAGCGTTGAGGTGGTCGTATGAAAGACTTGGTTGCGCCTACACGATTTCGTAGGTGACTATGAGAGAACGGTCGGAATGCCCTTAGTGGGGAGGAAAGAAGTTCGTAGACGAACTAATGTGGTCATGAGGTCTCTTAGGAGTGTCAAGGGAGATGAATATAGGTTGCATAATGTATGGTTATTGGCACAAGTAACGCGCCATAGAGAGTGTTGGAAGGGGATATGGTTCGTAAGGCATGTATGCTTTCTGAAAATTTCCTGAAACTTAGTAAGGTTGCCTATTACTTTGAGGTAGAACCATGAATAGAGAAAGTAGGAGAGGTGAGAAGAGTTGTAGTTAGTGCCTTTCCAAGGCAAATCGTTGATGGAGTGATTTAAAAACAAGAGCTGTTAGAAATTGCAAGAAATTTATTCGTGTTGCCGCTAAGAGAGGGTGTGAGGAGGACATAGTTGAAATTGCTAAGGATGTTGTATGAACGCTTTGGGTTTACGGTTATGCATTTGGCTTCGCCAAAGCACTAGCGGTTCTCATGGAGTCAATGAACCGAGTGTGCATGAACGTATATAAACGAGTTGTCATCGGGAGCATCGACGACATTTTGACCTACTCAAATCTTAGAAGGAGGATGAGGCGAATTATATGTTGGAATTGGAGTTGTTAGGAAAGGGAGTTATACGTGAGATTTTCAAGAGTAAGTTTTAGGATTAAGTTTACGAGGATGAGCAGTAGAGGTGTTGGCATATCATGGAACTAGCAAGGGTGAAGTGAAGAAGGATGAGGGAGCGTTTTGGAGGCTGAAGAGGTGGATTGGATAATGAGCCGATCTTGGCATTCTCGGAAGGACCGGATGAATTCGCGAAGCATGACGATACGTGGAGCAAGGATTTGGGCGCGTACGAGGACGACAAAGAAAGGCGATCGCATATACGTTGCAGGAACTGATGATTTGGAAGAACTGGATAGACTTAGTTAGTGGAGCTGGACTGTTATATCTGCCTAGAATGTTAGAGGCATTTTGGTGTACGAGACGTAGAGAATGATCTATACGGATCATGAACGTCTCCAACACATATTTAATCATCTTGATTGAACATTTGGAAAAGGTGGTGGGTGGAGTTAAGTGATGAAAGAAAATTGCAAGGCCAAGTACCATCTGGGAAAGGCAAGCATGGTTGATGAGGCGTGGAGTAAGAAGAATGAAGTGAAGTTGAGACGAACATGAACTATAGGGATGGAGTATTAGGGCGGTTTGGATAAAGGATATAGGTTGCACAAGTTGAGTTGTCTAAAGCAGATAACGCGCCAACGTGTATGTTGCTTGGCTTGGACAATCGTATGGAGAAAAGGGACGTAGTCGATAAATGCCATTTGAGGCACTGTATGAAAGGATAGGGTGAGTTGTCCCCAATGTGGACTAGAATTGGTAAAATAGGCTACCGATGTGGAAATGGTGTTTGTTGAAAGAATGAGAGCAACAAAGGATGTTATGTAGAAAAGGAGGAAACCATTAGAGCTAGTGACAAAGTATGTAGGAAGTTTCACCCATAGTAACGGGTGGTACGTTTTGGTAAAATGGAAGAGTTGAGGTAGAGTTTTGTAGGTCTATTTATGATCATTGGAAAGATCGGACCATTAGCTTATGAGCATAGAATTTCCTGGGGGAAATGAGTTGTATACATGATACATTTCATGTATTAAGATTGGTAAAGGTTGTTTGAGAATGCATTTTGCATGAACGGTTATTCGGGACTGGTATTAATAAGAGTCTTTGTTTTTTTATCAAAGAATCATCTGTGAGATTTATTGACTGTGAGGTCAAGAGTTTGGCGATGAGTTTAATTATTTTTGGTTTGTATATGTGGTATTTTGAAACTTGAACTGAGGTTTACGTGGAAATGAGAGTAGTTCATTTAGAACAAGTATCTTCATGTGATTTGTGGTTGTGTGTTTGATCCTAAGGAGTAAATCTCGGGACGAGATTTCTATTAGGAGGGAGTGATGTGACAACCGTGGTTTTGAGGTTCGTCACTTGGTCTTACTTTTAGGTTATTTTATGTGTGCTTATTTTATTTGTGTGTTTATGTGTTTATTTTGTGTGAACGAGGTTGGTGTGGTTATCGTTTATGAGTATAGAGTACTCATAAGTAAATCGAGGAATGGTTATTTCATGTTCATGAGCTCACAAGTGGTGACTATGAAATGAAATAGTGATATTTTGGTGTTTACGTATACGTATATGTATTATAGAAAATCGTATTTTTTACGATTTACGGTTTAGCATTTAGATGTCTCGGATGAGGTAATTAGCCATATGGATATTTTTCGGGATGGTTTTAAGTCATTTAGGACTTAGTTATAAAGTTTATTTCAAAATTTGAGATTTTTTATAAAAGTGTATATTTTACGTCTTTTACGGTAAAACGCGTAAATTTGACTAGTTTTACGGTTTTGAGGTTTTGGAGGCTTTAGGAGCTGAAATAAATTAAGGAAAATTAAGGTAATATTATTAATACATATATTAATAATAAAAATAAATAAAAAACGAATTTAAGGGGGGTTAGGTCGGTTTAAAGAAAAAAAAAGGAGAAAAAAAAAGAGAAAAGATTTATGGTAAGTGGTAATTGGGTTGGACAAGGATTTTTTGCTATATAAGGAACCCCACACATCATAACCAACGAAATTTTCTTTTCCCCTGGTGTTTATAGTCGACTAATGAAGAGAAGAATTAGGGTTCTTCATAAAAATTTGGGTTTTTACATCTTCCATTGTTCTAAAGGTAAAACCTTCAAAACCCTTTTCAATTAAATTGTTTTTATGTTTTCTTTAATCATCTTATGATGGATTAGGGTTAGGGTTTATATAAAAACAGTAAATTAATGTTGAATTAATCATTATATGATGATCACATAAATTAGGGCTTGTAATTAGAGGGGTTAGGGGTAATTAATGAGGTTGATTTTCTTAAACCCGTTTTTAAAAACTGGGCAGAATTTTGGTGTCATTGTTTTGATCATATCCAGAGTTCTAGGAACATTCAAGACGCGATCAAGCTAGCCCTGGATAGGTAATTGAGTTGGCTTTCTAAATCAAGAAACGAGAACTAAATTGGAGGTCGGGAAGTGGGTCAAAAACAGGTTACAACAGTCGGAGGTCAAAGCAGTTTTGAATTCAGCCTGTTTTCTTTTTAAGTTTTGGGTTGTTTGGGGTACTTAGGGTTGCATTGGGATCTTCTCACGAACATGAGAGATGGTTTATATATTGTAGTAAGTATCTGCACTTGGGTTAAGGTTGTGGTTTAGGGTAAGACCCCTTAATGGTAACAAACTTTTAGTACGTTTAAAATCAGGAAATCTAGAATGACAAAAGTAGATATATGTATATCGGGGCCTTAGCTGTAGCTTTAAGGTTAGGGCAAGTGGGAGGTGTTAGCCAACATATGTAAGGGTATGAATATTCCTTTTACAGAAACCATGGGTATGCTTAAAGGGATGTTTGACTTAAAGTTTTGAGACCTAAAAACTGGGACTGTTTTGGGTAAAATATGAACGGGATAGTTATTAAACTTAACCAAGTTAGGGACTTGTTAAGGAAGGTTAATGGGGTGATTAGAGCTTAACAATGAGATAATTATACGGGAATAGACTAGATGTCCATCATAGGTTGATGAGCCATCTTAGTGATTGGTTGTGTATTGATTTCGTGTTTTTGGTTTGTTAGCTTGTTGTTAGTGCGAGGACTTGTGAAGAAGCTATCAGGTGAGTTTCATAGTCCCATGTTTACTATTGATTTTGACATCCAGATGGGATGGAAGAGACACTGTGTTGATTTATTTTCTAAATTGATGTTGTGAATGTTTTTAAGGTTGAGATGTACTTTTGTGTACATTATGTGATTAACTGCTATGTGATTCTTGTTTGTGTGTGATCTGGATTGGAAAGGTACATAGGTGTATGGGCGCCTATGGGACCAATGGTTTGACAAGGTAGTGGCCTTGTGGTTTGACAAGGTAGTAGCCTTGTGGTTTGACAAGGTAGTAGCCTTGTGGTTTGACAAGGTAGTGGCCTTGTGATAGGTACATAGTGTGATCATCTATGGTACCATGTTGTTTGGCAAGGTAGGAGCCTTGGTTTTGGTTTGAAATGTTTGATCTTGAATTGTTAGTTGTTAATACATAATTGTAGCGCATTGTCCATATGTTTATTGGTTATGGTATTCAAAGCTTATGACTTATTTTGTGTTGGAGTCTAAACCTATGACTCTCACCAACTTTATGTTGACGTGTTTTAGTGTCTCTTTCAGGTGATAACGTGGTTAAGCATGAGAACTTATGTGGCTAGGATTGGAGTCGAGTAGGAATGCATTTAGAAGGAGATCCCCGTTCCTTCTTAGTTTATTTTGTTGTTTGTTTCTTTGAGTGATACTATGAACCTATATGTTGTATTGTTTGTGTTACTTGTTTGTCTTGGGTAAAAGGTAGGACTGTTACCTACTTACCTAGACTCCTGCATTGTTGAGATATTGTCATGACATTGTGTCGCCATTTATGTCATTATATTTTGCATTTTAGTTTTCTCTATAGAGACACCGTTTGTTGTGATGATATCCATACGTCGCACCCCATATTCCGCCATGGTGGGGTGTTACACCTTGCAACACCCCATTTTGGTAAATGGAATGTCACGCGTGATTATGGCGTGTCATCAAAGCATACAAGGAAAAATATCTTAAACATTACATGACCATAAAGGAAATACAGGAAACAAACATCGGTACCCCAAAGTATAAGCTCATCACACACAAAAATAAGTACTCTAAAGGAAAAGGACTAAAAAATGTCCATAGAAATGAATAGCAAAATGTATGATGAAATGCATAAAGTAATGAAGGCTACAAAACTTCCAATCCATATGCACGTACGCTTAAAGTCTACGAGCACCCTTGAGTACCTGCCGCTTGGGAACATGAAAGGAAAACGGCTGAGCATAATGCTCAGTGCATTGATATACAAGTATGACATGGAATACGTAAGCATATAAGACTAATATCAGCGGAATATGATAAGTTCTAAGTAATCTGGATTCATGTTCATAAAACTAGTTTTATAGTTTTAAAAGACTTATGTTTCTATGAAAATCTGTTTAAATTAGCCATATAGGTCATGAGGTTCCACCGTGCATGAATACTTGGAGGGGAGACCTCGTCATGCAATTAGAGGGGTTACCTCTAATTAAATAGTCTGGATAGGAGGGATCAACTCCTAGTGAAGGATGCAAGGCACACATCGCATTCACTCTGATAATACTGCCAACATGTAACTAGGATGCACCCATACGCCCCACATGATAATATAATATAATGGCCAAAACTGAAAAGGGACGCCACGAGCAATCACTTCGCTGTGGGGAAGTCATAACACTGGTGCCTCCAGTGTTATGGTTATTGTACCTCCATAACTAGGTGACACTGGTCATGCATGTATATGGCTTAGGCTCTTATTATAACATAAGTATCAAACATATAAAAAAATACTGGGAAAACAGTTGGCTGCAAACGGGGAATCCTAATAAGGAAAGAATGTCCATACTGAAAGGACGGGAAATCCGTACCTTATGTATAGTGAACGAAGAAGACGAACGAAAGAGAGTCCTACTTCGATCTCACTAATGCTACATAAATAGTATACGTGTACAAGTATTCTGATTACTGAGTACATAACTGATTTTATATCATGTCTTAGCTTGTTTTATAGGTTCATGTCTTGTTTTATTGATTTTAACGTTATGCTGTGTTTACTATGTATTCTGTATATTCTGATTAAGTATTACTTGTATTCCTTGTATTATTATACTTGTTGTGTAATAATAAGTAACTTTCTAAACATAGCAGGTTTCTTAAAATAGAAAGTTTCCAAAAATAGAAAGTTTCCAAAAATAGATTAACTACTTAAAATAGATTAGTTTCTAAAAATAGAAAGTTTCCAAAAATAATAAGTTTCCTGAATTAGAAAGTTTCCATATTTAGAATTAAGCTGGATTAATATCATAAGTCATGTAGTTATAGTATAGTTTATTAATAATATTCTGTTCATTAAATAAACTATAGGTTATATAATTTAATTAAATATAAGCATGATTTTAATTAAATTAAAGTGCATAAAATACTTAGGTTAAATCATGTATTAATACTATAGAGTAAATTGCATAAATTGTCCTTAAAGTCTAGTCAAATTGCATGTATTGTCCTAAGCGTTATGAAAGTGCAAGGATCGTCCCTGTTTGGAAACTTTAATGCAAGTTTCGTCCTTTTGGGAAATTTTTTTGGGACAAAACCTGCAAAATGGCTAAAACATTTGGGACGAAACCTGCAAATGACCAAACGTTTGGGATGAAAATTTACAAAATCATTTGATATTAGGACGATATCAGCACTTTCAAAAGATTTAGGATGAAATCTGCAAAATGACCAAACTTTAAGGACGATTTACGCAATTCTCTCAATACTATATTAATATAACCTAGGTCATGATTATTAATTAATTATATGTCATGTTTAATAATTAATTAATACTATAGTGTAAAATAACTAAATACTTAGATTAAAACATTATTATTTAATAGTAATAATAACCTAAGTTTCATGTTTAATTAAATTAATTATAAGTCATGAATTAATTAATTTAATTATTTTGTAAAAATAATACACTTGTTAAATTAATTAGACTTGTAAAAATATTCATGAACCGGACCCGTATAATTAAGTAATTAACATGTCATGAACCGGACCCGTGAACCCTTGAACCGGTCCGAACCAAACCCCAAAAAACAGTGGCAAACCGGCTTGAACCGGTTGCCCCTGCTTTCGCTATGCTACCACCGGTTGTGTGTCGGTGGTCTTGCTTCTCGGCTAGCCGCTGACAACACAAGGGTTCCCACCGGCTGTGTGCCGGTGGCCCCTGCTGCCTGCGCCTGCGGTTCCCCCTACTTGCCTAAGATAGCCACCGGCTTAAGCCGATGGTGGGGCTTTTTCTACCGAGACCAACCGAAACCACAAGGACACCCCCGACGCATGCCGGGGTGCCTTGTCCCTGCTGTCAACCAAAACCAAACACCACCAAGACCTAGGTCTTGGTTGGTGGTGCGAACCAAACGACGCCGAGAGCCTTGAGGCTCTCGGTTTGTATGGCGGCCGAGACAAACAAACCCGAAAACACCCATAATTATTTACCCATGATCGCATGACATGTTTTTATCATCTTTTATTTAATTACTTGTTCATGTTTATGATTAATTAAATAAAAGAAAAAAAAACAAAAAGGGTTACGGATTACCAAAACACTTGGAATGAATAGATCTTGAATACACGAACACACTCGTAAGATTTCTTGAACAAAATCAAACAACCACCCTTGTGGTGTGTTCTTGCCGCCGGCCTAAGGAGAGAGAGAGAGAGAGTTTTAGGGTTTTTGATCTTTATGAAAAACTCTGTAATGTTTATGTTTCCTTTATTTGTTTCTTACTAAAAATCAAATGGGATGGGCCTTTATCTTCTCCTTGTTGCCGCGGCTATGAGGTCCCACCAAGGGAAACCCAAAGCTTTTCTCGTGTCTATATTATCACGTGTTTGTGTGTTCATGATTATGTGTTACGTTTAATTATTCGTGTTATTTATACTTACTTGTACGTAACGATATTTATCGTATTAATAATATGCGTAAATACTTAATTATATGTTCGTTATTCTTACGTTCATGATTTCATGTTCATGATTATAATTATTATTTATAATAATTATCGTGTATTAACATGTACTTACTACTTGTCGTAAATATAACACATACATAACTTCTGTAATTCCTAATCGTGACACGTGCTCAAGCTATAAAAGGAAAGTTTTAATATGTACGTATGTTTTCTAAGGGTGCTATTCATGTTAAAAGCATGCGGGTTTTACAACTCTCCCCCCCCCTTAAAAGAATAACTCGTCCCCGAATTATAGATAAAATAAACTGAAAGAGGAACATACCCAAATTCAAAATATGAAATGAGGGTAAGAAGCCCGGATAGACTCCTCTGTTTCCCAAGTGGCTTCCCGATCGGTATGGTCCCTCCAAAGGATTTTGACGAATGGAATCGTCTTCTTCCTCAAGACTCGTTCTTGCCTGTCAAGAACTCGTTCGGGTTCCTCTATGAAGGTAAGATCTTCACGAATCTGTTCCAGTGGATACTGAACCATGTGAAGGGGATGATGTTTGTACCCTTTGAGTAAGGACACATGGAAAACGTCGTGAACATGAAAAAGCTGCGGAGGTAACGCTAAACTGTAAGATACTTCACCGACTCGCTCAATGACATCAAACGGTCCGATGAATCAAGGACTGAGCTTCCCTTTGATTCCAAAACGCTTAACGCCACGTGCCAGCGATACCCTAAGAAAGACGTGATCTCCTACATTAAAATGTAAGTCCCTACGACGCTTGTCGGCATAACTCTTCTGACGTGAACGTGCTTCCTTCAATTTTTGCTTAGCTACAACAACCTTCTCGTTGGTCAACTCTATCATTTCTGGTCCTTCAAGTGTTCGCTCACCAACCTGATCCCAGCAGATTGGGGCGTGACACTTTCTACCATACAACATCTCGAATGGAGCACACTTAATGCTAGCGTGCCAACTGTTCTTGTATGCAAACTCTACCAGACAGATGTAATCGTCCCAATCTCATGTCCATTCCAACGCACATGACCTCAACATGTCTTCTAATGTATGAATCGTTCGCTCCGATTGCCCGTCTGTTTGGGGATGAAAAGTCATGCTAAGCTTAAGTTTTGTACCCCAAGCTTTCTGCAGACTCTTCCAAAATCGCGAAGTGAAACGAGGATCTCTATCTGAGACGATACTGGATGGAGCACCATGAAGTCTCATGATCTCCTTCTTGTAACTGTCGGCGAGTTTACTGACCGGATCCTCCTTGCGGATCGGTAAGAAATGAGCTGACTTAGTAAGTCGATCAACGATAACCTAAAATCGCATCATGCCTCCTCTTTGTCTGCGGAAGTCTGGTAACAAAATCCATGGTGATCTTGTCCCATTTCCACTCTGGAATGTCTAACGGTTGTAGTAACCCACTAGACCGCTGATGCTCGATCTTAACCTGCTGGCAGATAAGACATTTGGAGACGTAAGTAGCAACATCCTGTTTCATACCACTCCACCAAAAGTATTGCTTGATGTCGTGATACATCTTGGTCGAACCAGAATGAATGGAGAATGTGGAGCTATGAGCTTCAGCTAATAATGCTTCCCTGAGTGTAAGATCATCAGGAACACAAAGTCAAGTGCCATGCCATAAGATACCGTCGTCATCTAACCGAAACTCCGCCTGCTGTTCCAAATTCTGAATGATCGCCCAAATTTTACCATCATCCTTCTGAGCTTCCTTGACCCTAGAAAGTAACTTAGGTTCCACTCTAAGATTAGCCCAGTAACCGTGTTGTCCACGTACCATGATCTTGATGTCTAGTCGCTCTAAGTCTCTTATAATTTCCTCCTCAATTTTAATGTCGTTTATCGTACCATACTTTCTACTAAGTGCATCTAACACTACATTCTCCTTACCGGGATGATACTGAAGATTAATGTCATAATCCTTCAACAGCTCTAACCATCTCCTTTGTCGCATATTTAGTTCACGTTGAGTGAAGATGTACTTCAGGCTCTTGTGGTCTGTGAAGATGTCACATGATTCTCCATACAAGTAGTGCCTCCATATCTTCAATGCAAACACGACTGCTGCAAGTTCCAATTCATGCGTAGGGTAATTTTCCTCATAAGGCTTAAGCTGTCGTGAAGCGTACGCTATCACTTTCCCATGTTGCATGAGAACACAGCCAAGTCCCTTCCCTGAAGCATCACTATAGATTTGAAATCCACCTGTACCATATGCGAGAGTAAGAATTGGTGCAGATACTAACTTCTTCTTTAGGTCTTCAAAGCTCTTCTCTCGTTCTTCAGTCCAGACGAATTTCTCCCCTTTCCACGTCAGCTTGGTCAATGGTAGTGCTAAACGGGAAAAGTTCTCTACGAACCTACGGTAGTAACCAGCTAAGCCTAGGAAACTGCGAACTTCAGTCGCTGATGTCGGTCTTGGCCACTTGGTAATAGCATCAACCTTCGCTGGATCCATGGTGATTCCTTCTGCTGATACAATGTGACCTAAGAACGCCACCTTGACTAACAAGAAATCATACTTGGAGAACTTAGCATATAACTGCTTTTGGCGAAGTATCTATAATACTGTATGAAGATGGTCTTCATGTTCCTCCTTGGACTTAGAGAAAATAAGGATGTCGTCAATGAAGAGAATGACGAACTTGTCTAGGAATTCATGGAAGATATGGTTCATCAGATCCATGAAAAACGTTGGAGCATTGGTAAGGCCGAAAGGCATGAATACAAACTCGTAGTGCCCATAACGTGTATGGAAATCATTCTTGGCCATGTCCTGCTCCTTAACTCGTAACTGATGATAGCACGACCTCAGATCAATCTTGGAGAAATGTTTGGCCCCTTGGAGTTGGTCAAACAAGTCATCAATGCGTGGCAGTGGATATCTATTCCTGATGGTGATCTTGTTAAGCTCACGATAATCTATGCGTAGACGCATGTTGTCGTCCTTCTTCTTTACGAACAGAACAGGTGCGCCCCATGGAGAAGCACTAGGTCGAATGAAACCGCGTTCTAATAGTTCCTGAAGTTGTTCCTTTAACTCCTTCAGCACAAATGGGAGCCATGCGATAAGGATCCTTGGATATTGGCTCAGCTCTTGGGACGAGATCAATATTAAATTCCACTTCACGAGCAGGTGGTATGCCCGAAAGTTCTTCTAGAAACACGTTTGGGAATTCTGACACGATCGGCTGATTCTGGATAGATGAAGCTTCAGCCTCCAAATCATGAACAGTAGCAAGATAGCCCTCACAACCATATTGTTAAGTCAAAGCAATGCCTAAAAACATTGTTAGTATTAATTAATCTTTCTTAGTTTTGATCGCGACAAATTACAAAGACATTTATTGTCAAACACAATCATAAAACGAATTATCTAACAAACACTATCATAAAGGTAATAATCATTACACTAACATATCTTAATCATGCTTAGTGATCATAAAAGTGATTAGCCTTAAAACTCACTTTATTCGACATTACAAAAGATTTTTAATAAACTTCATTTTTAATAAAATGTTTTATTAAAATGAAAATGCAAATTTGAATATGGCATATTCCAAATGCCATAAGAATATCCTTTGAAGGTTTAAACAGCCTCAGATATTTCAAATTCACTAAAAGACAAAAAGGAGCGGAGTCTACGCCGGTGGTACCTTAGCACCTACGGCGGTTCCTTATCAATAAGGAACCGCGGCAAGATATAGCCGTTGGATGTTTTTTCCTATAAATAGTGGCTCAAATCTGCATTCTCATCAACCCTTTTTGGACATCTTCTTCAGCCTTCTTTTTCCTTTCTAATCCTAGTCATTTGTAAATGATCACTTAATGTGTTAAGTATGTTTACTCATGATTATCCTCTTGATCTCCTTCTTTACCTTGTCCAAAGAGAAGATCACTCACACACGTGTGATGTGATTAAAGATGTAGCATTGATGAAGATCACCTTCTCCCAAAGATCTAGTCATGTTCATCATTTGTTTATTTGTGTCTTGTGTAAATCCAATGTATTTGTGAATACTTAGAGTAGTTGCGTTCATCAATACATGGATTAGAGTTGTGTACATCCATTGCACATGTGTGTGCTTAGATTTATGTTGTGTAGATGCAAGCTACATGTGTGTACTTGGATATGATTAGTTGTGTAACACCCCATTTTGACAAATGGAATGTCACGCGTAATTATGGCGTGTCATCAAAGCATACAAGGATAAATGTCTAAAACATTACATGACCATAAAAAGGAAATACCGGAATCAAACATCGGTAGTCCAAAAGTAAAGCTCATCACACACAAACATAAGTACTGTAAATGAAAGGACTAAACAATGTCCATGGAAAGAGTATCAAAGTATAGATAATGCATAAAGTAAAGAAAGGCTAGAAAGCTTCCAGTCCATATGCACGTACGCTTAAAGTCTACGAGCGTCCCTGAGTACCTGCCGTTTTAGGAACATGAAAAGGAAAACAGCTGAGCAATACGCTCAGTTCACGGATGTACAATAAAGCATGAATAATATAAGCATATAAGCATATAACAGCGGAAGAAACTAAGTCCTGAATAACCCGGTTAAGTCTTAATAAAACTGGTTTTATAGTTTGAAAAGCCTTATGTTTATCTTGTAAAAACTGTTAAACATATTTTACCATTATCAAATATAGGTCATGAAAATCAACGTTGCATGAATACTTGGAGGGGTGACCTCGTCATGCAAATTAGAGGGGCTACCTCTAATTTAATATACTGGTTTTGGGTTAGGAGGGATCAGATCCTTGTGAAGGATGCAAGGCACACACCACATTCACACTGAGTAATCTGCTGAAAAACATGTAACTAGAATGCACCATACGTCCCACATGATAAATATAATAATATGGCCAAAAGCTGAAGGGACACCACGAGCAATCACTCCGCCGTGGGGAAGTCATAACACCAGTGCCTCTTGTGTTATGGTTATGGTACCTCCATAACTAGGTGAAACTGGTCATGCATGTATATGGCTCTAGGTATTCTAATTAAACATAAGCAATCAAACATATAAACTTATACTATGGGAAAACAGTTGGCTGCATACGGGGAATCCTAATAAGGAAAGAATGTCCATACTGAAAGGACGGGAATCCGTACCTTATGTCCCGTGAACGAAGATGACGAACGGAAGAAGTCCTACTTCGGTATCACTAATGCTACATAAATACATACGTGTATAAGTATCTGATTACTAAATACATAACTGGTTTTATATCATGTCTTAGCTTGTTTTATATGTTCATGTCATGTTTTACTATTTTAAGCTTTATACTGTGTTTATCTTATATTCTTTCTATTCTGATTAAGTATTACTTGTATTTCATGTATTATCATACTTGTTGTGTAATACTAAGTAACTTTCTAAAAATAGCAGGTTTCCTAAAATAGAAATTTTCCAAAAAGTGAAAGTTACCAAATATAGAAAGTTTCCAAAAATAGAAAGTTTCCAAAAATTGAAAGTTTCCAAATATAGAAAGTTTCCAAAAATAGAATTACTGCTTAAAATAGATAAGTTTCTAAAAATAGAAAGTTTCCATAAATAGATTAGCTGCCTTAATTAAATAAGTTTCTAAAAATATAAAGTTTCCATAAATAGATATAAGTTGGTTAAATAAGCTAATTATATAAGCTTAAGTGTTTTCTAATTATTATTCAAAGTCATGTAGTTATAAAGTATAGTTTATTAATTATTACATGTAAATTAAATAAACTATAGGTTAAAAGTATTTAATTAAATATATCATGATTTTAATTAAATAAGGGTAAAATACTTAGGTTAAAACATGTATTATTAACTATTAATACTATAACCTAAGTCATGTTAATTAATTAATTATAGTCATGGTTTTATTAATTAATTATAAAGTCTAATAAATATAAATACTTAGGTTAAAATTTATGATCTAATAATTAAATTTATAACCTAAGTCATGTACATTAAATTAGTTTTTCTTAATCCTAAAATTTCAGTGAATTGAGGATTAGTTAGTATTGACTTTCTATTAGAGGATTTTTTCATCATACTTTTCATAAAAGGGTTGCTTTCTTTTATAACATGAGATACTGGATTAGGATGCCTTCCTTCTTGCTTGCTTGCGAGAAGGCTAGGGGAGCACCTTGCTATCATGAAAACGCCAGTTGTTACCATAGTAGCTGCATGAATCAAAGTGGATACTGGAGCCTCTCTTTCAATATTCGGAAGTGACTTTGTATCCCTTTCTAATGCAATATCTTCAATCAGATCTGTACGAGTGACAGGAAGAAGTCAGCTAGTTGCCATCCGCTAATCATGTCATGTTTTATTAATTTAATTTTACAACATAACTAGTAAAATCATAAACCTTAAAAATAATTTATGAACCGGACCCGTGACTAAAAACCATGAACCGGACCCGTAACTAACACCATAACCCAAACCACGTCGGGTTCCCCTGGTTTTGCTGCTGCCGTGGGACCACCACCACCATACCGAGACCATATGGTCTCGGTAGTGGGTAATAAACCAAGCCGAGACCCCTATAGGGCTCGGTTAGGCGTCGGCTAGACCACAAACACCCGTAAACCATTGATTTGATTTACCCCATGATCATTAACATGTCTTAATAATTGTTTTTAATTAGTTAATTAAAAAACACCGAGATTTTATGTGATTAGTAAAATCAAAACATAATAGAAAAGGTTAAAAAGTTATACCGAATACGTGAAACAATTGAGGATGAACACACACGAATCCTTGCAAAATATCCAAGATCAAAATCAACCCGAACACCCCTTGTGATGATGTATAACCGGCGGCCAAGAGGAACCAAAGGAATAACTAGGGTTTTTTTCTATTTTCAATATTTTGTGAATAATGAAAATGTTTTACCCCTTTTTCCTAATTAGTTAAATTTGCATGGGTTAAGCCCATGCTTCCCTGTGTATGCCACGGGTAGGGGGCCCCACATGGGGTAACCCGTACTTTTCTCGAGTCTAAATATTATAGTGTTTTATCGTGTTCGTGTTTTACGTATTCTAATTAGTTATTGATCGTGACTTAATATATTTATTCGTGTTCGTAATAAATATATATACGTAAATAATATTAGCTCGTGATTAAATTACGTTCATGATTTCATGATAGCACGTTCGTGATTATAATTAATATTTGAATAATTATCGTGTGTTCATACATAATAAATACTTATCGTGTTCTAACACGTACTTAATACTTAAAATTCTTATACGTGAACGTAACGTGCTATAAAAGGAAAGTTCTAATCATGTACGTACGATCTAAAGGGTACTATTCATGGTAAAAGCATGCGGGTTTTACAACTCTTCCCCCCTAAAAAGAATAATTCGTCCCCGAATTATAGATAAAGTAAACTGGAAAAGAAGAACATACCCGAATTCAAAATATGAAATGAGGGTAAGAGGCCCGGATAGACTCCTCTATTTCCCAAGTGGCTTCCCGCTCGGTATGATCCCTCCAAAGGATTTTGACGAATGGAATCGTCTTCCTTCTCATGACTCGTTCTTGTCTGTCAAGAACTCGTTCGGGTTCTTCTTTGAAAGTGAGATCTTCACGTATCTGTTCCAGTGGATACTGAACCATGTGAAGGGGATGATACTGGTACCCTCTGAGTAAGGACACATGAAACACATTGTGTACATGCGAAAGCTGTGGAGGTAATGCTAAACGGTAAGATACTTCACCGACTCGTTCAATGATATCAAACGGTCCGATGAAACGAGGACTGAGCTTTCCTTTAACCCCGAAGCGCCTAACACCACGTGTCGGCGAAACCTTAAGAAAGACGTGATCTCCTACGTTAAAATGTATGTCCCTACGATGCTTATCGGCGTAACTCTTCTGACGTGACCGTGCTTCTTGAAGTTTCTGCTTAGCTACTACGACCCTCTCATTAGTCATCTCTATGATCTCTGGTCCTTCAAGTGTTCGCTCGCCAACCTGATCCCAGCAGATTGGGGCGCGACACTTTCTGCCATACAACATCTCAAAAGGAGCACACTTGATACTTGCGTGCCAACTGTTGTTGTATGCAAACTCCACCAAACAGATATACTCGTCCCAATTACGCGTCCATTCCAACGCACAAGACCTCAACATGTCCTCCAATGTCTGAATCGTTCGCCGACTGCCCGTCTGTTTGAGGATCAAAAGTCGTGCTAAGCTTAAGTTGTGTACCCCAAGCTTTCTACAGGCTCTTCCAAAATCGCGAAGTGAAACGAGGATCTCTGTCTGAGACGATGCTGGATAGAGCACCATGGAGTCTCATGATCTCTCTTCTATACGTATCAGCGAGTTTACTGACCGAATCTTCCTTGCGGATCGGTAAGAAATGAGCTGATTTGGTAAGTCGATCTACGATAACCCAAATTGCATCGTGCTTCCTCTTGGTTGGCGGAAGACCAATAACAAAATCCATGGTGATTTTGTCCCACTTCCACTCTGGAATATCTAACGGTTGAAGGAGACCGCCAGATCGCTGATGCTCGATCTTAACCTGCTGGCAGATAAGACATTTGGAGACGTAAGTAGCAACATCCTGTTTCATACCACCCCACCAAAAGTACTGCTTGATGTCATGGTACATCTTAGTCGAACCAGGATGTATAGAGAATGGGGAGCTATGAGCTTCAGCTAACAAGGCTTCCCGGAGTTCTTGATCATCAGGAACACAAAGTCTCGTGTCCTGCCATACGATACTATCTGCATCTACTCTGAATTTCGTTTGCTTCTCCAAATTCTGAACTATCGCCCGGATTTCTCCATCATCTTTCTGAGCTTCCTTGATCTTAGAGAATAACTCGGGTTCTACTCTAAGATTATCCCAGTAACCATGTTGTCCACGTACCATGATCTCTATGTCTAGTCGCTCCAAGTCTCTTATGATTTCCTCCTCAATCGTAATGCCGTTGATCATTCCGGACTTCCTGCTAAGTGCATCTGCTACTACATTCGCCTTTCTGGGATGATACTGTAGATTAATGTCATAATCCTTCAACAGCTCTAACCATCTTCTCTGCCTCATGTTAATTCACGTTGAGTGAAGATATACTTCAAGCTCTTGTGGTCCGTGAAAATGTCACATGATTCTCCATATAAGTAGTGCCTCCATATCTTCAATGCAAACACGACTGCAGCAAGTTCCAAGTCATGTGTGGGGTAATTTTCTTCATAAGGCTTAAGCTGCCGTGAAGCGTACGCGATAACTTTCCCATGTTGCATGAGAACATAGCCAAGTCCCTTCCCCGATGCATCACTGTAGATTTGAAATCCACCCGTACCAGATGGGAGAGTAAGAATAGGTGCAGATACTAGCTTCTGCTTCAGGTCTTCAAAGCTCTTCTCTCGTTCTTCAGTCCAGACGAATTTCTCCCCTTTCCGCATCAGTTTGGTCAATGGTATTGCTAAGCGGGAAAAGTTCTCCACGAACCTACGGTAATAGCCAGCTAAGCCTAAGAAACTGCGGACTTCAGTCGCTGATGTCGGCCTCGACCACTTAGTAATAGCCTCAACCTTCGCTGGATCCATAGTGATTCCTTCTGCTGATACAATGTGACCTAAGAATGCCACTTTGTCTAACCAGAACTCACACTTGGAGAATTTAGCATACAGCTGCTTCTAGCGAAGAACCTGTAGTACTGTACGAAGATGGTCTTCGTGTTCCTCCTTGGACTTTGAGAAAATCTGGATGTCATCGATGAAGACAATGACGAACTTGTCCAGAAATTCATGGAAGATTTTGTTCATCAAATCCATGAACACTGCTGGAGCATTGGTCAGGCCGAATGGCATGACTACAAATTCGTAGTGGCCATAGCGTGTATGGAAAGCAGTCTTGGCGATGTCCTGCTCCTTAACCCGTAGATGATGATAGCCTGACCTAAGATCAATCTTGGAGAATTGTTTGGCCTCTTGGAGTTGGTCAAACAGATCGTCTATACGCGGTAGTGGATACCTATTCCTGATAGTAATCTTGTTGAGCTCGCGATAGTCTATGCAAAGACGCATACTGCCGTCCTTCTTCTTAACAAATAAGACCGGTGCGCCCCATGGAGACGCGCTCGGTCGAATGAAACCTCGTTCTAGAAGTTCTTGTAGTTGATCCTTCAGCTCCTTTAACTCTATGGGAGCCATGCGATAAGGAGCCTTGGAAATCGGTTCAGCTCTTATGATGAGCTCGATATTGACTTCCACTTCTCGTGCAGGTGGTATGCCCGGAAGTTCTTCTGGAAATACATCTTGGAATTGATGGAGATTTAGCATCCATGTCGTGAACCATAGCTAGATAACCCTCGCAGCCATGTGACAGTAGTGCACGTGCTTGCAGGGTAGATATGATTTGTATAGACCTTCCGGGTACGAACCCGTTTTGAATGTACTCGGGTGCATTAACATCACCGAAGATGACTCGATATGAATGGCAGTCTATGGTATCATGATGCTTCGATAGCCAGTCCATGCCCAAAATCATGTCAAAGTCATTCATGTCCAGCGGAAGTGCATCAACAGGACGAACCTTATCATCAAACTCTAGGGGAAGACTCTTGTATTCATGGGTGATTAATACAGAGTCCCTCAAGGGCGTGGAAATACTGAGTCTATTTTCTAGTGGCATGGGGAGCATCCTAATGTTCTTGGCATAAGCAGTAGAAATGACCGAGTGTGTAGCACCCGTATCAAAAAGAACACACGTAGCTTGACCATACATATACAAGATTCCAGTGATGGTACTTGTAGACTTGTTGGCCTGATCTCGAGATGTCGTGTATGGTAGGAGGCGGCTTGGTATCAGCATGTCCCGATGTGCCCTCCATCTCGCCCTTACGGCAGTCCTTCATGTGATGGCCAGGAAGACCACACTTGAAGCATGCGTCAGTGTCACGACGACATGGCCCTAGGTACCTACGGTGGAAACTAGAGCAAAGAGGATGAGTATATCCTCCAACAGGTGCTCTGGCTGGCTAAGGACCTGATAAAACATTTTACATGAGACATGATAATAGGGTACAAAGGACAATGCGAATAATCGTAAGATTGAATACCAGTGATAGCTGGACGGCTAGGCTGTGAACCTCTTTGGTTCTGGTCCCTACCGCTTCCATGGTTCTTGGTAGAAGATTTGCTAAAGTGTCAGAATTATGAGTTATAACATGAAATCATAAGAAAATGCGTAAGTATTAGGACCTGCTGCCGTTGGAGTGTCCAGCGTTGTTACGGTAATTATCATTACCGCCACGCCTATCCGTAGCAGAACGGTCGTTAGTCTGACCGTTTCCCTTGGGCTGATTAGGCTGCTGCTGAGTAGCCGGCTGAGACCGGTCCCCAGTTTTCTGCCTGGAAGATACAATTTAAATAGATGAATAATTGACATATATAGAAAGAATACGGATTGGTCACCGTTTGAATACGAATGTTTACCTCTTTTTGGGTTTCTCAGCTTCCCCGAACTCATCTCTCTCATGCAGCATCTCCAGCTTACGTGTCGCATCGGCCACTTGTGCTACTGTGTTAAACGTAGCACACACCAAGTTGTTTGCGACCGATGTGCGAAGAGCCCACCTAAAGTAGTGTGCCTGTTCTTTAGGAGTACCTGCCGCTGCACCAAGGAAACCAGCTAAGCGAAGAAAGCGCTGCATGAACTCGTTGCTATTCTCCCCAGCTCTCTGTCGGATCCTATGGTACTCCCTCTTAAGCTTGTCTTGCTCAGCCTTGGGTAAGAACTGCTCCATCACCCTATATCTGAACTGAGCCCATGTCAAACCAGCCACCCAATTATCACCTCCCTCAGACTGCTTCAATGCAACCACCAATTTAACACATCGCTCGAACCGGTAACATGCCAACCTCGCCTTGAACACGGGGTCACAACACATAGCATCGAAGATCTTCTTGATGTGAGCCAACCATCTTTCAGCTTCACTGGGGCTATATGTTCTCTCGAAAGCTTGAGGACGGAGCTTGTTGAATCTCTCCAGCAATATTGCCAATGTCACTAGAGGAGGAGGTGCTTGGTTTTGCTGCTGATTGTTGGCAGCCTGAACCTCAGCCTTGATGTCATTCCTTAGTTGAGGAAACAAAGCTTGCATTGCAACTTGGATTGCTGCATTAAGTTGTTCCTGCTCGCGTGTGAGAACCATCTGACAGTTTAACATAAAACACATGATTAAACTGATCAAACATAAAATATATACATGAAGAAAATTTATGCCAATAAATCAAGAGAAAATCTTATGCAAGAAAATTTTTACATGAATGCATGATGCAGTTTTATGAAAACTTTTGTATGCTCGAGAGTGAACGCCTATGGTCAGTTCACCCAAAATAAAAGACATGGCGAGGGGACGGCTATGGGTCGGTCCCAAATTTAAAAGTTTCAATAAAACACATGCGACTAAATAGGGCCAGTCCTGTACCAACCATTACTTAGTCATAAACCTGCGACAATGACATATATATGTATGCATGAAAATTATGAATGTATGAAAACCGACTGTCAGTTCTAGGAAGACCATAGTGACTACCCACTAATCACAAGTCATGTTTTGAGAGCCTACAGGTCGAAGCCTTGGCTCTGATACCATAATTGTAACACCCCATTTTGACAAATGGAATGTCACGCGTAATTATGGCGTGTCATCAAAGCATACAAGGATAAATGTCTAAAACATTACATGACCATAAAAAGGAAATACCGGAATCAAACATCGTAGTCCAAAAGTAAAGCTCATCACACACAAACATAAGTACTATAAATGAAAGGACTAAACAATGTCCATGGAAAGAGTATCAAATTATAGATAATGCATAAAGTAAAGAAAGGCTAGAAAGCTTCCAGTCCATATGCACGTACGCTTAAAGTCTACGAACGTCCCTGAGTACCTGCCGTTTTAGGAACATGAAAAGGAAAACGGCTGAGCAATACGCTCAGTGCACGGATGTACAATAAAGCATGAATAATATAAGCATATAAGCATATAACAGCGGAAGAAACTAAGTCCTGAATAACCCGGTTAAGTCTTAATAAAACTTGTTTTATAGTTTGAAAAGCCTTATGTTTATCTTGTAAAAACTGTTAAACATATTTTACCATTAGCCAATATAGGTCATGAAAATCAACGTTATATGAATACTTGGAGGGGTGACCTCGTCATGCAAATTAGAGGGGCTGCCTCTAATTTAATATACTGGTTTTGGGTTAGGAGGGATCAGCTCCTTGTGAAGGATGCAAGGCACACACCCTATTCACACTGAGTAATCTGCTGAAAAACATGTAACTAGGATGCACCCATACGTCCCACATGATAAATATAATAATATGGCCAAAAGCTGAAGGGACGCCACAAGCAATCATTCCGCCGTGGGGAAGTCATAACACTAGTGCCTCTAGTGTTATGGTTATGGTACCTCCATAACTAGGTGAAACTGGTCATGCATGTATATGGCTTTAGGTATTCTAATTAAACATAAGAAATCAAACATATTAACTTATACTATGGGAAAACAGTTGGCTGCATACGGGGAATCCTAATAAGGAAAGAATGTCCATACTGAAAGGACGGGAATCCGTACCTTATGTCCCGTGAACGAAGAAGACGAACGGAAGAAGTCCTACTTCGGTATCACTAATGCTATATAAATACATACGTGTATAAGTATCTGATTACTAAATACGTAACTGGTTTCATATCATGTATTAGCTTGTTTTATATGTTCATGTCATGTTTTACTGTTTTAAGCTTTATATTGTGTTTATCTTATATTCTGTCTATTCTGATTAAGTATTACTTGTATTTCATGTATTATCATACTTGTTGTGTAATACTAAGTAACTTTCTAAAAATAGCAGGTTTACTAAAATAGAAAGTTTCCATAAATAGAAATTTACCAAATATAGAAAGTTTCCAAAAATAGAAAGTTTCCAAAAATAGAATTACTACTTAAAATAGATAAGTTTCTAAAAATAGAAAGTTTCCATAAATATATTAGCTGCCTTAATTAAATAAGTTTCTAAAAATAGAATATTTCCATAAATAGATATAAGCTGGTTAAATAAGCTAATTATATAAGCTTAAGTGTTTTCTGATTATTATTCTAAGTCATGTGGTTATAAAGTATAGTTTATTAATTATTACATATAAATTAAATAAACTATAGGTTAAAAGTATTTAATTAAATATATCATGATTTTAATTATATAAGTGTAAAATACTTAGGTTAAAACATGTATTATTAACTATTAATACTATAACCTAACTCATGTTAATTAATTAATTATAGTCATGGTTTTAATAATTAATTAATTATAAAGTCTAATAAATATAAATACTTAGGTTAAAATTTATGATCTAATAATTAAATTTATAACCTAATTCATGTACATTAAATTAATCATGTCATGTTTTATTAATTTAATTTTACAACATAACTAGTAAAATCATAAACCTTAAAAATAATTTATGAACCGGACCCGTGACTAAAAACCATGAACCGGACCCGTAACTAACACCATAACCCGAACCACGTCAGGTTTCCCCATGGTTTTGCTGCTGCCGTGCGACCACCACCACCATACTGAGACCATATGGTCTCGGTGGCGGGTTATAAGCCAAGCTGAGACCCCTATGGGGCTCGGTTAGGCGTCGGCTAGACCACAAACACCCCTAAGCATTGATTTGATTTACCCCATGATCATTAACATGTTTTAATAATTGTTTTTAATTAGTTAATTAAAAAACACCATGATTTTATGTGACTAGTAAAATCAAAACATAAAAGAAAAGGTTAAGAAGTTATACCGAATACGTGAAACAATCGAGGATGAACACACACGAATCCTTGCAAAAATATCCAGGATCAATATCAACCCGAACACCCCTTGTGAGGATGTATAACCGGCGGCCAAGAGGAACAAAGGAAGAACTAGGGTTTTTTTTCTATTTTCAATATTTTGTGAATAATGAACATGTTTTACCCCCTTTTCCTAATTAGTTAAATTTGCATGGGCTAAGCCCATTCTTCATTGTGTATGCCGCGGGTAGGGTGCCCCACATGGGGTAACCCATACTTTTCTCTAGTCTAAATATTATAATGTGTTCTCGTGTTTTATCGTGTTCGTGTTTTACGTGTTCTAATTAATTATTGATCGTGACTTAATATATTTATTCGTGTTCGTAATAAATATATATACGTAAATAATATTAGCTCGTGATTAAATTACGTTCATGATTTCATGATCGCATGTTCGTGATTATAATTATTATTTGAATAATTATCGTGTGTTCATACGTAATAAATACTTATCGTGTTCTAACACGTACTTAATACTTAAAATTCTTATACGTGAAACGTAACGTGCTATAAAAGGAAAGTTCTAATCATGTACGTACTATCTAAAGGGTACTATTCATGGTAAAAGCATGCGGGTTTTACAAGTTGAGTTGTAATTAGTTGTGTTAGTTCTCACTAAACTATAAAGTGATGTGGTTGTGTCTTGTGAGTTCTCACTAAACTATAAAGTGATATGTAGTTGTGTTGTGTGAAGTTCTCACTTAGCTTCAAAGTGAAGAGTCGTGAATATTGGTTCTAGCTTTGGATTAGAACTCGACATCTAGCCTTGTGTCAGAAAATGGTGAAGTAGGCAACGTTGTGAAGATTGGTTCTACCTTTAGATTAGAACTCGACATCTAGCCTTGTGTCGTAAAAGAGTGAAGTGGGCGACGTTGTGTAGATTGGTCCTAGCTAAGACTAGGTCTCGACATTTAGCTTAGTGTCGGAAAATAATGTAAGCGATGTTGTAAGGTTTTCTCCGCCAAGAAGGGAGCTTGTGGATATAGTGGAAATCTCGAGTAAGGTGTACTCGAGGAGTAGAGTAGGAACGAGGATAGAGCCTCGTTGCCGAACCACTATAAATCTTGGTGTCTTCCTACTAGGTTGTTTCTTTCCTTACTCTTTACTTACATTTATTATCACTACACTTACTATACATTGTTAATGCATTAGAATTGAACCTAATCATTATGCAACTAGCTTTCAAGTAAAAGATAGTTTTGTGCACTCACCTAATTGAAAGGAATTTTAATTAGGAGATAAACCGATGAGAAACTATTCAACCCCCCCCCCCCCCTTCTAGTTTCTATAATTGGTATCAGAGCGATGGTGACACAAGATCTTTGAAGTATATTGTACTTTAAAACTTGGATCGATCCATTGTCTCCTCAAATTAGAAGGTTAAGTTCTACTAAAGTTTTTCTTTGGTCAAAACTATTTTTTGTTAAAAATAAGCCTTTTAAAATGTTAATATTGCATATTAATTAAATTAGTAGTATTAATGCATTTTAGATTTACTCTTGAAATGTATCTACTAGTTTGCATCTTGTTATGTGTAGGTACTCATTAAGATAAATCATTCTACTGGTTTTGGATTGAGTTACTTACACTTGTAGAAGACTCATCTTCTTTGATTTCCAATATCATTGAATGATGATATCAAGATGGGTAGAAGTGATACTAGTTTTGGAATGCAATTTGTGGCCAAGGTACGCCTCCGTTCTTCCACACGCCCTATTGATCATTCTTTTGATCATTAATTTACTATATGCTTGTTCTTGGCATCCTTTCCTTGACATTTATTTGTGGTTTGTGATTCTTTTCTTTTTCCCTCTCAAACCTTCATTGCTTGGATACTTTACTCACTATGGAGATGAAGGGTGAGTTAGTAGAAGCTTAAAGTATCAAGCATGATTTCCATGGTCTGCACCCTTACGGTTAGTAGGCCCAATATCATGTGTAACTTGTGGAATTAAGCTCATCTCTAGGATGATTAGTGAATCCCTTGAGATACCAAACTACTTCATTAAGTTGTAGGTGGATTTTACACATTTGGAATTGAAATATTCCAAGGATATTTTTATTGTTAATTCTAGCAATAATTATCCGATCATGTGGGAGAGAAAGTGAATATATACTTTTCTCATATTTTGAAATAGAATAATACTACTCTTGAAAATGATCTTATTCTATGCATCAAAATTGCTTGGTTTAATTCATTACCAAAGCCGTTTAGACTATCGCCGGAAAGGCACGTCTTAAACCACTACATATGACACAAGCTCTTCACATCATCAATTTGAATAATGTCATTTGTCCTTTGAGCAATGTTCTTGGTCTTGATTCACTTCTCTTGACTCCTCTCCCTTTGCCTTTTTGCTACGAGTAGTCGTTCGTTCATTTTGATCTTTTCCTATCTCGATTCAACTCGTAATCCTTCAACAAGGCATTATTACCAAGTGTTGTGGTGATCCGTTGATATCCTAAAAGGTTTAAGATATATTTTTTAAGTATTTTAAAAATTTTGGTTTTCAAAAATGCATCGTTTTTCTTTCATAAAAACCTGCCTCTGTAGGCGGTTCTTTATCTCGGCGGCTCAATAGCGCGGTTCCTTATCGATAAGGAAGCACGGGCAGTAGCTTTTGTCAGAGCGTAAGTTTTATTAAAATATCTTTTTCAAAACTAGTCTTTCTCTCTACTTCACCCACAACAAACGTTTTTCCTTGTTTTTTCCACCATTGTTGAAGCTTCAAAAACCTTCAATTACTCAAATTAATTGATTCAAGTTCGTGGGTTTCACTCATCCATCATCTAAGATCAATTAATTGTAAGTTATTTCTTTCAATTTCATCTAACTTGTTCTAGGGCTCATACATTCATAATTGGGTCTTTTTGAAATTGACATTGAATTAGAACCTTATTAGGAATATGAGTTGACATAGTATTGTTACTATGATTCCTTAGGTTCATATTCATTGGGATCTCACTAAAACCCATTTGTAGAACAAATCCGAATTTTGACTAAATAGTTTGATTGATTGATGGAATTGACATGAACCCATGAACAAGTTGGTAATGGCATTGTTAAATGCTTACCTAAAAACTTTGTTTTGAAAAACCAATGTTCTAGTTCATTGTTCATCTTACATAGTTCATATGTTTTGATCAATGGTGAAATGGGTACATTGTGAATATGAGATTGGTAAGGATTAAACCTTGATTTATCAAGAGATTGATAAAACACATTCTCACTTTGCTTGATTTTTTATCTATATGTAACATATGAGTAATTGGAGAAATATGTTTATATGTTATTTTATAGGTACTATCATCATGACCACATGATATCAAAATGACCATCTACTCACTAGAAGATACATGCCTAATCCTTCTTTGACAAATCTAACTCGCTCTTTTCAAAACACTTATCATAATCTCGAGTCTCGTTGTTTCCATGAAGGACGTATTGTTCTATCTAACCTTCGTGGACTTGATTTCATTCGATTCATGTTCAATACCATTGGATTAGATTGTTTGCTTGATATTGATGAGCCAATCTTTCCTTCTTTCCTCATGGAATTCTTTAACTTATTCAAGTTTATACACATCAACAATGGTTTATCTTTAAGATTTTCCATCAAGGGGAAAACCTTTTTATACACTCTCGAGGAATTTGGTGAGATTCTCGGAGTTCCATACGAAGGTCAATGTAGGTTCACCGATGCTTGGGGTGTAAACCACTTAGAATCGGCCCTTGTTGATGTGCGTTACTCGACTGAGATTCCTTCGGCTTCGGTCATCTCTCGTGCCATTGCTTCACCTCGTGAACATCCTAGTCTTGGTAATTTTGAAGGAGAATTTCGTGCTCTCACTCCTTGGGAATTACTAACTAGCGATCTTAGTGATTTTATGGTCCCTTAGGCCGAAATCATTAGGGAAAATGCAATGTGTTTGGTTGGTGATCGCAACCATGTGCCTGTTTGTCTTGCACATATGTTGTATTGTGTTGTTACCACTACTTCATACAACCATGCATTTTTCATGGCTAAAAGGATAAGATTTGTTTTCCTAATGGATCTCGGTCTACTCTTCCTTATGCCATGATTCTCTCACGGCTTCCTAAGAGAGTTCTTCTTGATCCTCCTCCTCTTAATCCCTCTTATTTTCATTCCGTGGTTCGAGTCATGTTTCCCATTGAAGGAAATGTCCCTTTAATTCTCACACATGACTCAAATGAAGATGAAAATGTCTCTCAAGACAATTATCTCATTTCTCGTTATGATTTGTCATCATATATCTCTCAATTGTCTTCACTAGACATTGATTCAGACTATCAATATTGTCTCAATCTTCATCTTCAGGATGGAATCAGAAGTGAATCAAGGCAAGGAGGAAATGATCATAGATGAATGATATATACCACTCTTGTGAGATTAACATGTGTGTAAACATGTATGGATCGTTGACCTCTATCTCTTATCTTATCTCTATTCTTAGGATGTTGTGTATTCTTAACTAACAATTTGTGTTTGGATTGCCTAGTGTTTTAATCCTAGTTATCCATGGTATCGATTTTTCGATTTACATGGCTCTTTGCATCTTATGTGATTAGATAGCCTCCTAGACTTTGATTATTAGTTCTCTTTGACTTGATAAACATTAGTATAAAATCTGGGCTAGCAAAAGTATAAGGAAGTTCTATTTTCAAACTCCGCTGGTCGCGGTTCTATATCAAAGCCGCGGTTCTTTAGCGATAAGGAACCACGGACCTACGTAAGGAACCGCCCAGTACTGTTTCAACAGAATCTTTACTTTACACTGTTTTCTTTAATATGTGTAAAACTTTGATAAAACTTTTGCAAAAACTTGCACTTTCCTAAAGTAGGCTACCTAATTTCATTGTTCACATAAAATGATTTTAACCTATTACTAGTTTGGATCATCCCCTTTTCTTCTTAAACCCTCTTTTGTTGATTGTGTTCTTCATCCCTTCAACTCTTCTATCAACCTCAACACATGGTACTAACCATTCACATAGTTCTACCTCCTCTTCATTCCAATCAATAATGAATGAGTTTTCCTCTCCACTCATTTCTAGCCCTCCCTTAAATGTGAATGCTCAACCACAATCTCATCAAAGGATTCCCTTTGTTTTTGAGCCTTTTTCCTTCACTCCACCAAATTCACCTATCTCACCTATTTCACCCTTGGATACCATGCCTTCTCCTCATCCTCCTACCATCAACACTCCTCTCTTGGGTGTTCCCATTTCCCATCTCTTGGGTGATCCACACTTGTTTGATTTTTACATGCACAATGGAACTAATTGCCCTTGTTGCTTGAACAACTTTCACCTCATTGATATCCTTAGGGTGGAGATGATTGGGGCTCACATTAAGTTGCAAAGCTTCTTGTTGAACCTATTTGTTAATCCTCCACCTCCTAGGAGATAAATGATGGACTTTAAAATTAACATGCTTTTCAAAAGAATATCATGCTAAAAGAGAACTATGAACTCAAGACCTAGTTGTTAGCTATCTGTGTAGTAGTTAAATTCTCTTTTTAATTCTTGTATTTTCTTTCCTTTCCGTCATGATTTTCTCATGTGGATGATTTATGGATTTAGTTTTTTTATGTGCTTTAATATATGTGATCACATTTAACAACTTCAATTTATTTAAAATTGAATCTAAATCTATCACAACCTCTAAAAACTTGACTTAAAATTGGACCAAAATGTTATTTAAATATTTCGTCACCCTTTGTCAAGACATTCTTTGTGAATGTGTTGCTTTTATGCAACCCTAGCATCCTCTAGTGCTAAAAGAGGTAAAAATCCAAGATTTGCAAATTTTTGAAAAAGTCTTATCTTTCTCTAAAACTTTGAAAATCTGGTTTTGCAGTCCACTAGATGCGGTTCTCTAGCCTCCAGGCGGTTCAATATCGATATGGAACCGCGGGCTTCTTTAAAGAACTGCGCCCAGTAAAGCCGATATTGTCTTATTTTTGGTCTTTCTTCTTTGACAACTGTTTTGGTTAAGATTCTTTGTTTACCCAATTTGGCTAAACATTTTCTAAAACCTTTCTTTTTCATTTCAAATCTTTGCCTTGTCTATTTTCTTTAAATAGTTCTCATTTGGGAGTTCTTTCATTCATCCCTCATAATGCTTAATTCTTCTTTCTCTAACCTTGACATTTCTTTGTCACAAACTTCTGAACCTAAAGCTTATTCTTCTAAGCTTTCAAAGAAACCGAAAATCTCGGTTAGACCCAGTTGGATAAAAAGAACAAGAATCCTCATGATTCTTCTTCTCCAAAATCCTCCAAGAATTCCTCTTTCTCTCCGATTCAATATTGGAATGAGACTTACTCTATAAATCCAATTACCAGAGAAAAAGAAATTCTTCCACCACCACCTAAACCTTTCAACTCTCCTTAACTCAATGACCTATCTTCTTTCCCTAACCTCACTAGGCATTGTGAAAACATCTCTTATCCATTATCTCCCTCCCCACCAACCTCTAATCTTGATGGACCTACCCCATCTAACGACTTTGTTGTGCATCATGGTTCCTCGTGTGCTTGTTGTCGTTTTCAACAAATTGAACTTGCTCATATCTATGACAAGCTAAATTTTCTTTAATTACTCCTCACTCGACCTCCTCTTAAAGTTTTCGTTCCCGTGAACAAAACTTCGAATGATGCTTTGTCGTCTTTCTTTTCCAACTAAGGCACTTTTTGTACTTTAGTTATTTGAGTAAATAAATTTTAAGCAATCTTGGAAGATTATCACTATTAGAGTAGCTTATACTTTATGGTCTATTTTCCATATTCTTTTTTTGTTTTAAATATTCATATTGTGTGTATGAATATTTATCTTGTATGGTATTTCATATTTTTGTAATATGAATGTTATGTGTGTTATCTTTCCCTCTAATTCTATTTCACACATTTGTTAAGGAGTTGATCATGGTTAAAACTTAAAATTAATTATGGGTGATTCCATAAATTTTAAATTTTAACCCATTGACATTTTAAATCATCTTTGATTGGCTTGGATGTTTCTTTTCTTCCTTTATTCCACCAATTGAACTATGATGTTATCAATACACACTCTTTGGACATACTTAGCAAATGCTTGCTTCTAATTTGAGATTTCTTTTCCTTCTCCCTCTCAAGTTAGTTAGTAAGTAGTGCACATATATACATTGGTGTTTCTTTTCTTTCTTCTAACCTTTGTGTAGCATGTCACCTTAGCTCATTGACTTGGTGTGTCACACCCCACCATGGCGGAATATGGGGCGCGACGTATGGATATCATCACAACAACTGCGTGTCTATAGAGAAAACTAAATGAAATTGAAATATCATAGATGGCGACACAAATGTCGTGACAATATCTCAACAATGCAGGCGTCTAGGTAAGTAGGTAACAGGCCTACCTCTTACCAAAGACATACAAATAAACAAACATCAAACATATAGGTACCACAAAGTTCACTTAATCAAAACACAAAATAAAATCTAAGAGGAAAGGGGATTCCTCCGAATGCAATCCTAGCAGCCTCTATACTCTAGCCACTTCTAACATCATCTTGCACAACTACCTCACCTGAAAATGACACTAAAATCTGTCAACATAAAGTTGGTGAGAACATAGGTTTAAGTTATCTAGAACATCATAAGAAACCTTGACATCCGCTGTAAATAAGTTGAAGAAAAACAATTTATAGTAATGGACCATAATGTGATAATCATGCTACATGCATCCACAACAAAACTCAAGCCAAGTACCAATCACATCTACACTTCACAAAGCACATTATAACAATCAAGAAGTATCCCGTCACACACACAAGAACACACACCACACTATCCGGATCTTTCCCACACCACCTGTGGAAGATGAACTATATCCCCGTCGAGATATCTTGCCTCCGAAGAGACGATGCACAAGTACTCAGGACGGATCGTGCCCCACGCTCCACACACATCACAACTGGTCCCATAGACGCCCATACATCTATGTACCAAAGCCAATCACAATCCAAACAAGATTCACATAGCAGAACACGTACCAAAGCACATATGAGAACACATAAGCACGCAAGTCACACAATAACACATTTATGTCCACACATTTTATAACATAGTACTAAATCATGTTAAAGAACATTTCAAGTGCCATCTCCATCCCATACTGGAAAAAAAACATTTAAAAACGTAGTTAAATGGGACTATGAACTCACCTGATTGCTTATCCAAAGTCCTTGCTCTAGCCCCAAGCTAATAATCCAAAAACACATAAATCAATACATGAACCAACCTCTAAAATGGTTCATCAACCTATGATGGACATCTAACCTCCTCTCATATAAATAACCCATTTATAACTCTAAACACCCCATTAACCTTCCCTAACAAGTCCTTAACTTGGTTAAGTTTAATAGCTATCCCGTTCACAATTTTACACAAAACAGTCCCAGGTTTAGGTCTCAAAACTTTAAGTCAAACGTCCACTTAAACATACCTATGGTTTCTGTAAAAGGAATATTCATACCATTACATATGTTGGCTAACACCTCCCACTTGCCCTAACCTTAAAGTTACTGTTAAGGCCCTGATATATATATATATATATATATATATATATATATATATATATATATATATATATATATATATATATATATATATATATATATATATATATATATATATATATACTTTTGTCATTCCAGTTTTCCTGATTTTAAACGTATGAAAAGTTCAATACCATTAGAGGGTCTTACCCTAAACCAAAATCTTAGCCCAAGTGCAGATCCTTATTACAATATATAAACCATCTCTCATGTTCGTGAGAAGATCCCAATGCAACCCTAAGTACCCCAAACAACCCAAAACTTAAAAAGAAAACAGGCTGAATTTAAAACTGTTTTGACCTCCGAATTTTGTAACCTACTTTTTTGACCCCCTTCCCAACCTCCAATTTAGTTCTAGTTTCTTGCATTGGAAAGCTACTTCAAATACCTTTTCAGGGCTAGTTTGATCGCATCTTGAATGTTCCTAGAACTCCAGATATGATCAAAACAATTGACTCAAAATTCTGCCCAGTTTTTAAAAACGGGTTTAACAAAATCAACCACATTAATTAACCCTAATCCCTCTAATTACAAGCCCTAATTTATGTAATCATCATATTATGATTAATACAACATTAATTTTACTGTTTTTATATTAAACCCTAACCTAAATTCATCATAAGATTATTAAAGAAAACATAAAAACAATTTAATTAAAAAGGGATTTGAAGATTTACCTTGGATTTATGAAAACCCCCAAATTTTATAAAGAACCTTAATTTTTTTATAAGACTCACGAATTTCCTTCATCCTCAGGAGAAAAATAATGAATTTGGTTTAGTATATACATTATATAGGGTATGGGTGAATCCTAGTCCAACCCAAAGCCCACTTTCCTTAAATCTTTTTCTTTTTTTCCTTTTTTTCTCTTCTAAACCGACCCAAACACCCCTAATTTCGTTTTTTTCTTTATTTTTTTTTTCTTTTTATTGTTAATTAATATCTTATTAATATTACCTTAATTTACCTTAATTTATTTCAGCTCCTAAAACTCCCAAAACCTCAAAACCGTAAAACTAGTCAAATTTACGCGTTTTACCGTAAAAGACGTAAAATATACACTTTTAAAAAAATCTCAAATTCTTAAATAAACTTTATAACTAAGTCCTAAATGACTTAAAACCATCCCGAAAAATATTCTTTTGGATAATTACCTCACCCGAGACCTCTAAACGCTAAACCGTAAATCCAAAAAAAAAATACTATTACTATAATACTTATACGTATACGTAAACACCACAATATCACCATTTTCATTTCATAGTCACCACTTGTGAGCTCATGAACATGAAATAACCGTTCCTCGATTTACTTATGAGTAATCTATACTGATAAACGATACCTCGTTCACACAAAATAAACACGTAAACACACAATTCAAGTAAGCACACATAAAATAACCTAAAAGTAAGACCAAGTGACAAATCCAAAACCTAGGGTTGTCACATGGTGCCCCAAGCAAGGGGGAGTAAGCACCAAGGGGGAGCTACTAGCGAAATTCCGGTTCTTTTCTTCTTCAAAGACTTGTGCTAACCTTTTTGCTTCGACAAAGGGGGAGAAATGATAGTGATAAACTCGTTAATAATTCGAATAAACTTGTATTTTACGTAAATGAGTTTATAGTTTGTCGTAATCAAAAAGGGGGATATTGTTAATGCAAAGCAATGCCTAAAAACATTGTTAGTATTAATTAATCTTTCTTAGTTTTGATCACGACAAATTACAAAGACATTTATTGTCAAACACAATCATAAAACGAATTATCTAACAAACACTACCATCAAGGTAATAATCATTACACTAACATATCTTAATCATGCTTAGTGATCATAAAAGTGATTAGCCTTAAAACTCAATTTAGTCAAACATTAGAAAAGATTTTTAATAAACTTTATTTTGAAAATGTTTTATTAAAATGAAAATGCAAATTTGAATATGGCATATTCCAAATGCCATAAGAATATCCTTTGAAGGTTTAAACAGCCTCAGATATTTCAAATTCACTAAAAGACAAAAAGGAGCAGAGTCTACGCTGGCGGTACCTTAGCACCTACGGCGGTTCCTTATCGATAAGGAACCGCGGGCTCCAATAAGGAACCGCGGCCAGATATAGCCGTTAGATGTTTTGTCCTATAAATAGTGGATCAAATCTGCATTCTCATCAACCCTTTTTGGACATCTTCTTCAGCCTTCTTTCTCCTTTCTAATCCTAGTCATTTGTAAATGATCACTTAATGTGTTAAGTATGTTTACTCATGATTATCCTCTTGATCTCTTTCTTTACCTTGTCCAAAAAGAAGATCACTCACACACTTGTGATATGATTAAAGATGTAGCATTGATGAAGATCACCTGCTCCTAAAGATCTAGTCATGTTCATCATTTGTTTATTTGTGTCTTATGTAAATCCAATGTATTTGTGAATACTTGGACTAGTTGTGTTCATCCAAGTTATTTGTGAATACTTGGATTAGAGTTGTGTACATCCATTGCACATGTGTGTGCTTGGATTTATGTTGTGTAGATCCAAGCTACATGTGTGTACTTGGATATGATTAGTTGAGTTATAATTAGTTGTGTTAGTTCTCACTAAACTATAAAGTGATGTGGTTGTGTCTTGTGAGTTCTCACTAAACTATAAAGTAATATGTAGTTGTGTTGTGTGAAGTTCTCACTTAGCTTCAAAGTGAAGAGTCGTGAAGATTGGTTCTAGCTTTGGATTAGAACTCGACATCTAGCCTTGTGTCGAAAAATGGTGAAGTAGGGAACGTTGTGAAGATTGGTTCAACCTTTAGATTAGAACTCGACATCTAGCCTTGTGTCGTAAAAGAGTGAAGTGGGCGACGTTGTGTGGATTGGTCCTAGCTAAGATTAGGTCTCGACATTTAGCTTAGTGTCGGAAAATAATTAAGCGACGTTGTAAGGTTTTCTCCGCCAAGAAGGGAGCTTTTGGATATAGTGGAAATCTCGAGTAAGGTGTACTCGAGGAGTGGAGTAGGAACGAGGATAGAGCCTCGTTGCCGAACTACTATAAATCTTGGTGTCTTCCTACTAGGTTGTTTCTTTCCTTACTCTTTACTTACATTCTTTATCAGTACACTTACTATACATTCTTAATGCATTAGAATTGAACCTAATCATTATGCAACTAGCTTTCAAGTAAAAGATAGTTTTGTGCACTCACCTAATTGAAAGGAATTTTAATTAGGAGATAAACCGATGAGAAACTATTCAACCCCCCCCCCCCCCCCCTTCTAGTTTCTACAATTGGTATCAGATCGATGGTGACACAAGATCTTTGAAGTATATTGTACATTAAAACTTGGATCGATCCATTGTCTCCTAAAATTAGAAGGTTAAGTTGTACTAAAGTTTTTCTTTGGCCAAAACTATTTTTTGTTAAAAATAAGCCTTTTAAAATGTTAATATTGCATATTACTTAAATTAGTAGTATTAATGCATTTTAGATTTACTCTTGAAATGTATCTACTAGTTTGCATCTTGTTATGTGTAGGTACTCATGAAGATAAATCATTCTATTGATTATGGATTGAGTTACTTACATTTGTAGAAGACTCATCTTCTTTGATTTCCAACATCCTTGAATGATGATATCAAGATGGGTAGAAGTGATACTAGTCTTCGAATACTTAGTAGTCACTATTAGTCATAGTTGGGCTTTGCATCGGTTCCTTGAAAGCTTGGAATGCAATTTGTGGCCAAGGTACACTTTCGTTCTTCCACACGCCATATTGATCATTCTTTTGATCATTAATTGACTATATGCTTGTTCTTGACATCCTTGCCTTGACATTTATTTGTGGTTTGTGATTCTTTTCTTTTTCCCTCTCAAACCTTCATTGCTTGGATACTTGACTCACTATGGAGATGAAGGGTGAGTTAGTAGAAGCTTAAAGTATCAAGCATGATTTCCATGATTTCCATCACACATATCCAGAGGAAGTGCGTCAATAGAACGAATCTTGTCGTCGAACTCTAGGGGAAGGCTCTTGTACACATGGGTTATGTGTACAGAGTCTCTTAAAGGCATGGAGATGTTTAGTATATTCTCTAATGGCATAGGGGATATCATAACATTCTTAGCATAAGTAGTAGAAATGACCGAATGAGTAGCACCCGTGTCAAATAAAACACATGCAGCTTGACCGTACATATACAAGATTCCAGTGATGATACCTGTAGACTTGTTGTCCTGGTCGCGAGAAGTCGTGTAAACGCGTCCACTAGTAGGAGGCGGATTGGAATAAGCATATCCAGATGTGCCCTCCATCTCGCCCTTGCGGCAGTCCTTCATGCGATGACCAGTAAGGCCACACTTGTAGCATGTGTCGCTGTCGCGGCGACATGGCCCTAGGTGCCTACGGTTTCAGGTAGTGAAAAGAGGGTAAGTATACCCTCCAACAGGTGCCCTTGCTGGCTAGGAGCCTATTTGGAAAAGTACACATGAGACATGATTTATAGGTACAAAAGGACAATGCAGAAAAATCGTAAGATATAATACCAGTGATAGCTGGACGGTTAAGCTGTGAACCTCTTTGGCTCTGGTCCCTCCCGTTACCATGATTCCTGGTAGAAGATTGCTAATGTGTCAGAATTATGAAATATCACATGCAACATAAGGAAATGAGTATGTGTAAGGACCTACTGCTGTTGGAGTTTCCAGCGTTGTTACAATAATTATCATTACCGCCACGCCTATCCGTAGCAGAACGGTCTTGAGTCTAACTGTTTCCCTTGGGCTGAGTAGGTTGTTGCTGAGTAGCCGGTTGAGACCGGTCCCCAGTCTTCTGCCTGAAAGATGCAGTTTAAAGAGAGATATAAATATTGGATAATACTAAATGAATTCAGAATGGTCACCGCTGAATAACGAATAAATACCTCTTCTCGGGTCTCTCTGCTTCCCCGAACTCTTCTCTTTCTTGCAACATCTCCAACTTACGTGCTGCATCGGAAACTTGTGCCACCGTGTTGAAAGTAGCACACACCAAGTTGTTAGCGACCGATGTACGAAGAGCCCACCGGAAGTGGTATGCTTGCTCTTCGGCAGTACCTGCTGATGCGCCAAGAAAACCAGCCAAACGAAGAAAGCGCTGCATGAACTCGTTGCTGTTCTCCCCAGCTCTCTACCTGATTATGTGGTACTCCCTCTCCAGCTTGTCTTGCTCAGCCTTGGGGAAGAACTGTCCCATCACTAACTCCCTGAACTGAGCCCAAGTCAAACCAGCCACCCAATTATCACCTCCCTCAGACTGCTTGACTGGCTTCCACCATCCTAGCACATCACCTTCGAACTTGTAACAGGCCAACCTCGACTTGAAGACGGGGTCACAACTCATTGCATCGAATATCTTCTCGATATGAGCCAACCAGCTTTCAGCTTCACTGGGGCTATCACTTCTCTCGAAGGATCGAGGACGTTGCTTGTTCAATCTCTCCAACCATGTGACCAATGTTGTTGGAGGAGGAGGAAGAGGTACTGGGTGTTTGTTGCTGATTGTTGGCAGCCTGCACCTCAGCCTTGATTTCGTTCCTCAGCTGAGGAAGCAAAGCTTGCATCGCAGCTTGGACTGCTGCATTGAGTTGTTCCTGCTCGCGTGTGAGAACCATCTGACAGTATAAACAAAATACATGATTAAACTGATCAAACATAAAATATATACATGAAAAATTTATACCAATAAATCATGAGAAAATTTTTATGCAGGAAAACTAGTACATGAATGCATGATGCAGTTTTATGAAAACTTTTATATGCGCGAGAGTGAACGCCTATGGTTAGTTCACCCAAAACAAAAGACATAGCGAGGGGACGCCAATGGGTCGGTCCCAAAGTTAAAAGTTTCAATAAAAGCACATGCGACTAAATAGTCTTAGTCCTGTACCAACCATTACTTAGTCATAAACCTGCGACAATGACATATATATGAATGCATGAAAACAATGAATGCATGAAAACCGACTGTCAGTTCTAGGAAGACCATAGTGACTACCCACTAATCACAGGTCGTGTTTTGAGAGCCTACAGGTCGAAGCCTTGGCTCTGATACCATAATTGTAACACCCCATTTTGGTAAATGGAATGTCACGCGTGATTATGGTGTGTCATCAAAGCATACAAGGAAAAATGTCTTAAACATTACATGGCCATAAAGGAAATACCAGAAAAAAACATCGGTACCCCAAAGTATAAGCTTATCACACACAAACATAAGTACTGTAAAGGAAAATGACTAAACAATGTCCATAGAAATGAGTAGCAAAATGTATGATGAAATGCATAAAGTAATGAAGGCTAGAAAGCTTCCAATCCATATGCACGTACGCTTAAAGTCTAAGAGCGCCCTTGAGTACCTGCCGTTTGGGAACATGAAAGGAAAATGGCTGAGCATAACGCTCAGTTCACGGATATACAAGTATGACATGGAATACGTAAGCATATAAGACTAATAGCAGCGGAATATCATAAGTTCTAAGTAATCTGGATTCATGTTCATAAAACTGGTTTTATAGTTTGAAAAGACTTACGTTTTGATGAAAATCTGTTTAAATTAGCCAAATAGCCCATATAGGTCATGAGGTTCCACCGTGCATGAATACTTGGAGGGGAGACCTCGTCATGCAATTAGAGGGGTTGCCTCTAATTAAATAGTCTGGGTAGGAGGGATCAACTCCTAGTGAATGATGCAAGACACACATCGCATTCACTCTGATAATACTGCTAACATGTAACTAGGATGCACCCATACGCCCCACATGATAATATAATATAATGGCCAAAACTGAAAAGGGACGCTACGAGCAATCACTTCGTCGTGGGGAAGTCATAACACTGGTGCCTCCAGTGTTATGGTTATGGTACCTCCATAACTAGGTGACACTGGTCATGCATGTATATGGGTTAGGCTCTTATTCTAACATAAGTATCAAACATATAAAACAAATACTGGGGAAATAGTTGGCTGCAAACGAGAAATCCTAACAAGGAAATAATCTCCATACTGAAAGGACGGGAAATCCGTACCTTATGTCCAGTGAACGAAGAAGAAGAACGGAAGAGAGTCCTACTTCGATCTCACTAATTCTACATAAATAGTATACGTGTATAAGTATTCTGATTACTGAGTACGTAACTAATTTTATATCATGTCTTAGCTTGTTTTATTGGTTCATGTCTTGTTTTACTGATTTTAACGTTATGCTGTGTTTACTATGTATTATGTATATTCTAATTAAGTTTTACTTGTATTCCTTGTATTATTATACTTGTTGTGTAATAATAAGTAACTTTCTAAAAATAGCAGGTTTCCTAAAATAGAAAGTTTCCAAACATAGATTAACTGCTTAAAATAGATAGAAAGTTTCCCAAAATAGTAAGTTTCCTGAATTAGAAAGTTTCCATATTTAGAATTAAGCTGGATTAATATCATAAGTCATGTAGTTATAGTATAGTTTATTAATGATATTCTGTTCATTAGATAAACTGTAGTTTATATAATTTAATTAAATATAAGCATGACTTTAATTAAATTAAAGTGCATAATATACTTAGGTTAAATCATGTATTAATACTATATTAATATAACCTAAGTCATGATTATTAATTAATTATATGTCATGTTTAATAATTAATTAATACTATAGTGTAAAATAAATAACTAAATACTTAGGTTAAAACATGTATTATTTAATAGTAATAATAACCTAAGTTTCATATTTAATTAAATTAATTATAAGTCATGAATTAATTAATTTAATTATCTTGTAAAAATAATACACTTGTTAAATGAATTAGACTTGTAAAAATATTCATGAATCGGACCCGTATAATTATGTAATTAACATGTCGTGAACCGGACCTGTGAACCCTTAAACCGGTCCGAACCAAACCCCCAAAAACAGTGGAAAATCGGCTTGAACTGGTTGCCCCTGCTTTCGGTATGCTGCCACCGGCTGTGTGCCGGTGGTCTTGCTTCTCGGCTAGCCGCTGACAACACAAGGGTTCCCACCGGCTGTGTGCCGGTGGCCCCTGCTGCCTGCGCCTGCGGTTCCCCCTGTTTGCTTAAAATAGCCACCGGCTTAAGCCGGTGATGGGGCTGTTGCTGTCGAGACCAACCGAAACCACAAGGACACCCCCGACGCATGTCGGGTTGCCTTGTCCCTGTTTTCAACCGAAACCAAACACCACCAAGACCTAGGTCTTGGTTGGTGGTGCGAACCAAACGACGCCGAGAGCCTTGAGGCTCTCGGTTTGTGTGGCGGCCGAGACAAATAAACCTGAATACACCCTTAATTATTTACCCATGATCCCAAGACATGTTTTTATCATGTTTTATTTAATTACTTGTTTATGTTTATGATTAATTAAATAAAAGAAAAGAAACAAAAGGATTACGGATTACAAAAACACTTGGAATGAATAGATCTTGAATATACGAACACACTCGTAAGGTTTCTTGAACAAAATCAAACAACCACCCTTGTGGTGTGTTCTTGCCGCCGGCCTAAGGAGAGAGAGAGAGAGAGAGAGAGAGAGAGAGAGAGAGAGAGAGAGAGAGAGAGAGAGAGAGTTTTCGGGTTTTTTATCTTTATGAAAAACTCTGTAATGTTTATGTTTCCTTTATTTGTTTCTTACTAAAAATCAAATGGGCTGGGCCTATCTCTTCTCCTTGTTGCCGTAGCTATGAGGGTCCACCAAGGGAAACCCGAAGCTTTTCTCGTGTCTATTTTATCACGTGTTTGTCTGTTCGTGATTACGTGTTACGTTTAATTATTCGTGTTATTTATAATTACTTGTACGTAACGATATTTATCGTATTAATAATATACGTAAATACTTAATTATATGTTCGTGATTCTTACGTTCATGATTTCATGTTCGTGATTATAATTATTATTGATAATAATTATCGTGTATTAATATGTACTTACTACTTGTCGTAAATATAACACGTACATAACTTCTGTAATTCCTAATCGTGACACGTGCTCAAGCTATAAAAGGAAAGTTTTAATATGTACGTATGTTTTCTAAGGGTACTATTTATGGTAAAAGCATGCGGGTTTTACAAGCCTTCTCTGGTTGATAGGCTTATGGAACGTTGGAAGGATTTGCTATATACCCTAACTCTTTCAGAGTTAGGGTTATCACTTTTGTATCACAAAAATATACCGTTGCTCTCTCTTTCTCTCTCTATTTAAGATCTTGTTCTTGACCTGGGAGTTTTACTTTCATCTTTGTTATTGTGTGCTGAGTGATTTATGTATGTAAGGAAATTCGGATCAACCTAGTTGGGACGATTTCACTTTTATCTTGTATGTTTGATTAACACTCGTTTGAGCACTAATCTTTTTTTTTATTGTATTTGAATCTTAATAAATATCACAAAAGAGATGTTGGTTGTGTGATAATCTTAGTATTCATGTTATTTGCTTACAACTTCTAACATACATCTTACAAGATCTACGCTAATACTAAACAAATACATATAAACGTCTCGAATGATTGGGAAAATTAATACCCCCATTGAGAAAAAAAAGAAACATCAATGGAAAAAGTGTTAGCATCCATTCCCTATTCTCCACAAATTACATATCTTCTCTCAAATGCTCATAGCAAAGTTACACAACCAAAGCTAGGAATACAAAATTCCAAAATGTTATTACAACTAGGACAAAGAACAGAATCTAAGTCAATCCCCCTTTTATCAATTTTCTCCTGACACGCTAAGCCTACCTTTCAAAGCCCTCAACGCGAGGATATTCATCTTTTTTGGCACTAAATTGTTCCACAAGGTTTTTTGAGAACTATTTTCCAACCGCAAGACTTTTTCTGCCACCAATCTTGATATTGCTTTGACCTTGAATTTCTCATCCTCTTAAAGCTTCCATCGATCTCTACAATCAACAGAAATAACAACATTTTGCAATAACCCCCATTAATTCCTAGGGCCGTAAATGAACTGAACGTTCAGCGAACCGTTCGTCGATCCTTCGCCAAAAAATTAGTTTATGTTCGTTCATTTAATAAATGAACGAACACGAACAAGATTTTTGGTCCGTTTAGTTAAATAAACGAACGTCAACAAATGCTTCGTTCGTTCATTTACGTTCGTGAACGTTCGATTATGTTCGTCCGTTTATGTTCGTATATTTGTTCGTTTACGTTCGATTAATATCCCAATGTTAAATAAATAATAAAATACATAACAAATATTTTTAAATGTCTAACAGTAATATATTACTAATATAGTATTTGGTTACAAAGTATTTATAATTTATCTTAAATTATACATTAGAGCTAGAAATTTAAAAACATGGCTGCTGAGATGAAAAACAAACAATATTTTGGATATGATTATTATATCATAATTATATAAGTATATAAGATGATCATGTGGATCAACTTTAATTACACGATCATTTAGCCCGTTTACTTTTATATATCACCGTTTACGTTCATTTATATTCGCTTATGTTCGTTCGATTACGTTCGTTTAAGTTATATGAACGAACATAAACGAACATGAACAAGTTCAAATTTAAATAAACGAACATGAACAATAATTTTTGTCCGATTAAACGTTCGCGTTCGTTTATTTGTTCGGCTAAAATTAAATAAACGAACATAAATATACTTTCATTCGCGTGCGTTCGGTTCGTTTACAACCCTATTAATTCCTCACTCTCCATGAATTGTTCCACTTACGTCTCTCACCACTCCTGACAGCAAACTCCATTTACCCAATTACACTTTTTCTGCCACCATACCCTCCTTCCTTCTATAAAAGAAATAATATAACCTAGAAAATCCCTCAGACAACTTCATATCTGTAAACCCTTATCAACCCCAAACGCTATATCCCGCCATTCCCTACCATGCCCTCAAAAGATGATGTTATAAAATGATGTAAAATCAATCCAATTAACCATGCCCTCGATTCCTTCTATAAAAGAAATAATATAGCCTAGAAAATCTCTCAGACAACTTCATATCTGTAAACCCTTATCAACCCAAAACGCAATATCCCGCCATTCCCTACCATGCCCTCAAAAGATGATGTTATAAAATGATGTAAAATCAATCCAATTAACCATGCCCTCGATTCTTTAATCACACGCAAAGGGTACACGGAAAATCGAAAAATTATACGAAGGTAATTACCTAGCACCGATTTAACCTATGTTAGACGTCCCTCAAAAGACATCGTTTTTGCTTTCCACTCGGCGAGCCGCTTTTCAAACTCCTTGGACATGGGATTCCAAGTAAATATATTTTTCTTAAAAAGAACCCGACTAAAACGACACACGCAAGTGTATAATAATTTAGTCAAATTTCTTCTGTTTCCAGATTTCAATACCTCCTCATAAGTTACTAAGTTAGGCTTAAATTTAACACAGTAAGATTAAGAAGTGTTACCTTACACGCCATCATGATCACGATCTTGTAAAACATCATGAATACCAAAATAGACAGCAGCTTAATCTTTGATTCCATAGCAGTATGAGGAATCTCTGTTGGAGATCAAGATCAAAAGACTTCATTCATTATTTTATAGTTTGTATATATGTATCAGTACTTTATTTTATTCTGTAGCCCAAAAGAACAATTGTACATAATACGTATCGGGCTGCAGTAATCTTAGGAATGATCATATATCCATAATAAAGTCAACCATAGTTAGATATCCGTTGACAGTTAGGATTAACAGTTATTTACGGTTAAGATTTGGTGTGACTTTTATGAATCGACACAACGGTTTACTCACACCCTTTCATACTGTATATATACTCTTGTAAATCATTCTGTAAAACTCAATCAAAGTAATAATAGTTTGTTTAACCTTTGCTTTATAATTCTTCCTGTATTATTCATTTTACTGTTACATTACTCTTATCCCAAACACCCATCCTACTGAATCATGGTATATCGTCACACAACTTAAGGCCTATTGGCCACGTGACCCAAGAAGGTCTGGCCGCACCCAACACTGGTATCAGAGCGAAAGCCTGGGGAAGCCTCCAAGAAAGTTATCTGAAAAGGAATTTTATGAAAGGCAGAGTAGGAGGGAAAGAGAAGAAAGAATAGGAAGATGTGTTAGGCAAATAACACATGGTTGCAAAGGAATGCTGAGATAAACAATTGAGGAAATTAAGGCTTTTAATTCCTCAATCCACCAAAACAAACTTGAGAAGAATAAGTGCTTCTATTGCAGAGAAAAGGGACATCTTATGAGAACCTGTCCAAAAAAGATACTGGATGATGCAGAACATTCACAGAACCAACAAAACGCAAATCCTGTGAATGTTCTGCATCATCCAGTATCTTTTTTGGACAGGTTCTCATAAGATGTCCCTTTTCTCTGCAATAGAAGCACTTATTCTTCTCAAGTTTGTTTTGGTGGATTGAGGAATTAAAAGCCTTAATTTCCTCAATTGTTTTTCTCAGCATTCCTTTGCAATCATGTGTTATTTGCCTAACACATCTTCCTATTCTTTCTTCTCTTTCCCTCCTACTTTGCCTTTCATAAAATTCCTTTTCTATTATGTTCTTGTATTCCTTGAAAGTATCAAAAGCTTGATCTTTTGTACTTAAGAAATATACCCACATGTATCTTGAGTAATCGTCTACTAATAGGAATATGTATTTCTTTCCAGAAGGTATTGGAGGAGTGATTGGTCCACATAAGTCTCCATATACTAAATCCAGTGGTGAGGTTGATCTAGTTTTCGCCTTCTTAGGAAATGGCTTTCTTCTTTGTTTTCCCATTAAACATACATCACATACTTGTTTTGTATGCTTAACTACAGGTATTCCAGAACCAACAAAACGCAAATCCTGTGAATCAAATCAATCCTGCACAACCCGAAGTCACCCTCAAATATCCTGAGTTCGTCCACTTTACTACCACTAGAATCCTTAAATGCACGGATCAAGGATCATGGGACGACTACTGGTATCTTAGCAAAACCACAGATAAGCACTATTGTTCTAATTTAAATATGTTTTGCAATATTAAAGAAAACTTCCTGGTAAGTAAGTTAGAAAATCAGAATAAGTTTCTTTTTACTTACGGGATGGGAGAAGTAGTGATAAAGCCAATCTTTCAGTCCTATTTGATCCCTGGTGTATATTTTGCACCAGAGGTTTCCCTTAACATACTCTCCATAGATTTACTAAACCAACAAGGCTTTGATGTAATCTCTGAAGGAGATAGATATAGGCTTGAGTATATGTTTAAGAATTCTACTGGAAACACCTTAGACTTAAACAAATTGAGGAATATGCAAAACACTTACATAGAAGATTACTTTGAAGGCTTGAATCAATGCAGAGAAAAAGAAAGAAATGAGATGGCTAGGCTTGTAGAAGATGTGAACCCATCAGATGTTCACACTTTTCAAAAAGAGTAAATTGCAAAAATCGTCCCTAAAGTATGACCAAAATGCATGTTTTGTCCTAAACGTTATGAAAGTGCAAGAATCATCCCTATTTGAAAACTTTAATGCAAGTATCGTCCTTAATGAGGATATTACTTGGGACCAAACATGCAAAATGGCCAAAACATTTGGGACGAAACATGCAAGATAGCAAAACTTAAAGGATGAAAATTTGCAAAATAGTTTGATGTTGGGACGATATCAGCACTTTCAAAATATTTAGGACAAAACCTGCAAAATGACCAAACTTCAGGGACGATTTATGCAATTCTCTCTTTCAAGAATTTGTAGGATTTTTAAACCTTGTTAAAAAGGATGATGTAGTAAGCAAAAATTGGGATTCATATAGGGAAAAATTTGTGAAAGTTTTAAAATGGTTCTATGACCACTATCTCCACAAAGAACTCCCTGGACCAATACCACCCGTCATTCATGGGATATCCATACAGTTATTTGATCTCTATAAAATCATGGAATGGATGGGAGGATACCTCAGTGTACATTTCAGCCAAGAATTTGGCGCCATAGCAGAAGTCCTTGGACTAACAAGGAATGATGGTGATGATGTCAAGAAGGTTTACATGGTCTATATAGACGTTTTTGTTTCATATTATATTACAAGACGGCCCGAGCACCACAGGCTCCTGCAGAAGCAGTTGAGGACTCAAGTTTAGAGTCATACCAATGGTCCATTGGTAAGATAGGTGCTCCATCAGCCTCTCAGAAAGGGAAGGAAAAGATAGAACATTTCGGCATCAAACTTGAAGACGAACCAATCTGCACACAGCAAAATGTACAACATGAGGAGGAAAAGGTCACTTGTTACAAGTGCCAAAAGAAAGGTCACTATGCATATCAATGCCCAAGCAAGCAGAAGAATCAGATGTACTACAAATCCTACAAAGACGCATCTTCGTCAAAGCTCACTGAAAATTCAAGCAAGAAGAATTCAAGTGAAGATCTCAACATCATCACTTGAAGTACCAGTCAATGAAGCCTTTTATCTTGGGAGGGAACTGTTGGAGATCAAGATCAAAAGACTTCATTCATTATTTTATAGTTTGTATATATGTATCAGTACTTTATTTTATTCTGTAGCCCAAAAGAACAATTGTACATAATACGTATTGGGCTGCAGTAATCTTAGGAATGATCATATATCCATAATAAAGTCAACCATAGTTAGATATCGGTTGACAGTTAGGATTAACAGTTATTTACGGTTAAGATTTGGTGTGACTTTTATGAATCGACACAACGGTTTACTCACACCCTTTCATACTGTATATATACTCTTGTAAATCATTCTGTAAAACTCAATCAAAGTAATACTAATAGTTTGTTTAACCTTTGCTTTATAATTCTTCCTGTATTATTCATTTTACTGTTACATTACTCTTATCCCAAACACCCATCCTACTGAATCATGGTATATCGTCACACAACTTAAGGCCTATTGGCCACGTGACCCAAGAAGGTCTGGCCGCACCCAACAATCTCGCCCGGTTGAAATACGGAGTAACTGACTACAAAAATCCTGCAAACAATTAACATCAACCGTGAACTTTTATAAGCTTGTGAATTAGATTGCAGATGGACCAATTCACTACCAGGATTACGTTACAAAAAGCTTGTTAGCATCTGTAGGTGTAACATGGAGCCTATATTAGACAGTTGTTTAAAGTAAACAATATGGACATCCGTACGTAGTAATACAAAGCATCTACTCATGTACCAGATAAATTTCCGCAAGAAGCAGAAACAGGTCAGGTCTGTATTACAAAACATGCCCTGCATGAGATTCAAACATATCCATAGATATTTCAACAGAATGTGCACAAGCCTTTTTAAGGTTAATAATTGACATGTATTGACATCATATCGCCCGTCATGATAGGTTAGCTACTTTTACCACCAATCAATTCATTTACATCCAAAAATGCCATCACTTGAAAAAAATATACATTTTTACTTATACAACGGAAAATAAGTAACACTCGTTCCATCTCCCTCGGTCAGTTTATAAAAATTTGGGTAGGATCTCACGTAGTTAAACGTATTACATACCATCTATACTTAAATTCGGTAATTGTACACTTCAAACTTATAATTTACATGATCACTATTTCTATGCTGCATGTTGAAGTTCATATCAAATTAACATTTTGATTCATCTAACGATGAAAGTAGAGGTGTGTTTTGGTCTCCAACAACTAAATCTTCCTCCATCCGCGCCTGTGACTTGTTTTTCTCTTTGGCCTGTCCCCACATCACAGAATAAAATCCAGCAGCAACTATCGTGGTTCCAATGACACTGCATACACAAATTCAAGATTCAAGAACAAACCGTTAAATCAATTGGTTTCGTGGAGTTAATGACCAGCTCAAAAGGATTTGGACACAACTGACTATTAAGTGAAAACAAAAGTTCACATCGAATCTGATTTTGTGATAAAATAAAATATCATTTAGTACCTTCCTAAGTAGAGTGAATCACCAAGAAATGTGACACCCATGAGGAGTGCGATAACTATTGAGAGAGGCATGAACATAGCCACAAAAATTGGACCTTTCTTCCTTAAGCACCAAGTCACAACAGTACTGTGAAACGCTGTGGAATAAAGTGCCTTCAAATAAAACAAGTCAATCGATTAGATATGAATACGTGTTTTCCAACTTGTAACAAGTACTTTAGCTTTACTCAACTTACCCCCAAAAGAACAGCAGTCATTCCAATTCCTGGTGGTAGCACCCAAGAGCTTCGACTGTTTACAAGGAAAGGTGATAGAGCTATACATTGTATCGTCCCAAAGAGACAGTAGAAAAAGACAACGGTCTGTTGATCTTGAAACTCTCTAACTGTTGCTGTCTGGAAGATGCATAATTCATTACATTAATTCTAGCTGAAAACTAATTCAGTTTTGTATGATAGAGGGAATTCTTACCTGTACGACATAATATATGGAACGGAAGATTCCAGCGATAAGAATGATCGAACCCCCAAATACCCAATTTGATGGTTGTGACAAAGAAAGGTGATTGGGTGAATCAGAAGAAGCGGTTGTCTTTAATAGTGTCGGGCCTTGATAGAATGTAAACACCATTGCTCCTGATATTGCTATTATGGTACCCACTAATCTAGCTCGACTGCTTGAACTTCTTAGATTTATTTTCTCCATCCTAAAACATGAATTAAAGTGAGAAGGAAGTAATCATTGTGGAACATGAAACATAGCTAAGGAATTATTAAGCAATATGTATGTAGTTTTCTAATTTCAAACAACACTCAATTGGCCACGCCAACCTCCTGAAAAAAGACAGCTTTAAGTTTAACTGGTTTTTAGTCGGCCAAAAGGTCGGAAGTCACGGTAGTCCAAAACAAAAATATGCTTATAGTTGTTGTTTTGAAGTTAGAAGAATGTAAGCATGTTTTAACTTCTAGAATTCCATGTATTCAACATTATACTTTTAATTACATTAATGGATTAAAGAAAAATCTCTGAGTGGCCGAGGTCTTGTCCCCCTACCATGTTGGTACCCTTAGGTGGCAAGGGGTGGTGATGGGGTGGAGTGTATGTGTTAACTATATCCTCCACATTCATTTATTCAAATTAATAGCTAAAAACAAAACTTTTATTGTATAAGTTTGGCCAGATATATACATATAAGTGAAGTTTAGATAAGGTTCCATATAGTGGAGGGTATAAGTATATCATGTTGGTGTAAAAGAACCCAATTGCAGAATTAGGTGGTCTAATATAGACTTTTTACAGAAATCCGTGTAAATGAACCCAATTGCAAAATTAGTTGAACAACCCAAATGAGACTATTTTAGTAAACAAATAGCCTTTTTAATCATTACACCTAAAGAATATGTTGCAACTAAGAAAGTTGCTGATAAAAAGATAATGGCGCATGTTCCTCGTACTTACCCAAAAATAACGGCAAACAAGAATGTGTTCCCTGGAATCAAGTTCGTGATAGCACTTGCCAATGTTGGAGAGCTGTAGTTTACTCCTAAGAATACAAGTACCTGAAAACAGCATAGCCTACAAACAATACATATATTAAAAGGTTGTCAAGTAGTTAGATTATAAAACAATGAACTAGAGCAGAAGCTTCATTTTTAACTGTATAAACAAATTCAAAAGAGATCACCACTATGCACTCGATACCGGAGTTTCTATCCATAAAGACTGTTATGCTATTTACTTAAGTTTTCAGTCTAAAAATATCTGAATTACAACTAATGTAAAGTTCATGCATCGTTTTACTCGACTAGAAGCTAAATAAAAACTACTGCAATTAATTTTAATTTGTGTATTCATTGTGTGTATCCATACAGCTTCATGCATTGATAAGTACTTTCGGTTTTCTTTTCAAGGAAAGAACGGTTAAAAGGACTAGGTTTTAATTCCTTATTCGTGTTACTCAGGTAGGGAGAGTCTTTGACTCAGATGTACATGGCCTAACTATCCCATAACCGAATCCGACCCTTCCCCGGCCACCCCCAAATGTGTACCTGGTGAGGTGTGAACCCATGACCTCTTGTGAGGAGAGATCAAGTGCCTTACCACTAGACCATTTGGTGATGGGTTTTTTTAAGAGTAAACAGATGAGATTTTCCCTGTTAAGGTTTAGATGTACGTGGCCTAGTATGAATATCAGCTTGACCAGTTCTAACCCTTCCCTGCCAGCCCCAAATGTGTACCTCTTGTGAGGAGGTCAAGTGCCTTACCACTAGGCCATTTGGTAATGGTTTCATAAATTTCACCAAAGTTGGATAATATTGTGAAAATGAGACGTAAATAAACTTAAGAAGCCACCAAAGTAATTTTCGTAAGCTTTCAAAACTTCAGAATGGACTCAATTGCTTACCCGAAAAGGCCAAGTAGGAAAAATCTGAATAGAATATGGAAAGTGAGTGGGGGACGGCCAACGTTCCTGTACAAGGGTAAAGTATTATAAATTGTATTTATTTCTAAGCATACAAAAGAAAGATGCATTAAAAGGTCACAAACCTGAACAAATGAACAACGAAAAATGGAAGAAGAATCAATGTTCCAAGACTATTATGGTAAATAACATAGACAATACTCTCCATACCACCATTCATGGCAGCTTTGACAATGGTCAACACAGCCATATCCAAACATATCAGCAACAGCATAGCAAAAAAAGGAAGCACATCATCTGTCCATGACCACTTCTCACTTGTTGGCGTTGTCATGTCTTTCCTCAAAGTCACAGCGCAGAGACAAATAGAGGGGGGGGAGGGGGGGAGGGGGGGGGGGGGGGGGGGGGGGGGGGGGGGTAGTAAGCAATTCTGTCACAGATATGACATGCATCCAAATATGGAGTCCGTTATTACTTTTGTAGATCTGTGCATGAGAAAGGGTTGGTAGCAGTCAAAATCATTTGTGGATAAAATTTTGGAACTGCCAGCTGATGACATTTTATAATAAGCATCATTTTCATACCAACAACTATCAGCACAAATACACAGAGCCATGTGGGATTTGTTGGTTTTATCTTGAATAATATTTAGGCATTTGAATTTAATAAAAGAAGTTTGAATGGGTAAGTACTAGACCGAGTATTTGGGATAGTAGTGGTCAGTTACAACCATGACTTAGTAGGTAGATTGTTCCATGTTTTTAGGTTTCTCACGTTTCACTGTAAGCCTATATATAGGCCTTTTTGCTTTTGAGTAATGCAACACTTTCTTTCTATTCACTAAAGCTTCTTTCTCCTTATATTAGTCAGTAGAAAGAGGGGCTTAAACCTACATTTGGTATCTAGAGCTAGGTTTGGCTTATATAGGAGAGAAAGCAACATGTTCATTTGAATTGCAGAAGGAATTCAGACCGTGAAGACCGAGACCGAGATCGGAAAACTATAGACCGAGACCGAGGAGGCAACCTAGACCGAGACCGTGACCGCGTGTTGCCCGAGAAAGAAAAGAAGACCGAAAAAGACCGACGCCGTAGAGAAGACCGAGGAAGCTCCGGCGTGAGACCGAAGACCGAAAAGACCGACGCTAGCAAGAGGAGACCGTGAGACCGAAGACCGAAAAGACCGACGCTAGCAAGATACCGTGAGACCGTGACCGAAGCAGACCGTGACCGAAAAATAGAAACAAATTAAAAGACCGAAAGAAAGAAAGAAAAACAGAAAAAAGGAAGTAAAGAATGGCTTTGATACAACCAAAAGAAGCAGGTGCGATGTCTTACCAAGTTCCGATTCTGACCGCAACCAACTATCCGGTATGGTCTATCAAAATTAAGGCCATATTGGATGCGCATGGTCTATTGGAGACGGTGGAACCAAGGACTCTTGGGGCTGAACCTGATCCTAAGAAATCAAAACATGCTCTAGCCTTCTTGCTTCAAGCAATACCGGAAGAGATGGTGTTGCAAATGTCGAGTCACACGGACCCGAAGAAAGTATGGGATGGATTGAAAACTCGATACTTGGGTGTAGATCGGGTAAGGACGGCTCGAGTTGCAACATTAAAAAGAGAACTTGAAGGCTTGAAGATGAAAGAAGGAGAGCTTGTTGATGATTGTGCTACTAAGTTGACTGGATTTGTTTCAAAGTTGAGGAGTCTTGGGCATGAAGTTGAGGAAGAAGAATTGGTGAGAAGGTTGCTTGATGCAATGCCAAAGTCGTTCCTTCAAATTGTGGCATCGATCGAACAATGTTTCGAGTTGAATACGATGCTCTTTGATGAAGCGGTTGGAAGGCTTAAGGCATACGAAGAGAGACTCAAAAGCCATGGTGAGAAGGAAGGAGATCACGGGCAACTTATGTGGGCAAGTGAACAAAGACATGGTGAAGGTAGAGGACGTGGAAGGAACTCCGAGAGAGGTGGAAGAGGCCGAGGAAAAGGAAGAGGTCGAGGTGATAAGAGTGGGATTCGATGCTATGACTGTGGAGTGTTTGGGCATTTTAGCTATGAGTGCTCAAAGTGGAGTGACAAAGATAACGAAGCCCACTTGATCCAAGATGAAGAACCTGCATTGCTTTGACGAGGAAACGATTCAAGATTAAGGGGAGAATGTTGGTTTTATCTTGAATAATATTTAGGCATTTGAATTTAATAAAAGAAGTTTGAATGGGTAAGTACTAGACCGAGTATTTGGGATAGTAGTGGTCAGTTACAACCATGACTTAGTAGGTAGATTGTTCCATGTTTTTAGGTTTCTCACGTTTCACTGTAAGCCTATATATAGGCCTTTTTGCTTTTGAGTAATGCAACACTTTCTTTCTATTCACTAAAGCTTCTTTCTCCTTATATTAGTCAGTAGAAAGAGGGGCTTAAACCTACAGGATTGACTCACCTACCGCCAGGATATATATGACCTTCACTTAGTATTCTTTAAAAGAACTCTTTTGATAAATATAGAATAACATGATTACAATAGAATAAAACCTTCACATGTATTTTATAAAACGATAATTGTTTAGAAATGTCAAGTTGTTCTAAAGACTCAATTTTAAATGACATTATTTGAGAAGTTACAGGATTTAACATTTTTTTATGGACAACTGTAGCATCTTATTCTTGAAGAAACATAGGGAAGCACGAGACTTTAGAGGATTTTCCTCAAAACCACTTATGTTTCTAGCTGTCAATTGGTGCGATCATAAAATGAATTAGAAAATATATAGTAACAACTTGCAACATATTCATTTAGAAGTTCATGTGCAGCATGAGAACGAAAATGTGAGGTAAAGTGAAATTCCAGGGACAATAAAAGCATATACTAACTTCTAACTCAGCATTGCCATAAAAAATAGGAATGGTCAACTGCTATAAGAGAGTGGGAACTGAAAACTATCAATATATGAAATTCCTTGGATAAAAAAATATGAAATTTGAAAGCTAAGCAAATACTGTCTCAAGACCTTACAGAAAATGTAGCAGAATGGAGGTTGCCAACTTGCCACTTTTCTATCAATGACAGCTTTAGTCTTTAGACACATTAGAGGTCACTCAACAAGTCAAATTTTCTAGCTCTATCTCAAAGTATCCTTTTACATGAAACGGCCCTTCTCATTCTAGCTAGTTTCTGTAAGAGCCGTGTATAATAATTCTATATAAGTAATATAGGAAGTTGAAATGTATAATATGGTAAAATTACCCGCTTTCAGTTCAATTCTAAGAGATTGAATATCTTCTATAGGCATTCAGAGGAACCCCGCCAGTTCTTTCGAGAAATCCACAATAAACGATATACAATTACGATGTAGGTGCTGTGATTGAGGTTTCGGGACTCCTATTCTAGCTAGTTTATGGTCAAATCACGGCTATGTATAGAATCAACTTTAGGGGAGCATTAACAACACTATACTTAAAGACTAACAAATGTATCTTTTACTCCTCAACAATGGGGTGACATGCAATCAAAGTGCTGAATATGAAGCAATTTCACTTGCATCATGTAATTCTTAATATAAAATGTGTCGTATTGATAAGAAAGTAATACACTTCCAACTTATGCCGATATAAAAGCCTTCTTTTCATCTTTAAGGTGGCCTAGTGGTAAGCATGACTCAAAAGAATGCCCACGTTCAAGCGGCCTCACTAAATAATCACCTTAAAAAGGCCAGAGAAAAAGTCTGGAAATGATATAGAAATACCGGTTAAGCTGCAAACATTGCAGCATCGCACCAACTTTTAAGACTCAACTTTCTTCGGGTAGTCCGAATAAGCATCTCTCGGTGTACCCTTTTTCCGTATCAACACGACTCATTAGATAATACAACAAGCCACATGACTTCTTTTTTAAGTGTCTAAAAGCATCAACTCGCCAGGATAGTTATAAGAACTCAACTCATCCATGCTAAAATCTAACTAATTTGTAGATGTGCATCCAAATATATGTCGAATTTCTATAGTCACTGTAATCAATTTGAAAACGCTCGTCCAAACAGCTTGTCAACGCATTGAATTACTTAAAAGCTAGGCCAATTAGTTAAACAAGGGTCCAGAATCCAGATGAAGAAAATTAATTGACATTCTTACCAGAAAACATGAACTAAATCGCCTTGAGCAATATACAAAGTCCATAGCAAACATGTCTCCATGTGTTGGTGTTAAGAGAAATATAATTGGATTCATTTTTTATTTTATTTTTTGAAACAGAGAAATTAAAAAATAAGAATTAAAAGAAAACTGATAATGTTTTTATATGTTTTGGCGTCATAAGACACGTATAAAAATGTTATAGTTTCGACTTAGCCGCTAAAGCATGTAACTTGGATAAGTCATCACGCCACCCCTCATGCTATTTATACCCTTAATCTTTATTTATATGTATTTGAGTTAACATCATTACAACCTATAAATATAATGAAGCAATATTAGTCACTCATTTTTTTCATCAGAAAAAAAATCACTTTATACTTTTTTTAAAATTAAGTATTTAGTAAATGATACATCGTTAAGCGATAAAAAATACACTATCGCGTCGAGAATTAAATCATCTTTCTATAGAGAAGAGCATGTATATACTCTCGATGAACTTTTTTCGCTTTTTTTCAATCACTTTTGAGAAAATTGATGTAGGTAAAAATAATACGCTTTTAGGAAAAAGACGTATAATGGGCAAGTATTAAGCGTTACGATTTAATTAAAAATCGTAAAACCGAATGAGTGCGAGTTCGTTCTCGGCGGAGTTGTAGTATTGTGTGCCAATTATATAAAATCAAAGTTTGGATTAGTGTCGTTTTTGGTTTAGAAGAGAGAAAATTAAAGACGAGCTACGACTACGATTACACTACGACGTAATGACGTAAAACACGAACGTAAATACGTAAAACGTGACAAAATTAAAAATTAAAGCTAAAAATTAATTAAAAACTAAAACTAAGTATAAAATAATATAAATAAGAATAAAAATTCAATAAATAAATTTTAAAACCTTTTATTAATTAAATATTCAATTTTAAATGCTCATTAAAGCCCTAAAATTAACTATAATAAAGAAAAAGCCTAAAATATTATTTTATTAAACTAATATCTCACTTATATTATTTAAAGACTAAAAAGTATTTTTCCTAAATTTTAGAAACTATTTTTTAAAATTTTTAAAAGCTAAATACACTTTTTAATCTAAAATGATGATAAAAAATAATAAAACTATGCTAAAATTAAACTTACTGTTTCAAAAATCCTATTTTATAATACTTAACAGTAGAAAAATAAAAAATGTTGAAAAAGGTAGATACTTTCACTAAAGGACAAAATAGTTTGAATTTAAAACTATTTAAACTAAAATTAAATCTAAAAAATAGAGAAAAAGAGTGAACAATGAAACTTTTTAAAATAAAAATCTTAAAATATTTTTCTAAAACTACGAAAATTTTTAAAACTGAAAAATATCAAAATTTTGCACTAAAAGACAAAAATCAGATTAATTAAAACTATTTAAAATCAATTAAAATCTTAAAAATGGCAAATGAACAGTAAAATAAAATTAAACTCAGTAAAGAAATCATAAAATAAATAAATAAACACAAGAAAATTAAACTGAGTGAAAAATACTCAATTAAGTTCACTAAAGACAAAAAAAAACAGAAAACTAACAATGACTTGTCTTGGACTTTTGTCCACTAGCTAAGCAGTGGGAACAGATGAACTAGCAGTGGGAAGGTTTTCCCAGTGCTCTTACAGGTCTGGGCACTAAATGGCTTGTAGAAGCTTTGTTACTTGGTTTCTTTGGAATACAAAGGCACCCCCATACTTAGTGAAGTGTGGGGAGTCAAGATATGCACAAAAAACATAAGGTCCAAGCCAAAAATCACACACCAAATGCACAAAATCAGTCACTGATGTACTATGTAGGGGTCTGCTGGTTTGATCTGATGCAAATGACCACTAGGCCGAATTTAGGCACCCAATAACTTGTTCAAAACTTCACCAAATCACATTTAACTAATCAGCAATCCTAGACTAACCTATTTTCTTACAGATTTTAAGATTTAAGAATATATAACACTAAATAACTTAATTACTAGACCGCTGAATGTTTATGCCACTTTTCACCAAAACTAGCATGCAAATCTCATTTCTATCATACCAAACTTTAAACAAAAGACTAAATGACCTATCACAGTCTATTTAGAGTGTGTCTAACAGGTTTTAATCCACCTAGTGTCACCCTAGGTTTCTCAATGCCCAAATCCAAACACCCCCTTAATATTATGAAAATGAAATTAACAAAGAGATTTCAAATAGAACACAACCAAAGTGATTAAGACTAACTCTAACATGACTTACAAACAGGAACAAGCATGAATTAACACCAAAATAACCATTCAAACAGGTAACACACAAATATCTCACAATAATCACATAAAAGCAAGAAATTAGGACCAGTAGGGTTCAAGCCAAATTGTACCTAGCTGATGCCTTCTAGTGGCCCTTCTTGGACTTATGAGAGGCTTATGAAAATGAGTAGAGAACCCTGCTGTTGGAATCCACAAGAGACCCAAGGGTGACTCATATCTTCAACAAGAAATGAAAGAAATGTAAAGGGAAGTCTTGTTTGATGCCTGACCTGCACAAATGGAACAAACACAAGAAATATAACAAGAACAAGCTCATCAAAGAGCTTGAGTTTAAACTGATTGTCAATTAGCTTAAATTCAGAGCTCCTTTGATAAGCTGTTTGGATAACAAAAAAAATGAAAATGGATTTTTCTTCTTAAGAAAACTTTGATGAAACCTTGTGAAACCAACAATAACTATCACAATTTTTGTAGCCAAGTACAAGAATCCACTATCACTTCATCTTGTACTTGGGTTCAAAAAAACGTGATCACAAACACTTTTTCCTAAAATTCTTTTGAACACAGGAACTTTGAACCAAAAGGATTTTTTATAAACTTAAGCTAGATTTTGCAAGAAATAAATGTTACACTATAAGAAAATAAAGAAAATGGAACACAGCTCTTGTAAATTTAAAAAGAAATACTTTGACTATTCATTAATTTAAAAAAATTACAAGGACTGGAACAAGAAGCTTATACCACATATGGCATAGCTTTATATACAGGATAAAAGAAGACTACAACTAAAACCCTAATGTCTAAATTCCCATTCTTGCCCTTGAATAATTTTAGGATATTCCATTATGATTCTCTCTTCTAGAGGCTTCCCTTGGCTAACATGTGATTGAGCAGCTGTTCAAAATGACCTTGGCCATATATTATATGTGGGGAGCACGTCAAACAATCCTACACGTTCATTGAGTCAAATCATTTGGCTGCTAGTGGTGACCCGTGATATATCAAGTTGTAAGGGGGGGCAAGGTCGTTTTCTGGGTGGACCATAGTGTTTGGTGAAGGGTGAATGGTAGAATGGTGAAGGTAACTTCATATTACCCTTTAGTTAAAAGTAGTGTGGGGATTAGGGTTTTTAGAGGTGGGGGGTGGGTAAATAGTGATTTTAATCTGTTTTGTTATTTAGAAACATGTTAGGCGCGTTTAATTTGGGGATTTGACCAATTGACTCAGTTTAATAAACTGTGCTGGGGTGACGCGGGAGAGTGCAGTGAGGTGGAGGGTTTTGATTGGGTGGTAGGGATGACATGGTGTAATGATAGGCTGTGGTGACTCTGGGTGTGTGACAAAAACAGTCTTTCAAGTCCCCAATTGTTGTCATTCAAGTTTTATACAGCCATAAATACATTTCCCTTTTATATTGAAGTTTCTTTTCTTTCATTTTGGCCACAAACAAGTTTATTAACTTTTTCCAAGGGCTTAAAGTGTAACTTGAGCAATCTTCAAGGGCCAAGCTTGTATTGTCTTGACATTTTAGGGACCTATATGTAGTATTTGAGTTTTACAAGGGTATAAAATGACAAGTCTTCAAAAGTTAGGGGACCAATCTTGCCAAATCTTCAAACTTCAAGGACTTGAATGGAAACTCATTATTCGGGTCCGGTTCTTTGTGCGGCTTCGTTTCCCGTGTTCATTTTTGCTTTATTCTTGCGATCTTTTTTTGATTTCACGATATCCGTACCTAAAATACATAATGAACAAACACAAGCATATTTTGGGGTATTTTGATGATATTTTAAGCGTTTTAAGCCCGATTTGGACGATAGGACTATGTATAAAAGCAGTCTCGTCACCCCCCCATACTAAACCATTGCCGTGTCCCCACGCAATGCTAGAATTAAGTATCATGGCACTTCCAAAATTCATTTTTATGATGACATTTATTGAAAACGTAAACTTAAATAAACTATTACACGTGTTTTAGACATAATGTATTGTTTTCATCACGTTTAAGTGACTTTTAGGGTCAAATAATAAGAACACGTGAATGCCTCATATAGATAAGTTCGTCATCCTCGATTTTCACCTAATTTCATGCTAAGCGTGTAACGAGATCATTGTTATTATAAGTTATCAACATAATCATTACTCATGAGTGTTAATTACATACTTAGACTCCCTTATTCCTAATTGGTATCTCTTATATTTTATTTTGTCTTAATGATCACGAGGATACATCATTGACTTATTTCGATAATTTATTAAGGTCAAAAATAAAATAGCACGATTTAATCGATAGCTAGCCGAAGGACACGATCTTTTAAAACGGCTTCTCGTAATCTCCTTAAGTTCATATCTTGGCATAACTCGTTTCACGATTTGAGACCTTTCTCGGATCGATATTTGGCATGTACTTCGAACTTCGAATCTTGGAAAACGTTCTTGAAATAATGGTCTTCATATATGGAATTTCTTCACTTGGCGTTTTGGACCACGACTTCATCATTTTTCTTCAATCGTAATTTGGGATTTTGATATACAACGATCCGACTCCTTTTAGGACTTGTATATATTTATCCTCATACCTTGTTAGGGTCTTTTTGGATATACTTCTCCATGATCTTTAGGGGAGTATTGCTTTTCGTCGTGTGTCTCAATCCTTCATATTGATTTTTGGAATAATGATACTTCACAGCATCTTGGATCTTTAACAACAAAATGGAGTTCCTCGTGCCTTGTGAGGGCCTTTTTGGAACTTGCCAATCTTCGCATCCTGCTTTAATAAGTTATTCCATGGTTATGAACTCTATTCGAACAAGAGCAACTTTTAAACGATCTTGGGCTAGAAGCTAACTAACCTATTAAATCGTACGACCTTACTTATTGCATTTATTTAAACAAAAGCGTGGGGAGAATAAGTTAATAATTACTACACATGAGATCGTGAAAGACTACGTAACTTATAATTAACTCTATCATTTCTCGTTCTCATTTAAGAGACTTAGCCTAAAAAGTTAAGGAATCAAAGCTAAGTGCTCAACACGCACGGTCGAGTAAAATATTACTCTTATTCTCACCATCGGAAAACCTACATTCGTGTCTTAAACACTTATGAAAAACAAGAAAATATTTAAAATTTGGCCATTTTTAGCCTTATTTTGCAACAAAAACGATTAAAATTGGATTGTGTGGTTACGTAAGCAAAGTGAAGTATCTACTCACCCCCCCATACTAAAACTAAACATTGTACTCAATGTTTCGAGTCTAGGGGTGAAAACACCCCCATACTAGAGACGAAGTCGAATGCTTAATCTCGAGCATGGAAAGGGTAAAATGAATAACCTAAAAGTTGTTTATAAATTATGCTAATAAGATAAACGTTAGTACATAAAAGGATATCATCGGATATCAGAATCTCCAAAGGCAGTGATCGAAGCTCGAGTGATCCATAAAACGAACACGAGAGGATTAAATGATGACAATGAACCTAATAAATCACAACCACAAACAACCACGGAACTAAGGTTGGAAGAGCACAAGTCCCCTCGTTACACTATTAGAAAATGATAATATGTACAAGGATAAGCATGAGAATGCCCCACGAGGCACCATGTTTTTTATAACCGAGTCAAAAGCTCGACTCGAATCCCCATAAATATGATCATTTAGGGATAATCATGGTATGGTCATTTTTTGGTGGGCCTTACATGATAAACAATGCCCAAAAGTTCGTGGAGTACTTGAAAAACACGATAAACGTATACCGGGGTCAAAGATGGCGTCCTCATTTTCATGGGATAAACGAAACAACGCCACTTCAACACGTGCTAAAACCCCAAAGGGTAGAAGAAAATAGATGAGAAGAAATAGAAGGGTGGGACAATGGGTGGGGCACTAAAACAATGAGCTACTCGAGGTAGACTCGACTCACACCAATCAAATAGATAATTTTTCCATTTATTGCATCGGTGGAAGACCGAGATTTCCCTTTACAAGCAATTCCGGGATCGAATATCTCGTCCTCGGTGGAAAAGTGTGAAGAAACATAAGGGGCTCCCCCCACACTAAAACCACACACACCATCGTCAAAAGGAGTAGACGAGGTGGTAGTACTCATACAACGCGGTGATGACGGAGTTAGACATGTAGAAAAATCTTTTAAATCAAATTTAAAATTCTTTCCTTTTTCATCATTTAAAAACTCTTTATGAAAACCCCATTTTATGATGTCGAAAATATTTGGCGTATCAAACTCAACATTAGTCACGCAAAAATCCTCACATTTAAGTCGCGGTTAGGGGTGGTGGATTGTATAAGTTCTCAAAACGTCGATCAACAAAGAACACCGCCCCTCGGGGTCACCATATTCGTCATCCTCATGAACGTCGATCTCATCGATTGCTTAATCATAGATGGGTTTGTCAAACCAAGGTTCTTTATTCCCTTCTTTGAGGATCTTAGAAACTCTCTCGAAGAGATCGATCAAGAACAAAACCATCATTCTTTTGTGGGGATCGTTGATAAGTTAGATCATCACGAATGTGGTAAACGTCATTATCATTTGAGGAGTATTGATTAGGTAACTCCTCAAGAATGGGATTTTTGGTGGTCACGTGAGTTGGTTCGTCATCGAAAATAAGACGTTCCAACTCATTAAGTTCATCGTAGATCATGGAAAAATCAACCTCACTCGTAGGTGGAAGTGGAGGCAAAAGAGATAGCTCTCGTTCGATAATTTCCTCGATCTCGGGTTCAAACTCGTAATCATCGTACTTCACATGTGAAGAGGTCTTTTGGGAGAATCCTCAAAAATGGCATGTGGATTTCGAAGTACGTGATCAATTTCGGCAAAATCGCCATCGTCATCATCAAAATAGTCGATGTGAGCACTCACAACCATGGTCTTACAAGTCGAATGACTATGCTTAGGTGACTTTTCTAAAATGAGAGGATCGATGTCGATGAAAGCTTTATCCTCAAGGGGTGTTGGGCTAGGAAATGGAGGCACTTCGACGGAGTTAGAAGTTGAAGCCTCAAAGACGTGGTCCTTCGAAGGTGGTGAAGATGAGTCCATATTTGTCATTGTCGTGACGGCACTAACGTCGCCCTTCGGAATTGGTTGTTCACTTGTTTCACCGAATATATACCAAAATGATTTTTCATCCATAAATTTACGAATACCCTTTTGAGTTAAGTAAACGTATTCTTTATCATTAAAATCCTCATCTTTAAAACCGTTTATTTTCATCCTTTCAAAACATGCATCTAATCTCATTTTTTCCGCTAAAGTATGAGCTTTGATATTGTCAAATTTTGAAATATCGGGTTTTAAAACCTCGGTTTTATCATGATCATTTGAAACTTGGGATCTACTCGTGAAAAAGTGCATTTTATCCTCCCCATATCTCATAGTAAGTCTCCTCTCGTGAACGTCGATTACGGTTCGAGCCGTCGATAAAAATGGTCGGCCTAAAATAATGGGACATTTGGGGTCACACTCGTAATCGGATATAACAGAATCCGCGGGAAAAGCAAACTTTCCAACTTTAACATAGACATCATCGGCTATTCCAATTGGTATAAGTGGTGTACAATTTGCATGCTCGATAGTCATGTTCGTGGGGGTAAGAATAGGCAATCTCATCAATTTCCAAAGAGAATGAGGCATAAGATTGATGCTAGCACCTAAATTGGCAAGGGCTAAACATCCCTCAATCTCGGAAAAATTACAAGGTAATAGAAATTGGCCCGGATCCTCTTCCTTTCTCGGCATATGCCTTTTGGGTTTCTTAAGAAGGATCGATGCACAAGTTTCTTCAAGGGTTACTTTGGTTAGGTCGATAAAGCACTCTTTTTGAACCGTGGATGGAATTTGAGGTACACGAGGGTGTGCACTCTTTTCCTTGGTCGCCACGTTCACCCTATCGAATTTAGAACAAGAAGACGTCTTAGAAGTCGAGGGTTGAGAAGAAGGAACAACTCGAAATCCATCAAGGTTAGGGGTAATCACACGACTTTTCTCACGAGGCGAGGCGGCTTTACCTTGTTCCTTCAGATTTGAAAAGGTGTCACTAGGTAACGAACTTGATGACGCATCCGAGGCTTTGTTCATAATAGCTAAAAACATCTTTTTTATGTCGATTTATCCTTGCTCAATCTTCGTGTTTTGAATTTTTAAAGTATTAGAAAAGTCGTTTTTCAAAGTACCAATTTCTCCCTCTAATCGTCTCATATTAGCCTCATTCGTTTTCATGTAATTTTGAAAATCGTTTGACGAACTATTTTGATTTGAATTAAAGTTCCCTTGGTTTTGATTGTTTCTTTGAAAATTTCCTTGATTGTTGTTGTTTGAAAAATTCGAGTTTTGATTGTTGTCTCAATTTTTCCAATTCAAATTCCGACCTTGATTATAACCTTGGTTTTGAAAATTCCCTTGTTTATTATTTCCTTGAAAATTGTTACGATTTTGATTCGAAAAATTGTTGCCTTGATTATAATTGCCTTGTTGCGATGGACCGGCGTTATTTTGATTTTGATTTGAAAATTGTTGTTTAACGCGTTTACACTCGACGTTTGGCCATCCATAGCCGCACACTCGTAATAATTATGTGGTCCACCACAAAACGTACACGAAGCCTCAACCGCTTTCACCGTAGTGGGAGCGTCTTTCTTTTGCATTTCGATGAGAAAAGACGTGAATACATTCGTCAACTTGTCGACTTTCGCATCAACCCTCTCAATGAATTACTAACATTGGCGAAATTGGCAATACTCGGTGCGTTGCGGAGTTGGTAAACCTTGGATCGATTCTCGATAATCATTAAAGCGTCTTTCGGAGTCTTGCAAAAAAAGTTGCCACCGGCGGTGGAATTCAACGAATCTTGTTCTTGAAAACTAAGACTGTTGTAAAACGTATCGATTTGGTGCAACTCGGAAAATCCATGGTGAGGACACTGCCTAAGCAATTCCTTAAAATGATCCCACGCGTCTCTAAAAGATTCATTCGGTTTTTGCTCAAATCTCGTAATCTCGTTTTTGAAAAACTCGTCTTAAACGATGGGAAAAATGATTAACGAATTTGGAAACGAGATCCTTCCACGTAATTATAGAATTAGGCGGCTCTTTCTCGTACCAATCCTTGGCCGCTCCATCGTGCGAGTACGGAAAAAGCATAAGCTTGACGACATCGATGTTGACGTTCTTAAACTTGCTCGTGGCTAAAAGACGATCAAAATTTAGAATGTGATCGTGAGGATTATCGGCTTCATGACCTTGAAACTTCGTAGCTTGTATCAACGAAAGCATTCCGCTCTTAATCTCAAAATTCTCCGCTTCGATAACGGGAATTACGATCGCGTCTCCATAACCCTCGGTGGGCGCTTGGAGCAACTCCATCATCGAACGATTGTCGGCCATCTCGTCTACGGTCTCTTCAACAACGATATTAGGAACGTCGGTTTCTAATTCTCGTCTGGTCGATTCCTTCGATTACGATTGCGTCGATTCGAAGCGTCGCTAGAATTAGAATAATCCTTCGATCGAGTGCGCATGCACTAAGCGTAGAATGGGGGGTAGCAAAGAAGATTCTTTTTGCGGTTTTCCGATTTTTCAACTTTTTTTTGGTTTTTGATTTTTTTATTTTTTTTTGTATTTTTGATGTATTACGTAGACCAAATCTACAAATATCTCCTCGAATCGATTTCTCGATTAAAGGAGCCTCAAAGAATGAAAACGATCACGTGGAGTGAACGCCTTCGATGACTTTAGAACATTGGTGGAACACCAAAACCTTCAAGAGGTTTTAATCTTTAAAACAAGAAAATATAGTATACGTAGATAATACTTGGGCGACAAACCCTCGATTAGCCCTCTTTCTCAAAACACGCACAAGCAAGCGGGGGAAACGAGGCGGCGCTAAGCACTTAAGAGCCTTTTTCCCTTAGGTCGTGAAATACAACCGCCTTATACACACCTTATAGTTTGTCTTAATTGAAATTAAGCCTCACGAAAGTATTTATCTATTTTGCCTTTAAACTTTTGCTTTAGATTCGCAATAATTGAGTGATGAAATCCCAATTAAGGTTGTGTTTTCACGCTTTTGGAGATATTGCAAATTTATTGTGATACGTAAGCACAATATATTAATAATATTCAGAAAAAACGAAAACCAATATATCTACAATATAGTAAAGATTGTTTTGTGTTTAGTTTAGAAAAACTAAACACGATTTATTTTGATACTATAATATATTAAGGAAAAATAACAAAAATGAGTATGTACGTTATATACGCTTACCAAAAATTGAAAAGCAAAAACGCACTACTCACACAAACATGATAATAATAATGGCAAATCAAAAACACCTCCCTGGCAGCGGCGCCAAAAATTGATGTAGGTAAAAATAATACGCTTTTAGGAAAAAGACGTATAATGGGCAACTATTAAGCGTTACGATTTAATTAAAAACCGTAAAACCGAATAAGTGTGAGTTCGTTCTCGGCGGGGGTGTAGTATTGTGTGCCAATTATATAAAATCAAAGTTTGGATTAGTGTTATTTTTCGTTTAGAATAGAGCAAATAAAAAACGAACTACGACTACGATTACACTACGACGTAATGACGTAAAACACGAACGTAAATACGTAAAACGTGACAAAATTAAAAATTAAAGCTAAAAATTAACTAAAAATTAAAACTAAGTATAAAATAATATAAATAAGAATAAAAATTCAATAAATAAATTTTAAAACCTTTTATTAATTAAATATTTAATTTTAAATACTAAATAAAACCCTAAAATTAAATATAATTAAGAAAAAGGCCAAAATATTATTTTACTAAACTAATATCTCACTTATATTATTTAAAGACTAAAAAGTACTTTTCTTAAATTTTAGAAACTATTTTTAAAAAATTTTAAAGGCTAAAAACACTTTTTAAACTAAAATAATGATAAAAAAATAATAAAGTTATGCTAAAACTAAACTTACTGTTTCAAAAATACTATTTTATTATACTTAGCAGTAGAAAAATAGAAAATGTTGAAAAAAGTAGATTTTTTCACTAAAAGACAAAACAATTTGAATTTAAAACAATTTAAACTAAAATTAAATATAAAAAATAGAGAAAAAGAGTGAACAGTGAAACTTTTTAAACTAAAAATCTTAAAATATTTTTTTGAAACTAAGAAAATTTTTAAAACGGAAAAATATCAAAATTTTGCACTAAAAGACAAAAATCAGATTAATTAAAACTAATTAAAATCAATTAAAATCTAAAAAATGGCAAATGAACAGTAAAATAAAATAAAACTCAGTAAAAAACGTAAAATAAATAAATAAACACAAGGAAATTAAAATGAGTGAAAAATACTCAATTAAGTTCACTAAAGACAAAAAAACAGAAAACTAACAATGACTTGTCTTGGACTTTTGTCCACTAGCTAAGCAGTGGGAACAGATGAACTAGCAGTGGGAAGGTTTTCCCACTACTCTTACAGGTCTGGGCACTAAATGGCTTGTAGAAGCTTTGTTACTTGGTTTCTTTGAAATAAAAAGGCACCCCCACACTCAGTGGAGTGTGGGGAGTCAAGATATGCACAAAAACACAAGGTCCAAGCCAAAAATCACACACAAATGCACAAAATCAGTCACTGATGTACTATGTAGGGGTCTGGTGGTTTGGTCTAATACAAATGACCACTAGGCCGAATTTAGGCACCCAATAACTTGTTCAAAACTTCACCAAATCACATTTAACTAATCAGCAATCCTAGACTAACCTATTTTCTAACAGATTTTAATATTTGAGAATATGAAACACTAAAACAACTTAATTACCAGACTGCTGAATCTTTATGCCACTTTTCACCAAAACTAGCATGCAAATCTCATTTCTATCATACCAAACTTTAAACAAAAGACTAAATGACCTATCACTATCTATTTAGAGTGTGTCTAACAGGTTTTAATCCACTTAGTGTAACCCTAGGTTTCTCAATGCCCAAATCCAAAGACCCCTTAATATTATGAAAATGAAATTAACAAGAGATTTTAAATAGAACACAACCAAAGTGATTAAGACTAACTCTAACATGACTAACAAACAGGAACAAGCATGAATTAACACCTAACTAACCATTCAAACAGGTAACACACAAATATCTCACAAAAATCACATAAAAGCAAGAAATTAGGACCAATAGGGTTCAAGCCAAATTGTACCTAGCTGATGCCTTCTAGTGGTCCTTCTTGGGCTTATGAAAATGCGTAGAGATCCCTGCTGTTAGAATCCACAAGAGACCCAAGGGTGACTTATATCTTCAACAAGAAATGAAGGAAATGGAAAGGGAAGTCTTGTTTGATGCCTGACCTGCACAAATGGAACAAACACAAGAAATATAACAAGAACAAGCTCATCAAAGAGCTTGAGTTTAAACTGATTGTCAGTCAGCTTAAATTCAGAGCTCCTTTGGTAAGCTGTTTGGATAACAAAAAAAATGAAAATGGATTTTTCGTCTAAAGAAAACTTTGATGAAACCTTGTGAAACCAACAATAACTATCACAATTTTTGCAGCCAAGTACAAGAATCCACTATCACTTCATCTTGTACTTGGGTTCAAAAAAACGTGATCACAAACACTTTTTCCTAAAATTCTTTTAAACACAGGAACTTTGAACCAAAAGGATTTTTAATAAACTTAAGTTAGATTTTACAAGAAATAAAGGTTACACTATAAGCAGATAAAGAAAATGGAACACAGCTCTTTTAAATTTAAAAAGAAATACTTTGACTATTTATTAATTTAAAAAATTTACAAGGACTGGAACAAGAAGCTTACGCCACATACGACATAGCTTTATATACAGGATAAATGAAGACTACAACTAAAACCCTAATGTCTAAATTCCCATTCTTGCCCTTGAAGAATTTTAGGATATTCCATTTTGATTCTCTCTTCTAGAGGATTCCCTTGGCTAACATGTTATTGAGCAGCTGTTCAAAACGATCTTGGCCATATATTAGATGTGGGGAGCACGTCAAACAATCCTACACGGTCATTGAGTCAAATCATTTGGCTACTAGTGGTGACCCGTGATATATAAAGTTGTAAGGGGGGACAAGGTTGTTTTCTAGGTTGACCATAGTGTTTGGTGAAGGGTGAATGGTAGAATGGTGAAGGTAATTTCATATTACCCTTTGGTTAAAAGTAGTTTAGGGATTAGTGTTTTTAGAGTTAGGGGGTGGGTAAGTAGTGATTTTAATTTTTTTGTTATTTAAAAACATGTTAGGCACGTTTAATTTGGGGATTTGACTAATTGACTTAGTTTAACAAACTGTGGTGGGGTGACGTGGGAGAGTGCAGTGAGGTGGAGGGGTTTGATTGGGTGGTAGGGATGACATGGTGTAATGATAGGTTGTGGTGACTCTGGATGTTTGTCAAAAACAGTCCTTCAAGTCCCCAATTGTTGTCATTCAAGTTTTATACACCCACAAATACATTTCCCTTTATATTGAAGTTTCTTTTCTTTCATTTTGGCCACAAACAAGTTTAATAACTTTTTCCAAGGGCTTAAAGTGTAATTTAAGCAATCTTCAAGGGCCAATCTTGTATTGTCTTGACATTTTAGGGACCCATATGTAATATTTGAGTTTTACAAGGGTATAAAATGACACGTCTTTAAAAGTTTAGGGGCCAATCTGGCCAAATCTTCAAACTTCAAGGACTTGAATGGAAATTCATGATTCGGGTCCGGTTCTTTGGGCGGCTTCGTTTCCCGTGTTCGCTTTTGCTTGATTCTTGTGATCTTTTGTTGATTTCACGATATCCGTACCTAAAATACACAATGAACAATCACAAGCATATTTTGGGAGATTTTGATGATATTTTAAGCGTTTTAAGCCCGATTTGGACGATGAGACTATGTATAAAAGCAGTCTGATCAAAAATCATATGTAATTCCTATCATAAATCACATACGATTTCATAAAATCATATAATATTTCAGAAAATCATATATGATTTGTGATACAAATCATATATGATTTTTTCAAACATGACTTAAGAAAAAAAATCAAATAAAAAGTTAGTCGAAAGTATATAAAAGTACCCGTTTATAGAAAGGTCGTTTAATTCTCGTCCCGATGGTATGTTTCATGTATGTGTAACGATTAACGGTTTGTGAGATATTTATTTTTTAAATAATAAGATGAAAATGATTTTTTTGTTAGATAAAAGAAATGGATAGGCGAGATTGGTTCGTTGGATCAATTTAAATATTGGATCTATATTGAACTTTTCCCTTATATACAACCTAAAACCCTGTCATTGGGTTTCTTGTATTTTTTAAGTATTTTAATTTACGAAAGGCGATGGTCATTGTTGGAAATACGTTTTTACGTATTTAAGAAGATTCGGTCACTCCGACAATATATTAAGTAGTAGCTCGTAGTTTAGTTATTTTATATCAAGTAAACATAGAAAGGCCTAGTCCATGGAATGTATGGATGGCCCAATATGTAAGCCCAAGCCCATCTCATGGGCTTGGGTATATAAACCCTCTCCTTAGATGGAGAGGGTGGTGGTTTCATTCATTTTTACACATAGTTAATCACTTTCTCTCTCTAGAAGTGTGTGTGAAGTCATCTTTCTTTCTATCTCTTTCTCTCTCTAAACATAAGCAAGATTTACAACATCCTACAAATGGTATGAAGAGCCATGGGATGATTGTATTGTTTATGTGTTTGTGTTCTTGATTTTAGTAGCTTTTGATCTATTAAACCCACGTCCAAATTTTTTTTGTGTTTTTGTTGGAAATACGTTTTTACGTATTTATGAAGGATCGGTCGCTCCAACGATATATTAATGTATTAGGCTCGTGATCCAAGTATAGCCCATATAGCCCACATGTAGGGTGGGCTATATATAACCCCTCCTAGCATGTTAGGAGGGGTGGTTGTTCATTTCACATTTTGACAATTCCATTTTTACTTTCTCTCTCTATTCTTCCATTTTCTCTCCTTTCTCTCTCTACTCCATCATCTCCTTCATCTCATCTTCTTTATATTATTTAACAATCCATACATGAAATCCATCAAATCCATCATCTTAGAATAGGCCAATGATTTCGTAGACCTTCAATTGGTATCAAGAGCATGGTTAGTTTGGTTTATTCTTGTTTTTATTTTGTTTGATTTTGATGGGTTTTTTTATTTAATCAAGCTTTTATCTTAAAAAGTTTGTATTTTTATGCTTTAAATCATGTCAAATCTTTAGATTTACTTACTTTTTAGATAAAAATCACAAATTTTTATACAAAATTCAAAAATTTTATTATCAAATCTTAAAAAGTTTGTGTCTTTTTTATAAAAAGTTTGTGTTTTTTATAAAACGTTTGTGTTTTTATAAAAAGTTTGGGTTTTTCCTTTTTTAATTTTGCCACTTTAATTTTTTATTATTGATTTTCGTTTATCAATTTTCAGTTTTATCCTATCTGGTTTTTCTGTTATCAGTTTTTTATATAAAATTTTTTTTATATAATCTGTTTTTATATAATTTTCTGTCCTATCGAATCTGTTGTTATCAGTTTTTATATAATTTTCAGTTTTTTATATAATCAGTTGTTATAAAAAATTTTTATATATATAATCAGTTTCTCTATTTTTATCATTTTTCTGTCCAAATCTTTCTGTCCAACTCAGTCCCAACAAAACTGTCATTCTAAAAGTTCCGAATCAAACCAAAAGTTCCGGGTGAAAGAAAAGTTCCGGGTGAAAGAAAAGTTCCGGGTGAAAGAAAAGTTCCGGGTGAACGAAAAGTTCCGGATGAAAGAAACTTCCGAATGAATGACACTTCCGAATGAATGACACTTCCGAATGAATGAAAACTTCCGAATGAATATATCTTCCGAATGAAGAAGAATTCAAACATAACGGGACAGACTCGACTCACTCAAAACAAAGACTCTATTTTTTTAAAAACAACTCAAAACCAAAACTCACCCTCGTCTCCTCACCCTGACCCTCGCACATCACTCACACCTTAACTCACCCCCAAACCCACAACACTCAACCTCACCAAACCGACTACGACACACACCCTCGTTCAAAATCTCTCGACAAACAGACACCAAACACCCCCCCTCAATCTCACACCTCTCGAAACCTGATTTAGACTCATCACACAACCCGACTCGACTCAAATCCAAATCCTTTTTCAAACTATGATTTCCCGACACACCCTCGAACATCACATACACTCACACACCCTCGACTCCCTAACCAGCCTCACCCTCACTCAAACCTCTCGAATTAATCAAACTGCACACTCCCTCTCGTATAACCCGACCCTCATTGACAACAAACAACTCTCGACCCTGAATCTAACACATCTCTCGACTCACCCACAAACCTCAACACTCTCTCATCGACTGACTCACACCCTCACCACACCCCTTAACACTCTCGACTCAAACATCCATTCTAATCCTCACAGTTAATCCTCTAAGACCTCAAATCACTTTAACCCGTCCAACACAATCAACCTAGACATCAACAAAACTCACCCATAAACAAGAATCGAACTGACTTCACCCTCGACCTTCAATCTAGACACAATCAATACACATCTCAAACAAGACCCTCTTTTCCCACACCCACTCCCTCATTCTCGCAACCAAACAGACGACCCAACACACACGACAGAAGGACACTACAGATGATAGAAGACAGACTCGAAAAACATTAAAAAGGACACACCTACCCGAGACCCATTCAGGATCTTGAAGCTGGTTCATTTGTCTTCATAGGCTTTGTGTTTATTTTAAAGATTGAAACACACAAGTAATACTGGCAACAATAGTATCAGAATTTGAGATTTCGGTTGGGATTTGTTTCAAAACTATCCAGTGAGATTGGGATTTAGTTTGTTGGGGGCAGAGTAAAAGAGAGACCAAAGAGTAGGTTGTATTGTGTTTCAGACGGAAGAGTTGAAAGAGAGACAGTCGTAGCAGTTATCAAAGAAAGAGAGATTAGATTAGTTTTTGGGAGAGAGAAAATAGGGAGATAGGAGAAGACATGGAGGCGGAATAAACTAGACGAAGATTAGGTTTAGCAAAGTAAGAGTTTGAGTTTTTATATATTATTTCAGGCGGAGGTTTCTATGATATGTGTGGGAATTTGTGGTGAAGCCACGTGTTTGGTGAAATTCAACTTGGTGCTTTGTGTTGTTTTTGGTCAACAGCCACGTCTCACAATGAGATTTAGTTATAAATAGATTTTTTATAAACAGATTTAGTTATAAACGTTTTCTAGTTATTATACGTTTTTATAGTGCGTTTTAGAGTCCCTAGTTTAGAAAGTTTTTTTTTCTTTGCTATTTTAGTATTATTTTCGATTTGGTTGTGAGAGGTATTATTGGGTTGAGGCGGGTATTTCGAAAAAACCAAAGTCGTAAAATATTTGACGGGTTAAAGGGTTTTTGTGGCCGGATTTGAAGACAAAAGTGACGTGACTACGTGACAAAGTAACGTGATAAAGTGACAAGGTTTATTTTGCTGACGGATTTTTTCATCGGGTATTATTATTTGAAATTGACGACGGATTTTTCATCAATCAGTAATTATTAACGTATTTCTTCATCGATTTTCAATGGATTTCTTGAATTCGACATCGAACAAGGGAGAATTGCTTCAAGTGCAAGCCAACGCTAGAGAAAGTAGTATAACTTCCTTACAAATGCTCCAGTCTCATCTTGTCACTCTTTCGGGGATTCAAGGAGGGAGCGAATTTGTGACAATCTTTGGTCAAGATCGTCATATATTCATCGACTCTATCTTTACCACTTTGACCCAACTCGCCGAGCAACTCAACCATGACAACTTTAATCACTCTGCATCGGCACGTGCATATAAGGCTCTTGTGACACAACTCACGCCTTTCCTCCAATTCAATATCATCAAGCCTGAAAGTTCAGTGATTTGCCAATCATTTCTTCGAGATACACATACCGAGCTTCGAGTTTTCCGTGATACGATTTTGAAACTCATGTCATCGGTCTCGTCTTCGATTTATGAAAGATCTCGACTTCAGCAAGGGTATGATAATGGAGTGCAAGACTCTTCAATGCAAGAGGAAACTGGTCATACGGTTGAAAACCTTGAGCCTAACGATGGCAAGAGCACGGAATCAGGAGGACAACATGATACCAGTAGCACGTCAGGGAATGTTCACGAGATCTCTCTTGATGACACCTTACCCGTTTATGACGAAGAGCCGGCAAACATGGTACAATATAATGTTGTTTATGATGTATATGCTGATGACATGCCGCATATTGAGCATTCTGAACCTAATTATGACACACATGGGATGGAAAATAGTGATAGAAATACCACTTCTGATTCATCCGATGAGAGTCATAATGGGGGAGAAAGTGTTCAAAATGCTAAACATCATGATAATTGTCCTATAACTGCTTCATTGACTGCTTCTGATTCCAAGATTAGAGAGCTCGAAATGATTGTAGCTCAACAATTAAAAGATCTTGAGGATGCCAAACTTGAATTTTCTAAGAAAACGGACAAATTTGAAACATACTTTGAAAAACTTGAAAAGTCAAACGTTGTTCTTGAAAGAAAATTGGATCAAACTGTTCTAGATTCTAAAGCTGAAAAGGATAATCTTTTGAAACAAATTCAACTGCTTGAATCTAAATTGGCATCCCAAGATAACTTGCTCAAAGAGAATGAGACTTTAAAGGCCCAAGTACAGGAAAAGGTTTTTGCTATAGCTGCCTTGAAAAACGAGTTAAGGAAAACTAGAGGACCTAGTGTGGACACTAAGCTTGAAAAACCATCAATCTTGGGGAAACCGCCTACAAATCAGTTCGTCAGACAACCGATTGTCAGACAACCTACTGCATTTAGATCCGAGCGACCACAATCCTCGAGACCGCGGTTTGCCTCCCAAGTTGATTTGGTTCATCTTCCTAGACCAGTCACTCCACCAACTAGGCCTAATGTGACTAAATCAGTTTTAGCAAGACCTCATCACATGATTGCCCCTAGTTTCTCTAAGAATAGTTCAATGAACACATCTAGAACTAGTTCAACTGATGTGCGCCATGATTTTGGTCAAAGGGAAGCTATTCAAAAGACACATGTAAGAGATAGCAATGTCCAACCTAGTGAGAAGCCTTCTAGATTACCCAACACTGCTAACCGTAGCATAACGTCTCCTAGGAGCATCGATCAATCATCTAGGAATTACTCGGACATTAAATATGCTACTTGTAAAACATGTAGAAAATGTGTCTTTACGGCAAATCATGACTCCTGTATCAAAAAATTACTTAATGAGGTGAACTCCCGTGCTAGACTTAAATCCCAGTGGGTTGCTAAAATCAAACCAGTTGGCAAAATGTGGCGCCCCACTGGTAGAACTTTCACTCTTGTAGGAAACGAGTGCCCTTTAACTAGGATAGTCTCTGATTCTGCGAAGACTACTAGGGAGGAAATTGCAAAGGATGATATATCACTTAAGCCTGAACTTAAGGTTTTCTATAAAAGGAAACGTTTGCCAACTAAGACAAGTGAATCATCCCCTCAGACCACCTCTGACACAAGAAAAGAAAACCGTGAACCCCCACGTGCTTCTAAAATAGATATCTCTAACCCATGCAAAAGTATACAAACTCCTAATGAGAATGCAGGTACCAAAGTTGATGTTCCAAAAGAACGAAGCGGTCCAATCGTTGTATACCGTTCAACTAAGGACACTCTTAGAGTTTGGTTGCTGAAGAAACAGATATCGGAGAAACTAGTATCTCAGGGGATTCATGGTTAAAGCTTACACAAGGACTTATAGTCACATCACAGACTGTAACTCGCTCATCAAAGAAAGGAAAGTTTATCGCCGATGATAAACTTATCCTAAAAACGAGAAATTAATTTTTCTCGGGCATGAGCTTATATCAAAAAACATTCCAAGTTTTTAAGCTCATGCACAAGGCTTATAGATAAATGACAGTCTGTAACCCGTTCTTCAAAGGCAGGAAAGTTTATCGCCGATGATAAACTTATCCTTACAACGAGAAATTAATTTTTCTCGGGCATGAGCTAATATTAAAAACATTCGAAGTTTTTAAGCTCATGCACAATGACTTATAGTTAAATGTTAGACTGTAACTCGAACTTAAAATAAAGGAAAGTTTATTTTTTATGATAACTTATCCTCTTAACGAGAAATTCACCTTTCTCGGTCATGAGCTTGTATTAAAACATTCGAAGTTTTAAGCTCAGAAAGGAAAGTGTATCTTTTAAATAAGAGAACTTTTCCTCATAACGAGAAATTAACCTTTCTCGGTCATGAGCTTTCTGTTAAAACAGTCAAAGTTTTCAAGCTCGTGAAAACGACTTCTAAGTAAATGTCAGCCTAGGACTCGTCCTTCAGATAAAAGGAAAGTTTATCGCGATGGTAACTTATCCTTAACAACGGGAAGTTTACAACTTCTCGGACTTGAGCTCGCCTTTAAGATATTCAACATCTTAAGCTCAAGTAATTGGTTTTCAAAACTTTGAACACAATTTTTCAAGATTTTTTCAAAAGGTTTTTTCTAAATCTTTCAAAATTGTGTGTTCAAAACGTTTTGATAAAAAGAGCATGTCTTCTGGAATCGATAATATTTACGAACCTAGAAATGTCATTCAATAATGACACGGGGTTGTAAATAAAGTTCGAGCAGAAGTTTAAAAGATTTAAAACATGCTCCATATGGTTTGCTATTATTTCAGATAGCAACCCGCTTTTCATAATCAAGTCAAGCATTTCACCGGAAAGCTTTGACTCAACAACGGGAACTAATTTTCTCGGGGACGTGACGAGGTGACCAACATTCGTGAACAAGAACCATGTGAATCTTTCATATGATGTTCTCCATCATTCAGGTCCTACCTCGTAAATTGTTAATCTTGTGAATTCATTATCATATATGATCTTTGCACGTGATAAATACCTTACACTTGTGTTTAAAAGGTATTTAATTTACGTTTTAGCACACCCTCATTAATTTGAGGGGGAGCTTGTGTAACTCATGAAGATAATTGGATTTGCATTTTTCTTCCCAAATTTTCTTAAAATGCTATTAAATCAATTGATATTAAAAACATCGATTGGGTTAATATTTTTAATATGGGGGAGAAAATGTGATTTAATATGGGAAATGATTAATCAAAAATGGTTTGACTTAACGTGCTAGCTAATCTCGACATGTGCGAAATGTTTTCGAATATCGTGGCATATGTTAAGGGGGAGCAAAATGGATTTGCAATTCAAAATGGATTTCATGGTGACATACACTTACCCAAAAACATCTCTATTCACGACGGTGAAGATTGTGGTGACATAAGGATGGTAGGATAGGTTAAAGTCCAATGATTTCTCTAGAACCGGAGGAATCTTCCCAAGGACATTCCATAGCTAGAAATAGTAGTCCTTAGGAAAGATGGAGAAAGATTGTGAACGTAGCTGAATGTCGACCAAGTACTTAAGTTAGCACTGGAACAATCACAACAAGGTGCTAGTGATGACATATTGGTAAGCATTGAAGGGGTTGAAGAATGAAAAAGAATTGTAAAGATAAAGGGTGTAAAGAAAGAAGCCCTCCTTACAACTTAGGCAGAAACCGGGTCAATACATATGCTATTAAGATCATTGTTTAATGATTCTTAATGTTGAAGACAGACATCATGGACCCAGTGATGCAATGCACAACCCATCCCAGCTAACTCAGATATCTCTCAAAAGATATTTGTTTTAATCACACGGAGACAACACATTATCTATTGATTTATTCACTCCGAATAAATTGGTATTGAAAAGGTGGCACTCCTCTCCAGCCTCCGATCACAAAAAATCCAAAATGCACGATCGAGTCTAGAGCCATTTGAGATCATCAAATATCTCATTAGGACACACTTTCATATTTCCTTGCTTCTTCACACACTGTGAAAAGTAAGAAAGATCTTAAGAGTCCTACGCAAAATCTTCATGATCTTGCCTGAACATCGGAGTAATACGAAAGTATTTACAATGAAGATGGAAATCCTTCTTGAGCGAATATCAAAAAGCTCATGGTAGGTGACTTGTGCGATTCTTTATGAATCAAACTTGTGATAACTGGAAAGCAACAGTGGTTTAATTCTTAAATGAATTTAAACACGTTCCAGGCCTCTACGCAATATCTTAGTGATCATGCCAGAACATTCAGAGTAATACTATTAAGTATTTACAGTGACGAATGGAAATCCTTCTAGTGTTAACATCAAACAGCACTTGGTAGGTAACTTGCAAGATTCTATATGAATCAAGCTAGTGACAACTGGAAAACAACGATGGTGCGGTTCTTAATTGAACTTCACTTGTTCCAGGAACATGAATTGACGGCTTCAAATCATGCGGATAATATTATCCAAATGATTCACTCTTTACGTTCGCAGTCAGCTTTGGACGGTCGAGTAAAGAGAACGGGTTTACCCGCGAAATCTTGTCAAGGAGGTTCTTTATTGAAACTACCTGCCACAAGTACGATATTTAATATCGTCCAACGGTCTTCACCGACCGGAGGTAAAATGCTACCGAATTAGAATGAAATGTTCAAGGCCATTTCATCCGTGTATATTGTTTGTTGCTAACTGTCTTATGCAGCGTAACAAGAAGGTGGCATTGCGGTGTACAATCCAGAAGAAGTCGTCACCACATGCTTATACTACATACAATTAGTACTTCAACAAATTCAAGAAAGCCTGAAGGTCAAGTCTTCCGCTGTATCAAACTCTGAAGCTTTCAAGAATTTAAAAGTATAAGTATGTGGATCATGAAGTCACGAAGAGGCGAATGTCACAAGTGACGAATGCACAAGGTCAAGGCAAGAAAACATGCTCAAGACTTAAGTCAAAGATCACATCAAGCATATTCACAAGAACAAGATCGAAGACTCAAGCATAGATGCTAGGTTTAAGATTTTGTAAAACGATGTGACCTCCCTTAGGGGGAGATTGTTGGAAATACGTTTTTCCCAATAAAGTCTCGGTCACATCTTAGTTAGCATAGATCACGAGATATAGAATATTTAGAGCTTTGTAACTTGGAGCGACCTCCCTTAGGGGGAGATTGTTGGAAATACGTTTTTACGTATTTATGAAGGATCGGTCGCTCCAACGATATATTAATGTATTAGGCTCGTGATCCAAGTATAGCCCATATAGCCCACATGTAGGGTGGGCTATATATAACCCCTCCTAGCATGTTAGGAGGGGTGGTTGTTCATTTCACATTTTGACAATTCCATTTTTTACTTTCTCTCTCTATTCTTCCATTTTCTCTCCTTTCTCTCTCTACTCCATCATCTCCTTCATCTCATCTTCTTTATATTATTTAACAATCCATACATCAAATCCATCAAATCCATCATCTTAGAATAGGCCAATGATTTCGTAGACCTTCAGTTTTTTATGGTTTTTTCTTGATACAAATCTTCGACATAGTTGTGGTAGAGATTTGGTATATTTACTTTGGCTAAAAATACAAAATTTTTGGGCGTTCGGATCATTTTTTGGCTTAAAATCTCGAATTTGTTGTGTTCTGTCCGAGAAAAGTGGGAATATTGTACACTGTTGTACTATTGCGACAAAAGTGCCTGATTTTCCATCGCAAAGCTTAAGGGTTTATATATTGCGATTCATATTGCGATTCACATTGCGATTGGTGTTTATTTGTGATATTGCGATCCATATTGCGATTCACATTGCGATTGGAGCTCTTCTGTGATATTGCGATCCATATTGCGATCCACATTGCGATTGTAGTTCTTTTGTGATATTGCCATTCATATTGCGATCCACATTGCGATTGGAGTTCATTTGTGATATTGCGATCCATATTGCGATTCACATTGCGACAGGATTGTTTTTTGTGATATTGCGATAGGGTATTGGGACAGGTTATTGCGATTGGAATTATTGCAATAGGATTTATTACGATTGGACTTATTGCGATACGTGATATTGCGACAGATTTTGCAACATTGCGATAGAAAGTCTATGCAACATTGCGATGGAAATTATTTGAGGCATTGCGACAGCATTCATTTTAGGCATTGTGATAGAGTGACAAGTATTCCAAGATTTTTCAAAAACGTGTTTTTGAAAATTTTTACTCGTGTGATATTTTGTCTTGGAATTTTTGGTTTATCGAGAACATAATTTAGGGGATTTTAACATTATTTCTCGACTTTAACACACAACACCAAACACATTTACTTTCTCTCATTGTTCGATCAACGTTTATAAATCTTAACTTATCGAAATGGAGTACACATCTCTTACGGACAAGTCCATCCTCTTGGGTACGGATAATCGTCCACCAATGTTGGAGAAGACTATGTACGAGGATTGGACTTCCCGAATGGAACTTTACATGTTCATTTTGATGAGCTGACAGCGATGGCTTCTGAGCAAAGCAGCTCTGAACCCGTACTTCATGAAATGGGACCCAGTAACATTAGTTCTGATCTTGTCCCAAATAACCCTACTTCATCATCATTTACACCACCTTCTAGGAATGAATGGGATACGTTGTTTCAACCGTTCTTTGATGAATTCTCTACTCCTCCAAGTATTGTCGCTCAAGAACCTGAGGTAATAACTTCGGTTACCGAAGTTGTAGCTCTAGCAACCGAAGCACAATCAGATACGTCTGCACATACAATGGGTTAAGATATACCTTCAACGAGTAATTCTCAACTAACACTCGAATCAACTACCCATGTCATGCCTATTGATGATGAAGAGGATGATCATGATCACGATTTGGAATTCGCTTAAATGCGTGAACTTCCATTCTTTGGTGTACCTATTCCCGACCATAATCAAGCCGGTCGTCCACCTTAGAGGAAGCTCCTACTACGGTCTACTCCAATCCACGGATTCGTGAACATGACTGCAAGTGGACAAAGGATCATCCTATAGATTCTATTATTGGTGACGCTAATCGTCCGGTATCCACACGAAGTCAGCTACAAGAAAATGCAATGTTTTGTCATTTTGATGCTTTTCTCACTGAAGTTGAACCTAAGACATGGCAAGAAGCTTTTACTCAATCCTGTTGGATAGAAGCTATTACGTCTTGAAGTATGGGAACTTGTCCCATGCCCGGATCAAGTGCAGTTACTCACTTTGAAATGGGTTTACAAGGTGAAACTCGACGAGTTAGGTGGAATATTGAAGAACAAAGCTCGACTAGTAGCTCGTGGATACAAGCAATTATTGGGCATTGACTTTATGGAATCCTTTGCACCTGTTGCCCGTTTGGAAGCTATTAGACTATTTCTTGCTTATGCAGCCCACATGAATATGGCCGTCTATCAGACGGATGTGAAGACGGCATTTCTCAATGGTGAAATCAAGGAAGAGTTCTATGTTCAACAGCCGGATGGTTTTGTGAATCCTAAATATCCTAATCATGTATACAAGCTTAAGAAGGCTCTCTATGGGTTGAAGCAAGCTCCACGCGCATGTTATGATTTTTTGTCACAATTCCTCATTACGCAAGGCTTTGCTAAAGGCAAGGTGGATCCCACGCTGTTTATTCAACAACGAGGTAAAGATATGATTATGGTACAAATATATGTTAATGATATAATATTTGCTGCCTCGACCCAAACCTTATCAAATGAGTTTGGGACACTCATGTCTTTCAAGTTTAAGATGTCAATGATGGGAAAGGTATCATTCTTCTTAGGTCTTCAGATATCTCAGAGTCCCAGAGGCATCTTTATCAATCAATCCAAGTATTCCCTTGAATCTCTTAAGAAATATAAGATGGAATCTTGCGACCCCGTGGATACTCCAATGGTGGAACGAACTAAGCTTGATGCAGATCCACATGGAGTTGTCGTTGATCTGACACTTTATCGTGGAATGATCGATACCCTTATGTATATTACAGCTAGTCGAACCGACCTTCAGTTTGCTATATGTATGTGTGCTCGGTATCAAAATAGGCCTACTGAGTTACACTTAGCTACTGTTAAACGGATCTTTCGATATCTTAAAGGAACCATTGATCGGGGACTTTGTACTCGAAGGACTCTTCGATTTCTCTAATGGCATATGCAGATGCGGATCACGCGGGTTGTCAAAATACAAGGCGTAGCACGAGTGGAACTTTGCAACTACTAGGAAATTGACTAATCAGTTGGGCATCAAAAAGGCAGAAAAGCGCTGCAATTTCAAGTACCGAAGCAGAATACATAGCTATGTCCGGTTGTTGTGCTCAAATTCTTTGGATGAGATCGCAATTAACCGACTATGGTCTAGGTTTCAACAAAATTCCGATGTACTGCGACAACAAAAGTGCAATTGCCTTATGCTGCAACAACGTTCAATTCTCCCGGTCGAAGCATATTGACATTCGCTACCACTTTATCAAGGAGCAAGTGGAAAATGTAGTGATCGAGATTTACTTTGTCCGATCTGAGTATCAATTGGCGGATATTTTCACGAAGGCTTTAGATCGCGCTCGAATTGAATTTTTGGCCGACAAGCTAGGTTTGAGAACCTTCTCGGCTGAGACTCTTAAGGAACTGGCAGATGAAGCGAAAGAATATTGGTGGTAAACTATTCTTTGTATCTTTGGTGATCATTTGTATATATTGTTTATATTTTTATCCATAAAAGCAAAATACAAAAATATAAAACCATATAAAAACCATAAAAATTGAAAAATTTCAGAAAAATTCAAAAATATTTTTACTTTATTTTTCAAAGGCATGTCTTTTGGTACGATAATATTTCTGGCCTTAGAAATGTTGATTAATATTGACACGGAGCCATAAATAGAGTTCGTACAAAAGTTGTAAATATTTCATAAACCATGCCCAAATGGCTTGTAGTTATTTCAGACTGCAACCCGCTTTTCATATTAAAGTCAAGTATTTCTTATGAAAACTTTGGCTCACAACGGGAATTAATTTTCTCGGGAATAGTTTACTTTATAACCATGTAAGGGATTGTGTTTACGTCATAACACAATCTGACACGGATAAATGTACACATCAGTGCATTTATTTGTTACAACAAGAGAAATCAATGTTTTTATGAAGTTACCATCTCTACAAACATAGCAATCTACAATTGGTATCTACATACTCGACGATGCGACTACTCAAACGACGACTACAGCTCTTTCAATAGAACACGGGTCAACAATTGAGGGGGAGCAATTGTCAAGCATTCAGAATCTTCGATGCCGAAAGTGCCAAGTTCACAAACTGGTGTCAAGACAAAAATACCAATCGTACATGTGGTGTCAAGAGATGACTTCAGACGTGACGAGGCGACCAACATTTACCGACAAGAACCATTTGATCTTATCATATGATGTTCTCATCAATCAGGCCCAACCTTGTCAATTTCTTCTAATATGGTGAATATGTGATCATGTTACAAATCGGTATCATATCTCACAAATTGGTCTCATGAAGATTAAACGAACTTGCATGTTTCTTCCCAAAACCTTTGTTAAAACTTCATTAAATCAATTGATATTAAAAACATCGGTTGGGTTAATATTTTTAATATGGGGGAGAATATGTGATTTAATATGGAAAATTATCACAAATGGTTTAACTTAGCGTGATGACTCATCCCAACATATGCGAAATGTTTTCGAATATCGTGGCATATGTTAAGGGGAGCAAAATGTACTTGCTATATCAAAATGGATTTCATGATGACATATACTTACCCTAAACCTATTTATTTCATGACGATGAAGATTGTGGTGACATAAGGATGTTAGGATAGGTTAAGTCCAATGATTCTTCCAAAACCGGAGGAATCTTCCCAAGGACATTCCATAGCTAGAAATAGTAGTCCTTAGGAAAGATGGGGAAAGATTGTGAACGTAGCTGAATGCCAACCAAGTACTTAAGTTAGCACTAGAACAATCACAATAAGGTGCTAGTTATGACGTATTGGTAAGCATTGAAGGTGCTAGTTATACTTACCCTAAACCTTTTTTTTTCTTTTTTTTTTCTTTCTTTTTTTTCTTTTTTTTTCTTTTTCTTTTTTTTTTGTTTTTTTGTTTTTTTTTTCTTTTTTTTTTGTTTTTTTTTTGTTTTTTTTGTTTTTTTTTATTTTTATTTTTATTTTTTTTTTATTTTTTTACTTTTTTTTTTCAGAAATTCAAATTTTATTAAACTTAAAAAGGAATTACAAAGATTGATAGCCTAAAACTGGAACAAAGGGACTCTCACATGTTGAGGTCTCCTTTTATAGGCAAATGCCTGGCTACACTATTCACAAACCCTATATGTGATTTCTCTAAAATGCCCTTGAGTCCTTGAGTGCGTTTGTTGTTGATGAGCTGTCTAAAGTGATCCCAAAAGTTCATTTTAGCTTTGTGATCAAGCAAAGACTCTCAGCTGTTGATCTTAACACGTGGCATGTCTTGGAGGGCAAGTAGTCATGTGATGGGTGAAACGGTTTGAATGGTGGGGTCCTTTGGGTGAGTGGGAGTGTGAGTTTAGGGTTGGGATGGGATTTGGAGTGTGTGAATCAAACGTGGGAACAACCAATTTCATTTTACCCTTTGTTGGTAAAAAGTTAATTTTGGGTTCTTACTTGCTACAGTAACAAGTTTTGATCCGTTTTCTTAGGGAGAAAGTTGTTTGGCGCGTGTTTAGGGATTTAAACTTCCAAACTTGGCAGTTTTGGTCCTTTTTCTTCCTTTCTTTTGTCACTTGTGAATAAAAGTCTGTCAGCGCCCAATTTCTTTGTAACAACTTTCAGCCTTTGTCATTTTTGGCACCAAACTTTCCAAAAAGTGTTTCAAGGGTTATTTTTGACACTTTTGCATATTTCAAGGGCTGATTTTGGACAATGTTGATCTTCAAAGGTCTTCAATGTATCTTAAACTTCATGAGGGACCATTTTTGGCAATTTGGATTTGTTGAGGGACTAATCTTGCCATTTCTTCAAAGTTGAAGGACCTTTTGTGTAATTTTGACAAACTTAAGGGACCAAACTTGTAATTATCAATATACAAGGGTTTTAAGTGTCATTTCTTCAATAAATGAGGATCAAACTTGCACATCTTTAAGTCTTCAAGGATATTTGTTGAGTATTCCATGATTAGGGCCCGGTTCTTTGTACGGCTTCGTTTCTCGTGTCCGTTTTTCCTTGTAACTTGTGATCTTTTGTCTTTTTCACGATATCCATACCTAAAATACACAAGTAAACAAACACAAGCATATATATGGTATATTATGACATTTTTATGCATTTAAAGCCCGAAAAGAACGATGAGATCATGTATAAATGCCATCTCATCACTCCCCCATACTAAGCCATTGTCGTGCCCTCACGCAATGCTAGAATAAAGTATCTAAGCATCACCAAAGTTCAATTTTTATTAACCTTTATTGAAAAGTAAAAGACTTGTAACATACTACGTAGATGTGTAAAAACATAATGTATGATTTTCATCACAAAAAGTGACTTTTAGGGTCAAAGAATAGAAACAAGTAAATGTCCCTTAGAGTAAACTGCGTCATCCTTGATTGTCATACATTCCATGCTAAGTGCGAAAACAAGATCATTGTTGGTACAAGTCACAATGCTAACACTACTCATACGTCCAAATTGTGTAATACTTTTTCTCCCCACAATCCTAGTTATTATAAAAGGAAATGGGTTACTAGCATTTTTTATCTATTTGTCATGGATCACAAGTGATTCATATTGACTTATTTGAGTAGTTATTAGTCCGAAAGCAAAGTAACACGATTTGATCAATAGTTAGCTGAAGGACAAAATCTTTTAAAACGGCTTCTCGTGTATCTCCTTAAGTTCATATCTTGGCATAACTCGTTTCACGATTTGAGACCTTTCTCGGACCGATATTTGGCATGTACTTCATACTTCAAATCTTGGGAAGACGTTCTCGAAATTATGGTCGTCTCTTCATATATTTGGAATTTCTTCACTTGACGTTTTTGAGAGATTCTTCATATTGGACCACGATTTCATCATTTTTCTTCAATCTTTACTTTGGATTTTGATATACAACGATCCGCCTCCTTTTCGGACTTGGATATATTTATCCTCATACCTTGTTAGGGTCTTTTTGGATAGACTTTCTCCATGATCTTTAGGGGAGTAATTGCTTTTCGTCGTGTGTCTCGATCCTTCATATTGATTTAGGAATAATGATACTTCACATCATCTTGGATCTTTAGCAAATATAGAGCTCCTCATGCCTTGTTAGGGCCTTTTTGGATGATCGCCAATCTTCGCGTCCCGCTTCAATAAGTTATGCCTTGGCTATGAACTCTATTCAACCTCGAGCAACTTTTAAACGATCTTGCGCTAGAAGCTAAGTAACCTTTCAAATCGTACGACCTTACTTATTGCAATTATGATTTATTCCTAATGCATTGATCTTATGGGAAGAAAAAGCCACAATTAAAAACATATGAGTTTTTGAAAGAACATTTTTATGTTCTACGTTTAGCATGATCACTTGTCTAACTCTATCATTTCTCGTTCTTCACTATATAAAGACCTCTAATTAAAGAGACTCGTGAATACTTAGCCATGCAAGTCATAATTAAGCCAAATTTGGATTAGCTTTCATTAAGACTATATCAAATCAAAGTTTTGGGTTTTCAAGCCACCTATAGGATCTTTCACTTTCTTGGACTTTTTCAAGTTTAGAGAATGCGTTTTAAAGTTCCCTTGATAAGTGACTTTCTAGAATCAATTATAGGAACTTGCGAAAATTTCTTGTTCTTAACCCGTATGAAATAAGACTTTCGCGTTTTAAAGCTCCCTATATAAAAGTCTAGCAAAACTTGAATTGAGCGGGTTAAGGAATGTAAATGGCTCCAAATGCCCATCAAGTCAAAAATTAACTCTTATTCTACCCATCGGAAAATATACATTCGTGTCCTAAAAACACTTATGAAAACTAAGAAAATTTTTAAATTTTGGCCATTTTTAGCCTTATTAGCAAAACAAAACATTGAAAGTTGGAAAGCGTGAGGGCGTAGCAAAGCAAGTACCTATTCACCCCCCATACTAAAAGTAAACATTGTCCTCAATGTTTCGAGTCTAAAGGTGGAGCACCCCCATACTAGAGACGAAGAGTCGAATGCTTAGGATCTAGCATGGAAAGGGTGATCAACAATATATCTAAAGCCGTTTATTAAGTATGCTAAAAGATAATTGTTAGAACAATAAAGGATATGTCATGGATTCGTGAAAAACTTCTTCAAACAAACGATGGAGGCTCACGTAAACGAACACGAGAGTCTTCAATCGTAGATGATGATGATCTAGATAACACAATCACAAACAACCACGAGACAACGAGTTGAAAGGGCACAAGGCCCCTTGTTAGTGAATAGTAAGCATAAAGGATAAGCATGGGATCTCCCCCACGAGGCACCTTGTTTTTGATTACCGAGTCATGAGCTCGACTCGATCCCCTCAAAATGTGAACATTTAGGGAAAATTATGGTATGGTCAATTTTTGGTGGGGCTTACATGATAAACAAGGCCCAAAAAGCAACCGGTATTAAGGACTAAGTCCTTAAATGATGCAAAATACCGGGGTCGAAGATGGCGTTCTCGTTCTCATTGGAAAAACAAATAAACGCCACTTCAACATGTGCCATAAACTCAAAGAGTTTGAAGAAAAGAGATGAGAAGTAGAAGGGTGTGACAATTGGTAAGACAATCTTTTGAGCTACTCGAGGTAGACTCGCACCAAGCAAATAGATATCGTTTCCATTTATTGCATCGGTGGAAGACCGAGATTTCCCTTTACATGAAATTCCGGGATCGAATATCTCGTCCTCGGTGGACAAGGATGAGGGAAAATAAGGGGCTTCCCCCATACTAAAACCACACAAAGCATCGTCAAAAGGAGTAGACGAGCTTGTAGCACTCAAAACACGTGGTGATGACGGAGTTAGATTTGTAAAAAAATCAATTAAATCACATTTAAAATCTTTTCCTTTTTTATCTTTTAAACTCTCTTCATGAAAACCCTTTTTGATTATGTCGAAAATATTTGGCGTTTCTAAGACGATGTTAGTCACACTAAAAATTCTCACATTTGTAAACCGTTTTGGTTTTGGTGGTGGCAAGTTCTCAAAACGTTTATCGACGAAGAAAACCTCCCCATCGGGGTCTACATATTCATCATCCGAAAGATCTTCCGTAGAAACCGGCAACTTATCAACACTTTTCATGAATTAATGTTCGAGGTGAGGCGAAGGATTTTTCGATTCAAGTATTGACGGTTTCTTCTTTGTAGGCTTTACACTCATAACCTCCACCGGCGGAGGAAATGGTAAATTGTTTTTGGCGACATTTCCTAAAACTCTTGGTGAAAATTCTTTGCAAACGACATTGGTTGAATCACCATGGTTTAAAGTTGCAATAGAATAGACATGAGAAAGATTGGAATTTTGTGTTGCATTGATGACAAGTTCTTCTTCATTGAATCGAAGGGTGATTTTTCGAGCATGAACATCGATAAGTGCTCTTGATGTATCCAAAAATGAACGACCCAAAATGAGAGGAACTTTTCGATCGATAGGAATGTCTACAACGATAAAGTCAACGGGATAGTAAAACTTTCCGACTTTAACGAAAACGTCCTCGGCTACTCCACATGCTAAAATCGTAGAATGATCGGCCATCTCGATAGACATGTTCGAAGGAGTAAGAGCCGGAAGCGAGGGCGATTTGAAAATCTCAAGAGGCATTAAATTAATACTAGCACCAAGATCGGCCAAGGCGTAGCATTCCTCCATATCTTGTATTGCACACGGAATCAAAAATTTACCGAGATCACCGACTTCTTGTGGTATGCGGCTAAGAAAAACCGATGAACAACTAGACGATTGTTGCAACTTCTCTTTGTTGTTTAGCATACTTTTGAAGTTTGCGGCGAATCGAGGCATCATGATAAGAGCGTCGGCAAAACTTATGTTAAAATGCATATCACGAAACATTTTCATAAATAGCTCAAATTGATAATTGTTCCGTTCTTGTGCTTTCTCTTTGTTTCGTCTCGAAGGGTAGGGTAAAGGTGGTGTGGGTTGGTCATTAGGCAACGGCCTTGGAAACTCGGGTTCCACAATTGGTATTGGTTCAATCGTAGGTGTGGTTTGAGCGGTACTTCGTGGGATTGTAATGTGCTCCTTTTCGACCATCACCTCGGGTTCTTTCTCGATTTCCTTCTCCGTAGAAGTACTTGGACGAGAGATTGGTTCCTTGAAAGTTTTACCACTTCGTGTAGTAATAACCTTCATTTCTCCCTTCGGGTTTGCAATGGTATCACTAGGAAGACCACCCGAGGAAGAGGGTTTACACATGATCGCTTCAAACATCTTAGCCATTCGGTCCTTAAATTTTGATTGCCTAGCATCCGCTTTTAATAATTCTTGCTTAATCTCATGTTGTCCTAATTCATTCTTTTGTTGATTTTGTTGAAGACGTTGGACATTTCCTTCCATTTTGTTTGCATGAGTTTTAAGTTCATTAGCAAGTTCATTTTTATCTCGTTTTTCAACTCGGACCTTAAGCTAATCATCTCACGTTGCATGTTATCAAATTTAGCATCATTTGCTTTAGCATAATCCAAAAATTCTCCTTGCAAATTTGTAGTGTGAGCATTTTGAAAACCTTGTGTAGTGTTTTGAAAATCACGGTTTTGGTTTTGATTAGAAATTTGTCCATTCCCATTTTGATAATTCCCTTTGTTGTAATTGCGTGAATTGCCTTGGTAATTACCTTGGTTGTTGTTTCGATAATTGTTAACATTTTGGTTTGGTGGAGCTTGATTTTGGCGGGAACCTTGGTCGTTTTGGTTGTAAGTTCCCGTTGCTACATAAGCACTCGAAGTGTTACCATCCGCGGTAATGCACTCGGAAAGATCATGAGCTTCCCCACACGATAAACAACTCTTAGCAACCGCTTTAACCGAAGCGGAATTGGAAGCTTCTTGAGCTTTCCAATGGGACATTAGATTAGCAAATATATCAAAAAACCGATTTTCCTCATTAGCTTCATCGTGTAAGGCATTAATGCTACGAGACGATTGTGACGTTGACGAACCCACATTGGCAACACTCGGTGTGTTACGAGGGTTATAAACCTTAGATCTATTCTCGATGATTTGTAAAGCCTCATTTGTCGTCTTGCACAAAAAATTATCACCCGCGGCGGCATTCAAATAATCTCGTTCATGATCATTAAGCCCATTATAAAAAGTATCAACTTGATGCAATTCCGTAAAATCATGGTGTGGACATTCATGTAACATTTCTTTAAAGCGTTCCCATGCCATTGAAAAACTTTCATTATTTCTTTGCACAAATCGTGAAATCTCATTTTTCAAATGTGTTGTTTTAGATGGTGGAAAAAACTTGTTCACAAACTTAGAAACGAGATCGGCCCATGTCAAAATCGAATTTGGCGGTTCTTTCTCAAGCCAAATTTTTGCGGGTCCATCCAACGAGTATGGAAACAACATCATCTTAATGGCGTCATGTGGAACATCCTTAAACTTGCTAGTGGCGGTGAGACGGTTAAAATTCCTAATGTGATAGTGCGGGTTGTCTTTCTCGTGACCTCTAAACTTATTTGCTTGCAACATCGACATTAAACCCGTCTTAATCTCGAAATTCTCCGCAAGGATGGCGGGAATCACAATAGCCTCTCCAAAACCCTCGGTGGGTGCTTGTAGCAACTCCATCATAGTACGATTAGCCATGACTACTTCTTGTTCTACAATAGGTTCAACAATTGGAGGTTCTTCAACAATCAACGTCTCTTGATTGGCTTGCTTTTGAAGTCGTTTACGAGCTCGTTTTGCTTGATTACGAGTGATCATAAACTTCACGAAGAATGGGAGGTGAGCAAAGAAGATTCTTTTTGGGTGTTTTGTGAATTTTCAATTTTTTTGTGTTTTTGATGATATTTAATTTTTTTGGATTTTGGTGTATCTTCGTAGACAACAGTCTACAAAATCTCTCCTCGAATCAAACTCTTGATTAAAGAAGCCTCAAAGGAATGAAAACGATCACGTGGAGTGAACGCCTTCGAATGACTTTAGAACTTTGGTGAAAACCAAATTGTTCAAGAGGTTTTAATCACAAAGAAACCAAGCAAATATATTATACGTAATAATACTTTGGGCGGCAAAACCCTCGATTAGCCTTCAATCTCAAAATACTCACAAGCAAGCGGGGAAACGAGGCGGCGCGAAGCACTTAAGAGCCTTTTTCCTTAGGGTATATTTTATAATACCCTCCTTATACCCACCTTATAGTTTGTATTTTTCAAAATCGAGCTTCACGAAAGTATTTATCTATTTTTGCCTTTTCTTTTTGTTTGAGATTCGAATACAATAATTGAGTGATGAAATCCCAATTAAGGTTGTGTCTTCACACTTTTGGAGATATTGTGAATTTATTGTATACAATATAGTAATAATATTTGTACAAGAAAAACCAAGAAAACCGATAATACGTATTAGTAGAGTTCTACTAATACAAATACTATTTATGGTTAATATTAAAAACAACAATGCAAATTAATCACGACACACCTCCCCGGCAGCGGCGCCAAAATGATTGTAGTGTTTTACTACTCTTTAGGAAAAGAGCGTAAATAGGGAAAAGTATCAAACAAATGACTTTAGGAAAAATCAAATGTTAATGACCCAATGAAAGTGTGAAAGTTCGTTTCCCAAGGAGGTATATGTGTGTGACTAAGATGTACAAGATTTGAGATTAATATTTGGTTTAGAAGGGGATGAGAAAAGAAGATGACGAAGTCGTAAAAATAAAAATAAGTACTACTAGAAAGTTAAAACGTAGAACCTTAAAAACCACAAAAATAAAAATAAATTCTAAAAATTACCAAAAATTCACCAAAAATCAAAATAAATAAACTAAGAGTTTACCAATGATCAAAACTTTTTCAAACCTTTTAAATAATTAAATATTCAATTTTTAAATGCTAATTAAAGCCCTAAAAATCAAATAAATTATCAAAAAGCCCAAATAAAGATTTTTTAATTGGTAAACCTCTAAAATGACTTAAAAAGACTAAAAACTATTTTTAGAAATTTTTAAACTAATAAAAACTATTTAAAATGATTTAAAAACTATTAAAACTTAAAATAATTATAAAAATTAATCTAAAAGTGATAAAATTATTCTAAAAGTTGCTAAATTCCTATTTTAGTGTATTAAACCTAAGAAAAATGTAAAAAGTTGGAAAATGTGAAATTTTAAAAATAATAATAAAATAATAATAAAATAATATTAAAAATTCAAAAATTATAAAAAATTCAAAAAACTTGCAAACTAGTTTATTTTAACCTAAATAATCAGAAAATCAAAGTGAAATTACCAGAATACCCCTATTGGGCCCTCAAATGGGCCAAAACCAAAAACAGTCAACCAAATTGGGCTTTTGGGCCCAAAAAGTCAAACTTGGCCCAATTGACTTGGAAAAGCCCTATCTGACTCAAAATTCAATTCTAAAAACAAAACTCTAAAGGCCCAAAAGCTGAAAATGAGCTTATCACAGCTTATTGAACACTCAGCTTATTCTTATTGGGCTTTTCAGTCCATTAAGCCATAAGCTAATGCCATAAGCTCTAATTTGACACACAACCTTCTTTTGGGATGCTTATGAGATCTGTAAAAAGAATTTTTGAAAAAGCTCACTCAATAAGCCAGAAATAAGCAAAGTAAAAATTCACTAAAAGACAAAATAGTCGTTTTAGAGATTTAGGGCACCTCAGGACTTGATTCAACTTGCAAAAGGTTTCAAATGGACTCAATAAGCAAAATCAATCAACAAAAATCCAATAAGTACAACCAATAAGTCAGAATAAGCACAAATGAACTTATGTAAAAGTCAAATGAGTTGGTTTTCTAGTCAAACCCTAAAGTCAATCCACCAAATGCTCCAATATGAACAAATGGGTCAAAATGTGAGCACCTATTACAAAAACAAAGTTGTTGCTGGTTGGAATAAGCTATTATAGCTTATTGATAAGCTGAACCCAATTTTACACTGTCAGTGGCAACTAGCAGGGGAAAGGAGTTCCCACTGCTTTGACTATTTGACCAAGCTTATATGAGAGTTCTGGTTTGATTTAATTGGAAACAAAGGCACCCTTGTGATCAGTGAATCACAAGGAGTCAATAGCAACAATAAAATCACAAATTGGTTCACACAATAAGCCACAATAAGCCAAACAGTCACCAGATATGCACCAGATATGGAAATAAGCAGTTAAGCACTTAATAAGCAGATTTAGACTGAATAAGCCAACCAAACTTAACAAGATGCATACACAAGCTATATAAACTAATAATAAACACAAAGCAACAAGAATCAAACACTGAATCAAAGTAAACAACAAGATCAAAGCACAAAATGTTACTGATGAACAATGAACATATGCAGAACAAGTTTTGCTGATATATTTGGCACTTGATCCAATTTCAAGCCTCAAATCCTTCTTCCCTGGTGTGATTAACTCAGATTTAGCACTTGTTAGCCCTAGCCTAAGCTTAGATCTAGGTGTCCTCAAAATACTAGCCAATTTTACCAAGTATTTAAGATTTTATAGCCAAATTATGAATCTATGTGTTCAAAACCTCAAAACCTGCAAACTTATGAACAATACCACCCAAATAACAGATAACAACTCTTGCTTACACAAAACAACCACTTAGCAAACCACAAATCCAAATAAGGCAGTAGACCCAAACACTCCTTTAACAACCACTTAACAAAGAAACTTGTGATTTCAACTAATAACCTACTGATTTTAATGATCAAAAACACTTACTAGATAGCAACTAACACAATCAGACACATAAATCACCAGCACAAACACCAATACTCAAAATCAAAGCACCAAATCAAAATCAGTCATAAACATGAAATATTTAGGGGAATCTTAACCAAGAGATTATACCTGCCTTCCACAACATCCTAGGAAGGCCAGCAATGCTCCATGGACCTTGTTCAACAACTAGAACAAGACCAAGGTACTTCAATGAAGATGATGCAAACTGCCTTGGTTGATGGTTCAAAGTAGAACCTCAAGGACTTTATGTCTTCAACACAAGCAGCAAACAACTCAACCAAGGGCTCTAATCCCTTCACAAGCTTGGTGTCAACAAGCTTGTAAGAGCTTATAGCAAATGGCCAAGGGTTAGTACACAAAATAAGCCAAAACAGAACCTAGGATTTCAAGGTATTTGAACCTTAAAAACCTTATGAACCAAGACGTGCCTTAACCACAAGATTAAGGTAGGTCTTAACAATCAAAGGGAACTCAGAATTAGGCTACTCAAACACCAACTTTTAATCAAATCAAAAAGAGAATTCAATATTTTCAGAAATTCAAATTTTATTAAACTTAAAAAGGAATTACAAAGATTGATAGCCTAAAACTGGAACAAAGGGACTCTCACATGTTGAGGTCTCCTTTTATAGGCAAATGCCTGGCTACACTATTCACAAACCCTAGATGTGATTTCTCTAAAATGCCCTTGAGTCCTTGAGTGCGTTTGTTGTTGATGAGCTGTCCAAAGTGATCCCAAACGTTCATTTTAGCTTTGTAATCAAGCAAAGACTCTCAGCTGTTGATCTTAACACGTGGCATGTCTTGGAGGGCAAGTAGTCATGTGATGGGTGAAACAGTTTGAATGGTGGGGTCCTTTGGGTGAGTGGGAGTGTGAGTTTAGGGTTGTGATGGGATTTGGAGTGTGTGAATCAAACGTGGGAACAACCAATTTCATTTTACCCTTTGTTGGTAAAAAGTTAATTTTGGGTTCTTACTTGCTACAGTAACAAGTTTTGATCCGTTTTCTTAGGGAGAAAGTTGTTTGGCGCGTGTTTAGGGATTTAAACTTCCAAACTTGGCAGTTTTGGTCCTTTTTCTTCCTTTCTTTTGTCACTTGTGAATAAAAGTCTGTCAGCGCCCAATTTCTTTGTAACAACTTTCAGCCTTTGTCATTTTTGGCACCAAACTTTCCAAAAAGTGTTTCAAGGGTTATTTTTGACACTTTTGCATATTTCAAGGGCTGATTTTGGACAATGTTGATCTTCAAAGGTCTTCAATGTATCTTAAACTTCATGAGGGACCATTTTTGGCAATTTGGATTTGTTGAGGGACTAATCTTGCCATTTCTTCAAAGTTGAAGGACCTTTTGTGTAATTTTGACAAACTTAAGGGACCAAACTTGTAATTATCAATATACAAGGGTTTTAAGTGTCATTTCTTCAATAAATGAGGATCAAACTTGCACATCTTTAAGTCTTCAAGGATATTTATTGAGTATTCCATGATTAGGGCCCGGTTCTTTGTACGGCTTCGTTTCTCGTGTCCGTTTTTCCTTGTAACTTGTGATCTTTTGTCTTTTTCACGATATCCATACCTAAAATACACAAGTAAACAAACACAAGCATATATATGGTATATTATGACATTTTTATGCATTTAAAGCCCGAAAAGAACGATGAGATCATGTATAAATGCCATCTCATCACTCCCCCATACAAAGCCATTGCCGTGCCCTCACGAAATGCTAGAATAAAGTATCTTAGCATCACCAAAGTTCAATTTTATTAACCTTTATTGAAGAGTAAAAGACTTGCAACATGCTACGAAGATGTGTAAAGACATAACATATGATTTTCATCACAAAAAGTGACTTTTAGGGTCAAAGAATAGAAACAAGTAAATGTCCCTTAGAGTAAACTTCGTCATCCTTGATTGTCATACATTCCATGCTAAGTGCAAAAACAAGATCATTGTTGGTACAAGTCACAATGCTAACACTACTCATACGTCCAAATTGTGTAATACTTTTTCTCCCCGCAATCCTAGTTATTACAAAAGGAAATAGGTTACTAGCATTTTTTATCTATTTTTCATGGATCACAAGTGATTCATATTGACTTATTTGAGTAGTTATTAGTCCGAAAGCAAAGTAGCACGATTTGATCAATAGTTAGCCGAAGTACAAAATCTTTTAAAACGGCTTCTCGTGTATCTCCTTAAGTTCATATCTTGGCATAACTCGTTTCACGATTTGAGACCTTTCTCGGACCGATATTTGGCATGTACTTCATACTTCAAATCTTGGGAAGACGTTCTCGAAATTATGGTCTTCTCTTCATATATTTGGAATTTCTTCACTTGACGTTTTTGAGAGATTCTTCATATTGGACCACGACTTCATCATTTTTCTTCAATCTTTACTTTGGATTTTGATATACAACGATCCGCCTCCTTTTCGGACTTGGATATATTTATCCTCATACCTTGTTAGGGTCTTTTTGGATAGACTTTCTCCATGATCTTTAGGGGAGTAATTGCTTTTCGTCGTGTGTCTCGATCCTTCATATTGATTTAGGAATAATGATACTTCACATCATCTTTGGATCTTTAGCAAGAATAGAGCTCCTCATGCCTTGTTAGGGCCTTTTTGGATGATTGCCAATCTTCGCGTCCCGCTTCAATAAGTTATGCCTTGGCTATGAACTCTATTCAAACCCGAGCAACCTTTAAACGATCTTGCGCTAGAGGCTAAGTAACCTTTCAAATCGTACGACCTTACTTATTGCAATTATGATTTATTCCTAATGCATTGATCTTATGGGAAGAAAAAGCCACAATTAAAAACATATGAGTTTTTGAAAGAACATTTTCATGTTCTACGTTTAGCATGATCACTTGTCTAACTCTATCATTTCTCGTTCTTCACTATATAAAGACCTCTAATTAAAGAGACTCGTGAATACTTAGCCATGCAAGTCAAAATTAAGCCAAATTTGGATTAGCTTTCATTAAGACTATATCAAATCAAAGTTTTGGGTTTTCAAGCCACCTATAGGATCTTGCACTTTCTTGGAGTTTTTCAAGTTTAGAGAATGCGTTTTAAAGTTCCCTTGATAAGTGACTTTCTAGAATCAATTATAGGAACTTGCGAAAAGTTCTTGTTCTTAACCCGTATGAATTAAGACTTTCGCGTTTTAAAGCTCCCTATATAAAAGTCTAGCAAAACTTGAATTGAGCGGGTTAAGGAATGTAAATGGCTCCAAATGCCCATCAAGTCAAAAATTAACTCTTATTCTACCCATCGGAAAATATACATTCGTGTCTTAAAAACACTTATGAAAACTAAGAAATTTTTTAAAATTTGGCCATTTTTAGCCTTATTAACAAAACAAAACATTGAAAGTTGGAAAGCGTGAGGGCGTAGCAAAGCAAGTACCTATTCACCCCCCATACTAAAAGTAAACATTGTCCTCAATGTTTCGAGTCTAAAGGTGGAGCACCCCCATACTAGAGACGAAGAGTCGAATGCTTAGGATCTAGCATGGAAAGGGTGATCAACAATATATCAAAAGCCGTTTATTAAGTATGCTAAAAGATAATTGTTAGAACAATAAAGGATATGTCATGAATTCGTGAAAAACTTCTTCAAACAAACGATGGAGGAGCACGTAAACGAACACGAGAGTCTTCAATCGTGGATGATGATGATCTAGATAACACAATCACAAACAACCACGAGACAACGAGTTGAAAGGGTACAAGTCCCCTTATTAGTGAATAGTAAGCATAAAGGATAAGCATGGGATCTCCCCCACGAGGTACCTCGTTTTTTATTACCGAGTCATGAGCTCGACTCGATCCCCTCAAAATGTGAACATTTAGGGAAAATCATGGTATGGTCAATTTTTGGTGGGGCTTACATGATAAACAAGGCCCAAAAAGCAACCGGTATTAAGGACTAAGTCCTTAAATGATGCAAAATACCGGGGTCGAAGATAGCGTTCTCGTTCTCATTGGAAAAACAAATAAACGCCACTTCAACATGTGCCATAAACTCAAAGAGTTTGAAGAAAAGAGATGAGAAGTAGAAGGGTGTGACAATTGGTAAGACAATCTTTTGAGCTACTCGAGGTAGACTCGCACCAAGCAAATAGATATCGTTTCCATTTATTGCATCGGTGGAAGACCGAGATTTCCCTTTACATGAAATTCCGGGATCGAATATCTTATCCTCAGTGGACAAGGATGAGGGAACATAAGGGGCTTCCCCCATACTAAAACCACACAAAGCATCGTCAAAAGGAGTAGACGAGCTTGTAGCACTCAAAACACGTGGTGATGACGGAGTTAGATTTGTAGAAAAATCAATTAAATAACATTTAAAATCTTTTCCTTTTTTATCTTTTAAACTCTCTTCATGAAAACCCTTTTTGATTATGTCGAAAATATTTGGCGTTTCTAAGACGATGTTAGTCACACTAAAAATTCTCACATTTGTAAACCGTTTTGGTTTTGGTGGTGGCAAGTTCTCAAAACGTTTATCGACGAAGAAAACCTCCCCATCGGGGTCTACATATTCATCATCCGAAAGATCTTCCGTAGAAACCGGCAACTTATCAACACTTTTCATGAATGAATGTTCGAGGTGAGGCGAAGGATTTTTCGATTCAAGTATTTACGGTTTCTTTTTTGTAGGCTTTACACTCATTACCTCCACCGGCGGAGGAAATGGTAAATTGTTTTTGGCGACATTTCCTAAAACTCTTGGTGAAAATTCTTTGCAAACGACATTGGTTGAATCACCATGGTTTAAAGTTGCAATAGAATAGACATGAGAAAGATTGGAATTTTGTGTTGCATTGATGACAAGTTCTTCTTAATTGAGTCGAAGGGTGATTTTTCGAGCATGAATATCGATAAGTGCTCTTGATGTATCCAAAAATGAACGACCAAAAATGAGAGGAACTTTTCGATCGATAGGAATGTCTACAACGATAAAGTCAACAGGATAGTAAAACTTTCCGACTTTAACGAAAACGTCCTCGGCTACTCCACATGCTAAAATCGTAGAATGATCGGCCATCTCGATAGACATGTTCGAAGGAGTAAGAGCCGGAAGCGAGAGCGATTTGAAAATCTCAAGAGGCATTAAATTAATACTAGCACCAAGATCGGCCAAGGCGTAGCGTTCCTCCATATCTTGTATTGCACACGGAATCAAAAATTTACCGGGATCACCGACTTTTTGTGGTATGCGGCTAAGAAAAACCGATGAACAACTAGACGATTGTTGCAACTTCTCTTTGTTGTTTAGCATACTTTTGAAGTTTGCGGCGAATCGAGGCATCATGATAAGAGCGTCGGCAAAAATTATGTTAAAATGCATATCACGAAACATTTTCATAAATAGCTCAAATTGATAATTGTTCCGTTCTTGTGCTTTCTCTTTGTTTCGTCTCGAAGGGTAGGGTAAAGGTGGTGTGGGTTGGTCATTAGGCAGCGGCCTTGGAAACTCGGGTTCCACAATTGGTATTGGTTCAACCGTAGGTGTGGTTTGAGCGGTACTTCGTGGGATTGTAATGTGCTCCTTTTCGACCATCACCTCGGGTTCTTTCTCGATTTCCTTCTCCGTAGAAGTACTTGGACGAGAGATTGGTTCCTTGAAAGTTTTACCACTTCGTGTAGTAATAACCTTCATTTCTCCCTTCGGGTTTGCAATGGTATCACTAGGAAGACCACCCGAGGAAGAGGGTTTACACATGATCGCTTCAAACATCTTAGCCATTCGGTCCTCAAAGTTTGATTGCCTAGCATCCGCTTTTAATAATTCTTGCTTAATCTCATGTTGTCCTAATTCCATCTTTTGTTGATTTTGTTGAAGACGTTGGACATTTCCTTCCATTTTGTTTGCATGAGTTTTAAGTTCATTAGCAAGTTCATTTTTTAGCTCGTTTTTCAACTCGAACCTTAAGCTAATCATCTCACGTTGCATGTAATCAAATTTAGCATCATTTGCTTTAGCATAATCCAAAAATTCTCCTTGCAAATTTTTAGTGTGAGCATTTTGAAAACCTTGTGTAGTGTTTTGAAAATCACGGTTTTGGTTTTGATTAGAAATTTGTCCATTCCCATTTTGATAATTCCTTTTGTTGTAATTGCGTGAATTGCCTTGGTAATTACCTTGGTTGTTGTTTCGATAATTGTTAACATTTTGGTTTGGTGGAGCTTGATTTTGGCGGGAACCTTGGCCGTTTTGGTTGTAAATTCCCGTTGCTACATAAGCACTCGAAGTGTTACCATCCGCGGTAATGCACTCGAAAAGATCATGAGCTCCCCCACACGATAAACAACTCTTAGCAACCGCTTTAACCGAAGCGGAATTGGAAGCTTCTTGAGCTTTCCAATGGGACATTAGATTAGCAAATCTATCAAAAAACCGATTTTCCTCATTAGCTTCATCGTGTAAGGCATTAATGCCACGAGACGATTGTGACGATGACGAACCCACATTGGCAACACTCGGTGTGTTACGAGGGTTATAAACCTTAGATCTATTCTCGATGATTTGTAAAGCCTCATTTGTCGTCTTGCACAAAAAATTACCACCCGCGGCGGCATTCAAATAATCTCGTTCATGATCATTAAGCCCAGTATAAAAAGTATCAACTTGATGCAATTCCGTAAAATCATGGTGTGGACATTCATGTAACATTTCTTTAAAGCGTTCCCATTCCATTGAAAAACTTTCATTATTTCTTTGCACAAATCGTGAAATCTCATTTTTCAAATGTGTTGTTTTAGATGGTGGAAAAAACTTGTTCACAAACTTAGAAACGAGATCGGCCCATGTCAAAATCGAATTTGGCGGTTCTTTCTCAAGCCAAATTTTTGCGGGTCCATCCAACGAGTATGGAAACAACATCATCTTAATGGCGTCATGTGGAACATCCTTAAACTTGCTAGTGGCGGTGAGACGGTTAAAATTCCTAATGTGATAGTGCGGGTTGTCTTTCTCGTGACCTCTAAACTTATTTGCTTGCAACATCGACATTAAACCCGTCTTAATCTCGAAATTCTTCGCAAGGATGGCGGGAATCACAATAGCCTCTCCAAAACCCTCGGTGGGTGCTTGTAGCAACTCCATCATAGTACGATTAGCCATGACGACTTCTTGTTCTACAATAGGTTCAACAATTGGAGGTTCTTCAACAATCAACGTCTCTTGATTGGCTTGCTTTTGAAGTCGTTTACGAGCTCGTTTTTCTTGATTACGAGTGGTCATAAACTTCACGAAGAATGGGAGGTGAGCAAAGAAGATTCCTTTTTGGGTGTTTTGTGAATTTTCAATTTTTTTTGTGTTTTTGATGATATTTATTTTTTTTGGATTTTGGTGTATCTTCGTAGACAATAATCTACAAAATCTCTCCTCGAATCAAACTCTTGATTAAAGAAGCCTCAAAGGAATGAAAACGATCACGTGGAGTGAACACCTTCGAATGACTTTAGAACTTTGGTGAAAACCAAATTGTTCAAGAGGTTTTAATCACAAAGAAACCAAGCAAATATATTATACGTAATAATACTTTGGGCGGCAAAACCCTCGATTAGCCTTCAATCTCAAAATACTCACAAGCAAGCGGGGAAACGAGGCGGCGCGAAGCACTTAAGAGCCTTTTTCTTTAGGGTATATTTTATAATACCCGCCTTATACCCACCTTATAGTTTGTATTTTTCAAAATCGAGCTTCACGAAAGTATTTATCTATTTTTGCCTTTTCTTTTTGTTTGAGATTCGAATACAATAATTGAATGATGAAATCCCAATTAAGGTTGTGTCTTCACACTTTTGGAGATATTGTGAATTTATTTTGATACTTAATACAATATAGTAATAATATTTGTACAAGAAAAACCAAGAAAACCGATAATACGTATTAGTAGAGTTCTACTAATACAAATACTATTTATGGTTAATATTAAAAACAACAATGCAAATTAATCACGACACACCTCCCCGGCAGCGGCACCAAAATGGTTGTGGTAAATTACTACTCTTTAGGAAAAGAGCGTAAATAGGGAAAAGTATCAAACAAATGACTTTAGGAAAAATCAAATGTTAATGACCCAATGAAAGTGTGAATGTTCGTTTCCCAAGGAGGTATATGTGTGTGACTAAGATGTACAAGATTTGAGATTAATCTTTGGTTTAGAAGGGGATGAGAAAAGAAGATGACGAAGTCGTAAAAATAAAAATAAGTACTACTAGAAAGTTAAAACGTAGAACCTTAAAAACCACAAAAATAAAAATAAATTCTAAAAATTACCAAAAATTCTCCAAAAATCAATATAAATAAACTAAGAGTTTAACAATGATCAAAACTTTTTCAAACCTTTTAAATAATTAAATATTCAATTTTTAAATGCTAATTAAAGCCCTAAAAATCAAATAAATTATCAAAAAGCCCAAATAAAGATTTTTCAATTAGTAAACCTCTAAAATGACCTAAAAAGATTAAAAACTATTTTTAGAAAATTTTAAACTAATAAAAACTATTTAAAATGATTTAAAAACTATTAAAACTTAAAATAATTATAAAAATTAATCTAAAAGTGATAAAATTATTCTAAAAGTTGCTAAATTCCTATTTTAGTGTATTAAACCTAAGAAAAATGTAAAAAGTTGGAAAATGTGAAATTTTAAAAATAATAATAAAATAATACTAAAATAATATTAAAAATTCAAAAATTATAAAAAATTCTAAAAACTTGCAAACTAGTTTATTTTAATTTAAATAATCAGAAAATAAAAGTGAAATTACCAGAATACCCCTATTGGGCCCTCAAATGGGCCAAAACCAAAAACAGTCAACCAAATTGGGCTTTTGGGCCCAAAAAGTCAAACTTGGCCCAATTGACTTGGAAAAGCCCTATATGACTCAAAATTCAATTCTAAGAACAAAACTCTATAGGCCCAAAAGCTGAAAATGAGCTTATCACAGCTTATTGAACACTCAGCTTATTCTTATTGGGCTTTTCAGCCCATTAAGCCATAAGCTAATGCCATAAGCTCTAATTTGACACACAACCTTCTTTTGGGATGCTTATGAGATCTGTAAAAAGAATTTTTGAAAAAGCTCACTCAATAAGCCAGAAATAAGCAAAGTAAAAATTCACTAAAAGACAAAATAGTCGTTTTAGAGATTTAGGGCACCTCATGACTTGATTCAACTTGCAAAAGGTTTCAAATGGACTCAATAAGCAAAATCAATCAACAAAAATCCAATAAGCACAACCAATAAGCCAGAATAAGCACAAATGAACTTATGTAAAAATCAAATGAGTTGGTTTTCTAGTCAAACCCTAAAGTCAATCCACCAAATGCTCCAATATGAACAAATGGGTCAAAATGTGAGCACCTATTACAAAAACAAAGTTGTTGCTGGTTGGAATAAGCTATTATAGCTTATTGATAAGCTGAACCCAATTTTACACTGTCAGTGGCAACTAGCAGGGGAAAGGAGTTCCCACTGCTTTGACTATTTGACCAAGCTTATATGAGAGTTCTGGTTTGATTTAATTGGAAACAAAGGCACCCTTGTGATCAGTGAATCACAAGGAGTCAATAGCAACAATAAAATCACAAATTGGTTCACACAATAAGCCACAATAAGCCAAACAGTCACCAGATATGCACCAGATATGGAAATAAGCAGTTAAGCACTTAATAAGCAGATTTAGACTGAATAAGCCAACCAAACTTAACAAGATGCATACACAAGCTATATAAACTAAGAATAAACACAAAGCAACAAGAATCAAACACTGAATCAAAGTAAACAACAAGATCAAAGCACAAAATGTTACTGATGAACAATGAACATATGTAGAACAAGTTTTGCTGATATATTTGGCACTTGATCCAATTTCAAGCCTCAAATCCTTCTTCCCTGGTGTGATTAACTCAGATTTAACACTTGTTAGCCCTAGCCTAAGCTTAGATCTAGGTGTCCTCAAAATCCTAGCCAATTTTACCAAGTATTTAAGATTTTATAGCCAAATTATGAATCTATGTGTTCAAAACCTCAAAACCTGCAAACTTATGAACAATACCACCCAAATAACAGATAACAACTCTTGCTTACACAAAACAACCACTTAGCAAACCACAAATCCAAATAAGGCAGTAGACCCAAACACTCCTTTAACAACCACTTAACAAAGAAACTTGTGATTTCAACTAATAACCTACTGATTTTAATGATCAAAAACACTTACTAGATAGCAACTAACACAATCAAACACATAAATCACCAGCACAAACACCAATACTCAAAATCAAAGCACCAAATCAAAATCAGTCATAAACATGAAATATTTAGGGGAATCTTAACCAAGAGATTATACCTGCCTTCCACAACATCCTTGGAAGGCCAGTAATGCTCCTTGGACCTTGTTCAACAACTAGAACAAGACCAAGGTACTTCAATGAAGATGATGCAAACTGCCTTGGTTGATGGTTCAAAGTATAACCTCAAGGACTTTATGTCTTCAACACAAGCAGCAAACAACTCAACCAAGGGCTCTAATCCCTTCACAAGCTTGGTGTCAACAAGCTTGTAAGAGCTTATAGCAAATGCCCAAGGGTTAGTACACAAAATAAGCCAAAACAGAAACTAGGATTTCAAGGTATTTGAACCTTAAAAACCTTATGAACCAAGACGTGCCTTAACCACAAGATTAAGGTAGGTCTTAACAATCAAATGGAACTCAGAATTAGGCTACTCAAACACCAACTTTTAATCAAATCAAAAAGAGAATTCAATATTTTCAGAAATTCAAATTATATTAAACTTAAAAAGGAATTACAAAGATTGATAGCCTAAAACTGGAACAAAGGGACTCTCACATGTTGAGGTCTCCTTTTATAGGCAAATGCCTGGCTACACTATTCACAAACCCTAGATGTGATTTCTCTAAAATGCCCTTGAGTCCTTGAGTGCGTTTGTTGTTGATGAGCTGTCCAAAGTGATCCCAAACGTTCATTTTAGCTTTGTGATCAAGCAAAGACTCTCAGCTGTTGATCTTAACACGTGGCATGTCTTGGAGGGCAAGTAGTCATGTGATGGGTGAAACGGTTTGAATGGTGGGGTCCTTTGGGTGAGTGGGAGTGTGAGTTTAGGGTTGGGATGGGATTTGGAGTGTGTGAATCAAACGTGGGAACAACCAATTTCATTTTACCCTTTGTTGGTAAAAAGTTAATTCTGGGTTCTTACTTGCTATAGTAACAAGTTTTGATCCGTTTTCTTAGGGAGAAAGTTGTTTGGCGCGTGTTTAGGGATTTAAACTTCCAAACTTGGCAGTTTTGGTCCTTTTTCTTCCTTTCTTTTGTCACTTGTGAATAAAAGTTTGTCAGCGCCCAATTTCTTTGTAACAACTTTCAGCCTTTGTCATTTTTGGCACCAAACTTTCCAAAAAGTGTTTCAAGGGTTATTTTTGACACTTTTGCATATTTCAAGGGCTGATTTTGGACAATGTTGATCTTCAAAGGTCTTTAATGTATCTTAAACTTCATGAGGGACCATTGTTGGCAATTTGGATTTGTTGAGGGACTAATCTTGCCATTTCTTCAAAGTTGAAGGACCTTTTGTGTAATTTTGACAAACTTAAGGGACCAAACTTGTAATTATCAATATACAAGGGTTTTAAGTGTCATTTCTTTAATAAATGCGGATCAAACTTGCACATCTTTAAGTCTTTAAGGATATTTGTTGAGTATTCCATGATTAGGGCCCGGTTCTTTGTACGGCTTCGTTTCTCGTGTCCGTTTTTCCTTGTAACTTGTGATCTTTTGTCTTTTTCACGATATCCATACCTAAAATACACAAGTAAACAAACACAAGCATATATATGGTATATTATGACATTTTTATACATTTAAAGCCCGAAAAGAAGCAGAAACCGGGTCAACACATATGCTATTGAGATCATTTTAATGATGCTCGATATTGAAGATAGACATCATGGACCCAGTGATGCATTGCACAACCCATCCCAGCTAACTCAGATATCTCTTAAAAGGTATTTGTTTTATTCACATGGAGACAACGCATTATCTATTGATTCGTTCACTCCGAATAAATTGGTATAGAAATGGTGGCACTCCTCTCCAGCCTCCGATCACAAAAATCCAATATGCATGATCGAGTCTAGAGCCATTTGAGATTATCAAATATCTCATTAGGACACACTTCCATATTTCCTTGCTTCTTCACACACTGTGAAAAGTAAGAAAGATATGAAGAGTCCTACGCAAAATCTTCATGATCTTGCCTGAACATCCGAGTAATACGAAAGTATTTACAATGAAGATGGAAATCCTTCTTGAGCGAATATAAAGAAAGCTCATGGTAGGTGACTTGTGCGATTCTTTATGAATCAAACTTGTGATAACTGGAAAGCAATAGTGGTTTAATTCTTAACTGAACTTAAACACGTTCCAGGCCTCTATGCAATATCTCAGTGATCTTGCCAGAACACTCAGAGTGATACCTTAGTGTTCACAGTGATGAGTGGAAATCCTTCTAGTGTTAACCTTAAACAGCACTTGGTAGGTAACTTGCAAGATTCAATATGATTCAAGCTCGTGACAACTAGAGAGCAACAACGGTGCGATTCTTTAATGAATCAAACTTGTTCCAGGAATCGGAATTGACGGCTTCAATCATGCGGATAATTTTATCAAATGATTTACTATTTACGTTCGCAGTCAGCTTTGGACGGTCGAGTAAAGAGAACGGGTTTACCCGCGAAATCTTGTCAAGGAGATTTTTAATTAAATCTACCGGCCACAAGTACGATATTTTATATCGTCCAACGGTCTTCACCGACCGGAGGTAAAATGCTACCGAATTAGAATGAAATGTTCAAAGCCATTTCGTTCGTGTCTACTTATGTTGCGGCATTTGAAGAACGGTGGTGTTGCGGAATCCAAGAAGAAGTCGTCCCCACATGCTTATAATTTATGCACCTAATACTTCATCAAATTCAAGAAAGCCTAAAAGTTAAGTCTTCCGCTGTATCAAACTCTGAAGCTTTCAAGAATTACGAAGGTATAAGTATGTGGGACGTGAAGTCACGAAGAGGCGAATATCACAAGTGAAGGATGCACAAGATCAAGGCAAGAGATTAATGCTAAAGATTGATATCAAAGATCACATCAGCATGTTCACCTGAAATGAAAAACAAAAGAAAGATGAAGACTACGAGCTCAAGACAAGCATAGTATGCTAGGTTTATTTTATTATTGTAACTTGGGTAACGCCCTTGTTTGGAGTGACCTCCCTTAGAGGGAGATTGTTGGAAATATGTTTTTACGTATTTAGGAAGATTCGGTCACTCCGACAATATATTAAGTAGTAGCTCGTAGTTTACTTATTTCATATCAAGTAAACATAGAAAGGCCTAGTCCATGGAATGTATGGATGGCCCAATATGTAAGCCCAAGCCCATCTCATGGGCTTGGGTATATAAACCCTCTCCTTAGATGGAGAGGGTGGTGGTTTCATTCATTTTGACCCATAGTTATTCACTTTCTCTCTCTAGAAGTATGTGTGAAATCATCTTTCTTTCTATCTATTTCTCTCTCTAAACATAAGCAAGATTTACAACATCCTGTAGTCATTACAATGCCTACACTAGAAGAGATGTCAACCTACCGTATTAAACTCCTTCTTAATGTTTTCAGTTGTAAATTCTTATACACCAATCATATCGTCCAAAAAAAATCTTTAATGAGTCCAACACTACCAAATTACAAAGATTGCTTGATGGTCCAGAATTAGTGACTCCATGCATCATCGTACAAGAAGATACATTTTATTTTGAGATCTTAACGAAGTCCGTGAGGAACCGGAGTGGTATGGTTCCATTTTTTCAACCGGAGAAGCCCAAGTCTTTAATTCTTTTATTAATGATACATGTTTGATTGAATTACTTATGGGCGGTCATTTCTATACATGGATGTATAATTCGGGAATGATTATGAGCAAGCTGGATAGGTTCTTGGTGTCGGACAATGTTCTAGAATCGTATCCACATTTAATGGTGTGGAAAAACTAAAAGGGGTTTGAAAAGTTTTACCTATTAGAATTAATCTCTTAAAACTTTGTTGTAGGATCAAGGATGAATAGATCGTTTGTAAGTAAATTAAACAACAACACAAAGATTATAGTAAAACGGAAGAGAAAAGAAAACCACGCAACATGTAATTTATAGTGGTTCATGTAACACCCTAAAACAGATTTTAAGTAATTAAATACGATAATGCCATCATGTGAATTTAACTACGACTTTATAAGTTTGAATGTATTAAGTGATTGGTTAGTCAAACTCGTAAGTCAAAGTATATGTAAAATGTGTTTATAAAGTATTAGGTGTCACTTTTATGAAGTAATAGCACCTGAGGGCCATTATAGCCAAAGTGGTAAAGTATTAATTAACTTATACAAATCCCCGCCAAATAGTCCAGACACTTCTAGTGTCTTTGTGTGTATTGTGACGAGACGACAGAAAGAAGAAAAAAGAGGGAGAACAAGAAGCTAGGTTGATCAATGGTTGGTGAATTAAGGTCCCAAATAAAGAAATAAGCCCTATAAATGATTTCTACATGTAAGTAATCTCTATTTTAAGTTAATTTGGTGAATTAACAAATTAGGGTTCATGAACCCAATTTGGGGGAATTGGGTAAAGGATGGTTTTAAGCTAATCAATGGGTTAAAGAGTTATGGGTAATTATATTTATAAAGCAAGAATTAAGGTATTGTTGATAATGGATTATGTCCAATTAATGATGTAAGAGCAAAGTGATAATGGGGTTATGATCAAAGAAAATCATATGATGATGATAGGAAAGCATACCGGTTGTATAAACCTTGGTATTGTTATGGTTTTAATGTGTTAATAGTTGGGTGTGATAATCTTGCTAGGACTGGTTGTGGTAAAAATACGTCTTTTAGGAAAAAGAACGTATAAGCGGTAAGTATTAAACAAATTGATTTTAGGAAAAACCAAATTTGCTAATGACCCTTGAAGGTATAAAAAGTTCGTTTCCCAAGGAGGTTAATTGTGTTGTGAAAAACTTGTAATGTTTTGGATTAATATTGATAGAAAGAAAAAGGGTAGAAAAGAAGATGATGGATACGTGAAAATTAAGCTAAGTCGTAAAAATGTAAAATCGTAAAAAGTGACAAAATAAAAATATGCTCTAAAGATTCCCAAAAAATTACCAAAAATTTCTAAAAATCAAACTAAGGTTTACAAATGATCAAAACATTCTTAAACCTTTTACTTAATTAATATTTAATTTTGTTAATGCTAATTAAAGCCCTAAAAATCAAATAAATTAATAACAAGACCAAATAAAGATTTTTCTACTTATAAACCTCAAAAATGACTTAATACTAAAAAGTATTTTTCCAAAATTTTAAACCTATTAAATCTATTAAAAACAATTAAAAACTAAAATTAAATATTAAAATAATATTAAAAATAAAAAATTTATAAAAAATTCTGAAAACTTGCAAACTAGTATATTATAGACTAAATAATCAGAATATGAAGTTAAAAATACCAAAATACCCCTATTTGGCCCCCAAATGGGCTAATAGTAAAAACAGTCCAAAAGTATTGGGCTTTTCAGCCCAAAAACAAAACTTGCACAAAAAGCTTTGAAAAAGCCAAGTCCAACTCAAAATTTGATTTTAAACACAAAAGTCTAAAGGTCCAAAAGCTGAAAATGTATTTATCACAACTTAAAAGTCAATAAGCTTATCCTAATTGGGCCAATAAGCCCATTAAACAATAAGCTTATGCCATAAGCTCTGCTTAAACACACAACCTTCTTATGAGTTTTTAAACCTTTTTGCAAAAAGAAATTCTAAAAAAGACCAAGTAATAAGCAAGAAACTTGAAATCCATTTTTTTTACTAAAAGACAAAATAGTTGGGTTTGAGTTATAGGGGGTTTTAGAACCTGATTCTTTTTGCAAAAGCTCGCAGATAGCTTAACTAAGAATAATCAAAAAAGAAAATCCCAAAAAGTCCAGTGAAATAAGCTGTAGAAGCCAATAAGCACTCTAAAAAAGCCAAATAAGTTGGTTTTCTAGTCAAACCTAAACTAAATAAGTTGAAACCTTCCAGAAGTGATAATAAGCTGAGAAAAGTGACACCTATTACAAAATCCGAGTTGTTGCATGTACCAATAAACTAGTTCAAACCAATAAGCACTTATGGGTTGGTCAACAAAAGTCAACAGATTCGAAATTAAACCAAACTTTCAGCAAATGATTATGAGATGGTATTAAGCTTGTTTTGAGCAATTTTGGATGAGGTCTTAAGGTTAAGACCAGTGAATTGAGTTAACCAGTTGTTTAACTCAACCTTGATTTTGGCAGATATAAGCCAATAAGCCAGTGAGCTTATCATCCTTCAAATAAGCAAACCAAATAGCAAGAAAAGTTCACAAGCAGCCAAATAAGAGATAACAAGCAATAGAATAGCAGGGCAAACACTAGATAAACAAATGCAAGTCCAAATCAAGTGGTCACTTTTGCTGATGCAAATGACCACTTCAACCAACTTCAATAAGCTATAACTCTCTCAATAAGCCACCAAATTTCACAAATAAATATTGTAGAGATGTACACCAACAAGAACTACTTGCAAACCAAAAATCAGACCCTCAATCCAACAAATGAAGATTTGAGAGCTTCTGATGTGTTTGACCAAATGAAGAACACTTAAAACTGATTTTACCAAAATTTCGCAAAACCTTTTCCACACCTTGTGGAACTTAACTAGTGACCAATACTTGCTTAAAAACACTTGTATGACTATTTTCTACCCAAAATTCCAAAGGCCAAAGGCCCTATGGCCTTGTGCACCCAAAATGCACCCTTATGCTCCCCTTTTTGTACTTTTTGTTCCAAATCCTTTTTCAATCAAACAACCTACTGATTTTATAGATCCTAGAGGTCTACTAAATGACACTAAGCAGATGTAAACCAAAAACTAACAACCACAAACACTATCTCTCAAAATCACATAGCATCAAAACTTGACAGATTTGTAGCAAAAATTTTATAAAGAGAAAAGTAAGAAGGAGTGAACCTCTTCCCCACAACTTCCTAGTGGAAGTCAGCAAAGCTCCTTGGACCTTGTTCAACTACTAGAACAAGACCAAGGTACTTTAACAAGAGAGAAGGTATGCTGATGGTTCAACAGCTAAACCAATACCTTATTGTGACTAGATCTTCAACACAAGCAACAAACAATTGAACCAAAGGTTGATAAACCATCACAAGCTTGGTGTCAACAAGCTTGCAAGAGCTTATAGCTTTTGGAATGGGTTAGCACAAGTAAATAAGCAAAACAGAAACCTAGATTTTGAAAACTTTTCAAACTTGAAAACCTTTTCAAATCTAAACGTGGCTTAACCAAACCACAAGAACACTTTCAAAACATTAAATGGAACTCAGAATTTGCTTCTCCTTACAAACTTCAAACAACAAAAAGGAATTACACTTTCAAACTCAGAAAATACCAAGTTTTATTAATTTCAAAGAGAATTACAAGAGAGAAAGCAAAAACTAGAACAAGGGACTCTCACAAGTTGAGATCTCCTTATATAGAGGTACATAGAAGGAACTAGAAGCTAAAAATCAGGAACCCTAGCCTAGAAAATCTCAGAATTGCCCTTGAGGTCTTCTAGATGCTTGTGATGTTTTGATTTCTCCAAATTGATCCAAGTCGTTTATTTTGCCTTAGGGACCAAGTAGTGAATGTGGGTTGTTCATCTTGACACGTGGCATTCCTTGGAGAGGAAGTTGTGATGTGATAGGTGGACGACTTGAATGGTAGGGTCCATTGGGTGAAGTGGTGGGTGATTTGAAGTGTGGGATGGATTCGTGTGAGGTTGAATCAAGTGTGTGTTAAGGTAATTGAAAATAACCCTTTGGTTTAAGTGGTGTTGTTACTGGGGTGAAGAATGGTGAATAGTGTAACTTTTGGTCCGAAAAAAGTGGGGAGGATTGTTTGGCGCGTGTTTGTGATATTCAAAGTTTCAGAATGGCAACTATGGTCCCTTTTCTTTGGTAGAACATGTAAAACAAGTTTATTCAGCCCTTAAACAGATTTCTTTTGTTAATAAACTTTTGTTTTTCACACTTTTGCCATAAAAACTTTACAAAAGGGTTTACAAGGACTTGTTTTGTATTTCTTGGATATTTGAAGGACTAAACTTGTACATTATTAGATCTTGAAGGTCTTATTTGTATGTTTGACTTTGAGGAGGACTAATATTGAAAAATCCATATTTTTGAGGGACTAATTTTGCCAATTCTTCAAAGTTGAGGGACATTTTTGTAATTTTGACAAACTTAAGGGACCAAACTTGTAATTATGAATATAAAATGGTATAAAGTATCATTTCTTCAATGATGAGGGACTTTTCTTGTACATCTTCAATTCTTCAAGGATTTATTCTTGGAAAATCACAACTAGGGCCCGGTTCATTGTGCGGCTTCATTTCTCGTGTTTGTTTTTCCTTGTTTCTTGTGATCTTTTGTTATTTTCACGATATCCATCCCTAAAATACACAAGTAACAAAAACAAACATAATATATGGTATTTTTATGACATTTTTAGCATTTAAAGTCCAAAAAGAACGATGAGATCATGTATAAATTCCATCTCATCACTCCCCTATACTAAACCATTGTCGTGCCCTCACGCAATGCTAGAATAAAGTATCTAAGCATCTCCAAAATTCACTTTTATTAACCTTTATTGGAAAGTAAACTTGCTATACTACTACTACGATGTGTTAAAGACATTATGTATGATTTTCATCATGAATGTGACTTTTCGGGTCAAAGAATAAGAACAAGTGAATGTCTCATAGAGTAAAGTTCGTCATCCTTTATTGTCATACATTTCACGCTAAGTGCAAAAACGAGATCATTGTTGGTACAAGTCACAATGTTAATACTACTCATACGTTCAAATTGTGTAATATTTTTTCTCCCCGCAATCCTAATTATTAAGAAAAGGAAATGTATCTAGAATTTTTTAACTATTTGTCATGCATCACAAGTGATTCATATTGACTTATTGAGATATTTATTAGTCCAAAAGTAAAGTAGCATGATTTAATCGATAGTTAGCTAAAGGACAAAATCTTTTAAAACGGCTTCTCGTAATCTCCTTAAGTTCACATCTTGGCATAACTCGTTTCACGATTTGAGACCTTTCTCGGACCGATATTTGGCATGTACTTCATACTTTGAATCTTGGAAGACGTTCTTGAAATAATGGTATTCTCTTCATATATGGAATTTCTTCACTTTACGTTTTTGAGAGATTCTTCAAAATTGGACCACAACTTCATCATTTTTTTCTTCAATCTTTATTTGGGATTTTGATATACAACAATCACCCTCCTTTTCAAACTTGGATATATTTATCCTCATACCTTGTTAGGGTCTTTTCGGATAGACTTCTCCATGATCTTTATGGGAGTAAATTGCTTTTTGTCGTGTGTCTTGATCCTTCATATTGATTTTGGAATAATGATACTTCACATCATCTTGGATCTTTAGCAACAAAATGGAGTCATCATGCCTTGTTAGAGCATTTTTGGAACTTTGCCAATCTTCGCATCCCACTTCAATAAGTTATGCCTTGGCTATGAACTCTATTCGAACACGAGCAACTTTTAAACGATCTTAGGCTAGAAGCTAAGTAACCTTTTAAATCGTATGACCTTACTTATTGCAATTTATTTATCCTAATGCATTGATCTTATGGGAGAAAAAGCCACAATTAAAAACATATGAGTTTTTGAAAGAACATTTTCATGTTCTACGTTTAGCATGATCACTTGTCTAACTCTATCACTTCTCGTTCTTCACTATATAAAGACCTCTAATTAAAGAGACTCGTGAATACTTAGCAATGTAAGTCAAAATTAAGCCAAATTTAGATTAGCTTTATTAAGACTATATTAAATCGAAGTTTTGGGCTTTCAAATCACCTATAGGAGCTTGCAAATTCTTAGACTTTAGAAAGTGCGTTTTAAAGTTCCCTTGATAAGTGACTTTCTAGGATCAATTATAGGAACTTGCGAAAAGTTCTTGTTCTTAACCCGTATTAGTTAAGACTTTCGCGTTTTAAAGTCCCCTATATACAAGTCTAGCAAAAATTGATTTAGGTGGATTAAGGAATGTAAAGGGCTCCAAATGCCCACCAAGTCAAAAACTAGCTCTTATTCTACCTAACGAAAAATATACATTCGTGCCTTAAAAACACTTATGAAAACTAAGAAAATTTTTAAAATTTGGCCATTTTTAGCCTTATTTGCAACAAAACAAAACAAAAAGTTGAAAATTTGAAACGTAAGGGCGTAGCAAGGCAAGTATCTATTCACCCCCCATACTAAAAGTAAACATTGTCCTCAATGTTTCGAGTCTAAAGGTGGAGCACCCCCATACTAGATATGAAGAGTCGAATGCTTAGGATATCTCATGGAAAGGGTGATCAACAATATATCTAAAGCCGTTTATGAATTATGCTAAAAGATAATTGTTAGAACAATAAAGGATATGTCGTGGATTCGTGAAAATTTTCTTCAAGCAAACGATCGAGTCTCACGTAAACGAACACGAGAGTCTTCAACCGTGGTGATGATGATGATCTAGATAACACATTGACAAACAACCACGAGACAACGAGTTGGAAGGGCACAAATCCCCTCACATTAACAACATTAGAAAGCGATAATATGTACATGGATAAGCATAGGAATTCTCCCATGAAGCACCTCATTTGTTATTACAGAGTCATGAGCTCGACTCGATCCCCTCAATGCTAATTATCATTGGGGAAGGTGACTTGGTCGAGGTTGTCCAAAGAAGGGACTTCCCCACCGAAGTAGTGCTTAATCCTATGTCCATTCACCTTGAAATTAGGACCATCATTTTGAGCTAGCTCAATGGTCCCATATGGAAAAACTTGTGTTATGGTGAAAAGACCCGACCAACGAGATTTCAATTTCCCGGAAAATATCTTCAAATGAGAGTTAAAAAGTAACACTTGATCACCAACGTTAAAAACTCGGTTTTTAATTTTTGAATCATGAAACTTTTTTGTCTTTTCTTTAAAAATTAATGTATTTTCATAAGTATTATAACGTAATTCATCCAATTCATTAAGTTGTATTTTCTGATGATCTTCCGCGGTCTTTAAGTCATAGTTGGCATGCTTTAGGGCCCAATATGCCTTATGTTGCAATTCAATAGGCAAATGGCAATTCTTTCCATAAACCAACTTATAAGGAGTACAACCGATAGGTGTCTTATAAGCGGTGTGAAAGGCCATAAAGCGTCATCGAGTTTGTCGGACCCTGAAGCACGGTTTTCTCGAATCGACCTTTCCAAAATCCTCTTCAAATCTCAGTTTGAAACCTCGACTTGCCCACTCGTTTGCGGGTGATAAGCCGTAGAAACACAATGTGTAACTCCATATTTCTTTAGAACCTTTTCGAATTGGTCATTACAATATGGGTTCTACGATCGCTTATAATAACACGAGGGGTTCCAAACCGAGAGAATGGTTGCTTCAAAAACTTCACTACCACACGAGCATCATTTGTAGGCAAAGCCTTAGCTTCCACCCACTTAGATAGGTAGTCAACGACGACGAGGATATACTTGTTACCGTGAGACGATGGGAACGGCCCCATAAAGTCAATGCCCCAAACGTCGAAAATCTCACAAACTTGAATTATGTTTTGTGACATTTCATCCTTTTGAGAGGATTTTCCTTGACGTTGGCAAGAATCACACGACTTAACAAGTGCGTGTGCATCACGATAGATCGTAGGCCAAAAGAAACCGGCATCGAACACTTTCTTAGCCGTGAAGTTAGCACCATGGTGACCACCCGTGCGTCCCTCGTGACAAGCTATAAGGATATTAGTTGCTTCGGCACCAGAAACACAACGTCGAACGAGTTGATCCGCACAAACCCGAAAGAGATAAGGGTCGTCCAAAAAATAGAACTTGACGTCACGAAATTTTTTTTGTTTTTGTTGTGTCATCATACCCTTGATTATGAAATTGCCCGCATGTAATTTGCAATGTCGGTAAATCATGGGGCGTCGTCATTAGAATTCACCACACCAAGAGTCTCGAGAGGAAATGTTTCGGTAATTTCCGTGTTCTTGAATATATCTTTTGTGGATCTTCTAAACGAGAAAGATGATCGGCCGCTAGATTCTCGGCTCCTTTTTTGTCAAGTATTGTGACATCAAATTCTTGTAGGAGGAGAATCAAACGAAGCAATCTCGGCTTAGCATCAAGCTTAGAAAAGATGTACTTGATAGCCAAATGATCCGTATACACTATGCTTTTCGTTAAGACGAGATAAGGTCGGAATTTCTCAAAAGCATACACCACGAAAAGTAATTCTTTTTTCGTTGTGGTATATCTCATTTGAGCCTCGGTCATCGTTTTACTAGCATAGTGAATAGTCAAGAAGTGTGTTTCATGACGTTGCCCCAAAATGGCCCCAATAGCGTAATCACTTGCATCACACATTAGTTCGAAGGGGAGGATACAATTTGGAGTTACGAGAATAGGAGCTTCGGTAAGTTTCCTTTTGAGAGTTTCGAAAGCTTGAACATAATATTCGTTAAAAATGAATGGAGCATCTTTTTCGAGGAGATGCGTCATAGGTCGAGATATTTTCGAAAAATCCTTGATCAAACGACGATAAAAGCCCGCATGGCCTAGGAAACTCCGAACTCCTTTGACGGTTTTGGGGTGAGGTAATTTAGCGATAACGTCTATTTTGGCTTTGTCGACCTCAATCCCCGCTTTTGATATTTTATGTCCTACGACGATTCCTTGTTTGCACATAAAGTGACATTTTTCCCAATTAAGTACGAGATTGGTTTCTTCACAACGTTTTAACATTTTTTCCAAGTTATTTAAACATGACGTGAATGAATCACCAAATACCGAGAAATCATCCATGAACACTTCCATTGACTTCTCGATCATATCGTGAAAAATAGCCATCATACACCGTTGAAAAGTTCCCGGTGCATTACAAAGTCCGAATGGCATTCTACGATAAGCAAACGTTCCACATGGACACGTAAACGTAGTTTTTTCTTGATCACGAGGGTCGATAGGGATTTGAAAGTAACCGGAAAAACAATCTAAAAAGCAATAGAAGTCATTTCCCGCGAGTCGCTCCAACATTTGATCCATGAAGGGCAAGGGAAAGTGGTCTTTACGAGTGGCGTCATTTAACTTTCAGTAGTCAATACACACTCTCCAACTGGTCACAACACGAGTTGGAATTAACTCGTTGTTTTTTTGGTACAATGATCATTCCTCTCTTTTTAGGGACACAATAGATTGGGCTCACCCATGGGCTATCGGAGATAGGATAAATTATTCCCGCGTCGAGAAGTTTTAAGACTTCTTTTTTAATGACATCGTGAATTTTGGGATTTACCCTTGTTTGAAATTGAATTCGGGTTTGTATTCCTCCTCCATTAATATTTTGTGAGTACAAAATTTAGGATCGATTCCTTTAGTGTCGGATATTTTCCACGAAATTGCCCCTTTGTGATTTTTCAAAATTTTTATAAGTGCGGTTTTTTCGATATCGGAAAGATCTTTTGCGATAATTACCGCCAACTTATCTTCACCTTCAAAAATGCGTATTCTAGATGAGGTGGAAGGTCTTTCAATTCAAGGATTGATGGATCCTCAATTGATGGTTTCGGTTCAACACTCATAATTTCCATCGGCGGAAAATTAGGTGGAAATTTTTCGTTACTAAAAGTCACATTTTCTTCATTGTCGATAAAATGGCCTCCTTCGAATGGATCGAGAGAATGTGAGTTTGTTGCAACAATAGGATCTAAAATAGTGGGATTGCCACAAATATAACCTTTGGAAATCCTAACACTTCTTGTGAAAATTCATCGACTACTACGTCAATTAAATCAACGTGATTTATAGTAGCGATAGTGTAAACATGAGAAGGTGTCGAATTTTTGGTAGCGTTTATTACAAGTTCCTCCTCGTTGAATCTTAAAGTGATTTTTCTAGCATGAACATCGATAATCGATTTCGAGGTATCTAAAAACGGACGACCCAAAATTAGAGGAACTTGAGGATCCGCGGGAACATGTACGACGATAAAATCGACCGGAAAGTAGAATTTCCCAACCTTAACAAAAATGTCTTCGGCCACTCCACATGCGAGAATCGTAGAATGATCTGCCATTTCGATGGACATTTTTGAAGGAGTAAGAGCCGGAAGTGATAACGATTTCCACATGGAAAAAGGCATCAAAGTAATGCTCATGCCAAGATCGGCCAAGGCGAGGCATGCTTCCATTTCTTGAATATCACATGGAATGAGGAATTTTCCGGGATCACCAAATTTTTCTTGTATTCGGTTAAGATAAACCGAAGAACAATTAGATAGCTTTGAAAGCTTTTCCTTATCGTTCATCATACTTTTAAAAGTGGAGGAAAAACGAGGCATATATAACAACGACTCGCCTCTCTTCACATTAAAGTGCACTTGTTGAAACATTTTAATAAAAAGCTCGATTTGTTTATTATTAAGTTCATGCAATTTTTCCTTGTTTCGTCTTGATGGGTAAGGTAAGGGTGGTGTGGGTTGGGGCGTAGGCAACGGCCTTGGAATCTCGGGTTCCTTGATTGGTATTGGTTCAACCATAGGTGTGATTTGAGCGGTACTTCATGGGATTGTAATATGCTCCTTTTCTACCATCACCTTGGGTTCTTTCTCGATTTCATTCTCCGTAGAAGTACTTGGACGAGAGATTGGTTCATTGAAAGTTTTACCACTACGAGTAGTAATTACCTTCATTTCTCCCTTCGGGTTTGCAATGGTATCACTAGGAAGACCACCCGAGGAAGACAGTTTACACATTATGGCTTCAAACATGCTTGCCATTCTATCCTCAAACTTTGATTGCCTTTTATCCGCTTTTAATAACTCTTGCTTAATCTCATGTTGTCCTTGTTCCATCTTTTGTTGATTTTGTTGAATACGTTGAACGTTTCCTTCCATTTTATTAGCATGAGTTTTCAATTCATTAGCAAGTTCGTTTTTTAACTCGTTTTTCAACTCGGATCTTAAGCTAATCATTTCTCGTTGCATGTTATCAAACTTAGCATCATTTGCTTTAGCGTAATCTAAAAATTCACCTTGAAGTTTTTTAGTGTGAGCATTTTGAAAACCTTGAGTAGTATTTTGAAAATCACGGTTTTGATTTTGATTTTGCAATTGCCCATTGTTCCCACTTTGGTAGTTACCCTTGTTATAGTTACGTTGGTTTCCTTGATAACCACCACCTTGATTGTTGTTTCTGTAAGAACTAATCACATGACGTATAGAATAAGAAATATAGATGAATAAGATCAAGATTAAAACTAAGAATGGAATATTAGATTAGATGAAGAAGAACTAAAAAGATACAAGGTAGATGATTCTAGTGAGAGAAACTAAGGAGAGTTTCTCTCTCTAAAACAAGAAGAAGAGAAAAGATACAATGAGAGACACACACACAAATGAGGGAGGATGGGCCTTTTATACTAAGGCTTACAAGGTTAGGAGGCCTTCCTCATTTGTATGTTCAGGACTAATTCCCGTTACATACATAAAAATAACATATAACTCTCGACTCCGTTGAATAGCATTTTCCACGAGCTTCGCAACGGTATATTATATGACCATCACTTTAAATACTTCTAACAATCTCCCCCTAATGGGTGGTCATATAATATGTGACTTCACTTCTTTGACCATCACTTTAAATACTTCTAACAATCTCCCCCTCAGTGGTGGTCATGTATTATGTGACTTCACTTCTTTGTTGTTGCAGACTTTGAAGCTCGTTGTCTTGAGAGTTCTTTCATCGATCCTTTCATGACTTGTGATCTTGGATCTTTGATCTTTGCCTTGACTTGATCTTGTAACTTTGCCAGCTTGTGTTCTTGTGTCTTTTCCCACATACTCATGTTTTGTGTTGTCATGAAAGCTTGTTAACAATCTCCCTTGATCATCAGAGAAGCGGAAGTCTTTGTCTTTAGATGTTCTTGAGCTTTCTTCAATAATCCTGAATATGTGGCCTTGAATTGCGACTCTTGAGGTAACGCCACCGTTTGCATTCCACCAGTTTCCCGTTATACAGTACGAATACTGTACCTGTGATCAGGTAAGTTCAAAGAACTTCCTTGACAGGATTTCCAGCTGTGGTAGCCATTCTCAATACTTGAATATATCGAAAGATAATTCAAAGTAAGGAGTGAATCATGCAGTTCCATTCTGCTGATTAAGTCGTCAATTCACTTTCCTGGAACAAGTCTGAATCAATTAAGAATCAAACCATTGTTGCTTTCCAGTTGACACAAGTTTGATTCATATAGAATCGCACAAGTTACCTACCGCAGTGCTGTTTGATGATAACACTGGAAGGATTTCCATTCGTCACTGTAAATACTAAAAAGTATTACTCTGAATGTTCTGGCAAGATCATAAAGATATTGCGTCGAGACCTGGAACGAGTTTGAATCAATTAAGAGTCAAACCACTGTTGCTTTCCAGTTAACATATGTTTAATTCAAGTGAATCTTACATATGACCTACCGCAGTGCTGCTTGATGTTAACACTGGAAGGATTTCCATTCATCACTGTGAATACTAGAGAGTATCACTCTGAATGTTCTAGCAATACCACAAGGATAGAGCGTAGGACTCTGTAAAATATCGCTTGTGTTCTAATGATGAACAACAATTGATATAAGGAGTAAGTGTCCTAATGAGATTTTTGATGAATCTCGTTGGCTCTAGACTCTATAAGTGCACATTTATTTGGTGATTGGAGGATGGAGCAGACTGCCACCTATTCAATATCTACTATCTCGGAGTGAGAAAGTCGATAGAAATGAGTTGAACTCCGTGACAATAAAACAAACTTCTTTTGAGAGAAGCTTGAGTAGGCTGGGAAGGGTTATGTATTGCATCACTGGGTCCATGATGCTTTGTCTTTAATACTAGAAATCATCTAAGTGATTCTGATAGTATATGTATTGACCCGGTTTCTGCCTAAGTTGTATGGAGGGATGCTTTCTTTACACCCTTTATCCTTACATTTCTTTTTCATTCTTCAACCCCTTCAATGCTTACCAAGACGTCATAACTAGCACCTTGTTGTGATTGTTCCAGTGCTAGCTTAAGTCATTAGTCGGCATTATTCCCGTACACTCAACTACTCCATCTTTCCTAAGGACTTCTAAGTTCTAATGGATTGTCCCTGGGAAGATCCCTCCGGTTCTGGTTGGATCATAGGACGAATACCTAACCAGCTTTTGACACCAATACCATCGTGAATTTATGTGTTGAAGGGTATAGATATCGTAACCAGAAAATCATTTGAAAATGCAGTCAAGGTGTTGATGAAATCAATGTTTACACCTTGATAGTTTTCTATATCACCAAAAACGCTCCCCCTACATACGTGCATCATAAAAGGAGAGATTTTTGCACATATTAGGAAGAGAAAGCACTTATATCAAAAGATCTTATTCAAGATAACACATTTTAATCACTATTCTCCCCCTCAAAAATTGCATGAAATTGAAATTTTTGTGAAACTAGTGATGAAACATGGAGAGAATAATGTGTCATGAAACTTTGGAACAAATGTTTATGAAATCATTGGACTCCCCCTCGAAAAGAGATTCTATTTAAATAGGGGAGTATATGAGCACATTGTTTTGAAATACTTTGAAAAATTATGCTCAAAAGTCTGAGAAAAATTGTGTTCATGAGCTTAAAACTTTGAATGTTTTGATATAAGCTCATGACCGAGAAAAATAAATTTCTCGTTGTTGAGGATAAGTCGAAGACTTTCCTTTATTTAGGGACCGGGTTATAGTCTGACATGTGACTATAAGCCATTATGTTGAGCTCAAAACGTTGAATGTTTTGTGACAAGCTCAACCCGTGATAGATTGCTCTACCCGTTATTAGGATAAGTTATCTTTAAAGATACACTCTCCTTTATTTGAAGTTCGAGTTACAGTCTGACATTTAACTGTAAGTTGTTTACATGAGCTTAAAACATGGAATGTTTTTATCGGAAGCTCATGACCGAGAAAGTTTTATTTTCTCGTTGTTAAGGATAAGTGATCATCCGTGATCAAATTTCCTTTCTTTGAGGCACGAGTCACAATCTGAGGTAACTGCAAATCATTTGAAGAAAGAGGAAATGACATGTTTTGAAAAACATTTAAACTCTCATTCGAACTTTATGTACGTACCCGTGTCGTTTTTGAACAACATTTCTAAGTGCGTCCATATTATCGATGCTGAGAGACATGTCGAAGAAGAATATTTTTTGGTATTTTTGAAAAATTTTCACATTTTTTATTTTGTTTTTATAAGTTTTATATTTTTGTATTTTGATTTTCAATGTTTTCGAAAATAATCCAAAATAGACCTTTGTACAGCAGAAGAAGGTGATGTCGAATGTACAGAATTGGAACCCTTTGAAGAAATGGATTCAGAATCTGCTGAAGTACCTGCAATGACAGAAGAAGAATTTGTACAAATACTAGTGGTAGGAGTAACAAATGCATTTTCTACATTCAGAACACTCGCATTAGTGTTGGAGCAGGTTTCATCAGTTATCTTGATGGGAATCCACTTAAGACCAACTTACTTGAAGATCCTACCTGTTGGTTTCCACTGAAGACTAGAGCGAGGAGTAGTGTTTTCTTTCACAGCAGAGGACTTCTTTGGAGAGACACTAATTCCTGTGTTGATCCGTCGTTCAGATACCATGTCATTGCTTTGCTTAGCTATGGGTTTGTATCTCCTAGTGGTCTTGTGGGATTCTGCATTCTTTCTCTGTGAGAAGGTACGAGAGTTTATCTCATAGAGGTATTGCAGAATGCAATGAGCATGGTCTACATGGTGGATGCCCTTTTTGCACGTGGGGCATACATTGAGTTTGAGATTCTCGAAAGGCCTTGTGTACCTAGGATTTGCTGACCGTTCAGACACTTTGTTCGATACACGACTACTCATTGGTGATTGCCAATTCCTAGGTTGCTGGTAAGGGATCCTAGGTTTTGGTTGACTACCGGTGGGAATGTGTTGAACTCTAGCAGTTGGTTGTTTACTAGGTGGTGAATACACAGAGTTTACTTTCTGAGTGTTCCCTTTTGGTATACCCTTCCCTAGATTGTTGGTTTGAACAACATCATTTGACCCTTTAGATTCCTTTGTGGGAGTAAGAATCACAGGCTTGGGAGTACTCTTAGGAGTAGTGGAAGGTGCATTCACATGGTTGTGTTTAGCAAACATGGGTTTTCGGAATGGAGGAACATAGGGTGAGATGGCTGGTTTTGGTACAGTCGATGGCACATCGGTATTAGGAGGTAACCTAGAAACATTAGAAGGCGGTTTTCCTAAGATAGATGGCTTTGGTACTTTGTACGCATTGGGTTGTCTAACAACTGATTTTACAACCTTAGGTTCCACAGTTTTTCCACCCATCTTTCCAACAAGATTCTGCAACTCAGCAATCGCGATGTCTTTATCTTGCAACTGAGCTTTCAGATCAGAAATATCCTTACTCTTTTCATTCAATTCACGAAATGATTCAGAGAGTTTTACTTGTAAATTACTGTCATCAGGAACTTTTCCAACTTTGGTTTGCAAAGCAAGTTCAAGAGAATGACAATGTTTCTGAAGAAAATCATATCGGTGTTGAAGAATCGTGAACTCTTTTTGATTAACATTTGTTGAAGGCTCACTGTCGCGACATTCACCTCCTAACTGAGCTTGTAGATGTTCGATTGTTTGTTGCAGTTCATTGTAAGCTTTATCATATGAGAGTTTGTCATCCTTACATTCATCACATTTTTTGACATATTTATTCCAAAGATTGGTGAATTCGTTGTCCTTTTTGATGACATAAGACTCCATTTTCTCTTTCGTACGATCAAGCTCATTTTGGAGGGTTTCATTGTCTGACACAGAGATGTTTACCGCAACGGGGTTACTATCAATATAATCACCACTGTCACTTGCTTTCGAGAGACATGCAAGGTCGCTTTCCAGAGCTTTAATTCTATCAATAGATTCATCAGCCTCCTTCGCCAAAGATATAAAGTCTTCAACAAATTTGGCTAGTTCTTTCAGAAGAGCGTTTTCAAGATTGCTTATCCTAGCGTCTACTTGATTAACGAGCGGATTAATTTCTTCTCGAATGATTTTGTGGACCTCAGTCTGAACGGGTGAAGTGAAATTTCCTCCAGTCATTTTAGCATTAACAACACGTTTCAGAATGACAAAATTATCTTTTAGCTCGTTAAGAAATCGTCGTGCAACACTCGGTTTAGGAGGATCCTCTGTCAATTCCTCACTAGGTAGCAAAAGCAATTCGGTACTAGTTTTAGATCGAACAAAAACCGTTGGAGGATTAACTTTTGGATAGTAAACAGGTGTCACTTCTTTATCAAGCTTTTTCATTCTTAAACGAGTTTCTTCAGCAAGTTCAGTAGTTTCCTCAGAATCATGCACACTAGGAGGATCATGCGCATCAGACAGGAGCACACTACCATTATATAGAGTTTTATTTGTGGCCTGAACCTGCTTAAGATATTCTGGATTGGGAGGAAGAGGACAACCTAAAGCCATTTTGTAACGGGTGTAATTTATCTCATTCACTTTAGGTGCGAGCATATTGATCGTCTGCATAGATTGTCCACGTTTTACCAAAAGGTTGTCTAAGTCCCTAATCCTATCCTAAGCATTGCAAAAATCCTCAAGAAGCCCATCTTCTCGAATTTTGAAATCATGTTTTAGCTTTTTTATTTCTCCTTTTAAATCAGAAACGATAGATTTTTCAGTTGAAAGCTGTTTATTAAGAGAGGTGATTTCATCATTCAATTCGCTTATCTTTTTTGCACTACTTAAATGTAAGGCATTTAATTTCTTAGTGGTGCATTTTTCTTGATAAACCGATGTAGCATGAGCTTGTTCAAGTTCCTTGATTTTAGCATGATGAATCTCAAAACTTTTCTCCCGTTCCTTATATCCCGTAAGCTCAGTGGTCAATTTGGCATTAGTTTCTCTAAACTTATTATTAACCACATTCGCATGAGCAACATCCTTGGCAAGCTTATCAAATAATGATTTATAATACGCATGCGTCTCGTCAGGAAGAGTTGTAGGTTGGGCTACTTGATCCCCACTAAGGTCCACACTGGGTGCATTAGAAATAATATTGATATTATTCGTTTGAACCCCGTGTGTCTCAGTGGAAGGCTCAAGTGACTCAGTATACTCTTCCTCCTGATTAGACATATTATATAACTCATTATCATTGAGACGTGGGTGTACCTCAGAGGAACCGTCTGAATCATACACAGGAGCTCTGTCAGGTTTAACTACCGATGTGGATGATTGATGTGAATTAGCCATCAAGATGGAGTCGGTAGTCACCTCTTCTTCCTCATCATATGCTGTTGCAGATGCCATGAGATCAAACTCTTTAGATAGAAGTGGAATTCCTGCTTCTTCCTTTTGTGCTATAAGAAGCTGAGACTGGAGATGGGCAGCATTCCTCTTCTTTCTTACATGGCTATCACGATGCTCAAAATCCGCAGCATCATTGTCTTGTTGATAAGTCATAGTAAAAGTCGTGTGAAAAACAGGATCTCAATTCGTAGAAAGCGTGAGTTGTAGTGTCAACAAAATCAAACTTTGCCAAAATTTTCCAGCCCGACAAAAAATTCCTCAGTCCGACAAAACGGTAAGCCGAAAAAAAATTGAATCTCTAAGTTTTGAAATCGAGTTAGAAATAGCCAATAACTAGTAGGGAAAAAGTTTGAAAAAATGAAATTTTTAATGAAAAATGAAACCTAAAAAATTTGAAATTTGGCCTAAAAATTTGAATTTTGGTCCGAAAATTTGAATTTTTGGTCGAAATTTTTTCCGCATTGCCAAAATTTGAAATTGAAGCTTAAATGGCCTAAAAATGGTCTAGAAAAAATTAAATTTTACTATCGAATTTTTTTTTTTGATCTTCGTGTAAACTATGTTCCGAGACTAGTCTAGATAGTGGCTAAGTCTAAAAATTACTCAAACAGAATTTCCATCGGAATGTTGATCGGAATGATCCATCGGAATGTCCCTCTATCGGAATGTGCAGATCGGAATCCTAGATCGGAATGTGTAGATCGAAATCCTAGATCGGAATGTGTAGATCGGAATCCTAGATCGGAATGTGCTTCTATCGGAATGTGCTTCTATCGGAATGTCCTACTATCGGAATCCTAGATCGCAATGATGACCTGTCGGAATGCTTAGATCGGAATGTTCAGATCGGAATCTTCAGATCGGAATGTGGCTAAAATCAATTTGGCCGAGTAACGTCTCAAAGTTCCTTAAAAACCGTCGGAATCCCAGATCGCAAAGAACGATCGGAATGTCCAGATCGGAATAAGGTATCGAAATCTTTAGATCGCAAAGTAGAACCTAGAGGTTATTGCGATCTGGCCACACTCCCTTTGTACTTTCCGATGGTGAAACTTGCAAGAATTTCGGAAAGATGAAAAAACAAGAAATTTCTCAACTTTTTGATCCAAAAGACTTGTTTTTAAGCCAAAACCAAGATGCCCAAATCACTACTACACGATTAAGGAAGGTATACGACTTGAAGAACACCAACGAGCTATCCACGAATCCCTTGGCGAATGATACCACTTGTAAGAACTAATCACACGACGTATAGAATAAGAAATATAGATGAATAAGATCAAGATTAAAACTAAGAATGGAATATTAGATTAGATGAAGAAGAACTAGAAAGATACAAGGTAGATGATTCTAGTGAGAGAAACTAAGGAGAGTTTCTCTCTCTAAAACAAGAAGAAGAGAAAAGATACAATGAGAGACACACACACAAATGAGGGAGAATGGGCCTTTTATACTAAGGCTTACAAGGTTAGGAGGCCTTCCTCATTTGTGTGTTCGGGACTAATTCCCGTTACATACATAAAAATAACATAGAACTCTCGACTCCGTTGAATAGCATTTTCCACGAGCTTCGCAACGGTATATTATATGACCATCACTTTAAATACTTCTAACAGTTTCGATAGTTATTAGCATTTTGATTTTGTGGAGCTTGATTCGGGCGGGAACCTTGGCCGTTTTGGTTGTAAGTTCTCGTTGCTACGTAAGAACTCGAAGTGTTATCACCGGCGGTAATGCACTCGGAAAAATCATGACTTCCACCACAAGATATACAAGTCTTTTCAACCGCTTTAACCGATGCGAAACTCAAAGCATCTTGTGCTTTCCAATGAGTCATAAGTGTCGAAAATCTATCAAAAAACTAATTCTCCTCATTTGCTTCATCTTGCAAGGCATTCATATTACGAGACGACGACGACGATCCCATAGTGGCAACACTCAGTGTGTTACGAGGGTTATAAATGTTATATCTATTCTCGATAATCTTTAAAGCTTCATCTGTCGTTTTACACAAAAACTTACCACCCGCGGCGACATTCAAAAAATCTCGTTCATGATCGTTAAGCCCATTATAAAACATATCAATTTGATGCAATTCGGAAAAATCATGGTGTGGACAATCATGTAACATTTCCTTAAATCGTTCCCATGCCATAGAAAAACTTTCATTAGGTCTTTGCGTAAACCTTGAATTTCATTTTTCAAATGTGTCGTCTTAGATGGTGGAAGAAATTGGTTCACAAATTTAGACACGAGATCACCCAATGTCAAAATCGAATTTGGAGGTTTTCTTTCAAGCCAAATTTTGTCGTGTGGAACATCCTTAAACTTGCTTGTAGCGGTGAGACTATTGAAATTTAGTATGTGATAATGTGGGTTATCTTTTTCATGTCCGCGAAATTTGTTAGCTTGTAACATCGATACTAAACCCGTCTTGATCTCAAAATTCTCCACAAGGATAGAGGGAATAACAATAGCTTCTCCAAAACCCTCGGTGGGTGCTTGAAGCAACTCCATCATAGTAAGATTACCCATGGTGACTATTGGTTCTACAATGGGTTCGACAATTGGAGTTTCTTCTTCAATTGAAGGATCTTGGTTTCCTTCCTTTTGACGACGTTTAGGAGCACGTTTTGCTTTGGAGCGGGTTTGCATAAACGTAACGTAGAACGTGGGGGTGAGCAAAGAAGATTCTTTTAGGATTTCTGTAAATTTTTATTTTTTTGTGTTTTTGATTGTTTTTTAATTTTTTTGGATTTTGTGTGTATTACGTAGACTCAAATCTACCAATCTCTCCTCGAACCAATCTCTTGATTAAAGGAACCTCAAGGAATGAAAACGATCACGTGGAGTGAACGCCTTTGATGACTTTAGAACGTTGGTGGGACACCAAAACGTTCAAGAGGGTTTAATCACAAGAAACCAAGAAAATATATATATAGTATGTAGATAATACTTTGGGCGGCAAAACCCTCGATTAGCTTTCAAAATCAAATACTCACAAGTGAACGGGGAAAATGAGGTGGCGCGAAGCACTTATGTACCTAGATTCCCTTTAACGGCCTTTTATAGCAGGTTGTCTAACTTTTCACCGTATAGTTCGTATTTTTCAAGATCGAGCTAAAAGAAAGTATTTATCTATTTTTGCCTTTTTCTTTTGGTTTGAGATTCGAATACAATAACTGAGTGATGAAATCCTAATTAAGGTTGTGTTTTCACACTTTTGGAGATATTGTGATTTTATTGACCCGAATTAGGCTTAATTCGGGTAGGCTGGGCTCCGGCTCTTGCACCAAATGAATAACTTGCTGAGATCCTGCATACTAAAGCAACACGCGTTAGACTTACCGTGGGAGCGTATCCTACGATTAGACTCTGGCGTGAGAGTAAGTAATCGGTTGTGAGAGTGTAGAGAATGTAATACCTTTGTGGAACCCTTGGGGGTTCCCTATATAGGCAGTGAAACCCTAATGGGCTCACTGTTACTTCGGCCCCAAGCATAAGATAATCACCATAATTAGCTTGATTGTTATCTTCTAATTATGGTGAGTGTATATCCTATTCTTTGAGGCAAATCCCAATCCTGATAGGATTGTGATTCTGTCTAACCCTGTTCCGGTCGTGTCGGGTCGTGGGCCGCATACATCTTATGCGACCACTATTCATTCAAGCCCATAAGCTGAAATGACATTAATCCAACCCATTCGTGATGGGTCGGATACGGGTAGTACCCGTGGGCCGGGTTCATTACCTGGTTGGGGACTATACGCCATCATGTCCCCCCAGTCTAGTTGTTACAACAGTAGGCATAACCTCTAGACTAATTAATGCCCTGTATATATGGTTGTCACAAACATAGCCGCACCCAAAAAAGGACGGTCAGGACAACATTAATGAATGCATTAATGGTAGTCATTAGTCGGACGTTTTGTCTACAAAAAGTACACCAGTCAGGCCCACTCTTGAGCCACGTAAAACTATCAAGAAGTGACCCGTGGGTCCCTTCTGACGTTTCAGAATCGTCAGACATCCCAACCGTTAGATGGGCGTAGTGGTTTACACGTGTCAAACATCCATGGCACCTCGTAACTCGAGGCAACCCTATAAAAGAGTTGGTTTGTGTAACTGTGTAAACACAAAGTTAACAACTACACTTCCGCCATTGTTATACACTTGCTCAATCCTTCATTCCTTCTCTTCTTTTTCCAAGAAATTCATCACACCAGGTTAGACCACCGCGCCTTTCTAATCCTTTTTACAAATCATGGTGAAAGATAATCCCGTGATCACGGACGTCCTAAGTTTGATGTCCGCGGAGAGATATATAGACTTCCTGTCCGAATATTATATCCCTGAGAGCGTACACCCCACCTTTCCAGGTTATGGTGAAGCTATCACGGACGCTCCTAGGGGAAAATAGGCGTGTACACGCGCCTATTTGACTCGGCTAACTACAGCATCCCCTTATCTAGGTTCCTCGTAGATGTTCTTTTGTATTATGATTTCTATATAACCCAACTTCACTGCATAGGGGCGTGTAAGGTTAACCAATTTGAGGTTGCTAGTCACGCCTACGAAGTGACTCATACTGTTAACCTATTTAGGGTATTTTACTCCCCCAAATGGTAAATGGGTGGCTATCGTTCAAAAAACGATCTGCAACCGCCCCCATGTCTTATAGAAAACCGTTAGATTCCCTCAAGAAGTGGTACGACCACTACTATTTTGTAGACGCCAAGGTATTGCCTACCCCTTTTGTTATGAAGTACAAAGTAACCTTCGACTACCCACCCTCATCCAAGGATTATAGCAGCCAGGATGTGAAAACAATAGACACCCATCAAACTAATTTCCATAGGGGTCTGCCGGAGCACTTCCTATGCTTAATAAGGATCAGCCGCAATTATTTTGGGAGGGAGGATAGATATCCATGCTTTCTGACCGAACGTAGATAGGGTAGGTATTCTTTGAATATACGTATGAACATGTCAAAAATACTTGTAAACTTACTAACACTTATGCGTGTTTATGTCCATAGAGATGAAGTTGTTTGGTCTTCTACGCCAAGGTGATCCAAGTAAGGTGCCACAAGGATTCCGACCCCTGAAAGAGGGCGAGCCCCCACTACTAGTTGCTACCGCAAACATGACCATCGCGTTGGAAGAAACAATCGAGCAACGGTCGGATGAGCAGGAGCCAGTGATCCAGAAGTCACCCCTGGATTTCTTTAATGAAGACGGTGGTGAGTTGCTGCTGGAGAATGCCACCTCCATCCAAGGTGGAGAACAACTCACAGATCCATCTATCAACCGTTTAGTTGATGATGACGAAGGAAGAGAAGAAGAAGTGGCGCAGGAGGCCGGATCCCCCCAAGCATCAAAACCTGCGTCCAAGAAGCGCAAAACCACCAGGAAGGTGGTGAAGAATGTGGAGGCTGAGGCGGGGGAACACAATGCTCCCCCCAAGAAACTGAGGAGAGACCACCTGCAGTTCCAAGAAGGAAGCAGCACTACAATGCCTCAAGGTAACCCTCCGCCGCAAGTAGATACCCATGTTTGGAAGGCGACACCTGTTAGTGGCGTGGCTCCTACCATCACGAAACCAATGATATACGTGACGTACGTACTGACGATACTCCATAATATCTGATCCCCCAACAAAAACCTCATAAGTGTTTGTTTTAATAATAGGGCGGATCCGTCGATAGCAGCACAAGAGAAGGAAGTGGAGAGAGAACCTTCTCCCATGATATCCATGATGCCCCCATCTCCTCCCCTAACTCATGAAGAGGAGCCCCGTGCCGAGGTCCGGACACCAACCTCCGCCCGGCGTGGAACTTGTCCAGCCTCACAAGACTAGAGGCAGAGTCTGAGTGTAAAGAGTTCATGGACCACCTAACCCCTCCAGCATTGGCACAAGATTTAGATGAACTTGAGCATGGGACTCTTCTGGAGCAGTATGATCTGGCAACGGCGCACCAAGTAACAGTTGGTGCGGCCCTACGGCGCTGTCTGGAGGAAGCCTTAGCCAACGTGAGCCGTGCTGACAGGATGATTGCTCGTAGGGAAGAAATGGTGGAGAAGCACGATAAGACAATAGCCTCCTTGCAGGCAGATTTGGTCGTGGCGGAATATACAATAAAAGAACAAACCAACCACGCTAACACCCGCGAGGAGCGCATTGCTGTGTTAGAAGTTCTCCTGGCGGCATCTAGTGATAAGGTACATATCCTTATTCATTTATACCCATTGCTCGCATAAGCCTTATCTTTCTTTGTAGTAATCCCCGGTGTTATTCACAGGTATCCGTAGCCGAAGCCGCTGCCAGAGACTCAACGGACCAAGTCTCCATCATGGCAAAAGAGCGCGACATGCTAAAGGAAGAACTCACCCAGGAACGGGTTGTCAAGGAGGAGCGAGCAGCGGTGGTAGAGGCAGAGCTGAACATGTTGGCGACAGACTGCGCTGAAGTGCTGTTCCCTTCACTGCTCACGGCCATAGTCGGTCGTATGTGGATGGTGGGCCAAGGGATGCGCCTAGCCATGACAAGGGTAACGGAGGATCCTCAGTTTGTGTAGGCCTTTGTGGATGTTGTATCAGACGGTATTGACCGTGTAATGCATGAGGGGTTAACCAAGGCTCTGTAGCTGATAAGCAAAAAATAGGACATCTCCCAACATGCCTATCATAACCCCGAAGCAGAGGACAAGATGACCGCTTCCATGGCCACCCTTGGGTAAATTCAGCACCCCTTCCTAGATGATCTTGAATCTTTGAAGGATGCTTCCAATAGGAAGTCATGGCCAAGCACAACTCAAACCCAATCCAACTTACCCTGCCAACATATGATGCCAGTTTGAAGGTTATGAAGGGTGAGAAGCTTTTGGCTGAGGCGTTAGATGCCAATCTGGCCAGGGCGCGGAGTGGAAAGGATGCTCGTTGCGAGGGCCTCCGTTCCCTAATTGCGGAAGGTAAGAGAGAAATAGGAGAGTTTCTGCCTCCTTTGTAATTTAACTTGTAATCATTTGTGTTTTGTATTTGTTCGTCCGTGCATGTACACGGTTGACACTCACAATTCTGTGTAAACATTATTGGAATATTATGTATATAAGTTCGTGATGATCACGGCAATTTTGTTTATTGAATTTGAAACTTGTTTATATTCCTTAGATATTATGTATCTTTTTTCATGACATGTCACGTCTTTATCAAGAATAAAACTAAGTCCATAGTTTACTAGACATGCATCGTGTGTCTTTATCATGTCTGGCGCTATATAAGTACGGCATGTGGAAACTTATTACAAAGTCTTGTAAATAAGGTGTCTAGTAAGGATACATGATTTGCGTCACTAGGGTTGCATCCCTCTTATGCGACAACTTTAATTAGTAGGTTCACTTAATCCTCTTACCCCGCCTGGGAGCGAATAGTACATGTACGGTTTGAATGAATGTATATGAATAAGAAATAGCACATTATGAAAATAACAAATAAATCTAAGACATGAGACAATAATTTGCACAAGAACAGACCGTGGAGCTAGCTAGGCACCACGGCATTTTATTATAACGTTTATGATTTTTTGACAGAATTAAAAATCCTAAGACAAATAGAACCTAGAAAGCATGAAAACAAAAAATACATGGATCTTCATTGAAGCCAACCACAGCGAAGTGTCCATGCGGAGGCCGTAGCCTTTCAGAGATAGCATTTTTTAAGGTAGCAAATATTCAATGTACATTCCAGGCCACGGCCATCCATATCATGCAAATTGTACGCGCCTAGTCCCAAAGCTTCCGTGACCTCATATGGCCCTTCCCACTTTGGACCTAGTTTCCTGTGTTCTCCGCGCGACTTGCCTCATTAGCATGATAAACAAGATCCCCCGGTCGGAAGGAAATACCCTTGACCTTGGAATCGTAATAAGCCTTCATCCGTGCCTTGGACTTGGCCTCATTGATGGCCGCTATCTCTCTTTTTTCCTCTAACAAGTCCAGATTAATCTGGAGTTGCTCATTGTTCGTAACGACATTAACCTCCGCCGTGCGGATGGTTGGCATCCCAATTGATGTTGGGATAACAGCCTCAGTTCTATAGGCCAGCGCGAATAGACTGTCCCCATTGGTTGTTTTGATCATCGTCCTATGTGCCCATAGAACATGCGACAGCTCATCTACCCACTTGGCACTTCGTTCATCTAGGCGTGCTTTGATGCCTTCACCTAGGCTTCTATTTACCCGCTCCACGAGACCATTAGTCTGCGGGTGCTTAACTGATGCGAAACGCCGCGTGATGTTTAATGCCGCGCACCAATCCTTGAATGGATTATCCGTGAATTGCTTCAGGTTATCTGAGATGATCTCCCCTGGCAAGCCAAAGCAACACACAATATTTTCCCAAACAAACTTTTTGATATGTTTGCCCGTAATGGATTTAACCGCCTTAGCTTCTATCCAACGTGTAAAATAGTCTATTGCGACGATCAGGAACATAACGCCTCCCACGGCAACATGAATAGGTCCTGCGATGTCGATCCCTCACTTATAGAACAGCCATGGGGATGTGATGGGTGTTAGTTCTTGTTGTAGATGTCGCGGTACTGGCCTGTGCACTTGGCAATCGCTGCATTTACGAATCATGTCTCGTGCATCCCGATGCATAGTCGGCCAATAGTACCCTGTGCGTAAAGCTCGTGCTACTACAGATCTGGGGCCTGCGTGCATGCCGCATGACCCTTCATGTATTTCACTAATCACATAGCTAGCCTGGAATGGTCTGACGCATCGAAACCACGGCTGTAAGAAGGAACGCTTGTACAGAATACCTTCTCGAAGTTCGAAATGTTGCGACTTCCTTTTGATACGCCGTGTCGCCTTATCATCGTCTCGAAGGGTTTCATTAGTTAAATAGCTGATGACCGGGGTCATCCATGTAGGTCCCTCTTCTTCAACTATAGTTGCGACTTCCCCTCCTCTAATGGATTTTTCCTTGAGTATTTCCACCAATACTTGTTTGGATAAATGGGCGAAGCTTGTAGACGCAATTTTGCTAAGAGCATCTGCCTTCTTGTTTTCACCTCTTGGTACCTGTTTGATAGAAAACTTCCCAAAAGTGGCTATGAGTGACTTGACTTTCTCCAAGTATTGGATCATGTTATTCTCCTTGGTTATGTAACCTCCTAGGATGTGATTCGCGACAAGCTGTGAGTCCACGTAGGCCTCAAGGTTGCGGACTCCTATCCTAACGGCGATTTTCAAACCCGCAATCAATGCTTCATATTCCGCCTCATTATTCGTGGTCGTGAACTCAAAACGCAAAGGCGTAGGTAAACTCCATCCCTTCCAGATTCATGAGGATGAGGCCGGCTCCTGATCCGTCCGTGCACGAAGATCCGTCAGTAAACAAAACCCATGGTTCCGCTGGAATTTCCTCTTTCTGCACCATTGGTTCGTCCTCCTCAGGTTTCTCAAATAGGAATTCTGCCAAAATTTGGCCCTTAACCGCTGTCCTTGGTCGATAGGAGATGTTATGTTCTCCTAATAGCACGCTCCACTTCTGTAGCCTCCCGACCACGTCTGGTTTAGAGATGATTTGTTTTATTGGTTGATCAGTGATAACCACAATTGGGTGCGCCTGGAAGTACCAGCGCAGCCTTTTCGCGACGTACACCAATGATAAAACCAACTTCTCCATTGATGAATAGTTCAGCTCCGGTTCTTGCAATGCTCTGCTTATAAAGTAAACCGGTGTCTGGACTGAGTCTCGATCGGTCATAAGGACTGCACTTATTGCTCCATACGTAGCGGATAGGTACATGATGAGCTCCTCCTTAGGTCGGAATGCAACTAGCATAGGAAGAGCCGCGAGGTGCTGTTTAAGCTGCTAAAAGGCTTCCTCTGCATCCTTTGTCCAGCGGAAATATCCTTTCTTCATGCACTTCTTGAGTGTTTTGAATAGAGGTAGTGATTTCTCCGCGGACTTCTACAAGAACCTGTTTAGCCCAGCCAACATTCCATTTAGTGATTGTACCTCCTTGAGTGTCCGGGGGGATGGTAATTGTATCACAGCGTTCGTCTTCTCCGGACAAGGCTTGATGCCAGTTGGATTAATCATATACCCAAGGAACATCCTTTCGGTTGCCCCAAACGTGCACTCTTTGGATTCAGTTTCATGTTGATTCTCCTCAACGTGTCAAACGTCTCCTGGATATCACGGAGAATTGCTTCCTCCGTATGAATCTTGATGACCAGATCGTCAACATAGACCTCGAGGTTGCGGCCTATCTGGGAGTCGAAGGCTTTATCAACAAGTCGTTGATATGTCGCTCCGGCATTCTTTAGTCCCAACGGAATTTTTGTGTAACAATACACGTCCTGACTAGTGTGAAACGCCGTCTTCTCTTCATCTTCCTCCGCCATCTGGATCTGATGGTATCCTTTGTAAGCATCTAAAAGCCACTTGAAAGGGTATTCGCATAAGGATTATACCTTCCAATCAATTTCTGGTAACGGATAGCAGTCTTTCGGACAAGCTTTGTTCAAGTCCGTGAAGTCCACACACATGCGCCAGCTCCCATCATGCTTCTTGACCATGACTGGGTTACATAACCACTCGTGGTAGTATACCTCGCACATAATCCCGGCGTCTACTAATTTCCGTACCTCATCAAGTATTACCTGGCTGCATTCTGGTGCTTGACCACGCTTCTTTTGCTTAACAGGGGGATATCCCTGGCAGATTTGAAGTTTATGTTTTGCTATCGAACGCGGCACACCTGTCATATGCTTAGGTTCCTATGCGAATATATCATGGTTTTCTTTTAGGAGAGACCACATGGCCTTCTACGCGATATCCGATAGTGTTCCCCCTATGGCCACCTCTTGCTCCGGGTAGTCCGGGTGGATTAACACCTTCCAATCAGGGGGTGGTGATCCTTCCTTAAAGGGAACATGTTGGACTAGTGTTGTCACGGCATGGAATTCGGATTCCGACACGATCGAGTTGTAAATTGTAACAATTCCCCCTTCGACTGGGAATTTAATCATACCATGAGTTGTGGACGGGACAGCCCGTATGGCTAGGATCCCTGGTCTTCTGATAATACTGTTATATGGGGAGTGTGAACGTATCACCATAAAGTTCATCCATGCTGTAGTGGAATGCTCTTTATCCCCAATGGTTACCAGTAGACGCAGCTGTCCTATTGGCCCGATGGTATCTCCGCTAAAGCCAATGAGCGGCGACGTGGCCGGTACTAATTGGCTTTTTATCTCTGGCCGTAGCTGTACGAAGCAGTGTTCGTAGAGTACTTCCGTCGATGATCCTCCGTCCACATACATACGACGAACGTTGTGTGTTCCAATGCTTACCTCAATCGTGAGAGATGCATCGGCCACGATGCTTGCCGTAATGGGAGGGAATGAGATCTCTCTGCCGCGTGAAATTTTTTGACTAACTTTCTGCTTTGTGCGGTGCTGCCAAGATTAGATCATATATATGGTTGAAGGCTTGTCCTTTGTGAGTCCTTCTTGTCGTACTTTTTGTTATCCTTCCCGTCCTTCCAATCTTCGACCAAATGTTTAAGTTTGCCTGATTTGATCAGTGACTCAATGTGCTTCTTGAGCTGGATGCACTCCTCCGTGTCGTGACCCTTGTCATTGTGAAATTCGCAAAAGCGATTTCCATGACGGCGGTCCACTGGAGTTGTCATTAGTGGAGGCCTTGGGAAGTTCGCCCCATCCGTCAACAAGATATCTCGGTAAGTCATCTTTAGAGGGGTAAATTTTTCATCCGACCGCCCTCCTTTATTCTGGCTCTTGTAATCCGAGTTCCTTCCGTTTCCTTGGGTTCTTTGACCACCTGATTGCCTCTTGGGCTAGTCGTTCGATCGATAGTTATGGTTTCCCTTTGTAGGATATGTCGCGGCTACCGCGGTTTCTCCTTCTACGAAGTTTCTGACCCTTTCCATGAGGTTGTCATACCTCTCCGGTCGCTTGTCATTGAGGCGCCTAATTAATTCCTTGTCCGTTATGGCATGCATGTAATCAGAAATTTTTAGGAGCTCTGGCATCGTTTTAGTACGCGTGCACTCGTCATTGAAACGTTCCGTGAAGTCCTCCGTGGACTCTCCTGGCCGCTGCTTGACGGTTGCTAATGAGACCGGATCCCAATTATACTTCTTTCGCTGAGTATAATTGTTTTTGAACGCAGTGCGCAGCTCGCCGAAGCTATCAATGCTTCGGGAGGGGAGCCTTTCAAACCAATCACGGGCATTGCCAAGGTCGAATTGAACATTTGGCACCATATAGGCATCTGCCATCGTTCAATTTTCGCCTATGTATCAAATATCATTAAGTGATCATCAGGATCACAAGACCCATCATAGGTTTTAACACACGCCGGCATACAACGCTTCTTATCCTTAGAGTAGTTTCGTATGCGGAGAGTGAAGACATCTTCTCTGTCGTCGCACCATGGACGGGAGAGATCCTCCTCCTCGTTCCGATAGTAGGAATCATCATAGTACCCCTCATCGTCCGATGGTGGTGGGGGAGTATACCTAGGTCGGCGACGCTTTGGAGGATGGTCATCCGAATCTGACTCCAAAGGGCCGGGAGGAGCGGGCGGTGCCCCACTTTTTGGCTGATGACCACTTTTGTGAGAAGAGCTAGGAGCTTTCTTCCCACCATTCACCCTATCCCACACGCTGGTGCGGCGATTGTTCCTGGTCGATTCTAACACCGGGCGTTCGGTAGAGGCGTCAGACCTATCCCCTTCCTCACGGGATTATAGCAATTCCTGCATAATGCGATCCCATATGCGCTCGAACAAATTCCGAGGTTGAGGGTTTTCCTCAAGGGGAGTTCGTTCCTACAGCCGCGTCCTCATCTTCCTCTTTTGAGTTTGAGGAGAGGTGCCAGGTGCGGCACTACCAAAGTTGAGCCTAGATTGGAGGTTCCTTCCTAGTTTTAGCCTTGCCGCGATACCTGGGACGACCCTATCAAAGTTCTGTGTGAGAACACGATCGAGGTCTTCGTCACCGAGTGTTTCCACTTCTAATTCTGTCTCGATTGATGGCCTATGCGGCTCCTTGTTAGGGGCCTTTGGCGCACTCCCCGGATCAGGATTATCCATGGTGATGGTTGGTGGTGGGGTGTTTTCGGACGTGCCTACCCCACCAAAAGGTTGAAAAACGTTTCGGTTATTCGGTCCGCCTGTTTGGCTGCCAGGGACTGGGTGGGGATAAGTATCCCATCCCCCGTGGACTTTCGGTTCGCAGGATTCATGTTCCTCGGATTCCCTTGCGGATATCCCTTCGTCATTAGAAGAGATCGTTGATTGAGATTTTTGCTTAGTGTTTGGGTCCCACGGATGGCGCCAACTTGTTGAAACAAAATTTGGATGATCCTTGCTTGACTTAAATTAGGCTTAATTCGGGTAGGCTGGGCTCCGGCTCTTGCACCAAATGAATAACTTGCTGAGATCCTGTACACTAAAGCAACACACGTTAGACTTACCGTGAGATCGTATCCCACGATTAAACTCCGTCGTGAGAGTAAGTAATCGGTTAGGGTTATGAATCGGATGTAGGTTGAGAGTGTAGAGAATGTAATACATTTGTGGAACCCTTGGGGGTTCCTTATACAGGCAGTGAAACCCTAATGGGCTCACTGTTACTTCGGCCCCAAGCATAAGATAATCACCATAATTAGCTTGATTGTTATCTTCTAATTATGATGAGTGTATATCCTATTCTTTGAGGTAAATCCCAATCCTGATAGGATTGTGATTCTGTCTAACCCAGTTCCGACCGTGCAAGGTCGTGGGCCGCATACATCTTATGCGGCCACTATTCATTCAAGCCCATAAGCTGAAATGACATTAATCCAACCCATTCGTGATAGGTCGGATATGGGTAGTACCCGTGGGTCGGGTTCATGACCCGGTTGGGGACTATACGTCATCATGTCCCCCAGTCTAGTTGTTACAGCCGTAGGCGTAACCTCTAGACTAATTAATGCCCTGTATATATGGATGTCATAAACATAGCCGCACCTAAAAAAAGGCCGGCCGGGAAAACATTAATGAATGCGTTAATGGTAGTCATTAGTCGGACGTTTTGTCTGCAAAAAGTGCACCAGTCAGGCCCACTCTTGAGCCACGTAAAACTGTCAAGAAATGACCCGTGGATCCCTTCTGACGTTTCAGAATCATCAGACATCCCAACCGTTAGATGGGCGTAGGGGTTTACACGTGTCAAACATCCATGGCACCTCGTAACTAGAGGGAACCCTATAAAATAGTTGGTGTGTGTAACTGTGTAAACACACAGTTAACAACTACACTTCCGCCATTGTTATACACTTGTTCAATCCTTCATTCCTTCTCTTCTTTTTCCATGGAAATTCATCACACCAGGTTAGACCATCGCGCCTTTCTAATCCTTTTTACAAATCGTGGTGAAAGATAATCTCGTGATCATGGACGTGCTAAGTGTGATGTACGCGGAGAGAAATATAGACTTCTTATCCGAATATTATATCCCTGAGAGCGTACACCCCACCTTTCCAGGTGATGGTGAAGCTATCACGGACGCTCCTAGGGGGAAAATAGGCGTGTACACGCGCCTGTTTGACTCGGCTAACTACCGCATCCCCTTATCTAGGTTCCTCATAGATGTTCTTTTGTATTATGATTTCCATATAACCCAGCTTCACTGCATAGGGGCATGTAAGGTTAACCAATTTGAGGTTACCTGCCACGCCTGTGAAATGACTCCTACTATTAACCTATTTAGGGTATTTTACTCCCCCCAAATGGTAAATGGGTGGCTGTCGTTCAAAAAATGATCCGCAACCGCCCCCATGTCTTATAGAAAATCGTTAGATTCCCTCAAGAAGTGGTACGACCACTACTTTTTCGTAGACGCCAAGGTATTCCCTACCCTTTTTGTTATGAAGTACAAAGTACCCTTCGACTTCCCACCCTCATCCAAGGATTATAGTAGCCAGGATATTAAAACAATAGACACCCATCGAAGTGAGTTCCATAGGGGTCTGCCGAAGCACTTCCTATGCTTAATAAGGATCAGCCGCAATTATTTTGGGAGGGAGGATAGATATCCATGCTTTCTGACCGAGCGTAGACAGGGTAGGTATTCTTTGAATATGCGTATGAACATGTCAAAAATACTTGTAAACTTACTAACACTTATGCGTGTTTATGTCCGTAGAGATGAAGTTGTTTGGTCTTCTAGGCTAAGGTGAATCAAGTAAGGTGTCGCAAGGATTCCGACCCTTGAAAGAGGGCGAGCCCCCACTAATAGTTGCTATCGCAAACATGACCATCGCGTTGGAAGAAACATCCGAGCAGCGGTCGGATGAGCAGGAGCCAGTGATCCAGAAGTCACCCCTGGATTTCTTTAATGAAGACGGTGGTGAGCTGCTGCTGGAGAATGCTACCTCATCTCTGCGGTTTAAATGAATGCGACAAGTTTAATTAGTAGGTTCACTTAATCCTCTTACCCCGCCTGGGAGCGAATAGTACATGTATGGTTTGAATGAATGCATATGAATAAGAAATAGCACATTAAATAACAAATAAATCTAAGACATGAGACAATAATTTGCACAAGAACAGACCGTTGAGCTAGCTAGGCACCACGACATTTTATTATAACGTTTGCGATTTTTTGACAGAATTAAAAATCCTAAGACAAATAGAACCTAGAAAGCATGAAAACAAAAAATACATGGATCTTCATTGAAGCCAACCACAGCGAAGTATCCATGCGGAGGTCGTAGCCTTTCAGTGATAGAATTCTTTAAGGTTTCAAATATTCCATGTACGTTCCAGGTCACGGCCATCCATATCACGCAACTTGTACGCGCCTAGTCCCAAATATTTTGTGACCTCATACGGCCCTTCCCACTTTGGACCCAGATTTCTTGTGTTCTCGGCGCGACTTTCCTCGTTAGCACGATAAACAAAATCCCCCGGTTGGAAGGAAACACCCTTGACCTTGGAATCGTAATAAGCCTTCATTCGTGCATTGGACTTGGCCTCATTGATGGCCGCTATCTCTCTTTTTTCCTCTAACAAGTCCAGATTAATCCAGAGTTGCTCATCGTTCGTGACGACATTAACCTCCGCCGTGCGGATTGTTGGCATCCCAATTTCTGCTGGGATAACAACCTCAGTTTCATAGTCCAACGCGAATGGAGTGTCCCCATTGGCTGTTTTGATCATCGTCCTATGTGCCCATAGAAAATGCGGCAGCTCATCTACCCACTTGGCACTTCGTTCATCTAGGTGTGCTTTGATGCCTTCAGCTAGGCTTCTATTTGCCCGCTCCACGAGACCATTAGTCTGCGGGTGCTTAACTAATGCGAAACGCCGCGTGATGTTCAATGCCGCACACCAATCCTGGAATGGATTATCCGTGAACTGCTTCCTGTTATCCGAGATGATCTCCCATGGCAAGCCAAAGCGGCACACAATATTTTCCCAAACAAACTTTTTGATATGTTTGCCCGTAATGGATTTAACTGCCTTAGCTTCTATCCAACGTGTAAAATAGTCCATTGCGACGATCAAGAACTTAACGCCTCCTGCGGCAACAGGAAAAGGTCATGCGATGTCGATCCCCCACCTATAGAACAGCTATGGGGATGTGATAGGTGTTAGTTCTTGCTGTGGATGTCGCGGTACTGGCCTATGCACTTGGCAATCACTGCATTTACGAATCATGTCTTGTGCATCCCGATGCATAGTCAGCCAATAGTACCTTGTGCGTAAAGCTCGTGCTACTACAGATATGGGGCCTGCGTGCATGCCGCATGACCCTTCATGTATTTCACTAATCACATAGCTAGCCTGGCGCGGTCCGACGTATCGCAACCACGACTGTAAGAAGTAACGCTTGTATAAAATACCTTCTCAAAGTACGAAATGTTGCGACTTCCTTTTGATACGCCGTGCCGCCTTATAATCGTCTGGAAGGGTTTCATCAGTTAAATAGCTGATGACCGGGGTCATCCATGTAGGCCCCTCTTCTTCAACTATAGTTGTGACTTCCCCTCCTGTAATGGATTTTTCCTTGAGTATTTCCACCAATACTTGTTTGGATAAATGGGCGAAGCTTGTAGACGTAATTTTGCTAAGAGGATCCGCCTTCTTGTTTTCACCTCTTGGTACCTGTTTGATAAAAAACTTCCCAAAAGTGGCTATGAGTGACTTGACTTTCTCCAAGTATTGAATCATGTTATCCTCCTTGGCTATGTAACCTCCTAGTATGTAATTCGCGACAAGTCGTGAGTCCAGGTAGGCCTCAAGGTTGTGGACTCCCATCCTAACAGAGATTTTCAAACCCGCAATCAGTGCTTCATATTCTGCCTCATTATTCGTGGATGTGAACTTAAAACGCAAGGCGTAGGTAAACTCCATCCCTTCCAGATTCGTGAGGATGAGGCCGGCTCCTGATCCTACTCAATGTTGATTCTACTCAATGTGTCAAACTTCTCCTAGATATCACGGAGAAGTGCTTCCTCCGTATGACTCTTGATGACCAGATCGTCAACATAGACCTCGAGGTTGCGGCCTATCTGGGAGTCGAAGGCTTTATCAACAAGTCGCTGCTATGTCGCTCCGGCGTTCTGTAGTCCGAACGACATTTTTGTGTAACAATACACGCCCTGACTAGTGTGACACGCCGTCTTCTCTTCATCTTCCTCCGCCATCTGGATCTGATGGTATCCTTTGTACGCATCTAAAAAGCACTTGAAAGGGTATCCGCATAAGGATTCTACCTTCCAATCAATTTCTGGTAACGGATAGCAGTCTTGCGGACAAGCTTTGTTCAAGTCCGTAAAGTCCACACACATGCGCCAGCTCCCATCATGCTTCTTGACCATGTCTGGGTTAGATAAACACTCGTGGTAGTATACCTCGCGCATAATCCCGGCGTCTACTAATTTCCGTACCTCATCCACTAATACCTGGCTGCGTTTTGGTGCTTGACCATACTTCTTTTGCTTAATAAGGGGATATCCCTGGCGGATTTGAAGTTTATGTTCTGCTATCGAATGCGGCACACCTGTCATATGCTTAGGTTCCCATGTGAATATATCAAGGTTTGATTTTAGGAGAGAGCACATGGCCTTCTTCCCGTTATCCGATAGCGTTCCCCCTATGGCCACCTCTTGTTCCGGGTAGTCGGGGTGGATTACCACCTTCCAATTAGGGGGTGGCGATCCTTCCTTAATGGGAACAGGCTGGACTGGTGTTGTCACGGCATGTCATTCAGATGTCAGCACGATCGAGTTGTAAATTGTAACAATTCCCCCTTCGACTGGGAATTTAATCATACCATGAGCTGTGGACGGGACAACCCGTATGGCTAGGAACCCTGGTCTTCTGATAATACCATTATACGGGGAGTGTGAACGTATCACCATAAAGTTCATCCATGCCGTAGTGGAATGATCTTTATTCCCAATGGTTACCAGTAGACGTAGCTGTCCTATTGGCTAGATGGTATCTCCGCTAAAGACAATGAGCGGTGACGTGGCCGGTACTAATTGGCTTTTTATCTCTGGTCGTAGTTGTACGAAGCAGTGTTCGTAGAGTACTTCCGCCGATGATCCTCCATCCACATACATACGACAAACGTTGTGTGTTCCAATGCTTACCTCAATCGTGAGAGGTGCATCGGCCACGTTGCTTGTCGTAATGGGAGGGAATGCAATATCTCTGCCGCGTGAAAATTTTTGACTAACTTTCTGTTTTCTGCGGCGGTGCCAAGATTGGATCATATATATGGTTGACGGCTTGTCCTTTTGGGAGTACTTCTTGTCGTACTTTTTTTATCCTTCCCGTCCTTCTAATCTTTGACCAAATTTTTAAGTTTCCCTGATTTGATCAGTGACTCAATGTGCTTCTTGAGCTGGATGCACTCCTCCGTGCCGTGACCATTGTCATTGTGGAATTCGCAGAAGCGATTTCCTTGACGGCGGTCCACTGGAGTTGTCATTGGGGGAGGCCTTGGGAAGTTCGCCCCCTCCGTCAACAAGATATCCTGGTAAGTCATCTTTAGAGGGGTAAATTTGTCATCCGACCGCCCTCCTTTATTCTGTCTCTTGTAATCCGAGTTCCTTCTGTTTCCTTGGGTGCTTTGACCACTTGATTGCCTCTTGGGCTGGTCGTTCGATCGATAGTTATGGTTTCCCTTTGTAGGATAAGCCGCGGCTACCGCGGTTTCTCCTTCTACAAAGTTTCTGACCCTTTCCATGAGGTCTTCATACCTCTCCGGTCGCTTGTCATTGAGGCGCCTAATTAATTCCTTGTCCATTATGGCATGCATGTAATCAGAAACATTTAGGAGCTCTGGCATCGTTTTCGTGCGCGTGCACTCGTTATTGAAACATTCCGTGAAGTCCTCTGTGGACTCTCCGGGCCGCTTCTTGACGGTTGCTAATGAGACCGGATCCCTATTATACTTCTTTCGCTGAGTATAATTGTTTTTGAACACAGTGCGCATCTCGCCGAAGCTATCAATGCTTCGGGAGGGGAGCCTTTCAAACCAATCACGAGCATTGCCTACAAGGTCGAACTGAAATTTTGGCACCATATAGGCATCGGACATCGTTCAATTTTCTCCTGTGTATCAAATATCTTTAAGTGATCATCAGGATCACCAGACCCATCATAGGTTTTAACACACGCCGTCATACGACGCTTCTTATCCTCAGAGTAGTTCCGTATGCGGAGAGTGAAGGCATCTTCTCTGTCGTCGCACCATGGACGGGAGAGATCCTCCTCCTTGTTCCAATAGTAGGAATCATCATAGTACCTGATATGAGTGATTTTACTCATATCATTTGTATCCAAAAATAATAAATAAATGAATAAAATGTACAAAAATGGCCTTGTATACGTTTGAAGAAAAGATCAAGGAAGCCAATTCAAGTCCGTCTTTAGTGGATTTAATCTTTTATGAAGCAATTTGAACTTTGTGGGCCCCACTCTTGGATATTGGGCTCAAAAGCCCAATATGGATTTTAACTACTCATTTTGTACCTAATAACCCATAACAAGGCCCAAATAAATTGATTAAGGGGCGGTTCGAGTTACTTTGGGCCCAAGCCCAAAGTTTAATATACAAAGAGGGACGAATGGAGTATTTGGGCTTTTGTAAACCCATTAGGTCAAAAGTTGATACAAGTTACTATGAGTTATAAACGATTTACTTTGTTTATTCAGCCATTTACTCACCAAGTCAAACACACAACTCACACCTAGCCATTTTAACTCTCGATAATTCCTATGTCACCCACCTTTCTCTCTCCCAAAATCAAATAACCAGAACCACTATTCATTTAACCCTAAATAAAACAATCAATTTTAGGGCTTTTGTGACTCAGAGCGCGTGAGTTCACACGTGCCTCTAATTAATCCCCAATTAAACCGGAGATTGAAGATGGGATCAACCAGGGTGACGTGGCTCATCTCTTGTATATGATTGGCTCATACAGCTCACCATCTCCCACTCCTCCAATAAAATGAATACACCTCAGCAATCAAACTAGCACAACTAGCACACTCGGTTGCCAAGCTGGCAATCCCTGTGCTAGTTAGCTAACTACAGCCGTTAGATCAAGTTGGAAAGATAAAAAGAAGAAATTGAAGGCCAAGATTGAAGATGCTCTTCAACAACCTTCCACCAAGGGCCTTGAGGGTTGGCTATTGATAGGTGTGAAAACACCCATCCTTTTACCACTTAATTATAATAATAACCAAGCCAAAACGTGTATTTTATGTCATAAATGTCAGAATTATGTGTGGTTTGTGTTTTTATTGTGTTTTAGGACCAAAAGATGAAAAAAGAAGAAAACACGAGGTTTTTATCGAAAAAAACGAGAAAAGATGAAGTCAAAAGATCAAGAGTGCAAAAAGAACGGAAGTCAAAGGCCTATTTTGAAGATTTATCGAAGAAAAAGTCTAAAGACGGAAGTTTAATGAAGTCGAAGAACCAAGTCTAATTAAAGAAGAAAATTGTAAGACGAGTTCAATTTATATCGACAAATCCCGAGACGACGTCGAGAATGACAAAGAAATTAAATCGAGTCGAGACAAGAAGAAAGAAGGAAGAAAAGCACCAACATTTTACTCCTCCTATAAATACCCTCCTAATGTATCATTAGGAGGTGGTTAGTTAGTTTAGATTAGGAGTAGTGTAGATTTACTTTCTCTCTCTAGTTTTCACTTTCTCTTTTCTAGCTTTTATTTCATGTTGTATTTTTTTCATTAATCTTGTATCAGATCTTAATCTTAATCTTAATCAAGCTTTTCAATTAATCATTCTCATTCTTCCTTTCTTTATTATAAATTTTGTGTTGATTTAGATGATCATGTAGTTGCTTAATCTTGATGTTTATTGATTTATTGATGCGTTTGGTTGATTATGTTTATGGGTTTTTATGTGTCTGATTTTGATAACTTATGGTGTTTGATGCTTATTTGTTTGATTTTGCTTATTTTTAATTAAGTGTTTTAATTAGTTTATTTTATAAAAAGTTGATTTTTAATTTTTAGTTTTATTAGTGTTTTTCAAGTTTTTAATTTGTGGTTTAATTAGTTTTTTCTTAAAAGTGTTTTAGATTAAGTTTTGGTTATTTGCTTATTCTATTTTAACTTATTCATTTCTGGTTTTTAATATTAATGTATCTATTTTTATGTTTTCGGATTAGGGTTTTATTATTCCGAAGTTTTCTCTGAATTTGTCAATTTTTCTGAAATTATTGCTTTTCCGAATATATGTCATTTCTCTGAAATCTTATTTTTTTCTGAAAAAGTAAAAAGTTCTGAAAAGATTTATTCCGAAGAAAGTTGTGAAAAGGTTTTATTCCGAAGAAATCTCTGAAAAAGTTGAGTTTTCCGAAATAATTAGTTTCTCTGAAAAGTTCAAAAATTCCAAAAATACTAGTATTCCGAAGAAACTGTTATTGCGAAAAACTGACATTCCGAAATTTTTTCCGAGAAAACTGATATTCCGAACTTTTTTCCGAAGAAATTGGTATTGCGAAATTAACTGTAGCAATTGCGAAGATTTTGACCAGCATGCTTGCCTGGTTACTTACTTTCCCGCCAAAAGGACGTACCTGGCTGGCAGCTTCCAGCTGCCTGCCTGCTAGCTTGTTTATGTATTAGTATTGTTCTGTAATTGTTTAGTTTTATCTGAAAGTTGTTCCGATTTTAATTTTTAAAGTTACGTACTTTTAGTTGAATTTTTCGTATATTTTTAAAATTAATATTTTTTCGTAAAGTTCAAGTTTTATCTTTTATTTAGTACCCGCTTTAGGTTTTGCCTCGTTTAGCTTTATAGTACCATTTTAGTTTTATTCTCTCCTTTTCCGTTTGGTTAATTTTATTTTTCAGTCAAAAGTTAATTTCTTCGTTTAGTATTATTTTTATTAATTGTTTCGTTTTAAATTCGCGGTTTATTATTTATATTGTTTTGTTTTTATTAGTTAATTGGTTTTAGCTTATTGTTATTATTTTGCGCATTTACCTTTTAAGTAGTAGATAACCAAACTTTTCTTTTATTCATCAAAAACGACTGAGTTACACATTTAACCGGAAATCAATTCGAATTGATTCGAGACGAACAAATTGTCACACTTGGCAAAAACCCTTGTAATAAATGGCACCGCTACCGGCTCTTTTCGTGAATATTAACGGTTTTCTGTGAGAGACGCGTTGGATTTTGGGATCCGTTCACTTTTGAACGTTATTTTTCTTGCCAAAAAAAAAATTTACAAAACTCCTAAAAAATAAAAAATTTCAAAAAATCCAAAAACATTTGAAAAATCATAAAAAGCATTTCTTTTTCGAAAGTTTTGCACCAAAAATATTCTTCTTGCTTATCTATTGTGTTTAATGGATTCGTTTGTTGACTGTGTAGGGTGTGGAAGACCATCTTCTGGTAGTCAATCATGTCAATGGTGTTCATGCGAACGGTGTGGAATGGATATCCCTAATTACGAATTTGGTCGTTGTCTATCGTGTAGTTCGATCAATTCATACTTCAATTCATTCTTCCCTTCTAATGACACTATTTCACCCTCTCCCATATATGACGATCCATATCAACAAAATGCACCGGGTTTCTCTCAATACACGTGTTGCAACAATTGTAGGGGCCCTCGCGATACTTCTTATTGTCAACCGATGAATCACTTTGAACCAAATCCGTGCTATGATTCCGGTTTTTATAATTTTGAGCCCCCACATTACTCCCTCGATCATCAACCTTCTATTGGAATGAGTGAAGAAGAACGAGCCATTTTTTTTAATACACTTCAATACGTTCAACAAGAATTAGCTAGCATGCGCGAAGCAAGGGAGGAGGAAAAGCGACAGCAACAAGAACAAGTATCTAATCTTAGTGATTATACACCTCCTCTTGTGCGTCCATACTACTATTATGATGATGACGAGGATGATATCTATGATCTAAACCCATCTTCTGAGATTACTATTCCTACTCTTGACATCCCTAATGCATCTAAGGATAGTGATACATCGAGTGAGATTAGTGATTTTGGTCTTGATAAATTCTTTGATGAGGTTTGTGATGCACCGAATTTTGTGGAGCCTACGGACGAGGTCGCTCTTATTGATGATGATTTTTCTCCATGCTATGAGAATTTCACCTTTGAAATTTCTCAATCCACTCCGAGAGATGAGGGCGATGTTGATTTATTCTCTCCGACTTACGAGAAGTTCATCACTGAACTTGGTCTTGTAGATGAGGTGGAAGACGTTATTCTTCGCGACAAATTACTGAAAGTTCATCTTCTTATTGCTAAGATTGAAGCAATGAATTCTGCTCCTATTTCCGAGTCTTTACCTCCATCTATTACTTCAGATGAGAATAATGATACAGCTATGGAGGAAATCGACATTCTCTCAATACCTCCGGGTATTGATGATGATGACACGGAGGGGGATACTATTTTTGATAATTTGCTGCATGACGATATTGTCCCAAGTCCCCCTCCCGAGCACCTTTCATCCACCCCTTTAGACACCATTACGGAGGATGAGTGCTTTGACCCGGGGGTGACATTGACTATTTTATGAGTGATAACTTTACGGCTTTGCCGCTCAGTGATAATCATATGTCTTTTGGGGATGACATTTTGATTCCTTTACCCACCCCACCTCCCGTGGATCATGATTTCACATACTTTTTGTATGTTGAAAGGACTTTTCTTCCCTTCAAGACTTATCCTTCAGCCTCTCCTTTATTAATGTCCTCCAGTAACGAGGACAAGGTCGTTGATCCCAGTATTACATTCGAGGCTTCCCCATGGACCATTTAATTCGGGGACGAGTCAGGCTCGTGACTCGGTTAACAAAAACAAGCGCTTCTCGGGAGGCAACCCGATTATCTCTCTATCTTTACCTGTTTTTATAATAAGTGTAGGGGGAGACCCTAGTATGTGTTTTTTGTTTTCTTTCTTATCATGTGCAGGGATTCGAGCTTTCAAAGATACATTCTTGATGACTTTTGACGACCCGTGATTCCGTGTACCCGTCTTCCCGGTTCTATCCTAAACTCTTTTGATTCTCTATTTTAAATTCTTCAATATTGAAATAGGAATCACTTTAGTTGTCTCTTCCTTAGCAAGATTTAAACAAAGTGCACAATGTCCTAAGTGTAGGGGAGTTTACTCCTACATGCTTAAACATTGAGGACAATGTTTATATTAAGTGTAGGGGGACTTCTATCGAAGTTAAGTGGGCTTTTCCTTGTATTTGTCCTCATTTTAACCGAAAAATTGGTTTTTCGACATTTTTCGAAATTTTTGATCTATTTTGGCCTAGTTGTATTTACCTTTGTTATGGTTATTTTCTTTCTTTGCTAGAATAAAGTTTAATAAAGTGGTTTTAATTTTTCAACGTTGTGAATCTTTTGACTCAACCCGAGTTTACTTATCTAAGTTTGCTCTAGCTAGTATCCTTAACATGTTTAAGTCAAGTTTTGCTAGGCTTTTATATAGGGAACTTTAAAACGCGAAAGTCTTAACTCTCACGGGTTAAGAACAAGAACTTTTCGCAAGTTCCTCTAATTGATCCTAGAAAGTCGTTTATCAAGGGAACTTTAAAATGCGAATTCTAAACTTGAAAGAGTCTAAGAGTTTGCAAGATCCTATAAATGACTTGAAAACCCAAAACTTTGATTTAATTGGCTAAGCATCCACAAGTCTCATTCCTTGAGATTTTAAATTGTGGAGAACGAGAGATGATAGAGTCAGTTATAAGTTTGGTATTCTTTCATGAATTTATGTGAGTTGATTATAAGCTTTTTCTCCCATCGCTTGCTAATAAATTTATCTGCAATAAATAAGGTTGTACGATTTGAAAAGTTACTTAGCTTCTAGCACAAGATCGTTTAAAAGTTGCTCGGTATTAATTAGAGTTCATAGCCAAGGCATAACTTATTGAAGCGGGATGCGAAGATTGGCGAGTCCAATAAGGTCCTAACAAGGCATGAGGGATACATTTTGTTGATAAAGATCCAAAAGTGATGTGAAGAATCATTTATCAAAAATCAATATGAAAGATCGAGACACACGACGAAAAGCAAATACTCCCCTAAAGATCATGGAGAAGTCTATCCAAAAAGGCGCTAACAAGGTATGAGGATAAATAGATCCAAGTCCTAAAAGGAGGCGGATCGTTGTATATCAAAATCCAAAATAAAGATTGGAGAAAAATGAAGAAGTCGTGGTCCAAGTATGAAGAATCTCTCAAAAGTTCAAGTGAATAAATTCCTAATATGAAGAGAAGACCATAATTTCAAGAACGTCTCTCAAAGATTCGAAGTATGAAGTCGCTGCCAAATATCGGCCCGAGAAAGGTCTCAAATCCTGAAGCAAGTTATGCCAAGATATGAACTTTATGAGGTCCCGAGAAGCAGTTTTAAAAGATTTTGTCCTTTAGCTACTATTGATTAAATCATCCCACTTTATTATGGGCCTAAATAAACTATCAAAATAAGTCAAACAATGTATCCTCGTGATCATTCAAGACAAAATCAAAATATAAGAGATACACCTAGGAATAAGGGAGTCTAAGTAAATAATTGGGCCACATGAGTGCGTGTTAGTTTGCTAACTTATAATAACAATGATCTTGTTTTTAAGCTTGGTATGGAGAACGTGAAACTTGAGGGTGATAAACATTCATGACATCCAAAACCCCAAATGTAAGTCTTTAATCTCTTTATTTGTTTTTCCTCCTTTAATTATGTTTAATAAAGGCCAAGGTAGGTTAATTATGATGAAAAATGTAAATCGTGCTTTGTAACTAATGCATTGCATGAGGGCATTGCAATGGTCAAGTGTAGGGGATTTGATAGGTCTGAAAACACCCATCCTTTTACCACTTAATTATAATAATAACCAAGTCAAAACGTGTATTTTATGTCGTAAATGTCGGAATTATGCGTGGTTTGTGTTTTTATTGTGTTTTAGGACCAAAATATGAAAAAAGAAGAAAACACGGGCTTTCACGGGCTTTTATCGAAGAAAACGAGAAAAGACGAAGTCAAAAGATCAAGAGTGCAAAAAGAACGGAAGTCAAAGGCCTATTCTGAAGATTTATCGAAGAAAAAGTCTAAAGACGGAAGTTTAATGAAGTCGAAGAACCAAGTCTAATTAAAGAAGAAAATTATAAGACGAGTTCAATTTATATCGACAAATCCCGAGACGACGTCGAGAATGACAAAGAAATTAAATCAAGTCGAGACAGGAAGAAAGAAGGAAGAAAGCACCAACATTTTACTCCTCCTATAAATACCCTCCTAATGTGTCATTAGGAGGTGGTTAGTTAGTTTAGATTAGGAGTAGTGTAGATTTACTTTTTCTCTCTAGTTTTCACTTTCTCTCTCTAGCTTTTATTTCATGTTTTATTTTTTTCATTAATCTTGTATTAGATCTTATTCTTAATCTTAATCAAGCTTTTCAATTAATCATTCTCATTCTTCCTTTCTTTATTATTAATCTTGTGTTGATTTAGATGATCATGTAGTTGCTTAATCTTGATGTTTATTGATTTATTGATGCGTTTGGTTGATTATGTTTATGGGTTTTTATGTGTTTGATTTTGATAGCTTATGGTGTTTGATGCTTATTTGTTTGATTTTGCTTATTTTTAATTAAGTGTTTTAATTAGTTTATTTTATAAAAAGTTGATTTTTAATTTTTAGTTTTATTAGTGTTTTTCAAGTTTTTAATTTGTGGTTTAATTAGTTTTTTCTTAAAAGTGTTTTAGATTAAGTTTTGGTTATTTGCTTATTTGATTTTAGCTTATTCATGGCTTATTTTCTGATTTTTAATATTACAGTATCTGTTTTTATGTTTTCGGATTAGGGTTTTTTATTATTCCGAAGTTTTCTCTGAATTTGTCAATTTTTCTGAAATTATTGCTTTTCCGAATATATGCCATTTCTCTGAAATCTTATTTTTTTCTGAAAAGGTAAAAAGTTCTGAAAAGATTTATTCCGAAGAAAGTTGTGAAAAGGTTTTATTCCGAAGAAATCTCTAAAAAAAGTTAATTTTTCCGAAATAATTAGTTTCTCTGAAAAGTTCAAAAATTCCGAAAGTACTAGTATTCCGAAAATACTAGTATTCCGAAGAAACTGTTATTGCGAAAAAACTGACATTCCGAATTTTTTTCTGAAAAAACTGATATTCCGAACTTTTTTCCGAAGAAATTGGTATTGCGAAATTAACTGTAGCAATTGTGAAGATTTTGACCAGCATGCTTGCCTGGTTACTTACTTTCCCGCCAAAAGGAGGTGCCTGGCTGGCAGCTTCCAGCTGCCTGCCTGCTAGCTTGTTTATTTATTATTATTGTTCCGTAATTGTTTAGTTTTATCTGAAAGTTGTTCGGATTTTAATTTTGAAAGTTACGTATTTTTAGTTGAATTTTTCGTCTATTTTAAAATTAATATTTTTTCGTATAGTTCAAGTTTTATCTTTTATTTAGTACCCGCTTTAGGTTTTGCATCGTTTAGCTTTAAAGTACCATTTTAGTTTTATTCTCTCTTTTTTCATTAAGTAACTTTATTTTCGAGTCGATAGTTAATTTCGTCTTTTAGTTTTATATTTATTAATTGTTTCGTTTTAAATTCACGTTTTATTATTTATATTGTTTCGTTATTTTTAGTTAATTGTTTTTAGCTTATTTTTATTACTATTTGCATTTAACTTTTACTTAGAAATAGATAATCAAAACTTTCTTTTTGTTAACCAAAAACGACTGAGTCACACTCTGAACCGGAAATCAATTCGAATTGAATCGAGACGAACAAATTTTTATACTTGGCTAAAACCAACTATTAGCTATAAAAAACCCCCATAATCTGTAATTTCAAGTATCCAATTTTATTTTTTAAAGTTATTATGTTAAATTAGTTTTAGGTTTAATCTTGTAATTTCTTTCATAAAAGTATTGTACTCGTTTCTTTATTATTAATAAAAGTGATTTGGTTTGATTTGATTCGTCCTTCATTTTCTGTTTAAATTGAATATTACAAATTTAATTCTTCATACTAATTTGATATAATAATGATTAAGATATTTGGTTAAGCTTTAATTAATAGCTTTAATTAAATATTAAAAAAAATATTAGGGACAACTTTCCCCACCGGAAAGTTGTTAAGAAGATAAACGTTGTTCGAATGGTGATGGTAATGGTGATTGATGGCTCGTATGATGGTTAGAAATGGTGTCGTTTCGGTTAGATAAGATTGCTCAGTGCACGTCTTCTTCCCAATGGATATCTAAAAGAAGGTTCACTTCCATTTAATTTTCATGTTATTTTAAATCTGTTTAGTGATCTTATGAGTGTTATTTGATGAATGGATTAGGTTTTGCAATGTTATGATTGATGTTTGATTATATTTGTTTGGTTATTTGTTTTCTATGGTTCATATCTGATTGTTTTTAGTCATCTGCTTTATAAAGGATTTGGGTATATCTATAATGTGGTGTTTGATGTCATTTTAAGTAATATAGTTAATGTTCAAATTTGTTTAGTTAAATCTGGTTAAATAGAGTTTAATATGCAAGTCTAAGCTGTTTTAAAATCTGATATGGGAATGTACTATGAAAGGTCTTAGGTTGTGGATTTACTTAGTTGATTAAAATAAATTTAGTCTGCTTCACTATTTCTCTTACTACACGTATTTTATCTGTTAAGCATATGCTAGTAGTTTTGGATTGATGTGAGCATTGCAATTTGTAGTTTACTACTGATTCTTAGTATTTTGTTTAAGGATTTTATTGACACTTAGATTTGCTAGTTTATTAAGTCTGAATAAAAAGTCTGTATTGTTTTGATACTGAAATGGACTTATTTTGCTGTCAATTTGTGTAGTCTGCGGGTTGGATCTGTTATTGCATTGTTTTAGTTAGTAATTGGATTTAGATTTGCTGAAATTGGTGTGAGTATGCTTGCTGTATTTTTTTTGCTATTTTGCTATTTTGCTGAAATCGATGTTAAATACTGATTTTGTTCCTATTTTGCTAAGCATTTATAGCTAGCAGAATCAATTGATCTGCATAGCTTATATTATATATCAGTCCAAATACAGATCAGAAGTCATCCTTGTGACTTGCAATTCGTTCAGCTGTCTAAAATAAAAAAAATATATCAAAAAAATATGTCCATCAAGGGACTCGAACCCATGACCTCCTAGTCATGGGATAAATGACTTAACCAACTCATCTAACCCTTCTTTTGTGATTTACCACTGTTTTCTTATTTAATATAGTATTACTAGTTAGCTATCAGTTTTACTAATATTTAAAATATTAGTTTTCATTTTAATAAATTTTAATTAAAGGTTTTATTAAATTTTCTTTCATAAAGTTTAAATAATAAATCAATAAAAACAAAATAAAATTTATTTTATTAATATTAGAAGTTTCAAATTGGTACTAAAAGTTAGTTTTAAATAATTAGATTTTAATTAAATTAGTTGTAAGTAAAATAGTTTTATAAATAGATTTTGTTTAGTTTAAAAGTAAAGTTAATTATTTTTTAGAATAAAATTAATAATTTTTAAATTAGTTTTAATAAAGTTTTTAAATAGTGTAAAAGTAATTTTAATTAAATAGATAAATTTTTAAATAATTTTAAATAGTGTAAATTTTAAATAGTTTAATTGTTTTAATTTTTAATAATTGCTTTTAAATATAATAATGGGGAACGATTCATGCACTTAGGTTTTAATTGGTAGAAGTAATTTTAGTTTAAAAAATCGAGAACCCATTCAAATCAATTGTCCAAATCGAAACAAAACGTCTCAAATTCACTTGATCTTCGTGTACAACGAACTTGGTTCATCAACATGTTTTATTAAATCCGTCTTTGGTAAATTTTAGTCTATTACTTTTTCCTAAAGGTAATTTTCTATTTTACCCTATAACGTATCTTAATTAATATACAATCCACGAAACATCAAAAATTTTGGCGCCGCTGCCGGGGATCTTGTGTACGATTCGTTTTCGTGGAGATTTGTTGATCGTTGATTTGAAGACCCTATCCGTCCTCGGAAAGTTTTGTTATTTTTCTATTATTATAGTATGTATCGTTTTTCGTGTTTTTTGTGATTACTATATTGTATTACGTAGAACAATAAATTTACCTACTTCTAAATAAGACCTTAGTTGGGATTTCATCACCTAGCTATTGTATTCTAATCCATAACGAAAAAAGGCAAAATAGATAAATACTAATAAAAAGTTTGAACTCGATTTATACAAACTATAAGGTGGGTATAAGGCGACGTGCTATAAAAGGCCGTCTAAGGAAAAAGGTTTTTAAGTGCTTTGTTCTACCTCGTTTCCCCGCTTGCTTGTGCGTATATTGAGAAGGACGACCGATTATTGGTTTGCCAACTCAAGTAGTATTATATCTTATTTTTGTAGTTTACTTATTGAACCTCGAGACGGTTAGGTTTTCACCTATCATTTCAAAGTCGACCGAGGGTAGATTACTTCCATAGTAATTATCCTTATTCCTTATTTTTATCATTATGTCTTCATCTATCGTTTGCGTTAAGTGTGAGGGTCCATTGTATGATGGCGTGTGCCCTTGTCTTCAAACGAAAGACGACTCCTCACAACTTTCCATTGAACAATTACTTATGCTAGAGCAAATGAATTTTTACAAACATTTTTTCAAAGATGATATTTTGGTGAACTATGATTTTGACAATGACATGATGAGGATATCTTTGATCTCACTCCATCTCATGACATCATCACTACTAATCTTAATTCTTCCACCGTGGAACCCGAAAATTCTCTAAGCAAGGGGTACGAGCATATTAGCACTATTTCGGACACGGAATCGGACGAAGTAATAAAGTCTAGTGTTAAAATCCTTGTCCAAAACCCGAGAGAGTTCGATGGTATTTCCAATAAAACGTGTGATTTGCCACAATGTGATGACTCTCCTTCTTCCATTCACTTTGAGATTTTCTCAAATTCTAATGATGAAGATTGTGATGGAAATGAAGATTTTGAGAATGACTCGACTTCTAGTGAATTTTCTAATGAGGAGTTCTCCGATGAACTTTCTTATAAAGATGACATTCACGACTCGGATTATGAGGGGTTTACCGATGAACTTACTCTTCTTCACCCATTTCCACCGGGAAATGAGGATGATAGTGATCCGGTTTTTGAGAGGTTCACTTTTGAACTTGCTCCTTTAGACCCATCTCCACCGGGAAATGCGGTTGATTTGACTATTCCGATCTTTGAGAAGTTCTCCGATGAACTTACTCATTTAGATGTGGAAGACGTGATTCTTCGTGAGAAATTATCCAACGTCTATCTTCTCATTTCTAAGATCGAGACTTTGAATTCTAAGCCTAATGCCAAGTCTTTCTCTCCATCTCCTATTCTCGTTGAGGATAGTGATCCGCTTATGGAGGAGATTGACATGTTTCTTGCTTCTAATGATTCGATACCACCGGGTGTTGATGAAATCGACCCGGAGGGGGACGCTCTCTTTTTAGAGAATTTACTTGATGATGATTTCGTCCCAAGTCCTCCTCCCACCCACTTTGACCTTAATGTGCGGGTTTTTCATGTGTCTCATATTGAGTACAATGACCCGATTGATCACATTTCTAAGGGTGAAATGGTCGTTAAAGCTAAGAATGTTGATTCCATTATGGATGAAACTTTTATCCCACCATTACCATGTGCTTTATATGATCTTGGATTAGCATGGGGGACGACACCGTGTTGTCTATTCCTTTCTCTCCCGAGGACGAGGTATTCGACCCCGGAATCATTGATTTAGGGAAATCTCGGACTTTCACTGATGTAATAATTGAAAGATTTTTCAATCATCTTGGTGCGAGTTTATCTTGGGGAGCATGCTATATTCATTCCATAATTTGTGACTACTATCTCTTTTTAGAGATTTGTGTTGGAGTTTTTATCCTTTCGTTTGTCATGCGACAACGAGGATGTAATCTTTGACCCCGACATCGTGCATTATTATGGATTCTATTCCAATATACCGGTTTTCACCACTTTCCCTAAGGACCGATGAATGCGGGGATCGAGTCGAGCTCATGACTCGGTTAACAAAAACGAGGTGCCTTGTGGGGGAGTCCCATACATTCTATCTTCTTTCTATTTTCTAACAACTAATAAGGCGTCAAACTCGTGCTCGTGTTTTGTTGTGTTGTGAATCTTAGGTATGATCCTAATCATTGAAGACTCTCGTGTTTGGTTTTTGCCGGTCCACTTGATCTTCCAATCTTTGATTGCCATAAAGGGGCACACTCTCTATCCTTTGATTTTTATCGACTAACGTTTTATCTTGAGGCATAATTAATAAACGGCATATAGATTTGTGTGCTCTTTCCATGTTAGGATTTTTCATTAGACTCTTCGTGTTTTAGCAAGGGGGTGTTACTCTCGAGCTAAGAAACATTGAGGACAATGTTCGGTTTTAGCATGGGGGAGTCAATCGATATAATCGCTTGCAATTGCTTTTGTCGTGTTCAAACGTAATCGTTTTTCTCATTTTTCATAAAAATTTAAATTTTTAGTGTTCTTTTTAAGTTTTAATAAATGAAATAAGTGCTTTTGACACAAATGTACGCTATCCGTTTGTGAAAATAAAAATAGTTTTTGACTCGACTCGGTTTTTACCTTAGCTTTTCCTTAACGTGATTGAATTAAGTTTTGCTAGGCTTTTATATAGGTAACTTTAAAACGCGAAAGTCTTAACTCATACGGGTTAAGAACGAGAACTTTTCGCAAGTTCCTATAATTGATCCTAGAAAGTCGTTTATCAAAGGAACTTTAAAACACAAATTCTAAAACTTGAAATAGTATAAGAAGATGCAAGATCCTATAGATGACTTGAAAAACCAAAAATTTGATTTAATAGGCTAAGTATCCATTGATTTCACATTTTTGAAATTTTACAATATGGAGAACAAGAGATGATAGAGTTTAATCATAAGTTTCTAAGGTTAATTCTTCTTTGTATAAGTATTTTTGTGTTTGATTTAATCTCCTCGTATTTATTTTTCATGCTTGAACAATAATTGCTTAATAAATGAAGTTTTTAGCGGTTTAGGCTTGATAACTTAACTCGTAACTCCTTCTTTTTCTTCCCTTGTAATTAAAGTGAGAACACATTAAGGGTGTCAGTGTCATGGACTTTTGATCATGGGATTGCGGAAATTTGTCTTACTATACATATCATAATAATAAAGAAGAATAAATAAAAACATGTTCTCTATGAGCCTTCGGGTGGGAGTCATGTAGCACTAACCTTGTCATTAGAGCCTTAGGGTGTATGGCAAGGGGACGTGTTGAATAAAAATTGCTTCATCATCATGAGCCATAAGGTGGGATGGTGATGTCAATTCCCTTATTTTTGTCCAAGGAGCCTTCGGGTGTGGATTTTAAATAAGGAGCACGATTGCATCTTAAAGAGCCACAAGGTGATATGATGTGATTGTTTCTAACTCCATTTAATAAGGTCATAATTGACTCTGGAGGTTTTATTGTTGCTTTTAAGTAGTCCTATTAGCCAAATTTCGGGTGCGGGGATTTATCCCTCAAATCGTGTTAAGTTATCCTTGATGTGGGTTTTCTTTAGTGACAATGGTTTTTGAAGTCGAGTTAGGTTTTGAATGTTGAGTTTACACCGTTCTTGCCTTCATTTTTGGACTAATAAATATCAAATAAGTCAAATGAGCCTTTGGGTGAATGACAAATAAAATCTAGAGATACAATTAGGAATAATTGGAGATTGAGTTTAACACAAATTACTTTTATGAGTTGTTTTAACTTTGGGACTTATGATTGACAATGATCTTGTTTTTACACTTGGCATGGAAAAGTGAAAAGTCGAGGACGATGAATCTATTTGAGTTTTATGATCCTAGAAGTTATTTTTCAAATAATGAAAGCAATACATTATGTCCTTGCAAAATAAAGTGTCAAAAAGTTAAATAATGGTGTAGTTAGAGTTTTATTTTATCATTGCGTGAGGACACGGCAATTGCTTAGCAAGGGGGAGTTTGATATGAGTGATTTTACTCATATCATTTGTATCCAAAAACAATAAATAAATGAATAAAATGTACAAAAATGGCCATGTATACGTCTGTTTGTTGTTTAATGTGTGTAGGTACCAAAGTTCACGAAAACCGGCAAAATCGGCACGAGTTTGAAGAAAAGATCAAGGAAGCGAATTCAAGTCCGTCTTTTGTGGATTTAATCTTTTATGAAGCAATTTGGACTTTGTGGGCCCCACTCTTGGATATTGGGCTCAAAAGCCCAATATGGATTTTAACTACTCATTTTGTACCTAATAACCCATAACAAGGCCCAAATAAACTGATTAAGGGGCGGTTTGAGTTACTTTGGGCCCAAGCCCTAAGTTTAATATACAAAGAGGGACGAATGGATTATTTGGGCTTTTGTAAACCCATTAGGTCAAAAGTTGATACAAGTTACTATGAGTTATAAATGATTTACTTTGTTTATTCAGCCATTTACTCACCAAGTCAAACACACAACTCACACCTAGCCATTTTAACTCTCGATAATTCCTATGTCACCCACCTTTCTCTCTCCCAAAACCAAATAACCAGAACCACTATTCATTCAACCCTAAATAAAACAATCAATTTTAGGGCTTTTGTGATTTAGAGCACGTGAGTTCACCCGTGCCTCTAATTAATCCCTAATTAAACCGGAGATTGAAGATGGGATCAACCAGGGTGACGTGGCTCATCTCTTGTATATGATTGGCTCATACAGCTCACCATCTCCCACTCTTCCAATAAAATGAATACACCTCAGCAATCAAACTAGCACAACTAGCACACTCGGTTGCCAAGCTGGCAATCCGTGTGCTAGTTAGTTAACTACAGCCGTTAGATCAAGTTGGAAAGAGAAAAAGAAGAACTTGAAGGCCAAGATTGAAGATGCTCTTCAACAACCTTCCACCAAGTGCCTTGGGGGTTGGCTATAAACACCCCCCATAATCTGTAATTTCAAGTATCCAATTTTATTTTTTAAAGTTATTATGTTAAATTAGTTTTAGGTTTAATCTTATAATTTCTTTCATAAAAGTATTGTACTCGTATCTTTATTATTAATAAAAGTGATTTGGTTTGATTTGATTCGTCCTTCATTTTTTGTTTAAATTGAATATTACAATTTTAATTCTTCATACTAATTTGATATAATAATGATTAAGATATTTGGTTAAGCTTTAATTAATAGCTTTAATTAAATATTAAAAAAAATAAATATTGGGGACAACTTTACCCACTGGAAAGTTGTTAAGAAAATGAACGTTATTCGAATGGTAATGGTGATTGATGGTTCGTATGATGGTTAGAAATGGTGTCATTTCGATTAGATAAGATTGCTCAGCGCACATCTTCTTCCCAATGGATATCTACAAGAAGGTTCACTTCCATTTAATTTTCATGTTATTTTAAATCTGTTTAGTGATCTTATGAGTGTTATTTGATGAATGGATTAGGTTTTGCAATGTTATGATTGATGTTTGATTATATCTGTTTGGTTGTTTGTTTTCTATGGTTCATATCTGATAGTTTTTAGTCATCTGCTTTATAAAGGATTTTGGTATATCTGTAATGTGGTGTTTGATGTCATTTTAAGTAATATAGTTAATGTTCAAATTGTTTAGTTAAATATGGTTAAATAGAGTTTAATATGCAAGTCTAAGCTGTTTTAAAATCTGATATAGGAATGTGATGTGAAAGATCTTAGGTTGTGGATTTACTTAGTTGATTAAAATAAATTTAGTCTGCTTCACTGTTTCTCTTTTACTGCAAGTATTTTATCTGTTAAGCATATGTTAGTAGTTTTGGATTGATGTGAGCATTGCAATTTGTAGTATACTATTGATTCTTAGTATTCTGTTTAAGGATTTTATTGACACTTAGATTTGCTAGTTTATTAAGTCTGAATAAAAAGTTTGTATTGTTTTGATACTAAAATGGACTTATTTTGCTGTCAATTTGTGTAGTCTGCGGGTTGGATCTGTTATTGCATTGTTTTAGTTAGTAATTGGATTTATATTTTCTGAAATTGGTGTGAGTATGCTTGCTGTATTTTTTTTTTCTATTTTGCTATTTTGTTGAAATCGGTGTTAAATACTGATTTTGTTCCTATTTTGCTAAGCATTTATAGCTAGCAGAATCAATTGATCTACATAGCTTATATTATATATCAGTCCAAATACAGATCAGAAGTCATCCCTGTGACTTGCAATTCGTTCAGCTGTCCAAAATAAAAAAATTAATTATCAAAAATATATGTCCATCAAGGGGCTCGAACCCATGACCTCCTGGTCATTGGATAAATGACTTAACCAACTCATCTAACCCTTCTTTTGTGATTTACTACTGTTATTTATTTAATATAGTATTACTAGTTAGCTATCAGTTTTACTAATATTTAAAATACTATTTTTCATTTTAATAAATTTTAATTAAAGGTTTTATTAATTTTTCTTTCATAAAGTTTAAATAATAAATCAATAAAAACAATATAAAATTTATTTTATTAATTTTATTAATTTTAGAAGTTTCAAATTGGTACTAAAAGTTAGTTTTAAATAATAAGATTTTAATTAAATTAGTTTTAAGTAAAATAGTTTTATAAATAGATTTTGTGTAGTTTAAAAGTAAAGTTGATTATTTTTTAGAATAAAATAAATAATTTTTAAATTAGTTTTAATAAAGTTTTTAAATAGTGTAAAAGTAATTTTAATTAAATAGATAAATTTTTAATTAATTTTAAATAGTGTAAATTTTAAATAGTTTAATTGTTTTAATTTTTATTAATTGCTTTTAAATAAAATAATAGGGAACGATTCATGCACTTAGGTTTTAATTGGTAGAAGTAATTTTAGTTTAAAAAATCGAGAACCCATTCAAATCAATTGTCCAAATCGAAACAAAACGTCTCAAATTCACTTGATCTTCGTATACAACGAACTTGGCTCATCAACGTGTTTAATTAAATCCGTCTTTGGTAAATTTTAGTCTATTACTTTTTCCTAAAGGTAATTTTCTATTTTACCCTATAACGTATCTTAATTAATATACAATCCACGAAACATCAGTACCCCTTATCGTCCGATGGTGGTGGGGGAGTATACCTAGGTCGGCGACGCTTAGGAGGATGGTCATCCGAATCTGACCCCGAAGGGCCGGGAGGAGCGGGCGGTGGCCTACTTTTCGGCTGATGACCGCTTTTGTGAGAAAAGCTATGAGCTTTCTTCCGACCATTCACCCTATCCCACACGCTGGTGCGAATGTTCCTGGTTGATTCTAACACCGGGCGTTCGGTAGAGCCGTCGGACCTATCCCCTTCCTCACGGGATTTTAGTAATTCCTGCATAATTCGATCCTCTATGCGTTCGAACACATTCCGAGGTTGAGGGTTTTCCTCAAGGGGAGTTCGTTCCTGCGGGCGCGTCCTCCTCCTCCTCTTTTGAGTTTGAGGAGAGGTGCCAGGTGCGGCACTGCCAAAGTTGAGCCTAGATTGGAGGTTCCTTCCCAGGTTTAGCCTTGCCATGATACCCTGGACAATCCTATCAAAGTTCTGCGTGAGAACACGGTCGAGGTCTTCATCATCGAGTGTTTGAACTTCTAATTTTGTCTCGATTGATGGCCTATGTGGCTCCTTGTTAGGGGCCTTTGGCGCACTCTCGGATCAGGATTATCCATGGTGATGGTTGGTGGTGGGGTGTTGCCGGACGTGCCTGCCCCACCAAAAGTTTGAAAAACGTTTCGGTTATTCGGTCCGCCTGTTTGGCTGCCAGGGGACTGGGTGGGGATAAGTATCCCATCCCCCGTGGACTTTTGGTTCGCATGATTCGTGTTCCTCGGATTCCCTTGCGGATGTCCCTTCGTCATTAGAAGAGATCGTTGATTGAGATTTTTGCTTAGTGTTTGGGTCCCACGGATGGCGCCAACTTGTTGATACAAAAGTTGGATGATCCTTGCTTGACCTGAATTAGGCTTAATTCAGGTAGGCTGGGCTCCGGCTCTTGCACCAAGTGAATAACTTGCTGAGATCCTGCACACTAAAGCAACACGCGTTAGACTTACCGTGGGAGCGTATCCCACGATTAGACTCCGTCGTGAGAGTAAGTAATCGGTTAGGGTTATGAATCGGATGTAGGTTGAGAGTGTAGAGAATGTAATACCTTTGTGGAACCCTTGGGGGTTCCTTATACAGGCAGTGAAACCCTAATGGGCTCACTGTTACTTCGGCCCCAAGCATAAGATAATCACCATAATTAGCTTCATTGTTATCTTCTAATTATGGTGAGTGTATATCCTATTCTTTGAGGCAAATCCCAATCCTGATAGGATTGTGATTCTGTCTAACCCAGTTCCGGCCGTGTCGGGTCGTGGGCCGCATACATCTTATGCGGCCACTATTCATTCAAGCCCATAAGTTGAAATGACATTAATCCAACCCATTCGTGATGGGACGGATACGGGTAGTACCCGTGGGCCGGGTTCATGACCCGGTTGGGGACTATACGTCATCAGTATACAATATAGTAATAATATTCACAAAGAAAACGAAAAACCGATAATACGTGTTAATAGAGTTCTAATTAACACAAATACTATTTATGGCTATATATTAAAAAAATTCCAAATTAATCACAACACACCACCCCGGCAGCGGCGCCAAAATGATCGTGGTAAAAATACGTTTTTTAGGAAAAAGAACGTATAAGCGGTAAGTATTAAACAAATCGATTTTAGGAAAAACCAAATTTGCTAATGACCCTTGAAGGTATAAAAAGTTTGTTTCCCTAAGAGTTTGATTGTGTTGTGCAAAACATGTAATGTTTTGGATTAATATTGATAGAAAGAAAAAGGGTAGAAAAGAAAATGACGGATACGTGAAAATTAAGCTAAGTCGTAAAATCGTAAAAGGTGACAAAATAAAAATATGCTCTAAAGATTTCCAAAAAATTGCCAAAAATTTCTAAAAATCAAACTAATGTTTACAAATGATCAAAACTTTTTCAAACCTTTTATTTAATTAATATTTAATTTTTAATGCTAATTAAAGCCCTAAAAATCAAATAAATTAATAAAAAGCCAAAATATAGTTTTTTCCACTTGTAAACCTAAAAATGACTTAAAAAACTAAAAAGTATTTTTCCAACATTTTAAACCTATTAAAAATAATTAAAAACTAAAATTAAATATTAAAATAATATTAAAAATCAAAAAATTTTAAAAATTTCTAAAAACTTGCAAACTAGTTTATTTTAACCTAAATAATTAGAGAAAGAAGTTGAAATTACAAAAATACCCCTGTTGGGCCCCCAAATGGGCTAAAAGTAAAAACAGTCTAAAAGTATTGGGCTTTTCACCCCAAAAACATAACTTGCACAAAAAGCTCTAAAAAAGCCCAGTCCAACTCAATGATTTTAAACACAAAAGTATAAAGGCCCAAAAGCTGAAAATATGCTTATCACAGCTTAATATTCAATAAGGTTATCCTTATTGGGCCAATAAGCCCATTAAGCAATAAGTTGATGCCATAAGCTCTACTTAAACACCACCTTCTTATGAGTTTTTAAAACTTTTTGCAAAAAGAAATTCTGAAAAATACCAAGTAATAAGCCAGAAACTTGAAATCAACTTTTTCAATAAAAGACAAAATAGTCGGGTTTGAGTTCTAGGGGGTTTCAGAAGCGAATTCTTTTTGCAAAAGCTCACAAATAGCTTAACTAAGAATAATCAACAAAGAAAATCCCAAAAAGTCCAGTAAAATAAGCTGTAGAAGACAATAAGCACTCTAAAAAAGCCAAATAAGTTGGTTTTCTAGTCAAACCTAAACCAAATAAGCTGAAACCTTCCAGAAGTGATAATAAGCGGAGAAAAGTGACACCTATTACAAAATCCAAGTTGTTGCATGTACCAATATGCCAGTTCAAATCAATAAGCACTTATGGGCTGGTCAACAAAAGTCAACGGATTCCAAATTAAACCAAACTTTTAGCAAATGATTATGAAATGGTATTAAGCTTGTTTTGAGAAATTTTGGATGAGGTCTTAAGGTTAAGACCAGTGATATGAGCTAACCAGTTGGTTAACTCAACCTTGATTTTGGCAGATATAAGCCAATAAGCCAGTGAGCTTATCAGCCTTCAAATAAGCAAACAAAATAGCAAGACAAGTTCACAAGCAGCCAAATAAGAGATAACAAGCAATGGAATAACAGGGCAAACACTAGATAAACAAATGCAAGTCTAAATCAAGTGGTCACTTTTGCTGATGCAAATGACCACTTCAGCCAACTTTAATAAGCTATAACTCTCTCAATACGCCACCAAATTGCACAAACAAATATTGTGAAAGTCCCTAAACTATGCTAGAAACACTAAACTTAACTAATCAACACACGTAATTACTTTTCAAACGTAATACTTATTATTGTATAATAAAGAATTACAAGTGTTATGGATAACACAGTTTGATGACAATGTGTTGTGCACACTTTGAACAAATAAAACCCTAACTTAAGAAAACAGTCACAGATGTTTGGTTCTTCAAGTTCTAAGCATTAATGTATGAAATCTATCAAAGTGTTGAACATTAATGCTGGGCTACATATCCTATTTATAGTGATACGAGGTTGACCTAAGTACTGTTTGATGGTGACTACACAAGACATTCACTTTTCAGACATCTGTCACAAGATGCTCTTCTATTCTTGGTAGTCTGCCACAATGCTTTAGGGAAACAGAGATGACACAGTTTCCCTTTTCTTCATAGTCTCGTACACACCAAGGTATGTCCAAAGTGTGTTGAGTGTTAACAGGGTATTGCCACCCCTGTTAACCCTCAACCCCTCAGAGTCCCTGATACATCTTGGTTGTTATCCATCACAGCCAATGAGTATGTCTTCATGTAATCTTTGACTTCCTTGACAATGTCTCTGACATGGACTCCTCTGAGGTTGCTCACAGAGACTTAGATCTCTGTGAGTCTTGCGATACTTGCCTGCCTCCTTGGCACAAGCAAGATACTATTTAACAGCTTGATTTGTGTTTAAATCTATGATACAGGGAATCTAACAAACTTAGATTCCCAAAAATCTCCACCTATTTAAACATAAATATAGCTAGATCTATCTAAGTTAAGGTAAGTGATATAACATCTTCTTCTTACTCGTAACAGATCTAAACAAACATACCTCTTTATTCATACTTAAAGAAAATTACAAATACAATACAAAAGTGAAATAAAACATGAAGGTAAAATTTAGCTGTGAAATCCTTCAATAGTCATCATTTTTTATTCTTTCTTCAGCTTCATCTAAATCTGTCCTAGTATCCAATTCGGCCTGCAAAGCTTGTGCAAAAACCTTGGAATACTCTGTGTTAATCTTGAGTCCCTTTTTGAGACAAATCAGCTGAATAGTTGATGCTAAGCCTAGCTCATCTTCCCTTTGGAATGCATATTGGCAAGCTCTGTTCATGAAGGCCATACCTCTTTCAGGCTCTGTGTAGGTCTGATCATCAATAAGACCAATGATTCCATTTGGTAGTACCAAATCCCTGTGCATCCCATCCACTTGAACATTATTAGTAACGAAGGTTTCTTTAACAAATTGAGTTGTCCTTCTTCTTTTATTTCCAGAATTTGGAAGTTCTTGTTCAAACAGCTGTGGTGGGGGATCTATTTTGAGCTTGGCTGCTATTTCTGTAACCCAATTAAACTTTGCTTTGAGGGTCTTAAGAAGAGTTAAATTTGCTTGACCGGTTCTTTTAGCAGCCAAAGCCTCAAGTTCAAAACCATTCAGACAAGCCAAGTTGTTTTAACCTGAAGTCCTCAAAGACATTCATATTTTCCTGTTGGTTATCTCTCCACAAAATCATTTGTGGTGTGTTGGTTGACTTGTTAATAGTGTACTTGAACTTGGTGATTTTTCTAGGTGCATACTTGTTGTTGACGCAGGCATCTTAATTAGCTTTTACCTTGTTCAGTGCCTCTGTGCGTTTGGCTTCCATTTCCCTCAACCTTTGTCTTTGCTTCTCCCTTTGAAGTGGAGTCATCTTTCTCAGAGATTCCTCATTAAGCTCCTTGGCTTTCTTGATTTCATTCAGCCTTTTGAATTCAACAGCCTGTTTCTCAATTTCTTCAGGTGTTAGAGGATTCTCATTTGAAGGTGTGAAGGTTGTAAATTGGGATAGGTTTGTGGTTGATCCTCCTGTCTCTAGTATCGCAGCTATTTTCTTTAGTTTGGCCTATGTGTCTACCATAACTATTTCCTTTCCTTTCTTTGAGACACAGGATGCCAAGCTTATGTTTTTCAGCTCTTCAGCTCTTTTGATAAACGCCGAATGAGCTTGGGTTTGTATTGCCTTGGGTAGGGAGCTAACAGTAAACTTGAGTTTCTTGGCAGTTAGTTCACCATCATCCACAGCCTCGCTGGTGTTAATCAGAGTTAGGGATTTTAATGAATCAACTTCATCCTTTGTCTGTTGCTCCCCCTTACTTTCATCCTTATCATTGGGTATGATCACTGGTGTGATGACTTGGAGAGGGACAGGTGAAGAAATAGTGTTATCAGCAGAGTTTGAGCCTTGTTTGGCAGATTCAAGGTTAAGTAGCTTTTCCTTCTCCCCCTCACGTTCAGCCTGTCGTTTAAGACATTTGGATGAACGTGCCTGAAAGTGCCTTGCAATCTGTTCAACAGAGGCAGCCATATCGCGTTGCTTGGTCCTTGATGCTCTGGCAATCTTCAGCAGTAGGTTGCAATTTCCATTTGTGTTGCGATGAACACGATCAATGATAAAGTTTGTGTGACGAAGTTGCCTATTACGAACAGCTTCAAACTCTCTGTGCATTGTTAACTCATGAGCATTAAAAAGGGCAGGGACCTCTATGACGATGGCATCTTTAATTCGTGTGGACAAATGACTAAGTCCTTGGGACACTCCTTTTCTTGCACCATCTTTGATAGGTTTTGCATCCTTAACCGCCTGATTTATGATCCTTGGAAAGTTGACAGTGAAAGAATGCATCTCAGATTTGATAACATCCAGCTTTCTTGACAGGCGCTCCGTATCTGATTGATGATGTTCAGGTTTAAGATTGTGTATGTATAGGCTTTGTTGTGCATAATCATCCTCCCTTGGCAATATATTAAAGTTGGTTTGGGCAGGATGATCAAACAATAGGAATTCAGTTGTCGGATCATAAGCAGGTCTTTGAAAGACTGTAGTGGCTGAGGTAGTAGAGGTGAGAGTGACTACAGCTTCCTTGGGAGGAGGAGTGGTATCAACAGCTGGTGTGGACACAACTATTTCTTTTGGAGGGGACTGAGACTGCTGGTTGTCATCTTCCTCATCCTCCTCATCATCAATCATCCCCTCAGGGAGAATCTCATCATCAGGCATGGATTCAGGCTTAGAGAAATCATCGACTAAAGAGAGCACATCTTCAACATCAAGTAAGGGCTCTTCCTCGTTTGATTGATCCTGAATCATTGTGTCAGCTTCTTTTTCTGGCTGCTCCAGGGATTCAATGTTTGGCTGTACAACATCAGCCTACAAGTTGTTTTATATTAGTAATAGGGAAATAAGTAAGGGGAATGGTCTCCAGTTCCTTGTCCCAGAGAGGCTGAGGGTGATTATTCAGCCACTCCAAAGGATAAATCCTTGGGATTCTTTTAAGAGTGAAAAGTAAGAGGTTAATGGTCGCCATTCGCTACCCCTAGGAAAGCTGAGTGTGATTATTCAGCCCCCCAAAAGGTTAAAACCTTTGGGACTCTTTTGATTGTGAAACATATGTTGTTAAGGATCGCCATTTCGCTGCCCCTAGGAAGGCTGAGGGTGATTATTCAGCCCCCCCAAAGGTTAAGAAACCTTTTGGACTCTTTTAAGTGTGAAACATATGTAGGTAAAGATCGCCTGTTACGCTGCCCCTAGGAAAGCTGAGGGTGATGATTCAGCTCCCCCCGAAAGGATAAATCCTTTGGGATTCTTTTAGGTGTGAAAAAGATGTAGGTGAAGGTCGTCTTGTAAGACTGTCCCTAGAAGAGCTGAGGATGATTATTCAGCTCCCCTAAAAGTAAGACTTTTGGGATTCTTTTTCTGAGGGGACCAAGAGGCTGTGTGAAGTACAACTACTCTAGGTCGAGACATATATGTACTCATATTATTATTTTCTGAATACTGTCTAGAGAGTGCAGGGTCATCGGGGTGCTTGAGAAACACAAATGAATCACTCCCTGGTGCATAGACAGGGTGTACAGAAGTCTTAAGGATTTCTAAGTGCATATAATGACTTCTATGGGTCGAGGATAACCCTAACTTCACCACTCTCACCTACAGACATTTGAGAGTGGCTGCTTGTGGACCTCTAAAAATTATAAGACTGATTACCTGTGTGACATCAACAGTATTTGACGGGTTCCCTATTGTCTCGGCTGACATCGAGACACTAGACCCTTGTTGTTGGTCAGTTGAAGTCTCTGAATCCACAGGGGTCTCTGGAACAGAGGAGGTTGTGGGGTTCAAATTCTTCTTTGCCCTGGCCTTTGCAACAGTTTTGGTGTGGGAAAAAGATGGGTTTTTCTTCTTCTTTAGCTGTTGGCCAGTTGTTGCCTTGGACGTCGTGGTGTGCTGCCCAAAGGTCAAAGACTTAGACTTGCCAGACACATCAAAGGTATTCACCTTCTCAGAGGAAGGGAGCAAGGACTTCAAAAAATAAGGTTGTTTATTTGCTATGTTCAACATGTGAGAAGTAACAGGGACATCTTCAGGTCCAATCTCCTTGTATATAGCTCTAGTGATGCGATAGGGCTTCAAGGAAGTGAGTGTAGAGTTGTGATAGCTGTCACCCAACAGGCTTTCGAAGATAAGAGATAGAAAGTGAACGTAGCAGATGTTTTTCTCCTTGACCTGGTTTGGTCCCTTAAGCTTTTCCACTAGGTTGGAGAATAGTAGACTTCCCACTTCAACGTTTGTGCCCCAGATAAGCCCATAAATAGATTGGTGATTGAAAGACATCTGATCTTGGGATCCCTACATTCCTCCTAGGGATTTGACTATGTGAGTGAAGAGGACACGCCACATAGGGGAAAAGTACTTGATCTTCATAGGGGACTTGGAGAGAACTTTAGCAGGTGTAAGAGCAGGGTTTACATCATGAGTGGGTTTAAGTGTGGCAAGGGCATCCTTTACAGCCTTTTTTTCAACCACTTTCAGGCATTCATCTCCATGTCTTAACCCAGCTACACTTGCAAAATCTTTGAGAGAGAAGGCAAAGGGGTGTTCGTTGCATGAGAGGCTAAAAGTGATAGTATCGTCAACAACTTCAGTAGAGTACCAGAATTCCCTAAGGTATTATTGGTAGAAAATGGTTGGGGTCTTTGTGAGTGCTTCACTTGCATCACAATTCTTCATGAAGTTAACCAGATCTGTGTAGGATTCGTTGGGATCATTGAGCCATCCAATAGAGTTGTTCGAAGCAAGGATGCTTTCATTGAGTTAGAAAGTGACGTTAGAGGCCTTAGGAACTGGGAACGCCATAGATTCAAGATTGGAGAAGACAAAAATGGTGGAAGGGTTTAGAGAGAGAAAGCTTAGAGAGAGATGAGATTGTGTAAAATAAGAATAGTGGTAGGTGAGGAGAGACGTGAGACATTATTTATATTTAAATTTGAAACAGTTATTCAACCGAATTTAATGCATAGTAGGAAAATGACTGCACATGTGGGTCCCTTGACCTTTCAAAAACTGTTTGTCTCCTCGTTATTCGGAAAAGAAATAACTAAATATTGAGAATATTTCTTATCATTTACTTGGAAAGTAACTACCTAGTTTCATGTGAAAAACATTTAATATTTAATTAGATATTTAATGAACACAGTTTTTATCAAGCTACAGGCTTTGAGATATTAAGCATCCCTAGCTCAGCAACTAGCCTGTTGAATGAAGGTTCAGCCAAAGGCTTTGTAAAAATGTCAGCTAGTTGCAGATCTGTGGGAACAAAGTGCATCTCAATATCTCCCTTCATTATGTGATCCCTAATAAAATGATACCTGATATCAATGTGTTTAGTACGAGAGTGAAGAACAGGGTTGTTGGAGATGGCAATAGCGCTGGTGTTGTCACAGAAGATTGGCACTTTGTCATATAAGATCTCATAGTCAGCCAATTGACTTTTCATCTAGAGCACCTGAGCACAACAGCTGGCAGCAGCAACATATTCTGCTTCAGCTGATGACATGGCCACAAAGTTTTGCTTCTTAGCACTCCATCCAACCAATTTTCCTCCTAGGATTAGACAGCTACCTGAGGTTCTTTTCCTGTCAATACAACATCCAGCATAGTCTGAATCTGAATACGCCTTGAGATCAAAGCCTGATTCCTTGGGATACCATAGACCTAGGGAGGTTGTTCTTTTGAGATACCTGAAAATTTTCTTAACAGCCACTAGATGGGATTCTTTTGTGTAACACCCCCAAATTTATATAATTCAATACATCGGAAGACTCGTTGGTGTTACGGGATAGCACATTACTCACATCATAGACAACGCTTAAAAATTTCGTCGTTTAATAATAAAGCATTTCCATTCATAAATATCAAATTTACATAGGTCCCAAGTCATTGTATTTTATACAGGTTTTACAAAGCATTTGAATGGAAATTATTATATAAGTGCGGGCCATGAATTCTTGTTTTCTTCCCGAGAATTACCTTCAAGTACCTGAGACAAAACATGTTAAAAGAAAAGGTCAGCGATAATGCCGAGTGAATTCATAGAGTTTAATAAAACCATCAATATATCATCAGTATATAATTATTACCGAAAATCATTTTGTACAAATCTTTGTAATAGGCTATAAAATAGCCAAAGTCATTTTATACAAATCCTTATCAAAAATCATAATATAGGCTTTTGCCTTCAAAATCATTAACCAAAGTCGTAAAAACATCATACAATACGTTTTATAACGTTGTATAAAGTTAAACAAAAACCGTTATATGAATATGGTTATGTAAACCAAAACACGAACATAAAATCAATAATAAGACCATGTATTGCTAGTCAGGCAATATATTGTAATTCAATGCAATAAGTAGTATTTTCGTTATTTGGATTATTATAAGCCACATGACATTGTTACCTTACTACAACAAACAACGGGTAGCTAGCCCGAAACTCAATTTGCTCATCTAAATTAGCGTGTCGTCACAATAATCACGCTTGTGTAAATCTTCTCATACATAAATTCGCTTACCAATCAATGTGGCACGACGGGGACCAACCGTCAAGGCGCGAACTGGGGTGATCGTCCCCAAATAGTACTATTATATGCATAAGCGTCTACCAAATCCCGGTAGTTCACAATTCATGCTAATGGGACTTTTAGTGACATAACCTAACTTTAATAATCCATTTTATCTCATACATCGGGTCATATAATCATTCATCGGGTCATACCATCATTCGGTTCCAAATCAATAAACAAACAATCGGGACAAATGGTGTCCTGTTTTATTAAAACTAACATGTTATCTCCCTCGTGGGTTTATAAAACATTTCACAAAAACATTTAAAAGAGTGCGAGGCTATGAACGCACGTTGATGTGGGAAGGCGGTTATCGGCGATTTGGATATACGGTACGTGCTTCAATCATAGAAACCTAGACAAATAATACTCGTCTTAGACTCTTGTCCAATGACTTTATAAAAATAACAATTATGTATACATATGATGATTTTATATATATGATGATGATCAAGTGGGTTTATACATTATCATTCACTCATTTTAGTGTTATGTGTTGACAACTTTTATATTAGTTTACTAGTTTTAGCTATTTACATATTTTAGGTCCAATAAGACTTTTATAAGTCCATTAACTTGCATTAATCCATTTTATGCTTTTGTTATCAGTATTATACTTTACATGTTGGGCCCAAGTGGGTTAAGCCCAATAAGTAAATTTATAAGTGTTTTACTAACTAGTCGGGTTTATAGTCCAATAAGGCTACTTTGGCCCATTAATGTCTATATGTTGTAAAGTTCGGGTTTTATCGGTTTTTACTTGTTATATAAGTTCATATATCAGTATGTGAGTTTATAAAAGTTTATATTAGACGGGTCCGACCGTCTAAGTTTTATTTGACAAAAACGTTAGTCTTTCGGTTTTAGCCGAAAAGACGTAAAACTTAGTATATAGTTTTTATAACTTATAAAACTTACCAAACTACCATTTTTATATAGTGTCCATTTATTTATCCTTATACATATTTATATAAATGAAATATATAAGTTAGTGGGTTTTAATTCACATTTTATACTATATTTATTTGAGTGCTTATATAATAATATTAAACTTTAATTTCACAAAATCAGTCCTAGATTTGAAGTTCACTAAAATGTTCATATCTAGAGTTCTATAATGAGATAGGACCTCAAATTTTTATCACAAAAACTACATGATATGTGCTTCATTTTATTCTTTAGCTACTGATGAATCAACTTCTAAATATTTTATTAAATTCGTCCAAAACAATGTAGGCAGATTTTCACTCTAAACTTGTTTTGATCATATCTCACTCATTTTTATGATTCCATTGCATGGCCAACTCTCACATGTGTATAACACCTAATACTTACTGTATATTGATTCCACTTTACCATTTTATCAGTTTATCATTTGGGTACTTACTGTTTTATATAGCCATCTTATTTAAGCAAGATTTAACCATTTTTACATGTGGTCTTTCCATCTTTTTACCCATGTTTATCAAATCTATCAACACCAAATCCCCACATAATATTTTTAATCATCATTCATCATCATATACATATACATAAATAAAGAAAATACAAGATTACATAATCAAAATAACAAGAGGATAGGAAGAACAATCTCTATACCACCAAGGTTGTGTAGTTTATGATCAAGGCTTGGATTTTGATGAAAGAACTTGTGATAGATCAACACCAACTTTAAAGACCACCAATCTTTGTAAACTTCTTGTAGGAATCAGCCCTTGGACATCACCAAATCTTCTCCTTGGATGTTAAAATCACCACCAATCAATAGAGCTTGAAAAGGGCTTCATCATATGTGTGAATAACATAGGATTTCATGGTTAAATTTGATCAAATGAGGGTGCTTAGGGGTGGTGGTGGACGATTTTAGATAGGGAGGAAGGGAGGATGAGTGGTTTGCATGAGTGTGTGAGAAAATGGTTTACACAAAGTGGTTTTGGTGTTTTGAAAGCTTACAAGTTAAGCTAGACAAGTGTACTACTTGTTAGCTAAATATTGACACCTCATGGGGTGTGGTGGAGCTACTTTAGTCGTCCACATAGTGGGGTGGGGAAAAACTTGTTTTGTCTCATCCCACTAATTTACGGGTATTCCTCGATTCTAGTTTCCTCGATTTACGTGCCCTCAGGTCGTTTTACGAAAAACGTTTTTATAAATTATGAATCAACGACACAAAACGAATCTAATAAAAATTGTCTCATCAAAAACGGAGTTCGAAAACGTAAATACGTAATCCTAAGGTTTCCGGTTTAGTCATAAAGGACGTTAAATTATAATCGTAAGTCCTAATCTCTTCTCGTAAATTTGTGAGTTTATGAACCAACACAAATTTAAAATTCCAAATTAAAATTCACGGATAAATTTATTACCTGAAATGTCGGACTGTCACCAAAACGGTGTATGTAAATGTAAGCACGTAACGTAGAATCCTCCGGTTTAGACGTAGTCGATGCTACTTCAAGACGTAAATCCAAATTTCTTCCCAAAAATAAGTGAGTTCATAATATAACATTAAAATAATGTTTTTAAATAATATTTGAGAATAAAATATAAACCATAAATTGACGGATTGTCATTGCATTTACCCCTAAACAGGATCTTTGTCCTCAAAGATCATTTTATCTTACTACTCGCTTCTTATAGAGTTAAAGCCATGTGGGTATTTCCTCCACATTCGGTCTTTTCTCACAAGTGTAATCCATTACAATACGCGAGTTTCATCAAACATAACTACGGGAATAAGATCAGGCTTATTGTTGACTTACTTTCTCTATCCATGATGTTCACGGGTTTTTGATGATTGCAACTTTTTGCCGATCTAAACTTCATTAAGGAATAGTCAGATTTTCACTTGATAGGCATTTTTTCAAGTTCGATATACGAAACATAATTCACGCAGCTCTTGAATTCCTAGGGTAGATCCAGCTTATATGCCTTTCAAACCAATCTTTTACATCATCTCAATGGTCCCATACAACGGGGAATTATATCCCATGATCTTTTAGATCATCAATTCATTTTTCCATGGTTAAAATTTTTGGCATAACTTCGCTACCCATCTGGAACTTAAAGATCTACATTTCATATTCACATAACCTCCTGCCCACAACCGGCAGTCAATAATCAGATCCTAATTTCAACAGTCATTTCAGGTCTCGCGGGTCGAGTATTTTGTAAGGTTAGGTTCGCCATCATAGGAAACCTTAAACCTAAAAGACATGTCCAACTCAAAATGGGTGTATGTCGGGTGTCTTCATCCCAACTCTTACTTACAGATGCTCTAATATATATCCTCACAAGATTCGATCTTGATCCTAATACGATAATTATCAATGATAATCTCTCCAAAGGAAAACGATTTTACAGTTTATTATCGAAGGTCAATCATTCTAACATAAAACAGCACTTATAGTATTTTGTATCGTTACTTTACCTCGTCCCTTCGATTGGGGTGGTACACAGTACTCTCATCAAGATTCGTTCTCAATGACTTCTGAGCAAATCTCTAGAAATTCGATGTGAAGCGAGGATCTTGATAGAGATGATCGATACAGGCACACCATGTTTATACAACTCCTTTAAATACAAAAGAGTCAATTTCTTCATCGAGAATCTATCATTAACAGGAATGATATTAGCAGATTTGGTCAGTCTGTCGATGATGACCCTAATCGAATCAAATTCAGATGATGACCTTTGTAATAGCTAGACGTTTACTAATGTATGAGGCGGTGTCTGCCTTCATAATTTTCCATCAGTACAACTTCTTCTGATAATGATACATTAAATAAGAAATGACAGGAATAGAATACTTATACTTACAAGATTCCAACATAACTATATCTCAAAATCTCCATTTTTAAGCAACCTCAAGTGGCCTGTTATACATTCAACGCCATCGGCTTCTCAATTTTGATAGTTCACATTAGCCGCGAACCCCTTTTTATTATCTATATTATCCTTTTTACAATCATTGTTTATTTTTATATTGTTCGGCAATTTATTTTGCACCTTCATTGTTAAGGAACATGTCCTAGTTGGTTCTTTATCTTTTCTACATAATGTGTCAGTAATTATATTCACCTTCCTCGATGAAATAAATATCATGACCGTACTTATTCAGAAATTATTCCTTCATATTTCTAAGTCTTAGTTCTATCTCAACTATTATTTTTATCAGTTTTGCTTGATCCGACGTTTTAAAGCGTCGATAATTATTACACGTAAATTAACAATAAATATAAAGTTTTTATGAAACGTAAACGTTAAAAGTTTAAATTTCTTAGTTCGACCAATTATAATAAAATGTTCAAAACAAATTTAAATTTAATTAACACGATTTTTGCTGATTTATCGAAAATAATTAATAAGATCCGTAAATGTTTGAAAAATCTTTGGTTATACATTGGTCAAAATTTTCTTAGTTGAAAAGCAAAAAGTGTCTTTTCAAATTTCAAGTCATGGTTTAAATGGTTTCCTCAATCCCTCTTAGGTTGTCTTGAGGTATACACGAATATTTACCCCTAAACAGGAGTTTAGTTAAATGTTCTGGATTTAAGGGAATGATTCCTTAAAAATTCTTTTGATAAAACATTTGTCAAAACACATTTGCACTTTCTTTTTGGTAAAACCCAAAGTCTTAAAAGGGCTCTTAATTTTTGAAGAGTCAATATAGATTCTATTATCTTTTAATCACACGGTCAAATACTGTAAAGGATTAAGTCTTAAGTCACACGTTATATATTCAAGGTACAGGTTTCCGTTGTTCGGCCAATTTAGGGCAATCTATAAATAATTATTAACTCCTTCTTATAGTTATAAACAAACAAATGGTCCTTAGTGATCACAAGCATGAATTTATCAATTTACAGCCTACAAACGTGATTCACCAAATTTATGGATGCTACATGTGTATTAGTCAATCAAAACGACATCACGTGAAACTCATAATGTTCATTACAAGTTCTGGATGTAGTGATTGGAATAGATAATCTTTTTCGCGGACGTGAAGTTGATGATAACCATGCCGTGGATCAAATATTTAGAACATACGCTAGAACCTTGTAAATGATCGAACAATCTATCATCTTGGGTAGTGGATATAGATTTTAATCGTCAATTTACTTAGTTCACGGTAATTCAACAAATAAATATAAGGAATGATAACACCATAGCTCTTCATAATGACGAGCTCGGTAGAATAAAAGCTTTCTCCGACAACTCTCTCAGTTGCACGGTAATTCCTTCGATTCAGTTGGTGCTGACGCACAGTGCACATGCCACAGGTGCAGCACCATGAATATAATCAATTCCAAATTCAACTTGCCTTAACGGCGAAAGTCTAGGTAATTCACCAACAAATACCTCCTAAAGTTTCAGATAACAGAAACATGTTTTAATAAATTCATATTAGGTTCTTTCTAGATTATAATATCTATCACTAATTCACAACCATTCACGGTATAATTTCAAGTCTAAATGCAGGATATGGTCATCCATCAAGAATTATTTAAATCACTTTTGATAATCAACATCTTATCATTTAGGGGAATTCTATTCAAGTTCCAATCAATTAAGACAATGTCGTCATGTCATAATCAATCAAACCATTCTACTGGCACTATCAACTTTTCAATTTTATTGCCGTCGATAAGATGTGAACTTCTCAAAAGACTAATAATAACTCATAATCCTTCACAATTCAAGGATATGTGGAGACATAACTAACCTTAAAAGAGTAAGGTCAACACATAATCTACGCGAGAGAATTTCAAATCAGATATAGACGAAAACATTTAATGAATATCAATATATCCCATGTTTTCATAATTTAAGTACGCATTCGAAAGCTCCTCGGATCGTTACCCAGGTCATTCAAATGAAACCAAATCAAAAGAAATGATAGGAACGTCGATACATCCAGTCGGGTATCAACACTCGGTAATCAGATACTTTTCCTAAGAATCTCACTATGGGAGAATTGGACAAGAAAGAATTGTCAATTGTCAAATAAGACAGTTTCTACAGATGAGTAAATTCGACTCAGAAGAATAGATGCTACAGGCGCATATGTAGGTGTCCCAAACACTATGTCCCTATTTTTCACTTCTTGCAGATCTCATAAAATTTAATCTTTCACAATCTTCAAAGAAAATGTAGTGTTTATTCATTAGTTTTATGGTGACTACTAATCAACCTTGCATGGTCCATTCCAAATTGTATGTAGGCGCGCAACTATATACAATTTCAAGATTAACGATGCAATACTCGGTTCGTCAAAATTTTATCATCGTGTTTATAATAAAAACATTTTCATGCTTAATTCTTAAATAAGAATCAAAAATAAATTTACAAAGATTTTATTTGTTATGAAAACAAATAAGTTTTCCAAGGTATTTCATAATCAACTTTATTTCAATAATGATTATTTATAAGTCTCACTTTGAATAATCCATATAGTGATGAAAATTCAATTTTCTCAAAGGATGTTGTTTTATCTTATAAAAACAATGAGTGATCTGCAAAAGAGTGATGAAAGGTTGTTTACCAAGAACTAACCACAATATAATAGGAAATGAGCTTAGCCAAATAATCATGAGGTTCATGACCTCAATGGCGCTCAAAAAGAATAATCCACAACGTAACTCAAATCGAGATGAGTACTTGTTAAATGAATGCATCACTAATGCGAACATTAATATGAAGCAATAAAAGATAGATAACATCGATACATGTAAAATTTAGCAATCAAAGGTAGTCTTTTCATTAATCACAAACAAGTCAAAATTGTACCGTAACACATTACGTGTCACTATGTCATACAATTCCAAGAACCCACCCTACCAACTGATGTCTCAGTTAAGTTAGGGATTTTTAAAAGATACCACAATGAATACTAATCAACAAGAGTCATGGGGGCTCCACCTGTCCCAGAAGATCCATCGGTCCCATAGAAAAAGATTTCTTCCATTTATTTATTGGACACTGGGCATCCTCGTCATTGGACAATGGCCTAGGAACAACCCTTAACACGAACCTACAATCAATTAAAACCTTATATTTCAATCACAGAACTTAACGACTTCCTGTTAACAATTTCTTATTCCATACAGGTTAAATTTTTTTTTTTATTTTACTTTATTCAAGTTTTAATCAACTTATACTCAATGCAACATCCTACCTCATTCTCCAATACTTTCAATTTTATTCTTAGACCTTGAAAGGACAATAAAAGCTCGATATGATCAACACTTAATTTCTAATCCTATAGCTCTTACAACAATAGTTATCAAATGAGTCACTAGCATGAGATGACTCACACATTCAATTAGATTTCTCAAAAAGGTACTAGTGCCATGAGGCTTTTGGGTAATGGTTCCAATGACAGCCTCGAGTGCAACATTCACCCTTTCGATTTCAAATTTAAGAATTGGGTGACAACGAATCAGATGACACCTTTCCAGGTGGTAACGTTTTGTCAAACTCCACTCTATAAGGAAAGATCGTCATGACATCGATATTAGATTTAATCTCGTCAATTCTTCTTCAAGATCATAATCAACTACTATCTATATTTCTACGAATATCAACCATTTTGTTGGGATCATAAATATTCACAACTTGGTTTAGATCTGGAATAGCTAGAATTCCTACGGGAATAGCTTCGATTGATTTTCCAAGGGAGTTAGGGTTCCTTGTGACAATCTACGTCGTATAAATATCTCGTATAAATATTAAAATAATAATCAAACCATCATGTAATCAAATTACAACATATATATATAGTCCAAGTGATATATATATTAAAATAACACTTCTCAGTCTGGCCTTGTCGCTAACTCGGGAATTCTTCGGCACCGTTATAGTCAAAAGATTTTTAGACATTTTTAGAAAAAAATTTATAGTTAAAAGATTTTGAAATGTTTTGTTCAAAACATTGGTTTTAAAAATCTTTCGTTCTCTATAACGAGAGCTCTGGTACCAAACTGTAACACCCCCAAATTTATATAATTCAATACAGCGGAAGACTCGTTGGTGTTACGGGATAGCACATTACTCACATCATAGACAACGTTTAAAAATTGCGTCGTTTAATAATAAAGCATTTCCATTCATAAATATCAAATTTACATAGGTCCCAAGTCATTGTATTTTATACAGGTTTTACAAAGCATTTGAATGGAAATTATTATTTAAGTGCGGGCCATGAATTCTTGTTGTCTTCCCGAGAATTACCTTCAAGTATCTGAGACAAAACATGTTAAAAGAAAAGGTCAGCGATAATGCCGAGTGAATTCATAGAGTTTAATAAAACCATCAATATATCATCGGTATATATAATTATTATCGAAAATCATTTTGTACAAATCTTTGTAATAGGCTATAAAATAGCCAAAGTCATTTTATACAAATCCTTATCAAAAAATCATAATATAGGCTTTTGCCTTCAAAATCATTATACGAACCAAAGTCGTAAAAACATCATACAATACGTTTTATAACGTTGTATAAAGTTAAATAAAAACCGTTATATTAATATGGTTATGTAAACCAAAACACGAACATAAAATCAATAATAATACCCTGTATTGCTAGTCAGGCAATATATTGTAATTCAATGCAATAAGTAGTATTTTCGTTATTTGGATTATTATAAGCCGCATGACATTGTTACCGTACTACAACAAACAACGGGTAGCTAGCCCAAAACTCAATTTGCCCATCTAAATTAGCGTGTCGTCACAATAATCACGCTTGTGTAAATCTTCTCATACATAAATTCCCTTACCAATCAATGTGGCACGACGGGGATCAACCGTCAAGGCGCGAACTGGGGTGGCCATCCCCAAATAGTACTATTATATGCATAAGCGTCTACCAAATTCCGGTAGTTCAAAATTCATGCTAATGGGACTTTTAGTGACATAACCTAACTTTAATAATCCATTTTATCTCATACATCGGGTCATATATTCATTCATCGGGTCATACCATCATTCGGGTCCAAATTAATAAACAAACAATCGGGACAAATGGTGTCCTATTTTATTAAAACTAACATGTTATCTCCCTCGCGGGTTTATAAAACATTTCACAAAAACATTTAAAAAGTGCGAGGCTATGAACTCACGTTGATGTGGGAAGGCGGTTATCGGCGATTTGGATGTACGGTACGTGCTTCAATCACGGAAACCTAGACAAATAATACTCGTCTTAGACTCTTGTCCAATGACTTTATAAAAATAACAATTATGTATACATATGATGATTTTATATATATGATGATGATCAAGTGAGTTTATACATTATCATTCACTCATTTTAGTGTTATGTTTTGACAACTTTTATATTAGTTTACTTGTTTTACCTATTTACATGTTTTAGGTCCAATAAGCCTTTTATAAGTCCATTAACTTGCATTAATCCATTTTATGCTTTTGTTATCAGTATCATACTTTACATGTTGGGCCCAAGTGGGTTAAGCCCAATAAGTAAATTTATAAGTGTTTTACTAACTAGTCGGGTTTATAGTCCAATAAGGCTACTTTGGCCCGTTAATGTCTATATGTTGTAAAGTTCGGGTTTTATCGGTTTTTACTTGTTATATAAGTTCATATATCAGTATGTGAGTTTATAAAAGTTTATATTAGACGGGTCCGACCGTCTAAGTTTTATTTGACAAAAACGTTAATCTTTCGGTTTTAGCCGAAAAGACGTAAAACTTAGTATATAGTTTTTATAACTTATAAAACTTACCAAACTACCATTTTTATATTGTGTCCATTTATTTATCCTTATACATATTTATATAAATGAAATATATAAGTTAGTTGGTTTTAGTTCACATACTATACTATATTTATTTGAATGCTTATATAAAAATATTAAACTTTAATTTCACAAAATCAGTCCTAGATTTTAAGTTCACTAAAATGTCCATATCTAGAGTTCTATAATGAGATAGGACCTCAAATTTTTATCACAAAAACTAAATGATATATGCTTCATTTTATTCCTTTATAGCTACTGATGAATCAACCTCTAAATATTTTAGTAAATTCGTCCAAAACAGTGTAGGCAGATTTGCACTCTAAACTTGTTTTGATCATATCTCACTCATTTTTATATGATTCCATTGCATGGCCAACTCTCACATGTGTATAACACCTAATACTTACTGTATATGGATTCCACTTTACCATTTTATCAGTTTATCATTTGGTTACTTACTGTTTTTATACAACCATCTTATTTAAGCAAGATTTAACCATTTTTACATGTGGTTTTTCCATCTTTTTACCCATGTTTATCAAATCTATCAACACCAAATCCCCACATAATATTTTTAATCATCATTCATCATCATATACATATACATAAATAAAGAAAATACAAGATTACATAATCAAAATAACAAGAGGATAGGAAGAACAATCTCTATACCACCAAGGTTGTGTAATTTATGATCAAGGTTTGGATTTTGATGAAAGAACTTGTGATAGATCAACACCAACTTTAAAGACCACCAATCTTTGTAAACTTCTTGTAGGAATCAGCCCTTGGACATCCCCAAATCTTCTTCTTGGATGTTAAAATCACCACCAATCAATAGAGCTTGAAAAGGGCTTCATCATATGTGTGAATAACATAGGATTTCATGGTTAAATTTGATCAAATGAGGGTGTTTAGGGGTGGTGGTGGACGAATTTTAGAGAGAGAGGAAGGGAGGATGAGTGGTTTGCATGAGTGTATGTGAGAAAATGGTTTACACAAAGTGGTTTTGGTGTTTCGAAAGCTTACAAGTTAAGCTAGACAAGTGTACTACTTGTTAGCTTAATATTGACACCTCATGGGGTGTGGTGGATCTAATTTAGCCGTCCATATAGTGGTGTGGGGCAAAACTTGTTTTGTCTCATCCCACTAATTTACGGGTATTCCTCGATTCTAGTTTCCTCGATTTGCGTGCCCTCGGGTTGTTTTACGAAAAACGTTTTTATAAATTATGAATCAACGGCACAAAACGAATCTAATGAAAATTGTCTCATCAAAAACGGAGTTCGAAAACGTAAATATGTAATCCTAAGGTTTTCTGTTTAGTCGTAAAGGACGTTAAATTATAATCGTAAGTCCTAATCTCTTCTTGTAAATTTGTGAGTTTATGAACCAACACAAATTTAAAATTCCAAAATTATATTCACGGATAACTTTATTTCCTAAAATGTCGGACTGTCACCAAAACGGTGTATGTATACGTAAGCACGTAACGTAGAATCCTCCGGTTTAGACGTAGTCGATGCTACTTCAAGACGTAAATCCAAATTTCTTCCCAAAAATAAGTGAGTTCACAATATAACATTAAAATAATGTTTTTAAATAATATTTGAGAATAAAATATAAACCATAAATTGACGGATTGTCACATTTTGGGTTAGCTTGGTACCTTGCACAGAGACATGTGGAGAATTGGATATCAGGACGACTAGCTGTTAAATACATGAGTGACCCAATCATGCCTCTATATAAAGTCTCATTAACAGAGACCCCTGACTCAACAGGACCCAAGTTGTTGAGTGGAAGCATGGGGCATTTCACTGATGCACAATCAGCTAAGTCATATTTTTTAAGTAAATCTTTAACATACTTTTCTTGACAAATTGAAATTCCCTTAGGACATTGTTTAATTTGAAAACCCAAAAAGTAAGTTAATTCACCCATCATGCTCATCTCATATTTCTTGGTCATTAATTTAGCAAATTGTTTACTAAGATTAACATTAGTTGACCCAAAGATGATATCATCCACATAAATCTGCACAATGATGAAATCACTCTTATCCTTGAAGGGAAAGAGTGTTTTATCAATAGAACCCCTGACAAATTTATTTTCAGTTAAGAAATTAGAAAGAGTTTCATACCATGCTCTTGGAGCTTGTTTTAGCCCATACATGGCTTTGTGTAATCTGTACACATGATTGGGAAACTCGCTGTTCTCAAATCCTTCAGGTTGTTCAACATATACTTCCTCAACCAAATCTTCATTGAGGAAGGCACTCTTAACATCCATCTGATACACAGAGAAGTTCATATATGCAGCATAAGCAAGGAAGATTCTGATGGCTTCAAGTCTTGCCACAGGAGCAAACGTTTCATCATAATCAATCCCTTCAGTCTGTGTATACCCCTGTGCCACCAGCCTGGCCTTGTTTCTGATGATGTTTCCAATTTCATCCATCTTATTTCTATAAATCCATCTAGTGCCTGTGATGTTCTTACTAGGTGGAGCTGGCACTAGTGTCCATACCTTGTTCCTTTTGAACTGATTAATTTCTTCCTTCATAGCAGCTACCCACCCATCTTCCATAAGAGCCTCAGAAACTCTCTTAGGTTCAATGTGAGATAGAAATTTAGCAAAGAGACATTCGTTGGTTGAAGCTGACTCTGAGTCATGAATTTGATGTCTAGTAGTAACCCCTGCATTAGGTTCCCCAATAATGTTGACAAGAAGAATGTGTTGATCTCTTGACCACTTAGTTTGAGGAGCTGGGGAATCATGGACAGGGACAATTGTGGGGGTAGCTGGCACTATTTGAGTTTCATCCTGCTGAATAGGAGGGCTTTCTTCAAAGATGACTTCAGTATCTGTGTCAACTTCAGCCATATCAAGGGGTACAGATTCATTATCAGCAGGAGATTCTTCAAGGGTTTGAAGAATTGGTGAGTCATCTACAGCATTTGAGGAAGAGGACTACAAGAAGGTTGTGGTTCTTCTTCATTAAATTCCTGAGAGGTAGGAACTTCAATGTTGTGTGTAGACAAAGGGTCAAAAGCAGGAACATAAGGAGTGAGAGTGTTGGAGTGATGATGGTGATGACATGAAGGTCTTGGTTCTGAGAATTCATCACTTGGGAAGGACATGTTTTCATTAAAATCAATTTCATCACCCTTTGTTCCTGTTCTCTGTATGACATCATCATCTTCATTGAATCTGACATGAAAGGTTTCTTCTACTTCTTGTCTTCTAGTATTAAATACTCTGAAGGCTTTGGTTGTGGGAAAGTATCCTAGGAAGAAACCATCATCAGCTTTTTCATCAAATTTTCCATGTTTATCCCTGTAGTTATAAATGAACACAGGGCATCCAAAAACATGGAAATAGCTGACATCTGGAGCTCTATTTCTGAAAACTTCATAGGAATACCATGTCTTTTGACAATGATTGATCTGTTTTGGGTATAGCAAGCAGTGTGAACAGCTTCTCCCCAAAATTGCTTTGGTAAGGCTGCACCATTTAACATAGTTCTGGCTGCTTCAATCAAAGTCCTGTTTCTTCTTTCAGCTACACCATTTTTTAGGGGTGCCAGCTGAAGATAATTTTTGTGATATTCCTTTTTCATCACAAAAAGATTCAAGTTGATGATTCTTGAATTCAGTACCATTATCACTTCTTAGAGCTTTGACTCTAACATCATTCATATTTTCAACCTGTCTGATGAAGGACATGATGGTATCAGCAGCATCACTTTTTCTTCTGAGGAAGAAAACCCATGTATACCTTGAAAACTCATCAACTATGACCAAGGTGTATTTGTTGTGATTAATGGTCTGAGGTTTGACAGGCCCAAACAAATCCATGTGAAGGAGATGTAAGCACTTGTCAATAGAAAATGATTGCCTGGTCTTAAAAGAAGACATGTGATGCTTTCCCTTGACACAGACTGAACAAGTCTTGTCTTTAGAAAACATCACTGAAGGTAGACCAGCAACCAGGTTTTGGGTGGCTATCTTGTTGATGTTCTTAAAGTTGAGATGAGACAGTCTTTTGTGCCACAACCAATTGATACTTTCAGAGGCTTAAGCTAGAAAACAATTGGAGTTGTCTTCAGAGAAAGCAGCCATGTTGATGACATACACATCTCTCCTTCTTGGTGCAATAAGCACTACATCATTATTCTTGTTGAATATGATTCCCTGAGTCTTAGTAAACAAAACCTTGTAGTCAGCATCACACAATTGGCTTATGCTAATAAGATTGTGTTTAAGACCATTCACATATGCAACTCTTGTAAAAGTTATCCCATTGTAGTTCACTGAGCCGTATCCCTCTGTGTCACCTGAAGAATTATCCCCAAACACCACTTTAGGACCTGGCTCCTTTGAGTATCTGTGTAGGTATTGTCGAATCCCTGTCATGTGTCTAGAAAAGCCACTGTCTAGATACCATACCGATTCTTTAAGATGTTTCTGCACAGATACATAGAAACAAGTTAGTTCCTATGGTGAACCCACTTTCCAATGGGTTCCCTGAATTGCTGATTAGCAACTCTTGAGTTCCTGTAGAACTTTTGACAATGGGAAGGACAGTTAGCTGTCTCATGGGTGAAACTTCCACAGATATCACGTCCTAGGAAGTCACCACACTCATATGAGTGATGGTCTGTGAATCCATAAAATTTACAGGGAGGATAAGGTCTGTAGTTCCCTATTTGTCTCTTAGAAGCTTGTTGTCTCTCCCTAGAAGGTGTCTGAGCTCTCTTAACAGCCATTTGTCTATCATGGTCTATGGTCACGTGATGAGAGTTTTTACAGATATTGCAGTAAGGTTTGACTATCCTTTCACCTTTGGGTTCACCTAGAATAGACTTAGGTTCATGGGAAGTAGAGCATTCAACGGAAGGCTTAATATGTTGTTTTAAGAGTTCTACTTCTTTCATTAATGACAACAGGCGTTCTTCAGTTGAGGAATCAACTTCGTTCACAGATTTTGTTGAGACAGGCTTAAAGGCAACTTGCTTAACAGATTGTTTAACAGGTACAGAAAATACTTTAGCTAGTGGTTTCTCAACATCTGTTTTGGGTTCACCCTTAGCTCCTCTAGAGGAACTGCTGGGTTCAACTCCTGAGAGTTTAGGTAAGGGTGGTAATTCAACCATATCTTCAGAGACAGGGTCATCAGTCAAGATGGGATCTGACATATGAATTGTCTTTGCAGATTTGAAAACAATCTCTTTGGGTTTGGTGAGAATTTTCCACCTATTTTTCTTAGCAGAGATATCCCTTTTAATATCAGCAGGTAGTTCATCATTAAGCAATTGATCTATAGTGAACCTACTGAACAAACATTTTTCAATAACCTTGTTTAATTCAGATACTTGATCATTTAAGGCCCTATTTTTCAAGGTTAACCTATTGACTTTGTTTTGAAGAGATATCTTTTCTAAATTAACCCGTTTGACAGTTTCACATTCAGCCTTAGCATTTAAAAGAGTGAAACTTATCAAGCAAGTTCTTTCTTTGTTCCTCAACAAAGTGCAAATCAACAATGGTGTAATCAAGGACATGTTTGCGTCCATCACTATCAGACATAGATAAAAGCCTGTGTACCTTTTTCATTGTGATGTCAACCCATTGTCCTGATCTTGCATCACCTTTCCCAACAGTTGGTTCATCCTCAGCTATTGCCATGAAAGCCCTGACTCTAGTAGTATCTTCCTCATTTGAAGTCAGCGGCTCATCATTCCAATCATACGCTTCAGCTACCAACCCTCTGTCTTTTTATCACCCCCTTTCTTCTTAGACAGAGCTTCAAGCTTCAAATTCATCTGTTCTTACTCAGCTTTAAGTGCCTTATACTTGTTCTTGTAATCCTTCTTATCATTGTCTAAGGAGTTGAATTGGTGAGATGAGTTGTTGTGTTATGATTTGAACTTGTAAGGTTTGTTGGAAGATGATGGATAAGAAGGTGAGGATGTCTTTGTGGAAGGACAGTCTTTTTGGAAGTGTCCAAGTTTTCCACAGGCAAAACAAGTTTCTTTTGATTTGTCAGTTTGTTTCCTAGCTGATCCTATTCTCCCTGATCTTTTGTAGAATCTTCTTTGATTGGCTAGTAAGGCTCTTTCATGAAATTCAGCATTAAGGTATGTCAAGAACTCTTGGCTGCTGTGTGTGTCTTCTTCAACATCAGAGTCGTTGTCATGAGGGTGTGAGGTAGAAATCAAAGCTTTGGAAGTTACTCCTTGAACTACAAATCTTTCAGTCTCTGATTTGTATATAGTATCAATCAGCCCTTCTTCATAATTGTACTTTCCATAAAGCTGAGCTAAGGTGTCATTCTTGATTGAGTTATTGGATCTCTGAGTCTGATTCATACTCAGCCATTTTATTGGAAGGCTGTTGACAAATGTGGCATTAATTTCAGCTTGACCAATGGTGACATCATTCATAGCAAGGTCATTGAGAAGAATCTTCAGCCTTGTATATGTTTGTTGAACCTTTTCACCTTCAAGTGCCTTGAAAGCATTGAACTGAAGTCTTAGTGCCTAAATCTTGGTTTTTCTGGTTTCAGAGGGTCCTTCATGACCAAGGATAAGGTCTGTCCACATTTGTTTGGCTGTGGGACACTGAATGACAGACTTCATGATGTGTTTGGGAAGACAGGATATGATGATGCTTTTGAGACGTTTATCTTGGTTTGCCAATTTCCTATCAGCTGGAGTCCATTGTTTGAGAGGTTTGGGAAGATGGTTCTCATCAGTAGAGGTAAGCGCCATGGGAACATAAGGACCATTATCTAGAATTTCTAGAAGAAATGGTTCAAGTTCGTCGAGATACACGAGGAATTGACTCTTCCAACTAGCAAAATCTTCTTCATCAAAGACTGGTACGCTGGTGACATGAGATCCGCCTCTTGAGTCAAGAAGTTGAGGTAGATCATCTTCATTTGGAGGTGGAGGAGTGAGTCTTGGTGAAGTTGGTGGTGCATTGTTGTTGATGTTCCCAGAATTCGATGGTGGTGCATTGGTTGTTTCCCGCATGGTGGATCTTGATTATAAAACTGAGAACGAAGTTTCTTGAAGGTTTTAATATCAAACACCTCTCTGATACCAATTGAAAGTCCCTAAACTATGCTAGAAACACTAAACTTAACTAATCAACACACGTAATTACTTTAATTTTCAAACGTAATACTTATTATTAAATAAAGAATTACAAGTGTTATGGATAACACCTTTTGATGACAATGTGTTGTGCACACTTTGAACAAATAAAACCCTAACTTAAGAACACACTCACAGCTGTTTGGTTCTTCAAGTTCTAAGCATTAATGTATGAAATCTACCAAAGTGTTGAACATTAATGATGGTCTACATATCCTATTTATAGTGATACGAGGTTGACCTAAGTACTGTTTGATGGTGACTACACAAGACATTCACTTTTCAGACATCTGTCACAAGATGCTCTTCTATTCTTGGTAGTCTGCCACAATGCTTTAGGGAAACAAAGATGACACAGTTTCCCTTTTCTTCATAGTCTCGTACACACCAAGGTATGTACAAAGTGTGTTGAGTGTTAACAGGGTATTGCCACCCCTGTTAACCCTCAACCCCTTAGAGTCCCTGATACATCTTGGCTGTTATCCATCACAGCCAATGAGTATGTCTTCAAGTAATCTTCGACTTCCTTGACAATGTCTCTGACATGGACTCCTCTGAGGTTGCTCACAGAGACTTAGATCTCTGTGAGTCTTGCGATACTTGCCTGCCTCCTTGGCATAGGCAAGATACTATCTAACAGCTTGATTTGTGTTTAAATCTATGATACAGGAAATCTAACAAACTTAGATTCCCAACATTTTGAAGAGATTCACACCAACAAGAACTACTTGCAAACCAAAAATCAGACCCTCGATCCAACAAATGAAGATTTGAGAGCTTCTGATGTGTTTGACCAAATAAAGAACACTTAAAACTGATTTTACCAAAATTTTGCAAAACCTTTTCCACATCTTGTGGAACTTAACCAGTGACCAATACTTGCTTAAAAACACTTGTATGACTTATTTCTACCCAAAAATCCAAAGTCCAAAGGTCCTAAGGCCTTGTGCACCCAAAATGCACCCTTATGTCCCTTTTTGTACTTTTTGTTCCAAATCCCTTTTCAATCAAGCAACCTACTGATTTTATATATCCTGGAGGTCTACTAGATGACACTAAGCATATGTAAACCAAAAGCTAACAACCACAAACACTAACACTCAAAATCACATAGCATCAAAACTTGACAGATTTGTAGCAAAAATTTTATAAATAGAAAAGTAAGAAGGAGTGAACCTCTTCCCCACAACTTCCTAGGGGAAGTCAGCAAAGCTCCTTGGACCTTGTTCAACTACTAGAACAAGACCAAGGTACTTAAACAAGAGAGAAGGTCTGCTGATGGTTCAACAGCTGAACCAAGACCTTCTTATGATTGGATCTTCAACACAAGCAACAAACAATCCACCCAAAGTTTGATAAACCTTCACAAGCTTGGTGTCAACAAGCTTGCAAGAGCTTATAGCTTTTGGAAGGGGTTAACACAAGTAAATAAGAAAAACAGTAACCTAGATTTTAAAAACTTTTCAAACTTGAAAACCGTTTCAAATCAAAACGTAGATTAACCAAACCACAAGAACACTTTCAAAACACTAAATGGAACTCAAAATTTGCATCTCCTTAAAAACTTCAAACAACAAAAAGGAATTACACTTTCAAACTTAGAAAATACCAACTTTATTAATTTCAAATAGAATTACAAGAGAGAAAGCAAAAATTGGAACAAGGGACTCTCACAAGTTAAGGTCTCCTTATATAGAGGTATATAGAAGGAACTAGAAGCTAAGAATCAGAAACCCTAGCCTAGAAAATCTTAGAATTTCCCTTGAAGTCTTCTAGATGCTTGTGATGTTTTGAGCTATCCAAATTGATCCAAGTCGTTTATTTTGCCTTAAGGACCAAGTAGTGAATGTGGGATGTTGATCTTGACACGTGGCATTCCTTGGAGAGGAAGTTGTGATGTGATAGGTGGACGGCTTGAATGGTGGAGTCCATTGGGTAAAGTGGTGGGTGATTTGAAGTGTGGGATGGATTCGTGTGAGGTTAAATCAAGTGTGTGTTAAGGTAATTTAAAATAACCCTTTGGTTTAAGTGGTGTTGTTACTATGGGTGAAGAATGGTGAATAGTGTAACTTTTGATCCGAAAAAGTTGGGGAGGATTGTTTGGCGCGTGTTTGTGATACTCAAAGTTTCAGAATGGAAACTATGGTCCCTTTTGTTTGGTACTGATAGGTGTGAAAACACCCATCTTTTTACCACTTAATTACAATAATAACCAAGCCAAAACGTGTATTTTATGTCGTAAATGTCGGAATTATGCGTGGTTTGTGTTTTTGTTGTGATTTAGGACGAAAAGGTGAAAAGTGGAGAAAACACGGGCATTCACAGGCTTTTATCGAAGAAAAAGACGAAAGATGAAGTCGAAAGATCAAGAGCGGAAAAAGAGCGGAAAAAGAACGGAAGTCCAAGACCAATTCTAAAGATTTATCGAAGAAAAAGTCAAATGACGGAAGTTCACTAAAGAGCCGAAGAACTCGAGTCTTATTTATGAAGAAAATACAAGACGAGTTCAAAGAAATCCCGAAGACAAAATCATTTAAGTCCAAGATTTAAGAAGATTAAAGAAAGGAGGGACCTAATGACGCAATTAAGGAAAAGAGGAAAGAGGGAGGAAGCTTCCTAAGCCCCTCCCTAATCACCACTATAAATAGACCATTAGTCTTCATTTTTCAAGTTGTTGGGTGGTTTGACAAACCACCACTTCCACTATTTTCATTTCTTGTTAATTACTTTCTTGCTTTTTAAATTCATGTTATGCACTTTTAATTCAATTTAATTTTCAAGTAAATTTTCATTCATTTTCTTTAATCTTTACTTTTCTTGTCTTAATCTCTCATCTTCCTTTCTTGATTCTTGTTTGCTTTTGGTGCGATTTACATTTGATCCGTGTTGTTCATTTATGTTTTCGTGCCTAAAAAGTTAATCTTTTTATGTTTTGATTTCAAAGTTTGTTTATTTTAAGTTTGGAAAAGTCGTTATTTGTGCTTATTGATTCCGTTTCAGTTTTGATTCGTTCTAGTTTTGAGTTTAAGCTTATTACCATAGCTTATGACTTTTGCTAATTTTTCGGATCAAGAAACCAATCGGAAAGGGTTTTAAAACCCTTTTCCGACCTGTTATTCCGATCGAGCACACCCCTTCATTCCGATCACCCGATCGGAAAAGGGTTTAGTGTTTTCCGATTGGCCCCTTTTTCCTTTCATTCCGATCTGAAACTTTGCTTAACATTCCGACTGTAGCTTATTTCCTAGTATTCCGATTGCTTCTATTTTAAACATTCTGATCTGGCCTTCTTAGTTAACATTCCGATCAGTCTTCCCTTCTTGCATTCCGATTTGTCTTGTTTTTATGATATTCCGATCAGTAACTTTCCGATTGGTACATTCCGATCGGATTCCTATTGGATTCCGATCGGGTGTATTCCGATTAGGTGCATTTGATTTGTTTTGATGTTTTGTTAAAGTGTCAAATTTTCTCGTTTTATTTCTAGTTCAATTTAATTTCGTTATGCATTTTTATTTGATTGACGACTTACTTTTCGCTAAGTTTTAATTTTACGTCATTTAATTTCACGTCATTTACTTTTAACGTCTTAAATATTGCACCGTTTACGTTTCAATTAGTTGTAGTTTTAATTACTCGTCATTTATTTTTAAGTCTTGCACATTTATTTCACCAAAATCAAAAATATTATTTTCACCAAGAACAACTAATCTCACACAATCAACCGGAAATCAATTCGAGGAGATTCCGAGAAAACGAACTTTCAACGAGTAAAATCTCTCGTATTAGGTACAACATGTAAAACAATTTTATTCAGCCCCTTAAACATATTTTCTTTGTTAATAAACTTTTCTTTTTCACACTTTTGCCACAAAAACTTTACAAAAGGGTTTACAAGGACTTGTTTTATATTTATTGGATATTTGAAGGACTAAACTTGTACATTCTTGGATCTTTAAGGTCTTCTTGGTATGTTTGACTTTGAGGAGGACTAATACTGACAAATCCATATTTTTGAGGGACTAATTTTGCCAATTCTTCAAAGTAGAGGGACCTTTTTTAATTTTGACAAACTTAAGGGACCAAACTTGTAATTATGAATATACAAGGGTATAAAGTGACATTTATTTAATGATGAGGGACTTTTCTTGTACATCTTCAATTCTTCAAGGTTTTATTCTTGGAAAATCACAACTAGGGTCTGGTTCATTGTGCGGCTTCGTTTCTCGTGTTCGTTTTTCCTTGTTTTTGTGATATTTTGTCATTTTCATGATATCCATACCTAAAATACACAAGTAACAAACACAAGCATAATATATGGTATTTTTAAGACATTTTTAGCATTTAAAGTCCAAAAAGAACGATGAGATCATGTATAAATGCCATCTCATCAAGGACCCTTGTGATGCAAATGATTGTGATGATGATTATGGAATTAGGATGTCAAGAAAGAATGGAGAATATGTTCTTGGTACAGTTAGCTTAGATGTGAGGTGAGTAAAATGGTGATAACGTGTTGTTGTATTGAACTGGTCATATTTTGTGTTATCTGATATGTGTTGGTCTAATGTGTTTGATTATAATTGAATGAGTGTTAGTTTGGCATAACTAGCCTATGATGTAACTATGTTAATTGCGGACTAGTAAGGTATGTGGAGTTATGCTTACTATGGAATAATGGTTTATATGTTTATGCAAGAGATGGTGTAGCCAAGCTTTGTGCTTTGTGTTGTATATATGATGCTATTGTGATTTATAAATTATAATGTCATGTTATTTCTTGTTTTACTTATTAAGCGTTTCGCTTACGATGTAGATGTTTAATGTTTTGTAGGTTCAATGGAAGAAGGTAAAGAAATTGGTAAGGTTAAGATGTGGAAGTAAGGGATATAAGTGTCTAGCTTGTGCATTAGGAGCTTAGTGTTTGTATATCGAGCTCAAATAAAGGTTGAACTCCCAAGCTGATGTTTAAGTATCAAAAAGGATGTACAAATGTTATTGTCAAGTGTCTAACTCCAAGTATTGGTTCTTGAGTAAATCATCATGTGTGTTGTGTAGTAATATGTATGTAAAGTGGGCTAAAACGAGTGTTTAGAAAACCCCGAAAGGTATGTCATCACGGGTCACTTAGAACATAATTGTTTATAAAAATGATGTATTCTAATGTTTTATTAATTTCTGAAAAGTTTCGTAAAGTTTCGAGTTATGGAATTCATTTTAGAAAGAAAATATGAAATGTGTTAAAATGGGAAAATCAGAGCTCGGCCTAAGGCCATGGCTAATCGGCTAGCATCTAAAAGCCACAGAAGGGTCAAAACTAGGCTCATCCTATGGCCATGATCCTTGGCCAACGGCCTAAAACCTTCTAAGAAGGTTTAGCCTGCGGCCGCGAAACCTCGGCATGCGGCTAAGTACTTCAAAAAATGTCGCAACTTGTTTTTTCATATATTTGATTAGTAAAGAGTTAGAAGTCGTTCTTTAAGTTGTTTGAAAGGTATTTGAGTCTCGTTTCATCTAGAAATACATTAAAGGTCTGAATGATTAATGATTTTGTTCAGTTGATGAAAGAGTGACAGAAGGTCACTATCGGTCATGGTTTTGAGCAAAATATTTTATTTTGGTCAATATTTTAGAGTATGGAAAGGGGTGTTTCAACTTGGTATTAGAGCTTCGGTCTAAGTGAAATAGGTTTCCACTATAGGTTACCTAAACTTATACCATTCATAGATACGTATGACGTAAGATTAAGTAGCGAAGAACGTGAATGACTTAGTTATAAGGTTGTTAGCACTTGCGGTTTTGACTGCAATGAAGATGCATAGAAATTGAATGATTATGAAATGTAGTATGTATTATTTTACCATAGACTAAATGTTCTGAAAGCGGTAAAGAATGTGAAACACTTATTGGAAAAGTGTTAAGTGCAATTATGAGTACGTATGTACCTTTAAGTCTATGGTAGTACGTATATGTCTAAGTAATTAATGAATGTGTGATGGCAAGACATTATGAGATGTATGAGTTAAGTAAAATTTTTAAGAGTGTATATTGATGAAACGTAATTATAAATATGTGAGATGGGACGAATGAATTTGTAAATGTTTGAATTATGAAAAAGTTGCTTAGACAAAAAGTATAATGTATAGTAATGTTGAGTATGTATAGACTGATGTATGGAAAGTTTGATCGAATTATTAAGCATTACTTGTAATGTAAATGTATAATTGACACATGATGATCGTGTGAATGCTTATATATTTTGTTCAGCTTTTAAAAAAGTGACAGAAGGTCATTTCCGGTCATGATTTATGAGCAAAAGATATCTAAATGGTCAAATTTTAGAGTCGGGAAAGGGGCTTTTCAGTTCAACCTAGCAAGATCTCACTTATCTTTCTCCTACTCCACTCCTCGAGTATCCAACTCGAGATTTCAACTTCCACTAATCAACACTCTCCATTAACCGTCGGAGATAAACCTTTACATGTCGCTTACAATATTTACCAACACCTGAGCTCAAACGTCGAGTTCTTATACAGGGGTACAATACCTCTATTCACACTACATATTTTGAGGACTAAAATACTAACCACACAACTCATAAGGTTTTAGAATGTTGTGAATGTACAAGATACACTTAATACATACACACATATTAGAAACAAAGGGTCGATGCTTTAAGACACTTCTTGGTGATGATCTTCAAGAGTAGAGATCTATATCACAAGAGAGAAGAGTGAGAAAAGATATATATGTTGGGATGTGCGTAAGTCATAAATAGTATTTTATACGACCAGAAGTATGTGGTCCCAAGGGGTAACACACTTAGACATCGAGACCATCTTTTATCAAGATGTGTAATATAATATGGCTATACTTATTGTATATACTTAATTTGGCAATAGTGAATACTTCACGGTAGTTAGTTAATAAGTTAAAAGGTTTAACGATGATTAACTAAAAGAGTCAAGACTTTAAGGTAACTATTGTAATTACTTATAGTATATTATAGAAAGTCAAAAAAATCAAACCCTATGGGTCGGCCAAATACTTGGAGAACAAGGGAGAAAAAGATCTAGAAGATAAATAATGGAAGATTTACTAGATAATATATATTCCTTATTTAGCCTAACATTTTATCAATATAAACAAATATATTAGATCATTTTTTTCATAAGTTGAAACTGTAATCTCTCCTCTCCTCCCTCTTTGACCGTCGACTTACTCAAAGAACCAAGGGGATTTTTTGCCTCTTAGTTTATCAAGTAGCCAAGTGTCAAGTCCTAGCAATCAAAGGTGGTTGGTTAAGTTGTAGTGTGGGAATGGTTGACAATATGCTCTTTACAAAGAAGAAAGGATCTCACCTCATCATTGTTCAAATATATGTTGACGACATTATATTTGGTTCAACTTGTCAAAGTATGTGTGATAACTTTGCCAAAATCATACATGACGAGTTAGAAAGGAGCATGATGTGTGAACTTAACTTCTTTTTAGGCCTCCAAATTAAACAAATGAACGATGGTATTTTCTTTAAACAATCTAAGTATGTTAAAGAAATGCTAAAGATATTTTGATTAGAGGACTCTAAGCCTATAATTACTCTCATGGCCTCGGATACTAAACTCACCGTAGATGATGACTGTGACTCGGTCGACAATACCAAATATAGGGGTATGATTGGTAGTTTGTTGTACCTAACGGCAAGTCGACCTGATATCATGTTTAGTGTTTGTCTTTGTGCTCGCTTTCAAGAGGCTCTCAAAACCTCTCACCTTAAATCGGTTAAGCGTATCTTCTGACATATTAAAGGCACTATACATTTAGGATTATGGTATCCCAAAGGAACCGGCGTAGAGACCATAGTTTATGCCGACTCAGATCATACGGGAGACTATGTGGACAAAAAAAAGAACTACCAGTATTTGTACCTTCATTGGTTGTTGCTTAACTTCTTGGTTCTCTAAGAAACAAACCGCTCTTGCTATATCCACCACGGAAGCCGAGTATGTGAGTGTCAATAAAGCTTATCAACAAGCTCAATGGATGAAGCAATCCTTTGTTGATTACGGGATTACACTCGATGATGTTCCCATCTTGTGTGATAATAAGGGTGAAATAGACCTTAGTAAGAATCTCGTGCAACATTCTTGAACTAAGCACATAGAGATTCACCACCATTTCCTTAGGGATAATGTTCAAAAGGGTAACATTTCTATCGAGAAGGTGCCCCCGATAGATAACTTAGCCGATATCTTCACTAAACCACTTAAAAGGGAACCTTTCAATTACTTGCGCTTAGGTATAGTTTTAATGAAACATATTCCTTGATTGTGCATGCTTGATTGAGTCTTTCTCTTTTGAGTCTTTGATTTTTGAGTCAAATTTTCATGGGTATTGATATGAGTGAAATCTCATATCAATTATAAGATATATAATACCTTAAAACACAAGGAAAATACCAAGTTTTAATGCGATAAAACAGAATTATGTAGTATTCTTTGTTGTTTGTGATTGTGTAGGTAAAATGATACGATTTGGTGCAAACACGGATTTCAAGGCATGATTATGAAGAAAAAGAAAAAAGAATACATATTTTGACAAGTCTCCAAAGTTCAAGGACTTTACAATAATATTCAAGAAGATGAAGGACTTAAAGTACCAATTCAAGAAATTGAAGGAGTCAAAGATGCTAAGTCAACAAAGTCAAGGGTTCATTTTGGCAAGACAACAAAGTCAGAGGGCTTAATATGTTGATTCTATAGAGTTCTTATGCTCAAAACATAATCTTCCAAAGTTGGAGGGTATAAACTGCCAAGTTGGAAACTTAAATCAAGCTTAATCCAAGTGAAACACCTTCTATCCAATCAGAATAGCCAATACCCTCCACACAGATCATTGACCCCAGTCAATGCCATTAATGAGCCGCCAAGCATTAAATTAGCAAATCTTCACATTAATTCCCACTATCCTCTATTTGGCCAATAAGAGAGCTTCATTTCATATCACACGGATCACACTATTCATTTGGATAGTGATCCGTGTGATAATTTACCAGCCAATACCAGACTGCCACATGCCAACTTCTACTTTCCCGGATTTTTAAAGATGAATGAGGCTGTTTCAGAGAGAGTTGTCAACATGAAAAGTGATAATTGGGATGAGACGAATCCATATCTACCACTCAATTAGATCCAAACTCATTCTTGATTAAAACCCCAATTCAATCAAGAACACTTCAAGAGCAATTTACAAACTTTGGACACGTGGAAGATTTCTAGTGGAGCAGACATGTCATGGACCTAAACTTCATTTCATTTCTTGTCTATAAATAACCTGATTAGTTCTCATTTGATGTATGTAGAAAGTGTGTAATTTCACACACTTAGTTAAAATACTCTCGTTTTCTTCCCTTCATAGTTTGACAGCTCTAGAGTGTTTGACAAACACTCTAAAGCATGTTAGTAGTTAGTTGTAACATATTCAACCACTTATCTTCCATTAATAAAACTTCAATTTCACATTCACTCTCACTTTACATATTTCATACTATCCTACTGTTCATCTCCAATTATCCATTGATTATGTTATCCAAACTTGGATAATAGAATATGTTGAGTGTTTTGGAAGCATTGTTTGATCAAAATTGTTGTAGTTGATAGCTCAGACATCCATTTCTTGCTTTTTTTACCAAGTCAGACAGTAGATAGAGAGTTGATGATGATCCATGGAGTTTTATGGTGTTCTGGTGATTGTAGATAGTTGATTTGGTGTTTGATGAGTAACAAAAGAAAGTTCAGCACTTGTTTCTCCAACAAAGGAGGATTCAAGGCTTAAAAGTGCTCTTTCCTGTTTTAAATTCCTCTAAAAAAGCTTAACATGCTCAATTCAGTTCCTTAGTGTAACGCTGGTTGAATTTGCATGGTACTTGTTCTATTTGACCTATTTGATTTGTGTGAGTAGTTATAGCCTTGATCTCTTAGCCTAAATCTGTATAGCATTGCTTTAATTCTGTTTCATAGCTTAAGTGTTGTTTGGTATAGCTGTGATCTTTTAATTATGTTAATGAATTGGAGTAATTCTTGTTTGTAATTACTAGTTAACTGATAGAAAACACTTGTGCCAAGTTTTAGAGTCAAAGATAAAGTCAAACAGGCAAATGAACATATAAAAGTTTGGGTCATATTATACTTGTTAAAACAACCATTTTCAAGAGTCTAGAACTTAATCATTACTTGGAGTTAAACCTTGTGCTTTAGTGTTCTAAATAGCTTATTATATGAACTTTTAGGATTGATAAATCTCAAGTCTTGAATTGCACTATAGAATAAGCTAGATAAGCCTAAAAGTCTCTGTAACAAAAGTGTTATTCTGTCAAGTCTGATTTCCATTTCCCAGAGATTTACTTCATAAAACTGGCAATTTTCTTTCACAATTCAGTTACAAAAGTGTTAAAAATAAGATTTAAGCTTGGTCAACTTTTGGTCAACGAAAGTCAACATAAGCTCATTTTTAGCTTATTTCAGATTCTGGCTTATTCTGTTGATGAAATTTGAAATTTCTTGAACAAGTCTTAATCTTTTGGGCTTTTAGATGTTTCTTGTGAGTTTTAGTCAAAGTGCTTATTCCAAAGTGCTTATTTTAATAAAAGTGCTTATTTAAAAAAGCTAAAATCTGTTTTAGACCATTACAACTTATTTCCTTTTACATGTCTAGCTTATTTTCAATTCTAAATCTTTTAAAATTGGTTTCAGCTTAAATGGCCAATTAGAACTCTAGATATAGCTAAAACAAGACAGCCCGTATTTGGTTAATATTTCATAAATATTTGCACTTAGGTCCCTGGAGTTGTTAATCTTGTTCAAAATCTGTTCATTAGTTAAAGTTTGTTATAAATTGTAGTCGAGTCCTTTTGGTTGTTAAGGTTGCTGAATTTTGTTACAAGTTTGTTAATTGGTTAATTTTGGCATTTAGTTTCCATATTTTATATTTTCAGTCCTTGTAGTTTACAAGTTTTCATAATTGGTACTTGTACTTTTTGAACTTTACATTTTGGTCTTTAATTCATACTTGTGCATTACCAACTTGTACTTTGTGCTTATTTGGTTTATTTGCAATGTGTTTTTAGTGTAATACGTATACGTAGGTGATAATATTTTTACTTTTTTAACTGCTTTGTGACAATTAGACATAGATTACCAAAATCTTACTTTCACAACCAAAACAATTACATGGCTTAATTGATATCGATTAATCAATTCGTAAAGACCGAGAGAAAAATGAACCTTAAAAAGTGAATTAATCAAAACTAAGAAAAATCAAACAATAAGCACCACACATAATAAGCTATAAGACTCTAAAACATCAAAACCAAGCATAATCAATCAACCAAATCAACAAAATAATAAGCATAAAGATTATGCAAACTACATGATTACCCAAATCAAAACAATAGATTAATAATAAGAAAGGAAGAATGAGAATGATTAATGAAAAAGCTTGGATTAAAGATGATTAAGATTCAAATACAAGATTAAAATTATGAAAGCTTGAAAAACATGAAATTAAATCTAGAGAGAGAAAGTAAATGTAATCTACTCCTAAAACATGTAAAAATAAACTAACTAAAAATTAACTACTACCTCCTAATGACATATTAGGAGGTATTTATAGGAGGAAATGGAAGGAGTGTTGTTTTCTTCTTTCTTTCTTCTCGTCTCGACTCGATTAAAATTCTTCGTCTTTCTCGAAGTTATCTCGGAATTTGTCGATATGAATTGAACTCGTCTTCTAATTCTCTTCTTTTATTAGATTTGGTTCTTCGACTTCATTAAACTTCCGTCTTTAGACTTTTTCTTCGATAAATCTTCAGAATAGGCCTTGGACTTCCATTCTTTTTGCACTCTTGATCTTTTGACTTCGTCTTTTGTCTTTTTCTTCGATAAAAGCCCGTGAAAGCCCGAGTTTTCTTCCCTTTTCACATTTTGGTCCTAAATCACAACAAAAACACAAACCACGCATATTTCTGACTTTTACGACATTAAATACATGTTTTGGCTTGGTTATTATTGTAGTTAGGTGGTAAAAGGATGGGTGTTTACACACCTATCATGAATATTAAATGGCGCCGCTGCCAGTTCTTTGCGTGGAGATTGACGGTTGATTGAGAGTTACATATTGGATTTTGGGATCCGTTCATTTGTGAACGTTCCTTTTTGTTAAATAAAAAATATAAAAGATAAAAAAATCAAAAATATAAAAATATAAAAAATAAAAAATCACAAAAATCAATTCTTTCCTAAGAATTGAACCAAAAAAAAGTAATCTTTTTCCTAGAAGATTACACCAAAAATATATTGTATATATTGTATTCACTCGTTTTTACGTACATATTATATTTTCTTAAATAATCAAATAAATACAAAAATATTTTCCTTTATAGTATTATATGTAAATAAATATACGTATATACGAACTTTAATACACACTATTCCATAAGTATTGCCTTGCCAATACACCGTATTTGGGGGTGTTCCGGTCCCATATACGTGTATCGATCAAAGAAAATAAAGGCAAAAATAGATAAATACTTTCAATAAGTAAGAATTCGATAAATACAAACTATACGGTGAATAGAAAGGCGGCTTTGCTATAAAATGCAAGCCTAAGGGAAGCTAGGTACTTAAGTGCTTCGCGCCACCTCATTCCCCCGTTCACTTGTGAGTATTTTAAGAAGGAAGGCTTGTTGAGGATTTTGCCACCCAAGTAGTATTACACACACACACACACACACACACACACACACACACACATATATATATATATATATATATATATATATATATATATATATATATATATATATATATATATATATATATATATATATATATATATATATATATATATATATATATATATATATATATATATATATATATATATATATATATATATATATATATATATATATATATATATATATATATATATATATATATATATATATATATATATATATATATATATATATATATATATATATATATATATATATATATATATATATATATATATATATATATATATATATATATATATATATATATATATATATATATATATATATATATATATATATATATACATATATATATATATATATTTTCTTGTGGATTTTCATATTGAACCTCAAAGGAGATAATCTCTTCTCTTTCAAAGTCGACCGAGAGCTCCTCCTCAAGCCGATCACGAGCATCGCGCTTTCGAAAACTTAAACGAAGCTATGGATCAAAGCCCATTGATTGAGATTCTCCAATACAACGTGGATGGGTGATGAATCGTTGATAATATAGTGATAATTAGGATACGTTATAGGGTAAATTAGAAAATTACCTTTAGGAAAAAGTAATAGTCTAAAATTACCAAAGACGGATTCAATTAAACACGTGGGTGAACAAATTTCGTTGTACACGAAGATCGAGTGAATATGAGACGTTTTGTTTCGACTTGGGCAATTGATTTGAATGGTTTTTCGGGTTTTTAAACTAATTTTAATCCTACAAATTAACACTAGGTACATGAATCCTTCCCCAAAAAAAATATTTTAGAAGACTTTTATAAAATTAGAACTATTAAAAATTTAAACTATATAAAAAGCTATCAAAAATTAATTATTTAATTGGAACAACTTTTACATTATAAAAAAAATTTTAAAAACTAATTTAAACTTAATTAAATCTATTTAAAAGAAAATCTATATATAAAACTAATTTATTAAAATCTAATCTACTATAATCAAAAACTAATTTTTAAAACTAAGTAAATCTATATAATACTAAACTAAAACTTTTTATCAAATTCTATTTAAAAACTAATTCTATGTAAAACTAAATTAATTAGACTCTAGCGAATTTAAAAAACTAATTTTAATAACGAATTAAATTTCTAAAAATTTAATAAAACATTTTCTTTTTATTTTGTTATTATTTATTTATTTGTAAAAGAAATTAAAATGATTTAAATTGAAGTAAAATAAAAACTAAGTAAATAAATCATTTTCTAAATCTGTCAGCTCAAAATTAGAATCATATATTAAAGTCTTTCAGAGATATAAAAACAAAAAGGACCATTAGCCCAGTTGGTTAAGGCGCTTGGTTGCTAAGGGGGAGGTCTCGAGTTCGAGACCCCCTGAAGATGAATTCTTTTTGGAATATTAATTTTGGACCAGATTTTAGGATAACAGCCCACCAAAGATTTCGTTTGGTTAAGCTGACTGTATGTAATATCAAAATACAGTAATATTCAGTAAACTAAATAATCAAAAATAAAAACCCATCAGTACACAACATCAGCATTAACACTCTACAAATACAGAAAAGCTAACTATTATATCAGCAATAAAGAACAAACAAGGCTCACAATGCAGATTCATCAGTCAACCATGAATACAAAAATAATCAGCAAACTATTAGTACTACACAGACTGTATAAAACCAACAATAACAAGTCACTAAATTCAGTTCAAAGTAAAATCAGTAGAAATAATAAAATAAACGTTCAGCACTTATTTTGAAGTAAACAATACTCGAATAAACTCCATAAACTCAATCTTGAGATCATGGAGAGAAAAACATACAACAGACAATTAAAATAAGACCAGTTTTTAAGCAAACGTAAGCCACAATAACCAGCAGGCTTCACAAATCAGTTTAAACAAATTACAAATTAGAATTTATCATCAGACAACATAACGCCATCTAAATAAAAGAACTACACATGGCAGCAGAAGCATACGACTCGTAGCTATAGTTGCATAGACAAAGAACGAAACAAACTAGACTGGTAATCCAAAACGCACATACGTACTGCTAAAATATTAACAGTGTTAACTGTTAGACAACTTAAAAACACAAAATTACTTGCAATAATACGGATCAAACAAATAGCTATATTATCAAATCATTTAGAAAATATACCAACTCAAACCCACTACTAAATCTAAATCAGTAATAAAACTACTACTCACATTCAGACTTTAACAATAAGTAAAACGAAACCCTGACAACTCCTAGATGAATCAGCAGGTTAAATCAGCAATTATAATAAACTCTAACACGGTATATCTTAATAAACAAGTAAATATATCAATTCAAAATCCACGCGAATCAAATGAGATAGACAGATTGACAGATTAACAGTAACAGCTAACTTTCTAAATTGGACCAACAAATTTACTAGCAGATTAATAACATCTCTCAGATGAACAAAAACTTATCAAATTCATGTCATATTTGAGCATTAACCAACATAATCAGAATCCTAATTTGCAGATTAATATGAAAACTGGTGAAGTAAACTGAGCTTACCTTTTGAAGAAACCCGTTGAGGTGAAGGAAAGCGCTGAGCTCCCTTATTCTAACTCGACTCTAAAAATGCCACCATTAAACAGAAGCCACGAATCATAACACCATGAATTACCAAATCATCACGATTCAAAATCATCAACTAACAACATAAATTTACCAATAATAGTCTGTTCTTCGGTTTATCAGTATGATAAACTGGATCCCCAAACTTCGTTTCAGATTGAACTAAAAAGCTATTAATGAGCTTTTAAATTCAATCAAATATTATATTTAACTGAAGTAGTAAATTAGGTTTATACCCTTAAAAGCAGCTTCAAGAAGAATATTAAATAAACAAAAGATAAATTGCTCAACTGAAAGTAAATTTTATTAATCTCAAACTGAAAATCATTACAAAATCATTACAAAATTATAAAATAAAATCTAAAGCTATTTCTACATTATAACATTAAACTAAAGAAAGGGATGATTGATTACATAATTTTTGGGGGTTTAAATAGCTGGCGAGAGGTGTTGGTTGTTGATGAAGAATCATTAACAGCCGTTGGATCATTTCTTCTTATTCTCTCTCTCTCTTTTCTGTTTTGATCTGAAGGTTTAAAAGAGTCAATAGTCACACGGATTGCCAACGTGGTAATCCGTTGTGCTTCTTGTGCTACTTTGGAGTTGAGCTGGCCTCCTCTAATTGGTGGATTGAATGGAATGAAGTGTTCCATCCAATAACATGCTGCCACGAACACAAGGCGTCCATCTTCTACATCCGGAAAGAGGGGGGATTAATTAAAGTCGTGTGTTAAGTCACGCGCTTTAATTAATCAAAAGCCCCAAATATTATTTTTAAATTTTGGGATTAGGGTTTGGAACAGCTAAAATGGTGTTACTGGTTATTTGGAATGGGAGAGAAAAAGTGAAAGAGATGAGCATAGGATGTATCGAATATATTTGTGTGGTGTGTGGTGGATAAACGTGTGAAGTAAAAAACGTGTGTAAACTTTGCAAAAAATGAACGTTTATTTATTCATTCGTGCTGACCAAATGGGCTAAGAGATCCAATAATCTTCACTTCATTTTTCCTTTATTAGCATTTGGGCTTGGCATTGGATCCAAAAGTTTCAAACCGTCTCTTTAAAGTTTTGGGCTGGATTTGGGCTCTCAAACAACTATACAACCAAAAGTAAATAAAGGATTTACTTAAATGGGCTTTTAGGCCCATTTCCCAAATGTGGGCCCTACTTGACCAAAAATCCTTCAAAAACTTAAATCCGTGAATAAAATCGGGCTTGACTTTGGCTTTGTCGATCTTTTCTTCAAACTCGTGCCGGTTTTTGTCGGTTTTCGCGATCTTGGTACCTACACACATGAAAACAAGAAACATGCAAATACAAGGCAATAATGATACATTTTATGCACTTATTCATTGTTTCTAGATATAAATGATATGAGTAAAATCACTCATATCAAACTCCCACTTGCTAAGCAATTGTCGTGTCCTCACGCAATGATAAAATAAAACACTAACTACACCATTATTCAACTTTTGAAACCTTTATTTTGCAAAGACATAATGTATTGCTTTCATTATTTGAAAAATAACTTTTAGGATCATAAAACTCAAATAGATTCATCGTCCCCGACTTTTCACTTTTCCATGCCAAGTGTAAAAACAAGATCATTGCCAATCATAAGCCCCAAAATTAAACCAACTCATACAAGTAATTTGTGTTAAACTCAATCTCCTATTATTCCTAACTGTATCTCTAGATTTTATTTGTCATTCACCCAAAGGCTCATTTGACTTTATTTGATATTTATTAGTCCAAAAATGAAGGCAAGAACGGTGTAAACTCAACACTCAAAACCTAACCTCGACTTCAAAAATAGTTGTCACTAAAGAAAGCCCACATCAAGGATAACTTAACACGATTTGAGGGATAAATCCCGGACCCGAAATTTGGCTAATATGGCTACTTAAAAGCAAAAATAAAAACCTCCAAAGTCAATTATGACCTTATTAATGGAGTTAGCAACAATCACATCATAACACCTTGTGGCTCTTTAAGATGCAATTGTGCTCCTTATTTAAAATCCACACCCTAAGGATCCTTAGACAAAAATAAGGGAATTGACAACACCATCCCACCTTATGGCTCATGATGATGAAGCAATTTTTATTCAACACGTCCCCTAGCCATACACCCTAAGGCTCTAATGACAAGGTTAGTGCTACATGACTCCCACCCGAAGGCTCCTAGAGAACATGTTTTTATTTATTCTTCTTTATTAATATGATATATATAGTAAGCCAAATTTCCATAATCCCATGATCAAAAGTCCATGACGCTAACACCCTTAATGTGTTCTCACTTTAATTACAAGGGAAGAAAAAGAAGGAGTTACGAGTTAAGATATCAAGCCTAAACCGCTAAAAACTTCATTTATTAAGCAATTATTATTCAAGTGTGGAAAGTAAATACGAGGAGATTAAATCAAACACAAAAAATACTTGCACAAAGAAGAATTAATTTTAGAAACTTATGATTGAACTCTATCATCTCTTGTTCTCCATATTGTGAAAATTTCAAAAATGTGAAATCAATGGATACTTAGCCTATCAAATCAAAGTTTTGGGTTTTCAAGTCATCTATAGGATCTTGCATCTTCTTATACTTTTTCAAGTTTTAGAATTTACGTTTTAAAGTTCTCTTGATAAACGACTTTCTAGGATCAATTATAGGAACTCGCGAAAAGTTCTTGTTCTTAACCCGTATGAATTAAGACTTTCGCGTTTTAAAGCTCCCTATATAAAAGCCTAGCAAAACTTAATTCAAATACGTTAAGGAAAAGCTAAGGTAAAAAACCAAGTCGAGTCAAAAACTATTCTTATTTTTACCAACGGAAAGCCTACATTCGTGTCAAAAGCACTTATTTTCTTTATTAAAACTTAAAAATAATACTAAAAATTTAAAATTTTATTGAAAAATGAGAAAAAACAATACGTTTGGACACGACAAAAGCAATAGCAAGCGATTATATCGATTGACTCCCCCATGCTAAAACCAAACATTGTCCTCAATGTTTCTTAGCTCAAGAGTAACACCCCCTTGCTAAAATATGAAGAGTCTAATGCAAAATCCTAACATGGTAAGACACGCAAATCTATAAGCCGTTTATTAATTATGCCTCAAGATAAAACGTTAGTCGATAAAAATCAAGGATAAAGAGTGTGTGCCCCTTTTTGGCATTCAAAGTATGGAAGATCAAGTGGACCAGCAAAAACCTAACACGAGAGTCTTCAATGATTAGGGTCATACCTAAGATTCACAACACAACAAAACACGAGCACGAGCTTGAAAGATCAAGCCTTATTAGTTGTTAGAAAATAGAAAGAAGAAAGAATGTATGGGACTCCCCCACAAGGCACCTCGTTTTTGTTAACCGAGTCATGAGCTAGACTCGATCCCCGCATTCATTTGTCCTTAGGGAAAATGGTGAAAACCGGCATAATGGAATAAAATCCAACATAAAGCGCAATGTCGGGGTCAAAGATTACATCCTCGTTGTCGGATGACAAACGAAAGGATAAAACTCCAACATAAATCTCTAAAAAGAGATAGAAGTCACAAATCACGGAATGGATATAGCATGCTCCCCGAGATAAACTCGCACCAAAATGATCGAAAAATTTTTCAATTATTACATCGGTGAAAGGCCGAGATTTCCCTAAATCAACGACTCCAGGGTCGAATACCTCGTCCTCGGAAGAGAAAGGAAAGGATAACACGGTGTCGTCCCCCATGCTAATCCAAGATCATATAAAGCACATGGTAATGGTGTGGTAAAAGTTTCATCCATAGTGGAATCAACATTCTTAGCTTTAACGACCATTTCACCCTTAGGAATGTGATCAATCAGATCATGGTACTCAATATGAGACACATGAAAAACCCGCACATTAAGGTCAAAGTGGGTGGGAGGAGGACTTGGGACGAAATCAACATCAAGTAAATTCTCTAAAAAGAGAGCGTCCCCCTCCGGGTCGAGTTCATCAACACCCGGTGGTATCGAATCATTAGAAGCAAGAAAAGTGTCAATCTCCTCCATAAGCGGATCACTATCCTCAACGGGAATAGGAGATGGAGAAAAAGACTTGGCATTAGGCTTAGAATTCAAAGCCTCGATCTTAGAAATGAGAAGATAGACGTTTGATAACTTCTCACGAAGAACCACGTCTTCCACACTAAATGAGTAAGCTCATCGGAGAACTTCTCAAAGATCGGAATAGTCAAATCAACCTCATTTCCCGGTGGAAATGGGTCTAAAGAATCAAGTTCAAAAGTGAACCTCTCAAAAACCGGATCCCTATCATCCTCATTTCCCGGTGGAAATGGGTGAAGAAGAGTAGGTTCATCGGAAAACCCCTCAAAATCCGAGTCGTGAATGTCATCTTTATAAGAAAGTTCATCGGAGAACTCCTCATTAGAAAATTCACTAGAAGCCGAATCATTCTCAAAATCTTCATTTCCATCACAATTTTCATCATTAGAATTAGAGAAAATATCAAAGTGAATGGAAGAAGTAGAGTCATCACAATGTGGCAAATCACACATCTCATTGGAAATACCGTCAAACTCTCTTAGGTTTTGGACAAGTATAGTGCTAATATGCTCGTCCCCCTTGCTTAGAGAATTTTCGGGTTCCACGGTGGAAGAATCATGAATAGGAGTGGTGATGTCATGAGAAATTTCCTCATCATCTAGGATGGGTGAATTCTTGGGCTCCATAGCCGGCAAGATACGAAAAGGAAGTACGATTGCACAAGACGAAGGATGTAGAGCAATAAGATCTCGCAAAGAAATAGCACTCTCCTCGTCATCATCCAAAAGAATAGAACGCTCGAGTTCATGATTAGCAAGGTATTTTGCTTCCGCTTGAGCTCGTTCTTTCTCTCGAATTTCAATGCTTAAACCATTATAATCTTGCGAAAGTTGTCTAATATTAAGTTCACAATCTCTTTTAAATCCCTCATCAATTATTTCTCCATGAAATCTACGACTTCCCAAATCATTAGTTATATCATTAATCTCTTGATTGATTTGTCTCTTTTCAAGCAACATATCTTCAATGCTTTTTTCAACAACTTCAACATTTCTTTGATTCATTATTTGTTGGAAAATTGTTTCAAGTCGTTCAATATCGAAAGAATACTGTGGAGATTGGTCAAAACCAGAAGGAATCGAATTATAGCAAGGATTAGGCTCATAAAAACTTTGATCCATCGGTTGACAACAAAAACTCTCATGAGGACCTCCACAATACTCACAACAAAGATGTTGTTGTGATAAACTCGGTAAATCTTGTGGATAACAATTATCATTAAAGTTTTGATTGTAGCTCGGTTCTTGCTCGTAATTAAGCGAGAATCGATGCGAACAATCATCACCCAAATGAGAATCATTTCCACAAAACTCACACGAGGGTGTCTCGTATGTAGGGTATGGAGGTGGATTGAAATCGAGAGAATTATTCGAAAAATTCGGATTTCCACATGAAGTAATTTCATTACAAGAAGGACAAAATCCAACTCGTATATCGTGACGTAAATCATTTCCACGACGCTCACACGTGCACCACCGACATGGTAAAAAACCATATAACAGTTCTCCACACCCAACACAATCGACGAAAGAATTCATAGAAGAATTAAAATTTAGAGGCTGAGGAGAAAAAGAATTAAACATGATAGAGGATTTAGAAGATTATTTTTGGTATTTTTCATAAATCAATCAAAACATTCCGAGGACGGGAAGGGTCTTCAAATCAACGATCAACAAATCTCCACAAAGTGAATCGTACACAAGATCCTCGGCAGCGGCGCCAAAATTTTTGATGAATCGTTGATAGTATAGTGATAATTAGGATACGTTATAGGGTAAATTAGAAAATTACCTTTAGGAAAAAGTAATAGCCTAAAATTACCAAAGACGGATTCAATTAAACACGTGGGTGAACCAAGTTCGTTGTACACGAAGATCGAGTGAATTTGAGACGTTTTGTTTCGATTTGGACAATTGATTTGAATAGTTTTTCGGTTTTTAAACTAATTTTAATCCTACAAATTAACACTAGGTACATGAATCCTTCCCCAAAAAAAAAAATTTTAGAAGACTTTTATTTAAAAATTAGAACTATTAAAAATTTAAACTATATAAAAAGCTATCAAAAATTAATTATTTAATTGGAACAACTTTTACATTATAAAAAAAACTTATTAAAACTAATTTAAACTTAATTAAATCTATTTAAAAGAAAATCCATTTATAAAACTAATTTATTAAAATCTAATCTACTATAATCAAAAACTAATTTTGAAAACTATATTAAACTAAAACTTTTTATCAAATTCTATTTAAAAACTAATTCTATGTAAAACTAAATTAATTAGACTCCGACGAATTTAAAAAACTAATTTTAATAACTAATTAAATTTCTAAAAATTTAATAAAACATTTTCTTTTTATTTTGTTATTATTTATTTATTTGTAAAAGAAATTAAAATGATTTAAATTGAAGTAAAATAAAAACTAAGTAAATAAATCATTTTCTAAATCTGTCAGCTCAAAATTAGAATCATATATTAAAGTCTTTCAGAGATATAAAAACAAAAAGGACCATTAGCCCAGTTGGTTAAGGCGTTTGGTTACTAAGGGGGAGGTCTCGAGTTCGAGACCTCCTGAAGACGAATTCTTTTTGGAATATTAATTTTGGACCAGATTTTAGGATAACAGCCCACCAAAGATTTCGTTTGATTAAGCTGACTGTATGTAATATCAAAATACAGTAATATTCAGTAAACTAAATAATCAAAAATAAAAACCCATCAGTACACAACATCAGCATTAACACTCTACAAATACAGAAAAGCTAACTATTATATCAGCAATAAAGAACAAACAAGGCACACAATGCAGATTCATCAGTCAACCATGAATACAAAAATAATCAGCAAACTATTAGTACTACACAGACTGTATAAAACCAACAATAACAAGTCACTAAATTCAGTAACAAAGTAAAATCAGTAGAAATAATAAAACAAACGTTCAGCACTTATTTTGAATTAAACAATACTCGAATAAACTCCATAAACTCAATCTTGAGATCATGGAGAGAAAAACATACAACAGACAATTAAAATAAGAGCAGTTTTTAAGCAAACGTAAGCCACAATAACCAGCAGGCTTCACAAATCAGTTTAAACAAATTACAAATTAGAATTTATCATCAGACAACATAACGCCATCTAAATAAAAGAACTACACATGGCAGCAGAAGCATACGACTCATAGCTATAATTGCATAGACAAAGAACGAAACAAACTAGACTGGTAATCCAAAACGCACACTGCTAAAATATTAACAGTGCTACCTGTTAGACAACTTAAAACACAAAATTACTTGCAATAATATGGATCAAACAAACAGCTATATTATCAAATCATTTAGAAAATATACCAACTCAAATCCACTACTAAATCTAAATCAGTAATAAAACTACTACTCACATTCAGACTTTAACAATAAGTAAAACGAAACCCTGACAACTCCTAGATGAATAAGCAGGTTAAATCAGCAATTATAATAAACTCTAACATCCAAAGCGGTATATCTTAATAAACAAGTAAATATATCAATTCAAAATCCACGCGAATCAAATGAGATAGACAGATTGACAGATTAACAGTAACAACTAACTTTCTAAATTGGACCAACAAATTTACTAGCAGATTAATAACATCTCTCAGATGTACAAAAACTTATCAAATTCATGTCATATTGAGCATTAACCAACATAATCAGAATCCTAATTTGCAGATTAATATGAAAACTGGTGAAGTAAACTGAGCTTACCTTTTGAAGAAACCCGTTGAGGTGAAGGAAAGCGTTGAGCTCCCTTATTCTAACTCGACTCTAAAAATACCACCATTAAACAGAAGCCACGAATCATAACACCATGAATTACCAAATCATCACGATTCAAAATCATCAACTAACAACATAAATTTACCAATAATAATATGTTCTTCGGTTTATCAGTATGATAAACTGGATCCCCAAACTTCGTTTCAAATTGAACTAAAAAGCTATTAATGAGCTTTTAAATTCAATCAAATATTATAATTAACAGAAGTAGTAAATTAGGTTTATATCCTTAAAAGCAGCTTCAAGAAGAATATTAAATAAACAAAAGATAAATTGCTCAACTGAAAGTATATTTTATTAATCTCAAACTGAAAATCATTACTAAATCATTACAAAATTATAAAATAAAATCTAAAGCTATTTCTACATTATAACATTAAACTAAAGAAAGGGATGATTGATTACATAATTTTTGGGGGTTTAAATAGCTGGCGAGAGGTGTTGGTTGTTGATAAAGAATCATTATCAGCCGTTGGATCATTTCTTCTTATTCTCTCTCTCTTTTCTGTTTTGATCTGAAGGTTTAAAAGAGTCAATAGTCGCACGGATTGCCAACGTGGCAATCCGTTGTGCTTCTTGTGCTACTTTGGAGTTGAGCTGGCCTCCTCTAATTGGTGGATTGAATGGAATGAAGTGTTCCATCCAATAACATGCTGCCACGAACACAAGGCGTCCATTTTCTACATCCGGAAAGAGGGGGGATTAATTAAAGTCGCGTGTTAAGTCACGCGCTTTAATTAATCAAAAGCCCCAAATATTATTTTTAACTTTTGAGATTAGGGTTTGGAACAGTTAAAATGTTGTTACTGGTTATTTGGAATGGGAGAGAAAAAGTGAAAGAGATGAGCATAGGATGTATCGAATATATTTGTGTGGTGTGTGGTGGATAAACGTGTGAAGTAAAAAACGTGTGTAAACTTTGCAAAAAATGAACGTTTATTTATTCATTCGTGCTGACCAAATGGGCTAAGAGATCCAATAATCTTCTTCGTTTTTCCTTTATTAGCATTTGGGCTTGGCATTGGATCCAAAAGTTTCAAACCGTCTCTTTAAAGTTTTGGGCTGGATTTGGGCTCTCAAACAACTATACAACCAAAAGTAAATAAAGGACTTACTTAAATGGGCTTTTAGGCCCATTTCCCAAATATGGGCCCCACTTGACCAAAAATCCTTCAAAAACTTAAATCCGCGAATAAAATCGGGCTTGACTTTGGCTTTGTCGATCTTTTCTTCAAACTCGTGCCGGTTTTTGTCGGTTTTCGTGATCTTGGTACCTACACACATGAAAACAAGAAACATGCAAATAAAGGCAATAATGATACATTTTATGCACTTATTCATTGTTTCTAGATATAAATGATATGAGTAAAATCACTCATATCAATGGGAATGCGGATGCCATAGTCATTCCCGAGATAGCCGATAATAATTTTGAACTTAAGACATGTGTGATACAAATTGTTTCCACTATACCTTTCCAAGGTAGATCTATGGATGACCCTCATGATCATATCAAGAGATTCTTATCCATTTGTAACACCATCAAGTATAATGGGGCGCCTTAAGAGGCGGTTAAGTTGATGTTATTATCTTTCTCTTTGGAGGGGAATGTTAGGATTTGGCTAGATAAGCAACCCTCTAGTAGCATTTTCACTTGGGAGGACTTAAAGAAGAAGTTTGTGAACAAGCTCTTTCCACCTTCACGAACCACTACATTAAGGAATCAAATCACAGGTTTTCAACAAAAGAAAGATCAAACCTTTAGTGAGGCTTAGGATTAACTCAAAGAGTTGTTAAGAAAGTGTCCTAACCACGGTTTGACCAACTCCACCAAATCAATAATTTCTACAATGGTTTGAGACCACACCATCAAGATTCCTTTAACTCGGCCGCGGGTGGAAAAATTCTTGCTAAGTCTATCCAAGAGGCATGGGACATCATTGAGACAAAATCCATGTTCCAAAGTAATAGGGATAGGGAAGAGGTGGTACATGTTGTGCAAGGGTGTGCTACAATCAATTGATGATCAATTACTTCAAAAGTTTCACCAATCTCATGATATGTTTCAAGAGTTTATAAAATTTCAATTGATCAACTCTTCTACCAACAATGTTAATGGCATCACTCTTCAATGTAAAACATGTGGAGGCCCTCACTCATACTTGAATTGTGACAAACTTCAAAACTATCAAATAGAATGTTATGCTTATAATGATGATGGAATGGCACATTTCAAACAACACATCAATCCTAATCACCTTTCTTACAAATCCAACAATTACCTTGCTCCACCGGGTTTCCCTCCCCATCCACCTACCCAAGCCCAAGGAAACAATCCACAAATGTTTAATAGAAACCAAGCACCAAAAGGGAATTATCAAGGGAATAATAACAATAGGGGTCCAAACAACTTTCAATGGCAACACCAAGGGAATAACTTTCATGGTAATAACCAAGGTTTTCATAATCCACCTCCATTTCAAAACCAAGGTTTTAATCAAGGAAATATGCAAAAACCTCCCATGGATTTGATTCTTCAAAAGCTTAATGATCCTGAGAGGCAAATGAGGGAAATGCAAGAGGAGACAAATAAGAAGTTTATGTTGCTCTTAAACCAAAGACCTCAATGTGCTTTACCCTCAAACACCCAAACCAACCCTCAACCTAATGTTAATGCCATTACTACAAGGAGTGGAAAAACCACCGTGGGACCTTTCATTCCCCCGCCATCAAAGGGGGAACAAGGCCCGAAGGTAAAAATGAGTAATCCTACTTCCCCTTCGGTGACTCCTCCCACGGTCCCTCCTTGTGAAATTCCACCATTAACCAACCATGTACCTTATAAGCCCACCCTTGAAGAAACCCAAGAGAATAGTCCTCCAACACCCTCTACTCAACCTTCAACCATACCCAATCTACCATACCCTTCTAGGTTGAGGAAGGAGAAGTTAAAGAATAAAGATGACATACAAGTGTCCAACTTCTTGAGTATGTTTAAGCAATTGAATATCAACATATCTTTTGCGGAGGCTTTAGCTTACATGCCTAAGTTTTCTAAGATGTTTAAGGACCTTCTCTCAAACAAAGAAAAATTGGTTGATATGCATAATACTTCGTTGAATAAGAATTGTTTCGTGGTGTTGTTAAAGACTTTACCTATTAAACTTGGTGATCCGGGCTGGTTCTTATTTCCATGTAATTTCCCGGGGGTAGAGAATTATATGGCTTTAGTGGATCTTGGTGCTAGCATAAATTTTATGCCTTTGTTGGTTTGGAAACAACTCTCCCTTCCTGAGCTTACCCCCACTAGAATGACACTCGAATTAGCAAATTGTTCAATTTCTTATCCGGTGGGGATAGTAGAAGATGTTTTTGTAGGAGTTGACAAGATTTCCCGCGGACTTTGTCGTTGTGGATTATGATATGGATCCGAGAGTTCCTCTTATTGTAGGAAGACCTTTCTTAAGAACCGGTCGCACTCTAATTGATGTTGCGGAAGGGGAACTCATTATGAGGGTTGAAGATGAGAAAGTTATGTTTAAGATGGGAAAATTAACTAAGATATCTCAAGTGTGTGAAGCCGTTAACATTGTATATGTCCTTGATGAAGTTTGTAATGAACACTTTCATGATGCTTGCAAAAGTAATAATGAGGGCATTCCACATGTTGAGACCGTAGCCTCAATTGCTCCCTCCTTAACCCAATTTGGAGAGAGTGATTTTCTTTTAGAGGAATTTGAGTCTAACTTTCTTGGAAATGAAGATTCTCCCATCAATTGGGAAGTAGATATTCTTACTATCCAAAATTTACTCAATGAGGACCCTATTTCTTCAACTACTCCACAAGAAGTTACTAATGATGATCCATCATTAGTTAAACCTTCTATTGAGAGTCCACCTACCTTAGAGCTTAAGGATTTACCATCACACCTTGAGTATGCTTTCTTAGAGGGAGAAGATAAGCTACCCGTTATCATTGCTAAGGATTTGAAAAAGGATGAAAAGAAAAAGCTTATTGAAGTTCTTCAAAAGCACAAAAAGGCTATTTCTTGGAACAATATCCGACATAAGGGGGATTGATCCTAACTTTTGCACTCATAAGATCCTTATGGAGGATGACTATAAACCCGCCATTCAAAACCAAAGAAGGGTTAACCCAAAAATCCATGAAGTCATCGAAAAGGAAGTTATCAAACTCCTTAATGCGGGTACGATTTACCCAATTTCCGAATCACCATGGGTTAGCCCGGTGCATTGTGTGCCTAAAAAGGGTGGAATCACCGTTGTTCTAAATGAAAACAACGAGTTGATTCCCATAAGACTTGTCACGGGTTGGAGAGTTTGTATAGACTATCAAAAGCTTAATGATGCCACTAGGAAAGACCATTTTCCCTTACCTTTCATGGACCAAATGCTAGAGCGTTTAGCGGGAAATGAATATTATTGCTTTCTTGATGGATTCTCGGGTTATTTTCAAATACCCATTGATCCAAAAGATCAAGAAAAGACCAAATTCACTTGTCCCTATGGAACCTTTGCTTACAAACGAATGCCTTTTGGCTTGTGCAATGCTCCTGGGACATTTCAAAGGTGTATGATGGCAATCTTTCATGATATGATCGAGCATACCATGGAAGTGTTTATGGATGATTTCTTGGTGTTTGAAGATTCATTCACTTCTTGCCTCTCCCATTTGGAGCGTATGCTTAAAAGGTGTGAAGAAACCCGCCTTGTTTTAAATTGGGAGAAGTGCCATTTCATGGTTAAAGAAGGGATAGTTTTGGGCCATAAGATTTCTAAGAAAGGATTAGAAGTGGATCATGTTAAATTTAATGTTATTGCTAAACTTCCCACCCCAACTATTGTGAAAGGAGTTAGGAGCTTTTTGGGACATGCGGGCTTCTATAGACGTTTCATACAATACTTTTCAAAGATAGCTAGACCTATGACCCACTTCTTGGAAAAAGAGGCTCCTTTCATATTCACACAAGAGTGTTTAGAATCCTTTGAGATCCTTAAGGAAAATTTTGACCAAGGCTCTAGTTTTGGTTTCACCAAATTGGGATTTACCTTTTGAGCTCATGTGTGATGCTAGTGATTATGCGGGGGGGGGGGGGGGGGGGGATTTTTGGGACAAAGGATTAACACACACTTCCAACCTATACACTATGCTAGTAAGACAATGACGGGTGCTCAATTGCATTACACTACCACGGAAAAAGAATTGTAAGCCATTATGTATGCTTTTGAGAAATTTCGCCCATATCTTGTTCTTTCGAAGACCATAGTGTATACGGACCATTCCGCCCTTAAGTACCTTATGGCAAAGTAAGATGCTAAGCCTAGATTGTTGAGATGGGATTTGTTGCTCCAAGATTTTTCTATAGAGATTTGAAATGTGTATAGTTGAAGTTCGTTTTTCTCAGTTCTTAGCAAATTGAAAGTCCTAACAAGATCGGGTTTTTAATTGTTTTTGGTTGGTAAAGTTTTTTGGATATTCTATTGCTAATTCAAACAAGCCTTGCTAAAATGAAAAATATCGTCTACTTATATATAAAACAAAGTGCAAATACCAAGTTTTTATTCAATTAAAAATGCTAAAAGTAAATTCCAAGAACTATAAGGACTGAAAATGTAAATTCTTTGAAATTTAAATTCTAAAAATGTAAAGCTAAAAAGTATAAGGACTGAATGTGTAAAATCAGTAAACTATATGGACTTAAGATGAAAACTATTCAAACAAGTAACTAATTTCCAACTAACTTGAAACTAACTAACTAATTTTGCACAAAACTGAAAATGTAAGGACTGCCATTTGAAAACCCTAATTAGTTGGAAAGTTTAGCTAGGATTGAAAACTTCTACTTCAAGGACTAAATGGCAATTTTGAAAACTATTTTACCAAAAACGGGTTTAACACTTCAATAAGCTCGTTTGAGCTTATCTCTCAACCAAATTTGACCAAACAAGTTGCAAACGACTTAAAATCAAATTTTAGCTAGACCTATCCAAGGAATCTGGCTGAAAGTAACTAAAACTCTGTTAAGCTGAATCTAATAAGCATAAAATAAGCTACCAATTAAGCTAAACTTGCACAACTAGATTTTAATGGAAACTCTTGTTAATAAGCTCAAAAGAAAGACGGGAAATCAAGTCTCATGAAAAATGATCAAGTAATAAGCTCAGAATCTGAAAATAAGCCAAAATTGTGCTTATGTTGACTTTCGTTGACCAGAAATTTCAAAAAGCTCAAATTCTCAAAATTTAACCAGGAACACTTATGGAATGAAATTGTGAAAGAAAATTAGCTAGTTGATGAAGTAGAAATAGAGATATGAAAAATCAGTTTGCTCAAGTTACAGAAACTTGCATTTGCTCTTGATCTTAAACTTTTGCTTATTACAAACTCAATTCTTGATACTGTACAGTTTCCTTATACAAATTGAAATTTCATATGTTGAGTGAGAAATGAGACTTGGTTTCACAATATTTCATCAAGTAACAAAGATATGCCAGTCAAATCAAAATCACAACTTTCTGAAACTATGCTTGAATAAAACTGACCCAAACCTTTTTTATGACCTTTTGCCTTTTTGACCAAATACTTGCCTTAAAAGTGACTGAAATCTATTTGTTATGACTTGTTGACTAGAAATGAACAAAAGTTTGACAAATTCTAACACTTGAAAATCAAATCAAAGCTAATGCCAAACACTACTTTTCTGATATTTTTGAAACTTTTATGAAGACTTATTGATCAAATGATTAAGCTGAATTAAAAATGATATCACACTAAGTTTTATAGCCAAAATGAAGTGAATTAGAACTAGTTACAAGTACTCTAACCAACAAGAACTCTAAATGGTTATCAAGGCTAAACTGACTTATGAATGTAGAAAACAGGACAAGTATTTAGTCTAATAAGCAAGGTTAAGCTACTAATAAGCTACAACAACACTGAGACCAGATCAATAACAGGCAAAAACATCTTTTATCATGCAATCAAACAAAGTTAACTAGGAATGAAGCAGGCATTCAACAGTTTAGTGGAACTTGTAACTCAGAAAGTAAAAACCTTTAGCTAAGGCCTCCTTTGGGGAGTAGAGGAGCGTTGAGCTCTCTAATCTAGTGCTAACCACCATCTTAGCACTAGAACACACTATTCATCTACCAATCAACAGCTAACAATCGTCAAATTCGCCATTAATGAACTGAATTCTCCAAAATCTGCTATAGCTTGAACTGGATGAACAAATCAGATACAACAGCTACAATCTTCAAAATTAGTCAGTTATGATCAAGTGATGATCATAACAAACTAACAACTTCACAAAGTAACAATGGTGCAAGTATGAATAGTAGAGAAGTATGAGAATTTGGAGGGAAAAATGGAAATTTGTATTTATTGAATTGAGAAGTAGTTACAAGGTTGGTAATCAGTTACAACTAACTATAACAGACTCAAGAGTTTGTCAGACTCTTGAGTTGTTAAGCTAAAACTAAAAAGAGTTGAGAGAAAACTAAAAGTGTGTGTGATTTCACACTTTCTACAATACAAGAAATGAGAACAATCCATGGTATTTATAGACTGCAAGAGTGAAGTGGTTGGGGTTGGTGACGTGTTAGATCCAATCAGAAACTTCCACCAGTACAAATCAGCTCAATTGGATTTTGCAGGTGATGAACACATTTGGGGTTTTCTTTGTTATTGATCTTGAGTGTAATTGGTTGTCATCATTGGATTTGTCTCTCAAAAACGAGCAAGTTTCATGTTTATACCATCTCTTAAAATTGCTTCTAGCTCAAGAACGATTCTGGCAATATGCGTTGAAGAAGATGACACGTGGCAGGATTTCATTGGCTATGGGAAGTTCACACGGATCATTATCCAAAATGGATAATTTGATTATTGCATGTTGCTTTCCTATTGGCTGAAAAGTGAAGTTAGTGCGCAGCACTGTTAGGATATTGGCCAATCAATGCTTGGCGGCTAGTGGGTAATAAAGGAGGTGAGTTGGCAATCCTTGTCACTTGATTCATGCACTCTCATTGGCTGGTAGCACTTCACACGGATTAAACTTGAATATATTTTCCAAAGTTGGCAGAATTAGACCTTGTACTTGGCAGAATGTAATTTTGAGCTAGTAACTTCATTCTTTTGACAATTTAAGTCCTTCCACTTGTAAACTTGATCAAAAAGCCCCTTTGACTGAGTTGACTTGAGAGTTGACCATATTTGACTTTGATCTTGACTTTTTCATATTTACACTTTTGGTCCTTCATCTTTGGCAGATTGTCAAGATAGGTCCTTTATCTTCAAAGTCTTGTCACATTTGATCCTTCTTTGTCTTTTTCATCAAATTAAGCTTGATTTTCCTTTGTTTGCTTGAAAATGTATCCTTCTTACCTATTTGAGCACAAACACAAAACATACCACATAATTCCGCTTTATAGCACAAAGTTTAGGTATTTTTCTTATGTTTTAGGGTGATTTGTTGATAAATTGATATGAGTTTTTGCTCATATCAAATCCCCTACACTTGAACATTGTCATGTCCTCATGCAATGCTATGTATTAAAGCACAAATTTACATTTTCCTCATAATTAATCCTCCTTGGCCATTTTGGAATGCATCTACACTACTCTATACTTAAATGATGCATGATTTTGATTTTTTAACAATTCAATGAACAAAATACAATTCTATCTATATCTTTTTGGTTTTTCTTGAAATGGTGTTGATGGAAATAACTCATAAAGAATTCAATGACTTTGATTAGGGCTTGGGTACCATGGACATTTATCACCCTCAAGTTTCACTTTCCCCATACCAAGCTTAAAAATGGGATCATTGTATTCACAAGTAAAAAGTGCATCAACTTATTCATGACAATTAAATGTGGAACCGGTTATTATTTGAGCAAATTGCTTGTGGGCAAATTTGTCATCATTCAAGTGTGAAATATAAGAAGTGTAAAATCCAAAAATAAGGAAGCACGGTTTTAATCCTAAGTAATCCTCTCATCCGTTACTTGAAAAACCGCTCACAATTAATACAAGTCCGTTTCAAGAGTAATAAGTCATTCGCCTTATGTGTAAAATCCTCATGTCATGCTTTCATAAGTAGCTACACACTCGCTAAGGAAAGAAAAATAAAACTCACGCAATAATTTACATCCGACGCCTTTTTGAGACCTTGGATCTTCAACCCCGCAACCCGTCAAGGTAATATTGGTTAGAGCAATCTATTGAATCCCCGCAACCCGTCAAGGTAATATTGGAATTCAATAGTCACTATAATTAACACCACATTGCCCCTCTTGGGAGTCTTGTATAATTATTTTATTTTTCTAGCCACTCATATTTTTTCATAAGCCGCTCTTATTTTTCTTTATTCCTCACAAAGAAAGTTTAAAAGAATAAAAGGAAAAACACCCGCTAAATATTGAGCATGACATAAGTCTAGTACACATAAAACGTTCTAACTTAGAATCTTAAGACGTACTTATACCAACCATAAATGATTAGAAAAAAATGCATAAGAGATTACAAACCAATTAAAACCGTTCTTGATTATTTATTAACATATATACATGCGAAGAAAATAGAGGTAAAGAAAAGAAGGGTTTAGCCACAAGTAATTATCATGAAGTTTATCTAGCCCTTTTATACTTGCTTCAACTCTATCATTTCCCATTCTCCACAAATTTAAAATCTCAAATAATGAGAGTGGTGGATGCTTAGCCTAATAGACCAATGAAGGACTACATGGTTAAGGATACTAGCTAGAGAATGCTAAGATAAGCAAACTCGGGTTGAGTCAAAATATCCATGGCGGGCCTAATATGTCAAAGAGATCTAAATTTGTTAAACCATGTCCTTTATTTATATTTTTTTCCTTTTTATATATTTTGATGAAAAATAAAAGAAGAAATATATACAACGCAAATGTGTTATGCAACTGAAAAATGATTAATGCAAAAATTATGAATGCATATTTTTGGTGGCCAAAGTAGATCGAAAATTTGAAAAATGTTTGAAAAATTAATTTTCCATGTTATCATGAAAGACAATGACAAGTTCTAGGTAAGGTCACTTCGATAGAAGACCCCCTTACACTTAAGCTAAACATTGTCCTAAATGTTTAAGAGCATAGAAGTATAAAAACTTCCCCTACACTTATGACAATGAATAGACTTTGCTTATCCCAAGTTAAGGAAAGGACAACTATTAGTGAATACATTTTTAAGCACAAGGTGTCAATGAAAGATCACAATTGTAACGAAGTGAACCGGATACAAGGGCCTCCTCCATAAGCTCTGAAGCATGAAATGAGTGAGCAACCCTACAAACAACATGAAGACAAAAGAAGGTCTCCCCTACACTTATCTCCAAGTCTATACCCTTATTGCTAACCTACAACACTCTAAACCTAGTTATACGATGCTTGAGTTAATGAGTCTCTAGCTCGACTCGTCCCTCAATGAATTAATTCATGGGGAAAATGGGGATCTCTTGGACCATTTCAACGGAAATGTCCTCCCCAAAATAATGTTTCACACGGTGACCATTCACTTTAAAGTTTGGACCATCGGGTTGTGACAACTCAATAGTTCCATATGGAAACACTTGAGCAATAGTGAATGGACCGGACCATCTCGACTTAAGCTTGCCCGCAAAAAGTTTCAACCTTGAGTTAAAGAGGAGAACCAGCTCTCCAACTTTGAACTCACAGTTCTTGATCTTAGCATCATGTAATTTCTTAGTCTTTTCCTAAAGCAAAGAATTTTCATAGGCATTGGCTCTCAATTCATCCATCTCATTAAGTTGAGCTTTCCTATGTGAACCGGCTAGGTTTAAATCAAAATTAGCCCACTTGAGAGCCCAAGATGCCTTGTGTTCTAACTCGAATGGGAGGTGGCACGCTTTACCATAGACAAGCCTATAAGGAGTACAACCAATTGGTGTCTTAAAAGCCGTCCTAAAAGCCCACAAAGCATCATCAAGCTTATCCGACCAAGAAGCTCGATGCTCTCCCACCGTTCTCTCTAAAATTCTCTTTAAACCACGATTTGTGACCTCGGTTTGACCATTGGTTTGAGGGTGATACGCGGTAGAAAGTCTATGATTAACTCCATATTTCTTCATAACTCTCGTGAATTGATCATTACAAAAGTGTGTACCACGATCACTTATGATGGCCCGAGGTACACCAAATCTAGCAAACAATTGCTTTAAGAACTTCACAACAACTCTAGCATCATTGGTAGGTAAGGCTTTAGCCTCCACCCATTTAGACACATAATCCACTGCCACAAGTATATACTTGTTTCCCTTAGAAGATGGAAAAGGTCCCATGAAGTCTATGCCCCATACATCAAAAATCTCACACTCTTGAATAAAATTTTATGGCATCTCATCACGTTGCGTAATTTTTCCTTGTCTTTGACACACATCACAAAATTTTACCATCTCATGGGCATCTTTGTAAATGGAAGGCCAATAGTAACCCGAATCAAAGACTTTCTTGGCGGTATAGTTAGGCCTAAAATGTCCACCCGTAGGTCCTTTATGACATGCTTCTAAGATCTTAAATGCCTCTGGCCCATCTACACACCGTCTAATGATTTGGTTCGCACATTGCTTAAAAAGATAAGGATCATCCCAAAAGTAGTACTTAACTTCCTTAAGAAATTTCTTCTTTTGTTGATAAGTAAGACCCTCAATAAGCACATTTCCCACAAGATAGTTTGCTATATCCGCAAACCAAGGAGTGGCATCCTCTTGGGAAGAGATAGACATGAGCTCCTCTAATGGAAAGGATTCATTGATTTCTTGATGTGTAAATTCTCCTTGAAAAGGATGCTCAAGTCTACTCAAGTGATCCGCCGCTAAATTCTTGTCTCCTTTCTTATCACGAATTTCTATCTTAAACTCTTGAAGCAACAAAACCCATCTCAAAAGCCTAGGCTTAGCATCTTGTTTTGTCATGAGATACTTGAGAGCCGAATGATCCGTATACACTATGGTTTTGGATAGCACAAGGTATGGTCTAAATTTCTCAAAAGCATAGACTATAGCAAGCAACTCTTTTTCCGTGGTAGTGTAATGAAGTTGTGCACCGGTCATGGTTTTACTCGCATAATGTATAGGTTGAAAATGCTTATTCACTCTTTGACCTAAGACGGCCCCCACCGCATAATCACTAGCGTCACACATAAGCTCAAAAGGTAATTCCCAATTTGGAGAAACCAAAACGGGAGCCTTTGTCAATTTCTCCTTAAGAGTCTCAAAAGAGTCCAAACAATCTTGGTTAAAAATGAAAGGAGCCTCTTTTTCCAAGAGGTGAGTCATCGGTCTAGCGATCTTAGAAAAATCTTGTATAAAGCGCCTATAAAATCCCGCATGACCTAAGAAACTCCTCACACCTTTAACCGAGGTGGGTGGGGGAAGCTTAGCAATCACATCAATTTTAGCTCGATCCACTTCTAATCCCTTGTTGGATATTTTGTGTCCTAAAACAATTCCCTCTTTGACCATAAAGTGACATTTCTCCCAATTAAGCACTAAACGTGTTTCCTCACAACGCTTAAGCATTCTCTCTAGATTGGTGAGACATGAGGTAAATGAATTTCCAAAGACGGAAAAATCATCCATAAAAACCTCCATAGTTTGCTCTATCATGTCATGGAAAATCGCCATCATGCACCTTTGAAACGTCCCCGGTGCATTACATAAGCCAAAAGGCATTCTCTTGTAAGTAAATGTACCGTAGGGACAAGTGAATGTGGTCTTTTCTTGATCCTTAGGGTCAATGGGTATTTGTAAATAACCCGAAAAGCCATCAAGAAAGCAATAGTACTCATTTCCCGCTAAGCGTTCAAGCATTTGATCCATAAAAGGTAATGGGAAATGGTCTTTCCTAGTAGCCTCATTGAGTTTCCTATAGTCAATACAAACTCTCCAACCGGTAACAAGTCTTGTAGGAATAAGCTCATTGTTCTCATTAGGCACTACGGTGATTCCACCCTTCTTTGGAACACAATGTACCGGGCTAACCCATGGAGAGTCGGAAATGGGGTAAATCATACCCGCATCAAGGAGTTTAATCACCTCCTTCTTAATGACCTCATGGATTTTTGGGTTAACTCTTCGTTGACTTTGAATGGCAGGTTTGTAATCATCCTCCATAAGGATTTTTTGTGTACAAAAATGTGGATCAATTCCCCTTATGTCGGATATTTTCCATGCTAAGGCTTTCTTGTGTTTCTTAAGGACTTCAATAAGTTGCTCCTTCTCATCCTCTTTCAACTCTTTAGCAATGATCACGGGTAATTGGTCTTTGCCCTCTAAGAAAGCATACTCTAAGTGGGATGGAAGGTCCTTAAGTTCAATTGGAGGTGGACTCTCTATAGAAGGTTTTACTATGGAAGGATCCTCATTGGTAACTTCCTGTGGAGTAGGAGAAGGAATAGGGTCCTCATTGAGCAACTTTTGGATAGTAAGAATATCTTCTTCCCAATTAATGGGAGAATCATCATCACCAAGAAAGTTTGACTCAAATTCCTCCAAGAGGAAATCACTCTCTCCAAAAGGTGTTAAAGAGGGAGCAATTGAGGCCACGGTTTCAACATGGGGCATCTCATCACTAGTACTCTTGCAAGCATCATGTAAGTGTTCATCACACACTTCATCTAACACATCAACTATGTTAATAGTCTCACATGGTCTAGACTCTTTAACCTCTTTCCTATCACAAACTTTCCCTAACTTAAACACCACTTTCTCATCCTCTACTCTCATAATTAGTTCTCCTTCCGCCACATCTATCAAAGTACGACCCTTCTCAAAAACGGTCTACCAACAATCAAAGGAACTCTAGGATCCATGTCATAATCAACCACTATAAAGTCGGCCGGAAATGTAAACTTATCCACACCTACAAACACATCCTCCGCTATACCTACGGGGTAAGCTATGGTTCGGTTGGCTAATTCAAGGGTCATCCTAGTGGGAGTGAGCTCGGGAAGAGAGAGTTTTTTCCAAACCGATAAAGGCATGAGGTTAATGCTTGCCCCTAGATCCGCCAAAGCCATGCAATTTTCTACACCGGGAAAATTACAAGGTATCAAGAAGCGCCCCGGATCTCCAAGTTTTGTTGGTAAGGTTTTAAGTAGCACGGCGGAACAATTTTCATTAAGGGATGTGTTGGGCAAATCAACCAATTTTTCTTTGTTTGAGAGTAAATCCTTGAACATCTTAGCAAACTTTGGCATATAAGCAAGAGCTACCGCAAAGGATATGTTGATGTTAAGTTGCTTGAACATCCTTAAGAAATTTGAGACTTGGATGTCATCCTTGTTCTTTAACTTTTCCTTTTTCAACCTTGAAGGATATGGAAGAGTTGGTTTTAGTGTAGGTGGAATAGGTGTTGTAGTGGAAGATTTGTCTTTGTTAGCTTCTTCATTGGGAGGCGTGGAAGGTAGAGGAGAAGTAGGAATTGGTTGAGAAAGTGTGTTTGATTGAATGGGAGCATTTTGAGGTGGTGAAGTAGAGGTAGAAGGCTTGTCACAAGTAGGAACAAAAGTGGGTGGAACAATAGGAGGTTTAGGAGGTGAAGGATCCTTTGTTGTCTTTCCACTTCTTGTCGTAATAGCATTGACATTTGCCCTTGGATTTGTTTGTGTGTTCAAAGGTAAAGCCCCTTGTGGTCTTTGATTGAATGCCATTAAAAGCCTATTGGTTTGTGTATCCAATGCAAGTTTCATTTGGTCATTCATTCTCTTTTCAATTTCACGAATTCTCTTGTCAACATACTCATGAGTCTCTTGTATCCCATATCCTTGATTTTGAAGTTGAGGGTAAGCTTGATTTGGTATTTGAGAATATCCTTGATTTGGGAAAGGTGGAAGTGGTTGATTAAATCCTTGATGTGGTGGATAAAAGTTATTTCCTTGATGTAGAACATTGTTGGGTGCCTTGTAGTTATTTCCTTGGTAATGTGATCTTGTACCTTGATTCCTTTGTAACACTTAAGAAGGATTTTGTTGAAGTTGGGTGGGTGGTTAGGGTGGGAACCCGATGGAGTAAGGTAATTTTGGGACTTGTAAGAAAGGTTATTGGGATTGATATTTGGCTTGAAGTGTTCACGATGTTCCTCTTGGTAAGCATAACATTCCCCTTGATAACCTTGCACCTTATCACATTGTTCATAGGAATGGGGACCTCCACAAGTTACACAAGAAAGAGTAATGGCATTCACATCATTTGAAGAATTGTTCAATGAAAGGCTCTTAATAGCTTGAATCATTTCTTGTTGTGCCTTAAAATTCCTCTCACTATCTCTATCCATCTTTTGAATGATCTCTTGTTGATACTTGAGGAATTGGTTATCACAAGGTGCTTGAGAATTGTTTTGGATAACATGAACCCTTTCTTCACATGGAGAATTTGTTTGAACCATTGCTTTAGTCTCAATGATGTCCAAAGCCTCTTGAATGGATTTACGAAGAATATTCCCTCCCGCAGAAGCATTGAGTGAATCTTGGTGATGAGGTTTAAGGCCATCATAGAAAGTATTGATTTGGTGAACTTCATCCAATCCATGGTTAGGGCATCGCCTCAATAACTCTCTAAACTTCTCCCAAGCATCACTAAAGGATTGACTAGGTTTTTGTTGAAAGCCTATAATTAAGTTCCTCAAAGCCGTAGTCTTAGATAGGGGAAAGAACTTGTTCAAAAACTTAGTGGTGAAACCATCCCATGTGGTGATACTATCGGGTGGTTGGGTGTCTAACCAATGCTTAGCGGGTCCTCTAGTGAAAATGGCACCAATATCAACTTAATAGCATCATGTGGAACTCCATTGTACTTAAGGGTATTGCAAAGAGCAAGGAATCTCTTAAGGTGATCATGAGGATTATCATTCTTGTGACCATAGAAAGGTGTGTTTAAAACCAAGGTAATCATAGCCGTTTTTAGCTCAAATGAATTTGCGGGAATGTCAGGAATCTTGATAGCATCGGCATATACGTGAACATTGGATTGCAAACGTTCCATCAAAGAACGATTATCAACAGCCACGGCTTCTTATTGTGGATGAATCAAAGCACGATTCTCGTGACCGGCTTGATGGACGGTGGTGGTCTTACTCTTTCTCTTTTTCTTCCTTTTCGGAGGAAGAGGTTGTACACCAATCGGTATTTGTGCACGCCCGCGAGTGAGCATGCAACTCAATACGAGGAATGAGAGAGAAGCTCTCGTGTGACTTTGAAGAGAAAAGGATTATCCTCTTCGAGTTTCAATATGAAATATCCACAAGAAAATAATAATATATGTATGTATTACTTGGGTGCAAGACCCCCAATGAAGCCTTCGTTCTTAGAATACTCACAAGTGAACGGGGGGTTAGGTGGCGCGAAGCACTTAAGTACCTATTGACCCTTAGATGGCATTTTATAGCACATCGCCTTTCTATTCACTTAATTGTTTGTATTCTTCGAATTGTTGCTTATTGGAAGTATGTATCTATTCTTGCTTTATTTTGTTTGATCGATACACGTGTCAAGGACCGAAACGCCCCTCAACACGGTGTATTGCATTGGCAATACTTATGGAAGATATGTAAATTGGTTGTTCTTATACGTATACGTATTTACTTATAATAATATATGGAAAATATTTTTGTATTTATGAGTTTTTAAGAGAAAATACTATATGTACATAAAAACCGAGAGAATCCAATAATATATATTTTTGGGTGCAATCTCTTAGGAAAAAGATTGCTTTTTGGATTTTTTAATATGTTTGGTCAATTCTTTAGGAAAATAATTGTTTTGTTAATTTTTTAGTTTTTATATATTTTTATATTTTTGATTTTTATTTGTTTTTTATTTATGATACGTAAAAATAACGTTCACTAGGTGAACGGATCCAAAAAGCCAATGAAAACCGTCAATCGATAGTCTCTCGTAAAGTCAAAGAACCGGCAGCGGCGCCATTTGAAATGTGTATAGTTGAAGTTCGTTTTTCTCAGTTCTTAACAAATTGAAAGTCCTAACAAGATCGGGTTTTTAATTGTTTTTGGTTGGTAAAGTTTTTTGGATATTCTATTGCTAATTCAAACAAGCCTTGCTAAAATGAAAAATATCGTCTACTTATATGTAAAACAAAGTGCAAATACCAAGTTTTTATTCAATTAAAAATGCTAAAAGTAAATTCCACAAACTATAAGGACTGAAAATGTAAATTCTTTGAAATTTAAATTCTAAAAATGTAAAGCTAAAAAGTATAAGGACTGAATGTGTAAAATCAGTAAACTATATGGACTTAAGATGAAAACTATTCAAACAAGTAACTAATTTCCAACTAACTTGAAACTAACTAACTAATTTTGCACAAAACTGAAAATGTAAGGACTGCCATTTGAAAACCCTAATTAGTTGGAAAGTTTAGCTAGGATTGAAAACTTCTTAATACTTCAAGGACTAAATGGCAATTTTGAAAACTATTTTACCAAAAACGGGTTTAACACTTCAATAAGCTCGTTTGAGCTTATCTCTCAACCAAATTTGACCAAACAAGTTGCAAACGACTTAAAATCAAATTTTAGCTAGACCTATCCAAGGAATCTGGCTGAAAGTAACTAAAACTCTGTTAAGCTAAACATTGAATTTATCAACAAATCACTCTAAAAACACAAGAAAAATACCTAAACTTTGTGCTATAAAGCGGAATTATGTGGTATGTTTTGTGTTTGTGCTCAAATAGGTAAGAAGGATACATTTTCAAGCAAACAAAGGAAAATCAAGCTTAATTTGATGAAAAAGACAAAGAAGGATCAAATGTGACAAGACTTTAAAGATAAAGGACCTATCTTGACAATCTGCCAAAGATGAAGGACCAAAAGTGTAAATATGACAAAGGCAAGATCAAAGTCAAATATGGTCAACTCTCAAGTCAACTCAGTCAAAGGGGCTTTTTGATCAAGTTTACAAGTGGAAGGACTTAAATTGTCAAAAGAATGAAGTTACTAGCTCAAAATTACATTCTGCCAAGTACAAGGGCTAATTCTGCCAACTTTGTAAAATATATTCAAGTTTAATCCGTGTAAAGTGCTACCAGCCAATGAGAGTGTATGAATCAAGTGACAAGGATTGCCAACTCACCTCATTTATTACCCACTAGCCGCCAAGCATTGATTGGCCAATATCCTAACAGTGATGCGCACTAACTTCACTTTTCAGCCAATAGGAAAGCAACATGCAATAATCAAATTATCCATTTTGGATAATGATCCGTGTGAACTTCCCATAGCCAATGAAATCCTGCCACGTGTCATCTTCTTCAACGCATATTGCCAGAATCGTTCTTGAGCTAGAAGCAATTTCAAGAGATGGTATAAACATGAAACTTGCTCGTTTTCTAGAGACAAATCCAATGATCACAACCAATTACACTCAAGATCAATAACAAAGAAAACCCCAAATGTGTTCATCACCTGCAAAATCCAATTGAGCTGAATTGTACACGTGGAAGTTTCTGATTGGATCTAACACGTCACCAACCCCAACCACTTCACTCCTGCAGTCTATAAATACCATGGATTGTTCTCATTTCTTGTGTGGTAGAAAGTGTGAAATCACACACACTTTTAGTTTTTCTCTCAACTCATTTTAGTTTTAGCTTAACAACTCAAGAGTCTGACAAACTCTTGAGTCGGTTATAGTTAGTTGTAACTGATTACCAGCCTTGTAACTACTTCTCAATTCAATAAATACAAATTTCCATTTTTCCCTCCAAATTCTCATACTTCTCTACTATTCATACTTGCACCATTGTTACTTTGTGAAGTTGTTAGTTTGTTATGATCATCACTTGATCATAACTGACTAATTTGAAGATTGTAGCTGTTGTATCTGATTTGTTCATCCAGTTCAAGCTATAGCAGATTTTGGAGAATTCAGTTCATTAATGGCAAATTTTATGATTGTTAGCTATTGATTAGTAGATGAATAGTGTGTTCTAGTGCTAAGGTGGTGGTTAGCACTAGATTAGAGAGCTCAGCGCTCCTCTACTCCCTAAAGGAGGCCTTAGCTAAAGGTTTTTACTTTCTGAGTTACAAGTTCCACTAAACTGTTGAATGCCTGCTTCATTCCTAGTTAACTTTGTTTGATTGCATGATAAAAGATGTTTTAGCCTGTTATTGATCTGATCTCAGTTTTGTTGTAGCTTATTAGTAGCTTAACCTTGCTTATTAGACTAAATACTTGTACTGTTTTCTACATTCATCAGTCAGTTTAGCCTTGATAACCATTTAGAGTTCTTGTTGGTTAGAGTACTTGTAACTAGTTCTAATTCACTTCATTTTGGCTATAAAACTTAGTGTGATATCATTTTTAATTCAGCTTAATCATTTGATCAATAAGTCTTCATAAAAGTTTCAAAAATATCAGAAAAGTAGTGTTTGGCATTAGCTTTGATTTGATTTTCAAGTGTTAGAATTTGGCAAACTTTTGTTCATTTCTAGTCAACAAGTCATAAAAAATAGATTTCAGTCACTTTTAAGGCAAGTATTTGGTCAAAAAGGCAAAAGGTCATAAAAAAGGTTTGGGTCAGTTTTATTCAAGCATAGTTTCAGAAAGTTGTGATTTTGATTTGACTGGAATATCTTTGTTACTTGATGAAATATTGTGAAACCAAGTCTCATTTCTCACTCAACATATGAACTTTCAATTTGTATAAGGAAACTGTACAGTATCAAGAATTGAGTTTGTAATAAGCAAAAGTTTAAGATCAAGAGCAAATGCAAGTTTCTGTAACTTGAGCAAACTGATTCTTCATATCTCTATTTCTACTTCATCAACTAGCTAATTTTCTTTCACAATTTCATTCCATTAGTGTTCCTGGTTAAATTTTGAGAATTTGAGCTTTTTGAAATTTCTGGTCAACGAAAGTCAACATAAGCATAATTTTGGCTTATTTTCAGATTCTGAGCTTATTACTTGATCATTTTTCATGAGACTTGATTTCCCGTCTTTCTTTTGAGCTTATTAACAAGAATTTCCATTAAAATCTAGTTGTGCAAGTTTAGCTTAATTGGTAGCTTATTTTGTGCTTATTAGATTCAGCTTAACCATTTGAAATGTGTATAGTTGAAGTTCGTTTTTCTCAGTTCTTAACAAATTGAAAGTCCTAACAAGATCGGGTTTTTAATTGTTTTTGGTTGGTAAAGTTTTTTGGATATTCTATTGCTAATTCAAACAAGCCTTGCTAAAATGAAAAATATCGTCTACTTATATGTAAAACAAAGTGCAAATACCAAGTTTTTATTCAATTAAAAATGCTAAAAGTAAATTCCACAAACTATAAGGACTGAAAATGTAAATTCTTTGAAATTTAAATTCTAAAAATGTAAAGCTAAAAAGTATAAGGACTGAATGTGTAAAATCAGTAAACTATATGGACTTAAGATGAAAACTATTCAAACAAGTAACTAATTTCCAACTAACTTGAAACTAACTAACTAATTTTGCACAAAACTGAAAATGTAAGGACTGCCATTTGAAAACCCTAATTAGTTGGAAAGTTTAGCTAGGATTGAAAACTTCTTAATACTTCAAGGACTAAATGGCAATTTTGAAAACTATTTTACAAAAAACGGGTTTAACACTTCAATAAGCTCGTTTGAGCTTATCTCTCAACCAAATTTGACCAAACAAGTTGCAAACGACTTAAAATCAAATTTTAGCTAGACCTATCCAAGGAATCTGGCTGAAAGTAACTAAAACTCTGTTAAGCTGAATCTAATAAGCACAAAATAAGCTACCAATTAAGCTAAACTTGCACAACTAGATTTTAATGGAAATTCTTGTTAATAAGCTCAAAATAAAGACGGGAAATCAAGTCTCATGAAAAATGATCAAGTAATAAGCTCAGAATCTGAAAATAAGCCAAAATTGTGCTTATGTTGACTTTCGTTGACCAGAAATTTCAAAAAGCTCAAATTCTCAAAATTTAACCAGGAACACTAATGGAATGAAATTGTGAAAGAAAATTAGCTAGTTGATGAAGTAGAAATAGAGATATGAAAAATCATTTTGCTCAAGTTACAGAAACTTGCATTTGCTCTTGATCTTAAACTTTTGCTTATTACAAACTCAATTCTTGATACTGTACAGTTTCCTTATACAAATTGAAAGTTCATATGTTGAGTGAGAAATGAGACTTGGTTTCACAATATTTCATCAAGTAACAAAGATATGCCAGTCAAATCAAAATCACAACTTTCTGAAACTATGCTTGAATAAAACTGACCCAAACCTTTTTTATGACCTTTTGCCTTTTTGACCAAATACTTGCCTTAAAAGTGACTGAAATCTATTTGTTATGACTTGTTGACTAGAAATGAACAAAAGTTTGCCAAATTCTAACACTTGAAAATCAAATCAAAGCTAATGCCAAACACTACTTTTCTGATATTTTTGAAACTTTTATGAAGACTTATTGATCAAATGATTAAGCTGAATTAAAAATGATATCACACTAAGTTTTATAGCCAAAATGAAGTGAATTAGAACTAGTTACAAGTACTCTAACCAACAAGAACTCTAAATGGTTATCAAGGCTAAACTAACTGATGAATGTAGAAAACAGGACAAGTATTTAGTCTAATAAGCAAGGTTAAGCTACTAATAAGCTACAACAACATTGAGATCAGATCAATAACAGGCTAAAACATCTTTTATCATGCAATCAAACAAAGTTAACTAGGAATGAAGCAGGCATTCAACAGTTTAGTGGAACTTGTAACTCAGGAAGTAAAAACCTTTAGCTAAGGCCTCCTTTGGGGAGTAGAGGAGCGCTGAGCTCTCTAATCTAGTGCTAACCACCACCTTAGCACTAGAACACACTATTCATCTACCAATCAACAGCTAACAATCATCAAATTCGCCATTAATGAACTGAATTCTCCAAAATCAGCTATAGCTTGAACTAGATGAACAAATCAGATACAACAGCTACAATCTTCAAAATTAGTCACTTATGATCAAGTGATGATCATAACAAACTAACAACTTCACAAAGTAACAATGGTGCAAGTATGAATAGTAGAGAAGTATGAGAATTTGGAGGGAAAAATGGAAATTTGTATTTATTGAATTGAGAAGTAGTTACAAGGCTGGTAATCAGTTACAACTAACTATAACAGACTCAAGAGTTTGTCAGACTCTTGAGTTGTTAAGCTAAAACTAAAAAGAGTTGAGAGAAAACTAAAAGTGTGTTATTTCACACTTTCTACAATACAAGAAATGAGAACAATCCATGGTATTTATAGACTGCAGGAGTGAAGTGGTTGGGGTTGGTGACGTGTTAGATCTAATCAGAAACTTCCACGTGTACAAATCAGCTCAATTAGATTTTGCAGGTGATGAACACATTTGGGGTTTTCTTTGTTATTGATCTTGAGTGTAATTGGTTGTGATCATTGGATTTGTCTCTCAAAAACGAGCAAGTTTCATGTTTATACCATCTCTTGAAATTGCTTCTAGCTCAAGAACGATTCTGGCAATATGCGTTGAAGAAGATGACACGTGGCAGGATTTCATTGGCTATGGGAAGTTCACACGGATCATTATCCAAAATGGATAATTTGATTATTGCATGTTGCCTTCCTATTGGCTGAAAAGTGAAGTTAGTGCGCAACACTGTTAGGATATTGGCCAATCAATGCTTGGCGGCTAGTGGGTAATAAATGAGGTGAGTTGGCAATCCTTGTCACTTGACTCATGCACTCTCATTGGCTGGTAGCACTTCACACGGATTAAACTTGAATATATTTTCCAAAGTTGGCAGAATTAGCCCTTGTACTTGGCAGAATGTAATTTTGAGCTAGTAACTTCATTCTTTTGACAATTTAAGTCCTTCCCCTTGTAAACTTGATCAAAAAGCCCCTTTGACTGAGTTGACTTGAGAGTTGACCATATTTGACTTTGATCTTGACTTTGTCATATTTACACTTTTGGTCCTTCATCTTTGGCAGATTGTCAAGATAGGTCCTTTATCTTCAAAGTCTTGTCACATTTGATCCTTCTTTGTCTTTTTCATCAAATTAAGCTTGATTTTCCTTTGTTTGCTTGAAAATGTATCCTTCTTACCTATTTGAGCACAAACACAAAACATACCACATAATTCCGCTTTATAGCACAAAGTTTAGGTATTTTTCTTGTGTTTTTAGGGTGATTTGTTGATAAATTGATATGAGTTTTTGCTCATATCAAGATTCGTGATAAAAAGGGAGCCGAGAATTTAGCCGCGGATCATTTTAGTAGACTTGAGCATCCTTTTCAAGGAGACTTGCCTCATAAGGAAATAAATGAATCTTTTCCACTTGAGTAACTCATGTCTATCTCTTCACAAGAGGATGCCACCCCTTGGTTTGTGGATATTTCAAACTATCTTGTGGGAGATATGCTAATTAAGGGTCTTACTTCCCAACAAAAGAAGAAGTTTCTAAAAGAAGCCAAATATTACTTTTGGGACGACCCTTACCTCTTTAGGCAATGTGCGAATCAAATCATAAGACGATGTGTAGATGGGCCTGAAGCTTTTAAGATCTTAGAAGCCTGCCATAAAGGACACACGGGGGGGGGGGGGGGGGGGGGGGGGCATTTTGGGCCTAACTACACGGCTAAGAAAGTCTTTTATTCGGGTTATTATTGGCCTTCAATCTACAAGGATGCCCAAGAGATAGTGAAATATTGTGATGTATACCAAAGACAAGGAAAAATCAATCAACGTGATGAGATGTCACAAAATTTCATACAAGAGTGTGAGATATTTGATGTGTGGGGCATAAAATTTATGGGACCTTTTCCATATTTTAAGGGAAATAAGTACATACTCGTAGCGGTTGATTATGTTTCAAAGTGGGTTGAGGCTAAGGCCTTGCCTACTAATGATGCTCGAGTTATAGTGAAATTCTTGAAGCAATTGTTTGTTAGATTTAGTATCCCTCGTGCCATTATTAGTGATCGCGGGACTCATTTTTGTAATGATCAATTTACTCGAGTCATGAAGAAATATGGTGTTAACCATAGACTTTCTACCGCGTATCACACAAAAACCAATGGGCAAACCGAGGTCACTAATCGAGGTTTGAAAAGAATTTTGGAACGTATGGTGGGAGAGCATCGAGCTTCATGGGCGCATAAACTTGATGATGCATTGTGGGCTTTTCGAACCGCATATAAGACACCTATAGGTTGCACACCTTATCGTCTTGTATATGGAAAGGCATGCCATCTTCCTTTTGAGTTAGAACACAAGGCTTCATGGGCATTAAAATGGGCTAACTTTGATCTTAATCAAGTCGGTTCACATAGGAAAAACCAACTTAATGAGATGAATGAGCTTAGAACCGATGCTTATGAGAATTTATTGCTTTACAAGGAAAAAACTAAGCAACTTCATGATGCCAAGATTAAGAACTGTGAGTTAAAATTTGGAGATTCAGTTTTACTCTACAACTCACGGTTGAAACTTTTTGTATGCAAGGTTAAGTCACGATGGACCGGTCCATTCACTATAGCTCAAGTGTTTCCATATGGGACCATTGAGTTATCTCAACCAAATGGCCCAAATTTTAAAGTGAATGATCATCGCGTGAAGCATTATTTCGTTGAAATGGTCCAAGACACCCCCATTTTCCCCATGAATTAATTCATTGTGGGAAGATTCGAGCTAGAGACTCTTTAAATCAATCTTGAATAACTAGGTTAGATCATCATTTTTTTGAACGGCTAGGTTAGATCATCTAGAGTAGACTTTGGTAGGTTAGGAATAATAAAAGGGTGATATAGTCGAGATGAAGTGTAGGGGGTGCCTATCTTTTGTCTTTTTGGTGTTTGTAGGGTTGCTCTCTCTCATTTCATGCATGGAGCTTATGGAGGAGGCCCTCGTATCGGGTTCACTTTGATACTTCTGTGATTCACACTTGACTATTCATAATGTCTAAAATGAATTCGCTTTAGTAGACCTTTCCTTAGCTCGAGTTAAACAAAGTACGCAATGTCCTAAGTGTAAGGGAGTTTACTCCAATACTCTTAAACATTGAAGACAATGTTTATCTTAAGTGTAGGGGGTCTTCTATCGAAGTGGCCTTGCCTAGACCATTGGCTTTGCCTTCATGATAATTGGGAAAATTAAATTTTCAAACATTTTTCAAATTTTTGATCTACTTTGGCAACAAAAATATTGCGTTCATATTTTTGCATAAATCATTTTTCATTTGCATAACACATTTTGCATTGTCTTTTATTTCTTTTGTTATTCAAAAATATGTGAAAAAGAAAATAATATATAATAAAGGATATGGTTTAACAAGTTTAGAAGTCTTTGACATATTAGGCCCATCATGAATATTTTGACTCAACCCTAGTTTGCTTTTCAAGCTTACTCTAGCTAGTATCCTTAACCATGTAAACCTTTATTGGTTATTAGGTTAAGCATCCACGAGTCTCATTATTTGAGATTTTAAACTATGGAGAACGAGAGATGATAGAGTTTGAAGTAAGTGTAAAGGGCTAGATAAACCTCATATTAATTACTTGTGACTATTATACCCCCTTTCGTAACCTTTAATTTCTTCTCAAAGCATGTATATATTGTTAATAAATAATCAAGAACGGTTTTTATTGGTTTGTATTCTCTTATTCATTTTTGACTAATCATTCGTGGTTGGTATAAGTACGTCTTAAAATTCTAAGTTAGAACGTTTTATGTGTACTAGACTTTTGTCATGCTTAATACTTAGCGGGTGTTTTTTTTAATTATTTTTCTGTTCTTTGTGAGGAATCAAGAAAAATAAGAGCGACTTATAAAAAATTGAGTGGCTAGAAAAAAAAATTATACAAGACTCCCAAGAGTGGCAGTGTGGTGTTAATTATAGTAGCTATTAAATTCGAATATTACTCTCACAAGGGTTGTGGCGATTTAATAGTTGCTACAATCCAATATTACTCTCACAAGGGTTGCGCGATTGAAGATCCAAGGTCTCAAAAAGGCGGCGGATGTAAATTATTGCGTGAATTTTATTTTTCTTTTCTTCGCGAGTGAGTAGCTACTTATTAATGCATGACATAAGTTTCTTACACATAAGGCGAATGACTTATTATTTTAGGTCGGACTTATATCAATTGTGGGCGGGATTCTCAAGTAATGGATAAGATGGTTACTTAGGATTAAAACCGTGCATCCTTATTTTCATATTTTACATTTCTTATATTTTACACCAAATAAAGACAAATTCGCTCAAAAGCAATTTGATCCATTAATATTAGATAGAGGCAAAATAAGTGGGGGTATAATGGTAACACAATTAATTTGTATGAATAAGTCGATGCACTTTTACTTATAATGATCTCGTTTTTAAGCTTGGTATGGGAAAAGTGAAACTCGAGGATGATAAATATTCATGGTACAAAAGCCCTAATCAAAGTCATAGATTTCTGTATGAGTTATTTTCATCAAACCATTTCAAGAAAATAGAAAAATAAATAAATAGAGTTTATGTTTTGCATTGCATTCCTAAAAATTAAAAATCATGCATCATGTAGCATAGTATATTATATTAAATCAAAAAATGGCCAAGGTGGATTAATTATGAGAAAATATACTTTAAAGCTTTGAAATATTGCACTGAATGAGGCCACGGCAATGATCAAGTGTAGGGGATTTGATATGAGTGAAATCTCATATCAATTATAAGATATAAAACCCTAAAACACAAGGAAAATACCAAGTTTTAATGTGATAAAACAAAACTTGTGGTATTCTTTGTTGTTTGTGATTGTGTAGGTAAAATGATATGATTTGGTGCAAACACGAATTTCAAGGCATGATTATGAAGAAAAAGAAAAAAGATGGACCTATTTTGACAAGTCTCCGAAGCTCAAGGGCTTTACAAGAATATTTAAAAAGCTGAAGGATTAAAGTGCCAATTCAAGAAATTCAAGGAGTCAAAGATGCTAAGTCAACAAATTTAAGGGTTCATTTTGGCAAGACAACAAAGTCATAGGGCTTAATACGTTGATTCTACGAAGTTCCTATGCTCAAAACATAATCTGCCAAAGTTTGAGGGTATAAACTGCCAAGTTGGAAACTTAAATCAAGCTTAATCCATGTGAAACACCTTCTAGCCAATCAGAATAGCCAATACCCTCACATGGATCATTGACCCCAGTCAATGCCATTAATGAGCCGCCAAGCATTAAATTAGCAAATCTTCATAGTAATTCCCACTATCCTCTATTCGGCAAATAAGAGAGCTTCATTTAATATCACATGGATCACACTATTCCTTTGGATAGTGATCCGTGTGATAATTTACATATTTCATACTACCAGACTGCCACGTGTCAACTTCTACATTCCTAAAATTTTAGAGACGAAGGAGGTTGTTTCAGAGAGAGCTGTCAACATGAAAAATGATCATTGGGATGAGACGAATCCATATCTACCACTCAATTAGATCCAAACTCATTCATGATTAAAACCCCAATTCGATCAAGAACACTTCAAGAGCAATTGCCAGACTTTGGACACGTGGAAGATTTATAGTGGAGCAAACACGTCATGGACCTCAACTTCGTTTCATTTCTTGTCTAATTGATTATTAGTTCTCATTTTATGTATGTATAAAGTGTGTAATTTCACACACTTAGTTAAAATTCTCTCATTTTCTTCCCTTCATAGTTTGACAGCTTTAGAGTGTCTGACAAACACTCTAAAGTTTGTTAGTAGTTAGTTGTAACAGATTCATCCACTTAACTTCCATTAATAGAACTTCAATTTCACATTCACTCTTAATTTACATATTTCATACTATCCTATTGTTCATCTCCAATTATCCATTGATTCTGTTATCCAAACTTGGATAACAGAATGTGTTGAGTGTTTTAGAAGCATTGTTTGATCAAAATTGTTGCAGTTGATAGCTCAGACATCCATTTCTTGCTTTTTTTACCAAGTCAGACAGCAGATAGAGAGTTGATGATGATCCATGGAGTTTTATGGTGTTTTGGTGATTGTAGATAGTTGATTTGGTGTTTGATGAGTAACAAAAGCAAGTTTAGCACTTGTTTCTCGAACAAAGGAGGCTTCAAGGCTAAAAAGTGCTCTTTCCTGTTTTAAATTCCTCTAAAAAAGATTAACATGCTCAATTCAGTTCCTTAGTGTAACTCTGGTTGAATTTTCATGCTACTTGTTCTATTTGACCTATTTGATTTGTGTGAGTAGTTGTAGCCTTGATCTCTTAGCCTAAATCTGTTTAGCCTTGCTTTATATCTGTTTCATAACTTAAGTGTTGTTTGGTGTAGCTGTGATCTTTTAATTCTGTTAATGAATTGTAGTAATTCTTGTTTGCAGTCACTAGTTAACTGACAGAAAACACTTGTGCGCCAAGTTTTAGAGTCAAAGATAAAGTCAAACAGGCAAATGAACATATAAAAGTTTGGGTCAGATTATACTTGTTAAAACAACCATTTTCAAGAGTCTAGAACTTAATCATTACTTTTAGTTAAACCTTGTGCTTTAGTGTTCTGAATAGCTTATTATATGAACTTTTAGGATTGATAAATCTAAAGTCTTGAATTGCACTGTAGAATAAGCTAAATAAGCCTAAAAGTCTCTGTAACAAAAGTGCTTTATGTCAAGTCTGATTTCCATTTCCCAGAGATTTACTTCATAAAACTTGCAATTTTCTTTCACAATTCAGTTACAAAAGTGTTAAAAATAAGATTTAAGCTTGGTCAACTTTTGGTCAACAAAAGTTAACGAAAGTCAACATAAGCTCATTTTTAGCTTATTTCGGATTCTGACTTATTTTGTTTATGAAATTTGAAATTTCTTGGACATGTCTTAATCTTTTGGGCTTTTAGATGTTTCTTGTGAGTTTTAGTCAAAGTGCTTATTCCAAAGTGCTTATTTCAATAAAAGTGCTTATTTGAAAAGCTAAAATCTGTAGACCATTACAACTTATTTCCTTTTACATGTCTAGCTTATTTTCAATTCTAAATCTTTTAAAATTGGTTTCAGCTTAAATGGTCAATTAGAACTCCAGATATAGCTAAAAAAAGACTTAGCCCGTTTTTGGTTAATATTTCATAAAAATTTGCACTTAGGTCCTTGGAGTTGTTAATCTTATTCAAATTCTGTTAATTAGTTAAAGTTTGTTATAATTTGCAGTTGAGTCCTTTTGGTTGTTAGGGTTGCTGAATTTTGTTACAAGTTTGTTAATTGGTTAATTTTGGCATTTAGTTTGCATATTTTACATTTTCAGTCCTTATAGTTTACAAGTTTTCATAATTGGTACTTGTACTTTTGAACTTTACATTTTGGCCTTTAATTCATACTTGTGCATTAGCAACTTGTACTTTGTGCTTATTTGGTTTGTTTGCAATGTGTTTTTAGTGTAATACGTATACGTAGGTGATAATATTTTTACCTTTTTAACTGTTTTGTGACAATTAGACATAGATTACCAAAATTTTACTTTCACAACCAAAAACAATTACGTGGCTTACTTGATATGGATTAATCAATTCGTAAAGACCGAAAGAAAAACGAACCTTAAAAGTGAAATATTAGGTATCAATTTTTTTACTCTGCTTTTTCGTTTAAAAACATGGTCTTTGACCACAGTTCTTTATCTTTAAGGAACCGCGGCCAAGATAATGAACCGCGGTGACAAAATATTTTTTGGTCTTTTCTTTCTGACTCTTTAAGTTTCTGGAGAAAATTTAGGGTTTTTGAAAACTTGTTTCCTTGATTTTAAAAATACCCCAAAGTCTTTTCTCAATGGTCGAGATATATTTTTGCATTGTTAATTCACTTTAAAAACGTTTTCCATACGTTCCTGCAATTGCTAACGAACATACGTACGCAATATGTATGGGTCACACAATCATAGCGAGAAAAACATATTATGGAGGATTCCCGGATTATCGAAAATATGTCATTACTACGTGTCTAGATAATTGCACCTCCAACATTGTTTTCACTTTCAAACAAAAGTCTTTTAGTCAAAGTCGTGTTTGATGTTTCTTGTGTGTTTTATAGTCTTTATTTGCTCTTTAGCATAACTTTAAGATAAGTTAGACTCGAATATTAGGATTTGCTGAATTGGACAAATTCCTTCCATCCTTTTAAATACCCCTCTGTCTACGGATCTTTAAATATATGTGGCTCCTTATATTTAAGGAACCGCATACATATTTATTGAGTCGCGATCATAATCCTTAAACTCGTGTTTTCTTAGACCTATTTTTCTGAACCACCCTAATTATTCCAACATTTAATGGAATATTAGTTTCTACCCTTTGACCATTCCTTAAATATATTGTGCTTTCTCTATATAACCTACAAATTTTTGCATCTCTTCCTCCACAAAGAAAAAATTACTCACAAAATGAAAGCCTTTATTCACCACCATTTTCTCCAATTTCACTTAACCGAAACTCACCCAAGAACACCCCAAATCCAACCACTTCTCCTTCTAAGGAAATTGATTATGAAAACTCTTCTTTTCCACTTCATCCCTTTTGTGTTCTTCCTTCATCACATGATAATGTCATGCATCATGGAACACATCAACATCTTGTCATGTCTCACATCTATGATGAGTTGAGGTTCATCAAACAACTTATAGTTAAGCCCCTACTTAACTATGATTACAAGAACATCATCAACCTTCTCCACCAAATTCCGCTACTACACCGTCTTCTAATTAATCAAGTGTCCTGCTTATTAATAAGACATCTAATTTAAGCAAATCTTAAGATTCTAGTGTAACTAGGATTAAAATTATGTTTAAGTTTTAGGCTTGTGTTTCATATATCTTTATATGATATTTTATTTTATTGTATCGTTTCATGTTTTCTCAACATGATTTATCTATGGATCTTGAATCTTTTGATCTTGTGTTCTTTATTTTATTTTCTTTTGTGACCATTGTTATATATTGTTGGGTGTTTCTTTCTTTCTTCTAACCCATCTATGTAGCTTGTCATCATAGCTCGATTTATTGGTTCCCCAAGCTAGGGGGAGTAAGCACCAAGGGGGGAGCCTTAGAAAAGTCGATTCTTTTCTTCTTCAAAGACTTGTGCTACCTTTTTGCTTCGACAAAGGGGGAGAAATGGAATAAACTCGTCTTCGAAAATCTTATTTTTATACACGATTGAGTTTTTATGTTGTCGCAATAAAAATGGGAAGATTGTTAATGCAATGATGCCTAAAAATGTCACTTGCGTTTTCCGGTCTCGCTTTATTTTGATTACGACAAAATATAAAAACAAGCATTTATCAAAAACAACGAAAATTGAATTCTTGAGTTCAAGTATTTTCCATCTCATCTATAATCATTTAAGATATAAATAAACAAGTTTTTAACCTACCTAATTGATTAATGATTTATAATTTTCTTAAACCTCACTTTTATTTCTAACTAACAAAAGTTTATAAATAAAATTTAATTTTAAGAAAATATTTTATTAAAAATAAAAATAGAAATTTGAAAATAGGATATTCCAAATGGATATAAGATATTCCGTTTGGGTAAAATCTACACAAGATGGAGTTTCTCTACTACAGGACAAAATAGAGTGTACTATAGTGTATGCGGCTCATTATAGGGGCCAACAGTTCCTTATCGATAGGAACCGCCAGACTATTTAATGAGCCACGCCCAGAAAGAGTCGTTGCCCCTTTCTCCTATAAATAGTGGACAACTTTTAGATTTTATTTATACCTCTTTTGAACACACATTCTCATATTCAAAGTCCTTCTTTAATCACACAAATCCTTAGTTATTTGATTGGTTATACTTGTTTACGAAGGGAATCTTTCTCCTCCCATTTCCTCCTCTCAAGTGCAAAAAGAAGAAAACTTTCATCTTTGAAGTATTTTGTCAAGATTAAGATCCAAACTTTGTTTCATTCTTGTGTAATTGTGAAGATCCAAATTGTTGTATAATTTGGAAGTTGTGTATGTATTGTGGTTAATACTTAGGCCTTAAAGTAGATTGATACAGATTGGTTCTAGCTAAGATTAGAACTCGATTTTTAGCTTAGAGTCTGTAATTGGTTAAGCGACATGTAAGGTTTCTCCACCACAAGGAGCTTGTTGATAAGTGAACTCTCGAGTAGGGTACTCGAGAAGTGGAGTAGGAACGAAGATATAGCTTCATTGCCGAACCGCTATAATTTTTTGGTGTTCGATTTGATCTTTCATTTCATTACCTCTTTACATTCTTTATTCATTCTTGCATATACTATGTAATTATTACTTTAACAATATTATAACTTGTTCATGTTGTGCATAAGAAGGTTTCGCATAACCACTCAAATCTAGTTTTTTGAAAAGATTTTTATGAATTGATCTTTTAGATCATATAACTAGTGAAACTATTCACCTAAAAAAATTGTAAAACAAGCAAATGTTTACTGCTTGTCGCTTCTTTAATACGCATTTAACGTTACAGGAATTGGTCGTGTTTTAACTCTTGTTAGGATATTGCCAAACAAGCAAACTCGTCGCCTAGCCCTTAACTTCTAAACGCTTCAAAAGTTGGTTGCAAAACATACAGTGAGATGGTTTGCAGTTAGTCATTTAGATCTTGTTATCAATGTTTTAAAACCCGGTTTTTTAGTTAACCTGATCTAGTGATCGGTTTACGGGTTAACCGGTTGAACTGTCGGGTCAACCCGGTTCTATATATGTATATTTTTTTTATAATGAATATGTATTATTGAATTATCTTATAACTTATCTTGCGTTCAACTAAACGGATGAAAAATATGTATTCTTTACTCATGGTTTTTAGTTTTATATTTATGATATTACAGTATAAGTATGCAAAAATAATTAATTTAGGGTTACCGTTTGTAACAGATCATAATAAAACAACATTAGTTAATGTTTTAATTTAATTTTGACTTTATTCTAACTAATATTAACTAATATCACTTTAATTTATCATTAAAACTTAAAAATGTTTATGAAAAAAAGTTTTTAAAATATTTTTTTATTAAAATTCGTGACCCCGCCGGGTTTATCAAACCGGGTCAACCCGGGTCAACGAAAAACCAGCGGTTCAATTTATTTCTCAAACAAATAAAAACTCGATCACATCCGACCCGGTCTCCGAGCCAATTCACGATTCAACCGACCAGATTAACCCAATTTTTAAAACATTACTTGTTATACTCTAAAAGGTTCAAGATCCTTAACTCTCTAGACATAATTAATCAGTTTTTGTCATAGAGTTTTAATACAATAATAAAAAACTTACTTTAATCCTTTTTATAAATATTCTTGGGATAAATAGCAAATGGTAATCGTTACCATACTCTGACAATTTTTTCAATTATGTCTTATTATTTTAAAGTCCCATGTGATTTTAGAAGTTTAAATGTGATTTGTGAAATATATTTTCAACCTACAAATCACATGTGTTTTTCTCATTTATGCTAAAACATAACTTATAAAATAATTATCGAAAATAATCAAAGTGTCCATTTACTAAAAAATAAAAATATATTTTTTATCAGTTGACAATTTATTGTTTGTAAGATATTTTATTTAGAAAATATGAAAATTTTAAATTTTATTTTATTTTATTTTAATGAAAATTTTTAACTAAAAATAAGTGATTCTTGGGTTTTATCTCAAATAATTTCCTGAAAAATTACCAAACATTTTTACCTCTCATAGTGTTAAAGATGGTAAATTGGTAGGCTGGTGGTGTGTTGGCAAAGTAAAGGCACGTGACATTCTGCAACATAATGACCTCATCGTCATCTTCATCCATACACATACACGTATATAGACACACAACACAAATCCCTTTATTTATTTCCATCATTCACATTCACCTTTTAATTTTTTTATAAAATACATCCTTCAAAATTCGCATCGAATTCTTCACCAAAACGATCCGATCACAAAAACCACATACATACATACTAGGTGTGTATTTTAATTATATTTATTACATTCGATTAATAATAATATGATCGGTTATTATTATCATGATTTTCTGTTTATGTTGAGGATTCTTAAATTGTGTATAATTAGGTTGTTAATTGTTTTGACTAAAACAAGACTTAATTTGAAACTTTGAAATGCAGTATTAATGGATGGATCATCATCTATATACTAATTAGAAACTGGTGAAAACATAGGATGGTTTAATCTTTAATGTAAGGATCATAAGTGAATCGAATTGAGTTTTTGTTTTTTTTACCAGGTTAGATTATCATTATTTTTCGGAAAATGTCGTCGCCAAGCAAAAGGAGGGAAATGGATGTCATGAAGCTGTAAGGATCTTCTATCTTATCAGATTGCTTATTTTCTGCTTATTAAACAGTTTTCTGTGTGGTGCTTATTTCAGATGGAACTAAACTTATTAGTTAATATAATACCTTTCCGTCCGAATTTTATTGTCCACGTTTCCTTTTTGAATTGTCCACTTTGATCAAGTTTACTGTATTACACTTTTGTGTGTTTTTTGTCGGAGTACTATTTAAGAGGACGCATATGCACAGATCACAGCTTTCATAAACTTGAATGTGCGAGTTTGCGGAAATTGCAGTAAATAGAAACTTACTATAGAAACATATTTGCTAAAAGCTTTCAGCTTCTAAGAAGAATTGTACATTGAAACCAAGTTATGGCAAATATAATATGGTTTTAGTAAAGGTTTTTAACTATATGGTTCTTGAGAGTTAAGGTTTTGATGATTGATGTTGCGCCTAATGATGTGTTATGTTTATGTTAAAGGATGATGAGTGACTATGTTGTGGAGCCGATTAATGATGGGATCAATGAACTTAATGTCGAATTTAATGGGCCCAAAGAGAGTAAGATTTTCCTTCTCTTTTCTTCCACATTGTGTTTGTAAGATGTGTATAGTGTTTGCTACGATAATGCAACTTGGGCCTTGTGTTTCGTGTGGTATCAAGTCTTAGGTTGAGGCCTGAAATTTGCCTAGCTAACACACAAAAAGACATCATGGAATTCAAATGAGTTGTGTTGTCTGTATTTGTGTTTAGGATTCCGAACACTTGCAGTTACCATTTTCAGTTGTTCTACACTGTTAAAAGATACTTATGCTAAGTATTCATTGTTGTAAGTCCTGGTGCTTGTGGAAGCATAAAGGCCTCCCGCAAGCGCTAGGGATTGTATAGAATTCCAGACTTCACTTCATCAACCTTCCAACCATACCTTTATTGTTTTTTGACATGTGACGTCCTCACTTGTGGCTTTTTACATGCTTACAAGTTTGGCATACTTCTTGTCACAGGTCTGTATGAAGGCGGTGTTTGGAAAATCCGCGTGGAGCTACCAGATGCTTATCCATACAAATCTCCTTCTATAGGGTTCTTAAACAGAATATTCCATCCAAATGTTGATGAGTTGTGAGTTTTCATTTGTTCTGCTGCTATTTAAACAACTAAGCCAACCCAACGTCTTTGCAAACCCTTTAGAACATTGCTGAATGAGATTTATTGCTCGATTGCAGGTCTGGTTCTGTCTGCTTAGATGTCATTAACCAATCATGGAGTCCGATGTTTGGTAATATTACTTGATATGTTAGGAATCCGCGTTTTTTTTTTTTAAATTCTTCAATTCTGCGTCGAGAGAACGGTGACTAGATGTGGCAAAGTTACTGGCTGGGTAATTGGCCAAACAAAATACAGTAGTTTACAAGACAGGTCCTGTGGGGTCGACCTATCAATGTTTATTGGCTATAAATGAATTGTATATAAAAATTAATAAATGAGTGGATTTCAAAAACTTTACTATCAAAATACACTTTGGCTGATTATTCACTTCAGGCATAAGATGTTATAAAGACAGGACGATGGTATTTGTTAGCTATGTTTGCAAATTATACCTATACTATCCTGTGGAGATTAAATATGACCCAAAATGACCCGTTTTAGGTAAACGGGTTGAGATTGCCACTTTTTCCCCCTCCCTAATTGTAAAAAAAAGAAATAACTTTGACACGGGGTTTTACGAGTCTTATACTCAGCAGTAATGGCCAAACTTTTGTTGGGTTTTTTTTTTGGAAAACATGAAACCACATATATGTTTACCTTGTTTTGTGATTGTCCCTACATTTTGGTAGTATGTTCTCTGATTTGAGCTCAAAAGTCTTTCATTGTATACGTTTTATGTATGGAAAAAGAGGACTGCGCTTCATTTTATAGCAACAAAAAATACAGAAAAAGGGCAGATGTAGGTTCTGTTATCTGGGTACGGATTCATTTACAACTTTTACAAGTGACGATGTAGGCTTACTATTCTAATTTCTACCGCTGCGATTGGTTGTCTTATGCTATTGGTGGCATTACCTAACTATTGTTGTATATGAGTGACAGATGTATACATTTCTTATAAAGCTTTATCAAGATCGTTAAAAATATGTGTGATATTTGTTATCTACAGATCTCTTAAATGTATTCGAGGTTTTCCTACCCCAACTTCTGCTATACCCAAATCCTTCAGACCCACTAAATGGTGATGCAGCTTCTCTAATGATCAAAGATAAGGAACAATATGAGAAGAAAGTGAAAGGTCTCTTATCTTTCTCTTATTTTTTACAGGCAGCAATTGTTATTAATCAGATAACAGTAAAACCTGTGATAATCACTTTTGATGCTATTAATTGTTTGAAATAATTAAGGTCATTATAGAAAGTAAACATGTAACAAGGGTATATAAGTAATATATTCCACTCTTTTCTGAACAGCTCTGAATTACCTGATATCAAACGTGTTTTGTAATATCATATTAGCAGTAGCTTACCTAAACACTAGAAACTGATTGCTGTACTTTTAAGTGCACATCTAAACATATTCGTATTTTTGGTTTATTGGTGTAGAGTACTGTGAGAAATATGCAAAGAAGGGGGATATCAGTGGCACACTCTCGGACAGTGAAGATGATGTAAGCGATGACGATATTAGTGATGGAAGAAGTGAATCAAGTGAAGAAGATGTTGCTGCCAATGCAGATCCATAGATAAATAAAATTACTGTGGAACTGAAACATGTTGAAATTTGTTTTAATCTCGTCCCTCTTATTATGGGTTTTGTCAAATAGTTGCTTGTAAAATTAGAGCAAAAGCAGAGCCAGCGATGCCTGCCATAGATGTGTAATGAATACTTATAACTTCCAATTGTCACCTTGGATTATATTAGTGATTAATATAAATGGGAATTTGGGATTTATCATAAAGAATATTGTGCAGTGCCTTTTGGTTTGTTAGAACGTCTTATGTCTTGGATGTTCATTTTTATTGCGGGTTTTCCAGTTTTTTTGAAACACCCATTTGTAATTTTTGTAACTAATACCATCTCCCTGTCCTTATATCAGATATGATGATGCCGCCATGAAGATTAAGCCTAAGAGATCTTTTCTGTAAGTAAAATAAGATTTGGCTTATGGTCTGTAGCTATTATACTATTATAGTACTTCAATGGTTTGTCACTTTGTTCTTAGAACAGCAAATCCCTTTCAAGGAATTGACATGGATGCTAAATTAATAATATACTTATGTGGTACAAGAAATAGATTACAAAGCATAAGTATTTAATTATTTGTGGTCAACATCATACACGATTCATTCTGTAACTAGAAATGGCATCTTTACTGCATAAACTTGCACAAGATTCTTGTACACTACGACCAATTCTCTCGAGGCTTACCCACTGCCGGCTTTTGTACCGAAGTGTTGTCTCCTACCGAATCGAAATGTTATGAAATCCAAATTCTGTTTCATTGTAGTCTCCGTCATTACAGGAAATAAAATCCTAGTGTATTTCTGTTCCTTAAGCGTTGGCTTGTCCACACTCCACCACAAATTATAATTCTGCAATTCTCTTTTTTTCCCAATGTTATGTAATATGAAGTTAATTCCCATATGGGTATATATTCTCTCGCTGTTTTTTCTCCTTCACACAACAAAATCAGTTGATGTAGATGCTATAAATTCATTGGTCAGTTTCTTTGAAAATCTTTCTGTGAACTTTTCCCAGTCGATTCCTGTTTCAGGCTGGAACAACAATTCTGATCCTTGTGTGAGTAACTGGACGGGTATTGTTTGTTATGATCAAACACCATCCATCAAGTCTATCACTTTAAAAAGTTTCAATCTTTCGGGAGTTTTTAACCCAAGTACAATCTGCAATATTACGTCTCTTGCCACATCTATTGTTGTTATTGGCCTCGATAACAATAATCTCCATGGTGAGAATTTTGAAGCGATTGCTAACTGCAAAAAGCTCACCCACTTGTACATAAATGGAAACCAATTTTCTGGAAAACTTCCTGATTCTCTCTCCGAGTTGAACAATCTAAAAAGACTTGAGATATCGGACAACAGGTTCACCGGAGATTTGCCTAGCTTGCCCCGGATCTCGGGATTGATAGATTTCATTGCTCAAAACAATCTGTTTTCAGGATCCATACCCGAATTCGACTTCAATAATCTGGAAACCTTCAATGTTTCCAACAATGATTTTTCTGGTCGTATACCACCTGGCGGTGACCGTTTTACCTCCACCAGCTACCTTGGTAATCCTCAATTGTGTGGCGATCCGTTGCCGAACAAGTGTGAAAGTGAAAACGTATCAGCCTCACCCCCAAATGCTGCACAAGCGTCGAATGGCATCGCTAATGATTCCAAAAAGAGTGGGCCAAATTCAACTGAAATTCTCATGTACTCAGGTTATGCATTCGTTGGATTAGCTGTGATCATTGTCATTATTCTTAAGGTATGCAAAAGTGGAAAGAAACAAGAAGAATCAGTAAAAGAAGATGTGATTGATAACTACCGATCAAAAGAAGAAGATGCTTCACCAACACTTACGTTTGTATCAAACGAGTTAAAAAGTGCGGCGATGAGTAAATCCGAGGTATTTGCAGGTAATTCTGTAGAGAGTGCTCCAGTATCTTCTTCTCTGATTGTTCTTACAAGTCCAGAAGTGAACGGGCTGAAATTTGAAGAACTATTGAAGGCACCAGCTGAGTTACTGGGGAGAGGGAAGCACGGGAGTGTGTATAAGGTGAATTATGAAGAACAGGGGACACCTCTTGCCGTAAAAAGAATAAAAGATTGGTCTTTACCCTCAAATGAATTTAAGCTAAGAATGAAAAGATTGAATCATGTGAAGCATCCTAATGTGTTGCCGGTTGTGGCATTTTATTGTTCTACACAAGAGAAGCTTTTGGTGTATGAATATCAGCCTAATGGGAGTCTCTTCAAGCTCCTTCACGGTACTTTTTCTTTCCTTTTCCATTTAATTTTGCTCACTATAACACTGTTCTCGTGTTTGGAGATAACAGAAGGTGAAAGAAAGAGTAAGTTTAGACAGAACACATGGTAAAAGGTGTATAAATACTACTGTATTTCTGTGTTCTCTAGTTGAGAGGATAGGAATAGACAGTGTTGTGTCAAAACTGTTACGAGTTTGAGAGAGGAAAAGAAAGTGGACGAATCTACATTTATACCCTAGTGTAATCAGCCTTTTAGGTCAGGTGTATGTGTGTCTCCCGATATTCCAACATATTTGGAATTAGCCAAAACTTTCTATTGGGTCCTTTTCCATAAAAATTATTGATAACACACAAAGAACAAATGAAGGAAGAGCAAGTAAATTACAAATTTTCATACTGTGCTTTTTAACTCAACTGAAGTTTGGAATCAACCCAAACACATTAACAACATACACGTGAAAAAACCCATTTTTGTACATTTCTTTCACTGTCTACTATTTATCTCGTGAAGAAATTGTTACTGCAGTTCCCTTATATAAACCAACAATCTGCAGGAATGCCAATGGGTCAAACATTTGACTGGAGCAGCAGGTTAGGAGTTGCATCGACCATAGCAGAAGCTTTGGCATTCATGCATGATGAGCTTCGTGTAGACGGTTTAGCTCATGGAAACCTCAAGTCCTCAAACATCTTACTTAACAAGAACATGGAGCCTTGCATCAGTGAGTATGGATTAATGACTATGGACAATTCCGACAGTTCACCACTCACTAGCAACATCTTCCAATTCAATGCTGATCAAAACGAATCTGGATTCAAAGCTGATATCCGTGCGTTAGGAGTTATTCTTCTTGAGCTCTTAACAGGAAAGATGCCCATGGTTCAAAACAACGGGATGGATCTGGCTACATGGGTCGTTTCAGTGGTTAAAGAAGAATGGACAGTGGAAGTGTTTGATCGAGCCTTGATTCGTGAAGGTGCAAGTGAAGAAAGGATGGTGAATTTGCTGCAAGTGGCCATAAAATGTGTTGACCGATCACCGGACTCAAGGCCTAGCATTAACCAAGTCGCTTCCATGATAAATAACATCAAAGAAGAAGACGAGAGATCAATTGATATTTCTGGATCTCCTTATGATATAAGGAATTAAGGGTGTTTCTTAATCTTGATAAAGAAGTATCAAGAAATGTTTTTTTAGTACTAAACAATTTATATTGCGTTTTTGTTTATCAAGTAATTTAGTTCTTAGTCTATAGATACATAATCTTTTGGGTTTTCGCTACTGATGCAGATGGTGGAGTTGTTAAAGGTGGGTAAAATGTATTTGGAATATAGTTTGCTTAAGTTTATCATTTTGTATGTATCATTATTGAAGAATATTCACTTGTGTTTAAAATAACTGATCTTTCAGATGACATGATCCAGTATAATCTTTTTTAGGGGAAAGATATCAAATTGGATTATTTTAGCTCATCTTTCTCAACCTTTTTACCAATAATACATTAATACGAGTTCGGCTGCCATAGTAAACTGAAAGGAGGTTAATCATCATGTCATGTAATTTGGATTTAGTTTTTTGGAAACATGAGGATACACAGAAAACTCACTTTAATATGGTACATTCAGTGAAATATTAAACTGAACTAGTTACGACTCTAGTTTGTATAGATGACAGAAGAATGTACAGCACGTTTAAGTATTCTTTTATCTAAGAACCATAAAAATACTATCAAATTGAATTATTTTATCTCATCTTTCTCAACCTTTCATCAATAATACATTAATACAAGTCGGCTGCGAAAGTGAACTGAAAAGAGATTAATCATCATGTCATGTAATTTGGATTTAGTTTTGGGAAAATGAGGATAGACAGGTAGCTCACTTTAGTTTGGTACATTCAGGATAAAACTTTAATTTTCATATATACATACACATAAAACAAAATGTATGTCATGTTCAAATTGTTTCATCTAAAAACCATAAAAGTAATTAGTGATTTGAAAAGGGAAATTTAACCTTTGGCAACTTCCACGAACCAATATCATGGCCACTATGTAAGAAGTAAATCATTAGTTGTGAAGGAATCAATGCTTTAAGTTGCTTACTGCAAATCAAAGTCAATGCAATACAAGTTTAACAGGTAATGTGAGGGTGTTTAGTGATAACCTAGGTGGGTGTAAACAACCCAGTAAAAAATCTCTAACTGTAATTCAGAACTACATTCGATTTTACTTCAGCTTATCATGTGCTCTATAGTAGTCTTTTAATTAGCTGATCTTTTAAGGAAGACGTCAATATATTTTTTTTGCATTGCAATTGTCTTGTAGATCAGCAAAAGGTCAAAACATGCATATATAACTTTGTCAAAGATTTTCTATCAACCTACATTCACTCTAAACATCTAATAAATTATCCTTAGTTTAATAAAAAAAATGCATCAACAATGTAGAATTCAAAACAATGGAATTTTTTGTGCAGAATAAGATAAAGCTATTGACTTTCAAATTCTAAGAAGGAAATGTTTTTTGAGTAGAATTTTGGAAAGAAAGAAAAATACATTTTCCAGGAGTGTTTGGGATTGCTTACATTTTTAACCAAATATATAACTTTTACAAATAGGTTGATAGAAAATCTTTGACAAATAACTATTTTCGAATATTCTTGTATTATTACAAAATATAAACAAGTCTAAGAACTGTTTCACTTCTTGTAAGTACTTATTTCTAAGCAGAAACATAACCATTAAAATAATAACCCAAACACTCGGTTATGCTAGTTCTTTCTAGTTACCAAACATGTTATTATTATCATCTATTTTCAATTTTTCATAGTTCTTTCCAACTCAATCAGAAATTTTTTCACTGAACATCTTCTACTTCATTTTTTTTCATTCCAAATTCAAGAAACAAACAATCATAAACATAAACAAGACAAAATCAAAAAAAGCATATAATGTAGACCAAATTTTGAGAATTGAAACCCAAAATTTATATTATGACATTCAAACGCGTGACTGTCACTTAGAGCAGGCTCATAGTTCAGTAGCAGGTATAATTTACATAGTAGGAGAAGGAAAACGGGCAACAAGTTGCGACGCTAGCCCTTTTTGTATAGCAAAACCAAGTCTATAAAATACAACGTTTGTGGATTTAGGAGTCAAAACATTACTATTCATAACATGTTGTATTCTGGTAAGTAACAGGTGTGTTTGGATGTTGGTATAAACCAACAATTAAGAAATTTATTATGATCATCAAATTCTTTCTCAACAATCATCACTATGACAAACACACTTACAATCCAAACACCCGTAAATAAAATACATAAACAAAAGTGAACCTTTTTATGCTAATGTACATCATTCACAACAATTATTAGTCCAAACTGCGCGCAATTTCTTATTCTTAAGCCTCAAGTAAAGCTCAATCCATCTTTCCCTAAATCCATAGACGACTTACCCGAGACAGGAATATAAGCATACCTCGCAGAAAAATCACGAAAAAACAAATCATCATCTTCCACATGAGCTCTCCCTTCATCAAAGTTCAACGAATAGCTAGCAGGATCATACTTAAATATCGAATTATGTTTAGATCTCTTCTTACTAAAACGACGTATAAACGTCTTCCATTTTGGACCAGCAACAAGCTCAGACCACTCCTTAATCTTCTTAAACGTCCTTACTCCCTTACACCACCACCTATCGCCTTCATTCTTATCGCTTTTATCGCTAACATGCCCCCACCAGTAATCCGTACGAAGATGTTCATGTGAGTGCATGCATGGAATCCAGAAACAACGTGAGAACGTGCTGGATTCATGCTTCGGTGATTGCTCGCCTGTTTCGGTGTGTCCCGAAGACGTGATGGATGATGTAGTGATTTTTGGGGATGACATTGATGAATTTTGTGATTATAAACCCTAATTTTAGCTTTGTGAATAAAACCCTAATTTCAGGTGCTTCAGTGGCGTTTGTACCAATTTGATGATTTTTCTTCACTCTATAAATAAGTGAGTTATGATTTATTAACTAGGGAGTGTAATTTGTTGTTTTTTACTTGTGTTTATCCAATAAGGATTTGACACGTGTCTTCTTTTCTTTTAGTATAGCTTTTTTCCAGTTATAATGTGACACGGCATTGTCATACCTATATTAAAGTAAAATTTAATTATAATAAGTTTTGGTTAATAATGGTTATTTCCTAAAATAAGCTGATAAGCTTTTTATGGTTTTGAATTTTTGATAGTTTAATGGTATTTTGTCTTTAATTCAGATTTTAATGTGTGTTTAATTGACTTATTATGTCAAATTACATTTGTTTGTATTAAAGGTTAGCGAGCGAAGGGTAGCAATTTATGCAATGTTTTGAAAATCGGTTTTTAAATCGATTTGGTCGAGTTACTTCTGAATCAATTTAGGTCAATCTTGGTCAATCTAGTTTTATAAAAAGAAATATTTGTTTTCAATATTTTTAATAATTATAAAAAATATATATATAAAAACCATGAAAAATAGCGTATATTAATAAACTATTTATCAACCAATATAATGCGTAAAAACAAAATTCCGTCGTAAATACGTAAAATTAATATATATATATATATATATATATATATATATATATATATATATATATATATATATATATATATATATATATATATATATATATATATATATATATATATATATATATATATATATATATATATATATATATATATATATATATATATATATATATATGTGTGTGTGTGTGTGTGTGTGTATTTAAAAGAACCCAAAAAAATCAAAATCCGGACGGGTTTCGAGAACCGGGTTGACCCGGGTCACCCCAAACCCGACGGGTCTTGCCGGGTTTAAAAAATGTGAAACCCGGTTCAATATGACCTATTTTTTTACCAGAACCGGGTCAACCGGTTAACCTGGTCGGATTAACCCGGGTCTGAAAACGTTGAATTTATGACCCATCACCAACCTGATTTAAAATCGACACCTAAGTTAACAAATTCGAGTTAAGTATAATAAACTTTGGGTCAGATTGAGTCGACTTGCTTGAAACAGGCCAAGTTTAGGTTGAAAATAAATTTGGCGGGTGAATATACCAACCAGTTTATTTTTTTTATAGAAATTAAGTGTTATTTTTATTTTAATATAAGTGTTCAATTGGTTAAATAGGTAGACTTGCAAACCCTTTAACATGTGTAATGCAATCACTTTTGTATATAAAACAGGTAAATGAACCAATCATGTTAAGTCAATATTTACTAATCCTGAAGCAACTCTATGATTTAAACATAAAATCCCCTAAGTGTTAAGTATTCAACAGAAAGGTGGTTCTGCCGAAGCAAGTCCAGAGGAACGAAGATTCCTACTAAAAAAGTCTAAATAAAGACAGTTCAGCTCTAGCTCTTCCAAAGTACTTTGAAGATAATAACTCTTCACTTCAGCAACTAGGCAGTCCAGTTGCCGAAGACAACTCCTAAAGAAGAGTTTCATAGTTCAATATGTTTGACAATGCATACTGAATGATGTCGATCTACTCTTAGATGCTGAAGATACTTCAGTCATCTTGAAGGTTTACAAAGGCGAAAAAAAGATATGCTTTAAGTCAAACGATAAAGCAGATCTGATTGAGAATAAGGTTGCTTGTAAAGTTAAATATAAGTCAACCTTTATGTGTCCTACTTTATAGATACAACTAAGTATTGTTTATCACGTGGGACATTCAAGCACCCATTGGATAACAACACATAGGAAGTAGTGCCATTTGTAAACCCTAATATGTTGCCTATAAAAGGAACATATTTAGGAGTGGAGAACTAATCTCTTGTATTCGAAAGTTTGAAAACTTCCAAGAGCGCCTTCACTCCCAACATCAACCTAACCATCCTGCTGATGAATGTTAGGGTTGAGACTTAAACTTATAACTGTGGTTTGTAGTGTAAGTAGAGGAGATCACCTAAATATTGTCATTCAAGCACTTTGTTAATGCAACCAATGCCAAAAAACATTATTTGTAATAACTAATCTTTCTTAGTTTTGATCACGACAAAGTGTAAAAATATTTATCGTCAAAGACAATCGAAAGACGAATTATTTAACAAACACTATCATCAAGGTAATAATCATTTAAGCCTTACACAAAATATCTTATACATGTTTAGTGATCATAGAAAGTAATTAACCTCAAAACTCACATTTATACAAATTTGACAAAATATTTTAATAAACTTTATTTTTAAGAAAATGTTTTATTAAAATAGAAAATGAAAATTTGAATTTGCCATATTCCAAATGGCCTAGGAATAAACCTTTGAGGTATAAACTACCCCAGATGGAATTTCCCCACTAGAGGACACAAAGGAGCAGACTCTAGTGTCGCGGTTCCAAATAGGTAGGTGCGGTTCCTTAGTGATATGAAATCGCGGGCCTATTTAATGAGTTGCGCCCAGAGAGCCGTTGGTTCTTGTCCACTATAAATAGTGGATCATATTTTCATTTTCCAAGGAACCTTTTTGGACAGTTTTCTCAGCTTCTTATCTTCTTTCAATGTTTTCAATCATTAGTAAATGATCACTTAATTTGTTAAGTATGTTTATTTATAATTATCCTCTTGATCCTCTTATTTACTTGTCCAAATAGAAGATCACTCACACATTTATGATGTGATTAAAGATGAAGTCTTGATGAATATCATCCTTTCTTAGATCTAGTCATGTTCATCATTTTGTATGCTTGAGTCTTATGTAGATCCAAGGTAATTATGAATACTTGGATTAGTCTTGTGTAAATCCAATGTATATGTGTATACTTGGATTTGTCTTGTGTAGTTTCAAGTTATATGTGTATACTTGGATGTGTCTTGTGTTGTAATAAGTCTTATGCGTTAGTTCTCACTAAACTACAAAGTGATTTGTGTATGTGTGATGTAGTATTTTTGTTATACACTTTATTTTAGGAAAAACAAAGCAAAAACAATCGTCGAAGTATTAAATTATATGTTTTAGGAAAACCATAAAACTTGAAAGTGAGTTCGTTCTTCAAGGAAGGTATGTATTTTGTTAATGCCAATATTATAAAACGTTATTTGGATAAGTACGTTTTTGGTGTGAAAAGAGAGAAAAATAAAAGACGATACGCTAAAATTTAAACTACGACGATAAAACGTAAAACGTGACTTACAAATGAACTTACACTAAAATTTTTTATAAAAATTAAAAATAAAACCTAAATAATATAATTAACGTTTAAAAAATCAAGAAAAACTTTTTGTAACTTTTCATTTAATTATTATTTAATTTTTAAATATTATTAAAAACCCAAGAATTAGAAATAACAAAGAAAAAGCCCAATCAAAGCTTTTACACTTTGTAAACTTGAAATATATTTATCTAATTCTAAAAAGTATTTTCCAAAATTTTAAACTAATTTTATCTATTTTTAAACAATTAAATAAAAACAGAAATTAAAAAATGCATAAAAAATAATTTAATAAACGGAAAAATATGAAACCAATTTTAGAAAATATAAAATGTAATAAAGAACTAAGAAAAATTAAAAGATCAACACCAACTTATCCAGATAAGCTGGAATAAGCTCCAACAGCTACGGCTTATATTAAATAAGAAAAAGGAAAGATAGTATAAGAGATAGAAAAGCCAGCCAGTGTACCAAGAGGAAACTTGATACGCTGGTAAGAATTTTTACTCTTGAGCTGCAGGTCGCAAGTTCGAAGCCAGACCAAGTGCTTTTTGCACTTGGTTTTTTTTTTATTGGGAGCAAAGGCACCCCCAATAGCGTTTGGCTATTGGGGAGTCAATAAATTAGCAAAACAAGCACCAATAAGCCAAGTACAAGCACCAAAAAGCATACAGATTAATCAAATAAGTTCACAGATATCACCCTATTGTGAGATATCAGGCAACCTAAACACTATGTGTTGCCCGATATCTGATGGCAAATAAACTTGAACGTTCTCGAATAGATGCCTGAGATCAGATTTTTGTTGAAATTCAAAAAGCTCAATAAGCTATAATAATCTACCAAATTTTAAACTGAGAGTATGTAGACCTAAACAAACCTATATTCTAACAGAATGCTAAGTTACAAGCATCAAAACACAATAATCAACCTAAAAATCCTACTGATGAAAAAGTGGCAGTTTTTGAACAAAACTTGCAAATATGAACTCTAGACTACACAGACTAAAAACAAAGGTTGAAAACCACTATTCTATCACAAATAAAAAATACAGGTAAGGTGTAGAACCTATTGTCACCCTAGATCCTTTTTAACACTTAAACCAAACACCCTTTTATTTAGCAGATATCAACATTAACAAAGGAAATTGCATAAATCAAACCCAAACTTTTTAAAATCAACCTGAACCTACATAAAACATATCAAGAACATAAATTAAGCACTAAACTACCAATGAACAACATGCAACAAAAAAATTCACAAAATCATTCCAACTAAGCAGATGGCAATTATGGGGTTTAGACTGTTACCTCCCTTGGTCTTGTTCAAACCAAGGACACACCAAGTCTTCAACACACCTAGCTTGCTGATATTGGAGAAAGATTGTGAGATCTATGCAAGAAAATGAAAAGAGATGGCTGGTTTTGTTGGAAGACTACAACAGTCCCCAAAACCAAAACTATGAAGAAGGATGTGAGATGCCTTATGAGTACCTGTTTAAACGCATCCACAAGAAACAAATCCAAGTACCTAAATCTGATCAAAAGCTCACTTTTCAAGTGAGCTTTGTAAAGAGCTTTAGGTACAGTGAGAATTAGCAATAAACTAAACCAACAGATAAAAAAACTTGGATCAAATGTTTACAAACCAAAGATTGTAACAAGCTAAAATAAAACTTGAACTTATACTCAATCTTCACAAGAGGTTTGTCAAATCTCTTGTGAAGTTATCCTATAAGCCCAAGGGTCTCAAAAGAGCTTTTTACCAAAAACAAAGCTTGACAAAAACTTTTGGTAGAAAATAAGTTAACCTTGCAGAAAAGTAAAGAGACTACACTAAAGCTTAAACAATAAACGTGGAACTCAATTCTTGCAAAAAATTTACAAACTTTCATTTAATAAAATAATTTTACAAGATATTGGAACAAAGGGAAATGTGACAGGCGAAAACCCTATTTATATTACTCTTAAGAAAAATCTAGAATTACAAGATAAAAAGAAAAATCCTAAACCCTAGCTATCTTGATTGACCATTCTGCCCTTTGTTGGAAATTTGAAAAATATGGTCAAAGTGTGTCCATGTGAATGACAGTGAATCATGTGAAGTGATGAGTTGTTGAGAAGCAATTTGGATCGTTCATAAAGCATTGGGGAGAAAGGAATAGCTATGGTTCGTGGATTCGCTGTGGTATTGCTATTTTAGGAGGAACAAAGGAGCAGGGGTGGCTCGTGGGTGGCCCACAGGTGAGCTAGTGTTGAGTTTGATGGTAGGGTTTGGTTAACATAATCATTAATCATGGTATTGCTATTTTAGGAGGAACAAAGGAGTAGAGGTGGCTTGTGGGTGGCCCACAGGTGAGCTAGTGTTGAGTTTGATGGTGGGGTTTGGTTAACATAATCATTAATCATGGATCTAGAATGGGTGGAGGTTAATTGTTGGTAATTAAAGAATTAGGGTTTTAGGGTTATGAATGATGAACATGTTAATTTTAATCCACAACTGGGGATTTGGGAGGTGTTAGGCGCGTTTAGTTTAAATAATAATAGTTTAAACATAAACGGTTAAGGGTGTAGGGTCGTGGGCTGGGTGGTTTGGTCGGGTTAGAGGTAATGTGGTTGGGCTTGTATTGGGTTTAGTAGTGGGTTGGGTCGGTTTAGGGTGTAATAATAGTTTAATTAGTCCACATATGCCCCTTGTTGTTTGTAACTTTTGTCATTTCACATCAAAACTTCACAACAACTATTTAGGGCATTTCCTTTACATTTAACTTTGAGCAAATTGCAAATTCAATCCCTTTATACTCTTTAATTTGAAACAAGGATTATTCTTGTCATTTGATGATTCTCCAAGGGCTTTTCTTGTTATTTATTGAAACTTATAGGACTCCTTTGTAATTTTGAGGATTTACAAGGGCCTAAAGTGACAATAATTAAAAGTGTAGGGACCAAACTTGTACAATCTTCAAACTTGAGGGCCTTTTCTTAGAAAATCAATGCTCAGGCCCGGTTCTTAGTGCGGCTTCGTTTCTCGTGTTCGTTTTTGCTTAATTCTTGTTATCTTTTGGTGAATTCACGATATCCGAACCTACAACACACATTGAACAAAACAAAGGGTTTTGTACGGTTTTCATGATATTATTATACATTTTAAGCCCGATTTGGACGAGACTATGTATAATTGCAGTCTCGTCACTCCCCCATACTAAACCATTGTAGTGCCCTTACGTAATGCTAGAATTAAGCATCATAGCACTTCCAAAATTCATTTTTATCGACATTTATTGAAACGTAAATTTAAATTAACTCCTACTTGCGTTTTAGACATAATGTATCGTTTTCATCACGAGAACGTGACTTTTAGGGTCAAAAAATAAGAACACTTGAATGCCTCAAAGAGATAACTTCGTCGTCCTCGATTTTCACCACCTTCCATGCTAAGCGTGAAACAAGATCATTTTCATTATAAGTTAGTAATGCTAACACTACTCATATGATCTAATTACGTACTTAGACTCCCTTATTCCTAAGGTGTATCTCTTATATATTTTTTTTTCTTAATGATCACGAGGATACATTTTTTACTTATGCGTGAATAGATATTTAGTACAAAAATAGAGTTTTAACGGTGTAATCAAAATCATTAAATTAGTAACCTCTCCTAATAGATAACGATGTCAAAAAATTAAGTCAACAAACAAGATTCGATAAACACGGTTTTATAAAGGTTTTGAACATTTGACTTATTACCATGAATTTTATTACCCGCCTCATCATCGGTGGCTTTGATTATCATGGTTTACCTCTATCTTTTATTCAACTCCGCCATTGAGATTTTATTATGATTTCGGTCTTGCCCTTGTCTTTTATTGAACCTCGCCATGAGGTGTTTATTATGACTTGACGTATATCCTCACGCTAAGGCGAATTTTGGATCTTTAAAGCTTTGAGTTTTAAGACATTCACTTTCAATTTCACATACATTTTTCGGCCTTGTGAGCTTCAAATTTTTGCTTGATTTAGGTGAAGAGGAACTTAAAATTATTAGTGGGGGAAGGTTTTGATTATTCGGTTTGCCAATACTTCAAAACCGTGACGCTGGCGATTCTCAAATGTTTTCCTAATTTAATTACATGGAAACTACTAGAATTAGCCAAGAACCAAATATAATGAATAAATCGCTAAGTCAATATTTATTAACAATTTATTAAATTAAAGCGATGGGAGGAAAACAAACAATTAAAACACATGAGTTTTTGAAAGAATACGGGTACTCTACGTTTAGCATAGTAACCTATAAATAACGCTATATGATAAGTGTGAAAACACTCATCAATTATGATCCAAAAACCACTTAAAACACAGCCAAATACATTATATTTAACTGCAAAATATCATAATTACGCATGTATTTGTGTTTTTTGTGTTTTCAGGTTAAAAGATACATTTTGGAGCAAATACGCGTTTTCAAAGGATTTATATGACAAAAGACGAAGAAAAGGACGAAAGATGCTTCAAGGACCAATCATGCCATATTTTTAAAGATCAAGGACTTAAGTCACTGAAATTACAAAGATTAAGCTTTTCAAATGCAAGTGATAAAAGATAAAAGTTTGAAATTTCAAAGTGCAACAATAATGGAAGTTCAGGGACTAAAGGGGAAATAAACCTTTTAATCTTTATTCCTAATATATGAAAATCTTTTTAAATGACAATCCCCCCTTCTGACGTCATATTGTACGTCATAAATAAATACCCACACGTTTCTTATCTTATCCACCATCTTCTCTATCTACAAACATAAAACCGCTTCTCCGTCTTTTGTGGCTGCCAAAAACGTCCGGTGATTCCAAATCCCCATTTATGCTCACAATCAACTGCTTCTGCTTGTAATAACTCATAATAACTGATGTACATTTTATTCTGGATCATAATTTATCTCTATTTTCCCATCTTTGATAATAACAACTACCATATTTTATGACAATTGATATTGTGTTTTATGGCAAATCACATTCCAAGATTGAATGTAAGTTGTTCGGTAATTTTTAATTTGAGTTTTTGTTGGCTTTATCATGGAGTTTTTGTTATATTGATTTGTTTTTGGGGGTTTTGTTGATTTGAATCATCAATTTAATTTCTATGATTGTGTGATTTTTATTTATGTGTTGTGGTGTTTTTTTAATTATATAAGTGTTTAGTTATGATGGCATTTTTGTTAATTTGAAACTTCATACTCGTGCTTTTTATCAGCAGGATATGGAGGACACTTACCAACCACCATTTAAATGTTGTTACCCTTCCTCTTATGGTTGATTTCTGTCTGACTTCTGCTGTCAATTTGTAACTATTATCTAGAGTTGAAGTTAGTAATGATATTTCTCCCAATTTGAATTTTGTAGGATTCGGGTGCCTTGCACTTCCATTGATGGATTCAAGTAAGCAGTTTCTATCTCCTTCAAGTTGTAAGTTATGTCGAAAAGCTACGCATCAGTTATAAGTAGGGGTGGGAATCGTTTCGGGTTGGTCGGGTTATTCGGATAAATTTTTGAAGATGATTTGGGATTTTTCAAGCAAAAACAAAATTAATTCGAACAGTTCCCTTTAAAGCTATTTTCTTATATTACTCATCTGATCCATATTTGATAAAATATAATCATGATTTTTAGCTCACGACCATTGCGGGAAATATTTTAGGGTTGGTTCTGCATCATTATCAAGGATAGAAAAATTATGGTTATATTATTTAGTTAGTGTCTCTCCCTATGCTATGTAAAGTTGACCGTTTATCAACTTTCACAGGAGTATGATTACAACTTCAACTGCAAACATTGTTGCTCCATTTTTAAGCTATGTGGCAGTAAGGTTCACTGTTTTTGTTTTCTTTTTCCAGATTTAATTCTCTATCTTTGTTTCGGTAATAAAGATCTGAGAGGATATGGGCTATTTTTATGTGTCGATCAAAATATATCTGAATACTTAAATTTTTTGATATGGACAGAGGTTTTGATGTTTGCTCATGCTGTTGGTTTTGATGTTTCCAGTTGTAGAACATAAACATGGATAGACAGTACCAACCTTATGGCGCACATTAATTATATATCTTTCGACATTTTTTAATCATGTTTCATTAACAGTATAAATTACACAATACGCTTACCCACAAAATCTATACATGTACCATGTTAAAAGGCTGCACATAAACATAGGAGTTTTAGCCGTAGGCTTAAGTAATTTAGGAGCATGAACACCGGCTTGCAGACGTGATAAGGTTGTTTATTCTTTAGCTTAGATATGAAAATTTAAGCTCTCCAATCCATTATCCTCATTTCACCGGGTTGTAATTGACATGGGTTCATTTTTTTAGTTTTGTTTCTCAGTGAGAATTCCTGCTTAGGGTTGCTTTATGGTATAAAACCATCAAAACCTTGAATAGGATTCTGCCACCACTATACCAATATTAATTTACAAGCTATAATTTACTGATATTGAAAAATGACATCATAGTTATAATTTACAAGCTAAATTGACATTTATTTCTCTCTTTAGGACAAAAGCAGCGAGTATTTACTATTTACACGGACTGGTCTTGTGTACTTCGGATAGGTATTACAAAAAATACTAAAGTACGCAGAGGCAACAGGAGAATGGGAAAGGTGAGTTATAGTATTATTTCTTTATCTCAACTTGTTGTGGTTTGCCTCATCTGTTTATATGTTCAGAAACATACGCGGCTAATTGCTATATATCTATTATGAATAGTTTGGAATAGGATCTCATTGAATTGGGGAAGTCAAGCCATGATACTGCGGTTAGGCTGAACAAGCAGCGGATCATTGAACGGTTGAATAATTTCTACAAATGCTCAGTTTCTATGCCGAGTTGGATCCTTGTTCTGCAATGTTGAAATTCATCAAAATCTCTTGCTGACAGGAAGATAAGATTCCATTACCCACGTGAAAGGAAGTTTTACTGCTCAAGGGAGTTGTGATATTCTGACCAAAAAGCCCCGTGTAATAAAAACCTTTCATTCTTGTCTCCCTTCTTTCTTCTCTTTGTGTGTTTGCAATTTTTACTTGACGCCTCTTTTTCTTTCTGGCGTCAAAGTCTGATCCAGTCAAAGACAAAATATTTCTGAATACTTGATTTTTTTGATATGGACAGAGGTTTCGATGTTTGCTCATGCTGTTGGTTCGACTACGTCAAAGACAACGCCAAATTGGTGAGTTTATTTGCTGGATCACTTCCTTTCTTTGTAAATAAATATTAACTTCATTACAATATTTGAGTGATAGTTTGTGACTTTTCGTTTGTGCAGAAAATCGGGTAATTCAGAGAGTGACTTTCAAAGGAAGAAAAATATGCCAGATTGATATGATGCTGAGACATGATCAAGTTAGTTATGTTTGATTTTATTTTAAGTATTGACATATAAAGTTGGTCTCATTTGCTGTTTAAAACCATTTTTGTAGTGCTGCTCTAACGATCATACTTTTTTTTAATCTTAATTGGTGTTTCACAAATACAATATTAATAAATTTCTTGAGTTTTTTTTCTTCGTTTTTTTAGATATTTCAAGGTATACGGCGGCCGTGGATTACAGACATACTAAGCTTAGCTTGATGGTGTTGTTGGTTAAGTTTGGAAGGATCTACTAACGTCAACAAGTTATTAATGAGCAGCGACCATTTTAATCAAGTTGTAATTAATCCATCAAACCAAGGTATGTGCGTATATTATTTTTTTCGTAGATGAGTTATTTGGTTTGATAAATGTTATGCTAAATTTAAAGGTGTATAACTATGGTGATGTTTATGAGGGTAAGTTTCTATACCGGAAATGGGAGAATTGAGAGACATTTGATTATAAGTTTTTGTGGGTGTATAGTTACTGTTTTTCTGTTAAACGGGGTGTTTGGTAGCTGATTTTGATGTCAAATTAAAAGGGGTGGTGGGTTGCTGTTTTTGCTGTCAAAGGAGTGTGTTGTTGCTGTATTTGCTGTCAGAGGGGTGTTTGGTTGCAGTTTTTACTTTCTCTTGAGAAGGGGCTGGTTATTTTGTGTCCTTTATGATGTTAAAATGGCAATTTGGTTGCTTCCTTTTGCTGTCAAAATAAGTAGTTTAGTTGTTTTGTTATATGACTTTGAATCACTTACAAAACAATTTTTTTATTGCCACCCGCGAAACCCGCGGGTCTATAGTCTAGTAACAAATAAATAAATATAAAGAAAAGAAGAAGTACTGAACTTGGTCAAAGACCAAGTCGTAAACACGTCTTCATCAACCAACAAAGAGAGAGAAAGGAAGATAGAAGTCGGCTTCATAGTTTTTTTCACCAAAAACCTGCAAGTTTAATTCAAGGAAGATACAAGAGGTTTCAGACGAAGACTAAAACAGAAAAAGTGATCACCTTTTTATCCTCTACAAGAAGATATAAGTTAATTAGATCAAGATCAAGAGTTGAAGAAACCCCCAATCTGCATTTGATGAAGAACCCTTATAAGCTAAACCTCGTATTTTACACGTGGAAGAAGATTACTGGAGGGCTAAGCTAAACCTCGTATTTTACACGTGGAAGAAGATTACTGGAGGGCACACGTCACACCTCCTCCTCTCGAAGCCTATAAATACCAAGAAGACACCTTCACTTCAAACGGTTAACTTAGGAGTAGTTACACATAGTTAGTTAGGTTAGGAATAGTTAGTTTGATTTTTTCCATAGCTTATTGATTTTTAGTTAAGTTTTCAGATTAAAGTTTGTTTAGAATCTGTTAGTTAGTTAATCTTCTTGTAACCGAATATTGTTTTCACCATTAATGAAATTTATATTTTTTCAATAACTTTCTTTCTATTTCATCTTACTGCATTGAATTCGAGCTTTATGATTCTTCTTTATCTCTTATCAGCTTAATCTTGGTTATCAAATGTTTTCACTTGTTAAGTTTATTGAAACAGACTTTTTACTTAACCACCATTAATAGCGTTTCAGTTTTCAAACTCTTATTTCTTTAATACTGATCACTAATGTTTTTGTTATAAGCCTTCTTTAATTCACAAATCTTAGTTGATCAGTTGTTCTTGACTTACTAGAAATCAGTTTAGAAAGAAGCAAAATCTATTTAATCATAGACTGCTACTGTTCACGTAGGAGTGGAATTTTGTTAGGAAGTGTTGGAGTTATCTCAGCAAATTTTTTAGATTAGATAAAAAAGTAAAAATTTTTAGTTAAGAGAGTAGATTTTAGATTTGATAACTTGAAAGTCCAGTTAATAGCTTGATTTGATAAAGCTGTGGTTTGTGATCAAATTTAGCAGATTTGAAGCTTATATTGTTAACACATCATATCGTTTCCAAATCTTTTACAGTTTTCGAATTCACAAGTTTCTGTTTAGTTTCATTATAAATTTCGCAGGTGTATGGATTCGCCAGTGATTAGATAGCAGATTATCAGTCAAGTTTAATACATGAGTTCGATTTTTGAAGGAGTTGTTTGTTTTAAGAGAGCTCAGCGCTCCGCTTCACCCACAACGGAGGCTTGTTAAGCAAGTCACTTGCACTTTATTTCCTTGCAAATTCTTCGTCATAGCTAGCTATAAAGTTGTAGTGTAACCTGACTTGTTATTGTTGTGATATGGTCTGTTATAGGGTGATAGCTTTCTGTTACTTGATTTGTGATTTCATTCAGTCGTGTTGATCTCCCTAGTTTCTGCATATTCTGTTAAAAGTGTTTGGCAATTGGGTTTTACAGTTCTTGGTTTATACAGTTGGGGTAGATACTGATTTGTGATGGTAAGAATATGTTTAACATCGTGCATTGATAGGGTTGTTATTTTAAAGGTTTTCATTCATAGTTTCTTGATAGGAAAGCTTTAGTATAGTTGAAACATAGATTGTCACTCAAATCTGTAAAAATTTGATTGTTGTGCGAGTTTAAACAGTGTACATGTTTAGCCCCTGATTTGTTATAGTTTTATTTTAGTCAAGGTCTTGTATTGTTAGGTCAGTTAGCTATTAGTTCCCTTATGTTAGAAAGTTAGTGACAATATCAGTCCTTTATGATTGTGTATGGATTATCCTGTTAGTTAGTTATTCTGTAGTGAAAACGTATTGCTTTTGGGCCTTGTTGTTGGGCTACTTGAAACTAGTTTAAACTTCTATTAGTTTAATAATCCGATTTTCATTGTTTAGTTTTTTTTGTAAAGTTTGTTTTGTTATAGATGTGTAAAAATACTTTGTAGTTTTATTAATTTGCATTTTACATTTTATACTTTGAGCATTTAAATTTCGTACTTGCTAAGTGTTTTTAGATAATACGTATAAATAGTAATAGATAATATTTTTCTCTTTTTACTCGCTTTGTGCCAAGTAGAAATAGAATCCAATCAAGCTTTTATAACCAAAAACAATTAAATCGAACTTGAAATTGTTATATCAATTCGATTAGAGACCGAGACGATTATACTAAAAAGACAAACATTACTATCATTTCTCGTCCGCAATTTAATAAGACTTAGCCTAATATAGCTAAGAAACGAAGCTAAGTGCTCAACAACGGTCGAGACAAAATTACTCTTATTCTCACTAACGGAAAACCTAAATTCGTATCTTAAACACTTATGAAAAACGAGAAAATTTTAAAATTTGGCCATTTTGAGCTTTATTATGCAACAAAACGATAACAAAAAGATGAAAACTAGATTGCGTGATGGCGTAAGCAAGGTGAAATATCTATTCACCCCATACTAAAACTAAACATTATCCTCAATGTTTCGAGTCTAAGGGTGAAAACCCCCATACGATAGAAGAAAAGTCGAATGCTTAATCTCGAGCATGAAAAGGGTATAACGAACAATCTATAGCTGTTTATAAATTATGCTAAAAGAATAAGCGTTAGAACGTAAAAGGATATCATCGGATATCGGAATATTCAAAGCAACGATCGAAGCTCGAGTGATACGTGAAAACAAAAACGAGAGGCTTCAATGATGTCAATGATTCCTAAATCACAATCAAAAACAACCACGGAACAAAGGTTGGAAGAGCACAAGTCCCCTCACATTAAACTACTTAGAAAGCAATAATATTTACAAGGATAAGCATGGGATTTCCCCCACGAGGCACCTCCTTTTTGATAACCGAGTCAAGAGCTTGACTTGAATCCCCATAAATATGATCACTTAGGTATTATCATGGTATGGTCATTTTTTGTGGGGCTTACATGATAAAAAAGGCCCAAAAAGAAACCGGTATTAAGGACTTAGTCCTTTGATGATGCAAAATACCGGGATCAAAGATGGCGTCTTCGTTTTCGGAAGATAAACGAAATAACACTACTCCAACTAAAAACCCAAAGGGTTCAAAGAAAATAGATAAGAAGTAGAAGGGTGGGACAAAGGGCGGAGCAAAACATTGAGCTACTCGAGGTAGACTCACACCAAGAAAACAAGAACAATTTCCATTTGTTGCATCGGTGGAAGACCAAGATTTCTGTTTACAAGCAATTCTAGGATTGAATACCTCGTCCTCGGTGGAAAAGTGTGTGGAAATGTAAGGGGCTGCCCCCACACTAAAACCACACACACCATCGTCAAAAAGAGTAGACGAGGTGGTAGCACTCAAATAACACGGTGACGACGAAGTTAAAATAGGAACATCATTCAAATTAATTTTAAAATCTTTTCCTTTTTCATCGTTTAAAAACTCTTTATGAAAAACCGATTAATTATGTCAAAAATATTTGGCGTTTCTAACTCGACATTAGGCACACTAAAGATCCTCACACTTAAGTCGTGGGTGGCGGGAGGGGAATTGAACAAATGTTCAAAACGATGGTTAATAATAAACTCATTCCCCTCGGGGTCAACATAGACATCATCATCCTCAAGATCGTCAATCTCATCGATTTCTTCATCATAAATAGGCTCATCAAACCAAGGTTTTTCAAAGTTGTCATTACAAATTTTTGAAATTATCTCGAAGAGATCATGATCAAGCTCAAAACTTACATTCTTTTGTGGGATTTGTTGATAAGTTAAATCCTCACGAATATGGTTAACGACATTATCTTTTGAAGAGTATTGATAAGGTAACTCCTCGAGAATGGAATTTTTGGTGGTCACATGAGTTGGTTCGTCATTATGAAGAAGACGTTCCAACTCATCAAGTTCTGTCTCGAGATTGATAACTTCATGATCCTCACTTATGGAAAGTGGGTCAATAAGAGAAAGTTCTCTTTCTATTTGTTCCTCGATCTCGGGGTCATATTCAAAATCATCATACTTCCCACATGAAGATGTCTTTTCGGGAGAATCCTCAAGAATGGCATTTGGGTTTTGAAGTATGTGATCGATCTCGAAAATCACCATCATCATTAAAGAAAGAGTCAATGTGAGGAAGTTCATGAGAATATTTCTTAAGAGTCACAACTATGGTCTTACAAGTCAAATGACTATGCTTAGGTAACTCTTCAATGATGGGTGAATTTTCTTTGGGAAATTCCTTAGCCACAATAGATATTGGGCTAGGAGTGAAAGACACTTCATCGGTTGAAGCTTGAGACTTAAAGTCATTGTCCTTCGAATGGTAATAACGAGTCTATATTAGTCATTGTCGTGATGGAACTAACGTTTTCCTCCAGAATTGGTTGGTCTTTTGAATCATCGAATAAATCCCAAAATGATTTTTCCATACATTTTCTTAAACCTTTTTCAAGTAAGTAAACGTAGTCTTTATCATTAAGATCCTCATCTCCAAAAACCGTTTGTTTTCAAAATTTCAAAACATTCATCAAGCTATTTGGTTTCCTCTAAAGTAAAAATGCTTTCAAAAGTATTTGTTTTTGAGACCTGATAGGTGTGAAAACACCCATCCTTTTACCACTTATTTCTTACTAAAACAAGACCAAAACACGTATTTAATATAATTTGTTTGGAATTATGCGTGGTTTTTGTGTTTATTGTGTTTTCAGAGCCAACCGGATGAATATTGAAGAAAACATGGGATTACACGGGTTTTATCAAGGAAAAAGACTCAAGACGAAGTCTATTGTCCAAGAGAGGCAAAAGATTTGAAGTCAATTGGCCTATTTGAAGATCTATCGAAGAAAAGGACCAAAGATGGAAGATTTACATATGTCGAAGGAACTCAAGTCTATTAAACGAAGAAATTAAAAGACGAGTTGAACTTAATCGTCGACAAATCCCGAATCAGAATCGAAAACGTCAACTTTTCTGAAAAGACGAGAAGACAAGAAGAGAGGAAGAAAGCCCACTTCTCCAACCAACCACTAGCCTATATAAGGAGATCACCCTCACACTTTTGGGACTAGTTTTTCATTTCCCAGTTTTTCTTCTTTTCTTTCGTAGGAAGCCAACACCACTAAGGTGTTGGTGATTTTTCATTTTTGTTGAATCCTTCATCTTGTAAGCTTTTAATCTTTTTCCTTTGATTGAAAAAACCTTAATCATCAATATAATCTTTCCATTTCATCTTGTTCATCTTCTCTTTTTATTCAAAGTTTTAAAGTTCTTGTTTGGTTGATTTTGATCTTCTAAAGTTAATGGGTTTTGTGTTTTTATGATTGGGATTTGATGTTTATGGCTAGTAGATGATTTGTTATTAGTTTTGTTTAAAATTTGGTTAAAAACTTGGTTGATTTTTGATAAATTCGTGTTCCCCTGTTTTCTCGCTGTCTACTGTTCTTCATCCCCTTTTATTCCGAATAGCAAAGTATTCCGAATAGCACTGATCAGTTTCCTTTATTCGGAATATTTTATATATTCCGAATAAGCCTTTTATTCCTCATAGCCCTTTATTCCGAATAGGATCATTATTCCGAATAGGATCACTATTCCGAGTAGTAATATTATTCCGGATGGCCATATATTCCGCATAGCCTATTTATTCCGATTAGCAAGTTTATTCCGCATAGCATTTTTAGCAAAATTATTCCGAATAGCTATTTTATTCCTCATAGGCATTTATTCAGAATAGCCCATTATTCCGCATAGTCAAAATATTCCGAGTAGCCCATTATTCCGCATAGCAGTTTATTCCGAGTAGGACTGTTATTCCGAATAGGATTTTTATTCCGCATAGGGTTTCTCCATCCGGAATATTTATTATTCCGGATAGCCAATATTCCGAGTAGGACTTTTATTCCGAACAGTCAATTTATTCCGTATAGCAAGTTTATTCCGAGTAGTGAATTATTCCGAATAGCCTATTTATTCCGGGTAGCTCTATTATTCCGGATAGCCATTTTATTCCTCATAGCACATTTATTTCGCATGGAGCTTTTTGTCTGATTTATTCTGGATCAAGCCACATTCCGAATCAAGCATTTTTAAGGTTATTTTCAAGTTACTGTTTTATTTAAATTTTAATTCAAGTTTTATTTTTTATTGATTAACTGCTTCTAGTTTACCTTTTAGTTACGTCACGCATTAACCTTTTTAGTAGAATAGAAAACCAAACCCCCTATTTGTCACCAAGAAAAATCATTCCACTTTGAGCTGTGATCAATTCGAGAAGATTCCGAGAATTAATCTTGAACCCCTAGTAAAACCATTGTATCAAATGGCGCCGCTGCCGGCTCTTCTCGTTAAGATTAACAGTTATTTGTGAGAACTTGGATTTTGGGATCCGTTCGCCGTGAACGTTACCTTTTTCATAAAAAATTTCAAAAAACCCTAAAAATTTAAAATTTTCAAAAAAATACAAAAAAAATTAAAAAACCATAATAACCAAAAATATTTCTTGTTTGCTTTGTTAGTTCTTTTGCAGGTGCATGCGTACACGATCAACGTCTTATCAAGAGCCCGAGCCTCTCGAAGACTTAGACATGGACGGTGTAAAAAACAACAACAATAACCCACCTCAAAACAATAACAACAATAACAATCCACCTCTCAACAACAATAATAACAACAACAATGAGCCTCTACCGGACAATCGCCCGATGATTGAACTTCTGCAAGCACATGTAGACGGCAACAATGATCCAATTGTCATACCCGCGATTGCAGCCAACAACTTTGAGCTCAAATCCGGCTTTATCCAGATGGTCTCTGCTCAACCATTCTTGGGGCGTACCATTGATGATCCACATGACCACATCAAGGTTCTTGCAACTAACGAATACAGTCAAATTCAATGGTGTTCCACAAGAGGTAATCCGTTTGTAACTTTTTCCTTTCTCCCTAGAGGGACACGCCCGTCATTGGCTTGCAAAGGAACCGCCACAAAGTATTCTGACGTGGACGGATTTGGAGACCAAATTTATCAACTACGTTTTCCCACCCTCTCGTACTACCGCTTTGCGGAATGAAATTATCAATTTTGAACAAAAGTACGATGAGTCTTTTAGTGAATCTTGGGACCGTTTTAAAGATCTTTTAAGAAAATGCCCACAACATGGTTTTACCAAAGTGCACCAAATTAATACTTTTTACAATGGTTTAAGCATGAATGACCAAGATTCACTAAATAGTGCCTCGGGGGGTAATATTTTGGTTAAGACTTCTAATGCCGCTTGGGATATCATTGAGAATAAGTCTCGTGTGCAAACCAAGAGTGTGCGGACCAATGTCGCTAGTGCTAGTCCTAGTGACAACGACAAGCGACTTGATAAAATTACTACGCTTCTTGAATCGCTTGTTACCCACACCGCTAACAACACCAACAACATCAACGCTAAAAATGCTCAAGTCAATGCTGTCAGCCAACCATGTGAAATATGCGGTGGTCCTCACTCTTACATCACTTGTACCACCACCCAAGACTACCCTTCTGAGAATGTGAATGCAACATACGGTACCTATCCTCCGGCCGCTTATCAAGCTCGTCCTCAAGGTGACCGCAACTTGCTTAGCTACCGCTCTAATGTAACACTCCCAAATTTCAGATAGCAGCGGAAGAGTCATTGGGAGTATTACTTCATAGAACAACACACAAGTTACAGAAAACGCACTCAAAAGAGGCATTTCAAAAGTTTAATTCATTCAATAATTTAAAATCAGAGTTTACAAGTAGGTCCCACAATAATGGGATAATCAACATTTTCAAAAAGATTATCAAATGGTAATCAGTACTTTATTGCCTTTAAAATATCCAGTGCGACTCCATGCTCCAGCTGCTCTTTAACCTAAGTACCTGAGAAATACATGCTAAAATGTCAACACAACGGTTGAGTGAATTCATAGGTTTGTAAGTAAAAGCAGTGGACCACAAGATTTAGAGTATTCAGTTTGTCAGATAGCATCAGTTATCACATTTAGCTCATGAAACCGAACATTAACATCCGTTATTCCGTTCAAGTTTCAAATACAGTGCGTCCAGTCGGTTTTCCGTTAAACCCGGACGGAGAGGTCAATCCCAATAGATCTATTCACAGCATTCACGTTTACTCGACCAGTACAGTCGGTCCAAGTAATTAACGGTTCATGACTAAAAGGGATAAAATAAGCATACAGTTCAAGCACTTGCGTCCATTCGTAAAAAGTAGCATGTATCCCCCTCGCGGGTTTAATAAAACAATTAAAGTAATAAAAGCGAGGCTATGAACTCACCTTAATCGAGTAAAGAGTGAATATAAAAAGCGGGCACAACAAGTATCACCAAAAGCAACCCGTGAATCGATGTCGTTATAACGCAACCTCGCGATCAAATTCTTTCTTGTATACCACCTTATTATATGTTCTAGTCTGCTAACCCTCCAACATATGTTCAACACAATCTTTTAGCTTTAATAGTGCTAAAAAGAAAACTTAAATGTCATGTCTCCATTAATGAATAAAACGAATCATGTACTCCTTTTGCTAAGATGTTCGTAAGTTGTTATGCGTGTATCCGTCTTTCTCATTATCTTTTTTTTTGTTCACAATGATAGTAAAGTTTTTATCACATATAAGGAACTAATACTTAAATATCAAGTATAAAACATATGTACCATGTCATGCTTAATAAAGTTGGTTTGATGTCATTTAACTAATATGATAACGTGACTCATTTGTTAGATTTTGGACACAGCTTGTTTTAGTTACCATTAGTTTATACATATGGACTAGTATAGTGACACGTACAAACGTGAAACATATTTAACCTACGTCAAATTTCAAACTTATGACTAGTAATATATATTCGGTCATAGTGTAGTTTGGTTTGGATATAAACGGGTATTATCGAAACCCAATATTTTAAAAGTTACGCGATTTGAAAGATACGCGTTAAATACGAAAAATAAACGCTCGATATAAAATAAAAACTTTGACATTCGGAGAATGTTTATATTTTGATATAAAATATAGGTCTTATATTTAATAAACATTAACGCGCCATATAGAGAATGACAATTAAAATTTTATCATAAATTTATGAAGAATGTTCGTAAAACGAACAATTAAAATAATGACAAGAAAAATATTTCTATGTCATATCGAGGATATTTACGGTCGATGACGGACATAAACTTTGTCGATAAATAATAATCGACACTTATTCGATACGTTAAAGCCCTAACCTTGCCGGTTAGCCGATAATTCAATATTTTTCACAAAAACAAACATGATAAATAAAAGCCGGGTTATAATTATTGATCCAAAAATTAAGAATTGCTACAGTCTAACCACCTTAAAAGAACTCTGTCCCAGAGTTCGGTTGTTTTACATGTTCATGATACGTTCGACAAAAGGTGAGAGTACTTTTATGTTCACAAGAGTCGATATACGCTCGGAATAATCCAAGTAAATCTATCAAAAATGTAAAAAGATTAAATAGTCATTCATATAAGACAATATCGATACGAATTAGAATAGCGATAGACAACGGATGAGCCGTTCAATCGAACGATGAGTCGAAAAGAAACAATGTGTGAATGCCACATGCTTAAGCCCACTCAGTTACAAATCATTAATTACATGGGTTCGTCAGGTCCATCTAATTAAGATTTAGAAACTAATGGTTCAGAAAATTATAATTTCCTTGTTCAAACAAGTGACGAATTCGTTTCAACAAGATAATTATAAATTAGCCTACCTAAGCATATTGGACAAAGTACGAGATCAAGGCTGAATCAGATATTTCATAAAAGAGATTATCTCCTTGATGGCATGATTTTTCAAAATCATTTGAAATGATAGAAAATCATAGAACACAAATAAATCGTGTTTCAAAAGAAAAAGGTGTCCCAAAATGGCACATCTAGAGGTGGCAAGTCAAAGCCGTAATCCAATCAACTAGAAGACTTTACAACGACGGTCTATAAAACAAGGTATATGACTCAAAGAACAAGATGAGTACTCCAACTCGGAATCAGATGATAAATAACCAATGGAATCGACACTTGACGGTGAGTTCACGTTTATATAAAATAGTGTCATAAAAGACATGAAAACGTTGCAAAAACCATTGCTTCACTGACAATATCTTGAAAGAGTTCAATATTTATATAAATAATCCCTTCATATAAACGTACTAACGAGGAAGAAATATATAGCAGTATACATATTTTAAAAGCTTTCAGGTAGCATGAGCGCACAGATGATGTTCAAGGCAATAAAATTGATTTATAAAAAGATTTGTTATAGTCCAGGTTTAACAAAAATGACCCGGTTCTCTATAACAAGTGCTCTGATACCAATCTGTAACACTCCCAAATTTCGGATAGCAGCGGAAGAGTCATTGGGAGTATTACTTCATAGAACAACACACAAGTTACAGAAAACGCACTCAAAAGAGGCATTTCAAAAGTTTAATTCATTCAATAATTTAAAATCAGAGTTTACAAGTAGGTCCCACAATAATGGGATAATCAACATTTTCAAAAAGATTATCAAATGGTAATCAGTACTTTAGTGCCTTTAAAATATCCAGTGCGACTCCATGCTCCAGCTGCTCTTTAACCTAAGTACCTGAGAAATACATGCTAAAATGTCAACACAACGGTTGAGTGAATTCATAGGTTTGTAAGTAAAAGCAGTGGACCACAAGATTTAGAGTATTCAGTTTGTCAGATAGCATCAGTTATCACATTTAGCTCATGAAACCGAACATTAACATCCGTTATTCCGTTCAAGTTTCAAATACAGTGCGTCCAGTCGGTTTTCCGTTAAACCCGGACGGAGAGGTCAATCCCAATAGATCTATTCACAGCATTCACGTTTACTCGACCAGTACAGTCGGTCCAAGTAATTAACGGTTCATGACTAAAAGGGATAAAATAAGCATACAGTTCAAGCACTTGCGTTCATTCGTAAAAAGTAGCATGTATCCCCCTCGCGGGTTTAATAAAACAATTAAAGTAATAAAAGCGAGGCTATGAACTCACCTTAATCGAGTAAAGAGTGAATATAAAAAGCGGGCACAACAAGTATCACCAAAAGCAACCCGTGAATCGATGTCGTTATAACGCAACCTCGCGATCAAATTCTTTCTTGTATACCACCTTATTATATGTTCTAGTCTGCTAACCCTCCAACATATGTTCAACACAATCTTTTAGCTTTAATAGTGCTAAAAAGAAAACTTAAATGTCATGTCTCCATTAATGAATAAAACGAATCATGTACTCCTTTTGCTAAGATGTTCGTAAGTTGTTATGCGTGTATCCGTCTTTCTCATTATCTTTTTTTTTGTTCACAATGATAGTAAAGTTTTTATCACATATAAGGAACTAATACTTAAATATCAAGTATAAAACATATGTACCATGTCATGCTTAATAAAGTTGGTTTGATGTCATTTAACTAATATGATAACGTGACTCATTTGTTAGATTTTGGACACAGCTTGTTTTAGTTACCATTAGTTTATACATATGGACTAGTATAGTGACACGTACAAACGTGAAACATATTTAACCTACGTCAAATTTCAAACTTATGACTAGTAATATATATTCGGTCATAGTGTAGTTTGGTTTGGATATAAACGGGTATTATCGAAACCCAATATTTTAAAAGTTACGCGATTTGAAAGATACGCGTTAAATACGAAAAATAAACGCTCGATATAAAATAAAAACTTTGACATTCGGAGAATGTTTATATTTTGATATAAAATATAGGTCTTATATTTAATAAACATTAACGCGCCATATAGAGAATGACAATTAAAATTTTATCATAAATTTATGAAGAATGTTCGTAAAACGAACAATTAAAATAATGACAAGAAAAATATTTCTATGTCATATCGAGGATATTTACGGTCGATGACGGACATAAACTTTGTCGATAAATAATAATCGACACTTATTCGATACGTTAAAGCCCTAACCTTGCCGGTTAGCCGATAATTCAATATTTTTCACAAAAACAAACATGATAAATAAAAGCCGGGTTATAATTATTGATCCAAAAATTAAGAATTGCTACATCTAACAACTTTCTTTCCCCACCCGGTTTTACTCCTTACAACCAAAACCAACAACAAAACCTCAATCGCCCTCCTCGACAACAACAACAACCTCGTGCACCATACATACCACCTCACAAACAACCATATCCACCTCAAAGAAACAACCAACTTTACCAACAACCTACTTATCAACCACCCGTTTACCATGTTCCTCCTCCCAACCAACCCACCGCATTACACCAAGATTTTGAAACCTACATGAGGACCAATGATGTGATTGTGGAAAATCTCCAGCGGGAAGTGCTCAACTTGAAAGCAGACATGGTGAAACAAGGGAACGATCTTCGAGCTGATATGAGAAACACGTTGGCAAGTCAAACGACTGACTTACGGAACATGATGGCTGGTTTCTTCCAAGGTAATCAATCCTCTTCTTCGGGTACTCTTTCGAGTAACACCGTTGCGAATCCAAGAGGGGAGATGAAAGCAATTACCACTCGCAGTGGCAAAGGTACCAAGGAACCCGAGCTTCCTATACCTCCACCGGTGATTGTGACTAAGGAAAACAAGTCACCTGCTCCTATTCCTCATCCTTCTACTTCCCCAATTTCTCCACCTCTTACTTCTACCCCTCCTCCACCCAAGGATGTGAGTGATCCTATTCTCCCAAAGCCTTCATCTTCTTCCAATATACCTTATCCATCAAGGTTGAGGAAAGAGAAGCTCAAAAGCAAGGATGATATTCAGGTTTCGAACTTTCTCAAAATGTTTAAACAATTGAATTTCAACATCTCCTTCGCTGAGGCTCTCGCTCACATGCCTAAATACGCGAAAATGTTCAAAGATCTTCTTAGCGACAAGGAGAAGCTTCTTGATATTGCTAACACCCAACTTAATGAGAATTGCTCTACAGTGCTCTTAAGGAAATTGCCAACGTGATCCGGGTCGTTTCTTAATCCCTTGCAACTTCCCGGGAGTAGAGAATTACATGGCCCTAGCCGATCTAGGTGCCAGTATTAATTTAATGCCTCTAAGCGTTTGGAAGCAATTATCTCTCCCTGAGCTAGTCCCCACCAAAATGACTTTGGAGTTAGCTAACCGTACGGTTGCTTATCCAGTGGGGATAGCCGAAGACGTCTTTGTAGGAGTCGACAAATTCACTTTTCCTGCCGATTTCGTCGTCGTCGACTATGATATGGACCCTCGTGTGCCATTATTTGTTGGCCGTCCATTCTTGAGGACCGGTCGCACTCTCATCGATGTTGAAGCGGGTGAGCTTATCATGAGAGTGGGTGACGATAAAATCGTCTTCAACATGGGAAAGCTTTCTAAACAGCTTTATTCTTACGAGAGTGTTAATTGTATTGACGTTCTTGATGAGGCTTGTGAAGAACACTTCAAAGATGCTTGTAAAAGTATTCCTACCTCTCTTCCCAATGTTGAGACCGTTTCCTCTATTGACTCATCACTATCTCTATTTGGAGACAGTGATTTCCTTTGGAAAGATTTGGAAGCCACCATGGGAGATGTGAACTTAGCGAATGACGATTCTCCCACCGATTGGGATGAAGACATGCGTCTCATTGAGAACCTTCTCAAAGAGGACCATATTTCTCTACCATCTCCCAAAGCTATTGCTATCGATGAACCGACTTTGAATACGCCTCCCATAAAAAATCCTTCGGATTTAGAACTTAAGGAGTTGCCGTCCCGTCTCGAGTACGTGTTCCTTGAAGATAAGAAGAAGTCGCCCGTCATCATCGCGAAGGACTTAAAAGAAGAAGAAAAATCTCGCCTCATCGCCGTGCTTAAAGATCATAAAAGGCAATTGCTTGGAAAATTTCCGATATCCGCGGAATTGATCCAAACTTTTGTACTCACAAGATTCTCATGGAAGATGACTTTAAACCCGCAATCCAGAGCCAAAGAAGGGTTAATCCTCGCATTCACGACGTCATCAAACAAGAGGTTATCAAACTTCTTGATGCCGGCTTGATTTACCCTATCTCGGATTCGCCTTGGGTAAGTCCCGTCTATTGTGTGCCCAAGAAGGGCGGAATAACCGTTGTTCCCAATGAACACAACGAGTTGATTCCCACTCGTCTCGTTACTGGGTGGAGAGTTTGTATTGACTATCGCAAGCTCAATGATGCCACGAGAAAAGATCATTTTCCTCTTCCTTTCATGGATCAAATGCTCGAGCGTCTAGCTGGTAATGACTATTACTGCTTCTTAGACGGTTTCTCCGGGTATTTTCAAATTCCCATCGATCCCAAAGACCAAGAAAAGACCACATTCACTTGTCCCTATGGAACATTTGCTTACAAACGTATGCCTTTTGGTTTATGCAATGCTCCTGGGACGTTCCAAAGGTGTATGATGGCTATCTTCCATGACATGGTTGAAGAAACTATGGAAGTATTCATGGATGATTTCTCGGTTTATGGCGATTCATGCTCTGCTTGCCTTGCCAATTTAGAACGTATGCTTAAGCGGTGTGAAGACACTCGCCTTGTTCTTAATTGGGAAAAATGCCATTTCATGGTAAAAGAGGGCATCGTGCTAGGACACAAAATTTCCAAAGCCGATCTTGAAGTAGACCGTGCTAAAGTCGATGTTATTTCTAAGTTGCCTCCACCTTCAACCGTGAAGGGTGTGAGAAGTTTCCTGGGTCATGCAGGCTTCTACCGTCGTTTCATCAAAGATTTTTCTAAAATCTCTCGCCCGATGACCCACCTCTTGGAAAAAGATACTCCTTTTATCGTTTCCAAAGAGTGTATCGAAGCCTTCAACTTGCTTAAGGATAAACTAACTAAGGCACCCATCTTGGTTACCCCTAATTGGGAGCTGCCTTTCGAATTGATGTGCGATGCTAGTGATTTTGATATTGGAGCGGTTTTGGGCCAAAGAGTGAATAAACACTTCCAACCAATCCATTACGCTAGCAAGACAATGACTGGGGCTCAATTGCATTACACGACAACCGAAAAAGAGCTTTTAGCTGTTGTCTATGCCTTTGAAAAATTCCGCCCCTATCTTGTCCTTTCTACCACCATCGTGTATACCGATCATTCCGCGTTGAAGTACTTGTTGACTAAGCAAGATTCCAAACCAAGACTTCTTCGCTAGGTTTTGTTACTTCAAGAATTTAAAATCGAAATTCGTGATAAGAAAGGAGCTGAAAACCTAGCCGCGGATCATCTCAGTAGACTTGAGGATCCTTATCAAGAGGATCATCTGAACAAAGAGATCAATGACTCTTTTCCCTTGGAGACCTTAATGTCTATCAACTCGACTTCTGATGAAACCCCGTGGTTTGCGGACATTGCAAACTACTTGGCGGGTGAAATTCTCGTTGACGGGTTAACATCCCAGCAAAAGAAAAAGTTCTTCAAAGATATTAAGACTTACTTTTGGGATGACCCGTATCTATTCAAACAATGTGCTGATATGATTATTCGCCGATGTGTTGATGGACCAGCAACTCTAGAAATCCTTGACGCTTGCCACAAAGGACCCACCGGTGGTCACTTTGGTCCCAACTACACCGCCAAAAAAGTGTTTGACTCGGGATTTTATTGGCCCACCATTTATCGTGATGCTCACGAGATGGTTAAACGTTGTGATGCTTGCCAAAAACAAGGCAAGATCACACATAAAGATGAGATGCCTCAGAATTTCATTCAAGAATGTGAAATCTTTGATGTTTGGGGTATCGACTTTATGGGGCCATTCCCTTCCTCTAAAGGAAACAAATACATCCTTGTAGCCGTTGACTACGTCTCCAAATGGGTTGAAGCCAAAGCTTTACCTACTAATGACGCAAGGGTGGTTTGTAACTTTTTGAAGTCGCTTTTCGCTAGATTCGGTGTGCCTCGTGCCATTATTAGTGATCGCGGGACTCATTTTTGCAATGACCAATTTGCAAGAGTCATGGCTAAGTATGGTGTAAATCATCGTATTTCCACCGCCTACCACCCACAAACTAATGGCCAGGCTGAAATCTCTAACCGAGGATTAGAGCGAATTCTTGAAAGAACCGTGGGAGAGCATCGTGCCTCTTGGGCCGATAAACTTGATGATGCTCTGTGGGCTTCTCGTACCACATACAAGACTCCGATTCGTTGTACACCATATCGTCTCGTGTATGGGAAAGCATGCTACCTCCCCATTGAGTTGGAGCACAAGGCTTACTGGGCCTTGAAGTGGGCTAATTTCGATATCAACAAAGCCGGTGACCTACGCAAGATCCAACTCAATGAGCTGAATGAACTCCGTAATGAGGCTTATGAAAATTCTTTGATCTATAAGGAAAAGACTAAGCTCATTCACGACTCTAAGATTAAAAACCGAGAGTTCCAAGTTGGAGACAAAGTTTTACTCTTTAACTCTCGGTTGAAAATCTTTTCGGGCAAGATGAAATCTCGTTGGTCCGGCCCATTCACCATTGCCCAAATTTTTCCATATGGTACTCTCGAGCTCGCTCAACTTAATGGACCTAATTTAAAGGTGAATGGCCAATGAGTGAAGTTGTACTTTGGTGAGGACATCTCTCATGAGATGATTCCATCCCTCACCACGTTTCCTATGAACTATTTTTGGGTCGAGTCAGGCTCGTGACTCGGTTATAAAAAACAAGCGCTCCTCGGGAGGCAGCCCGAGTATCTATCCTTTTCCGTTTTAACCTCCTAAGTGTAGGGGGACCTCTATAGGTTCTTTGTCTTTGTGTGGTGATGTGATTACAGGGATGAATGCACTTTTGGAATCTTTGAAGAACCGTGCTCCCGTGTTATCTGAAATCCGGTTCTATCTCTCAACTATCGTGATTCAATTTTCTTTATACTCACATTTGAAATTGATCACGTTAGTCGTCTCTTCCTTAACTTGAGTTAACCAACGTGCACAATGTCATAAGTGTAGGGGAGATTTTTCCCACATGCTTAAACATTAAGGACAATGTTTATCTTAAGTCTAGGGGAGACTTCTATCGAAGTTTTAAGTGGACTTTTCCATTAAAATGCCTTCATTTAACCGGAAAATCATCTTTTTCAACATTTTTCAAATTTTTTATTAACTTTGGCCATTTAGTCGTAAATTTTAAATTTTTATCGTTGCTTTCATATGTATATATCCCGCAATAAAGTAAAAAATATTAATAAAGTGGTGTAGCTAGTTTTGAAATCTTTGACATATTAGGCCCGTTGCGATTATTTTGACTCAACCCGAATAGACTTATCCAAGTTTATTCTAGCTAGTATCCTTAACCATGTAGACCTTAAGTGGTTTATTAGGATAAGCATCCACGAGTCTCATTACTTGAGATTTTAAATTGTGGAGAACGAGAAATGATAGAGCTAATTATAAGTCGGTATTCTTGCATAAGCTCACTTGGTGTAATTATCTGCCTATTCTCCCATCACTTGCTAATAATTTATCTGCAATAAGTAAGGTCGTACGATTTGAAAATTTATTTAGCTTCTAGCCCAAGATCGTTTAAAAGTTGCTCGGTAATGATAAGAGTTCATAGCCAAGGCATAACTTATGAAGCGGGGCGCGAAGATTGGCGAGTCCGAAAAGGCCCTAACAAGGCATGAGGATTTAATCTTATTGCTAAAGATCCAAGGTGATGTGTAAAGCATTATTCCCAAAATCAATATGAAGGATCAAGACTCACGACGAAAAGCAATCAACTCCCATAAAGATCATGGAGAAGTCTATCCGAAAAGACCCTAACAAGGTATGAGGATAAATAGATCCAAGTCCGAAAAGGAGGCGAATCGTTGTATCTCAAAATCCCAATTAGCGATTGAAGAAATAATCATGAAGTCGTGGTCAACAAAGTTGGAGTACCCCTCAAAAGTCTCCAAGTGATGAAACTCTATTAACGATGAGAAGACCATTATCTCAAGCACGTCTCTCAAAGATATGAAGTATGAAGTACATGCCAAATATCAGCCCGAGAAAGGTCTCAAATCGTGAACCGAGTTATGCCAAGATATGAACTTTTTGATATCCCGAGAAGCAGTTTTAAGAGATTTTGTCCTTTCGCTAACTATTGATCAAATCGTCCTACTTTGCTTTTAGCCTCAATAAACTATCGAAATAAGTCCAAAAATGCATCTTCATGATCATTCTAAGACAAAAATAAAATATAAGAGATACACCTAGGAATAAGGGAGTTTAAGCATATAATTAAGCCATGTGTGTAAGTGTTTGATTTGCTAACTTATAATAACAATGATCTCGTTTTTAAGCTTAGTTTGGGGAACGTGAAACTTGAGGGTGATAAATCTTCGCAGCACCAAAGCCCTAATGTAAGTCCTTGATCTCTTTGCAAGTTATTTCCATATAGCTATTTTCAAGTGAAAATGGATTTCTATCCTTTTGTTTGCTTTAAAGTTTTAATTTCTCTTAGTACTTTAATTTTTGTTTAATAGTATTTTAATAAGGCCAAGGTTGATTGATTATTAGAAGAGTGTAAAATTGCTTTATCACTAAGCATTGCATGAGGGCATGGCAATGGTTAAGTGTAGGGGATTTGATAGGTGTGAAAACACCCATCCTTTGACCACTTATTTCTTACTAAAACAAGACCAAAACACGTATTTAATATCATTTGTTTGGAATTATGCGTGGTTTTTGTGTTTATTGTATTTTCAGAGCCAACCGGATGAATATTGAAGAAAACATGGGATTGCACGGGTTTTATCAAGGAAAAAGACTCAAGACGAAGTCTATTGTCCAAGAGAGGCAAAAGATTTGAAGTTAATGGGCCTATTTGAAGATTTATCGAAGAAAAGGACCAAAGATGGAAGATTTACATATGTCGAAGGAACTCAAGTCTATTAAACGAAGAAATTAAAAGACGAGTTGAATTTAATCGTCGACAAATCCCGAATCAGAATCGAAAATGTAAACTTTTCTGAAAAGACGAGAAGACAAGAAGAGAGGAAGAAAGCCCACTTCACCAACCAACCACTAGCCTATATAAGGAGATCACCCTCACACTTTTGGGACTAGTTTTTCATTTCCCAGTTTTTCTTCTTTTCTTTCATAGGAAGCCAACACCACTAAGGTGTTGGTAATTTTTCATTTTTGTTGAATCCTTCATCTTGTAAGCTTTTAATCTTTTTCCTTTGATTGAAAAAACCTTAATAATCAATATAATCTTTCCATTTGATCTTGTTCATCTTCTCTTTTTATTCAAAGTTTTAAAGTTCTTGTTTGGTTGATTTTGATCTTCTAAAGTTAATGGGTTTTGTGTTTTTATGATTGGGATTTGATGTTTATGGCTAGTAGATGATTGGTTATTAGTTTTGTTTAAGATTTGGTTAAAAACTTGGTTGATTTTTGATAAATTCGTGTTCCCCTGTTTTCTCGCTGTCTACTGTTCTTCATCCCCTTTTATTCCGAATAGCAAAGTATTCCGAATAGCACTGATCAGTTTCCTTTATTCGGAATATTTTATATATTCCGAATAAGCCTTTTATTCCTCATAGCCCTTTATTCCGAATAGGATCATTATTCCGAATAGGATCACTATTCCGAGTAGTAATATTATTCCGGATGGCCATATATTCCGCATAGCCTATTTATTTCGATTAGCAAGTTTATTCCGCATAGCATTTTTAGCAAAATTATTCCGAATAGCTTTTTTATTCCTCATAGGCATTTATTCAGAATAGCCCATTATTCCGCATAGTAAAAATATTCCGAGTAGCCAATTATTCCGCATAGCAGTTTATTCCGAGTAGGATTGTTATTCCGAATAGGATTTTTATTCCGCATAGGGTTTCTCCATCCGGAATATTTATTATTCCGGATAGCCAATATTCCGAGTAGGACTTTTATTCCGAACAGTCAATTTATTCCGTATAGCAAGTTTATTCCGAGTAGTGAATTATTCCGAATAGCCTATTTATTCCGGGTAGCTCTTTTATTCCGGATAGCCATTTTATTCCTCATAGCACATTTATTCCGCATGGAGCTTTTTGTCTGATTTATTCTGGATCAAGCCACATTCCGAATCAAGCATTTTTAAGGTTATTTTCAAGTTACTGTTTTATTTAAATTTTAATTCATGTTTTATTTTTTATTGATTAACTGCTTCTAGTTTACCTTTTAGTTACGTCACGCATTAACTTTTTTAGTAGAATAGAAAACCAAACCCGCTATTTGTCACCAAGAACAATTATTCCACTTTGAGCTGTGATCAATTCGAGAAGATTCCGAGAATTAATCTTGAACCCCTAGTAAAACCATTGTATCAAGACCTTAGTTTTGCTTTGATCATTTTGATCATGGGATTTACTCGTGAAAAATTCCAACTTATCCTCGCCACATTTCATAGTCATTTTCCCACTGTGAACGTTGATAATGGCACAAGCCGTCGATAAAAATGGTCTTCCTAAAATAATGGGACATTTAGGGTCATACTCGTAATCGAAAATGACAAAGTCCGCGGGAGAATTGAAATTTCCAATCTTAATGTAGACGTCCTCGGCTATACCAATTTGGTACAAGTGCGGTACAATTAGCGAGCTCGATTGTAATGTTAGTGGGGGTAAGATTAGGAAATTTATCAATCTCCAAAGAGAATGAGGCATGAGATTGATACTAGCACCTAAATCGGGGAAGGGCTAAACATCCCTCAATCTCGGAAAAATCACAAGGTAATAGAAATTTTCCCGGATCTTCTTCCTTTCTCGGCATATGCCTTTTAGGTTTTCGTAGAAGAATCGAAGCACAAACTTCTTCAAGGTTTTTCGTAAGGTTAATGAAATTCTCTTTTAGAACGGCGGATGGAATTTGAGGTACACGAGGATGTGCACTCTTTTCCTTGGTCACCACCTTCTTTCCCTCGACTTTTGAACATGAAGTCGTTTTAGAGGTCGAGGGTAGAGGCGAATGCACAACTCTAAATCCATCAAGGTTAGGGGTAATTACACGACTTTTTCCAAGAGAAGATGCGATTTTGACGTGTTCCTTTAGGGTTTTCACGGTGTCACTTGGTAAAGCACTCGACGACGAACTCGACGGTTTGTTCATAATAGCCGAAAACATCTTTTTAATGTCAATTTGACCTAGATCAATTTTATTGTTTTGACCTCTCAAAGTGTTGGAAAATTCGTTTTTCATTTCACCAATTTTGTTTTCTAATATCTTCATGTTAGCATCATTCGATTAACGTAATTTTAAAAATCATTTAACACATTTTGATTTTGATTAAAAGCTTGGGTTTGATTCCCGCTTTGAAAATTTCCTTGATTGTTGTTTTGAAAATTTGAATTTGACCATTGTTAAAATTCCAGTTTGATTGTTGTTTAAATCTCGATTCTGCCAATTTAAAATTTGACCTTGATTGTATCCTTGATTACTTTGTTGATTATTTCCTTGAAAATTGTTGCGTTGGTCACTATAATTCGTTTGTTGTGATGGACCGACATTATTTTGATTTTGAAAATTGTTGTTTTCATTTAACGCGTTAACACTCGACGTTCGGCCACCCGTAGCCGCACACTCGTAACAATTATGAGGCCCACCACAAAACGTACACGAAACCTCAACCGTTTTCACCGTAACGGGAGCGTCTTTCTTTTTCATTTCGATTAAGAACGACGTAAACACAATTATCAATTTATCGACTTTAGCATCAACCCTCTCAGTGTCGCGATTAGCATGACTAACATTGGCGACATTGGAAACACTCGGTGTGCTACGGAGTTGGAAAACCTTAGATCTATTTTCGATAATCATTATATTGTCTTTTGGATTTTTTCACAAAAAGTTACCGCCCGTGGCGGAATTTAACGAATCTTGCTCGTGAAGATTAAGACCGTTATAAAAAGTGTCGATTTGGTGTAACTCGGAAAATCCATGACGAGGACATTGCCTAAGCAATTCCTTAAAACGATCCCACGCGTCTCTAAATGATTCATTTGGTTTTTGCTCAAACCCCGTAATCTCGTTTTTAAAAAATGTGGTCTTAGACGGTGGAAAAAAATGATTAACGAATTTAGAAACGAGATCGTCCCACGTAACTATGGAATTTGGTGGTTCTTTTTCGTACCAATCCTTGGCGGAGCTATCGAGCGTGTAAGGAAAAAACATAAGCTTGATGACATCGGTGTCAACGTTCTTAAACTTGCTCGTAGCTAAATGACGATTAAAATTCTGAATGTGATCGTGAGGATTATCCGCCTCACGACCCTTAAACTTTGTCTCTTGTATCATTGCCAACATTCCGGACTTGATTTCAAAATTCTCTGCTTCGATTGCGGGAATTACGATCGCGTCTCCATAACCCTTGATGGGTGCTTGGAGAAACTCCATCATTGTACGATTCTCGGCCATCTCGTATGTGGTTTCAACAACGATATTAGGAACGTTTGTTTCTAAATTTTGTATTCTTTGTCGATTCTTTCGATGACGATTACGTCGATTCGACACGTTGTTAGAATTTGGATAATTCGATGATCGAGTGCACATGCACTAAACGTAGAACGGGGTAGCAAATAAGATTCTTTTTGGGGTTATTAAACTTTTTAAAAAAAAATTTGGTTTTTGATTGTTTTTTAATTTTTTTTGGGTTTTTGGTGTATTTTACGTAGATAATTAAATCCATAAAAATCTATCCACTAATCAAAGGCCTGGATTAATGAATCCAAAGGAATGAAAGTAATTAAGTTAAGTAAAAACCTTCGTTCGACTTTGAAACGTTGGTGGAACACCATACATTTAGAGAGTTCAATAATATAAGCAAAGCAAATAAGATTAATAATACTTGATATGGCAAACCCTTAATTAATCGTCACTTTCTTAATACGTACAAGCGAGCGGAGAAACGAGGCTGCGCGAAGCACTTAAGAGCCTTTTTCTTTAGGTCATGAAATACAACCGCCTTATACCCACCTTATAGTTTGTATTAATTAAGATTAAACAAATTAATAGTATTTATCTATTTTGCCTTAAACCTCTCTTTGATCGATACACTCACTAATGACCGGAACGCCGATTAATGACGTGCGTTTTCACGCGTATTTTGATAGTATTGTTTATTAATTGTGCTACGTAAATACAATCTATTATTCACAAAAAACAAAAAACGATTTTGTGTTAATAGGTTTCTATTTAACACGATTTATATTTTTGGATAATAATATATACTAATGATATATGGTTTTTGTATGGGTTCTAATTAATCTCGATATCCTCTCGAATTGATCTCGGCCTTAAGTGGAATGATTGTTCTTGGTTACTAAATAAAGGGTTTGGTTTTCTAATCTAATAAAAAATTAAATGTGTTAAAATGAAAACTTAAATCAAAGATAATTAATTTAATGACAACTAATAAAAACTTGAATTAAAATTAAAATTAAAATTAAAATTAAAACTGAAATTGAAGTTAAAATGAAGAAACAGTAACCTAAAGAAACAGTAACAATAAATGAAGCTCAAAAGAAACTTGATTCGGAAGTATACCCTTGATTCGGAACTTTGTTCATCCGGAACTTTTCGTTCGGAACACCTTCATTCGGAACTTTTGGACAAATCCTTCATTCGGAACTTTCTTCGGAAGTTGGATCGGAACTTTCATTCGGAAGATTTGAAAATGAAACTCATTCGGAACTTTCTACTCATCCGGAACTTTTGGCTTATTCGGAACTTTCTACTGACTCGGAACTTTTTGAAAGAAAACTCATGCGGAACTTTTTGAAAAGGCATTCATCCGGAACTTTTTAGTTCATTCGGAAGTTTTTGGTTCATCCGGAACTTTTGAGTTCGTTCGGAAGTCTGGGAACTCAGATACAGTAACTAACGCGAAGAACAAGGAAAATCAGTTTTAATCCAAAAATCACCAAGTTTTTCACCAAAAACTTAAATAAACTAATCACTAAGCATCTACTAACCATAAACTACAAATCCCATCAACAAAAACACAAATCCCAACAACTTTTGAAGATCAAAACTCAATAAATAAGAACTTAAGAACTTGAAGATAAAGATGATGATGAACAAGATGAAATGGAAAGACTAAACAAGAACTTGTATTGAATGATTAATGTTTTGACAAGATAAAACAAAGATTAGAATTATAAGATTAGAAAAACAAAGATTGAAATCACCAATCACCCTAGTGGTGATGGTGATGATACGAACTAAAAGGGAGAAAAAGGGGAGAGAAGAAAACTAAAAAACTAACTGGCTAAAATGTGTGAGGGTGGACTATTTATAGGCTTTTCTTTTGGTTGGTGAGTGGGCTTTCTCCCGTTCTTCTTGTCTTCTCGTCTTTTCAGAAAAGTTGACGTTTTTTATTCTGATTCGGGATTTGTCGTCGATTAAATTCAACTCGTCTTTTAATTTCTTCGTTTAATAGACTTGAGTTTCTTCGACTTATATAAATCTTCCATCTTTGGTCCTTTTCTTCGATAAATCTTCGAATAGGCCCAGTGACTTCAAATCTTTTGCATCTCTTGGACAATAGACTTCATCTTGAGTCTTTTTCTTCGATAAATCCCGTGCAATCCCATGTTTTCTCCAATATCCATCCGGTTGGCTCTGAAAACACAATAAACACAAAAACCACGCATAATTCCAAACAAATGATATTAAATACGTGTTTTGGTCTTGTTTTAGCCAGAATTAAGTGGTAAAAGGATGGGTGTTTACACACCTATCAAATCCTCTACACTTAACCATTGCCATGCCCTCATGCAATGCTTAGTGATAAAGCAATTTTACATTTTTCTCATAATTAATTAACCTTGGCCTTATTCAAACACTACTAAACAAAAATTTAAAGTACTAAAAGAAACTAAGACTTTAAAGGAAACAAAAGGATAGAAAACCATTTTCACTTGAAAATAGCTACATGGAAATAACTTGCAAAGAGATCAAGGACTTACATTAGGGCTCTGGTGCTGCGAAGATTTATCACCCTCAAGTTTCACGTTCCCCAAACGAAGCTTAAAACGAGATCATTGTTATTATAAGTTAGTAAATCAAACACTTACACACATGGCTTAATTAAATGCTTAAACTCCCTTATTCCTAGGTGTATCTCTTATTTTTTATTTTTGTCTTAGAATGATCATGAAGATGCATTTTTGGACTTATTTCGATAGTTTATTTAGGCTGAAAGCAAAGTAGGACGATTTGATCAATAGTTAGCTAAAGGACAAAATCTCTTAAAACTGCTTCTCGGGATATCAAAAAGTTCATATCTTGGCATAACTCGGTTCACGATTTGAGACCTTTCTCGGGCCGATATTTGGCATGTACTTCATACTTCATATCTTGAGAGACGTGCTTGAGATAATGGTCTTCTCATCGTTCATAGAGTTTCTTCACTTGGAGACTTTTGAGAGGTACTCCAACTTTGTTGACCACGACTTCATGATTATTTCTTCAATCTCTATTTGGGATTTTGAGATACAACGATCCGCCTCCTTTTCGGACTTGGATCTATTTATCCTCATACCTTGTTAGGGTCTTTTCGGATAGACTTCTCCATGATCTTTATGGGAGTTGATTGCTTTTCGTCGCGAGTCTTGATCCTTCATATTGATTTTAGGAATAATGCTTTTCACATCACCTTGGATCTTTAGCAATAAAATGGAATCCTCATGCCTTGTTAGGGCCTTTTCGAACTCACCAATCTTCACGCCCCGCTTCATAAGTTATGCCTTGGCTATGAACTCTTATCATTACCGAGCAACTTTTAAACGATCTTGGGCTAGAAGCTAAGTAACTTTTCAAATCGTACGACCTTACTTATTGCAGATAAATTATTAACAAGTGATGGGAGAATAGGCAAGTAATTACACCAAGTGAGCTTGTGCAAGAATACTGACTTATAATTGACTCTATCATTTCTCGTTCTCCACAATTTAAAATCTCAAGTAATGAGACTCGTGGATACTTAGCCTAATAAACCAATTAAGGTCTACATGGTTAAGGATACTAGCTAGAATAAACTTGGATAAGTCTATTCGGGTTGAGTCAAAATAAACACAACGGGCCTAATATGTCAGAGATTTCTAAACTAGCTACACCACTTTATTAATATTTTTGACTTTATTGCGGGATATATACATATGAAAGCAACGATAAAAATTTAAAAATTACAACTAAATGGCCAAAGTTAATAAAAAATTTGAAAAATGTTGAAAAATAGGATTTTCCGGTTAAATGAAGGCATTTCCATGGAAAAGTCCACTTAAAACTTCGATAGAAGTCCCCCTTACACTTAAGATAAACATTGTCCTCAATGTTTAAGCATGTGGGAAAAGTCTCCCCTACACTTATGACATTGTGCACGTTGGTTAACTCAAGTTAAGAAAGAGACGACTAAAGTGATCAATTTCAAATGTGAGTATGAAGAAATTTGAATCACGATAGTTGAGAGATAGAACCGGATTTCGGATAACACGGGAGCACGGTTCTTCAGAGATTCCAAGAGTGCACTTATCCCTGTAATCACATCACCACACAAAGACAAACACCCTATAGAGGTCCCCATACATTTAGGAGGTTAAAACATAAAAGGATAGATACTCGGGCTGCCTCCTGAGGAGCGCTTGTTTTTGATAACCGAGTCACGAGCCTGACTCGACCCAAAATTAGTTCATGGGGAACGTGGTGAGGGATGGAATCACCTCCTGAGAGGTGTCCTCACCAAAGTAAAACTTCACTCGTTGGCCATTCATCTTAAAATTCGGTCCATCAGGTTGAGCGAGCTCGAGAGTACCATATGGAAAAATTTGGGCAATGGTGAATGGGCTGGACCAACGAGATTTGAGCTTGCCCGAAAAGATTTTCAACCGAGAGTTAAAAAGTAAGACTTTGTCTCCAACATGGAACTCTCGGTTTTTGATCTTGGAGTCGTGAATGAGCTTAGTTCTTTCCTTATAGATCAAAGAATTTTCATAAGCCTCATTCCGAAGTTCATTCAGCTCATTGAGTTGGATCTTGCGTAGGTCACCGGCTTTGTTAATATCAAAATTAGCCCACTTCAAAGCCCAATAAGCCTTGTGCTCCAACTCAATGGGGAGGTGGCACGCTTTCCCGTACACAAGACGATAAGGCGTACAGCCGATCGGGGTCTTGTAAGCAGTACGGAAAGCCCACAAAGCATCATCGAGTTTATCAGCCCATGAGGCACGATGCTCTCCCACGGTTCTTTCAAGAATTCGCTTAAGTCCTCGGTTGGATATTTCAGCCTGGCCATTAGTTTGTGGGTGGTAGGCTGTGGAAAGACGATGATTTACACCGTACTTAGCCATGACTCTTGCGAATTGGTCATTGCAAAAATGAGTCCCACGATCACTAATAATGGCGCGAGGCACACCGAATCTAGCGAAAAGAGCTTTTAAAAAGTTACAAACCACCCTTGCGTCATTAGTAGGTAAAGCTTTGGCTTCAACCCATTTTGAAACGTAGTCAACGGCTACAAGGATGTATTTGTTTCCTTTAGAAGAAGGGAATGGCCCCATAAAGTCGATACCCCAAACATCAAAGATTTCACACTCTTGAATGAAATTCTGAGGCATCTCGTCTTTATGTGTGATCGTGCCTTGTTTCTGGCAAACATCACATCGTTTAACCATATCGTGAGCGTCACGATATATGGAGGGCCAATAAAATCCCGAATCAAACACTTTTTTGGCCGTGTAGTTGGGACCAAAGTGACCACCGGTGGGTCCTTTGTGGCAAGCATGAAGGATTTCTGAAGCTGCCGGTCCGTCAACACATCGGCGGATAATCAGGTCGGCACATTGTTTGAATAGGTAAGGGTCGTCCCAAAAGTAAGTCTTAATGTCGGTGAAGAACTTTTTCTTTTGGTGATACGTCAACCCTTCCTTGAGAATTCCACCCGCCAAGTAGTTTGCAAAGTCCGTAAACCACGGGGTTTCATTAGAATTCGAATTTATAGACATTAAGGTCTCCAAGGGAAAAGAATCATTGATTTCTTTGTTCGGATGATCCCCCTGGTAAGGATCCTCAAGTCTGCTGAGATGATCCGCGGCTAGGTTTTCTGCTCCTTTTTTATCGCGAATTTCGATTTTAAATTCCTGGAGCAGCAAAACCCAGCGAAGAAGTCTTGGTTTGGAATCTTGCTTTGTCAACAAGTACTTCAACGCGGAATGATCGGTGTACACAATTGTTGTGGAAAGGACAAGATAGGGGCGAAATTTTTCAAAGGCATAGACAACTGCTAACAGCTCTTTTTCGGTTGTCGTATAATGCAATTGTGCCCCCGTCATTGTCTTGCTAGCGTAATGGATTGGTTGGAAGTGTTTGTTCACTCTTTGTCCCAGAACCGCTCCAATAGCAAAATCACTAGCATCGCACATCAACTCAAAGGGCAGCTCCCAATTAGGGGTAACCAAGACGGGTGCCTTAGTAAGCTTATCCTTAAGTGAGTCGAAGGCTTCAAGGCACTCTTGGGAAAAGATAAAAGGAGTATCTTTTTCCAAGAGGTGGGTCATCGGGCGAGCGATTTGAGAAAAATCTTTGATGAATCGACGGTAGAAGCCCGCATGACCCAGAAAACTTCTCACACCCTTCACGGTTGAAGGTGGAGGCAACTTTGCGATAACATCGACTTTAGCACGGTCTACTTCAAGACCGGCTTTGGAAATCTTGTGTCCCAGCACGATGCCTTCTTTTACCATAAAATGGCATTTTTCCCAATTCAGAACAAGGCGAGTGTCTTCGCACCGCTTAAGCATACGTTCCAAATTGGCAAGGCAAGAAGAGAAGGAATCCCCAAAGACCGAGAAATCATCCATGAAGACTTCCATGGTTTGTTCAACCATGTCATGGAAGATAGCTAACATACACCTTTGGAAAGTCCCGGGCGCATTACATAAGCCAAAAGGCATTCTTTTGTAAGCAAATGTGCCATAGGGACAAGTGAATGTAGTCTTCTCTTGATCTTGGGGATCGATGGGTATTTGGAAATAACCCGAGAAACCATCAAGAAAGCAGTAATATTCATTACCCGCTAAGCGTTCAAGCATTTGGTCCATAAAAGGTAGAGGGAAATGATCCTTTCTCGTGGCATCATTGAGTTTGCGGTATTCTATACAAACTCTCCACCCAGTAACGAGACGAGTGGAAATCAACTCGTTGTGTTCATTGGGAACAACGGTTATTCCGCCCTTCTTGGGCACACAATGGATTGGACTAACCCATGGGGAATCCGAAATAGGGTAAATCATACCCGCATCAAGAAGTTTGATAACCTCTGTTTTGATGACTTCATGTATTTTTGGATTCACCCTTCGTTGGCTTTGAATTGTGGGCTTAAAGTCGTCCTACATGAGAATTTTGTGTGTGCAGAAGTGAGGATCAATTCCACGAATATCAGAAATCTTCCAAGCAATAGCCTTCTTATGATCTTTCAACACGGTGATAAGTCGGGCTTTTTCGTCTTCCTTCAGGTCCTTAGCAATGATGACTGGTGACTTCTTCTCCTCTTCAAGGAATACATACTCGAGATGGGGCGGCAACTCCTTAAGCTCTAAATTCGGAGGATTTTCGACGGGAGGCGTATTCGAAGTCGGAGTATCGATAGCAATGACCGTGGGAGATGGAGGAGAAGGATTGTCTTCGTTGAGAAGATTGTCAAAGAAATTCATGTCTTCATCCCCATCGATAGGAGAATCATTAGTAGCTAAATTCACATCTCCCATGGTGTCTTCAAGATTGTTCCAAAATAAATCACTATCTCCAAATAGAGACAACGATGATTCAATAGAGGACACGGTCTCAACATTGGGAAGAGAGGTAGGTATACTTTTGCAAGCATCAATAAAGTGTGCTTCACAAGCTTCATCCAGAACGTCAATACAATTAACACTCTCATTAGAATAAGGTTGTTTAGACAACTTTCCCATGTTGAAGACTACTTTATCGTCACCCACTCTCATGATAAGCTCACCGGCTTCAACATCGATGAGAGTGCGACCGGTCCTCAGGAATGGACGACCAACAATTAGTGGCACACGGGGGTCCATCTCGTAGTCGACGACAACAAAATCAGCGGGGAAGGTGAATTTGTCGACTCCTACAATGACATCTTCGGCTATCCCCACTGGATAAGCAACCGTACGGTTGGCTAATTCCAAAGTCATTTTAGTGGGGACTAGCTCTGGGAGAGATAATTGCTTCCAAACGCTTAGAGGCATGAGATTAATACTGGCACCTAGATCGGCTAGGGCCATGCAATTCTCTACTCCCGGGAAATTGCAAGGGATAAGAAAACGACCCGGATCACCAAGCTTGGTTGGCAATTTCCTTAAGAGCACTGCAGAGCAATTCTCATTAAGTTGGGTGTTGGCAATATCGAGGAGCTTTTCCTTGTCGCTCAGAAGATCTTTAAACATTTTCGCGTACTTAGGCATGTGAGCCAGAGCCTCAGCGAAGGATATGTTAAAATTCAATTGTTTGAACATCTTAAGAAAGTTCGAAACCTGAATATCATCCTTGCTCTTTTGCTTCTCTTTCCTCAACCTAGATGGATAAGGTATATTGGAAGAAGAGGAATGCTTTGGTAGAATAGGATCACTCACATCCTTGGGTGGAGGAGGGGTAGAAGGAAAAGGTGGAGAAATTGGGGAAGGAGAAGGATAAGGAATAGGAGCAGGTGACTCGTTCTCCTTAGTCACAATCACCGGTGGAGGTATAGGAAGCTCGGGTTCCTTGGTACCTTTGCCACTTCGAGTGGTGATTGCTTTCATCTCCCCTCTTGGATTCGCAACGGTGTTACTCGGAAGAGTACCCGAAGAAGAGGGTTGATTACCTTGGAAGAAACTAGCCATCATGTTCCTCAAGTCATTAGTTTGGCTATCCAGCGTGTTTCTCATGTCGGCTCTCAAATCGTTTCCTTGCTTGACCAAGTCTGCTTTCAAATTGATCACTTCACGCTGAAGATTTTCCACGATCACATCGTTTGTCCTCATGTAGGTCTGCACTTCTTGGTGTAGAGCGGTGGATTGGTTGGGAGGAGCATTGTATGCGGGTGGTTGATAAGCAGGTTGTTGGTAAACTTGGTTGTTACGTTGAGGTGGTTGTTGCTGCTTGTGAGGAGGGATGTATGGTTGTCGAGGCTGTTGTTGTTGTTGAGGGGGGCGATTGAGGTTTTGTTGTTGGTTTGGGTTGTTTGGGGGAAAACCAGGTGAGGAAAGATAATTGTTAGAGCGGTAGCTAAGCAAATTATGGTCACCTTGAGGTCTAGCTTGATAAGCAGGTTGAGGATAGGTGCCATATGCTGCATTCACATTTTCAGCAGGGTAGTCTTGGGTGGCGGTACAAGTGGTGTAAGAGTGAGGACCACCGCATATCTCACAAGGTTGGCTGACAGCATTAACTTGGGCGTTTTTAGCGTTGTTGCTGTTGTTGTTGCTGACGGTGTGGGTGACAAGCGATTCAAGAAGCACAGTGATTTTGTCTAATCGCTTGTCGCTGTCACTAGTGCTAGCACTAGCGACATTGGCCCGAACACTCTTGGTTTGCACACAAGATTTATTCTCAATGATGTCCCAAGCAGCATTGGAAGTCTTAGCCAAAAGATTACCCCCCGAGGCACTGTTTAGTGAATCTTGGTCACTCATGCTTAAACCATTATAAAAAGTATTAATTTGATGTACTTTGGTAAAACCATGTTGTGGGCATTTTCTTAAAAGATCTTTAAAACGATCCCAAGATTCACTGAACGACTCAACGTACTTTTGTTCAAAATTTATGATTTCATTCCGCAAAGCGGTAGTACGAGAGGGTGGGAAAAAGTAATTGATAAATTTGGTTTCCAAATCCGTCCACGAGAGAATACTCTGTGGCGGTTCCTTAGCAAGCCAATGCCGGGCTTGTCCCTCTAAAGAAAAGGGAAAAAGTTGTAACCTTATAACCTCTTGTGGAACACCATTGAATTTGATCGTGTTAGTGAGTTGCAAGAATCTCTTGATATGGTCGTGAGGATCATCAATGGTTCGTCCCAAGAATGGTTGAGCGGAGACCATCTGGATAAAGCCTGACTTGAGCTCGAAATTGTTGGCGGCAATTGGAGGTATGACAATTGGGTCAGTGTTGCCATCTACATGAGCTTGCAGCAATTCAATCATCGGGCGATTATCCGGTTGAGGCTCATTGTTGTTGTTATTGTTCATGTTGTTGAAAGGTGGGTTGTTGTTGTTATTATTGTTGTTTGGAGGTGGTACACCGGCCATGTCTAAGTGATCGAGAGGCTCGGGCTCTTGATAAGACGTGGATCGAGTGCGCATACACCTGCAAAAGAACTAACAAGAGAAAAACAAAGCAAAAATATTTTTGGTTTTTTATGTTTTTTTAATTTTTTTGGATTTTTGAAAATTTTATATTTTTTAGTTGTTTTTGAAAATTTTTTATGAAAAATTAACGTTCACGGGGAACGGATCCCAAAATCCAAGTTCTCACAAAAAACTTTTGATCTTAACGAGAAGAGCCGGCAGCGGCGCCATTTGATATATGGTTTTTGTATGGGTTCTAATTAATCTCGATATCCTCTCGAATTGATCTCGGCCTTAAGTGGAATGATTGTTCTTGGTTACTAAATAAAGGGTTTGGTTTTCTAATCTAATAAAAAATTAAATGTGTTAAAATGAAAACTTAAATCAAAGATAATTAATTTAATGACAACTAATAAAAACTTGAATTAAAATTAAAATTAAAATTAAAATTAAAACTGAAATTGAAGTTAAAATGAAGAAACAGTAACCTAAAGAAACAGTAACAATAAATGAAGCTCAAAAGAAACTTGATTCGGAAGTATACCATTGATTCGGAACTTTGTTCATCCGGAACTTTTTGTTCGGAACACCTTCATTCGGAACTTTTGGACAAATCCTTCATTCGAAACTTTCTTCGGAAGTTGGATCGGAACTTTCATTCGGAAGATTTGAAAATGAAACTCATTCGGAACTTTCTACTCATCCGGAACTTTTGGCTTATTCGGAACTTTCTACTGACTCGGAACTTTTTGAAAGAAAACTCATGCGGAACTTTTTGAAAAGGCATTCATCCGGAACTTTTTAGTTCATTCGGAAGTTTTTGGTTCATCCGGAACTTTTGAGTTCGTTCGGAAGTCTGGGAACTCATGTGGAAACCTTGGTTTCCGGATCTTTTAAGCTACTAGGAATGATCATTGTTCATATGATTAACATAATCAAAGCGGAATTAGAACAACAACCATTAACAAGGTGTTTAGGCACGAAACATGAATTAAAACACATGGATTGCTAATTATATTAATAATCAACAATCACTAGACGTGTATACATTGAATCCCACGTCTAGTCGACACACACTTTAGGTTTACATTGTTAATGAATTGAATGAATAAAACATATGACCCTTGGTTCCTTTTATAGTGTAAGGATTAGGGTTTACAAGAGATCAAATCAAATAAACAACTAAATATTCTATTTCTATAGATATATACTGAATATATTATTCAGAATATATCCAATATATTCTGTAAATAGAATTCTCCATCAAATCCATCAGCGTTGACTTTTGTTGACTGCGTTTGACTTTTGTTGACTTTCTATCAACGCCTACATTGCTCTTGTCAACTCTTGTATTACTCTTGTCAATGCTTGAGTAAATGTTCTTCGATTTTGAGTTTCTGCCACATCAACTTTTTGACCCAACAATCTTCCCCTAGTTGATAGTGGCAAAACTCTATGTGTATCTCTTGTAAGTTATACATGATCTTCAAATTGCTTCCCCTCAAGTGTAGCACGTATTTCTTCCCCTTTTTGTCACATCAACAAGGAAGTAAACAATGTATGCAATGTTGAAGATTCTCCATATGTAGGCTCTGTGTAATGATCTTGAAGAAAAATAAATAAAGTATTCTTGATGTAGAAGTAGAATAACCCAACCTTGTATTCCATGTCTTGTACTATCCATGTGACTAAGAACTTATAGAGGAGGATATAAGTAGACCTCGATCCCTTGTCAATATTCTCATCCTTTGTGAGACACTGAGCACGATAATGTAACTCCTTCAAGTGTTATGACAAGTCTTCGTCACCAACCATGTAAAGCACGAACAAGTTACCTTTAAAGTCTATGACTGGAAGTGCACGACTTTAAGATATGATAGAACACAAACTCGCGAAAATCTTCTTCAATCAGCAAACTTACCATAAGAATTTTTCCCCTTAAGCTAACACCTCTTCATGATAAGTCAATATCTTCATATGTAAAAGCTGTTAGCGAATAACTCTTTCACAAGGCTATCCCGATTACATAATCCAATAAAATTCTTTATGAATGGTTGCTAACTTACTTAAAAATCATTAGTCCCTTTCAAAATATCCGAGCCATTAATATCATCATGATATTCTATATTAAAACGGAGATTCCATGTACCTTCGTGTGTATTTTCCTCCTTTTTTGTGTGCTAAAAACGTCACAATTTTCCAAACAGCAGCAAACCTTTTGTTGTCCAAGAACCTCTCTTATCCAATATCATAATCAGATGCTTTATCCGATATCGAACAACACCTATCAGTGTTTGGATTTACATATCTCGGACAAAACGTAACAACGCCTATTCTGTCAGCGTTACGTTTCTTCTTGTCAGCGTCAATTCCATACTTTGTCAGCGTCCACTCTTATCAGCGTCAAACCAATCTTGTCAGCGGCTGACCTATGCTCGTCAGCGTCTCATCCATGCCAGCTTTGATATCACGTTCAAAATAAATGTGATATATACTTTCTATGTTTAGAGATATATACGACCAAAAACAATATCCCTACAAATCAGGCCATATATCACGCGTCTTTTTAATCTTAATATTCCTTTGAATGGCTTTGATCATGTGACCTCAGGTCCACCATAACCATGTGAACGCATTGTATACATTCGCATGTATCCACCAATTGGAAACTTTCAATCGTGTGAACACAAGCATTTGTCTCTAGCTGTCCTTGGACGTACAACATTCGAATTAATAAACAATGCTCTCTACTTCACGTCAGACAGCAGACCCACATCTTTGGCAATAATTAATATATATTGAATATATTAAATTTGCCCTTTTAGAATACAACTGCATCCTTTTTCTGTGTCAAAGGTCACGTGATCACAAACGTTTCTTCATAAACCTTCATTAACACGTTTGTTATTTAGGCTTTGTCAACAAGCTCTAAATAACATCATTCTTGACTGTCACATGAAGATTTTTCCTGCTGCTAAATCAAAGTAATCATAGCTCTAGGGTTTTTAGAAAAACCCTAAAACAACACCAACTGCAGCCATAATCGATCTAAGCGTTGAATCAATCTTCTTGTCGTTTCCTTTTCCTTAAAAACCTTTTCAAGCGTCCCAATTTGTACCCATAGCCCATGTCGATTGATCCTTCTGCTCGTACTGCTTTGTATAACATGACACACAAAGCAATAAAATATTCTTTTATACACGTGAATCCTCCTTGGCTGCGTTATCTTTTGCTGCGAGACATTAAGTACCGTGTGAACACAATATCATCAACCAATAAAACTTGAGAGCTTCATGCGAAAACTGTGTTTCAACCAATGAGAAAGCCTCAACCGTGTGAACACACAATTACAATATATATTCTTCTTATGGCCGTGTGAATGAATTAACTCACGTCTCAAATGCTTAACCAATCATGGCCCTTATACCGTGTGAATGCATAAGTGTTGAATAAACAACACCAACAAGCTTGAAGCCAAAACACTGTCCATCAGCCTTCTACGATGCCGACACCTCTAATCAATGAATCATGAGCAGTACATGAAACAAAGAATAAACAAACCAATAGCAGCAAACATAATAACGTGACAAAAATCCTTCACAACCTGCTGCTTCGTTCATCAATCACGTGAAGACCATCTTTTCTGTTCATAATGACCTAGGGTTTATAGCGTTATTAATTGAAACCCTAATTTAGGGTTTGTAAATAAACCTTAGATCATATATTTATCTTGAATCACCACAGCCACAATCCTTATAACATCCTGCTTTTTATGTAGATCTAGGGTTTGAGAAACCCTAGTTCATGATTTCATGTGGAAAAGCAAGAACATTAATACCTTAAACAGCAACCTTCGACCTTGAATAACTTCATCATTAAGACTTAGATCGAAAATCCCTTCGGTGAGATTCTAGACACAAGTGCCAAGAATCTACAGTCCAAAAATCACGAAGATCCAACGGTTAACGAAGGAGAGATCGCGTTTTGAACATGGCTGTCCACAGAAAACTGCATTCACTCTTACTGCTGACTTTGACGCTTAATAACTTTTGCCTGGGGATAAAACTTGACAATCCCTCCGGTGGATGTTTAGATCTATGTATGTAGAACACTCATATAAAATTTCGTGACGATCTAACGGTTCAATCAAAAGTTATGACCTTCAGAATACTGCTGCGCACACAAAAACGTCCAGAAAAACCCTACACGGATTTTTCTTCTTTTCAACATTACGAACACCTTGTTGGTCCTAGCATCACGAGCCACGAGGCTCTGATACCAATTGTGGAAACCTTGGTTTCCGGATCTTTTAAGCTACTAGGAATGATCATTGTTCATATGATTAACATAATCAAAGCGGAATTAGAACAACAACCATTAACAAGGTGTTTAGGCACGAAACATGAATTAAAACACATGGATTGCTAATTATATTAATAATCAACAATCACTAGACGTGTATACATTGAATCCCACGTCTAGTCGACACACACTTTAGGTTTACATTGTTAATGAATTGAATGAATAAAACCTATGACCCTTGGTTCCTTTTATAGTGTAAGGATTAGGGTTTACAAGAGATCAAATCAAATAAACAACTAAATATTCTATTTCTATAGATATATACTGAATATATTATTTAGAATATATCCAATATATTCTGTAAATAGAATTCTCCATCAAATCCATCAGCGTTGACTTTTGTTGACTGCGTTTGACTTTTGTTGACTTTCTATCAACGCCTACATTGCTCTTGTCAACTCTTGTATTACTCTTGTCAACGCTTGAGTAAATGTTCTTCGATTTTGAGTTTCTGCCACATCAACTTTTTGACCCAACAACTCAGATACAGTAACTAACGCGAAGAACAAGGAAAATCAGTTTTAATCCAAAAATCACCAAGTTTTTCACCAAAAACTTAAATAAACTAATCACTAAGCATCTACTAACCATAAACTACAAATCCCATCAACAAAAACACAAATCCCAACAACTTTTGAAGATCAAAACTCAATAAAATAAGAACTTAAGAACTTGAAGATAAAGATGATGATGAACAAGATGAAATGGAAAGACTAAACAAGAACTTCTATTGAATGATTAATGTTTTGACAAGATAAAACAAAGATTAGAATTATAAGATTAGAAAAACAAAGATTGAAATCACCAATCACCCTAGTGGTGATGGTGATGATACGAACTAAAAGGGAGAAAAAGGGGAGAGAAGAAAACTAAAAAACTAACTGGCTAAAATGTGTGAGGGTGGACTATTTATAGGCTTTTATTTTGGTTGGTGAGTGGGCTTTCTCCCGTTCTTCTTGTCTTCTCGTCTTTTCAGAAAAGTTGACGTTTTTTATTCTGATTCGGGATTTGTCGTCGATTAAATTCAACTCGTCTTTTAATTTCTTCGTTTAATAGACTTGAGTTTCTTCGACTTATATAAATCTTGCATCTTTGGTCCTTTTCTTCGATAAATCTTCGAATAGGCCCAGTGACTTCAAATCTTTTGCATCTCTTGGACAATAGACTTTATCTTGAGTCTTTCGATAAATCCCGTGCAATCCCATGTTTTCTCCAATATCCATCCGGTTGGCTCTGAAAACACAATAAACACAAAAACCACGCATAATTCCAAATAAATGATATTAAATACGTGTTTTGGTCTTGTTTTAGCCAGAATTAAGTGGTAAAAGGATGGGTGTTTACACACCTATAAACTAAAAATAAAAACGAGTATGTACGATATTTACGCTTCCCCAAAATGGAATGTCGAAAACATACTACTCAAACAAAACACGTATATAAATATGGCTAAAAAACCTTCCCCGGCAACGGCGCCAAAATTGATGTAGTATTTTTGTTATATACTTTATTTTAGGAAAAACAAAGGAAAAACATCATCGAAGTATTAAATTCTACGTTTTAGAAAACCCGTAAAACTTGAAAGTGAGTTTGTTCTCCAAGGAAGGTATGTGTTTTTTTAATGCCAATACTATAAAAGGTTATTTGTGTTGTCCCATATATTTAGATGATTAAACAAGAAAGATAGATAAAAGATGAATTATAGAGAGAGAGAAAGTAGAGAGAATGGTTGGAACTTTTGGAGGATTAGATTAATGAGAGAGATTAGCAAATGACCAACACCCTTCCTAACAAGCTAGGAAGGGTATATATAGTCCACCCACATGCGGGCTTATTTATGGACTATAGTCTAATGGGCCGGGCTTTTCTTTTGGGCTTTAGTTACTTATGAATAAACTTTAGCCTAAAGTTAAGCCCGTATAACACGACTAATCTACTACCTATTACAACGTTCTAATATACGATACATAATAAACATATGACCAAGCATTCTTATTTGAATCAATATTTTGAGGCTAACAATCTCCCCTAATGAGAGGTCATTACCCTTTATGAGAGGTCATTACCCTTCGTCATTTGGAGATTTGTAGAGACTACTAATCTCTCCATAAATAAGTCTCGAACGTGTAATAGTAGTCTTGTTTCTTCATGCTGTGATCTTTGAGCCTTTGTCGTTGTCTTTCGACTTTGTCTTTAATCTTGAGATCTTCAAATCATCCTTGACTTGTCTTTGCCATCTTGCGATCTTGTGTCTTCATCCACATGCTCACACTATTAATTGTTGAATATGTCTTTAGGCATGAGTATGTGGTTTTGAATCTTTGACTTTGCTGAGTACACCGTGACGCCACCTTCTCGAGACAAAACATAGCCACGGACTGAATGGCTTTGACATTCGTCCTAAATCGGTAGCGTTTTACCTCCGGTCGGTGAAGACTGTTATACAATATTAAATACTGTACCTGTAATTAGGTAGATTCAATTAAGAATCTCCTTGATAGGGTTTCACGGCAGTACTAGCCGTTCTCTTTACTCGACCATCTCAAAGCAAGACTGCGAACATAAAGAGTGAATCAATTGGATAAATATCCGCTTGATTAAAGTCGTCAATTCAAATTCCTGGAACAAGTTTGATTCATTAAGAATCTTACCATTGTTGCTTTCCAGTTGACACAAGCTTGATTCATAAGAATCTTACAAGTTACCTACCGTAGCGCTGTTTAATGTTGACGCTAGAAAGATTTCCATTCGTCATTGTGAATATTAATGAATATCACTCTGAATGTTCTAACAAGACCATAAAGATATTGCGTAGAAACCTGAAACGAGTTTGAATCAATAAAGAAACAAACCACTGTTGCTTTTCAGTTTTACATATGTTCAATTCATAAAGAATCTTACACATGACCTACCGCAGTGCTGTTTGGTGTTAACACTAGAAGGATTTCCACTCATCATTGTGAATACTAGGAAGTATCACTCTATGTGTTCTAGCAATATCGCAAGGATATAGCGTAGGACTCTCTTGATCGTCATACGTGTGTCCTAACGAGATTTGATTGATCTCTTGGCTCTAGACTCGATTCATGCACTTTTAGTGGTCGAAGGCTGGAGCAGATGTCACCTATTCAATATCAACTATCTCGGAGTTAGAAAGTCAATAGAAGTCATGTTGATCTCCGTGACAATAAAACAAACTTCTTTTGAGAGAAGCCTGAGTAGCTAGGGAGGGGTTGTGCATTACATCACTGGGTCCATGATGAGTTGTCTTCATGATGTGTTGACCCGGTTTCTGCCTAAGTTGTATGGAGGGATTCTTTCTTTACACCATTTATCCTTACATTTCTTTTTCATTCTTCAACCCCTTCAATGCTTACCAAGACATCACCAATAGCACCTTGTTGTGATTGTTCCAGTGCTATCATCAGTACTTAGTCGGCATTCAGCTACGTTCACATTCTACTCCATCTTTCCTAAGAACTTCTAATAATCTATTGGATTGTCCTTGGGAAGATCCCTCCGGTTCTGGTTGGATTATAGGACTTAAACCTAACCACCCTTTTGACACCAATAACGTCGTGAATTAGAGATGTTGTGTGTATTTGACCGTAACCATAAAAACCACTTTAAATTCTAACAAAGTGTTTGAGAAACATTTAACACCTTGCTAGTTTTGTCGTTTCAGAAATGCTCCCCCTTCACACGTGCATCGATAATCGAAAGTGTTTTGCACATGTAGGTAAGAGTTAAAGTGCTTGAGTCTTATATAAGATCACATTTTAATCATAATTTCTCCCTTATCTCTAATATATAAAATCTTTTGATATTAGAGATACCAAAGTTGATTAAAATATATTTTGAAAAATAGTCTTGAAAATCTTCGGGAGAAAGATGTGTCAATCTTTGCATGAAGTCGAAATGCTCCCCCTCAAAAATTGATCCAACTGAATTGTCATTGTGAGGATGTAACACCCCATTTTGATAAAAGGAATGTCACGCGTGATTATGGCGTGTCATCAAAGCATACAAGGATAAATGTCTAAAACATTACATGACCATAAAAGGAAATACCGGAATCGAACATCGGTAGTCCAAAAGTAAAGCTCATCACACATAAACATAGGTACTGTAAATGAAAGGACTAAACAATGTCCATGGAAAGAGTATCAAAGTATAGATAAATGCATAAAGTAAAGAAAGGCTAGAAAGCTTCTAGTCCATATGCAGGTACGCTTAAAGTCTACGAGCGTCCCTGAGTACCTGCCGTTTTGGGAACATGAAAAGGAAAACGGCTGAGCAATACGCTCAGTGCACGGATGTACAAATAAAGCATGAATAATATAAGCATATTAGCATGAAACAGCGGAAGAAACTAAGTCCTGAATAACCCGGTTAAGTCTTAGTAAAATTGGTTTTATAGTTTGAAAAGCCTTATGTTTATCTTGTAAAAACTGTTTAACGTATTTTATCATTAGCCAATATAGGTCATGAAAATCCACGTGCATGAATACTTGGAGGGGTGACCTCGTCATGCAAATTAGAGGGGCTGCCTCTAATTTAATATACTGGTTTTTAGGTAGGAGGGATCAGCTCCTTGTGAAGGATGCAAGGCACACACCACATTCACACTGATTAATCTGCTGAAAACATGTAACTAGGATGCACCCATACGCCCCACATGATAAATATAATAATATGGCCAAAAGCTGAAGGGACGCCACGAGCAATCACTCCGCCGTGGGGAAGTCATAACACCTGTGCCTCTAGTGTTATGGTTATGGTACCTTCATAACTAGGTGAAACTAGTCATGCATGTATATGGCTTTAGGTATTCTAACTAAACATAAGCAATCAAACATATAAACTTATACTATGGGAAAATAGTTGGCTGCATACAGGGAATCCTAATAAGGAAAGAATGTCCATACTGAAAGGACGGGAATCCGTACCTTATGTCCAGTGAACGAAGAAGACGAACGGAAGAGAGTCCTACTTCGGTATCACTAATGCTACATAAATACATACGTGAATAAGTATCTGATTACTGAATGCGTAAGTGGTTTTATATCCTGTCTTAGCTTGTTTTATATGTTCATGTCATGTTTTACTGTTTTAAGCTTTATACTGTGTTTATCTTATATTCTGATTAAGTATTACTTGTATTTCATGTATTATTATACTTGTTGTGTAATAATAAGTAACTTTCTAAAAATAGCAGGTTTCCTAAAATAGAAAGTTTCCAAAAATAGAAAGTTACCAAAAATAGAAAGTTTCCAAAAATAGAAACTTTCCAAAAATAGAAAGTTTCCAAAAATAGAAAGTTTCCAAAAAATAGAAAGTTTCCAAAAATAGAATTATTGCTTAAAATAGATAAGTTTCTAAAAATAGAAAGTTTCCATAAATAGATTAGCTGCCTAAATAAATAAGTTTCTAAAAATAGAAAGGTTCTATAAATAGATATAAGCTGGTTAATTAAGCTAATTATATAAGGTTAAGTATTTTCTAATTATTATTCTAAGTCATGTGATTATATAGTATAGTTTATTAATTATTACATGTAAATTAAATAAACAATAGGTTAAAGTATTTAATTAAATATAACATGATTTTAATTAAATAAGATAAAATACTTAGGTTAAAACATGTATGATTAACTATTAATAATATAAACTAAGTCATGTTAATTAATTAATTATAGTCATAGTTTTAATAATTTACTTAATTATAAAGTCTAATTAATAATAAAATACTTAGGTAAAATATCATGAATTACCAATTAAATTTATAAACTAAGTCATGTAAATTAAATTAATCATGTCATGCTTTTAATCAATTTAATTTAAGTTTAAGAACATAACTAGTAAAATCATAAACCTAAAAAAATAATTCATGAACCGGACCCGTGACTAAAAACCATGAACCGGACCCGTAACCATCACCATACCCTGACCAAGGTCGGGTTTCCCTTGCCCCTTGCTGCTGTCGTGACACCACCACCACCATACCGAGACCATATGGTCTCGGTGGTGTGATATAAGCCAAGCCGAGACCCCCTAAGGGCTCGGTTAGGCGTCGGCTAGACCACAACACCCCTAAAACCCTTGATTGATTTACCCCATGATCATTAACATGTTTAAAAATACTTGTTTTTAATTAGTTAATTAAAAACATCATGATTTTATGTGATCCATTAAATCAAAACATAAAAGAAAAGGTTAAAAAGGTTATACCGAATACGTGAATCAAATGATGACGAACACACACGAATCCTTGCAAAATTTCCAAGATCAAAATCAACCCGAACACCCCTTTGGTGTTATTAAAACCGGCGACCAAAAGAAGAGCAAGAAAAAGAATTAGGGTTTTTGTTATTTTCTTGATTTTGTGATAAATGAAAATACCTTTTCCATAATTTGCATGTTTAGTAAAATTATTATGGGCTTGGCCCATTTCCTTTGGTGTCGCCGTGGCATGGGGGCCCCACTTGGGGTAACCCATACTTTTCTCGTGTCTAAATTATATAGTGTGTTCTCGTGTTTTATCGTGTTCGTAATTTACGTGTTTTAATTAGTTATCCATCGTGATTTAATATATTTATTCGTGTTCGTAATAAATATATAAACATACATAATATTAGCTCTTGATTACTTTACGTTCATGATTTCATGATCGCATGTTCGTGATCATAATTATTATTGGAATAATTATTGTGTGTTCCTACGTAATAAATACTTATTGTGTTCTAACACGTACGTAATACTTGTAATTCTTATTCATGAAACGTAAACGTGCTATAAAAGGAAAGTTCTAATCATGTACGTACGATCTAAAGGGTACTATTCATGGTAAAAGCATGCGGGTTTTACAACTCTTCCCCCTAAAAAGAATAATTCGTCCCCAAATTATAGATAAAGTAAACTGGAAAAGAAGAACATACCCGAATTCAAAATATGAAATGAGGGTAAGAAGCCCGGATAGACTCCTATGTTTCCCAAGTGGCTTCCCGCTCGGTATGATCCCTCTAAAGGATTTTGACGAATGGAATCGTCTTCCTTCTCATGACTCGTTCTTGTCTGTCAAGAACTCGTTCGGGTTCTCTATGAAGTGAGATCTTCACGAATCTGTTCCAGTGGATACTGAACCATGTGAAGGGGATGATTCTGGTACCCTCTGAGTAAGGACACATGAAACACATTGTGTACATGCGAAAGCTGCGGAGGTAACGCTAAACGGTAAGATACTTCACCGACTCGTTCAATGATATCAAACGGTCCGATAAACCGAGGACTGAGCTTCCCTTTAATTCCAAAACGTCTAACACCACGTGCCGGCGAAACCTTAAGGAAAATGTGATCTCCTACGTTAAAATGTATGTCCCTACGATGCTTGTCGGCGTAACTCTTCTGACGTGACCGTGCTTCTTGAAGTTTCTGCTTAGCCACTGCGACCCTCTCATTAGTCATCTCTATGATCTCTGGTCCTTCAAGTGTTCGCTCACCAACCTGATCCCAGCAGATTGGGGCGCGACACTTTCTGCCATACAATATCTCGAAAGGAGCACACCTGATACTTGTGTGCCAACTGTTGTTGTATGAAAACTCCACCAAACAGATGTAATTGTCCCAATCACCCGTCCATTCCAACGCACATGACCTCAACATGTCTTCTAATGTCTAAATCGTTCGCTCTGACTGCCCGTCTGTTTGAGGATGAAAAGTCGTGCTAAGCTTAAGTTGTGTACCCCAAGCTTTCTACAGACTCTTCCAAAATCGCGAAGTGAATCGAGGATCTCTGTCTGAGACGATGCTGGATGGAGCACCAAGGAGTCTCATGATCTCTCTTCTATACGTATCGGCGAGTTTACTGACCGAATCTTCCTTGCGGATTGGTAAGAAATGAGCTGATTTGGTTAGTCGATCTATGATAACCCAAATTGCATCGTGCTTCCTCTTGGTTGGCGGAAGACCAGTAACAAAATCCATGGTGATTTTGTCCCACTTCCACTTTGGAATATCTAACGGTTGAAGGAGACCACCAGATCGCTGATGCTCGATCTTGACCTACTGGCAGGTAAGACATTTGGAGACGTAAGTGGCAACATCCTGTTTCATACCACTCCACCAAAAGTACTACTTGATGTCATGGTACATCTTAGTCGAACCAGGATGTATAGAGAATGAGGAGCTATGAGCTTCAACTAAAAATGCTTCCCAGAGTTCTTGATCATCAGGAACACAAAGTCTCATGCCCTGCCAAACGATACCACCTGCATCTACTCTGAATTCCGTCTGCTCCTCCAAATTCTGAATTATCGCCCAAATTTCTCCATCATCTTTCTGAGCTTCCTTGATCTTAGAGAGTAACTCGGGTTCTACTCTAAGATTAGCCCAGTAACCGTGTTGTCCACATACCATGATCTCTATGTCTAGTCACTCCAAGTCTCTTATGATTTCTTCCTCAATTTTAATGCCATTGATCATTCCGGACTTCCTGCTAAGTGCATCTGCTACTACATTCGCCTTGCCGAGATGATACTGCAGATTAATGTCATAATCCTTCAATAGCTCTAACCATCTCCTCTGTCTCATGTTCAATTCATGCTGAGTGAAGATATACTTCAAGCTCTTGTGGTCCGTGAAAATGTCACATGATTCTCCATATAAGTAGTGCCTCCATATCTTCAATGCAAACACGGCTGCAGCAAGTTCCAAGTCATGCGTAGGGTAATTTTCTTTATAATGCTTAAGCTGCCGTGAAGCGTACGCGATCACTTTCCCATGTTGCATGAGAACACAGCCAAGTCCCTTCCTCGATGCATCACTATAGATTTGAAATCCACCCGTACCAGATGGGAGAGTAAGAATAGGTGCATATACTAACTTCTGTTTCAGGTCTTCAAAGCTCTTCTCTCGTTCTTCAGTCCAGACAAATTTCACCCATTTCCGCATCAGTTTGGTCAATGGTAGTGCTAAGCGGGAAAAGTTCTCCACGAACCTATGGTAATAGCCAGCTAAGCCTAAGAAACTGCGGACTTCAGTCGCTGATGTCGGCCTCGGCCACTTAGTTATAGCCTCAACCTTCGCTGGATCCATAGTGATTCCTTCTGCTGATACAATGTGACCTAAGAATGCCACTTTGTCTAACCAAAACTCACACTTGGAGAATTTAGCATACAGCTGCTTCTGGCGAAGAATCTGTAGTACTGTACGAAGATGGTCTTCGTGTTCCTCCTTGGACTTTGAGAAAATCAGGATGTCATCGATGAAGACTATGACAAACTTGTCCAGAAATTCATGGAAGATTCTGTTCATCAAATCCATGAACACTGCTGGAGCATTGATCAGGCCGAATGGCATGACTACAAATTCGTAGTGGCTATAGCGTGTACGGAAAGCAGTCTTGGCAATGTCCTGATCCTTAACCCGTAACTGATGGTAGCCTGACCTGGGGTCAATCTTGGAGAAGTGTTTGGCCCCTTGGAGTTGGTCAAACAGATCGTCAATACGTGGCAGTGGATACTTATTCCTGATGGTAATCTTGTTGAGCTTGCGATAGTCTATGCAAAGACGCATACTGCCGTCCTTCTTAACAAATAAGACTGGTGCGCCCCATGGAGATGCGCTCGGTCGAATGAAACCTCGTTCTAAAAGTTCTTGCAGTTGATCTTTCAGCTCCTTTAACTCTATGGGAGCCATGCGATAAGGAGCCTTGGAAATCGGCTCAGCTCCTAGGACGATCTCGATGTTGAATTCCACTTCACGTGCAAGTGGTATGCCCGGAAGTTCTTCTGGAAACACATCTTGGAATTCTGACACTATCGGCTGATCCTGAATTGATGGGAATTCAGCATCCACGTCATGAACCGTAGCTAGATAACCCTCGCAGCCATGTGACAGTAGTGCACGTGCTTGCATGGTAGATATGATTTGTACAGACCTTCCGGGTACGAACCCGTTGTGAATGTACTCTGGTGAATTAACATCACCGAAGATGACTCAATATGAATGGCAGTCTATGGTAGCATGATGCTTGGATAGCCAATCCATGCCCAAAATCATGTCAAAGTCATGCATGTCCAGCGAAAGTACGTCAACAGGACGAACCTTATCGTCAAACTCTAGGGGAAGACTCTTGTACACATGGGTGATAAGTACAGAGTCTCTCAAAGGCGTGGAAATACTGAGTCTATTCTCTAATAGCATGGGAAGTATCCTAACATTCTTGGCATAAGCAGTAGAAATGACCGAGTGAGTAGCACCCGTATCAAATAAAACACATGCAGCTTGACCATACATATACAAGATTCCAGTGATGGTACCTGTAGACTTGTTGGCCTGATCTTGAGATGTCGTGTAGACGCGTCCAGTGGTAGGAGGCGGCTTGGTATCAACATGTCCTGATGTGCCCTCCATCTCGCCCTTACGGCAGTCCTTCATGTGATGGCCAGGAAGACCACACTTGAAGCATGCGTCACTGTCGCGGCGACATGGCCCTAGGTACCTACGGTGGCAAGTAGAGCAGAGAGGATGAGTATATCCTCTAGCAGGTGATCTGGCTGGCTGAGAACCTGATAAAACATTATACATGAGACATGCCAATAGGGTACAAAGGACAATGCGGATAATCGTGAGATTGAATACCAGTGATAGCTGGACGGCTAGGCAGTGAACCTCTCTTGTTCTGGTCCCTACCGTTTCCATGGTTCCTGGTAGAAGATTTGCTAATGTGTCATAATTATGAGTTATAACATGAAATCATAGGAAAATGCGTAAGTATAAGGACCTGCTGTTGTTGGAGTGTTCAGCGTTGTTACGGTAATTATCTTACCGCCACGCCTATCCGTAGCAGAACGATCGTTAGTCTGACCGTTTCCCTTGGGCTGATTAGGCTGTTGCTGAGTAGCCGGCTGAGACCGGTCCCCAGTCTTCTGCCTGGAATATACAATTTAAAGAGATGAAACATTTGACATATATAGAAAGAGTAAGGATTGGTCACCGCTTGATTACGAATGTTTACCTCTTATCGGGTTTCTCTGCTTCCCCGACTCATCTCTCTCATGCAACATCTCCAGCTTATGTGCCGCATGGGCCACTTGTGCTACCGTGTTGAACGTAGCACACACCAAGTTGTTTGCGACCGATGTGCGAAGAGCCCACCTGAAGTGGTCTGCTTGCTCTTCAGGAGTACCTGCCGCTGCACCAAGGAAACCAGCTAAGTGGAGAAAGCGCTGCATGAACTCGTTGCTATTCTCCCCATCTCTCTATCAAATCCCATGGTACTCCCTCTTCAACTTGTCTTGCTCAGCCTTGGGAAAGAACTGCTCCATCACCCTATCTCTGAACTGAGCCCACGTCAAACCAGCCACTCAATTATCACCTCCCTCAGACTGCTTCAATGCTAACCACCAATTTAACACATCGCCTTCGAACCGGTAACATGCCAACCTCGCCTTGAAGACGGGGTCACAACCCATAGCATCGAAGATCTTCTCGATGTGAGCCAACCAGCTTTCAACTTCACTGGGGCTATCTGTTCTCTCGAAAGCTCGAGGACGGAGCTTGTTGAATCTCTCCAGCCATATTGCCAATGTCACTGGAGGAGGAGGAGGAGGTGCTTGGTTTTGCTGCTGATTGTTGGCAGACTGAACCTCAACCCTGATGTCATTCCTCAGTTGAGGAAGCAAAGCTTGCATTGCAGCTTGGATTGCTGCATTGAGTTGTTCCTGCTCACGTGTGAGAACTATCTGACAGTATAACATAAAATACATGATTAAACTGATCAAAACATAAAATATATATACATGAAAAAATAAATTTATACCAATAAATCATGAGAAAAATTTTATGCAAGAAAATTTGTACATGAATGCATGATGCAGTTTTATGAAAACTTTTGTATGCTCGAGAGTGAACGCCTATGGTCAGTTCACCCAAAATAAAAGACATGGCGAGGGGACGCCTATGGGTTGGTCCCAAATTTAAAAGTTTCGATAAAACTCATGCGACTAAATAGGGCCAGTCCTGTACCTACCATTACTTAGTCATAAACCTGCGACAATGACATATATATGTATGCATGAAAATGATGAATGCATGAAAACCGACTGTCAGTTCTAGGAAGACCATAGTGACTACCCACTAATCACAGGTCATGTTTTGAGAGCCTACAGGTCGAAGCCTTGGGCTCTGATACCATAATTGTAACACCCCATTTTGATAAAAGGAATGTCACGCGTGATTATGGCGTTTCATCAAAGCATACAAGGATAAATGTCTAAAACATTACATGACCATAAAAGGAAATACCGGAATCAAACATCGGTAGTCCAAAAGTAAAGCTCATTACACACAAACATAGGTAATGTAAATGAAAGGATTAAACAATGTGCATGGAAAGAGTATCAAAGTATAGATAAATGCATAAAGTAAAGAAAGGATAGAAAGCTTCTAGTCCATATGCACGTACGCTTAAAGTCTACGAGCGTCCCTGAGTACCTGCCGTTTTGGGAACATAAAAAGGAAAACGGCTGAGCAATACGCTCAGTGCATGGATGTACAAATAAAGCATGAATAATATAAGCATATAAGCATGAAACATCGGAAGAAACTAAGTCCTGAATAACCCGGTTAAGTGTTAGTAAAACTGGTTTTATAGTTTGAAAAGCCTTATGTTTATCTTGTAAAAACGGTTTAACGTATTTTACCATTAGCCAATATAGGTCATGAAAATCCACGTGCATGAATACTTGGAGGGGTGACCTCGTCATGCAAATTAGAGGGGCTGCCTCTAATTTAATATACTGGTTTTTGGGTAGGAGGGATCAGCTCCTTGTGAAGGATGCAAGGCACACACCACATTCACACTGAGTAATCTGCTGAAAATATGTAACTAGGATACACCCATACGCCCCACATGATAAATATAATAATATGGCCAAAAGCTAAAGGGACGCCACGAGCAATCACTCCGCCGTGGGGAAGTCATAACACCAGTGCCTCTAGTGTTATGGTTATGGTACCTCCATAACTAGCTGAAACTAGTCATGCATGTATATGGCTTTAGGTATTCTAACTAAACATAAGCAATCAAACATATAAACTTATACTATGGGAAAACAATTGGCTGCATACGGGGAATCCTAATAAGGAAAGAATGTCCATACTGAAAGGACGGGAATCCGTACCTTATGTCCAGTGAATGAAGAAGACGAACGGAAGAGAGTCCTACTTCGGTATCACTAATGCTACATAAATACATACGTGAATAAGTATCTGATTACTGAATACGTAACTGGTTTTATATCCTGTCTTAGCTTGTTTTATATGTTCATGTCATGTTTTACTGTTTTAAGCTTTATACTGTGTTTATCTTATATTATGTCTATTCTGATTAAGTATTACTTGTATTTCATGTATTATTATACTTGTTGTGTAATAATAAGTAACTTTCTAAAAATAGCAGGTTTCCTAAAATAGAAAGTTTCCAAAAATAGAAAGTTACCAAAAATAGAAAGTTTCCAAAAATAGAAAGTTTCCAAAAATAGAAAGTTTCCAAAAACAGAAAGTTTCCCAAAAATAGAAAGTTTCCAAAAATAGAATTACTACTTAAAATAGATAAGTTTCTAAAAATAGAAAGTTTCCATAAATAGATTAGCTGCCTTAAATAAATAAGTTTCTAAAAATAGAAAGTTTCCATAAATAGATATAAGCTGGTTAATTAAGCTAATTATATAAGCTTAAGTATTTTCTGATTATTATTCTAAGTCATGTGATTATATAGTATAGTTTATTAATTATTACATGTAAATTAAATAAACTATAGGTGAAAGTATTTAATTAAATATAACATGATTTTAATTAAATAAGGTAAAATACTTAGGTTAAAACATGTATTATTAACTATTAATAATATAAACTAAGTTATGTTAATTAATTAATTATAGTCATAGTTTTAATAATTAATTAATTATAAAGTCTAATTAATAATAAAATACTTAGGTTAAAATTCATGAATTACCAATTAAATTTATAACCTAAGTCATGTAAATTAAATTAATCATGTCATGCTTTTAATCAATTTAATTTAAGTCTAAGAACATAACTAGTAAAATCATAAACCTAAAAAAGTAATTCATGAACCGGACCCGTGACTAAAAACCATGAACCGGACCCGTAACCATCACCATACCCCGACCAAGGTCGGGTTCCCCTTGCCCCTTGCTGTTGCCATGACACCAACACCACCATACCGAGACCATATGGTCTCGGTGGTGTGATATAAGCCAAGCTGAGACCCCCTAAGGGCTCGGTTAGGCGTCGGCTAGACCACAACACCCCTAAAATCCTTGATTGAATTACCCCATGATCATTAACATGTTTAAAAATACTTGTTTTTAATTAGTTAATTAAAAACATCATGATTTTATGTGATTCATTAAATCAAAACATAAAAGAAAAGGTTAAAAAGGTTATACCGAATACGTGAATCAAATGATGACGAACACACACGAATCCTTGCAAAATTTCCAAGATCAAAATCAACCCGAACACCCTTTTGGTGTTATTAAAACCGGCAGCCAAAAGAGGAGCAAGAAAAAGAATTAGGGTTTTTGTTATTTTCTTGATTTTGTGATAAATGAAAATACCTTTTCTATAATTTGCATGTTTAGTAAAATTATTATGGGCTTGGCCCATTTCCTTTGGTGTAGCCGTGGCATAGGGGCCCAACTTGGGGTAACCCGTACTTTTCTCTTGTCTAAATTATATAGTGTGTTCTCGTGTTTTATCGTGTTCGTAATTTACGCGTTTTAATTAGTTATCCATCGTGATTTAATATATTTATTCGTGTTCGTAATAAATATATAAACATACATAATATTATCTCGTGATTACTTTACGATCATGATTTCATGATCGCATGTTCGTGATTATAATTATTATTGGAATAATTATTGTGTGTTCCTACGTAATAAATACTTATCGTGTTCTAACACGTACGTAATACTTGTAGTTCTTATTCATGAAACGTAAACGTGCTATAAATGGAAAGTTCTAATCATGTACGTACGATCTAAAGGGTACTATTCATGGTAAAAGCATGCGGGTTTTACAGAGGATGTGATCCACATTTCGCTTTTTGAGGATGGGAGTTTGTTGAACACAAAATTTTTGAAAGATTTTGAATAATCATTGAAAAATTCTTGAAAAAATTGTGTTTAACGCTTTTTGAAAAATCCTATTTCTTTTTGGCCAAGAGGTTTTTATAAAGCATAAACTTGAGTTCATATACTTTAAATGTCTTGACAAATCCACTCAAGTGTAAGAAGATTTCTCTTTTTTTGCTGAGGGTAAACGCACTAAATCATACACTCCCCCGTGAACATGGATCCGGGTTGCAATCTGAAAGTGATTACAAGCCATTGTGTTGAGCTCAAAACGTTGAATGTTTTGGGACAAGCTCAACCCAAGATAGATTGCTCTACCCGTTGTTTGGAAATATTGTCCAAAATAGACAATTTCCTTTATTAAAAGAAATGACATGTTTTGAAAAAACATTTACAACTTTCATTCGAGCTTTATGTACACACCGGTGTCGTTATTGAGCCACATTTTTAGGCACGTCCATATTATTGATACTGAAAGACATGTCGAGAAGAATATTTTTGGATATTGAAAGATTTTTAATTTTGTGTTTTGCTTTTAAATGTTTTATATTTTTGTATTTTGCATTTTCAAAGATATTTACAGGTTGATGTTTGATAGATAAATCAAGCAGGCACCTTTGCCAGAATCTCCAGGTCTGCTGGAGTCAAACATCTTATACCAATTTGCCTAACGAGGTACTCAAACCTATCTTTCGATAGAGCTTTTGTAAACAAGTCGGCTAATTGGTAATCCGTTCCAACAAAGTATAGTTCAACGATACCTCGTTCGACTTGTTCCTTTATGAAGTGGTATCTGACATCAATGTGCTTCGTGCGGGAATGCTGTACCGGATTGCAGGAGATGGCTATGGCCGACTTTGAGTCACAGTACATAGGTACTTTATCAAAGTGGAAGCCATAATCCGTGAGATGTTCTCATCCATAGAAATTGAGCACAACACGCAGATAGAGACACATACTCCGCTTCGGCTGATGACAGTGATGTGCAATCCTGCTTCTTGGAAGACCATCCCACAAGCTTATCTTGACCTAGAAATGGTGCACCACCATAAGTACTTTTTCGTGTATCAAGACACCCTGCATGATCAGAATCTAAATAGGCCGTTAGAAAGAAACCGCTTTCCCTTGGATACCAGAGTCCCAAATGAATGGTATTCTTGAGGTATCGAAAGATCCGTTTAACCTCCTTGAGGTGATTTTCAGTGGGTCGTGCTTGATAATGTGCACAATAACACGTAGCATGTGATATATCGGGTCTGCTTGCTGTCAAGTACATGAGGGAGCCGATCATTGAACGATATCTCGTTTGATCTATGGCATTTCCCTCCAAGTCAACATCTAGCGATGTGGTTGATAATGGTGTCCCAACGGGGTCACATGAAGTCATACCATGCTTTTTGATTATCTCTTGATAATACTTAGCTTGGTTTATAAAGATACCACTTGGAGACTGGTGAACTTGAATTCCTAGAAAGAATTTTAGTTCGCCCATCATAGACATTTCAAATTTGCTGTGCATGACTTTTTCAAACCATTTTGAAAGTTTTGGATTTGTAGACCCAAAAATAATGTCATCAACATAAATTTGCACGAGCAAAATGTCATCCCCATATTTATAAGTGAACAAAGTTAAATCAATGGAACCTTTTGAGAAACCTTTGGATACCAAAAATTTCGAGAGCTCGTCGTACCAAGCCCTTGGAGCTTGCTTGAGTCCATATAGTGCCTTGTGGAGACGATACACCTTGTCAGGATAATGAGCATTGACGAATCCTTCCGACTGCGTGACATAGACTTCTTCCTTCAAAGGAACGTTATGAAATGCCGTCTTTACGTCCATTTGATAGACAATGAATCCCTTATGTGCAGCATAAGCAAGGAACATTCTGACTGCTTCCATGCGAGCAACTGGTGCAAATGATTCATCAAAATCAATTCCCTCTTTTTGGCCATACCCCTTAGCCACAAGCCTAGCTTTGTTCTTGATGATCATGTTTTCTTCATACATCTTGGTTTTCCAGATCCAACGAAGATGTAAAGGAATCACATCATATGGTCTGTCAACAAGTTCCCAGACTTTAAGTCTTTCAAATTGTTGAAGTTCATCCGTCATCGATTCAATCCAAGCATGATTAGCCATGGCTTCTTTGATGTTTTCGGTTCAACTGTACTCACGGCGAGTGCGAACATAAAAACATCGCCATCGGTTGCTAGTTGTCGTCTTGTACGAATAGGCTGTGAAGGGTTTCCAATTACGTGAACCAAAGGATGTTCTCGGTTCCAATGATGTGTTGAAGGATGTTGTTGATAGAACGTATACATATTTGACGGATCTACATGTCGAGTAGAAGACTCTCCAATTTCGTGTACCGATGTACCGAATGGGTTGTGAAAATCGTCATCGTCAGATAATGCACCGTCTGCTTGATTTGTGTTCTCTTGAGCAATGACAATAGTTGTGGATTTTGTAGGATCAGTTGATGAAGTGATATTCTGAGGAAGTAAATCTGCAGCAACACGTGTTGAAGTAGATGAAGTTGTATCCTTTTGTTGACGATGATGGGTATCATCATCCGTATCATGAGTGACAACGAAATACTTTGATACAACATGCTTCTCCCCCGTGAAATATTCATCAAACATTGGTCCATATAACATTTCCAACTCTTCAAGTGTCATGTCCACTATCATTTCGGCTCTAGGAACATGTTCAGGAACCAGTTTTGAACTTGACGGTTCATTGCTGTGGTCTTGAGTTCCGAGTTCCGTGCGGTTGTGCACAGAAGTCTTTTGTCGTTGTGGATCCGGACTTAAACTGTTTTGTTCAAGTGCCGTTTCTTGCAATTCATCAAATCTGATATGAATAGTCTCGACTATCAATTTTGTTCTCTTGTTATACACTCTGTATCCCTTAGACTGAGTTGCATATCCCACTAAAATGCATGCAACTCCTTTCTCTTTCATCTTGTCCAAATTTTCACCATCTCGAATAATGTAACACGTACATCCGAAAACATGAAGGTGTTTGAGTGAAGGTTTGCGATCATTAATTATGTGATATGGTGTCTTTTCGTGTCGTGGGATAATTAAGGAACGGTTTTGTGTGTAGCATGCGGTTGACACGACTTCGGCCCAAAAGAATAATGGTAGTTTTGAATCCGATAATAATGTTCGAGAAGCCTCAACTAAAGTGCGATTTCGTCTTTCAACAACTCCGTTTTGTTCAGGTGTTCGAGCAATAGATGTTTCATGTTCAATCCCTTCGGCTTCAAAATATTTCTTCAGAGTTAAATTCAAGAATTTTGTGCCTCTGTCAGTACGTACCACTTTTACTTGAGCTTGAAGACCACGTTGTATCAGCTTAAGGAAGTTAATGAGAACCTCAGGTGTTTCATCCTTGGACCTTAAGAAGAGGGTCCACGTGTACCTAGAGTAGTCATCAACAATTACCATAACATATTTCTTCCCATTGATGGTTTGAACACGCATGGGGCCACACAGATCTATATGAAGAAGATCTAACCGTCCTTTAGAGCTTGGTGTAGTCTTTGTCTTGAAACTACTCCGTTTAGCTTTACAAAGCTCACAAGAAGAGCAAAGATGATCTTTGATGAATTTCAAGTTAGTAAGGCCTCTCATAATATCTTTCTTGGAGAGCAAGTTGATGGTATCAAAGTTAAGATGAGACAAACGTTGATGCCATAACCAAGCTTGAGTCGTTGAAGCTTTAGCCATGAAACAGATTGGAGTTGAGGATGTGGAGTCTTGTAGTGAAATAGTGTAGAGATCAGTACCCCGTGAACCGGTAAGTAAGTCATTCCCATCATAATCACGAACAAAACATGTAGTCTTTCTGAATGCAACCTCCAAATCCGCATCACAGAATTGACCAACCGAGAAAAGATTGTGATTGAGCCCTTCGACGTAGTAAACCCTTTTGATAGTGATATTTCCCTGAACCAAGTCTCCATAGCCTAGGATCAGTGCAAATTGATCATTTCCGAATCGGACCGTACCCAGGAACTTCTCCACGAAGTTAATTAGAAGCTTGAGATTCCCCGTCATGTGCTTCGTGCATCCGGAGTCCAGTATGAATAGAATTATCTCGATCATCTGCAGAAGAATTAGAGCACGATGGAGCATTTGCTAAATTGGATTCCATGTTAGTTGTGATATCCGAATTATTAGTTTCACTTAAAGACACACTCACACTCGGTAGTCACATTTTCAGTCCTAACCTTAGGCATCCATTTATATCCTGGAGGACATTGATTAGCAAACCACCATTTCCAAGACTTGCTTGCAGACTCATATAAGTCCCTAATTCTGCTTCTAGGGTTCTTAGTGGTGGAGTCTGATGTAATACTTTTCTCAGGGGGGGTTGCATCAAAATGGTTCACTTTTCGATTGGGTTTTCTAGCACTAATAGACATCGCAGTTTGCTTCTTAGTTCTAGTAGCTACGCTTTTGACATTATTCGAAACACACATAACATGATTGGCATTAGCACACTTTCCACATTTCACACAAACAAACTTAACATTCAAAGCATTCAAAGTCGAATAATTCAAATCGTCATTACACGCGATTACAGACGTTTTATTCTTAGAAACATTGAAAATCCTAGGGTGGTCTTCTATTGTCTTCATCTTCCCTTGACTATTGTTTTGCCAAACCTTTTCATTCATGCGAGTGCTCTTAAGCTGGGTCCGGCTAACACTATCATTAGGGACTACTCCTGTAGTAAAAGACACACGTCTATTTGTGTTTCTAGAAGTCTGAGGTGATTGACTTTCTTTGTTGTGTGTAGGTTTACTGGCCAATCTATACATCCCTGGTTTAACCACATTTGTGTTCTTAATGCTTTGTGATCGAATATGTGTTTTGGGAGTGTTTTGTGGTAACCTATCCTTCCCATCCATCTTGGGGAAAACGCAGGTTTTGCAAATGCAGAATTAGAGAAAACAGATGGTTTTCCCAAGACAGAGGGTCTAGTAACTTTTTGCGCATTGGGTTGTCTTACAACAGGTTTCTTAACACTAGGTTCCACAATTTTCCCACCCATCTTAGCAACGAGTTTCTTCAACTCAGCTATCACTAATTCCCTGTCTTGTAACTGAGCTTTCAACTCTTTAATGTCCAAACTCTTTTCATTCATTTCTCGACACATTTGGGAAAGTTTTTCTTGCAATTTATTATCATGTGGAAAACTTCCTATGTCTTTTTGCAAAGCAAGTTCAAGAGAATAACAATGTTTTTGAAGGAAATCAGTTTTGTGTTGAAGTAACTCAAAAGCCTTTTTATCAACATTTTCTTTACGTTTCGAAAGCTCAAGTTCAAGACGCTCACATTCTTTGATCTTATCAAGATATTTGCATGCAACATCAGAAATCAGCACAAGATTGAAGAGTAACACACAAAATATCTTTGGAGAGACATTCTTCTAAGAGTAGATCATATTCGTTTGAAAAATCTGATTTGTCATTTTGAAATTCATCAATTTCTTTTTCAAGAGACTCAACATATTTAAAATCATCAAATATTTCAGACCCAATCAAATTTTCAAACTCAAGAACATGTTCTTTTATTATCTTCGTATTTGGTATTAAAAGTTCTTTCACAAGCGCAGTTATGGCGTGAGGAATCTCTGTTTTCCATTTGTCCTTTTGACGTTTTTCCCAATCGCTTTCAACAATTGATTAAACATTATAAATATGATGTTTAAGAAAACCAAGTATTTTTCTACTTTTTCTTTTAGAAGCATCTAGAGGCAAATAGTTAATATATTTAAAAACATTAGTTTTCCTCTTAGCGGCAAAAGCTTTCTTCTATTGAATTCTTCTTTGTTTGCATTCTAAAAACAATTCCTCACGAGACTTCTGTTTTTGTGGAGTGAAAAGACCATAAAGACTGTTTTCATAAGCATAGTTATATGGTTTCACAAAATCTTTATTGACCGGTGATCTACTCTCCTCATCCCAAAGGGACGTCTCTTCACTATCGAGGTTAGCTACTGGGCAATCATTATCAGTCCATTCGGACTCATCAAGATATAAGTGAGGGTTTGTAGCTTGAGCTTGTTCGAGGTACTTGGGGGTGGCAAAGCTAGGTTGACCCTTGAAAAACGACCGAGGTGCTATCATTCTAACTGTTTGAATAGAGTCATGAGTTTTATAAAAAACTTTTTTTTAAAAATCGATTTGTTCTTCGAGATCCTTTACTTTTTCAGTATCTTTGCTTTGTCTATTTTTGAAATCTTGTTTTAATGTCTCAACCTCTTGTTTCTTTTCGTCTAGAATTTTAGCAGAATCGGTGGTATTCATAGAAAGCCTTTGTTCAAGTTCATTAACTTTTGTTATGGCAAGGTACGTTTTTTGACGTTCATCACTTAATAAGACATTAAATTGACGTTTTTCTTTAGTTAATAAAGCTAGAGCTTCGTTGTATTTATTTTCAAAATCGTCCTTTTTAACGTTGATGACACGAATTTTGTACCCCTCAAGCTCTTTGGTCTTTTGAAGCAGCTCAGCCCTATAACTATCAATTGTCTCACTAGATTTTATAAGAGCGGCTTTGCTTTCTTCAAAATTTTAAGTGAGCGCTGCGTTTGCCTTCTTTAATTGCTTTTGACTCTTTCTATTTTCATTGACATCTTTTTGTAAACTAGCAATTAAATTAGCAAGCGCGACACGTTCCTCGTCATCATACTCATTTGCATGTTGATCATCCTCAAACTCATTATTGCACATGTTTGATGAACCGGGTGTGGTATTGCTATGAACCGTTTCCATCATACACGTGTCAGTAATTGTTGTTGGTAGATCACTATACTCATGTGTATCATCGAACACATTATATTCATCATCATGTTGTACCTTATCAATTGGCTCGGTATCAAAGATAAGACCATTGTCATCTTCAGTGACGTTAAGGACCTCATGAATCTTTTCCATGTATGAATAATGTGCCTCGAGTTCTTGGTTGGAGAGTTCATCATCTGTGTCGTCAAGCATTTCTCCTTCCTCAGCTGATAACTTGATCCCAACTTCCATTTTCTTGCACAACATCATCTTTTCCTTATGATAACCATAATCTTTAAACCTCTTTGTGTGCCTGCATTCCCTAGCCAAATGCCCAAAACCTCTGCAGTTAAAACACTGAATCCCACTTTGTTGCACAACTTGAGTACCAACAGTTTCCCTATTTCCAACAATAGTAGCAACCCTCTGATTATCATACTTAGGTTGTCGATCAAACTTTGGAGGACTCTCAGCACGCCGTCGTGTGTCATACCTTGGAGGACTTTGTGCATAAGTGTTCCTCGGGTTTGAAGATGTTCGAAGGTTGTTGTTGGTGGGTTTGTAGATTCTCCTGTATTGCTTCATAATGAAAGCCATTTGTTGCTTGAATTCCCTATCCTTTTGAGCTAGTTCTTCATCACTGTCTTCTTCAGATGATTGCTCAGGTGTGGGTGATGGTGCTCTTGCAACTTCTTTTCCTCGGAATCTTGTTGGAGCATGTGACTTAGAGACAGTGGATGATCGTGGTGATGATGATTGAGTAGAGTAGGTCTTTGAAGTACGAGAGTAATAATATGGGTGATGTTGAGTGGTAGACACCAAAGTAAGTGGATTGGAAACCTTTGTAACTCGTTCAACTTGAAGTTCATTTGCCTCATTTTGAAATTGTTTCAAAATGTCAAAGAGCTTGTGATATGACACTTCGTCTAACTTTTGTTGTTGTTTCACCAAGGTGACAAACCGTGTCCACTCTAGTTGAAGTTGCTGTAGAAATTGGACATTCACTTGCATGGTGGAAACTTGCAAGTTGTTTCGGGTCATATCATTCATCATTTAGTAGAATCGGGAGTAATAAGAATCAATTGATTCCCCATCATTTGATGTAAACTTTCCAAAGTTCCAAAACATCTTAGTTTTCACATCTTGTTTGTTAAGTGATTCACCTTGTTGCAATCTTTCAATAGCCATCCACATTTCTTGAGCAGTAGGGCATGCATCAACCGTGGAATAAATATCATCTCCAATTCCACTAAGAATTAAGTATATTGCTTCCTTCTCAACATCAAACCAAGCACGGTTCTCTGGGGTGAGGTCGTTCCTTTTTTCATCACGTTCATAAGCTGGTTGTTCTTTAGTAGTGTATGTGGCTGGTACTCTAGGAACTTGAATCCTTGAGATTTTATAGGGTCCTTCCAAAATACATTGCCTTAAAGCATCACCGTTAGGTTTTGCGTCAAGAATAACGTAGAATACGAGATTACCATTGATCATATCGACCCGACACAAGCATTGGTGGTCTTTCCTTGTTACCCGCCACCATTATGTTGTTGCTCGTCACACGATATTCGGCAGTAGAATCCATCTCAAAATTTTGTTGAAGTAACAAAGGATCTTAAGTAGATGTGTTGTGATTGGTATTGTCGAGAAAAGATGTTGAAATCCCTTAAAAATTGTCTTCACGAGAAACCAAAAATTCTAAAGCGAAAAACCACACGATGTAAAAATTTTCAAAAACACAAAATTTCGAAAATTAGCAAAGATTTCGCAATGTTGTTATCCAATTCCGCAATGTTGGTTCAAGGTGACACAATTCCGCAAATTTCAAATGACATAATTCCGCAATAAACGAAATTGTATGATTCCTCAATACTTTAGTTCAATTCTGCAATGTTGTGTATTAATTCCGCAATGTTTGAATTAATTCCGCAAAGTTAGAATTAATTTCGCAAAATTGTGAATTTATTCCGCAATCCACCCACTTATTCAGTTCCGCAATCCACCTATTGATTCATTTCCGCAATGCGCCTACTAATTCAATTCCACAATGCGTTTAGGTTATAATTCCGCAATCCCCTAAAATTACAATTCCGCAATACTAAACATATATGATTTCGCAATCACTGAAGGATCATAATTTCGCAATGAACAGAAAGATTCAATTCAGCACTTACTACAAAATATTCAATTACGCAATTTGAAGATAGATTGCGAAATTATGGCAGTTTTTCCTAAAAAATAGGATCTTGGAAGAACTTTATGGAATTCGAGATTTCAAGCCTAAAAAGAAGCCAAACACCACAAAATTTCGCGTTTTTAACCAATATAAGTAACCCAAATCACTACCACGCCTATGTAGAAGTTTTGTCTACTCACTAACACCAAGAAAACGCAAAATTTTTTTGATGATTCGAGCTAAAAAATAAAGAGAAACCCACGAACTCTATAGGAAAATCAAAACCAATCACGTATCTACCCCATGGCGATTGATACCATATGTTGTCCCATATATTTAGATGATTAAACAAGAAAGGTAGATAAAAGATGAATTCTAGAGTGAGAAACTAGAGAGAGAAAGTAGAGAGAATGGTTGGAACTTTTGGAGGATTAGATTAATGAGAGAGATTAGCAAATGACCAACACCCTTCCTAACAAGCTAGGAAGGGTATATATAGTCCACCCTCATGCGGGCTTGTTTATGGACTATAGTCTGATGGGCCGGGCTTTTCTTTTGGGCTTTAGTTACTTATGAATGAACTTTAGCCTAAAGTTAAGCCCGTATAACACGACTAATCTACTACCTATTACAACGTTCTAATATACGATACATAATAAACATATGACCGAGCATTCTTGTTTGACTCAATATTTTGAGGCTAACAATTTGGATTAGTACATTTTTGGTGCCAAAAAAGAGAAAAATAAAAGAGGATTACGCTAAAATCTAAACTACGACGATAAAATGTAAAACGTAAAACGTGACTTAAAAGTTAACTTACACTAAAAAATTGATAAAACTTACAAATAAAACCTAAATAATATAATTAAGGTTTAAAAAATCAAGAAAATGTTTTTGTAACTTTTTATTTAATTAATATTTAAATTTTAAATCTAATTAAAGACCCAAAAATAAAAAAATAAAGAAAAAGCCTAATCAAATATTTTAAAGTTTATAAACCTAAAATATATTTATCTAATTCTAAAAAGTATTTTTCCAAAATTTTAAACTTATTTTATATATTTTTAAACAATTAAATAAAAAAGAAATAAAAAATGTATAAAAATAATTTAATAACCAAAAAAATATGAAACCAATTTTAGAAAATCTAAAATGTAATAAAGAACTAAGGAGAAATTAAAGATCAACACCATCTTAATCCAGATAAGGTGGAATAAGCTCCAACAACTACGACTTATATTTAATAAGAAAAAGGAAAGATAGTATAAGAGATAGAAAAGTCAATCAGTGTACCAAGAGGAAGCTTGGTACACTGGTAAGACTTGTTACTCCTGGGCTGCACGTCACAAGTTTGAAGCCAGACCAAGTGCTTTTTGCAATTGGTATTTTTTTTCTTATTGGAAGAAAAGGCATCCCCAATAGTGTTTGGCTATTGGGGAGTCAATAAATAAGCAAAACAAGCACCAATAAGCCAAGTACAAGCGCCAAAAAGCATACAGATTAATCAGATAAGTTCACAGATGTCACACTATTGTCAGATATCAGGCAACCTAAACACTATGTGTTGCCCGATATCTGATGACAAATAAACTTGAGCGTTCTCGGATAGATGCCTAAGATCAGATTTTTGTTGAAATCCAAAAAGCTCAATAAGCTATAATAGTCTACCAAATTTTAAAATGAGAGTATGCAGACCTAAACAAACCTATATTCTAAAAGAATGCTAAGTTACAAACATCAAAACACAATAATCAACCTAAAAATCCTACTGATGAAAAAGTGGCAGTTTTTGAATAAAACTTGCAAATATGAACTCTAGACTACACAGACTAAAACCAAAGCTTGAAAACCACTATTCTATCACAGAAAAAAATACAGGTTAGTTGTAGAACCTATTGTCACCCTATATCCTTTTTAACACTTAAACCAAACACCCCTTTATTTAGCAGATAACAACATTAACAAAGGAAAATTACATAAATCAAACCTTAAATTTTAAATCAACTTGAACCTACATAAAACATATCAAGAACATAAATTAAGTACTGAACTACCAATGAACAACATGCAACAAAAAAAATTCACAAAAGCATTCCAACTAAGCAGTTGGCAATTAGGGAGGTTAGACAGTTACCACTCTTGGTCTTGTTTAGACCAAGGACACACCAAGTCTTCAACACACCTAGTGTTGATACAAAAGTTGGATGATCCTTGCTACACCCGAATTAGGCTTAATTCGGGTTGGCTGGGCTCCGGCTCCTGCACCAAGTGAAATATTGGGTTGGGATCCTGCACACTAAAACAACACGCGTTAGGCTTACCGTGGGAATGTATCCCACAATTAGACTCCGACGTGAGAGTAAGTAATCAGTTAGGGTTTAAGAATCGGATGAGAGTTTAGAGTGTGTAGAATGTGATACCTTTGTGGAACCCTTGGGGGTTCCTTTTATAGGCGGTGAAACCCTAATGGGCTGTCACCGATGCTTCGGCCCCTAGCAAAGGATAAGTACCATAATTAGCTTGATTGTTATCTTCTAATTATGGTGAGTGTATATCCTCTAATTTGGGGTAAATCCTAATCATAATAAGAGTATGATTCTGTCTAACCCTGTATCGGCCGTGCCGGGCCATGGGCCGCACACATGTATGCGGTCACTGTTCATTAAATCCCATAAGCTTAAATGATATTAATCCAACCCATCAGTAATAGGCCGGATGCGGGTAGTACCTGTGGGCCGGGTTCATGACCCGGCTGGGGACTATACGTCCTCATGTCCCCCCAATCTAGTTGTTACTACCGTAGGCGTAACCTCTAGACTAATCATTTGTCCTGTAGACTTTGTCGCTGATATTACAGTCGCATTCCAAAATAAGCCGACCGGGACAACTTTAATGAATGCATTAATGGTAGTCAATAGTCGGACGCATGCCTGCAAAAGTGCACCAGAAGGGCCCACCCTTGAGCCACATAAACCTGTCAAGAAGTGACCCGTGGGTCCCTTCTGACGTTTCAGAAGTGTCAGAAATCCCATCCGTTAGATGGGCGTAGTGGCTTACACGTGGCGAAAATCCACGTTACCTTGGAAATCGAGGCAACCCTATATAAGAGTTGGTGTGTGCTACTGTTACACACACAGTTTATACCTCTTTCCGCCATTGTCATTTTCAAGCTCATTCCTTCATACCTTCTCTTCTTATCCCACGGATTTTCTCCACCACAGGTTAGATCATCACGCCTCTCTAATCCTTTTTATAAAACATGGTGAAGGATAATCCTCTTATTACGGATGTACTCAACGTGATGCCTGCGGAGAAATACATAGACTTTTTGTCTAAGTACTATATTCCTGAAAGCATACATCCGACCTATCCAGGTGACGGTGAAGCTATTACGGATGCTCCGAAGGGAAAGATAGGCGTGTATACGCGTCTATTCGACTCGCCTAACTACCGCATCCCCCCATCTAGGTTCTTAGTAGATCTGCTTCTGTACTACGACTTCCACATAACCCAACTACACTGCATAGGGGCATGTAAGATCAACCAGTTTGAGATTACCTGCCATACATGTGAGGTAACCCCGACCGTGAATCTATTTAGGGTTTTTTACTCCCCCCAACTAGTGAATGGGTGGCTATCGTTCAAGAAACGATCCGCATCCGCCCCCATGACTTATAAGAAACCCTTATATTCCCTTAAGAATTGGTACGACCACTATTTTTTTCGTAGATGAGAAAGTATTCCCCACCCCTTTTGTTCTCAAAACCAGAGCACCCAAAGACTATCCTCCCAAATCCAAGGACTATAGTAGTAAGGATTTTGAAAATATTAGACACCCATCGTACATAATTCCATAGGGGCCTACCGGAGCACTTCATGTGCCTAGTAGGGATCAGCCGCTATTATTATGGGAGGGAGGATAGATATCCGTGCTTTTTGACCGAACGTAGGCAGGGTAGGTCTTCTATACTTCTAGATGCAAAACATGTCTTATAGTACTTGTGAAATTACTAATCCGTGTGTATGCATATGTCCGCAGAGATGAAGCTGTTTGGTTTATTACGCCAAGGCGACCCAAGCAAAGTTCCTCAAGGATCACGACCACTAAAACAAGGTGAACCCCCTTACTAGAGGCCACCGTCAATATGACCATCCCTCTGGAAGAAAAAACCGAGCAGCACTCGGATGAGGAGGAGCACGTGATCCAAAAGTCCCCCTAGACTTCCACAATGAAGATGGTGAGGAGCTGCTTTTGGAAGATGCCGTACCGCACCAAGATGAAGAAGAAGAACACACCAGTCCAACTAACAATCGCACCGGTGAAGAAGATGAAACAATGCAGGATTCTGGGTCCCCCCAGCCATCAAAGCCCAAGTCTAGAAAGCGCAAGACTACTAGGAAGGTAGCGAAAAACCTGGAGGCTGGGGCAGGGGCACACAATGCTCCCCAAAGAAGCTAAGGAAGGACCATCCGCAGTTCCAAGAGGGGAGCAGTGTCTCTACGGCCCAAGTAAACCCTTCGCCGCATGTTGATGAGCAAGTCTGGAAGGCTACCCCTGTGAATGCCGTGGATCCTACTATCACGGAACCCGTGACTGGCACTACGTAAGTACCAATAATACTCCAAAAGATATAATCCATAAACAAAAACTAACAAGTGTGTTCTAATAACAGGGCAGACCCGTCGATAGTAGCCCAGGAGAAGGAGGTGGAAAGGGAACCCTCACCCGTGATATCAATGAGACCTCCATCCCCTTCCGTCACTCATGAAGAGGAGCTACGTCCTGAGGGACCTGACACCAACATTCGCCCATCCTGGAACTTGTCCAGCTTAACAAGATTAGAGGCGGAGTCCGAGTGTAGAGAATTTATGGATCACATCACTCCTCTAGCGCTGGCACAGGACTTGGATGAACTCGAGCACGAGGCGCTGCTGGAGCAGTTTGATGTATCCTTCGCGCACCAGGTGACAGTTGGTACGACCCTTCGGCGCCGCCTGGAGAAAGCTTTGGCCAACGTGAGCCATGCTGATAGGAAGATTGCTCGTCGAGAGGAACTGGTGGAAAAGCATGAGAAGACTATCACATCTCTGCAGGCAGCTTTAGTCGTAGCGGAATCAACAGTCAAGGAACAAGCCCACCACGCCAATGCACTTGAGGAATGCGTTGTTGAGCTGGAGGCCCTCCTAGCTGCATCCAATGAGAAGGTATACGCTCCTATTGATACTCATTTGTTCACACAAAAATCCATATTGTCTTGTAGTAATTCCAAGTGTTATTTATAGGTATCCGCAGCCGAAGCCGCTACTAAAGCCGTAACAGTACAAGCCTTCACCATTGCTCAAGAGCGCGACACGCTTAAGGACGAACTTACCCATGCGCAGACTGCCTTGGATGAGAGAGCTGCGGTAGCTGAGGAAGAACTGAGCAAGATGGCAACGGACTGCGCCGAAGTACTATGCACTCCCTTGCTTACAGCCATAACTGGGGGTAGATGGATGGTTGGCCAGGGAATGCGGCTCGCCGTGATCAAGGTAACGGAGGCTCCTTACTTGTTGCAGGCTTTTGCTGATGTTGTATCGGACGACATTGACCGTGGTAGGCACGAGGGGTTGATCAAAGCTGCGGAGCTAATAAGCAAGAAGGAAGACATTACCCAACATGCCTACCACAACCCTCTAGCTGAAGAGAAGATGACCGCATCGATGACCACCCTTGGGGAAATCCAAAACCCCTTCTTAGACGAGCTAGAGTCGCTGAAGGATGCTCCCAATGAGGTGATAATGTCTAAGCTCACAGCCGACCCCATCCAACTGACCCTGCCCACCTACGACTCTGTTTCGAAGGTGATGAAAGGTGAAAAGCTGTTAGCCGAGGCATCAGACGCTAACATGACCAGGGTACAGGGTGGCAAAGATGCTCGTGGTGAGGTCCTCCGTGCCTTGATTGCAGAAGGGAAGAGAGAGATAGGAGAGTTCTTACCTCCTTTGTAATTTTACATTGTAAACATTTGTACCTTTATTCGTCCGTGTATGTACACGGCTATAACTGACATTGTGATAACTCGTTTTATTTAAGTCCGTGATGACCACGGCTACTTTGTGTTTTGAATTTGAAACTTGTTTACTTTCTTTAGATATCATGTATCTATATTGCATGACATGTCACGTCTTACCCAGAATAAAACCAAGTCTATATTTTACTAGATGTGCGGCGTGCGTCTTTACCATGCAAAGCACTACGTGGGTGCGGCGTATGGAAACTTATTACAACGTCTTGTAAAGAAGGTGTCTAGTAAGGATACATGATCCACGTCACTGGGGTTGCATCCCTCTTATGCGACAAGCTGAATTATTAGGTTCACTTAATCCTCTTACCCCGCCTGGAGGCGAATAGTACATGTACGGTTTTGAATGAATGCATATGAATGAGAGATAACACATTATGGCAATAACAACTAAATCTATACGATAATAATTTGCACATAGAATCTAAAAGACAAGACAATAATTTGCACAAGAACGAGCCGTGGAGCTAGCTAGGCACCACGACATTTTATTAGAACGTTTACGATTTTTGTTTTGACAAGAATAGGAAATCCTAAAAACAAAGGGAACCTAGAAAGCATGAAAAAACAAAACAAAAGAGAATACATGGATTTTCATTAAAGCCAACTGTAGCGAAGTGTCCATGCGGAAGTCGTAGCCTTTCAAAGGTAGCATCTTTTAAGATTGCAGATATTCCATGTGCGTTCCAGGTCGCGGCCATCCATGTCACGCAACTTGTACACGCCCCGTCCTAAGGTTACCGTAACCTCATACGGTCCTTCCCACTTGGGGCCCAGCTTTCCTGTATTCTCCGCTCGACTTGCCTTGTTAGAACGATAAACAAAATCTCCCGGTCGAAAGAAACACCTTTAACCTTGGCGTCATAATAAGCCTTCATCCGTGTCTTGGACTTGGCCTCATTGATAGCCGCTATTTCTCTTTTTTCCTCCAACAAGTCCAGATTAATCCGGAGTTGCTCGTCGTTCGTGACAACATTAACCTCCGCTGTGCGGATGGTCGGCATTCTAATTTCTGTTGGTATAACAGATTCAGTGCCATAGGCCAGCGCAAATAGAGTGTCCCCATTGGCTATTTTAATCATAGTCCGATGTGCCCATAGAACATGTGGCAGCTCATCTACCTATTTGGCACTTCGTTCATCCAGGCGTGCCTTGATGCCTTCACCTAAGCTTCTATTTGCCCGTTCCACAAGACCATTTGTCTGTGGGTGCTTAACAGATGCGAAGCGCCGCATGATATTTAATGCTGCGCACCAGTCCTTGAATGGGTTATCCACGAACTGCTTCCTGTTGTCCGAGATGATTTCTCCTGGCAAGCCAAAACGACATACGATGTTTTCCCACACAAACTTTTTAACCTGCTTGCCCGTAATGGATTTAACCGCTTTAGATTCTATCCATTGTGTGAAGTAGTCCATTGCAACGATCAAGAACTTAACTCCCCCTGCAGCCATGGGGAAAGGTCCTGCAATGTCAATCTCCCACTTATAGAATGGCCATAGGGATGTGATAGGTTTCAGTTCCTGCTGCGGATGTCGCGGTACTGGTCTGTGCACTTGGCAATCACTGCATTTACGAATCATGTCGCGTGCATCCCTATGCATAGTAGGCCAATAATATTCTGGGCGTAGAGCTCATGCCACTACAGATCGGGGACCTGCGTGCATACCGCATAGCCCTTCATGTATCTCACTGATCACCTAAGTAGCCTGGCGTGGCCCAACACACCGCAACCACGGCTGTAAGAAAGAGCGCTTGTAAAGAATACCTTCTCGAAGCTCAAAGTGCTGCGACTTCCTTCTGATACGCCGTGCCGCCTTTTCCTCATCCGGAAGGGTTTCGTCAGTTAAATAGCTGATGATCGGGGTCATCCATGTAGGTCCCTCTTCCTCAACTATAGCTGCAACTTCCCTTTCCGTTATAGACTTTTACTTTAGTATTTCTACCAACACTTGCTTGGATAAGTGGGCGAAACTTGTAGACGCGATCTTTATAAGAGCGTCCGCCTTCTTGTTTTCACCTCTTGGTACCTGTTTGATAGAAAACTTGCCGAAAGTAGGGATGAGTGACTTGACTTTCTCCAAGTATCGAACCATGTTGTCCTCCTTGGCTACGTAACCCCCTAGAATGTGGTTCGCGACAAGCCGTGAGTCCACGTAGGCCTCAAGGTTGTGGACTCCCATTCTAGCGGCGGTTTTTAAACGCGCAATAAACGCTTCATATTCTGCCTCATTATTGGTGGTTGTGAACTCAAAGCGCAGGGCGTATGTAAACTCCATTCCTTCCGGATTCGTAAGGATGAAACCAGCTCCTGATCCGTCCGTGCACGAGGATCTGTCAGTGAATAATACCCATGGTTCTGCTGGAGCTTCCTCTCGTTGTATTACTGGTCCGTCCTCATCTGGCTTCTCAACCAAGAAGTCTGCTAAGATTTGGCCATTGACCGCGGTCCTTGGTCTATAGGAGATGTTATACTCTCCTAGAAGAATGCTCCACTTCTGTAGCCTGCCGGCCACGTCTGGTTTTGAGATGATTTGTTTTATTGGTTGATCAGTAATAACCACAATTGGGTGCGCCTGAAAGTACCGGCGTAACCATTTTGTGGCGAATACTAATGCCAAAACCAATTTCTCCATAGAGGAATAATTCAATTCCAGCCCTTGTAGCGTTCTACTTATGAAATAGACCGGAGTTTGGACTGTGTCCCTATCCGTCATAAGTACCGCACTAATTGCTCCATGTGTAGCCGACATATACATGATGAGCTCTTCCTAAGGTCGGGGTGCCACTAGCATGGGAAGAGCTGTGAGGTGTTGTTTAAGCTGACCAAAAGCTTCCTCAGCTTCCTTTGTCCAACAGAAATCTCCCTTCTTGATACACTTCTTGAGTGTTTTGAATAGGGGGAGTGACTTCTCTGTGGATTTCGACAAGAACCTGTTTAGCCCGGCCAGCTTTCCATTTAATGATTGCACCTCTTTTCGCGTGTAAAGAGATGGTAACTGTATCACTGTGTCCGTCTTTTCTAGGCAAGGTTTGATCCCATTTGGATCGATCATGTATCCAAGGAACATCCCTTCAGTTTCCCCAAACGTGCATTTTTTTTTGATCCAGTTTCATATTAATCCTCCTCAGTGTGTCAAACGTCTCTTGGACTTCATGAGGAGTGCCTCCTCCGTATGACTTTTGATGACTAGATCGTCAACGTAGACCTCAAGGTTGCGGCCTATCTGTGAGTCGAAGGCTTTATCAACAAGTCGCTGATATGTTTCCCCGGCATTCTTCAGTCCGAATGGCTTTTTTGTATAACAGTAAACGCCCTGACTAGTATGAAACGCCGTCTTCTCCGCGTCCTCTTCCGCCATCTGGATCTGGTGGTATCCTTTGTATGTGTATAAGAAGCACTTAAAGGGATATCCACATAGGGATTCCACCTTCCAATCAATTTCTGGTAACGGATAGCAGTCCTGCGGACAGGCTTTGTTCAGGTCCGTGAAGTCCACACACATGCGCCAGCTCCCATCATGCTTCTTGACCATGACCGGGTTGGATAACCACTCGTGGTAGTATACCTCACGCATAATTCCTGCATCCACTAATTTCCGTACTTCATCCAATATTATTTGGCTGCGTTCGAGTGCGTGACCACACTTCTTTTGCTTAACGGGAGGATATCCCTGGCGGACTTGGAGTTTATGTTCTGTTATCGCACGCGACACACCCGTCATATGCTTAGGCTCCCATGCGAATACATCCAAGTTTGCTTTCAGAAGAGAGCACATGGCCCTCTTGCCGCTATCCGAGAGTGTTCCTCCTATGGACACCTCTTGTTTCGGATAATCAGAATGGATTGCCACCCTCCAGTTGGGGGGTTGTGATCCTTCCTTGGGGGGGACCGGTAAGACTGGTGTTGCCACGACATGACATTCGGATGCTGGCATGATTGAGTTATAGATGGTGACAATTCCTCCTTCCACATGGAATTTAATCATTCCATGAGTCGTGGAGGGTACTGCTCGTATGGCCAGGATACCTGGTCTTCCTATTATCCCATTGGCGTATCACCATAAAGTTCATCCACGCCGTGGTGGAATGCTCTTCATTCCCAATGGCTACTAGCAGACGCAGCTGTCCTATTGGCCAGATGGTGTCTCCACTAAAGCCGATGAGCGGCAACGTGGCCGGTACTAACTGGCTTCTTATTTCTGGTCGTAGCTGTACGAAACAGTGTTCGTATAGTACTTCCGCCGATGACCCTCCATCCACATACATACGGAGAACATTGTGTGTTCTAATTCTTACCTCAATCGTGAGAGGTGCATCGGTCACGACGCTTGCCGTGATGGGAGGGAATGAGATTTCTCTGTCGCGTGAGAATTTTTGACTAATTTTCTGCTTTGTGCGGCGCTGCCAGGATTGGATCATGTATATAGTCGAAGGTTTGTCCTTTTGGGGATCCTTCTTATCGTGCTTCTTGTTATCTTTCCATCCTTCCAATCCTTGACCAAATGTTTGAGTTTGCCTGACTTGATCAGTGACTCAATGTGCTTCTTGAGCTAGATGCACTCCTCCGTGCCGTGACCTTTGTCGTTGTGGAATTCACAAAAGCGATTTCCTTGACGAGGTCCACCGGAGTCGTCATCGTAGGAGGTCTCGGGAAGTTCGCCCCTTACGTCAACAAGATCTCCCGGTAGGACATCTTTAAGGGGGTGAATTTGTCCTCTGGCCGCCCTACTTTATTTTGGCTCTTGTAGTCCGAGCCCCTTCCACTACCTTAGTTGTTTCGATCACCCGACTGTCTTCTGGACTGGTCGTTTGATCGATAGCTGTTTCCCTTTGTAGGATAGGCCGCGGCTACCACGGTTTCTCCTTCTATAAAGTGCCTGACCCTTTCCATGAGGTCGTCATATCTCTCCGGTCGCTTGTCATTGAGACGTATAATTAATTCCCTATCTGTTATGGCATGCATATAATCGGAAATTTTTAGAAGTTCCGGCATTGTCTTTGTGCGCGTGCACCTGTCATTGAAGCGTTCGGTGAAGGCCTCCGTAGATTCCCCAGGCCGTTGCTTGACGGTTGCCAATGAGACCGGGTCCCTATTATACTTCTTTCGCTGAGTATAATTGTTTTTGAATGCAGTACGCAGTTCAGTGAAGTTATCAATGCTTCGGGGAGGAAGTCCCTCAAACCAATCACGGGCATTGCCGATCAAGGTTGAATTGAACATCTGGCACCATATAGGCATGGGCCATCGTTCAATTTTCGCCTGTGTGTCAAATAGCTTTAGGTGATCATCCGGATCACCAGACCCATCATAAGTCTTAATGCATGCCGGCATGCGACGCTTTTATCCTTGGAGTAATTCCGTATGCGAAGAGTAAAAGGATCTTCCCTGGGATCACACCATGGACGGGTGAGATTAGGGTCACACCATGGGCGGGAGAGATCTTCCTCTTCTGTCTCACGATAATAAGGTCAACCGTAGTACCCTTCATTGTCTGGCAGCGGTGGAGGAGTACGCCTAGGTCGGCGACGCTTGGGTGGATGGTCATCCGAATCCTCTCCTGATGGACCGGGGGAAGGGGGAGGTGCCCCACCTTTTGGTAAAGGATCCTCTCTATGAGAAGAGATAGGAGCCTTCTTCCCGGTATTCATCCTATCCCACACGCTTGTGCGGCGATTAGTTCTGGTTAACTCTAGATCTGTCCGTTCGGCTGAATCGTCGGACCTATCTCCTTCTTCACGAGATTGTAGCAGTTCCTACATAACACGATCCCCTATACGTTCGAACACATTCCTAGGTTGAGGGGTTTCCTCAAAGAGGTTTCGTTCATGGGGTTGTGCCCTCTTCTTCTTTTGAGCCTGAGGAGAGGTGCCGGGTCCGGCTCTGCCAAAGTTGAGCCTAGATTGGAGGTTCCTCCCTAGGTTTAACCTGGACGCGATTCCTAGGACGATCCTCTCGAAGTTCTGCGTGAGAACTCGAGCGAGGTCTTCCTCACTAAGTGGTTCGACTTCCACTTCTTCCTCGGTCGATGACCTGCGTGGCTCCTTGTTAGGGGGCTTAGGCGCACTCCCTGGATCAGGGTTGTCCAGGGTCGAGGTAGGTGGTGGGGTGATAGCGGACGTGCCTATCACACCCATGGACTGAAAAACACTTCGGTTATTTGGTCCACCAGTTTGGTTGCTAGGGGACTGATTGGGAATGAGTATCCCGTCCCCTGTAGACTTCCGGTTCGCAGGATTCGTGTTCCTGGGATTTCCTTGCGGATGTCCTTTCGTCATTGAAAGAGATCGAGAAGAAACTTGTTCTAGCTTAGTGTATAGGTCCCACGGATGGCGCCAACTTGTTGATACAAAAGTTGGATGATCCTTGCTAGACCCGAATTAGGCTTAATTCGGGTTGGCTGGGCTCCGGCTCCTGCACCAAGTGAAATATTGGGTTAGGATCCTGCACACTAAAACAACACACGTTAGGCTTACCGTGGGAATGAGAGTTGAGAGTAAGTAATCGGTTAGGGTTTAAGAATCGGATGAGAGTTGAGAGTGTGTAGAATGTGATACCTTTGTGGAACCCTTGGGGGTTCCTTTTATAGGCGGTGAAACCCTAATGGGCTGTCACCGATGCTTCGGCCCCAAGCAAAGGATAAGTACCATAATTAGCTTGATTGTTATCTTCTAATTATGATGAGTATATATCCTCTACTTTGGGGTAAATCCTAATCATAATAAGAGTATGATTCTATCTAACCCTGTACCGTTCATGCCGGGCCATGGGCCGGACACATGTATGCGGTCATTGTTCATTAAACCCCATAAGCTTAAATGATATTAATCCAACCCATCAGTAATGGGCCGGATTCGGGTAGTACCCGTGGGTCGGGTTCATGACCCGGCTGGGGACTATACGTCATCACCTAGCTTTTGGAGAAGGATTGTGAGATCTTTGCAAGAAAATGAAAAGAGATGGCTGGTTTTGTTGGAAGACTACAACAGTCCCCAAAAACAAAACTATTGTTTTAACACATCCACAAGAAAAAAATCCAAGTACCTAAATCTGATCAAAAGCTCACTTTTCAAGTGAGCTTTGTGAAGAGCTTTAAGTATAGTGAGAATTAGCAATAAACTAAACCAACAGATAAAAAAACTTGGATGAAATGTTTGCAAGCCAAATATTGTAACAAGATAAAGTTTAAGACATTTATTATTAAGTTTTCTTAATCTATATAACAAAAATTGCATGGTATTGTTCATTACCAAATCCGTTTCGTCTTACGCCGAAAAGGCACGTCATGAACCACTACATATGACACAAGCTCTTCGTTTATACAACTTTAAGATTGTCATTCATCTCTTGATCATTGATACATGGTTTTGATTCACTCCTCTTGGTTTCTCTCTTTTCTCTTTTTGCCTACGAGTAGTTGTTTCTTCATTTCGGTCTCATTCGGTCTTTTTCGATTTCGATTCCACTCGTAGTCCTCCATTAAGGCATTATAACCTAGTTTTGAAGTAGTCCAACGATTTTCAAAAGGCTTGAAATATGTTTTAAGTATTTTAGAAAAACTTGGTTTGAAAAATTTCTTCCATTTTCCTGGACTTTACATGTGTTCTGTCCGCGGTTCATTAAATAGCGCGATGGAAAAGTGCGGCTCATTATCAATATGATCCACGGGCCCATGAGCTTAAAATAATACTTTTTTATTATTTACACTTTTTCAAAATCCCTCTCCTTCCTTTTTTTCTTGCTGATGCGACGAGTTTGATTCATAAAACCACCATTAACACTTTTCAAAACCTACAAAATCACTCAAATTAATTGATTTCAAGACAAGGGTCACATCCTTCATCTAACATCGATTAATGTCAGTATCTTCATTCAATTTTAAATTAATTTGTTTTAGGGTTCTTAATTTCATAGTTGGGGATTTTTGAAACTAAATTGAATTAGAACCAAATTAGGAATGTGGGTATCCATAGTTTTAGTGTTATGATTCCTTTAGGTTCATATTCCTTGCGATTTCACTAAATCCACTTATAGAACAAATCTGAACTTTGATCAAAGTAATTTGATTTAAAGTTGGAATTTATATGAACCCTTGAATACATTAGTAATTGCATTGTTAATGCTTACCTAAAAACGAATTTTGAAAAAAAAATGTTCAAATTCATAGTTGATTCGCATAATTCATATGCATATGTCAAAGATTAAATTGCTACATTGTGAACATGAGAATGTTAAGGAATCATCCTTTGGTTAGTCAAGAAATTGATTAAACACATTATTGTGGTTTTAATTTTTACTAATCTATATGTAACATAGAGTGATTGTGAATTTATTTTTGGTTTAATATAGGTACTTGACATGTCTTGGGGAATTCAAAACGACCATGAGAAAACTAGAAAATACATGCCTATTACTTCTAATTCGTGTCAATCTCATTCTCTCAAAAATAGTCTTCGGTCTTTAAAAAATCGTTGTTTTCATGAAGGATGGTTTGTCTCGCCCAATCTTGACGGGATTGAACTCACTTGTTTGATGTTCAAATCCATTGGCTTTGATTGTTTGCTTGCCATTGATGAGCCAAGATTTCCTTCATTTCTTATCGAGTTCTTTAGTACGTTCTCACTAATGTGCATCAATAATGGTTTGTCTATGATATTTTCCATTAAGGGGAAAACTATTGTATACTCTCTTGAAGAATTCGATCGAATTCTCAAGGTGCCATATGATAGTCAATGTAGGTTCAGCGATGCTTGGAGCATTAACTCTTTGGAATCTGCCACTATTGATGTGCACTATGTGACGAACTTCCCTCTCCTTTGTTCATTACTAAAGCTATTTCTAAACCTCTTGAACATTCTCTTCTTGGTGAATTTCAAGGAAACATCCGTACTCTCACTCCTTGGGAATTACTTACTAACGAACTAAATGATTTCATGATTCCATGGGCCTAAATCATTAGGGAAAATGCAATATGTCTTGGTGGAGATCTCAATAGCGTACCCGCATGTCTTGCACATATGTTGTATTACATTTCTACCTCCACTCCGTACAATCTTGCGTACTTCATCGTTAGTAGGATTAGATTTTTTCTCTTTATATCTAACTCTAGCCTTCCCTTTGCTATGCTTTTTACTCCCCTTCTTAGAAGGGTTGATCAAGATTTTCCTCATCTAAACGTGTCATCTTATTGCTACATTGATCGTGTAATGCTTCTCATTGAGGGGAACCTTTCATAAGAGCTTAGGAATGATTTGTGCGAAGAGGAAAATGATCTTCGAAAATAAACTCATGATGTTGGGTACGAATCAACTTCAATTCTTTGGGAGGACAAACTTGAAATCAATACCGACATGATTTTTCCAGGTAATTTCCAACCATCAATGTATAGTTACATTAATGGTTCTCCTCTTGAGCATCATTCTTACTCGTCCTCTTTAAATTCTCTTGAGGCTACTCAAGACATTAATCTTGAAACTTGCTATTTTCAAAACCTTCGTCTTCTAAAGGATACAAGAGATGGATATAGGTACATTGAAGAAATGTTTCAAGAGAAAGAGTGAGTAGAAGAACTTATTCATCGTTGGTACCACAATCATTTCTCTTTTTATTTGACTTTGGTTTGAAATAATAATACTTAATTGTTTGGATTGATTAGATTTTAATCCTATTTATGTTTCATGTCGTTGAACTTTCAATTCACATGTTTATGTGCAATTATGTGTTATTTAGCTATTTAAATTTTGGTTGTAATCTATCTTGGCTTGATTAATAAGTGTTTAAAATTTGGGCTTGTGAAAAATGGTGGAAGTAACACTTTTTGAACTCACTGTCCGCGGATCAATAACTCATGGCGGTTCAATATCGATATTGAGCCACAGGCTGGTTCATTGAGCCGCATGTGTTGATTTCGACATAATCTTTGCTTTACACTGTTTGTTCTAAATCTTTTTAAAGATAGCTAAATTTTTTGCTAAATATCAACTTTTTCCCTATTAGGCTTGGAAATTTTCATTGTTTACCAAAAACATTTTAATCCCATTACCACTTTAGATCATCCTCTTCTCTTCATACGCCTTCATGGTTCTTATTCTTCCTCACATCCTCTAAGCCTTCTCCAAGACTTAAAGACTCAACCATGGTGTCCACTAGATCCTCAAATTCATCCAAACGCTCTTCCACTAAAACAAACCTTAAGATTAAGATCAAGATACCTAAACAACGTGCTTCATCTTTTCTTACACCAAAAAATGAGACCATCCCAATTCGCATTTCTTCATCTCCTTCACCTCCTCTTGCTCCATGCAAGACAAGTTCAACTCATGGTACAAACCATTAACAAGGTTCTACCTCCTCTTCATTCCAATCTAGAATGAATGTGTTGTCTTCGACCTTCTCTCCAAGTCCTCTCTTGGTTGAGAACCCTACACCCCTCCAAAGCATTCCCTTTGTGGATGAATTTGTTGAGCATTCACCCATTTCACCCTTGGACACCATGCCTCCTCCTCCTCTTCCTCATCCTAACACTCTAATTTTGGGTTTTTCTACTTTCAAATTCATGGGTGATCCCTATTTCTTTGGTTTTCTTGAGGTACATGGTACTAATTGTCCATGTTGTCTTTACAACAACTATGTCATCTAATCTCTTAGGATGGATTTGATTGGTCTTCATGCAAAGTTGCAAGAGTTCTTGCTTTCTTTGTTTACCAATCCTCCTAGAGGATGAGATGATGATATTATTAAAATATCTTTTCAAGAACTCAAGCCAAGAAGACTAATTAATCAAGATTAGAATAGCTAGCTTTTGTTTAGTTGATTTTTTCTTTCCTTGTATCTCTTTTCCTACATGAGTTTTTCATATAGATGTTGAATGGATTTATGTTTTTGTGTTAACTTATTTGTGTACACATTAATCTTTTTTTGGGTAAAAGGGACTCTCCCCGGTAAATTATATTACACCAAAAAATCATTGAAGTACAATGGTACCACATTAACCTTAATCCGAGCTTGAACTACTATGTTGAATGACAGACCATTCAACAACACCTAAACACTTACATAACTAAGTACACCAATAGGAAAGAACCACCTAAAGGTGCATAAATCTATAATTGAACCTAAATCTACTTCAACTTTATCTTAAAATTGAACCTAAATCTATTGGCACCTCTAAAACTTGACTAAAATTAGATCAAAATGTTATCTAAATATTTTGTCACCCTTTCTCAAGATACTTATGTGAGTATGTTTCTATTTATGCAACCTTAGCTTAACCTAGTGCTAATAGAGATAAAAATCCAAGATTTGCTAAAATTTTAAAAAGTCTTGTCTTTTCTCAAACTTCCAGAAAAATAGATTTTGGCATCCACTGTGGGCGGCTCATTAAATAGCTCGCGGATAATTATCAATAATGAGACACAGCCTCATTTATTGAACCGCGGGCACGGAGCCCTGTTTTAGTTCATTTTTGGTCTTTCTTATTTAACCAGTATTCTTCAAGATTCTTTGTTTACCTCTTTGAGCTAAACATTACTTGAAACATTTTGTTTTTCTTTCTATTCTTTACCTTGTCTACTTTCTTTAAATTCTCTTATTTTGGGAGTTCTCTTCTCACCCCTCATAATTTTTTCCTCTAAAATTAACCTTAACGTCTTTTTGTCACAACCTTTAAACCCAAGGCTTCTTTTTCTAAGCTTTCCAATAAACCGAAATTTTTTGTGAAACCCGTTTAGATCAAGAAGAGGAAGAATCGTTTTGAACCTTCTTCTCCCAAACCATGCAAGACTTCTAATTTTTCTCATATTGAGTATTGGAATGAGTCTTACTCAATGAATCTAATTACCAGAGAAAGGGAAGCTTTTCTGCCACCACCTAAACCTTTCAACACACCTCAACTAAACGACCTCTCTTCTTACCCTAACCTCACTAAGTATTGTGATGGTAACCTCTCCTATCCACATTCTCCTTCTCCTCATCCACCTTCTTATTATGATGGACCTGATCTTAAAGGTATAAAGGCTTGATTTAATTTTATTGATTACGAAGAAAAGTTTTTATCATTTATTTGAAGACGAAGAAGATTTTCGCGGGTATGTGTTTTATACTTAAACACCTAGTGACAAAGTGATACAAGATCTAGGAATGTGTGATTTTTCTTATGGTACTCTATGCACATATTTACTATCACTTGAAGGAGTTACATTATCGTGCTCAGTGTCTCGTTTCAAAGGTAAATGAGGATTTTGTATAAGTACCTCTTTGTCACGTGGTTAGTACAAGATATAAAATGAAAGTTCGGGTTATTCTTCTTCATCATCAAGTAAGTTAGAATCAGTTTTCTTCATATGTAATCATTACATAAAGCCTACAGAATTGAAGATTCATCAATGACTAGCATACTTTAAGGGGAAGCTTATTTGATAAAGTGTTAGTCATTCACATATGACATCAAGGTGAAGATTTTTGCTACTTCTCATTGGTATTACTACAACTAATGTGGGTATCTACTGTTCAAAATCATTTTTTATTAGGATCTGTGCCCTATGTGCTTCATGGAGGGTATTTTGAAAAGTAGAATACTTGGGTTTGATGTATGATATTGGTTAGTAGTAGTTGAAAATCAAGGTTGTTCACATAGAAGACCCCTATTTGATCATGTCAAAAAGGGGAAGTTGTCTACAAAGAATGTTCAGCCTGTTGATCTTTGGTGTTGGATTCAACAAGTGGTATCAGAGCTTGTTGAGAAACTTTGTCTAAATCAAGAACAAAATCCTCATAGCAAACATGTCTTCAGATTCATCCACAAACAGCAACAACCATAATAACCTCAAGTTACCCATGTTGGATCCTGAAAACTTTGAATTATGGGAATTCAGAATCCAACAATACCTGAAAATGGAACACTATGTTCTCTGGGAGATCATAGAGTTTGGTGATCAATTCAACAAAATGGTGGCTGTTGAAGAAGGCAAGGATGAAGGTGAAAGTTCCAAAGGTAAGGACAAGAAGAAATCTGCTGCTCTATGTGATAAGGAAATACTGGCTAGGAGGCATGATGTCAGGGCTCACAGCTCATTGCTGTTGGCCCTACCTGATAGACATCAACTCAGATTCAGGAAATACAAAACAGCTAAGGAACTATGGGAAGCCATAGGCACAACCTTTGGAGGAAATGAAGCCACAAAGAAGAAGAAGAAGAACCAAATGCTGGACGATTATGCTTCTTTCAAAGCAATTGGTGATGAATCAATTGGAGCTATTTACAATAGGCTTCAAGACATGGTGGCCCACTTGGAATTCTTTGATATTGAGGTGACAAAAGAGCAGGTGAATACCAGGTTTTTGAACAGCCTCCAGAAAGAATGGTTTGTCTATAAGGCAATCTGGCAAAATAAGGATGACTTGGACAACAAGAATATTGATGATATATACAATAACTTAAAAGTTTTTGAACCTATTGTCAATGAAATGAAGTCAAAAGGGACAATTCCCACCAACTCAAGTGGAATTGCTGATTCCCCTGCTAACATGGCATTCATATCACAAAGCAGTGGAATCTCCAAGAACAGTGGAATAGAAGTAGCCCCTGCTACTTATTCCCCTGCTACCAGGTCTGGACCTTCCTATGATGAAGAAAGACCAGCTACATTCAGCCTTGATACTGCATGTGCCTTCATAGCATCTCAAGGTCCACAAGGATCTACAGTGTTACATGAAGATCTGAATCAAATCAGTAAGCAAGCACTAGAAGAATTGGATATCAAGTGGAATATGGCTTTGCTAAGTATGAGAGCCAACAGGTTCCAAAAGAAGTATGGGAAGAAGATCACAATTAATCCATCTGATGTGGCTGGGTTTGATAAAGCAAAAGTTGAATGCTACAATTGTGGCAAGAAGGGTCATTTTGCTAGGGAGTGCAGAGGACCTAAGTCTGGAAATAGCCATAGAAAGGATGAGGATTCTGGTGCTAAAGCTATGGTAGCAATGCAGGGGATAGATGGAGCAAATGGATGGGACTGGAGTGCTATGACAGAAAGTGTGGAAAGAAACCAAGCTTTGGTGGCTGAGGAAAAGGAAGAAGACTTTGCACTTATGGCCATGTCAAGTTCCAGCTCTGACAATGAGGTATATGATGACTCATACTGTACTAAAGCTTGTAGGAAAAATACTGAATCTTTGAATGATCAAATCAGAAAGGTAAAAGCTGACTATATAAATTGTGATAATGATCTTGATAACTACAAACGTGCTTTAGAACAACTAGAGTCCACCATAAGAGAGTATAGGCAAAGAGAAAGTGAATATAGGGATCACATTGTGATTCTAGAAAGAGATGCCAAGGAGAATAACCAATCTATAAATGTTTTAACTGCTGAACTTGAATTTTTTAAAGCTAACCAAAAGATAGATGAGGAAACTGTTGAAAAATTTGGAAAAGCTTCAAAAGATTTAACCAAGGCATTTGATATTGGTCAATCTCCTAAGGACAAAACAGGGTTTGGAATTAAGAACATGAATGCTACTATACCCCCACCCCCTGCTAACATCCATGCTCCCTATCCTAGAAAAGACTTGTCATGGACTGGTCTCCCTTGTTTTGAAAAACAGGATGACATTGAGTTTGACTTGAGTGCTTATATACCTAATAATGCTGATACAGAAGAGCCTCTAGTTAAAACTAGTGTCATTAGGGATATTAAACAGGAACAGGTTGGCTTAAAGAAAATTGATAACCCTGTTAAATTTTCAAAAGAAGGAAGTTCTAGCAGCAATCCAAACTCTAAGAGCAGGGCAAGACCACAGTCTCCTAAACCTATCATTAAATATGCTGGTAAGTACAGGAATGTCAGAGGTAATCAAAGGAATTGGAATGACCAAAAGTCCCATCAGTTAGGAAAAGACTTTGTGATCAATACCAAGCCCTGCTTCACATGTGGCAGTTTTGAACACACTTATCAAGAGTGTAAGGCACCAATGGAGATGGTGGCTGCAAATCCCTTAAAGGATATGCAACCTAGAGCCATTCTTCTAAATGCAGGGGCAAAATCCTTTTCCCCTGCCAAGTATGTTGCCCCTGCCTTAAGAAATAGAGTTGCTGAGAAATATGTTGCTCCAGCCCTTAGAAAGGAAAATGATGTTCACTCAAAGCCCAACACGTCTGTGACTACCCCAACACCTTATACTGCAAATAAAACTGGCCCAAGACCTTACCAACACATGAATAGAGGCCAAAACAAAAGGTGGGTTCCCTCTGCCAAGCATAAGGATTCCCCTGCTAAAACTGGGGTATCCCCTGCTAGAAGAGGTGTGCATTCTAGGAACATGGGAAGATGGGGAAAAGCTGTGAAAGCCTCAGCTCGTTGGGTTTGGGCACCCAAAAGGGGTACTCAATCTAATGGTGTATCTCTAGTCTTTGATAAGCTATCTTACATTGATACACGAGGTAGATCCAAGTCTGTAATGGCTTGGGTCCCCAAGAAAAACTAATTTGTTTTTCCTTTTGCAGGTGACAAAGAAGACAAGGGATGATAGAGCATACTGGGATAGTGGATGCTCAAGGAGTATGACTGGACACAAAGCTTACCTGTCTAACTTTGTACCCATGCATGACAATGATGGTGTTTCTTTTGGAGATGGGCATGGGACTATAACAGGAAAAGGAACTATTGTCACCAATGGGATGACTTTTGACAATGTGTATTTGGTGAAGGAGCTCAAGTATAATCTCTTCAGTGTGTCACAGATGACTGATAACAAGAATTTTGTCTTGTTTACTGACACTGAATGCTTGGTATTAGGAAAAGAGTTTGTCTTGCCACAAGACACTCCAATTGTTCTCAGAACACCAAGACAGAAGAACATGTACACAATTGATCTCAAGGACATCTCTCTCCAAGACAATGAAACATGTTTCATTGCCAAAGCTTCAGCAGATGAATGTAAGAAATGGCATAGAAGACTTGGTCATCTCAATTTCAAGAACATGAACAAACTGGTAAAGCATAATCTGGTTCATGGTCTTCCTTCCAAGTCTTTTGTCACTGAACATACTTGTGCAGCATGTCTGAAAGGAAAGCAACACAGAGCATCTTGCAAGTCAAAAACAAGTATGTCCACCACCAAGCCATTGGAACTATTGCATATGGATCTTTTTGGTCCTACTTCTGTGGCAAGTATAATGAAGAAATGGTACTGCTTAGTGATTACTGATGACTTTTCAAGATTTACATGGACATTCTTTCTATTTGAAAAGAGTGACACTGCTGATGTACTCATTGGGTTCATCAATCAAATTGAACTGTCAAAAAGCATGAAGGTAGTTACCATAAGATCAGACAATGGTGGTGAGTTCAGAAATCACAAGCTGGATTCTTTCTGCATAAACAAAGGCATCAAGAGGCAATTTAGCATTGCTAGAACACCTCAACAGAATGGAGTGGCAGAAAGAAGGAATAGGACACTCATTGAAGCTGCAAGAACTATGCTGTCTGATTCTAAGCTTCCAGTTATTTTTTGGGCTGAAGCTGTATCCACTGCTTGCTATGTGCAAAACAGGGCCTTGGTGGTCAAGGCACACAACAAGACCCCTTATCAGCTGTTTAATGGAAGACCTCCCTTAATTGACTTTTTCAGACCTTTTGGGTGTCATGTTATCATCTTGAACACCATTGACAATCTTGGTAAGTTTAGTGAAAAGGGTGATGATGGATATTTTGTGGGTTATTCTTTAAACAGCAAGGGATATCGGGTCTTCAACAAGAAGACAAGCAAAATCACAGAAAATCTTCATGTGAACTTTCTTGAAGACAAACCTGAAGATGTTCAAACAGGTCCTGATTAGTTCTTTGATATAGATGTACTTTCTAAGTCCATGAATTATATACCTGTTGTCTTGCAGAACACTAACATTTCAGGTACTCAAGAAACAATTGCTGCTGAAAAGTCACCTCTGAGGTACATGAATGTACCCTCATTGTTTCCTAGTGAAGCTGATAAACAAGAAGATGACTCTGCTTCAAGAAAAGAACAGCCAATCTCATCCCCTGCTATGTCTGAAGGCAGTGGAATGGATGAAAGCAGTGGAATCCTGGATTCCCCTGCTAGAGGAATTGATTCCTCTCTCACAAAGGACCATGAGGCTAATGAGACTTCTGATGCAGAAAGAGAATCCCCACTCATCTCATCAACTACACCCATAAATGATGGTCCTATCATATCCAACAGTGGAAGCAGAATCATAAGGAGTGGAGGTCCTAGTTATTCAGAGCTTCATTCTGCTCATAAGCACCCATCTTTAGGTCATGCTGTCACATTTGGAAGTTCCTTTGAGGACTTCTTTCCTAATCAAAACAGCCCCATCAATTCTGATTTAGAAGAAGATGAAACAGAAGTCATCATGCAGCCTACCTATAGAATTAATAAAGATCATCCTATCTCACAGATTATTGGTGATCCTGAAGCTCCAAGACATACAAGGTATACAGCAAAGGAGCACAGCTTCATTGCTAACATCACCATGAAGTTCAGTCATGACAACATGCAATGTTGTCTGTTTACTCCATTTTTGTCACAAGAAGAGCCAAAGAAGATTTTTCAAGCTTTAAATGACCCAAGCTGGGTTGAAGCTATGCAAGAGGAGCTCTTACAATTTGACATACAAGAGGTTTGGATTCTGGTTGATTGTCCCAAATGGGCAAGGCCTATTGGGACCAAGTGGGTGCTCAGGAACAAAAAGGATGAAAGGGGAATAGTTGTCAGGAACAAGGCAAGGTTAGTAGCACAAGGGTATACTCAGGAAGAAGGGATTGATTATGAAGAGGTGTTTGCTCCAGTAGCAAGGATTGAAGCTATTAGATTATTCCTTGCTTATGCCTCATTCATGGACTTCACTGTTTTTCAGATGGATGTGAAAAGTGCATTCTTATATGGAACCATTGATGAAGAAGTCTATGTCATGCAACCACCAGGGTTTGAAGATCCAGAACATCCTGACAAAGTATACAAAGTGAAAAAGGCCATGTATGGCCTTCACCAAGCTCCCAGAGCCTGGTATGGTACTCTTTCCAAATATCTTCTAGACAATGGATTCAGCAGGGGAAGATTGATCAGACCCTGTTCACAAAGAAACAAAAGGGTGACCTTTTGCTAGTACAAGTCTATGTGGATGACATTATTTTTGGATCAACTAACTCCATGCTTAGCAAAGAGTTTGCCAAATTGATGCAGGATAAGTTTCAAATGAGTGCTATGGGAGAACTAAACTTCTTTTTGGGGTTACAAGTTCAGCAGCGGAAAGATGGGATATTTATCTCACAAGACAAATATGTAGCTGAGATTGTAAAGAAGTTTGGCATGTCTGATAGGAAGAAGGTGTCCACTCCCATGGACAAGGATCATCCATGGGGCAAGGATGGTCCTGGCAAGCCCATTGATGTCAGGAACTACAGGTCTATGATTGGGTCTCTTATGTATCTCACTGCTTCCAGGCCTGACATCATGTTTGCAGTCTGCTTATGTGCAAGATACCAGGTGTCACCAACAGAGTGTCACTTATTTGCTGTGAAAAGGATCTTTAGGTATCTCAAATGTCATCCCACCCTAGGACTCTGGTATCCAAAGGAGTCACCATTTGAGCTGATAGCTTATTCAGATAGTGATTATGCTGGTGACAACAATGATAGGAAGTCTACAACAGGGGGATGCCAATTTTTGGGGAGCAGGCTTATATCTTGGCAATGTAAGAAGCAGACCATCATGGCAACATCCACAACTGAAGCTGAGTATGTAGCAGCTGCTGCATGCTGTGGTCAAGTTCTTTGGGTGCAAAATCAATTACTTGATTATGGGTACAACTTTCTTAAAACCAAGATATTTATTGACAACAACAACACTATTTGCATTATAAAGAACCCTGTTTTTCATAGCAAAACCAAACATATTGAGATTAGACATCACTTTATCAGAGATTGTTTTGAAAAAGGACTGATTGTCCCTGAGAAAATTGATACAGAACTTAATGTTTCTGATCTTTTAACAAAAGCTTTTGAGGTAGGGAGGTTTCAGTATCTGATTGCAGGTATTGGAATGGTTACTTCTTAAAATCTGATGTCTATTTTTGTCTTATGTAATCAGGGTTACTTCATTGCTGTTGTTGTATAATTGTTAGTCACTTTTACCATATCTTTCATTCCACTGCTTTTTAACACTGATTCCCCTGCTTGGGGTTTATTCCCCTGCCAAGAGAATTTTTCTCTTAAGCAGGGTGTGTTCTGTTTTCAAAAGTGGTTTTATGTGGTTTTAGACTAACAATGCAGAGGTTCATATGGTGCATATTACTCTCCTTGGTGGATCAGGTATATATTCTATGTTTCAGGGGAGGTTAGGTCAAACCTTTAGGATTCAGGGTATTCTTAGAATGCTCATATATGGTCTTAGATCATATCCATTGGTGAGTGGGGGTTCAGGGTAATGATGACCTGCTGCACAGCTTGTCTAAACTTTGAAACCTTAAGGCACTGTGGTGTGTGTTTGCATTTCTTTATTTAAGCAGCTTGCTGTTCAAAATATAGATGTGTGGCACACATTGCCAAGACTAACTGACCATAGGTAAGGGACAAGGTTGGGATGGTGACTGGGGTATGCATGATTTCTTGGGATTACCTGGTGTAGGGGGCTTATGTATTAACTTTTTGTATTGGGACCATTGCTGAATAGAGGACTCTTGAGATTCTATGTATCTATCTTGTGTATACAAGTGTGTGCATTAGAGCAGAGCTAGTTAGCATTAGTCCCTTCATGACTCGTTTAATACCCCTAGGAAAGTTTCCCCTGCGTTTATTTTTCATTCCCCTGCCTTCACAACATTCCCCTGTTTGACCATTGACCGACAATACCGTTACCCTGTTCATAGCCGTTGGGCCTGCCTGCTTAAATTTTGGTTAGGGAATATTTTATTCTTTTTAAAAGATATTTAAGGCGCTTTCTTCGCTGATTGGTAATCTTTTCCTTTTATTTCAAATATATTAATTTTTTTATCAAGATTTATTCCTGATATTTTTGCAATTTGAAAATTTTGGTCCAATCACAGCTCTTCAATTCGCCTATATAAACTTAATTCCCTTTACCAGCAGGTCCACAAATCACTTTCGACCTAATCCCACTTACCTCCCATCTCTATAAACCTTTAAACTATTTTTCAAATTCATCATGACTCTTAAAATTGCTCCTAATCATAACCAAATTGCTTTGCTTCATGATGAACCAACCGAGTTTGCTGAGGCTGTGGCCTTTTTAAAGTCCTCGTACTTCAAAGTGGCCCTTCTCATCAATCCTCGCATTTATACCTCACACATTCAACAGTTCTGGTCTAAAGCCATGACCAAAACAGTGAATGGAGAGGTCATAATACAAAGCACAGTTGATGGTCATTCCAAGGTAATCACACTTTCCTCCATTAGGGAGAATCTTCTCCTTGATGATGAGGATGGAATAACCAACTTTTCTGAGGCTGAAATTTTTGAAGGTCTTGAAAAATTGGGGTATAAACTTTCTGAAAAACAAAAATTGAAATTTGCTAAAGGCCAGTTTGCCCCTCATTGGAAACTTTTGATTCATACTATTATGCAATGTTTGTCACCCAAAACCACTGCTTTTAATGAAGTTGGTAGTGAGATAGCTTCTTCCCTGATCTGCTTTGCAACAGGAAGGAAGTATTGTTTTTCTCAAATGATTTTTAAAGGCATGGTGAAAAATGTTTCAAGCACCTCAAAGTTTTGTATGTATCCAAGGTTTATAGAAGTTTTGCTGAATATGAGTGATCATGGCCCCATTACACACAGAAACTATTTTTCAGCAACCCAACACACAACCAAACTTTTCACCACATTACTTGCACCATCACCTTTGTTCTCTGGCAGAAATATTCCATTCACTTCAATCATGCTAGACCAAATCAGATGGGAAGAAGCCAAACATCAAACAGCCATAAATCCACCTGCTGAATCCCCTGCCAAGAACCTACCACCTGCTGATCCACACCAAGAAAGGCGTTCTAAATCCAGGTTTGCCAGGTCTCCCTTGCCTGGTGAATCTTCACAAGCAGCAGAGAGGAGAGTCTCCAAGAGTTTGGAGCAACCTGGGGGTTTGGCTGCCACTACTGTCTCATCCTCAAGGGGTGAGCAGGAAAGTGACACCATCAATAAGTCCTCTCCCCCACTCCATGATATCCAACAAGGGGAGAAATTCCCCTCTAGGATTGAGAGCAGTATGAAACCTTTGACAAACTTGGAATTGACGAAAATGTGCATGAGCCTGAAAAGGCAGAATGCACAACTTGTACAAGATGTCAAAAAGCAAGGTCTGGTTATCTCTCATTTGGAAACCAGACTTGCTACTCTTGAGGGGAGGAGAAAGCCCAGACTGATTCTTTCCACAGATGAGGATGCTTCCAAAGGGGAGGAAATTCCAGCCAAAGAAGGATCTACTGAGTATTATTCATATCCTGGTATGGAGCATGGAAAGAAAGAAAGTGCTGATAAAGGAAGTGACAAGGGGAGTGCAACCAAAGACATTGCTCAAACATTGCTCACTATGGGCAATCAAGAAGAAGCCCCTGCTTCCAAAGTTTCCCCTGCCATTACTGATCCCACTGCTGTAAGTTTATCCCCTGCTAAAAACATAACTCAAACATTTGTTAGGAAGAACAGAAAGCAACCAGCTCAGAAGGGGATAACAATCAAAGAACCTGCAACTAAAGCAAAACCAGCACCAGCAGTGGATCCAAAAGATAAAGGAAAAGGAATCATGGTGCAACAGCCCAAGAGAAAATTCAAGTATCTGACTCCTGAACAGCAAAAGATCCAAGAAGCTCATGATGCACAAGTAGCTCTCAAGCTACAACAAGAGGAAATGGATATGCAGGGTCAAAGGATGGAGAAAATGAGGCCCAAAGATATGCTCAAGCAGGTTGAGATTATGCATAGGGAACTAGATGAGAGGGTACCTCATGTTGAAGAATTTCTTGATCAATGGGAGAAGGAGTTGAAAAATGCTCCTTTAGAAGAAAGGTATGAGTTGACTTGCCTTGTTTACAAATATCAAACTGAATATCTGGATAGAAGGGCAATGCAAATTCAGAGTGAGAAGTATAGAACTTCAGAGAAAGGGCAGCTTGATCATTACAAACTTCTGCTTAAAAGGCACAGAAAGTGGAAGGATGGTGACTTCACAGATATGAGCTTTGAAGCCATAAAGAGAGCAGTCAGACCAGTTCTAAAGTTGTATGATGTGGAGGATTGGATGACTATCAACACTCCTGAGGAAGCTGAGTATCTTAGGAGACAAAGTGAAGTGCTACAGAAAGCTAGAGCAACAAAGAAAAGAAAAGCTGGAGAGACTACACAAGCAGGTGCATCATCCCCAGCAGGGGAATCACACCAAGCAGGTGAAAGTCTTCCAGAAGTACTTGAGAAGTCAGTACTCAATGCACAAAGGGCAGCAAAGAGACTCAAGAGAATGGAGCAAGTGGGCATAATCACTAAAGAGTCTCAAGGGCCATCAAATGAGGAAATTGACAAACAGCTGATCTTACAGGAAAATGATGAAATCTCACCTAGTGAACTTGGAAAGAAGTTTGCTATCATAGAGTATGTTGTTTATGAACACAGAGGGAGAACTTGGTGGAAGCTTACAAGGGCTGACAATACAGCACAGACTTTTCTAAGCCTAGATGTCATGTTTCAAATTTTGGATAGTGAAGACTTAGAAGATCTGTGGAAAATATTGAAGAAGACGTTTGCTGCAAAACCTCCTACCATGGATGGTGTTGAGAAGGATTGGGTAATCTGGGAGTGCATGCATAGAATGTATGAGCATGAATTATTTGATCCTCTATTTGATGCAGTGAATAAAGGAGATTTGGTGTATTGGAAGCTGTTTACCAATTCTGGGGTTTATGAGGTAGTAATGGAAGGTGTAAGTGTTTATTTACTCAATCACAGGTATTATCCTTTCTCTCAGGAAACCTTGAAGAAGTTAGCACAGGCTAAGTTAATTGTTGATGCCAAAAAGCCTGTTGCTTATGATCTGGTAAGAATGGTTCATAGTCAGATTTGGCCAGAGAGTTTGTAAGCATCCTCATCAAACTAGCATTTATTCAGAAACTTGTCTTTAGGGGAAAGCACAAGTTTAGGGGAGGATTGTTGGGAATAAATCTATGCTTACTTATTTCCCCTGCTAGTTGATTATTCATACCCCTGCTAGAGTAAGTTCCCCCTGCTAAATAACAAAGGCAGGGGGATCCGTTCCCCTGCTGAAGTCAAAGGCCCTGCTGTCAAGATAAACATGGAATAGATATTTACGCGTTTCAGTTATTATTCCTTAATACTTTCCATAGTTTGTTAGTAGTGATCTTGTACGTGGGTCCTTGCATCTATAAAAGGACTCACTAGGTTAGCATGCAATGTGTGTCTTTCTCATTTCGTTTTTCATTATTATTACTTTAAGGTTTTGTAAACCCTAATACCACTTTGGGTATTCGTATATCTTTTGATATATTAAAGTGCAACGTTTGAATCTCATTTGTTCTTGTGCTAAACATTACATTCCGCATCTTGTTTAGTTACGTTGCTTTGCAAAGTTTCTCTAGTGTTAGATTGAATTCTTTCTCTCTATCACAACCCTTAAACAAGCTATTAAGGTTTAAGATCTGATTTTGGGATCAACACCCTATCTAGTGAATTTTTTTACATCATGGAAGCTAGTGTGCGTATTGTAAATTTCAACAAATTAAAGTTGCTCATGTATATGATCAGTTAAATTTTCTTGAATTTCTCCTCACTCGACCTCCTCTTCGAGTATTTGTTCCCGTGAGTAAATCACCAGAAAATGAACCTTAGTCTTATTTTACCAGTTAAAACATATGTTGTGTTCTAATCATTTGAGTCTAAAATAAAAACCTAAGCAATCTTGGAAGACTACTTCTACTAGACTAGTTGTTATGATTATGTTGCTTATTTTCATATTTGTTGTTTTAGTATTCATATTTGTTATTTTAATATTCATATCTTGTGTATGAATATTATCTTGTATGTGCTTTCATATTTCTTTTAATTTGATTGTTATGTGTGTTATTTCTTGTTTTACTAATTCTTTTATTACACATATTGTTGAGAGTTGATATTTATTAAACCTATAATTTTCTTGGGTGATTCCAAAATTTTTATGCTTTTAACCCCTTTGACATTATATCTTCAAATTGTTGGATGTTTCTGTTAACCTATAAGATTCAAAGTAACAAGGTATAGATCCGGAGATCGGGGAGGATAAAAGTGATGGTTAGACATTTTTAGAGAGAGAAAATACCAAGAAGAAAGAGTGTGTTTATTTCAAGAGAGAGAAGAGAAACAAACAAATGGGAATCCTCACCCCTCCATGGAAGTATGGAGGGTGATATATAGGCTCGACAAGGACTGACTTTGACAACTTAGCAGTAGTAGTCCCACCGTGTTTTGCCTATATGAATCTAATGTAATTCCGTAAATGGCGCTCACATTTTATGGCTAACAATCTTCCCCCAATGTGGAAACATACATAATTACTTACAATGTTCCTAACAAGTACAAATACAATAAACTAAAGTCTTCCAAGCGCTTCCAATGCTGAGGATGTCTTCAAAATCTTCTTGTTTAACTCCATATATTGAGGCTAGCAATCTCTCTCATTGAGAGGTCATTCCTCTACTACATGCGAGGATTTATAGTGATTGCTAAATACATGAGTCGTCAGGCCTTCTGGTCTTCATAACTTGTACCTTAGCTTGAATCCTCTTTGTCTTTGCTTGTTGTGGAACAATTGTAATGTGCATGATTTGGGATTAACTTCCTCCCAGTTCATGCAGCATGTTTTAAAGAAAACTTTCTTTATAGACTTCTTTTTGACGAAGTTTCTGAATCAGCTTCCCCCCAAACCAATATATGTATCTTAAGCAGATTCTGACACTTGATGTAGTTTGAAAAATCTTCTAGCTCATCGGTTTAAGTTCACAACAGAAATTTCTAGAAGAACCACATCAAATAATACTGCTTCGATACTGTTTCTTGTCGTTTAGTTTTTGGTGATAATCCGTTTGGGGTAACATGCAGGAAATCAACATCAATTTTCTCATGCTTGCAAAATACTTCATAAAAATCATACAAAGTGAAGTAGATACCATTGCATGTACACTACTTCCCCCTAGAATTTGATCCAATTACTTCAAAGTACACGATCTTCCCCCATGATGATTTCGAACTCTCGGAAGCATCATTATCGTGGACGTCCATATACTCGAGAAGTTCTTAGTCTTAAGAAAATGTCTTGAAAAGTTTTGAAAGTCATTGAGAAACTTTGAAATTTTTTGCTTAGACTATGAAGTTTCATTGTCGTTATATAGATCAAAAATATCCCGTGAGAATTGATTGTTGATTATGTTGATCCCAAACTTAGATCGATTTAGCTTGTGTAAACGAGATTAAATCAAGTTATACACGTAGAGAAACTTTGTTGTATATGAGACAATTCAAGTATTATGCGGAATTAATACTTAAACAAGAACACACAAACAAGTTAAACCAAACTTTCACTTTGATTGATTAATCGAACTTGCGTACAATGAAAGTGTATAAATTATAAAACTTATATGTGAAACAAAACCTAAAGGCCTCCTTTTATAGATTAAGGAACCTTGTACAAGATTCTACGTATCAGCTATTCTTGGTAAAGATAAACATAAGAAATACATTGTCAAACATATCTTTACTAGAAATATACTAGAAACATAAAACGTGTAGACTAGAATATCCTATCAGTGCTTGACTTCGTCTTATCAACGCTTGACTTCTTCCTGTCAACGCTTGTCATGTCGACGCTTGATTTCTTCCTATCAACGTCCAAATTGCTCTTGTCAGCGTCCAAGTGTCTTGGCTACATTTTATTCCCAACAATCCTCCCCTAAACTTGATATCTACTCTAGTAATCAAGTTTCTGAATAAAAACTAAGTAATAGGAGGATTCTTACAAATCTTATCAAATTGGAAATAACTAAACCTAATCAAATCTTTGGCCACGTCACTTGAGTAATCCATCTCCAGCTGTGTTGTCATCATTTTCTTCAAAACTTATTTGGACATAGGATACTCAGCATCCACAAGAAGATACTCAGAAAACTTTGTAGAACTCAAACTATACACACCAGTTGCTGAAAATAAACGCCATTGAAGTCCACTGATTTCATCATCAAGATCCTTCCAAATTGGATCTTCTTCATCTGGTGCACACATTCTCTTGAATGTTGACCAAATCTTTATTCCATTGACTGAAGTAGGTGCTTCAGTCTCATAATTGGCATGCATCAACCTCCAAAGGTCTGCCAAGTCTTCCCTATCCAGGCTTGCAAACAAAGACATCAAAGTAGTAAATGTATGTACCTCTTTCCCATATCTTCCAACCATCCAAAACCCACTTGCATCTTCTTTATAGATAACTATAGGGTTTCTGGAATCATGAGGTAATACTTCTACCATATGTGAAGCTTCCAAGGGTGAGAGCTTAATAATCTTTCTAATAACAGCTTCACTGGGATTCACTCTATCCAAACTTGGTGGAATCTCAAGTGGAACTCCCTTCTTCAATGGTCTTGGTGTAATCAAAGCCCTTTGGATCTCCATCTCTTCTGTAAGTTCTTCCTTTCTTTCATCTGAAAGAAGTCTAATAGTATTCTACTCTTGCACCTTTGCCCATATAGGATAAGCCTTATATTCTAATTCATCAAAAGACAATCCCTGCAACTTTCTAAAAGTCCAACCTGTTTGATGACATCTGAGCAACATGTAATAGAGCTCCCTTCTTTCTGTCTTGGTCTGTGAAAGAACTTTGCTAACTTTATATTTCAAAATAACCTTGCAATCTCTTTGAACTCTTAGTAGAATCTCCAAACCCTAAATTTGATCTGATAAAGTCATGTCTGGATTTTCCATTACTTTATTCTCCCATGCAAAGTACATCTGAGCAACTTCAGGCATCTCATAATCTACCTGATTCTTCAATTCTGTAAGCTTTTCCCTTGCCAACTCATCACCATATTCAAGCCTTTCTGGTTCTTCAATAATCATGAAACTTGAATTTGTGCTCTCATCACCACTGCTTTCCTTACTCTCAACAACAGTCTCCTTCATCCTATCTTCTTTCTCAAGTTGTGTAGCCAACATGGAATTAAATTTTACTTGGGCTGCATCCTTGGGAACAACTGTTTCTACCATAATCCCTTTACCCTTATCTAATATATCAATGATGGGTAAAGATGATGATGGTACATGTGTAGACACTTCCTTGATGATAGCTGATGACTGGGATACATCAACCATACCTGCAGGTCTATCGACGTCCAAAACCTGCGTGTCAACGCCAAGGTAGTTAAAAGCAAAAGCGACCTTAAAGCGACATACCTGTTTCCAAAGCGAAAAGCGAGAAGCGAGAAAAGCGAGCGCTTTAGTATGCATTTTATTCTATGTGCATATAATAGTGTAGCATGAAAACAATTATTATATAAAAGCATAATTATCTTGAAATCTTCATTTTTAATATAAAAAGACCACAAAATAGAAGTTCATTCAAATAATTTAAAAGATTAGGGCCGGCTGTACATCTTCTTTATCTAAAAATTTGAAAACTGGCCGTTTTTTACAAAAGCGGGCGCTTTGAGGTCGCTTTTTGTTCGCTTTTCAGTCGCTTTCCTCGCTTCAGTAAAACGCCTCGCTTCAACAGATATAAAGCGCTTTGGGTCGCTTCAGTCGCTTTTCTCGCTTTAGCGAGCGCTTTTCTCGCTTTTGACAACGTTGGTCAACGCCTAACTTACTCTCATCAGCGCTTGGCTTGTCAGCGTCAAAAATCTGCTTGTCAACGCTCAATCTACTCTTGTAAGCGCTTCTTGCGAACTGCTCCATCATCTCAGTAAAATATAAATTCAAATTTGTAGGAGTAACCAATGAAATATCTAAACCTGGTTGCTTCTTCAAATTTGTTAGAGCTTCAGCTATACCCAAAGATTCTCCTTCATCTGAGCCTTTGTCACTCACATGTATCTGCTCATCCTCCCCTTTGGAAGAATCCTCCACTCCACACCTAGGGATAGCACCTTCCAAAATAACAATCCTCTCCCTCAATTTCTTGAGTTCAAGACCTTGTGTAGAGACAGTATGTACAAGGTCTGCATTTTGCTTTTGCAAGCTAATGTAGACAGCTGTCAATTCCAACAACGTATAGGGTTCCAATCTGCCCTCCTCTAGAATGGAAATTTGACCTCCTAAAGTAGAGTCATGGGGAATGGATGGGGTCTTAATGATGTTAGGACTGGCTTGGCCTGCATCTAAGCTTGTACCAATAGTCCTAGCCCGACCCACGTCATCAACCACACTTGTGGTGGTGGTTCTCTCTGCAACATAGCTAGGACCACTAGAGGAGAACACTCCAATAGTCCTTTGGCGTTTTCCATCCTAAAGTCTAGGGGTGAAGAGGATGATGTGGATTGGGTTTCAGTTTGGAGTTAAGGGGTGTTTGGGTTTGTTGTAAAAGGGTGTCAACGTTTAGATTTGAAGTGTCAACGCAAACATTTAACGTGTCAACGTTGAAGGAATCTTGGTCAAGTTCCATATGTTGGGGTGATGGTGATTAATAACTCAGATTTTGCTAGGTTGAAAGTTTGTTTCTCGGTATCTTCTCGAATTAATTTCCGGTTCAAAGTGCGACTCAGTTGTTCTTGGTAGAAAAGAAATAGAATGGTTTTCGTTGTAAACTAATTAAAAGTAAAGACTTGAAACAAATAAAAATAAAGTAAAGACGCTAAAAAGAAATACTGAAAGATAAAAACTTGACGGGAAATTAATGACAAGAAATTAAAAACGTGACGAGAAATAAAAAGGCAAACTTAAAAGTAAGTAAGGTAAACTAAAATTAAATGCAAGTAAATTATAAGTGCGATTAAGTAAAAAGGCGGGAAAAATAAAGCTTAAAACTTAAAAACATGAATTTAAAAATAAACTAAAACTGAAATTGTAAAAAACTAAGAAAAAGAGTTCATTCGGAATAAATTCCTTCATTCGGAACATTAAACTGATTCGGAACAAAAGATTTGATTCGGAACATTACTCTGATTCGGAATAATAAAATGGAAAATACTGATTCGGAATAAATATTAAGAAAGCTTCATTCGGAACAAATTAAACAAAATGCTTCATCCGGAACATCCACTGATTCGGAATGTTCCGAATGAGTTCCACTGATCCGGAATAAAATTAAACAAAATGCTTCATCCGGAACATCCACTGATTCGGAATGTTCCGAATGAGTTCCACTGATCCGGAATAAATTGGGCTTCATTCGGAATAAATAACAAGACAAGCTTCATTCGGAACATTAATACAAAAAGCTTCATTCGGAACATTTAAAGAAATGCTTCATTCGGAATGTCTAGTTGATGCGGAATAATTAATCTAAAAGCTTCATCCGGACTATTTAAACAAAGGCTTCATTCGGAATGTCTGTCACTCATTCGGAATCTGGGGAAATTGAAGACGAAGAACAGTAGAAAACTAAAGGAACACGAATTATACCAAAACTAACCAAAATCAATCAAAAGATTAAACCAAAACAACCACAAATCATCTAATAACAATAATCAAACAATCTAAATCAATAAAACTAACAATCATAACCAAATCAATCAAAACCCACTTGATTGAAAACCATAACACTCAAGAACATGAACACAAAGATTAAGCACAAATAAGAAAAGTAGATGAGAGATTAAACAAGAAAAGTAAAGATCCAACAACAATTAAATAAAACTTACTTGGACTTAAAAGGATTTAAAAGGTGCGATACAAGAAATTAAAGTGCAAGAATTTAAGGTGCAAAATGAAAATGGTGGAAGAAGTGGTTTGTGGAAGGAAGCTTCCTCCCCTCTTTCTTCTTTCCTTAATTGCTTGATTAGTCCTTAATCTTCTTAAGTCTTCGACTTTTGTCTCGGGATTAATAAACTCGTCTTGTAATCTTCAATAAATTAGACTTGAGTTCTTCGGCTTTTAGTAAACTTCCGTCTATTGACTTTTTCTTCGATAAATCTTCATAATTAGTCTTGGACTTCCTTTCTTTTTGCACTCTTGATTTCTTGACTTCGTCTTTTGTCTTTTTCTTCGATAAAAGCCCGTGAAAGCCGTGTTTTCTTCCCTTTTAACATTTTGATCCTAAAATCACAACAAAAACACAAACCACGCATAATTCCGACATTTACGACATAAAATACACGTTTTGGCCTAGTTATTATTGTAATTAAGTGGTAAAAAGATGGGTGTTTTCACACCTATCAAATCCCCTACACTTGACCATTGCAATGTCCTCATGCAATGCATTAGTTACAAAGCACGATTACATTTTTCATCACAATTAATCCAACTGGCCTTTATTAAAGAGATAGAAAATTATAAACATTCAAAGGAAGAAAGTAAAGAAATCAAAAACATACCTTAGGGTTTTGGAAATGTTATGAATGATCATCATCCTCAAGCTTTCACATTCTCCAAATCAAGCTTAAAAACGAGATCATTGTTATTATAAGTTAGCAAACTAACACGAACTCATGTGGGCCAATTATTTACTTAGACTCCCTTATTCCTAGGTGTATCTCTTATATTTTATTATTGTCTTGAATGATAACGAGGATGCATTGTTGACTTATTTCGATAGTTATTAAGGTTGAAAATAAAGTGGGACGATTTAATCAATAGTTAGCTACAGGACAAAATCTTTTAAAACTGCTTCTCGGGACCTCATAAAGTTCATATCTTGGCATAACTCGCTTCACGATTTGAGACCTTTCTCGGACCGATATTTGGCAGCGACTTCATACTTCAAATCTTTGAGAGACGTTCTTTAAATTATGGTCTTCTCTTCATAATAGGAATTTCTTCACTTGAACTTTTGAGAGATTCTTCATACTTGGAACACGACTTCTTCATTTTTATCCAATCTTTATTTTGGACTTTGATATACAACGATCCGCCTCCTTTTAGGACTTGGATCTATTTATCCTCATACCTTGTTAGGGCCTTTTTGGATAGACTTCTCCATGATCTTTACGGGAGTATTTGCTTTTCGTCGTGTGTCTCGATCCTTCATATTGATCTTTGATAAATGATTCTTCACATCACTTTTGGATCTTTAGCAACAAAATGTAGCCCTCATGCCTTGTTAGGGCCTTTTCGGACTCGCCAATCTTCGCATCCCGCTTCAATAAGTTATGCCTTGGCTATGAACTCTAATCTATAACGAGCAACTTTTAAACGATCTTGGGCTAGAAGCTAAGTAACTTTTCAAATCGTACAACCTTATTTATTGCAGATAAATTTATTAGCAAGCAATGGGAGAATAGGCTTATAATTAACTCAAATAAATTCAAGAATACCAAACTTATAATTGACTCTATCATCTCTCGTTCTCCATAATTTAAAATCTCAAGGAATGAGACTCGTGGATGCTTAGCCTATTTAATCAAAGTTTTGGGTTTTCGAGTCATCTATAGGATCTTGCAATTTCTTAGACTTTTTCAAGTTTAGAAATCTCATTTTAAAGTTCCCTTGATAAACAACTCTCTAGGATCAATTATAGGAACTTGCGAAAAGTTCTTGTTCTTAACCCGTAAGAGTTAAGACTTTCGCGTTTTATAGCTCCCTATATAAAAGCCTAGAAAACTTGACTTAAACACGTTAAGGATACTAGCTAGAGTAAACTTAGATGAGTAAACTCGGGTTGAGTCAAAAGATTCACAACGTTTGAAAATTAAAACCACTTTATTAAAATTTATTCTAACAAAGAAAGAAACTAACTATACAAAGGTAAAAACTAATAGGCCAAAATAGATCATAAATTTTGAAAAATGTCGAAAAATTGATTTTACGGTTAAAATGAGGACAAATACAAGGAAAAGGCACTTAACTTCGATAGAAGTCCCCCCTACACTTAATATAAACATTGTCCGCAATGTTTAAGCATGTGGGAGTAAACTCCCCTACACTTAGGACATTGTGCACGTTGTTTAAATCTTGCTAAGGAAAGGACAACTAAAGAGATTCCTATTTTAATATTGAGAAATATAAAATAGTGAATAGAAAAGAGTTTAGGATAGAACTGGAAAGACGGAAACACAGAATCACGGTCGTCAAAAGTCATCAAGAGTGTGTCTTTGAAGCTCTAATCCCTGCACATGATAAGAAAGAAAGCAAGAAACACCAACGGGGCTCCCCCTACACTTATGGTGAAAACAAGTAAAGATAGATAAATAATTGGGTTGCCTCCCAAAAAGCGCTTGTTTATATTAACCGAGTCACGAGCCTGACTCGTCCCCCAATTAAATGGTCCATGGGGAAGCCTCGAATGTAATACCGGGATCAAAGACCTTGTCCTCGTTCCCGGTTAACATCAACAAAGGAGAGGCGGGGGGATAAGTCTTAAATGGGAGAAAAGTCCTTTCAACATACGAGAAGTATGTGAAATCAAGATCCACGGGAGGTGGGGTGGGTAAAGTAAGCACATTTTCATCCCCCAAAGATAATGGATGCGGAGCACTCGACAAAGCCGTAATGTTATCAATGATAATATAATCAATGTCACCTCCCGGGTCAAAGCACTGATCCTCCGTAATAGTGGCTAAAGGGGAGGATGAAAGGTGCTCGGGAGGGGGACTTGGGACAATACCTTCCTGCAGCAAATTATCAAAAATAATATCCCCCTCCGTGTCATCATCATCAATACCCAGAGGTATTGAGTGAATGTCGATTTCTTCCAGCAATAGGTCACTATCTTCAACGGGAGGAATAGATGGAGGTAAAAACTCGGAAAGAGGAGGAGAAGTCAACTCTTCGATTTGAGCAATAAGAAGATGCACTTTCCGTAACCTGTCGCGGAGAATCACGTCTTCCACCTCATCTTCAAGAGAAAGTTCATCGGTGAACTTCTCGTAAGCCAGAGAGAATAAATCGTCATCGCCCGCATCTCCCGGTGGAGATTGAGAAATTTCAAAAGTGAAATTCTCATAGCGTGGAGAAAAATCGTCATCATTAGGATCGACCTCCTCTGTAAGAGCAACGTCGTCCGTAGACTCCATAGCAGTCGGTATGTCACACACCTCATCATCAAATAATTTATCGAGGCCAAAATCACTAATCTCACTCAATGAATCATCATCCTTAGACGCATTAGGAATATTGAGAGTAGGAGCAGCAACTTCAGTAGATGGGTCAAGAGCATAGACATCATCATCGTCATCATCATCATAATAGTATTGACGCACAAGAGGAGGGGTATAATCACTAAGATTAGATACTTGCTCTTGTTGCTGTCGCTTTTCCTCCTCCCATGCTTCGTTTAGCTGAACAACGGCTTCTTGAAGTTTCAAAATAATGGCGTGTGTTTCGTCATTCAAAGTAGTGAGTTGTTGGGCAATACGAATTCCCTGAGAGGATTGATGATTGAGGGTGGGATGTGGGGGCTCACAGTTATGAAAACCAGAATTATAGCACGGATGTGGCTCATAGTAAGTCATCGGTTGAGAAGAATTATAACACGGATTTGGTTCATAACAATCCATCGGTGAAGAAAAATGAGGACACGGATCTGGCTCATAATAATTCATTGGCTGACAATAAGAAGTATTGTGAGGGCCCCCATAATTTTGACAACATGGGTATGGAGAAAAACCTGGTGCGTCATGTGGAAAGCTATTACCATTGTCATTATTGTAACCCGTTTCTTGCCCGTGATCATACGGGTATCAAACAGGGCACGAAACATGCCAATGAGAATCGCTTCCACAATAGATGCACGGGGGAACAGGAGGTGGATTAGAAAAGGACGAATTAGTCGAGTTGCACAAAGGACAAAATCCGAATTGGGTATTGTCGATATCGTTACCACACCGCTCACATGTACACCATTGACATGAGTCGTTCCCGTATAATCGTCTCCCACACCCGACGCAATGGACATAAGAATCCATAAAGAAAAATAGATAAGCAAGAATAATATTTTTGGTGCAAAACTTTGAAAAAGAGATGCTTTTTATGATTTTTCAAATGTTTTTTTTTGGGATTTTTGAAAATTTTTGACACGAAAAATAACGTTCACGAGTGAACGGATCCCAAAATCTAACGCGTCTCTCACGGAAAACCGTTAATCTTCACGAAAAGAGCCGGCAGCGGCGCCATTTTAATGTCGGGATTTTACTAGGTTGAAAATTCGTTTCTCGGTATCTTCTCGAATTGATTTCCGGTTCAAAGTGCGACTCAGTTGTTCTTGGTAGAAAAGAAATAGAATGGTTGTCGTTGTAAACTAATTAAAAATAAAGACTTGAAACAAATAAAAATAAAGTAAAGACGATAAAAAGAAATACTGAAAGATAAAAACTTGACGGGAAATTAATGACGAGAAATAAAAAACGTGACGAGAAATAAAATGGCAAACTTAAAAGTAAATAAGGTAAACTAAAATTAAATGCAAGTAAATTAAAAGTGCGATTAAGTAAAAAGGCGGGAAAAATAAAGCTTAAAACTTAAAAACATGAATTTAAAAATAAACTAAAACGGAAATTATAAAAAACTAAGAAAAAGAGTTCATTCGGAATAAATTCCTTCATTCGGAACATTAAACTGATTCAGAACAAAAGATTTGATTCGGAACATTACTCTGATTCAGAATAATATAATGGAAAATACTGATTCGGAATAAATATTAAGAAAGCTTCATTCGGAACAAATTAAACAAAATTCTTCATCCGGAACATCCACTGATTCGGAATGTGCCGAATGAGTTCCACTGATCCGGAATAAAATTAAACAAAATGCTTCATCCGGAACATCCACTGATTCGGAATGTTCCGAATGAGTTCCACTGATCCGGAATAAATTGGGCTTCATTCGGAACATTAATACAAAAAGCTTCATTCGGAACATTTAAAGAAAGGCTTCATTCAGAATGTCTAGTTGATGCGGAATAATTAATCTAAAAGCTTCATCCGGAATATTTAAACAAAGGCTTCATTCGGAATGTTTGTCACTCATTCGGAATCTGGGGAAATTGAAGACGAAGAACAATAGAAAACTAAAGGAACACGAATTATACCAAAACTAACCAAAATCAATCAAAAGATTAAACCAAAACAACAACAAATCATCTAATAACAATAATCAAACAATCCAAATCAATAAAACTAACAATCATAACCAAATCAATCAAAACCCACTTGATTGAAAACCATAACACTCAAGAACATGAACACAAAGATTAAGCACAAATAAGAAAAGTAGATGAGAGATTAAACAAGAAAAGTAAAGATCCAACAACAATTAAATAAAACTTACTTGGAATTAAAAGAAATTAAAAGGTGCGATACAAGAAATTAAAGTGCAAGAATTTAAGGTGCAAAATGAAAATGGTGGAAGAAGTGGGTTGTCAATCCACCCAACAACTGAAAATGAATAACTAATGATCTATTTATAGGGGAGGAGGTGGTTAGTGGAAGGAAGCTTCCTCCCCTCTTTCTTCTTTCCTTAATTGCTTGATTAGTCCTTAATCTTCTTAAGTCTTCGACTTTTGTCTCGGGATTAATAAACTCGTCTTGTAATCTTCAATAAATTAGACTTGAGTTCTTCGGCTTTTAGTATACTTCCGTCTTTTGACTTTTTCTTCGATAAATCTTCAGAATTAGTCTTGGACTTCCGTTCTTTTTGCACTCTTGATTTCTTGACTTCGTCTTTTGTCTTTTTCTTCGATAAAAGCCCGTGAAAGCCGTGTTTTCTTCCCTTTTAACATTTTGATCCTAAAATCACAACAAAAACACAAACCACGCATAATTCTGACATTTACGACATAAAATACACGTTTTGACCTGGTTATTATTGTAATTAAGTGGTAAAAAGATGGGTGTTTTCACACCTATCAGTGATGGTTCAGGTAATGGGTCTGGTTGTGGTTGTGGGTCAGGTTGTGCTGCTGCAATAACAGCAAGCATGGCTTGGGTAAGGGGTAAGTCTCTGTATGGGGGTGAATTCATCTTTCCAAAAATAGATTTCTTTTGCACAGGTGTCGTATAAAAATCATCATGATCCCTGGTGCAATATCTTTGTGCATCAAAAACCATTTGCAAAAATCTTGGGTAAGCAAGAGTCATCTTGCTACCCTTGTTTTTACACATGCCATCAAAAATCATTTTAAAAAAATTATATTATTGCCCAGTAGCAATACACATAATGGCACTCCCAATTGACCTGTTAATTTCATTGTGTACAGTACATTTGGGACTCAAACATTGAAGAATGACATGTATTAAGTACTTCCAAGCTGGGGGAAATTCCTGTTTGGAATATTTATTTAAAGTGCCCTCTTCATGGAAAGGATAACCCAAAGCTTGAAGTTCTTGTTCTAGCTCACCAATGGGTAGGGTGGTTATACCATATGCATCATTAAGATGCAAAGCCTGGCGAACCAAGGCTTCAGTAACCACCCATGAACGCCCATGGTCTGTAGCAATCAATGTAGTCACATTATTAATCGTTGAGTAAGTAACAGTATTCCAAAACTGCTTAATATGAGTGACAGGGATAAGAGGAGCATGAGAAAGTGTATACCTTAACGAGAATGCATTTAAATACTCCACCATCTTAGTATATTGAGGAAACAGAGTGTTGTCAGCCTTTAAATAGGCAACCATGTTGTGCTGACTTCTGAACCCCAATACCAGATCACTCGGTTTAAACGTAGGCGCCATTGATGTAGAAAGCTGTGTGAAATGTTATGAAAGATGAATATGTGTGAAAATTTAGTTAGGCAAGAATAAGCAGTTACCCTGTTTCAAAATAATGAGCCAAATATATAGGAGAGGTAGGCACATGTGATTGGTAAAAAATGAGGCAGTTATTTTTCAAAATATAATGATTAAAATCTTGAAAAGATATAACTTATCTTGTGCATTAATAAAAAGTTACCAACTCCTAAAATTACGGCCCAAATTTTCGTCAAAAATAACAACTGGGTAGGACCCAATGTTTGTCAACGGTCAAAAATAACCTATCAACGCTCAACGGCTATATTCTTGTCAACGTTGGAAAATGCCATGTCAACGTCAAAATTGGTCCTAACAACGTTTGGAAATAAATCTGTCAACGTCCCAAAATAAAAATAATAAAAATGAAAAAGGACCTTAACAAAGTAATTTATCCTAGTGAAGATAACCTATAGATTGAAAATTACCATAGGGTGGCAAGCACTGTCCAATCATGCACACTTGCTTAAGCAAGATAGACATAATTGTCCTCAAGTGTCCCTTACTAACCAAAGTTCTTAACAATGAAGTTCTCTCATAAAATCCTTTGTAACTTCCCAGGTAAGCCCAATAAAAATCATACCCAAGTCTCCCAACAGACCACATCCAATTCTAGGCCAAAAAGTCTTGGCAACGTGCATAGTATATAAACTTTGCATGCTATAGTGCCTCATGAGTTAGTAAACTAATTCATACACACCAGTGGACACAATCTAGAATTATGATAAGTACAGGATTTTTAATAATGCATAAAGTACTGTTATTGTCTACAAAATTCTTGGTATGCAAGAAATTATACCCATAATCCAACAGCTGGTTCTGAATCCACAAGACTTGTCCACAACAAGCAGCTGCAGCTACATACTCTGCTTCAGTTGTAGAATTGTCCACCACTGTTTGTTTCTTGCATTTCCAAGATATCAATCTACTCCCAAGAAATTGGCATCCACCAGTTGTGGATGTTCTATCAAATTTGTCACCACCATAATCACTGTCTGAATATGCAAATAAGCTCCAATGGAGAATCTTTTGGATACCATAATACCAAGGTGGGATAGCACCTAAGATACCTAAAAATACTCTTGACAGCATGAAGATGACACTCTTTGGGAGTCACTTGGTGGCGTGCATATGCACACACAACAAACATAATGTCAGGTCTTGAAGCTGTGAGATACATCAATGAACCAATCATTGACCTACAATTCCTGACATCCACCTTCCATCTCCAACCTTTCCCCATAGGTGTTCCCTATCCATGGGTGTGCTAGCCCGTTTCTCATGTGGAGAAAAGCCAAACTTCTTCAAGATTTATGCTACATATTTGTCTTGAGAGATGAAGATACCATCTTCTTTCTGCTGAACTTGTAACCCTAGAAAGAAGTTCATCTCCCCCATTGCACTTAATGTTGGTCTTTTTATGTATTCCAATTAAGTTCGTTTTCCTCGACTCACTCGAATTGATTTCCAGTTAAACGTAAGATTGATTGTTCTTGGTGAATAAAACTTTAATGGGTATTTTTAAAACTAAAAACTATTTAATTAAAAACTATTTAATCTAATAAAAAGAGTAATATTTAATTGAAACTAATATAACTATTTTAAAACTATTAAAAATTAAGTCTAATATAATTACCTAAAACCTTACTATTTAGAATTTAAAACTAATTTAGACTATATTTAAATCTATTTAAATAAATGTGAAAACTGATTAAAAAACTAAATTTTATAAAAACTTTTAATGAAATCTATTAAAAACTATTTTTAAATAAATCTAAATTAATTTTAAACTAATTTTAAAAAAACTAATTTAAAAAAAACAATTTAAATTTCGAAAAGTAATTAAAATATTTTTTATCTTTTTATTTTTTATTTAAAATTAATAAAAGAAAATTTATATAAAACTGATACAAGCGTTTTTGTATGGGTTCAAGATTAATCTCGGTATCTCCTCGAATTGATTACGGTTTAAAGTGGAATGATTTGTTCTTGGTGACAAATAGGGGGTTTGGTTTTCTATTCTATTGAAAAGATAAATGAATGAAGTAATGAAATAAAACTTGAAGTTAGTTTAAACAATTAAATGATAAAGCAGTGAAATGACCTTACTGAAGAAATGTTTTATTCGGAATAAATGACCATGCGGAATAAATTCCTATTCAGAATAATTACTACTCGGAATAAAGCTCTATGCGGAATATTGGACTATGCTGAATAAACATACTACTCGGAATAAATAATCTCTATGCGGAATAAACATGCTATGCGGAATATCTTACTCGGAATAATCTCCATGCGGAATAACTGAGCCTATTCGGAATATTAAGACTATGCGGAATAAAAAAGCTCTATGCGGAATAAGATTGCTATGCGGAATATTTAGTCCTACTCGGAATAATGACCCTATCCGGAATACATTGCTACTCGGAATAAAAAGCTCTACTCGGAATAAATTGCTTATGAGGAATAATGAAGCTATGCGGAATAATTAGTACTATGCGGAATAAACAAATATTCCGAATAAGGGACAAAACAAACAGACTATCCAGAATATCCTGGGAATGAAGACAATAAGCAGAAACTTAAAAACAGGGGAACGAATTTTAGCCAAACGAACCAAATTTAACCAAAGGATTTGAACCAAACTAAACACAATTCGTTTACTAACCATAAACAACAAATCCCAATCATAAAAACACAAAACCCATTAACTTTTGAAGATCAAAATCAACTAAACTAGAACTTTAAAACTTTGAATAAAAAGAGAGAATGAACAAGATGATAGAAAGATTAAATGTAAACTTGTATTGATGATTAAGATTCAACAAACAAAATGGAAGGATTAAACTTACAAGATTCAAGAAGAAATCAAAGAAAATGAAAACCACTCCTTAATGGAGATGGTTCTTCCTACGAACTAGGAGAAAATGTAACTAAATAAAAAACTAGTGCCAAATGTGTGAGGGGTTTTCCTTATATAGGCTAGTGGTTGGTTGGTGATGTGGGCTTTCTTCCTCTCTTCTTGTCTTCTCGTCTTTTCAGAAAAGTTGACGTTTTCGATTCTGATTCGGGATTTGTCGACGATTAAATTCAACTCGTCTTTTAATTTCTTCGTTTAATAGACTTGAGTTTCTTCGACATATGTAAATCTTCCATCTTTGGTCCTTTTCTTCGATAAATCTTCAAATAGGCCCATTGACTTCCAATCTTTTGCATCTCTTGGACAATAGACTTCGTCTTGAGTCTTTTTCCTTGATAAAACCCGTGCAATCCCATGTTTTCTTCAATATTCATCCGGTTGACTCTGAAAACACAATAAACACAAAAACCACGCATAATTCCAAACAAATGATATTAAACACGCGTTTTGGTCTTGTTTTAGTAAGAAATAAGTGGTAAAAGGATGGGTGTTTTCACACCTATCAAATCCCCTACACTTAACCATTGCCATGCCCTCATGCAATGCTTAGTGACAAAGCAATTTTACACTCTTCTCATAATCAATCAACCTTGGCCTTATTAAAATACTACTAAACAAAAATTAAAGTACTAAGAGAAATTAAAACTTTAAAGGAAACAAAAGGATAGAAAACCATTTTCACTTGAAAATAGATATATGGAAATAACTTGCAAAGAGATCAAGGACTTACATTAGGGCTTTGGTGATGCGAAGATTTATCACCCTCAAGTTTCACGTTCCCCAAACTAAGCTTAAAAACGAGATCATTGTTATTATAAGTTAGCAAATCAAACACTTACACACATGGCTTAATTAAATGCTTAAACTCCCTTATTCCTAGAGGTATCTCTTATATTTTATTTTTGTCTTAGAATGATCATGAAGATGCATTTTTGGACTTATTTTGATAGTTTATTTAGGCTGAAAGCAAAGTAGGACGATTTGATCAATAGTTAGCTAAAGGACAAAATCTTTTAAAACTGCTTCTCGGGATATCAAAAAGTTCATATCTTGGCATAACTCAGTTCACGATTTGAGACCTTTCTCGGGCCGATACTTGGCATGTACTTCATACTTCATATCTTGAGAGACGTTCTTGAGATAATGGTCTTCTCTTCGTAATAGAGTTTCTTCACTTGGAGACTTTTGAGGGGTACTCCAACTTTGTTGACCACGACTTCATGATTATTTCTTCAATCTCTAATTGGGATTTTGAGATACAACGATCCGCCTCCTTTTCGGACTTGGATCTATTTATCCTCATACCTTGTTAGGGTCTTTTCGGATAGACTTCTCCATGATCTTTATGGGAGTTGATTGCTTTTCGTCGTGAGTCTTGATCCTTCATATTGATTTTGGGAATAATGCTTTTCACATCACTTTGGATCTTTAGCAATAAAGAATCCTCATGCCTTGTTAGGGCCTTTTCGGACTCGCCAATCTTCGCGCCCCGCTTCATAAGTTATGCCTTGGCTATGAACTCTTATCATTAACGAGCAACTTTTAAACGATCTTGGGCTAGAAGCTAAGTAACTTTTCAAATCGTACGACCTTACTTATTGCAGATAAATTATTAGCAAGTGATGGGAGAATAGGCATATAATTACACCAAGTGAGCTTGTGCAAGAATACCGACTTATAATTGACTCTATCATTTCTCGTTCTCCACAATTTAAAATCTCAAGTAATGAGACTCGTGGATACTTAGCCTAATAAACCAATTAAGGTCTATATGGTTAAGGATACTAGCTAGAATAAACTTGGACAAGTCTATTCGGGTTGAGTCAAAATAATCGTAACGGGCCTAATATGTCAAAGTTTTCAAAACTAGCTACACCACTTATTAATATTTTTGACTTTATTGTGGGATAATATACATATGAAAGCAACGATAAAAATTAAAAAATCACGACTAAATGGCCAAAGTTAATTAAAAATTTGAGGCATTTTCATGGAAAATTCCACTTAAAACTTCGATAGAAGTCCCCCCTACACTTAATATAAACATTGTCCTCAATGTTTAAGCATGTGGGAAAAGTCTCCCCTACACTTATGACATTGTGCACGTTGGTTAAATCAAGCTAAGGGAGAGACGACTAAAGTGATCAATTTCAAATGTGAGTATGAAGAAAATTGAATCACGATAGTTGAGAGATAGAACCGGATTTCGGATACCACGGGAGCACGGTTCTTCAAAGGTTCCAAAAGTGCATTCATCCCTGTAATCACATCACCACACAAACACAAAGAACCTATAGAAGTCCCCCTACACTTAGGAGGTTAAACGAAAAAGGATAGATACTCGGGTTGCCTCCCGAGGAGCGCTTGTTTTTTATAACCGAGTCACGAGCCTGACTCGACCCAAAATTAGTTCATGGGAAACGTGGTGAGGGATGGAATCATCTCCTGAGAGATGTCCTCACCAAAGTATAACTTCACTCATTGGCCATTCACCTTAAAATTAGGTCCATTAGGTTGAGTGTGCTCGAGAGTACCATATGGAAAAATTTGGGCAATGGTGAATGGGCCGGACCAACGAGATTTCAGCTTGCCCGAAAAGATTTTCAACCGAGAGTTAACGAGTAACACTTTGTCTCCAACGTGGAACTCTTGGTTTTTAATCTTAGAGTCGTGAATGAGCTTAGTCTTCTCCTTATAGATCAAATAATTTTCATAAGCCTCATTCCGGAGTTCATTCAGCTCATTGAGTTGGATCTTGCGTAGGTCACCGGCTTTGGTGATATCAAAATTAGCCCACTTCAAGGCTCAGTAAGCCTTGTGCTCCAACTCAATGGGGAGGTGGCATGCTTTCCCGTACACGAGACGATATGGTGTACAACCAATCGGAGTCTTGTATGCGGTACGAAAAGCCCACAAAGCATCATCAAGTTTATCAGCCCATGAGGCACGATGCTCTCCCACGGTTCTTTCAAGAATTTACTTTAATCCTCGATTGGATATTTCAGCCTGGCCATTAGTTTGTGGGTGGTAGGCGGTGGAAAGACGATGATTTACACCATACTTAGCCATGACTCTAGCAAATTGATCATTGCAAAAATGAGTCTCGTGATCACTAATAATGGCACGAGGCACACCGAATCTAGCGAATAGCGATTTCAAAAAGTTACAAACCACCCTTGCGTCATTAGTAGATAAAGCTTTGGCTTCAACCCACTTAGATACGTAGTCAACGGCTACAAGGATGTATTTGATTCCTTTAGAGGAAGGGAATGGCCCCATAAAGTCGATACCCCAAACATCAAAGATTTCACATTCTTGAATGAAATTCTGAGGCATCTCGTCTTTATGTGTGATCTTGCCTTGTTTTTGGCAAGCATCACATCGTTTATCCATCTCGTGAGCATCACGGTAAATGGTGGGCCAATAAAATCCCAAGTCAAACACTTTTTTGGCGGTGTAGTTGGGACCAAAGTGACCACCGGTGGGTCCTTTGTGGCAAGCGTCAAGGATTTCTAAAGCTGCCGGTCCATCAACACATCGGCGAATAATCAAATCAGCACATTGTTTGAATAGATACGGGTCATCCTAAAAGTAAGTCTTAATGTCTTTGAAGAACTTTTTCTTTTGTTGGGATGTTAGCCCGTCAACGAGAATTCCACCCGCCAAGTAGTTTGCAATGTCCGCAAACCACGGGGTTTCATCAGAAGTCGAGTTGATAGACATTAAGGTCTCCAGGGGGAAAGAGTCATTGATCTCTTTGGTTAGATGTTCCCCTTGGTAAGGATCCTCAAGTCTACTGAGATGATCCGCGGCTAGGTTTTCAGCTCCTTTTTTATCGCGAATTTCGATTTTAAATTCTTGGAGTAGCAAAACCCAGCAAAGAAGTCTTGGTTTGGAATCTTGTTTAGTTAACAAGTACTTCAACGCGGAATGATCGGTATACACGATTGTGGTGGAGAGGACAAGATAGGGGCGGAACTTTTCAAAGGCATAGACAACAGCTAAAAGCTCTTTTTCGGTTGTCGTGTAATGCAATATGGACCCCGTCATTGTCTTGCTAGCGTAATGGATCGGTTGGAAGTGTTTATTCACTCTTTGGCCCAGAACCGCTCCAATAGCAAAGTCACTAGCATCGCACATCAACTCGAAGGGAAGCTCCCAATTAGGGGTAACTAAGACGGGTGCGGTAGTTATCTTATCCTTAAGCGAGTTGAAGGCTTCAAGACACTCGTTGGAAAAGATAAAAGGAGTATATTTTTCCAAGAGGTGGGTCATCGGGCGAGCGATGTTAGAAAAATCTTTGATGAATCGACGGTAGAAGCCCGCATGACCAAGAAAACTTCTCACACCCTTCACGGTTGAAGGTGGATGCAACTTAGAAATAACATCGACTTTAGCACGGTCCACTTCAAGACCAGATTTGGAGATCTTGTGTCCTAGCACGATGCCCTCTTTTACCATGAAATGGTATTTTTCCCAATTAAGAACAAGGCGAGTGTCTTCACACCGCTTAAGCATACGTTCTAAATTGGCAAGGCAAGCAGAGAATGAATCGCCATAAACCGAGAAATCATCCATGAATACTTCCATAGTGTCTTCAACCATGTCATGGAAGATAGCCATCATACACCTTTGGAACGTCCCAGGAGCATTGCATAAACCAAAAGGCATATGTTTGTAAGCAAATGTTCCATAGGGACAAGTGAATGTGGTCTTTTCTTGGTCCTTGGGATCGATGGGAATTTGAAAATACCCGAAGAAACCGTATAAGAAGCAGTAATAGTAATTACCCGCAAGACGCTCGAGCATTTGATCCATGAAAGGAAGAGGAAAGTGATCTTTTCTCGTGGCATCATTGAGTTTGCGATAGTCAATACAAACTCTCCACCCAGTAACGAGACGAGTGGAAATCAACTCGTTTTGTTCATTGGGAACAACGGTTATTCCGCCCTTCTTGGGCACACAATGGACGGGACTTACCCAAGGCGAATCCGAAATAGGGTAAATCAAGCCGGCATCAAGAAGTTTGATAACCTCTTGTTTGATGACGTCATGAATGCGAGGATTAACCCATCTTTGGCTCTGGATTGCGAGTTTAAAGTCATATTCCATGAGAATCTTGTGAGTACAAAAGTTTGGATCAATTCCGCGGATATCGAAAATTTTCCAAGCAATTGCCTTCTTATGATCTTTAAGCACGGCGATGAGGCGAGATTTCTCTTCTTCTTTCAAGTCCTTAGCAATGATGACGGGCGACTTCTTCTTATCTTCAAGGAACACGTACTCAAGATGGGGCGGCAACTCCTTAAGTTCTAAATCCGGAGGATTTTCGATGGGAGGCGTATTCAAATTCGGAGCATCGATAGCAATAACCGTGGGAGATGGTGGGGAAATATTGTCTTCTTTAAGAAGATTCTCAATGAGGCGAAGATCTTCATTCTAATCGGTGGGAGAATCGTCATTAGCTAAGTTCACATCTCCCATGGTGGCTTCCAAATCTTTCCAAAGGAAATCACTTTCTCCAAATAGAGATAGTGATGAATCAATAGAGGAAACGGTCTCAACATTGGGAAGAGAGGTAGGAATACTTTTACAAGCATCTTTGAACTGTTCTTCACAAGCCTCATCAAGAACGTCAATACAATTAACACTCTCGTATGAATAAGGCTGTTTAGACAACTTTCCCATGTTGAAGACGATTTTATCGTCACCCACTCTCATGATAAGCTCACCCGCTTCAACATCGATGAGATTGCGACCGGTCCTCAAGAATGGACGACCGACGATCAATGGCACACGAGGGTCCATGTCGTAGTCAACGACAACGAAATCGACAGGAAAAGTGAATTTGTCGACTCCTACAAAGACGTCTTCGGCTATCCCCACTGGATAAGCAGCCGTACGGTTAGCTAATTCCAAAGTCATTTTGGTGGGGAGTAACTCAGGGAGAGATAATTGCTTCCAAACGCTTAGAGGCATTAAATTAATACTAGCACCTAGATCGGCTAGAGCCATGCAATTCTCTACTCCCAGGAAGTTGCAAGGGATTAAGAAACGACCCGGATCACCAAGCTTGGTTGGCAATTTCCTTAAGAGCACTGCAGAGCAATTCTCATTAAGTTGGGTGTTAGCAATATCAAGAAGCTTCTCCTTGTCGGTAAGAAGATCTTTGAACATTTTCGCGTACTTAGGCATGTGAGCGAGAGCCTCAGCGAAGGAGATGTTGAAATTCAATTGTTTAAACATTTTTAGAAAGTTCGAAACTTGAATATCATCCTTGCTTTTGAACTTCTCTTTCCTCAACCTTGAGGGATAAGGTATATCGAAAGAAGAGGAAGTCTTTGGGATCGAAGGATCACTCACATCCTTGGGTGGAGGAGGGGTAGAAGTAAGAGGTGGAGAAATTGGGGAAGTAGAAGGATGAGGAATAGGAGCAGGTGACTCGTTTTCCTTAGTCACAATCACCGGTAGAGGTATAGGAAGCTCGGGTTCCTTGGTACCTTTGCCACTGCGAGTGGTGATTGCTTTCATCTCCCCTCTTGGATTCGCAACGGTGTTACTCGGAAGAGTACCCGAAGAAGAGGATTGATTACCTTGGAAGAACATAGTCATCATGTTCTTTAATCATTCGTTTGACTTGTCAAAGTGTTTCTCATATCAGCTCTCAGATCATTTCCTTGTTTTACCATGTCTGCTTTCAAGTTGAGCACTTCCCGCTGAAGATTTTCCACAATCACATCATTGGTCCGCATGTAGGTTTCAACATCTTGGTGTAATGCGGTGGGTTGGTTGGGAGGGGGAGCATGGTAAGCGGGTGGTTGATAAGCAGGTTGTTGGTAAACTTTGTTGTTTCTTTGAGGTGGATATGGTTGTTTGTGAGGTGGTATGTATGGTGCACGAGGTTGTTGTTGTTGTTGAGGAGGGCGATTGAGGTTTTGTTGTTGGTTTGGGTTGTTAGGAGGAAAATCGGGTGGGGAAAGAAAGTTGTTAGAGCGGTAGCTAAGCAAATTGCGGTCACCTTGAGGACGAGCTTGATAAGCGGCCGGAGGATAGGTACCGTATGCTGCATTCACATTCTCAGAAGGATAGTCTTGGGTGGCGGTACAAGTGGTGTAAGAGTGAGGACCCCCGCATATTTTACAAGGTTGGCTAACAGCATTGACTTGAGCGTCTCGAGTGTTTTTAGCGTTGATGCTGTTGGTGTATTTAGCAGTGTGGGTAACAAGCGATTCAAGAAGCGTAGTAATTTTGTCAAGTCGCTTGTCGCTGTCACTAGTACTAGCACTAGCGGCATTGGTCCGCACACTCTTGGTTTGCACACGAGACTTATTCTCAATGATATCCCAAGCAACATTAGAAGTCTTAACCAATATATTACCCCCCGAGGCACTGTTTAGTAAATCTTGGTCATTCATGCTTAAACCATTATAAAAAGTATTAATTTGGTGCACTTTGGTAAAACCATGTTGTAGGCACTTTCTCAAAAGATCTTTAAAACGGTCCCAAGATTCACTAAAATACTCATCGTACTTTTGTTCAAAATTGATAATTTCATTCCGCAAAGCGGTAGTACGAGAGGGTGGGAAAAAGTAGTTGATAAACTTGGTCTCCAAATTCGTCCACGTAAGAATACTTTGTGGCGGTTCCTTTGCAAGCCAATGTCGGGCTTGTCCCTCTAGGGAGAAAGGAAAAAGTTGTAAACGGATTACCTCTTGTGGAACACCATTGAATTTGACCGTATTCGTGAGTTGTAGGAATCTCTTGATGTGGTCATGTGGATCATCAATGGTACGCCCCAAAAATGGTTGAGCAGAGACCATCTGGATAAAACCGGATTTGAGCTCAAATTTGTTGGCTGCAATCGCGGGTATGACATTTGGATCATTGTTGCCGTCTACATGTGCTTGCAGAAGTTCAATCATCGGGCGATTGTCCGGTAGAGGCTCATTGTTGTTGTTGTTATTATTGTTGTTGAGAGGTGGATTGTTATTGTTGTTATTGTTTTGAGGTGGGTTATTGTTGTTGTTTTGTACACCGGCCATGTCTAAGTCTTCGAGAGGCTCGGCCTCTTGATAAGACGTCGATCGTGTACGCATGCACCTGCAAAAGAACCAACAAAGGAAAAACAAAGCAAAAATATTTTTGGTTTTTTTATGTTTTTTTACTTTTTAGGATTTTTGAAAATTTTATATTTTTTAGGGTTTTTGAAAGTTTTTATGAAAAAGTAATGTTCACGGTGAACGGATCCCAAAATCCAAGTTCTCACAAAAAACTGTTGATCTTAACGAGAAGAGCCGGCAGCGGCGCCATTTGATACATGCGTTTTGTATGGGTTCAAGATTACGGTTTAAAGTGGAATGATTTGTTCTTGGTGACAAATAGGGGGTTTGGTTTTCTATTCTATTGAAAAGATAAATGAATGAAGTAATGAAATAAAACTTGAAGTTAGTTTAAACAATTAAATGATAAAGAAGTGAAATGACCTTACTGAAGAAATGTTTTATTCGGAATAAATGACCATGCGGAATAAATTCCTATTCGGAATAATTACTACTCGGAATAAAGCTCTATGCGGAATATTGGACTATGCTGAATAAACATACTACTCGTAATAAATAATCTCTATGCGGAATAAACATTATGCGGAATATCTTACTCGGAATAATCTCCATGCGGAATAACTGAGCCTATTCGGAATATTAAGACTATGCGGAATAAAAAAGCTCTATGCGGAATAAGATTGCTATGCGGAATATTTAGTCCTACTCGGAATAATGACCCTATCCGGAATACATTGCTACTCGGAATAAAAAGCTCTACTCGGAATAAATTGCTTATGAGGAATAATGAAGCTATGCGGAATAATTAGTACTATGCGGAATAAACAAATATTCCGAATAAGGGACAAAACAAACAGACTATCCGGAATATCCTGGGAATGAAGACAGTAAGCAGAAACTTAAAAACAGGGGAACGAATTTTAGCCAAACGAACCAAATTTAACCAAAGGATTTGAACCAAACTAAACACAATTCGTTTACTAACCATAAACAACAAATCCCAATCATAAAAACACAAAACCCATTAACTTTTGAAGATCAAAATCAACTAAACTAGAACTTTAAAACTATGAATAAAAAGAGAGAATGAACAAGATGATAGAAAGATTAAATGTAAACTTGTATTGATGATTAAGATTCAACAAACAAAATGGAAGGATTAAACTTACAAGATTCAAGAAGAAATCAAAGAAAATGAAAACCACTCCTTAAGGGAGATGGTTCTTCCTATGAACTAGGAGAAAATGTAACTGAATAAAAAACTAGTGCCAAATGTGTGAGGGGTTTTCCTTATATAGGCTAGTGGTTGGTTGGTGATGTGGGCTTTCTTCCTCTCTTCTTGTCTTCTCGTCTTTTCAGAAAAGTTGACGTTTTCGATTCTGATTCGGGATTTGTCGACGATTAAATTCAACTCGTCTTTTAATTTCTTCGTTTAATAGACTTGAGTTTCTTCGACATATGTAAATCTTCCATCTTTGGTCCTTTTCTTCGATAAATCTTCAAATAGGCCCATTGACTTCCAATCTTTTGCATCTCTTGGACAATAGACTTCGTCTTGAGTCTTTTTTCTTGATAAAACCCGTGCAATCCCATGTTTTTTTCAATATTCATCCGGTTGACTCTGAAAACACAATAAACACAAAAACCACGCATAATTCCAAACAAATGATATTAAACACGCGTTTTGGTCTTGTTTTAGTAAGAAATAAGTGGTAAAAGGATGGGTGTTTTCACACCTATCAAAAACTTTTAATCAAAATTAATTAAACTAGAATTTGTATTGAAGTAAATTGATAAAACTGGCAGCTAAGATAAATTAACCTATATTAATTACTGAAAGCGTATTTAAACACAAATAAAGTACTAGCTAAGATTGTAAAGACAAAAGGCTGTTGAACCTGAGGTCCAGGGTTCGAAACCCAGCGTGGACGATTTTTTTGTTCATATTTTTTTTACTTTTTAAACAGTAAGAAATTAGAAATAGCAGACCAAATGAGTCTGTTATTTTTTTGTTAAAACAAACTCACAAAATCAGTAAAAGAAACTAAACAGAATAAAAAAACGAGTAAGCTAAAAAGGAAATAAGCACATAACATAAAATGAGAAAATAAACCTATAAGCAATACTAACCAACAGTACACTACTCAGCTTAAAATCAACAATACTAAATTAAAAATAAGCAGATAGTCCTAAATAATCAGCAAGTTAAACTTAAATAAGCCAAACTAGCAGACTCAAATTCAGAAAAAGATTAAAACTAATACTATCAGACTTAAAAAACAAACTTCCATATAATCTAAAATACCAAATATCCAGCAGACAAACCAAATACCAAAAACAACTAAAGTCTAGCAGTTCTATTTATCAGACTACAAATACCAAATCTACGTTAACCAGGCAAGATAAACAGCATAAACTCAATATTACTCCTAACTGATTCGGTAATATCAAGCTAGATCAGATACTCAAAACAAGAGACAAATAAGCAAATAAAAAATAAACTAAATAGTTCTAGTAAGCAGAAAAACTTAAACAAACATAAATATTAATCTAAAAATTAACATAAAATTAAAAAGAGAGAAAGAACCTGGTGATGATAACCTTTGAGTAGAAGAGATGCGCTGAGCACTTTTTGAAACCGAATCAAACACACCACCCAAATATCATCATCATCATCATCACCTCGAAACACTTCAACTCTTCGGTTTGTTTCTTATAATTTTTCCCAGTGGGGGAAAAATATCAACCACTTTTACTTTACTTTTATTAATTTAACCAAAAACAGTAATAAAAAGTAAATTGCAATAAACTTAAATAATAAAAGAGACAAAATTAAAACTGAAAGTAATTTTTATTAATAACTCAAAATTAAGTACAATACTTGGAAAATTAAAATTACAATTTACCTAAAACTAATTTTGCATAAATAAAAATAAAATAAAAAAGGCACCACTGAATTACAGATTGAATGGGTATTTATAGGGAAACCCTAAAAACTATTGGTGAAGCTTGTTGATGAAGATATCAAATCCTGGCCGCTCTTTTCTTTTCCTTTCTTCTCTGTCTTGATCAACGGTTGAGATAACACCCCTTTTGACTTGGATCGCCAGGCTGTCTACGTTGTGTTTCTTGTACATCTTTGAAGCTGATGTGTAGGATGATTATTGGAGGCTTGGTGGTGGTGAGGTGTGAGAGCCAATCAATATAGGGATAGGAGCCACGTCAAGAGAGGACCACCAGTATGTTCATCCCGAATTAAGGGGGAGGGGATTTATTTAGGTTGCGTGTGAATCACACGAATTAGTAAAAACCCCCAAAATTATTTGATCTAGGGTTTGTGGTGAAAAATAATATGAGGGCTGCGTTATTTTTTGTGTGGGAGAGAAAGAAGGTGAGGGTGGGTAAATTTTCTTGTTTTTAACGAATAATGTGTGAGTGGGTGAGTGGTTTAATAAAACGTGTGGTGAGGAGTGAGTTGACCAAGAAAGTGAAACTTATTTTCCTTTTAACCGTCACTTGAAAAACTTCTAGGCCTTGAAGCCCACATAATTCATCCGTCCATTTTTTGTTTATTTTGTAACTGGGCTTGGCCCAAAAATTGCTAACATATTACTCAATCCGTATAAACAAGGTAAATGGGCTCTTGTTGGGCCTTTGATCCGTCTCATGGTAAATTAACCATCTTCTTAAATGGGCTTGTGGGCCCAATAAGCAAATGTTGGACCCACTAAGCCCAAATAACTTTGAAAAACTTTAATCCTCTAAAACCGAGCTTGATTTCGGCTTCCTTGATCATTTCTTTAAAAGTTGTGTCGATTTTGCCGGTTCTCGTGATCTTCGATACACTTTTGGTTCTTTGACTTCGTCTTTGTCTCTTTTTGGACTTTTCTTCAACATTTGACCGTGAAATCCCCTGTTTTCTTTCCTTTTGATCTTTTGTACCTATTTCACACAAAAACACAAAACCACGTGTAATTCCGACATTTATGATACTAAACACATGATTAGGTCTTGTTTTTCCTTGATTTTAGTGGCAAAAGGATAAGTGTTTACACACTTATCAAATCCCCTACACTTGACCATTGCAATGACCCCATGCAATGCATAGTTTTAAAGCATAAAGTTACATTTTCCTCATAATTAACCCATCTTGGCCTATATTAAGATATACTATTACTACTATGATGAAAAGATAAAAACTTTAAAAGAAACAAAAGTTATAACAATTTATTAACTTGGAAATTATTTGATGGAAGAAACTCGCAAAGAAATCTAAGACTTAAATTAGGGCTTTGGTGTCATGAATATTAATCACCCTCAAGTTTCACGTTCCCCATACCAAGCTTAAAAACGAGATCATTGTTTACCATAAGTCCTCAAGTTAAAACCACTTATACAAGAAAATTGTGTAATACTCTTTCTCCAATTCCTAAGTTGTATCTCTAGCTTTTAGGGATTGTCATTCACCCGTAGGCTCATTTGACTTATTTGATAATTATTAGTCCAAAAATGAAGGCAAAACGGTGCAAACCCGACACTCAAAACCTAACCTCGTCCTCAAAAACGTTGTCACTAAAGTAAGCCCACATCAAGGATGATTTAACACGATTTGGGGAATAAATTCTCTGACCCAAAATTTGGCCAATAGTACTACTTATTAATTATTCCTCCAAAGTCATGTTGACTTTATGTGGAGTTTAGCAAGTTCACATCATATACCCTTAGGCTCTTTAAGATGTAAAAATGCTCCTCATCTATTGTCCACACCCTAAGGCTCCTTGAACGATAAGCGAGGGAATTGATTTTTTGATCAATTTTTATTCAACACTTACCATGCCATACACCCTAAGGCTCTAATGACAAGGTTCGTGCTACATGCCCCACACCCTAAGGCTCCTTGAGGTCATGTTTTAATCTTATTTTTTTATTTATGATATATATATAGTAGGCCAAATTCCGCGGTCCCATGGTCTGAATACCTCCTACTTAGTGGTTATGAGCCACCTTAGTCGGAAGTCCACGACGCTGGCACCCTCAATTTGTTCATGCTTTAATTACAAGGAGAATAAAGATTTGGCTAAGAGTTAAGATATCGAATCTACACCGCAATAATCCTCATTTATTAAGCAATTAAATATAAAAGCGGGAAGAAAGAGCCACAAAAACTCATATAAGGAGGAATTAACCCTTAAACTTATTATCAACCCTATCATCTCTCGTTCTCCACAATTTAAAATCTCAAGGAATGAGACTCGTGGATGCTTAGCCTAATAAACCAATTAAGGTCCATATGGTTAAGGATACTAGCTAGAGTAAACTTGGATAAGTAAACTCGGGTTAAGTCAAAATATTCACGACGTGCCTAATATATCAAAGACATCTAAACTTGTTAAAACCATTTTATTCATTTATTTATTATTTTGACTTTATTCTTGAAATGGAAAAATATAAATAAGATGCGATGACAAAAGGAAAGAAAATAAAGGAAATACTACAAGGCCAAAATAGATCAAAAATTTGAAAAACGTTGAATTTTTTTTTAATTTTCCGGTTAAATGAGGTCAAATGCATGGAAAAGCCCACTAAAATTCGATAGAAGTCCCCCTACACTTAATATAAACATTGTCCTCAATGTTTAAGCATGTGGGAGAATAAACTCCCCTACACTTAGGACATTGAGTGCGTTGTTTAAAATCGAGCTAAGGAAGAGACAACTAAAGTGATTACATTTATTCACATTTTATTTATATACAAGATTGAATCACAATAGCAAAAACTTATCGAAGGAACTGGGTACGCGGGAACACGGGATCACGGGTCGCGTCAAAAATACCAAAAGTGGATCATTAAAGCACATGTCCCTGCACAACATCACAACATACAAACAACCTACTTGGCTCCCCCCTACACTTATTGGTGGAAATGGGTGAAGGCGAAAAAGGGTGGAAAGGATGGAAAAGGTAAAAATCTAACCTAGTTATACGATGCTTGATTTATTTATCACGAGTCTCTAGCTCGACTTGATTTCCCGAATGTCATCATTCAAATGGGAAAATCATGGGAAAACCAAGATTTCCAAGGGAGGAAAATCTCTCCATGATAAAGGGTGAAACAAAGTTATATAAGGAATACCCCATAAAATCCACCCGGGTCAAAAACATAATTTCCATCACGAAAGGAAATAAACCCCGAGGTGGTAAAATCACACAAGGAAAAGAAAAGTGGGGTACCCTTGGTCAAAAATTTCTTACGAGGAAAGGTGTTATGGTGATAAGGCAATGATAGCACGAAAGTCACTATTCCGGGATCAAACACAGGTTCCTTAACGGGAAAATAGCAAGAGGTGTTGACATTTAAGCTCAAAATATCATCATAATCTAAGGTGGGAAAGTCGTCCTCTTCCAAACTTGATGTGAAAACATAAGTATCATCGGAGTCATAGGAAAACTCATCCTCGTGAGGGAAATAGGTATTTAGAAAGATATCTAAATCCTCCTCAAATGGAATGTCCTCTAAAGTAGGAATGATCTCTAAGAATGGAGGATCCTCCTCGAAAGTCATGACTTCTAAAATTGGGGTATAAAAGTCAAAAGGAGTCTCCATGGAAGAATCACTCATAGAGATATGAGGTGCATTAAGATCATGGGGTGGGTCATCAACGTTAATGAGATCACTTAAAGAAGTGTCATCATCGTAAGTATCAAAGATTGGTTTATCAAAAATGGGTGGGTCAAAAGTGGGTGGGTCAAAAGATAGGTCGTCTAAACTGAAGATAGTGTGATCACTTAAAGAAGTGTCATCACTATAGGTATCATAAATAGGAGTTTCAAAATTTTGAGGCTCTAAGGGAAGGGATGAAGTTATCACAAAATCATTTTGATTAGACTTCTGAATTCCAAAAGGATTAATAAAAATCTCTTCATTATCATAATTAAGAACATCAATCATATTGACCGACAATTTTCCATTTGATTTTGTTGTGATTTTTCCCATTTTAAAAACTTGTTGTTCATCCCTAACCCTAAGAATTAACTCCCCTTCGGCCACATCAACTAAGGCTCTTCCGGATCGTAAGAATGGTCTACCAAGTATTAACGGAATACGAGGATCCATCTCATAGTCGACGACGACAAAGTCCACAGGAAAAGTGAATGTACCAACTCGAACAAAAACGTCCTCGGCAATACCAACGGGGTATGCGAGAGTTCTATTAGCTAATTCGTGAGTCATGCGAGTCGGTACAAGGTCGGGTAATGATAATTGTTTCTATACCGAGAGTGGCATAAGATTGATGATAGCGCCGAGATTCACTAAAGCCATACAATCATCAAATTGAGGAAACGAGCAAGGTAACACGAATCATCCAGGATCTCCTAGCTTTTCGGGAAACTCTTTGAGAAGAATCGCGGAACAATTCTCATTTAAACGGGTGTTAACGAGCTCTACCATTTTTTCTTTCTTATTAAGCAAATCTTTGAACATCTTCACAAATTTAGGCATTTGAGCAAGTGCTTTAATAAGGCTAATGTCAACATTCACATTGGAAATAATTTTCAAAAGTTGGAAACATGAACGTCATCTTTGGTGAGCACTTTAGCCTTGTCTAACCTAGAGGGATAAGGGATATTGGGTTTAGACTTTGAAGGTTGAGAAGGAGAAGGACTCGCTCCTTGAACAACCATATGGTTAGGCTCATTAGGCAATGGAGCACTAGTACTAGGAGTGGTAGTGGGAGGAATCACCGAAGGGGGAGTAGGATTACTCATTATGACCTCCGGGCCTTGTCTCTCTTTTATGGGCGAAGAGATGGAAGGTCCCACTAAAGTGGTTCCACTTCGAGTAGTGATAGCACTCACATTAGCACGAGGGTTAATCTCGGTATTAGAAGGTAAGGCTCCTTGGGGTCTAAAGGCTTGCAACATTTGCACGAACTTCATATCGGTGGACTCTTGCATTTGTTTCATAGTTCTCTCATGTTCGGTCAATTTTTAGAGAACCAAGTCCATTTGAGGATTTTGCATGTTCATTTGATTATACCCTTGATTTGGAAAACCTTGGTTTAGATATTGAGGTTGAAAACCGTTGTTATTATGAAAACCTTGGTTTTGAGTATTAAACCCTTGATTTTGCCCTTGAAAATTCCCTTGATTTTGGTTAAAACCCCTTGTATTTTAATTCCCTTGAAAATTATCCATTTGAGGACCTTGGTTCCTATTTTGGTATTGGGTATTTTGGGCGGGTGGGGGTGGTCTTTGTGGAGCTACAAAACCCGGGGGAGCCAAATAGTTAGTACTCTTATAAGACAAATGGTTAACATCAACATTTGGTTTGAATTGAACCCGCTCATTTTCATTGTTGTTATAAGCATAAACTTGTTGTAGTTGATTATAAACCTTGTCACAATTAAAATATGAATGTGGTCCACCACAAGTCTCACACGTTTCACAAGTTTCTTTCAAGGCATTGACTTGCACATTGATGGCTTTGGTTTGTAGAGAAATTTATTCAACAAGCAACGTAAGCTTATCAGTTCTCTTGTCACTATCACTAGAACTAGCACTTGCCATAGTAGCCCTAACACTCTTGGTTTGCACTTTAGCCTTGTTTTCAATTATGTCCCAAGCCTCGTTCATGGATTTCACAAGAATATTGCCCCCCGCGGCACTATTAAGTGAGTCTTGGTCATTTAGAGTTAAACCATTGTAAAACGTATTAATTTGATGCACTTTAGTGAAACCATGTTGTGGACATTTTCTTAAAAGCTCTTTAAATCGATCCCAAGACTCACTAAACGTTTCCCGATATTGTTGTTCAAAGGTAATGATGTCATTCCTTAAAGAGGTGGTCCGTGATGGTCGGAAAAAGTAGTTAATGAACTTGGTCTCTAAGTCAATCCATGTAGTAATACTTTGGGGTGGTTTCTTATCAAGCCAAATTCGGGCTTGTCCCTCGAGGGAAAAAGGAAAGAGTTGTAAACGAATGGCCTCTTGTGGCACCCCATTGTATTTGACGGTGTTTGCCAATTGTATGAAACGTTTGATATGAGCGTGTGGGTCATCATTAGTACGGCCTAAAAATGGTGTAGCAGAAACCATTTGAATAAAACCCGTTTTAAGTTCAAAATTATTCGCTCCAATATCCGGCACCACAATCGCGTCATCTTTTCCTTCAACGTGATATTGTAGAATCTCAATCATTGGTCGATTATCCGTTGCCATCGTGTTGTTCAAAGCTCGATTCTCGGGATCGGCTTTAATGACGGTCTTTTTGTTTTTCTTCTTCTTCTTCTTTTTGGAAGAATTAGAAGTGTTTGGTACACCAATCGGTATGTATGTACGCGCGCGAGTGCGCATACAATTAAAACTTTTAGGAATGAGGTAGGAGACCTCGGTTGACTTTGAGAGGAAAGGGATTATCCCTCTCGAGGTGCAATATTAAAAAGCTACAAAAATATATACTTAATACTACTTGAGTTGGCAAACCAATAATCGGTCGTCCCTCTCAATATACACACAAGCAAGCGGGGAAACGAGGTGGCACAAAGCACTTAAAAACCTTTTTCCTTAGACGGCCTTTTATAGCGCGTCGCCTTATACCCACCTTATAGTTTGTATAAATCGAGTTCAAACGTCTTACTAGTATTTATCTATTTTGCCCTTTATTTCGTCTAGGATTCGAATACAATAGTTAGGTGATGAAATCCCAACTAAGGTCTTATTTGAAAATTAGGTAAATTAATTGTGCTACGTAATATAATATAGTAAAAGAAAAATCTTTTTGTATTTTTTAGAAAAATCTATATTCACAATAAAAAGCGAAAGAAATCGAAATAAGAAAATAACAAGAATACGTAATATTTTTGGTGTAATACTTTAGGAAAAGTATTACTTTTGAATTTCTTTTAATTTTTTTGGCGCAAATCTTAGGAAAGAGTTTGCTTTTATGATTTTTTAATTTTTTTGTATTTTTAAGTTTTTGATTTTTTTGTGTTTTTGATTTTGTTAACAAAAAAGTAACGTTCAAAATGAACGGATCCCAAAATCCAAACGTCTCACGAAAATCGTCAATTGTAACGAGCGAAGCGGCACCGGCGCCATTTTAATGTTGGTCTTTTTATGTATTGCAATTAAGTTCGTTTTCCTCGACTCACTCGAATTGATTTCCAATTAAACGTAAGATTGATTGTTCTTGGTGAATAAAACTTTAATGGGTATTTTAAAACTAAAAACTATTTAATTAAAAACTATTTAATCTAATAAAAAAGAGTACTATTTAATTGAAACTAATAAAACTATTTTAAAACTATTAAAAATTAAGTCTAATATAATTACCTAAAACCTTACTATTTAGAATTTAAAACCAATTTAGACTATATTTAAATCTATTTAAACAAATGTGAAAACTAATTAGAAACTAAATTTTATAAAAACTTTTAATGAAATCTATTAAAAACTATTTTTAAATAAATCTAAATTAATTTTGAACTAATTTTTAAAAAATAATTAAAAAAAAACAATTTAAATTTCGAAAAGTAATTAAAATATTTTTTATCTTTATATTTTTTTTATTTAAACTTAATAAAAGAAAATTTATATAAAAATTTTAATCAAAATTAATTAAACTAGAATTTGTATTAAAGTAAATTGATAAAACTGGCAGCTAAGATAAATTAACCTATATTAATTACTGAAAGCGTATTTAAACACAAATGAAGTACTAGCTAAGATGGTAAAGACTAAAGGCTGTTGAACGTGAGGTCCAGGGTTCGAAACCCAGCGTGGACGATTTTTTTGTTTATATTTTTTTTTACTTTTTAAACAGAAAGAAATTAGAAATAGCAGACCAAATGAGTCTGTTATTTTTTTGCCAAAACAAACTCACAAAATCAGTAAAAGAAACTAAACAGAATAAAAAAAACGAGTAAGCTAAAAAGGAAATAAGCACATAACATAAAATAAGCAAATAAACCTATAAGCAATACTAACCAACAGTACACTACTCAACTTAAAATCAGCAATACTAAATTAAAAATAAGCAGATAGTCCTATATAATCAGCAAATTAAACTTAAATAAGCCAAACTAGCAGACTCAAATTCAGAAAAAGATTAAGACTAATACTATCAGACTTAAAAAACAAACTTCCATATAATCTAAAATACCAAATATCCAGCAGACAAACCAAATACCAAAAACAACTAAAGTCTAGCAATTCTATTTATCAGACTACAAATACCAAATCTACGTTAACCAGGCAAGATAAACAGCATAAATCAAATAAACTCAATATTGCTCCTAACTGATTCGGTAATATCAAGCTAGATCAGATACTCAAAACAAGAGACAAATAAGCAGATAAAAAATAAACTAAATAGTTCTAATAAGCTGAAAAACTTAAACAAACATAAATATTAATCTAAAAATTAACATAATATTAAAAAGAGAGAAAGAACCTGGTGATGATAACCTTTGAGTAGAAGAGATGCGCTGAGCACTCTTTGAAACCGAATCAAACACACCACCCAAATATCATCATCATCATCACCTCGAAACACTTCAACTCTTTGATTTGTTTCTTATAATTTTTCCCAGTGGGGGAAAAATATCAACCACTTTTACTTTACTTTTATTAATTTAACCAAAAACAGTAATAAAAAGTAAATTGCAATAAATTTAAATTTAAAAAAGAGACAAAATTAAAACTGAAAGTAATTTTTATTAATAACTCAAAATTAAGTACAATACTTGGAAAACTAAAATTACAATTTACCTAAAACTAATTTTGCATAAATAAAAATAAAATAAAAAAGGCACCACTGAATTACAGATTGAATGGGTTTTTATAGGGAAACCCTAAAAACTATTGGTGAAGCTTTTTGATGAAGATATCAAATCCTGGCCGCTCTTTTCTTCTCCTTTCTTCTCTGTCTTGATCAACGGTTGAGATAACACCCCTTTTCACTCGGATCGCCAGGTTGTCCACTTTGTGTTTCTTGTGCTTCTTTGAAGCTGATGTGTAGGATGATTATTGGAGGCTTGGTGGTGGTGAGGTGTGAGAGCCAATCAATATAGGGATAGGAGCCACGTCAGGAGAGGACCACCAGTATGTTCATCCCAAATTAAGTGGGGGATTTATTTAGGTTGCGTGTGAATCACACGAATCAGTAAAAAACCCCAAAATTATTTGATCTAGGGTTTGTGGTGAAAAACAATATGAGGGCTGCGTTATTTTTTTGTGTGGGAGAGAAAGAAGGTGAGGGTGGGTAAATTTTCTTGTTTGTAACGAATAATGTGTGAGTGGGTGAGTGGTTTAATAAAACGTGTGGTGAGGAGTGAGTTGACCAAGAAAGTGAAACTTATTTTCCTATGTTAACCGTCACTTGAAAAACTTCTAGGCCTTGAAGCCTACATAATTCATCCGTCCATTCTTCATTTATTTTGTAACTGGGCTTGGCCCAAAAATTGCTAACATATTACTCAATCTGTATAAACAAGGTAAATGGGCTCTTGTTGGGCCTTTGATCCGTCTCATGGTAAATTAACCATCTTCTTAAATGGGCTTGTGGGCCCAATAAGCAAATGTGGGACCCACTAAGCCCAATAAGCAAAAACGAGCTCGATTTCGGCTTCCTTGATCATTTCTTTTAAAGTTGTGTTGATTTTGCCGGTTCTCGTGATCTTCGATACACTTTTGGTTCTTTGACTTTGTCTTTGTCTCTTTTTGGACTTTTCTTCAACATTTGACCGTGAAATCCCGTGTTTTCTTTCCTTTTGATCTTTTGTACCTATTTCACACAAAAACACAAAACCACGCGTAATTCCGACATTTACGATACTAAACACACGATTAGGTCTTGTTTTTCCTTGATTTTAGTGGCAAAAGGATAAGTGTTTACACACTTATTAGCACTCATCTTGAACTTGTTTGTCATGAGTTTGGAAAAGTCTTCACTCATCTTTGGACTAGAAGAGCCAAAGATGATATCATCCACATAGACTTGTACAAGTAAGAAATCCTTACGAGTCTTCTTTGTAAACAAAGTCTGATCTATGGTGTCCCTTTTGAATCTATTTTCCACCAGATAGGTGGACAATGTACCATACCATGCTCTTGGGGCTTGATGAAGTCCATACATAGCTTTCTTCACTCTATACACCTTGTCTAGATGTTCTGAATCTTCAAAACCAGGAGGCTGCATTACATAAACCTCTTCTGCAATTGTTCCATAAAGAAAAGCACTTTTCACATCCATTTGATAGACTGTAAATCCCATGCAATAAGCATAGGCTAGGAAAATCCTTATTGCCTCAATCCTTACAACAGGAGCAAAAACCTCTTCATAGTCTATCCCTTCCTCTTATGTATAGCCTTGAGCAACTAATCGTGCCTTGTTTCTGACCACAATTCCTCTCTCATCCTTTTTGTTTCTAAGAACCCATCTTGTCCCAATAGGTCTGACATGTCTGGGACAATCAACTAACTCCCAAACATCCTGAATAGCAAATTGGTGAAGCTCATCTTGCATTGCTTCCACCCAACTTGGTTGTTTGAGAGCATCAAAAATCTTCTTAGGTTTCTGTTGTGACAGAAAACAGGCAAACAAACATGCTTGAATAAGAGGGGTATCAACCTTCTTGTGAATATTGGCAATAAATCCTCCATGATTCTCTTGAGACCTTCTAGTTTGTACATGAGTCATCACATCACCTATAATAAGAGAAGAAGGATGATTTTTCATAGTAGATGTAAGTACTCCTCCTTCAATTATTGTATTACCATCAATCTCAGTCTCCAAGTTGCCAATATCCTCTTCAAATTCTCTTTTATCATCATCTGAATGAACCTCTCCATTTATGTTTGAAGGTTCACCTTGTTCAAAAACACTAGAAGAGAACAAATGGTCAAAAGAGTTGTCAACGCCTGAATTAGGGTTGTCAACGTTTGAGCCATCAACGCCTGAATTTGTCTTGTCAGCGCCAGATTTTCCTTTATCAGCGCTTGAAGATTCATGCATGTTTTCAACTGGGGATACTTGTGGACCACTTTTTTCCTTTCCAGCAACAGCAGCAGCAGTAAATGCATCTGTCCATATAGGAATGGTAACATACTCAAGTATGGGTGCTGATTTGTCTGCTTGTGATCCAACCTCCTTATCAACCTGTATACCTGAAATTTCAACAATTTGTTCTTCCACAACATTTGAAGTTACCTTCATAATGTCTGGATTAGTAACAGGCATATAATTCAAAGTTCTAGATAGAGGTTCCAAGTCAAATAACCAATTTGGTCCACTCTCAGGATCACTGGGTTTACTTTCTAAAAACCTAACATGTACCTTCTCAAGTATACGTTTTTCTTTCTTAATGTAAACCCTATATCCTCTACTCTGCACTGAATAACCCATAAAGTAGCCTTCATCACCTTTAGCACTAAACTTTCCTAAGGCATCACTAGTGTCTAAAACAACTACATGAAAGCCAAAGGGTTTAAGAAAACCAGTATTAGGTTTCCTACTCCAAAATAGCTCATAAGGTGTCTTGTTGTGTATCTTGTTGGTTAATGCCCTATTCTGAACATAACAAGCTGTATTCACAGCCTCAGCCCAAACTATAATGGGAAAGTGAGCATCAGCCAACATAGTCCTTTCTGCTTCTATGAGTGTTCAATTCTTCCTCTCAGCTACCCCATTTTGTTGTGGGGTTCTAGCTATACTAAACTGTCTAGTAATCCCTTTCTTGGCACAAAAGTTGTAAAATCCATGATTTTACCATGACTAAATATAATGAAGTTTCACCCAATAAATCTTAGAACACAAACTCATGTATTATATTTCTATAAGTCATGTGTGAACTTGTTCAATATGCACATATACTTTTACATACATACTTGTCGTAATAAGTTTGACTATGTAAATTATGTACATAAAACAAGTAGTAAAAATGCATAACCAACATTTGATTAAACAACACTTAACAAAAATTGGAAAATATGCTACACCATGTATATGTGCCTGTATATGTATGTATGCATATTATAGGCATGCCTAAACTTTCTTGGACTAGCCCAAGGTTATGTGTTCTTTATGTTCTAGCCCAACACAAGCCCACACAAGTCGACCCTCTCCTTTGGATAGCCTTACACAGCACACACATGCATATATGGAAGAAGAAGGGTTGTCTTAGAAAGGGAAGACCCTACACTTGGCACAAGTGTTCTTACCAAGGCAATCATGCCTTTTGCATTCTCTTTCCATCTCTCATCTTTAAGCCGAAACACACACATTCCCATCTCACATACATGCAACCTCATTTCTCTCTTCATCTCTCTCTCTCAATATTTCGGCTATAAGCCACAAAACTCCAAAGTTGATTCATTAAATCAACTAAATCTTTGTCCCATTTTGATTACAAATCATTTGGTAGCATCATTTCTCTTGGAACCACTATAAATAAGCCCTAGCCGAATCATTATAGGCCACGGATTGAATTATACATAGGGTTTTCTTCATCTTCAAGGTTAGATCTCTAATCTATTTGTTCATCTAGATCCTCCTTAGTAACTTTTGAGCAAGAAAGGTATACACATCATGTTCTTCCATTTCTTCATGCATGCATCATCATACATCTATAAACACAAATATATAACATGTTAAAAATCAAGATTTATAAAGCCATGACCATTATAGGTCACGACCTATTTATAAAAATCATGCTCATGATTTAAAATCTTTTAATAAGAAACCTATAACTTGTATTCTATGTTTTAAACTTAATTTAAAAACCATATGAGACGTTTTGTAATTCTAAATGTTGCATGAGTTACAAATCTTTTTTTATGGGACTATGGTTAAACCAATAGTCATAGATCTCATAAAATGAATGTATGTAACCTAAAAATCTTGAAGACCATGACCTTAAAGGTCACGGCATACATGGTTAGTATATATGATTTGTGTGTTAATTTTGGATGATGGAATATGAAATGTTACATGTTAAATGGACTATAAAAAATCATCAAAGTAACTTATGTGAATATATGTAACCGTGGGTTACATATGACCCTAAATGGGTTAGATGTACATGCATGTTATTATACAACCTAGATCTAGTAATAAGTGTTAACTTAACATGATAAACATGAAATAAGCTAATAGATCTTATGGGAATATTGGGAGAAAACAATATAGCCGTGGGCTATACATTGTTTTCTTGGAATGATAGTAACCTTGGGAACATGCATGTAACTTAGATAATCATGATGTGTTTTTGTAAATATTTACAAGACTTAAAAACTAGCTAATATGTCCATCTTGGAAATACCAAGATTTAAAAATGTAGTCGTGGGTTATATATGTGTGTACATGGATCTATAATTGATTTTTAGGTTTAGACATAGTTTAGATCTCATTTTGGACTTGTGACTTATTTTCTTGATGTGTACATAGCTAGATCTATTTTTGTAACACTTATAAATTACATGCAACCTTAAAATAAGACTTGGCTTATCTTAATAAGCCATAACTAATTATAGCCGTGAGATATAAGCTCCTATTAGGGCTTATGACTTACTTGTAACTTTATAACACACCTAGATCTAATTTGGTACATCACATAAAACAAACCATAATTTTTATTCTTCTATTTAGATTTAAAACTAAATATGAATAAGCCAATAATAAGTTTATAAGAATATCCTAAGTTAAAACTTACATAAAATATAAAGTAGTGTTAATGGACTATTTAAGCCCATAAAATGTTAATCCAAAACTTAATGGACCCTATAAGCCCATTTAATAAATTTTAGTAACTTAATGGACTTAAGATTACACTTAGGCCCATTTAACTAATTAAAGGACTTAAAAATGTATTTAAGCCCAATAAATGATATAAATGCCCATTTAAATAAATTAGTGGACTTGAGATATATTTAAGCCCACTAAATAGCCCATTAGATGTTTAGCCCATTTAATGAGCCCATATACTATTTTAAATGTTAAATAAAAGTTTTTATAATGAAATATAACTTATAAAAACTTTTTGGATGAGAATGACAATTTATAAAACTTAAGGACTAAAACTGTAATTTATTAAACTTGTTTTGATAAACTAGTAAACACAAGGACTGAAAATGTAAATATACAAAAGTCTAGGGTTTAATAAATACTATCCGTGGTAAATTAAACCCTAGGGACCATTTTGGGAAGTTTCTAAAAGTTATTTTGACATTTTATAACCCTAAGGATCATTCTTGTAAATTATCGAAACTTAAAGAAGCCCTAGGGGTTGTTTTGTAATTTTAGTAAAGTTACAAAACTTAGATATAACTAGGGGGACTAAATCTGCCATAAGCCGAAACTTTAACAAGCCCTAGGTACTAAATATGTAAATCCGAAAGTTATACTTGTTTAAAAATATAGAGGGACTAGTTTTGCCATATTCCGAAACATTAACAAGCCCTAACCCTAAAACCTATTTTTATTATAATAAAACATAATTAAAATACTTAGACCATAAGAATTAAGGTATAAATTCTTATGTTTAAATTATTTTATATTAAAATAATTTATGGAAACTTTAAAGTTAAATAAAAATATTATATTTTATTTTTCAAAATGAAATATTTATATTTACTTTAGGAAATAATTGTATAAACAATTATAAATATGTATTACTCATACATAAACTCATATACTGTTAGAAAATAAAAAATTTATATGAGCGTTGGATAAATTGAATGTTAATATCTAAGTAGAATATCTTACGTCTACTTAAATTATGAAACTTAATATTAAAGTTTAAATGAATGATTATAATACATGACCTACGAACGTGAACTAATATTAAGTAGAATTTTTATGTTTACTTAATAATGAAACTTAATAGTATATGAGTGATTATAATACTTGAAAAGAGAACGTAAATTAATATTTTAAGTAAGACATTATATGTCCACTTAAATAAGAAACTCATTTGTAAGTTGAATGGTTATTATTAATACATGTATGCTAACTGGTATTAATAGCTGAACATTTTATGTTTACTTAGAAATGAAACTTATATAGATAAGTTAAATGAATGTTGATGATACTTGAACTACGGTTATTTAGATAAATACCGTAGCATAAATGAACTGACTAAAATCTGTATAAGCATACATATATGTTCTTTGTACTATCTATTAAGATTGTACTATCTGATTAGGCATAACTTTGGCGTGAGCTTTAACTGGATATTCGTATTAAACAGCTATTGCCTACTCCCAGGTGAGTTTACAGCCCCATAAAAACTTTTGATAAAACTTTCCCTTTTGGGAAAGAAAATATGCAAACATATAATGGACATAACTGGATTGTATAAACTTGACTATGATTGATTATTATTAGAACTGTTAAATTGTTGTAAATCGCCCGAATGTTATAAATAGATCTATTAGGGATTGACCATCCCCGTCTGGGTGAGTCATGCTCACTGTGCCTTGGTCGGGACAACAGACGTATACCATGTTGGAACTGGAATGGGTGTCTTTTTGTAAGACACTACGTCCTCATCTGTTGAGGACTATGGAGGTTAAGCTTCAGTTTCTAATAATAAACAAATGTAATCTACATGTTAGTGATGCTTTGTGCATTGTTACTTCTATGATTAATGTATGTCCAAACTAATTAATTGTTAAAATCTGTAAATTCACCAACTTTATGTTGACCCCTTTAGTATGTTTTGCATAGGAATATGAAGTTAGTACGTGGTGTGTGCATGATCTTGAGCATCTTAGTAATATGCATTATAGGACTCGTCGGGGGTTCTATTTGGGAAACGCAAATAATCACTCTTCATCTTGTTTAAGACAATTTTCATTTAATTGTTTAATAAATATGTAATCTGATTTGACTAACTCTTTATCTTATGCTCTATGGACTATATGCTATCGTTCCACCCTAGTGACATCTCCGTGGATATTTCCGCATATTTTGACCCTACCCGGGGTGTCACAGAGAATGGTATCAGAGCATTAGTTATAGAGAACCATATAAATTTTTAAATAAAATAAAAATAAAATGATTTTTCTTTTATTTAAAACTGGACTATAACTTACAGAAATCTTTTTGGGATTTTATTTTTGGACCGTATTAGTTAAGCATATAGATCTTAGGGCATTTTATGCTATGTGAACTAAGTGTATATATATTGATTACTAAACTTGATTATTACTACTGTTTAGTGAGATATTGCTATGGAAAAATGTTTGACATGCTAAACTTGAAAATTTTACACTACATAGTAAAATACTGAAATGAGAATATAGGTAATATTAAACCAAACTTCGCACTTACAAATTGATAAATAAACTGCTTAAATGATAATATATATATATATATATATATATATATATATATATATATATATATATATATATATATATATATATATATATATATATATATATATATATATATATATATATATATATATATATATATATATATATATATATATATATATATATATATATATATATATATATATATATATATATATATATATATATATATATATATATATATATATATATATATATATATAAGTATTAATATGTGTAACCTTAAAACATTATAATAATTATTTAAAAGGGATATATTTCATAAAGCATGTAATCTAAAATAATATTGTTCTTTGTTTGTAAGCTTATACTCACTTCAAACTTAAAATAATACTATTTCAGAGCATCATGACTCCGCCTACTGCATCCTCGACTCTTCTACCCGTAGTAGCTCCTACTATATTTGTTTGTTCATCCCCACGATCGACGCAGTGTGGATGGTTGTCAGCCTCGGATTCAGAGGATGACCCACCCATCGAAGCTGTACTCCTAGAGGACCCTTTTTCTATCTCAGCCTCAGCCACACTGGCCCCAACCTCTATGGAGGAGGACCGGGTCCCTCCTAGCATACCGTCTTCCATGCCTCCATTCTTATCATCGGGCTATTTTCCGGGCCGGCACCCGTCTCCACTTTGACCGGGGAAGGCTCCGGGGCAGGACGTGTTGATTCCGTCCAGGCCCAGATCTCTGCACTGGCTGCACGCCACGAGCAGGAGATATCTGACCTTTGCGGCCAGTTGACAGGCAGTCAACAAAGCCATGCGGTCATCTATGATCGTATCGACACTCTTTTTCGCACTATGAGGGGAGACTCCCAGGCCGCTAAGGGCATCCAGGCTAGGACGAACGAGGCACTAAAGTGGTTATTGGATGAGAACTACCGCCTCCACCAACGCATTCAGGTCATGGAGGGACTGCAGCATCAGACCCATGCTGCTCTTTCCGCTCAGGAGCAATCGTTATCCATTTTCTTTGATCTCGCCACTGTCCGGCATGATGGGGTTACTGGGGAGATGGCTTATCGGTCGTCGATAGACTTCGGAACCAGCTACTATCAGCCCTCCGTACGCTTAAGGAGACCCGAACGACAGTTCGGACTTTATGGAACACCAGGAGGAATTCTGTAGCCCCACCAGCTCCATCCGCACCGTCAGCCCCAGCATCATCTAGTGGACCATCCAGGCAGGATTAGTATAGACGTACCAGACTTCTTGTACGTCATGATAAGCTTACGGGTTACATCCCGGCTATCATGACATAGGGCCTTTGTACTTTTATCTCTTTTTCAACTTTTGGTAATGTAATCCCGTACTTTATCTTTTCTTTTCTTTTGGGACATGTAATTTTGGGATATGATGTTTTAAAGAGTATGTGTATCATTACTTTGGACTAGGCCCGACCGGCCTATGACTTAGATTGTGTTATGCTAGATGACTGTTAAATTTCTCATGGAAATAACATGTAATCACTTTCTTTATTATATATGTTGTGCAATGTACTATATTATGAGATCTTGACAGGTTATCCAAATTTGTTATGAAATCAGTGCATAAGTTTTCTCGTGCAAATAATATAAAAACTGTACTAATGCTTGAACTAATAATCTCATTTTGTATATGATTATAGACAAATGGTGATTACGAGATCAAATCCCAATAATGCAACCACTTCTAATGCCGATAATGTCGAATCCCCAGAAGCTACTCGAAATGTTACTGCCACACAACTGTGGGAAATGATAAGTGAAGGCATCACAGCAGCTATGGCAGCCAGAGGAGCTGACCCAAATGCAAACAATGACCTAAACCATAACATGCACAGAAACAACTTCAACAGGGGTTGCTCTTACCCCAACTTCTTAAAATGTAAACCCTCATACTACCGAGGGAAAGAATGATTTGTTGAATTGATGCAGTGGTTTGAAAGACTAGAGACAGTCTTCCGCATCAGTGGTTGTGTTGACGAGAACAGAGTTAAGTTTGCTACGTGCACCCTGCTCGAGAGCGCCCTTACTTGGTGGAACTCTGTGGTCGTCATCCTTGGACATGACACTGCTTATACTCTCACTTGGGCCAACCTCAAGGAGAGAATGACCGAGAAGTATTGTCTCAGAGGAGAAATGAAGAAGTTGGAAGTCGAGCTGTGGGATCTCAAGTGTAAGAACAATGATATTCTTTGGTATAACCAAAGATTTCAAGAGTTAAGCTTGATGTGCACCAGAATGTTTCCTCTAAGGAGTGACAAGATTGAAAAGTATGTCAGCGGACTCCCTGACAACATTCATGACAGTGTGCTAGCTTCACGATCCACTACCGTTGAAGGTGCTATGGAATTTGCGACTGAGCTGATCAACAAGCGAGCCTGCAATCTGACCGAGAGGCAAACGGAAAACAAGAGGAAATCCGATGAAAACTCTCGTAGCCAGCACCAGCAGCCTTCCAAAAAGCAAAACGTTGGGCAAGCGGATGACACTACTCCCACAACCCGCACCAACAACTACTCAGGGACCAAGCCTAAGTGTTCAAAGTGCAACTACCATCATGTTGCTGGAGGATAATGCCAAGGATGCTACAAGTGTGGCCAACAAGGCCATTTTGCTCGCGATTATCAAACCAATGTTGCTACCCTAGGTCGACCTAATATCAATCCCGGGAACAGCAACAAGGGCAAGTCCAACGCACGTGGAAGTGGAAGTGGGCAGCAGGGAAACCGAAACCCCACTGGTGGGAGCAGTAGTGGACCAAAGAAAGCCGTGGTTTGTTACGAGTGTGGGACCCCTGGTCATGTGAGACCCGATTGTCCTAAGTTGGCCAACCAGAAGAAGGACAACAAGGGAACTTCTTCGCAAGTGTACATGGCCGGGAATGCTCAAACTAATCCAGGCTCCAAGATCGTACCTGGTACGTTCTTACTAAACCAATGATATGCATCTATCTTGTTTGATACATGAGTAGACCAAAGCATTATAATTGCTAAATTTATTAAGATATTAGGAATCCCTCCGTTAGCTCTAGACTCCTATTATATAGTAGGAAAGTCGACGGAAAAGTTATGATGATTAACACCATCATTCGAGGATTGTCCTTAAAATTTTCCAATCACCCGTTTTACATCAATCAGATCCTAGAAAGTCTTAATAGCTTCGATATCGTCGTTAGCGCGAATTGACTAACAAACATCATACAATCATCCTATATGACCCAAAAATTGGTTCGTATACCTTGGGGATATGAAACCTTGATTATACTGGGGAGCCATAACCCCGATATAGTTAACACTAGATTTAGTGTCATCCCTAGCACCAACAGGCCCTTAAGTACTTGGTTCAGGAATACTCCATTTCCCTAACCTGTTTCTCCTCTGCCTAAACTTGAAAGACACATCCAACTCACAATGGGTGTATTTTGTAGGGTTATATCCGCCACTTAGGCAACCCTAAACCTGAAAGACACATCCAGCTCACAATAGGTGTATTTTGTAGGGTTATATCCGCCACTTAGGCAACCCTAAACCTGAAAGGCACATCTAACTCAAAATAGGTGTACTTTGTAGGGCTATGTCTGACATCCCTCGTAAGGAGATGTTGAATGTACCATGTTTTTGGACATTCCTCTTTCCTCTTCGGGTCCAATTAGTTCGACAATACCATCACCCACTAGACTCTGGGAGATGTGATTTCCTCTCTTTAGAAGTCAGAATTTGTACAAATTTTGAACCACTAATAGAGAATGCATGGACCTTGTTACGACACCCTGCAAGGCGAGCACTTCTTTATTCTTGGTATCTTCTTTTATTTCCACCATTTGAGGTACTTCTTTCTTGCGCCCCTCTCGCTAAACCCCGCGGCGAATAAAGCAGATTCTTTGCAACTTCTTACGCAATCGCCATCAACAACAATCTTAACCTCTCTGTTGGGTAGAAACTTTAGTACTATTAACTAATGTTTGTATCCCACCAGCTTGAGGTATAATCGTAAGTCTTTTCTTAAAGCTGTTGATATAGGAGGGGTTAAAGTTAAAATGTTTTGTTTTACCTTCAACCCCTATTTTTTCATCCTCGGGTGTGGAGATATAACCTGTATCTCACCCATGAAAAAGGATGCAGATATAGTACATCCCCAGCTTCCCCAGCGTATAAAACATGCTGGCGTGTCCTCCTCATATCATAAACCATTTGCAATGGATTTATCCTCCTAACCAAATCCATAGCGCCAATGGTCCTCTCCCAGATCCGGGAAAGGTATGACTACAACACCTGTTGGGAAGCTTGCGCCTATCCATCCACAGCAACAGTCTCTTTTACTGCTCAATTGGATGCATAGTGTGATCCAGATAAAGATCTCTTTATATTCCTTTCCTATCCATCCACAGCAGCAGTCTCCTCTACTGCTCAATCGGATGTATAGTGCGATACAGATAAAGACCTCTTTGCATTCCCTTCCTATCCATCCATAGCAGCAGTCTCCTTTACTGCTCAATCAGATGTATAGTGGGATTCAGATAAAGATCTCTTTGCATTCCCTTCCTATCCATCCACAGCAGCAGTCTCCTTTACTGCTCAATCGGATGTATAGTGCGATTCGGATAAAGATCTCTTTGCATTCCCTTCCTATCCATCCACAACAACAGTCTCCTTTACTGCTCAATCGGATGTATAGTGCAATTCGGATAAATATCTCTTTGCATTCCTTTCCTATCCATCCACAGCAGCAGTCTCCTCTACTGCTCAATCGGATGTGTGAGCCGGATAAAGATCTCTTTGCATTGCCTCCTGTCCATCCATAGCAGCGGTCTCTTTTACTGCTCTTTCAGATGAATAGTGCCACCCAGAATAAAAATCTCTTCACATTCTCTTCTGTTTACCTGTAATGACAGAAGCTTCCATTAATGCCAAATCAGACGTATAAGAGTAACCTAGGTATAGACCACTTCACGTCCATGCCGCCATCCGTACCTGAGAGAGAACCTGAAACGAATCATATACTTATAACATCTTTCACTTAAAAGATAACTATGTTTTTAGTAGCTTTGAGGACAAAGCTAAAATAACGGGGTGGTGCTGTAAAATCCATGATTTTTACCATGACTAAATATAATGAAATTTCACCCATTAAATCTTAGAACACAAACTCATGTATTATATTTCTATAAGTCATGTGTGAACTTGTTCAATATGCACATATACTTTTACATACATACTTGTTGTAATAAGTTTGACTATGTAAACTATGTACATTAAACAAGTAGTAAAAATGCATAACCAACATTTGATTAAACAACACTTAACAAAAATTGGAAAATATGCTACACCATGTATATGTGGCCGTATATGTATGTATGCATATTATAGGCATGCCTAAACTTTCTTGGGCTAGCCCAAGGTTATGTATTCTTTATGTTCTAGCCCAACACAAGCCCACACAAGCCCACCCTCTCCTTTGGATAGCCTTACACGACACACACATGCATATGTGGAAGAAGAAGGGTTGTCTTGGAAGGGGAAGAGCCTACACTTGGCACAAGTGTTCTCACCAAGGCAATCATTCCTTTTGCATTCTCTTTCCCTCTCTCATCTTTAAGCCGAAACATACATATTCCCATCTCACATGCATGCAACCTCATTTCTCTCTTCATCTCTCTCTCTCTCTCAATATTTCGGCTATAAGATACAAAACTCCAAAGTTGATTCATTAAATCAACTAAATCTTTGTCCCATCTTGATTACAAATCATTTGGTAGCATCATTTCTCTTGGAACCACTATAAATAAGCCCTAGCCGAATCATTATAGGCCACGGCTTGATTTATAGATAGGGTTTTTTCATCTTTAAGATTAGATCTCTAATCTCTTTGTTCATCTAGATCCTCCTTAGTAACTTTTGAGCAAGAAAGGTATACACATCATGTTCTTCCATTTCTTCATGCATGCATCATCATACATCTATAAACACAAGTATATAACATGTTAAAAATCAAGACTTATAAGGCCATGACCATTATAGGTCACGTCATATTTATAAAAATCATGCTCATGATTTAAAATCTTTTAATAAGAAACCTATAACTTGTATTCTATGTTTTAAACATGATTTAAAAACCATATGAGACGTTTTGTAAATCTAAATGTTGCATGAGTTACAAATCTTGTTTTATGGGACTATGGTTAAACCAATAGTCATAGATCTCATAAAATGAATGTATGTAACCTAAAAATCTTGAATATCATGACCTTAAAGGTCACGGCATACATGGTTAGTATATATATGATTTATGTGTTAAGTTTGGATGATGGAATATGAAATGTTACATGTTAAATGGACTATTAAAAATCGTCAAAGTAACTTATTTGAATATATGTAGCCGTGGGTTACATATGACCCTAAATGGGTTAGATGTACATGCATGTTATTATACAACCTAGATCTAGTAATAAGTGTTAACTTAACATGATAAACATGAAATAAGCTAATAGATCTTATGGGAATATTAGGAGAAAACAATATAGCCGTGGGCTATACATTGTTTTCTTGGAATGATAGTAACCTTGGGAACATGCATGTAACTTAGATAATCATGATGTGTTTTTGTAAATATTTACAAGACTTAAAAACTAGCTAATATGTCCATCTTGGAAATACCAAGATTTACAAATGTAGTCGTGGGTTATATATGTGTGTACATGGATCTATAATTGATTTTTAGTTCTAGACATAGTTTAGATCTCATTTTGGACTTGTGACTTATTTTCTCGATGTGTACATAGCTAGATCTATTTTTGTAACACTTATAAATTACATGCAACCTTAAAATGAGACTTGACTTATCTTAATAAGCCATAACTAATTATAGCCGTGAGATATAAGCTCCTATTAGGGCTTATGATTTACTTGTAACTTTATAACACACCTAGATCTAATTTGGTACATCACATAAAACAAACTATAAGTTTTATTCTTCTATTTAGATTAAAAACTAAATATGAATAAGCCACTAATAAGTTTATAAGAATATCCTAAGTTAAAACTTACATAAAATATAAAGTAGTATTAATGGACTATTTAAACCCATGAAATGTTAATTCAAAACTTAATGGATCCTATAAGCCCATTTAATAAATTTTAGTAACTTAATGGACTTAAGATTAAACTTAGGCCCATTTAACTAATTAAAGGACCTAAAAATGTATTTAAGCCCAATAAATGATTTAAAGGCATATTTAAATAAATTAGTGGACTTGAGATATATTTAAGCCCACTAAATAGCCCATTAGATGTTTAGCCCATCTAATGAGCCCATATACTATTTTAAATGTTAAATAAAAGTTTTTATAATGAAATATAACTTATAAAAACTTTTTGGATGAGAATGACAATTTATAAAACTTAAGGACTAAAACCGTAATTTATGAAACTTGTTTTGATAAACTAGTAAACACAAGGACTGAAAATGTAAATATCCAAAAGTCTTGGGTTTAATAAATACTATCCGTGGTAAATTAAACCCTAGGGACCATTTTAGGAAGTTTCTAAAAGTTATTTTGACATTTTATAACCCTAAGGATCATTCTTGTAAATTTTCGAAACTTAAAGAAGCCCTAGGGGCTGTTTTTGTAATTTTAGTAAAGTTACAAAACTTAGATATAACTAGGGGGACTAAATCTGCCATAAGGCAAAACTTTAACAAGCCCTAGGTACTAAATATGTAAAATCCGAAAGTTATACATGTTTAAAAATATAGAGGGACTAGTTTTGCCATATTCCGAAACATTAACAAGCCCTAACCCTAAAACCTATTTTAATTATAATAAAACATAATTAAAATACTTAGACCATAAGAATTAAGGTATAAATTCTTAAGTTTAAATTATTTTATATTAAAATAATTTATGGAAACTTTAAAGTTAAATAAAATATTTTATTTTATTTTTCAAAATGAAATATTTATATTTACTTTAGGAAATAATTGTATAAACAATTATGAATATGTATTACTCATACATAAACTCATATACTGTTATAAAATTAGAAATTTATATGAACGTTGGATAAATTGAATGTTAATATCTAAGTAGAACATCTTACGTCTACTTAAATTATGAAACTTAATATTAAAGTTTAAATGAATGATTATAATACATGAACTACGAACGTGAACTAATATTAAGTAGAATTTTTATGTTTACTTAATAATGAAACTTATAGTAAATGAGTGATTATAATACTTGAATAGAGAACATAAATTAATATTTTAAGTAAGACATTATATGTCCACTTAAATAAGAAACTCATTTGTAAGTTGAATGGTTATTGTTAATACATGTATGCTAACTGGTATTAATAGCTGAACATTTTATGTTTACTTAGAAATGAAACTTATATAGATAAGTTAAATGAATGTGATGATACTTGAACTACGGTTATTTAGATAAATATCGTAGCATAAATGAACTGACTAAAATCTGTATAAGCATACATATATGTTCTTTGTACTATCTATTAAGACTGTACTATCCGATTAGGCATAACTTTGGCGTGAGCTTAAATTAGATATTCGTATTAAACAGCTATTGCCTACTCCCAGGGGAGTTTACTGCCCCATATAAACTTTTGATAAAACTTTCCCTTTTGGGAAAGAAAATATGCCAACATATAATGGACATAACTGGATTGTATAAATGCAATTCCACTCCAGATAATGGACATAACTGGATTGTATAAACTTGACTATGATTGATTATTATTGGAACTGTTAAATTGTTGTAAATTGCCCGAATGTTATAAATAGATCTATTAGGGGTTGACCATCCCCGTCTGGGTGAGTCATGCTCACTGTGCCTTGGCCGGGACAACAGACGTATACCATGTTGGAACTGGAATGGGTGTCCTTTTGTAAGACACTACGTCCTCATCTGTTGAGGACTATGGAGGTTAAGCTTCAGTTTCTAATAATAAACAAATGTAATCTACATGTTAGTAAGAATGCTTTGTGCATTGTTACTTCTATGATTAATGTATGTCCAAACTAATTAATTGTTAAATTCTGTAAATTCACCAACTTTATGTTGACCCCTTTAGTATGTTTTGCATAGGAATATGAAGTTAGTACGTGGTGTGTGCATGATCTCCAGCATCTTAGTAATCTGCATTATAGGACTCGTCAGGGGTTCTATTTGGGAAACACAAACAATCACTCTTCATCATGTTTAAGACAATTTTCATTTAATTGTTTAATAAATATGTAATCTGATTTGAATAACTCTTTATCTTATGCTCTATGGACTATATGCTATCGATCCACCCTAGTGACATCTCCGTGGATATTTCGGCATATTTTGACCCTACCCAGGTGTCACAAAAGTCATCTAACAGCTTATTTCTAAACTCACCACCATTATCACTTCTAAGTATTTTGACCTCATTTCTAGTCTTTTTCTCTAACTGGGTAATAAAGTTAATCAAAATATCAGCAGTTTCACTTTTCAAAGCCAAAAAGAAGGTCCAAGTAAATCTAGAAAAATCATCAGTGATGACAAAACAGTAGGATTTACCATTTAAGCTTTCTGTATTAGTTGGACCAAACAAGTCCATATGCATCAAGTGAAGTGGTTTAGAACTAGAATGCATAGGTTTAGACTTAAAGGAGACTTTGTGTTGTTTGCCTTTAAGGCATGCAACACAAGAGTGGTCATTGTGGAAAGCCTTTTCAGGCAAACCATCAACTAAACCATGTCTCACAAGTCTATTTATGTTCTTAAAATTAATGTGCCCTAACCTTTTGTGCCAAAGATTACTCTCATCAACTGAAGCCTTAGCATATAGACATGACAAATTATTATTCATCCTAATTCCATTAAGATTCACATTATAAATGTCCCTATGCCTAGGTGTTCTATAATCAGTGAATTTCTCATCAGGTATTTTAAAATATTTGCTCAACACCAAGCATTCAGTATTTGTGAAAAGAACCTTATTTTTGTTATCACACACCTGTGATACACTAAACAGATTATAGTCAAGTTCTTTTACCAAAAACACGTTCTCAAAACGCAAATTGTTGGTGATAAGAGTGCCTTTGCCAGTGATAGTCCCATATCCGCCTCCAAAGTACACTTTGTCACTATCTTTAATGGTGGTGAAGTTTGTCAAGTAGTCTTCCTTCCCCGTCATGTACCTAGAGCATCCACTATCCCAATAGCCATAATCATTAACCTGCTTTTGAATGCCCTGCACATAAATAAAACAAATTAGTTTTCTTTGGGAACCCAAGCCTGAACAGACTTGGATTCATTTGGTTGTTCAACAAGAACATACTTAGTCCTTATGACAACCCCTTGTTCATCCCTTTATGGATTAAACACCCAGTTAACCCTAATTGGTTTAGTTATGACCTTTGAAATATAATGAAATCTGTTACAGGTCATAGAAATCCCATTTAAATTAGGGTTTTGGTCTTGTTTGGGTCTCCAAGATAAGCTAGAAGTAGCTTTAGACCCCTTTCCCTTTGGCTGCAAGTATTTGGCATTACTTGGTCTAGCAGCGTTGGAAACATTCCTGTCAGCGTTTAATTTGTTCTTGTCAACGCTAAAGTTACCCTTATCAGCGTTAAACCTAGGGTTTGCTATAGGAACCTATTGTCTGTTAGACCATGTATTGGTCTTTTAAAAAGGCCTTTGTCCATAAGTATTATACCCTTTAGTAAAGAATGGAGCTAGTATAATGATTTGTGAACTTTGCTAGACAAAAGGTTTGGGTTTGACCATGGTTGACTTTCTATCAGCGTTGACCTTTGAAGCATTGACACATTTATAAGCCAAATGTGAAAAGCTTCCACAAGTATAACAGGCTTTTCTAGACATAACTCTAGGTCTAGATGAAAAGAAACCTGTCCCATTATCACTAACTTGACTTTTTGGTGACCTAGGTTTTCTATACATTTCTGCATATTTAATTCTAGGTTTTCTATCAACGTTTAAGCCAAGGTCAACAGTCTTTCCTGTAGTAGGATTGGTCACTTTTATAGGTGTTGACTCATTTGGGTTGTCACTAAGCATGCCACCCTTAACAAACAAAGTAGGATTGGCTTTCTTCCATTGGTTCAAATCAGTCAGTTTCTGCTTGTATTCCTCTACTGGGGTAACAACTCTTGGTGGAGGAATAACTTCCTCTTCTTGGATTTCTGGTATACCAGTCCAAGACAAATCCTTTCTAAGGACACCATAGAAGTTCCCAGCAGGTGGTGGAACACCAGCATATTATTTCATCCCAATCCCACTCATATCCCTAAAATCCCTTTGTTCACTCACATATTTTTCTAGGGTTTGTGAAGCTTTATCTAATTTTTGAATTTTAAGATCTACATTATCTTTGTTTTTGATAGCCTCATCTAACTTAGCTTGTAAAACACCATTGGATCTCTCCAAGATGTTCCTAACCTCAACACTAGCATTTAGATCAAGAGTCAAAACATTGATTTGATCTTTTAGGTCAAGCTCCATTTTCTTATATTCAGCCACAGTCTTTTCAGTTTGAGTAAGAGCAAGTTGATAATTAGATAACTTGCATTTTTCATCAAAAACATCTGATGTTAATTTTAAAACTTCTTTGTTAAGCTTTTCAGTGTTTAGACAACAACCCTTACTACAAAATGCATCATCATATACCTCACTGTCTGATGAAGATGAAGAATGTGCCATGAGAGCATAGTGAACATGCTCCTCTTCCTCCTTTTCTGCAACCAAGGCCTTGTTTTCTTCCACATCCTTGGCCAAAAAGCTCCAATCCCAGCCAACACCATCTATGTCTTGCATGGCAACCATAGATTTTGTATCTTCAACCTTGACGATTTGGCTTGAAGGCTTTCTAGCATCAGATCTTCTTGGAGATCTACATTCTCTCATAAAGTGACACATTATGTGGCAATTGTAACACTCAACCTTGGATTTATCAAACCCAGCAGTGTCTTTAGCATTTAAAGTCATCTTCTTCCTGAATCTTCTATTCCATCTATTGGCCCTTATGCTAGCAAGTGCCATATTCCACTTTATGTCCATCTCTTCCAAGTGATCATCACTAATTTGCTCAAGGTCCTTATATGTAATCACTGAACCATTGGGCAATGAAGCAATGTATGCACACACTGTATCTAGATCAATACCAGCAGGCTTAACTCTTGGTGAGTCAACATTGTATGTGTCAGCGTCTGAATGTGAGGCGCTGACAAAGCTTGATCCAACATTGACACAAGGTGATCCAGTAACGGGGTGCATGTATGACTCCCTTTGATCAAATTGACCTTCACTATGTGAGAAGAAGGCCATATTTCTATTGGTAGACTTGCTTCCTTGATCCAAAAGGATTTCACTCTCTACAAGCCTCAGTTTATTATAGACATCATCAAAGGTGGAACTTTTGTGAGTATTATTAGCAATCATAGACCTTGCTTCAATCTTCCATGCATCACCTAGACTTTTAAGGAAAGTGGTGATGATATCAGCATCATCATGCACTGTTCCCATAAATGACAACTTGCTTGTAATGTCAAGAAGTCTGCTGCTCACTCCACTTAGCTTTTCATTGGGAAGGGCTTTAAATACAGCATACTCATGCAAGAGTTACTTCTTTTTCTCTGAGGCAGTATCATCATTACCACCATAAGCAACTTGAAGGGCTGACCAAAGATCTTTTGCAGAATCATACCCTCTGTACTTGTGCTGATTTTCTTGTCCCAAGGAAAGTTTGAGGATGCTTAGGATTTTCATATCATTCCTTCTCTTTGCATTGTCCTCAGCTGAGATAGCTCTTCCATCTTCAGGTTTTTCTTTTCGATCCTTAGCACTTGAGCCTGGAGTTGATCTTAGAGTGATAGCAGCTAGGATCTTGGCAGCCTTATTGAAATATGTTTACATATTCAATAATTTCCCACAGGGTGTGGTCATGGATTTGAAGATACTGCTCAAAATTGAACTTCCATAGCTCAAAGTTGTTTAGGTCTAGCATGGGAATCTTGATGTTATGGCTTGAGGAGGTGGAGGTTAACTCTGGAGTAGACATGTTGTTTGAATTTTAGGGTTTCTTGAAAATTAGGGTTTTTGGCGATTTAGGGTTTTTGTGTTCTTTAGATCAAAATTTCTCAACAAGCTCTGATACCACTTGTTGATCCCAAACTTAGATCGATTTAGCTTGTGTAAACGAGATTAAATCAAGTTAAACACGTAGAAAAACTTTGTTGTATATGAAACAATTCAAGTATTATGCAGAATTAATACTTAAACAAGAACACACAAACAAGTTAAACCAAACTTTCACTTTGATTGATTAATCGAACTTGCGTACAATGAAAGTGTAAAACTTATAAAACTTATATGTGAAACAAAACCTAAAGGCATCCTTTTATATATTAGGGAACCTTGTATAAGAGTCTACGTATCAGCTATTCTTGGTAAAGATAAACATAAGAAATACATTGTCAAACATATATTTACTAGAATCATACTAGAAACATAAAATGTGTAGACTAGAATATCCTATCAGTGCTTGACTTCGTCTTATCAACCCCTTGACTTCTTCCTGTCAACGCTTGTCTTGTCAACGCTTGATTTCTTCCTATCAACGTCCAAATTGCTCTTGTCAGCGTCCAAGTGTCTTGGCTATATTTTATTCCCAACAGATTACATCTCTCTGTCTAACTTACCAACCTCATATTCTTTCAGCTATTTGTCGTGACCACATGTGAAGTAAACCCGATATCCGAAACTTGAGACTGAAGTACTATCCCCCAATTTTGTTACTTAAGCTTGCACTTTTGTTGATTGAGGAACGGTGCAAAAACAAGTCTCTAAACACCTCTTGAATTTATCCACACGAGCAACTACGTGTGACACTGAGAACTGAAAAAAAGCTCCCAAAAATGACAGTTATCCATGTCGTCGACCATCCACCCTTTGACAGCGGAAACTAGATAATTCAAGTCTCAATCATAAATTTTATCGCCCAAGAAAGTCATCAGTCGATAGACTAGGTTTAAAGAAAAGGGGTAGAAAATAGAATGAAGGCTCGATGATGAAATAAGTAGACGTCTTCATGAAATTCCACTTCAACTTCAAATAAGGAATACCAAATCCACTCCGTGATCACTTGTCTTTGTAGAATGAAAACTAGCCGTTGTCGTTTAAGTGAATCTAATATCGGATCGTTTTAGCGTTAAGTGTTTTGTTTGCTTTGGTGTTGTGTTTGTGAATGTCGTTAACTAGAACAAATTCTGAAATTAATTGTCGTAAAGGGACAAAAGTTGTCTAGATAACTTGTCGTTTAAGCCCAACGTCAGTCATATGCCCAAATGATGCGCGGGTGGACCTCCACGGTGAGGTCGTTGAAATTTTTTCGAAAATATTGGGTTTTAAACCAACATTTTCTTTGTCGTTTAAGCACTTTCAATCGAAACATATTGAATACCTGACATATCAATCATATCATCATAACCCCATATAATACTCGCTGGATATTATCATTTCAACCATTTGGCTGCTATCATATATTAATAGTCGGCCGACATATAAACATTCAGCCCATGAAACCCAATACCATATACCCGGTCCAACTGCTTAACCTTGGGATATATTATACCACTCACCCTAATTATTCTCACACCGTAAACCTAATTATTGGAAATACGTTTTTATAGATAGAAAGTCTCGGTCACTCCAACAATATAGTTAAGGGATCGTAGTATAGTTTAGTAACATTTTATGTAAGCCCGACCCATGAGCATGTTCATGGGCCGGAGGCCCAAGTCCACTTATGGACTTGGGTATATAAACCCCTTTCCCTCATGTAAAGGGGTGTTGGTTGTTTCATTATCTTCAATATATTTCACATATTTTCTCTCATATTTCTCTCTCTACTTTCTCTCACTAGAAACATCAACCCACTTGTTAGATCATAGATTACCAAGATTCTACAATTGGTATCAAGAGCCATGGGATGAAATAGAGGTGTGCTTTGTGTTGTTCATGGTTGTTTTATTGTTTTTGTGAGTTTTGATAGATTTTTACCCAAGTTTCAAAATTTTTTCGCGTTTTTTGTTGTTCCAAGTGATCTACATATCTCCTACATAGTTATGGTAGGGATTTGGGTGCTTTGGATTGGTCAAAATCACGAATTTCTAAGCAAAAATCTCATTTTTTACTCATTTATTTCGAAATAGTCGATTTATTGCGAAATCTTTGCTTCGCAATATTTAAGGGTTTACAGTATTGCGAAAGTAGTAACTTCGCAATAAATAGGGTTTATGATATTGCGAAGAGTCCAAGAATTTGTGATATTGCGAAGATACTGTTTTGCACATTGCGAAGACTTTATTCTCCTTATTGCGAAGTAACAGTTTTTGTGATATTGCGAATTCCTCAAGCTTGTTATTGTGAAATCTCATCTTAGAAGTTATTCTGAAAATTGGAATGGTGATATTACGAAGTTTGGTTTGTGATATTGCGAAGAGTGTGTTTTTTATTATTGCGAAGATTGTAATACTCCATTACTATGAATATTAGCATTGGACTGTCATTGCGAAGATTGCACTAGGGATTATTACGAAGATTGAACTTGTGGTATTACGAAGATTAACTTTTGAATATTACGAAGCTTACTCATTTCCATTATTGCGAAGTTTAGGTTTTCAGTATTACGGAATCTGTCATAGTCAATTATTGCAAAACTTTTCCCATTTTTGCACAACTTCGAGGATTTTAGACTTTGCATTTCTTTGAAGACTTTCACAACAACACACAACCAAAGGATAATAACATATTGTTTCAGTAACACCAAAACAATTTACCTTTGTTTCATTGCTCGATCATTTGGTAATCTTTCTTAAAGTGATCAAAAATAAATCCTCATTCATTCATGCCTACAATGACATCGCTTACTGACCTTTCTATCATCTCGGGTACCGATACCCATCACCCATTGCTTATCAAAGAGCTATTTGAAGCATGGCAGGATCGCATGAATTCATACATTATTTGTCGATCCAGTGGTAGGCTTATGATCAAATCCATCGAACAAGGTCCACTTGTTTGGGGCGAAATTACTGCCGATAATGTGACTCGACCAAGAGAATTTCAAGAGTTATCGCCTGCCAACCAACTAATTGCTAATGCGAACGAAATGGCTATCCAGACCATTCTTCAAGCTCTTCCACCCGATATTTATCATATGGTAAGTCAACATGTGACAATCCGTCAATTTCAGGTCGTTATTTTAATCTCGACTATTACGTATTCCATGTTTAATTTAATGAGAATTTTAGATTATCGGCTAACCGAGAAGGTTATGACTTGAAACTAGCGTAAGAATGTCGATTAGATGAAAACCGGCAAGGAGTACGTTAGGTGACGATATTATTTCTCAATTTATCATAAAAACTATTTTTATTTTATTTAATCTTTAATTCTCGTGTTTTACGTTTTAACGAATAACGAGAACTACTAGTGATCGCGATACCGACGGATGCCCAAAATTTATGTTTTATAATCGATTGTCTCGATATTTTATATTTTCGACGTTTTTGATTTACTTACGTTTTAAGTCGTGTCGAAGCTTTATTATTATTTTTATTAAGCATTTTAACTTTTGAAAAGTATTTTTACGAAATCCGAGTCCCGTAAATATTTTTAACTTTGACTAATAGTTATTTTCTACCCTTTAAATTACTTAATTTCTTTTTGGTCCAAAACTATGCAACTTTGGCAACATTAGTCCCTCCACTACCTAAATATAAAAACCTATTTTCCTACCTAACTTACACACAAAATCAAGTTAGTCAAAAATTTCACCCACCCCACTCTCTTCTCTCTTTTGGCCGTACACCCTAACACCAAAACACCCTCAAAAATTTTGATTTTCCTTTTGATTCATCCAAAACTAAAACAAGACCACCTCTTATAATTCAAAGGTCATCATATCTATGTAAAACTTTCCCACATGCATTCACTTATTTTTCTTTTCAAATTTTGAGGAAGAACATAATGTTTGATCCATTTTTGTAGTTGTGGTATTGTGTTATTATTATTATATTTGAAATTTTGTTGTTGCATGTATAAATTTTTATACTTGATTTTATTATATTGATCATGCAAGGGTGTTAGGAGTTAGATAAATGTGTTATGATGATATTAGGGTAATATTAGAAGTATAAAATTGGTTGAAATGGGTCAAAATGTTGATTTGGTATGATTTTTAGATGACCATTTTAGACCAGTAGGTAAAAGGCCATTTTTGGGTTACTTACTGTATGAATCTTGTTAAACTAATGATATAGGGTCGTAGAGAATACCGTTAGCTTCGATTTGATTTAAAGTAGGACTTCCAACTCCAAACGAGTGCGAAGCTACAAAAATTTTAGTATTCGTGTACCGGGAGACAGGTATCGGCACAATCCGAAAATTGTTGTCGATATTTGGATCGAATCTCGGGGACTATAAAATGATTTTTAAAAATTTTCAAGGACTGATGTTGAAGTCTAAACCTCAGGTCATGATTCTATTTTCAAACCCGAGTGTCGGTTTTATAAATGAAGTTGTTTAGATATGTCAAAATGGTTTTACGAGTTGAAGGCGTAAATATGTCCGGTTTTTATAACACCTAGGTGTGTCGGGCAGAAGGTCTTAGAAGTAATATTTTTGAATGAAATTTAAACTAAGTCTTATTCATATTATATGTGAGTTTGTGACCAAGTTTCGTCGAAAACGGAATAGTTTAAGTAAGGTAAATGAGCTTGTACTTTCGGTAAGTACCGGCAGATTTTTATCGATGATAAAGTCTAATAAAGTTAATATGTAAAAGGGTATATAAGGACACTTGTACTATTATTATTTTTGGGATTGTCATGGTTTTATAACTCTGATTTTTTGTATCATTTAAGTATTATTTATACTTGAGTCATTTATTAACGAACGCGCCTTATTTGGTAGGTTGCGGTCTTCGTGTTTAACGGGCCTCACTTATCGTCGACGATCGTCATATTACTACTATTGTACCAAGGTGAGTCTATAGCCTCGCTTTTATACTATCTTGTAAAGATTTTTAAAACCCGTGAGGGGGATAACATGCTTGTTTTTAAAATAGAACACAAGGGACCCAATTGTATGCTAGATGAACGTTATTTACATAAGTTTGCTTCTAGCCTTAAAAGACCCATTGAATCATGAATTGTTAATCGAATGAACGCTAATACTATGGATAGATCTATCGGGGTGACGCACAGTCCGGTCGCGACTAGCTATCGCGTAGTGTTGTGATACACTAGTAATGAAACATCGGATGCAATTTATAAGAGAAATATACGCACTTGGCTAGGTGTGTTGGGCTAAAATAATATATGTTAACGTTCAATGTCATGAGACTTATGTAATAACAACGATGATTATGTCTGATCCACATGATTGTCAATCATTGAAGGTTTATTCAGAATACTTGTGTTCGTTAAATTTAAACTCTATAGATTCACTCAGCATTTTTGTTGACTTTATAGCATGTTTTATCTCAGGTCCATGAAGAAGGCACTCAGGGAAGGCGGTTTCGTATAGCTTGCAAGTTTGAAATGTTTTGGACCGCTTTTCTAAACTATGTCCATTCAAAGAAACTTTTGTTGTTTGTTATGTTGTGTAAACTTAAAACTATTTGGGACCGTGTGTGAATTGTTTTACCTTTAAATAATGAATGGATGTACGTTTTATTAAAATGACTCGTTTTTTAGGCACTTTCTCTAATATTGAGATTGAACCATAATAGTAACACCCAATGACCCTTCCGTGCTATGACTCGAAATTGGGGGTGTTACAGATTGGCATCAGAGCTCAAGTTATAGAGAACGAAAAGATTTTCCAAAAATAAAAATTTTGAAATCTTTTGACTATAACATCTGCAAGCGAAACCTCCGAGTTGCCAATGGACAAGAATAATAAAAGTATATATACATATATATGTTATAAATACTTAATTATTATTTATGCTTAAAGCATATTGGATTACATTTATTTATAAATGTAAATTATTTGATTATTATAATACTAATACGTAATTTACAAACGACGCTGATTGTCATAGTAGAAATTCCTGTCTTTTGACTCATTCCTCGTGAATCTTCGTTCCTTGTCAAAATTTTATTCTTCGTTCTATCATCCTTTGTTTGTTTCTCTCCTATTCTATCTAATTCTTATTCCGTTTTATTCATGTTTTGTTATCACAAGCGTTGAATGAATACTCATTTTGATGTGAATTGTGTAACAGGAACATGCCGCCAAAACAAATGATTGAGGCACAGTTACGCGCTGTAGTAGCTGATCAATTTCAGGTCGCTATGAATGCATTTATGGCAAATATGAATAATGGAGCTGGTGGATCCGGTGGAGCTGGTGGATCCGGTGGAGCTGGTGGATCCGGTGGAGCTGGCAATACTGAAGTTGGCAATACTGAAGCTGGCAATACTGAAGCTGGCAATACTGGAGCTGGCAATACTGGAGCTAGCAATACTGGAGCTGGCAATACTGGAGCTGACAATGCTGGTGCTGGAGCTGGTGATGCTGATAGACCAGTGATTCTTGAAAACAAGAAGTGTACTTATACCTCGTTCATGAAATGTAAACCTCCGACTTTTAAGGGTACTGAAGGTGCTGTTGGTTTAATGAAATGGTTTGAAAGATTGGAATCCGTGTTTCGATTTAGTGGAAGTGAGGAAGGAGACAAGGTGATGTTTGCCTCTGCTACTCTTCAAGGGCGAGCATTGACTTGGTGGAATGGAAGAATGGCGTCTGTAGGGATGAATGCTGCTTATGCTACACCTTGGGTTGAAGTGAGAAGATGGATGACCGAGGAATTCTGTCCAAGGAGTGTTATTCAAAGGTTAGAACAGGAACTGTATCAACTGAGACTAAAGGGTACTGATATCGATGGATACACAAACAGAGTCCATGAACTTGCTCTACTTTGTCCAAACAAAGTTAACCCAGAATATCTGAAGGTAGAGCAGTATATTCGAGGCTTACCTGCCAACATCCGTGGTGATGTGACCTCATCTAAACCTGCCAATATTGATGAAGCTGTTCGAATGGCCTACCAACTGATGGGGCAGATTATCCAAGATAAGGCTGATGGTGTTGCTGAAGGTAGTAAAAGAAAGGTTGGAGTGGAAAGTGATGATCGAGGTGATAACCGTAAATCTCACAATAGGAATCAGAACCGAAGGAGGAGCAATGCTAATGCAATGACTGAAGCTGTAACTGCTGATAAGGGAACCCGATGTCAACGTTGCAAAAGGACTCATACTGGTGAATGTACTAAGTGTGGAAAGTGCAACAAGTTAGGTCACAAGACTGAAGACTGTTGGGGACCAGGAAGGAAAGGAGTGACTTGCTTTAACTGCCAAGGTAAAGGACACATGAAGAATCAATGCCCTGAGCCGCAGAAGAATGCACGTGGTGGTGATAATCAAGGAAAAGCCTACCAACTAGGAGAAGCTGATGTTAAGCAAAACCCGAAGGTTGTCACTGGTACGTTTTTACTGAATAACCGTTACGCTACAGCTTTATTTGATTATGGTGCGAACAAAAGCTTTGTGTCTACAAGTTTTAGTACCTAATTGATATCAAACCGGTCGAATTAGACGCGAGTTATGAAGTAGAACTAGCTGATGGTAAATTAGTGAGTACCAATCGTGCGCCCTTAGGATGTTCTCTTAACCTTCTGAACCGTATTTTTAAGATAGACTTGATGATCGTCGAATTGGGAAGTTTTGATATTATTATCGGAATGGATTGGTTGTCCAAGTATAATGCGTCTATTCTGTGTGGAGAAAAGAAAGTTAGGATTCCTTTAGATGACAAGACCATAGTTATCGAAGGTGATAAATGTAATTCTCAACTGAAAATCGTTTCGTGCATTAAAGCTCGTAAGTATATCAAGAGGTTGTGAGTTATTCCTATCTCATGTATCGGAGAAGGAATCAAAGGAGAAACGTATCGAAAATGTTCCAGTCATTCGTGACTTTCCTGAAGTGTTTCCGGAAGATTTTCTGTAACACTCTCATTTTTCGTATCGGTACAGCGGAAGGGTCTTTCAGAGTGTTACGGGATAGCACAATAACTCCAATCATAGACAACACATAAAAATGGTTGTACAAGGTTTAACAAACATTCATTCGATAAAAAGTTTCAAAAGCGTACAACAGGTCCCAAATTATACAGGTCATTAAGTTTACAAAACACAGATCGAATGAACATTTTTAATATTAAGTGTGGGCCATCAGAGTCGATCTCCATCCGGATTACCTTCAAGCACCTGCGGTAGAAAACATGCAAAAATCATATCAGCGAATGCCGAGTGAATTCATAGAGTTTAATGAAAACCGTTATATAAAACAGTCATTTACAATCATTTAAAATCAGAACACAAGTATAATATCGGAAGTAAGTCCACATATTGCTAGTCAGGCAATATATAAATCAAGTATACATCTAAAACCGTCCATGAGACCGTAGTCTCTATATTACCATGATAGGTAATATATTCATCGTTAATAGCGTCGTTATCGTTTATTTAGATTATACATGTCGTATAGATTATAGTATCTGAATTAGGATTATTATTAGCCGCATGACATTGTTACCTTACTGTGAAAACAGCGGGCCACGAACCCGACAAACAATTTGCCCATCTAAGTTAGCGTGTCGTCACAAAAATCACGCTATGGAATCTTCTCATACATAAATTCGCTTACCAATCAATGTGGTACGACGGGGATCAACCGTCAAGGCGCGAACTGGGGTGATCGTCCCCAAATAGTACTATCAAATGCATAAGCGTCTACCAAAACCCGGTAGTTCACAATTCATGCTAATGGGACTTTAAGTGACATAACCTAACTACTAATAATCCTTTTAGTCTCGAATATAGGGTCATAGCATCATTCGGGTCCATTTCATTTAGCATACAATCGGGACTACTTGTGTTCTATTTTTATAAAAATCTAGCATGTTATCTCCCTCGCGGGTTTACAAATCATTTTATAAAACATTTAAAAGAGTGCGAGGCTATGAACTCACGTTGTTAATGAAAGGCGGATTATCGGCTACGGGCGTGCTTCGGTCACGGAAACCTATATAAATAATAATCGGTCTTAGACTCGGTCCAATGACTTTTATCAAAATAACAATATACATATGATGATTTTGTACATATGATGATGATCAAGTGGGTTTATAAATCCTTGTTTACTCATTTTAGTGTTTACGTTTTAGTATCGTCTTACTAGTTCACTAGTTTTATCGATTTTACCTATTTCAAGTTCATTAAGTCTTTTATAAATTCTTTAACTTGTTTTTACCCATTTTATACCTATATGATCAGTATATATACTTTTCATGTTGGGCCCAAATGGGTTAAGCCCAAATAATTCTTTTTACAAGTATTCATCTTATTAAGTCCAATTATTAGTCTAATAGGTTTAGTTAGCTCGTAAATGTCCGTAATTCTTATAGTTCGGGTTTTATTGGTTTTTACTTGTCTTAGTTACTTATACATCAGTATATAACTTTTATAAACTTTACATTAGACGGGTTTGGTCGTCTAAGTTTTATTTGATGAAAAACGTTAATTTCACGGCGATAGCCGAAAAAGTCGTAAAAATCAAGTTTATTGTTTTTATTACTTATAAATATTATTTTTACCACTATTTATATAATTTACCCATTTAATTAACCTTTTATACATTTATATAAATAAGTTTTATAAGTTAGTGGGTTTATATTTTACATTTTATAAATTATAATGTGAGTGCTTATATAATAATAATAAACATTATTTCCAAAATCTGATTTTTAACTTCACATTCACCATTTTTATCATATCTAGAGTTATACAATGACTTAGAAGCTCATTTTTGGATGACAAACTCTTCATAATATGTGCTACATATAACTTAGTTATAGCTACTGCCCATTTTGAGTCTAAGTTGCCTTAACAGTCCCTACAAAACTGCTTATTCAGATTGTACCACCTAACTTGTTTTGATCATATCTCACCATTATTTTGATTCCATTGCATGGCCAACCCTCACATGTGTATAACACCATCTACTTACTGTAAATAGATCAAACCATGCAATTTTATCAGTTCATCATTTAGTTATCTACTGTTTTTATACAGCCAACTAATTAGTCATGATTTTAGCTTCATTTCTTATGGTTATCATCATTTTTAAGCATGTTTATCAACACTTGATCCCCACACAACATTTTTATCATCATATATACATCATATACATATACAAAATGAAAGAAAATACATTTGTTCTTTACAAAATAATAAGAGAAAAATGTATAGGATGATCTTTTTTACCAATCCAAGTGGATTTCTTGTTTTAGGAAGGCAAGAACTTGATGAACACAACAAGTATCTCCAAGACCATCAAATATCAAGATTATATGTTGGAAAATCAGCCCTAGGACACAAGCAAATCACCTCCAAAGTTGTTTAGATGGCCACCAAATGATCAAGGCTTCAAGGAAACACCTTAATAGGACTAGTAAACATGTGGTTTGTAGCTAGAAAAGATCAATGAGGGTGTTTGTTGCTTGATTTGGGACGGCACAAAGGGTGGAGTAGAGAGAGTTTTAGAGTGGATTGCATGTAGGAAATGGTTAGAATGAAAACCATTAGCTAGTTTTGTGTTAAGGTGGAAGTAGTTAGCTTAAAGTGTAAGCACAAGCTTACACTTGTGCAAACTAGCTAAAACTTGTGCCCCCTATGTGTGGTGGTGTCTTCTTGCCGTCCCATATAAGCTAGTGGGATGGGGCAAAGTGTTTTGTCCCATCTCACTAGTTTATGGGTATTTCTCGATTCTAGTTTTCTCGATTTGCGTGCCCTCGGGTCGTTTTACGAAAAACGTTTTTATAAATTATGAATCACCGTCACAAAACGAATCCAATAAAAATTGTCTCATCAAAAACGGAGTTCAAAAACGTAAATACGTAATCCTAAGGTTTCTGGTTTAGTCGTAAAAGACGCCAAATTATGCACGTAAGCCCAAATTTAAATCCGTAAATTGTGAGTTCGTCAACCAACACAAAAATAAGTTTCAAAATATTATACGAGAAAATATTTCACTACCTGAAAATGTTAGATTGTCACAGCTTTTCCTCCTAAAAGGGATCAACGTCCTCGTGATCCATTTCATTTGGATGTCCGTTTCTTATTGAAATCGAAGAGGTGCGGATATTTCTTCCACATTTCATCCTCTCGTTCCCAAGTATACTCCGGTCCATGCTTTGAATTCCATCGGATCTTGACAATAGGTATCCGACTTTTGTTTCAGTTGCTTTACCTCACGGTCCATAACTTCTACGGGCTCTTCGATAAAATGCAACTTCCCATCTATTCGAACCTTACCTAACGGAATTTTCTCATCACTCACTGCTAGACATTTCTACAGATTAGATACATGGAATGTGTTGTGAACACCATGAAGTTCTGGGGGTAACTCTAGTTTGTAAGCCACCGGACCTACTCTAGATAAAATCTTAAAGGGTCCAATATAACGGGGATTCAATTTTCCTCGTTTTCCAAATCTTATAACACCTTTCCATGGCGATACTTTCAACATTACTCGGTCACCCACTTCAAACTCCATTGGCTTCCGCCGCACATCCGCGTAACTTTTCTGTCTACTACGGGCAGTCAACAACCTCTTCTTAATCTAAACTATCATCTCCGTAGTCTCCCGGATCAATTCCGGTCCCGTGAGCTGGGTATCCCCAACTTCACTCCAACATACAGGAGATCTACACTTCCTACCATACAAAGCTTCAAACGGTGCAGCCTTAATACTAGAATGGTAACTATTGTTATACGAAAACTCTGCTAACGACAAATGTTTATCCCAATTCTTACATAAGTCTAACACACAAGCTCTCAACATATCTTCAAGTGTTTGTATCGTCCTTTCACTCTGCCCATCAGTCTGGGGGTGATAAGCAGTGCTCATGTCGAGATTCGTTCCCAAAGTTCTTTGGAGAGATTTCCAAAAATTCGATGCGAATCTAGGATCTCGATATGAAATGATCGATACAGACACTCCATGCTTGCATACAACATTATCAAGGTATATTCGAGTCAGCTTCTCTAGTGAGAACTGCTCCTTAACCGGAATGAAGTGTGCTGATTTGGTCAGTCTATCGACAATAACCCAAATCGAATTGTTTCCAGATGATGTTCTAGGAAGCTTGGTGATAAAGTCCATCGTAATTCGCTCCCACTTCCATTCAGGAATATTTGGTTGTTGAAGTAGTCCTGATGGCTTTTGATGTTCCGCTTTAACTCTAGCACAAGTCAAGCATTGAAGAACATACATAGCTATGTCAGCTTTCATATTCGGCCACCAATACAACTTCTTCAAATCATGGTACATCTTATCAGATCTCGGATGAATGGAATACTTAGATTTATGGGATTCTAACATAACCAAATCTCTTAAGCCTCCAAACTTAGGTATCCACATACGACCTCTTAAACATTTCACTCCATCAGCTCTAACCTCTAAAGGATCTCCTTCTCCTCGGAATCCTTCATTAACAATATTCTCCTTCTTACAAGCTTCTATTTGCGCATTTCTAATTTGCTCAGGCAAATTATTGTGCACGGTCAAGACTAGAGAACGCACCCTGATAGGCTCTCTATCTTTCCTACTCAACGCATCAGCAACAACATTGGCTTTTCCTGGGTGATATTTTATATCACAATCATAATCACTTAACAACTTTATCCATCTTCGTTGCCTCATGTTCAATTCCTTCTGGTCGAGAATATACTGTAGGCTTTTGTGATCGGTGAATACCGTACACTTGGTGCCATACAGATAATGTCTCCACAACCTAAGAGCAAAGACCACAGCTCCTAATTCAAGATCATGAGTAGTATAATTCTCCTCATTCTTCCTTAATTGCCTAGAAGCATAAGCTATCACTTTCTCTCTCTGCATCAAAACAGCTCCATAACCTCTAAGAGATGCATCACAATACACTACAAAATCTTCACTCCCTTCGGGTAATGATAAGATTGGCGCACTGCATAATTTTTGCTTCAATGTCTGAAATGCTCCATCTTCATCACTTCCCCAAACGAAAGGTTTATTCTTCTGAGTAAGCTTAGTCAAGGGTTTAGCTATCAAAGAAAATTCTTTAATGAATCGCCTATAATAGCCAGCCAATCCTAAGAACTGTCGCACTTCCGTTGGCGTTGTCGGTGCAGACCAATTCTTAATAGCTTCAACCTTTGCAGGATCAACATGAATTCCATTTCTGTTAATCACATGACCAAGAAATTGCACAGAATCTAACCAGAAATCACACTTCGAAAACTTAGCATACAACCTTTCATCCTTCAACAAATTTAAAACAATCCTCAAATGTTCTCTATGCTCATCTTCATTCTTAGAATAGATTAGAATATCGTCAATAAACACAATCACAAATTTATCCAAGTAGGGCTTGCACACTCGATTCATTAAATCCATGAAAACCGCAGGTGCGTTAGTTAACCCAAATGGCATTACTTGAAATTCATAGTGTCCATAACGAGTTCTAAATGCAGTTATAGGAATATCTTCTTCACGGACGCGAAGTTGGTGATATCCTGACCGCAAATCTATCTTGGAATACACACTAGATCCTTGCAGTTGATCAAACAAATCATCAATCCTAGGTAAAGGATATCGATTCTTAATTGTCAACTTATTCAGATCCCTATAATCAATGCACATACGAAAAGATCCATCCTTCTTCTTAACGAACAAGACTGGAGCTCCCCAAGGCGACGAGCTCGGTCGAATAAAACCTTTATCAGACAACTCCTTAAGTTGCTCAGATAACTCCTTTAATTCAGAAGGGGCTAATCGGTAAGGCGCACGTGCCACCGGTGCAGCACCAGGAATTAAATCGATTCGAAACTCTACTTGCCTTATCGGTGGAAGTCCGGGTAAATCTTTAGGAAATACCTCAGGAAATTCACAAATAATAGGTACATCTTCCAATCGTTTCTCCCTAGACTCATTCCCGGTCACTTGAGCTAAAAATAACTCACAACCGTTCCTGATGTACTTTTGGACTTTAATACATGAAACGATTTTTAAACGGGATTCACCTCGACTACCATCAATTACTAACGTCCTATTCCTAAGAGGAATCTTAAACTTCTTCTCTCCACATAAAATAGTAGCATTGTTCAACGACAACCAATCCATACCAATAATAATATGAAAACTACCTAATTCTATCAACATCAAATCAATCGGAAAGGAATGGTTCAAGAATCCTTCTAATAGCTTATTAGTTTTCACTAATTTACCATCAGCCAATTCCACCTCGTAACTGGTACTTATCTCAACAGGTTCAATATCAATAAGGGCACTAAATTTAGTGGATACAAAGCTCCTATCGGCACCCGAATCGAATAAAGCAACATCATAATGATTGTTGAGTAAAAACGTACCGGTAACGACATTCGGATCCTCTTTCTTCACCTCAATTGTTCCAAGTTGGTAGATACCACCCTGGGGGTTTCTTCCAGGTACAATCGCTTTCAACTTGGGGCATTCCGATTTCCTATGACCTTCTTCATTACAGTTGAAGCAAATCGTTCCCTTCTTACACCTTTCAACCTTGTGTCCAAGCTTTCCGCAATTTCGGCATTTCCAGCAGTCGCCAGGATGCCTCTTGTTGCCACACTTAGGACATCTATCATCGTTGCGCGGTGCATTGTTGGTAATAGCATTTGCATTCCCCTTTCTCTTGTTCTGACGGCGATTGAAATTCTTCCTATAATCACCTCTATCTACACGATCACCGTCTCCCTTTCTTTTCTCACCAACACGGGCTTCATCTTCCTTATCCTGAATTATCTGTCCAATGAGTTGGTAAGCCATTCGAACAGCATCATCAATGGTCAGTGGTTTCGATGATGTTACGTCCCCCCGGATATTCCTGGTCAACCCTTTCACATATTGCTCAATTCGGATCTCTTCGGGTTCAACCAATCGAGGACATAGCAAGGCCAACTCATGGAATCGATTCGTGTAACTATCAATGTCCACACCTTTCATTCTCAGATGAATCAACTCTTGTTCTAACCTAATGATCACACTACGAGGACAAAACTCTAAAGTCATCCACTTCTTGATTTCAGCCCAAGGAGTAGCATTAGCAGCATCAAGACCCATGAAAGCAATTCTCCCGTTCCACCAAGTCAATGCACGACCTTTAAGAGTAGCCATAGCAAAAGTCACCTTATCTTCCTCCTTACACTTACTAATCCTAAACACCGATTCAATCTTCTCAATCCACTGGCTTAATCCTACAGCACCTTCAGTTCCATTAAAAGGTAGAGGTTCACACTTCATGAACGTCACATAAGTACAGCCACCAACTTCAGGTGCATTCGTTCCAAGTCCTCCTATATTTCCTCCAGCATTAGCATTCACATTATTAGCATTCACATTCACATTAGTACCGCCAATTCCACTACCGCCAGCTCCACTACCGCCAGCTCCACTACCGCCAGCTCTACTACCGCCAGCTCCACTACCGCCAGCTCCACTACCGCCAGCTTCATTTCTAGCGTTTGCCATAAATTCAGTCATAGATGCGGTAACTTGCTCCGTAATAATCCTACGTACATCATCCTCAGTCACAGCCTTCTTGGGCGGCATAGTTCTATAATTCCACAATTTCAAAGTATTAAGCATTCATCCAACAAAGGATTCATATAATATGGATCGAATTCATAATCAAGATACAAATAAGGCACAATATGGAATTCAAGACAAGATACATATTTCATTCGATCTGAAACAAAAGTATTGTCTTAGTACATCCATATCAAAGTTCTAACACTATATACACTCAAAATTCGTGCCAAGTCTACTACTAACAAGTCGGTTCAGTCAAAGCTACAAACACAAAAGATATAAAGGTCACTACTAAACACAGACTGGTCTACTGAGAACCGCCAGATGGTCCATCATCCATCGTCTTCTGGATCTTCGCCGGACGATCACTAGACACATCTTCAGCTGGACGCTTACGGATTACTCCTCTTTCAACCATGTCGGCATAAAATCTACTGTTCCAACCCACGAATATATTCAACTCCTTTTCAGCTTTCTCACGCATCGCACGAGCCACACTCAACTGAATCTCCATAGAATTCACCTTTCTCTTCATAGCAGCATACTCACCACTTTCCAACACCGATAACCTCCTAAAAGCCTCATTCAAACCACGTTCTACATCACTCAAATCCAAACTAAGCAATTCTCGCTCTTTCTCACCAACCTTAGTCTTCGACTCCAAATAAGCAACCTGAGTCTGAACAACACCTAATCCAACCTCTGTCACACAACTCTTAACACGGGAAGCATCTAGATCACGTCTCAAGGCCCATGGTGCAAGACCATCAATATGAGTAGCCTCTCGAGTACTAGATGACTCTCCTATCTCACGTCTACGGGTATCAATACCATCAGTACCGTCAGGTGCATCGTCATCCTCATCCTCCTCTGATTCAGAATCAGATTCAGACGATTCAGACATTTCATCCCTAGGTAACTCATCCTCAGAATCAGACAAACAAACTGGTGGGGGCAAAGGCTCGCCCTCTGGAACATCATACGGATAAATAAGCTCAGCTTCCTCATCGTCATCAACCTCAACATCTATACCTACATCCTCCTCGACATCCTCGTCGTCAATCTCATCATCTAACTCATCTAATCCAATCTCATTCTCATTCTCAATATCAGCATTCTCAATATCCACGTCCTCAATATCCACATTCTCAATATCCACATTCTCAATATCCACATTCTCATTACCCACATTCTCAATCTCATTCTCTACTAAGTCAACCTGAGGGGCAATCTGATCTCCTAGTCCTAACTCGGGCTCGGGATCCTCAAATGGTTCCTCCTCATCATCAATATCAAAATCTACTAAGTCTAAATAAGGATCATCTTCTATATTAGGTTCGGAATAGCATGGTTTTCTACAGGAATATTAGGGTCAGCCATGACAATCTGGATTTATATATATTTATCTCGTATTAGGATAACATACTAGTTAAACAATTACATAATGAAATCACGATATATACATATATATAAATTAAATTATATATATCAAAATATATATCTTCTCAATAGGGCTTGTTGGTAACGTCGGAGATCTCTGGCACCGTTATAGTCAAAAGATTTTTCAAATACTTTCTCAAATGTTCATTGTCAAAAGATTTTGAAAAGTTTTGTTCAAAACCTTGGTTTTTAAAATCTTTTGTTCTCTACAACGAGAGCTCTGGTACCAAATTGTAACACTCTCATTTTTCGTATCGGTACAGCGGAAGGGTCTTTCAGAGTGTTACGGGATAGCACAATAACTCCAATCATAGACAACACATAAAAATGGTTGTACAAGGTTTAACAAACATTCATTCGATAAAAAGTTTCAAAAGCGTACAACAGGTCCTAAATTATACAGGTCATTAAGTTTACAAAACACAGATCGAATGAACATTTTTAATATTAAGTGTGGGCCATCAGAGTCAATCTCCATCCGGATTACCTTCAAGCACCTGAGATAGAAAACATGCAAAAATCATATCAGCGAATGCCGAGTGAATTCATAGAGTTTAATGAAAACCGTTATATAAAACAATCATTTACAATCATTTAAAATCAGAACACAAGTATAATATCGGAAGTAAGTCCACATATTGCTAGTCAGGCAATATATAAATCAAGTATACATCTGAAACCGTCCATGAGACCGTAGTCTCTATATTACCATGATAGGTAATATATTCATCGTTAATAGCGTCGTTATCATTTATTTAGATTATACATGTCGTATAGATTATAGTATCTGAATTAGGATTATTATTAGCCGCATGACATTGTTACCTTACTGTGAAAACAGCGGGCCGCGAACCCGACAAACAATTTGCCCATCTAAGTTAGCGTGTCGTCACAAAAATCACGCTATGGAATCTTCTCATACATAAATTCGCTTACCAATCAATGTGGTACGACGGGGATCAACCGTCAAGGCGCGAACTGGGGTGATCGTCCCCAAATAGTACTATCAAATGCATAAGCGTCTACCAAAACCCGGTAGTTCACAATTCATGCTAATGGGACTTTAAGTGACATAACCTAACTACTAATAATCCTTTTAGTCTCGAATATAGGGTCATAGCATCATTCGGGTCCATTTCATTTAGCATACAATCGGGACTACTTGTGTTCTATTTTTATAAAAATCTAGCATGTTATCTCCCTCGCGGGTTTACAAATCATTTTATAAAACATTTAAAAGAGTGCGAGGCTAAGAACTCACGTTGTTAATGAAAGGCGGATTATCGGCTACGGGCGTGCTTCGGTCACGGAAACCTATATAAATAATAATCGGTCTTAGACTCGGTCCAATGACTTTTATAAAAATAACAATATACATATGATGATTTTGTACATATGATGATGATCAAGTGGGTTTATAAATCCTTGTTTACTCATTTTAGTGTTTACGTTTTAGTATCGTCTTACTAGTTCACTAGTTTTATCGATTTTACCTATTTCAAGTTCATTAATTCTTTTATAAATTCTTTAACTTGTTTTTACCCATTTTATACCTATATGATCAGTATATATACTTTTCATGTTGGGCCCAAATGGTTTAAGCCCAAATAATTCTTTTTACAAGTATTCATCTTATTAAGTCCAATTATTAGTCTAATAGGTTTAGTTAGCTCGTAAATGTCCGTAATTCTTATAGTTCGGGTTTTATCGGTTTTTACTTGTCTTAGTTACTTATACATCAGTATATAACTTTTATAAACTTTACATTAGACGGGTTTGGTCGTCTAAGTTTTATTTGATGAAAAACGTTAATTTCACGGCGATAGCCGAAAAAGTCGTAAAAATCAAGTTTATAGTTTTTATTACTTATAAATATTATTTTTACCACCATTTATATAATTTACCCATTTAATTCACCTTTTATACATTTATATAAATAAGTTTTATAAGTTAGTGGGTTTATATTTTATATTTTATAAATTATAATGTGAGTGCTTATATAATAATAATAAACATTATTTCCAAAATCTGATTTTTAACTTCACATTCACCATTTTTATCATATCTAGAGTTCTACAATGACTTAGAAGCTCATTTTTGGATGACAAATTCTTCATAATATGTGCTACATATAACTTAGTTATAGCTACTGCCCATTTTGAGTTTAAGTTGCCTTAACAGTCCCTACAAAACTGCTTATTCAGATTGTACCACCTAACTTGTTTTGATCATATCTCACTCATTATTTTGATTCCATTGCATGGCCAACTCTCACATGTGTATAACATCATCTACTTACTGTAAATAGATCAAACCATGCAATTTTATCAGTTCATCATTTAGTTATCTACTGTTTTTATACAGCCAACTAATTAGTCATGATTTTAGCTTCATTTCTTATGGTTATCATCATTTTTAAGCATGTTTATCAACACTTGATCCCCACACAACATTTTTATCATCATATATACATCATATACATATACAAAATGAAAGAAAATACATTTGTTCTTTACAAAATAATAAGAGAAAAATGTAGAGGATGATCTTCTTTACCAATCCAAGTGGATTTCTTGTTTTAGGAAGGCAAGAACTTGATGAACACAACAAGTATCTCCAAGACCATCAAATATCAAGATTATATGTTGGAAAATCAGCCCTAGGACACAAGAAAATCACCTCCAAAGTTGTTTAGATGGCCACCAAATGATCAAGGCTTCGAGGAAACACCTTAATAGGACTAGTAAACATGTGTTTGTAGCTAGAAAAGATCAATGAGGGTGTTTGTTGCTTGATTTGGGACGGCACAAAGGGTGGAGTAGAGAGAGTTTTAGAGTGGATTGCATGTAGGAAATGGTTAGAATGAAAACCATTAGCTAGTTTTGTGTTAAGGTGGAAGTAGTTAGCTTAAAGTGTAAGCACAAGCTTACACTTGTGCAAACTAGCTAAAACTTGTGCCACCTATGTGTGGTGGTGTCTTCTTGCCGTCCCATATAAGCTAGTGGGATGGGGCAAAGTGTTTTGTCCCATCTCACTAGTTTACGGGTATTTCTCGATTCTAGTTTTCTCGATTTGCGTGCCCTCGGGTCGTTTTACGAAAAACATTTTTATAAATTATGAATCACCGTCACAAAACGAATCCAATAAAAATTGTCTCATCAAAAACGGAGTTCAAAAACGTAAATACGTAGTCCTAAGGTTTCCGGTTTAGTCGTAAAAGACGCCAAATTATGCACGTAAGCCCAAATTTAAATCCGTAAATTGTGAGTTCGTCAACCAACACAAAAATAAGTTTCAAAATATTATACGAGAAAATATTTCACTACCTGAAAATGTTAGATTGTCACATTTTCCAGGGCTTCCGCCTCCAAGGCAAGTAGAATTCCAAATTGATATAATTCCTGGTGCTGCACCCGTGGCACGTGCGCCATATCGTTTAGCACCATCCGAGCTGAAGGAGGTGTTTGTGCAATTGCAATAACTATCTGATAAGGTTTTATACGATCGAGTTCGTCACCTTGGGGAGCTCCTGTTTTATTCGTTAAGAAGAAAGATTGTTTGTTCTGTATGTGTATCGATTACCGAGAGCTGAATAAGCTGACGATCAAGAATCGTTATCCGCTTCCGAGAATTGATGATCTATTTGATCAACTTCAAGGTTCTCATGTTTTCTCCAAGATTGATCTTCGTTCTGGTTACCATCAACTTCGTGTACGCGAGGAAGATATTCCTATTACGGTGTTTAGAACTCGTTATGGTCATTATGAGTTCCGAGTTATGCCTTTTGGTTTGACTAATGCACCTGTTGTATTCATGGACTTAATGAATCGTATTTGTAAGCCGTATCTTGATAAATTCGTGATCATTTTCGTCGATGATATTCTAATCTACTCCAAGAGCAATGAAGAGCATGCCGAACACTTAAGGATTATCTTGAACTTGTTAAAGGATGAAAAGTTGTACGCTAAATTCTCAAAGTGTGATTTTTGGCTTAATTCCGTACAATTTCTCGGACATGTGATTGATAAAAGTGGGGTACATGTTGATCCTCTGAAGATTGAAGCCATTAAGAATTGAAGTGCTCCGACTACTCCAACTGAAGTGCGACAATTTCTAGGTTTGGCTGGTTACTACCGAAGGTTTATTGAAGGATTCTCTTTGATATCAAAACCATTAACTAAGCTGACTCAAAAGAATAAACCATTTGTGTGGGGCGATGAAGAAGAAGAAGCTTTCAAAACCCTGAAGATGAAACTCTGTAGTGCGCCGATCTTATCGTTACCTAAAGGAAGTGAAGACTTTTTTGTTTATTGTGATGCATCTCTTCAAGGATACGGTGCTGTTCTCATGCAATGTGAAAAGGTGATCGCATACGCCTCTAGACAATTAAGGAAGAATGAGGAGAACTACACTACCCATGACTTGGAATTAGGCGATGTGGTTTTTGCTCTGCGACTTTGGAGACATTATCTGTATGGTACGAAGTGTATAGTATTCACTGATCATAAAAGCCTACAATACATACTGGATCAAAAGGAGCTGAATATGAGGCAACATCGATGGGCTGAACTTTTGAGTGATTACGACTGTGAAATTCGTTATCATTCGGGAAAGGCGAATGTTGTAGCTGACGCGTTAAGTCGAAAGGAAAGGGAGAAACCTATTCGAGTGCGTGCTTTGGTGGTGAAAATTCAGAATAACTCACATGAGCAGATCTGAAACGCACAAATCGAAGCGTGTAAGAAGGAAAATATTACAGCCGAAAGATTTAGAGGAGATGGTGAAACATTTGAGACGCGATCCGATGGTATCAAATGTTTGAGAGGTCGAATTTGGTTACCATTCTATTGTGGACTGAGAGACTTGATCATGTTAGAATCTCATAAGTCCAAGTATTCTATTCATCCTGGATCGGACAAAATGTACCAAGACTTGAAAAACTTATACTGGTGGCCGAATATGAAAGCGGATATTGCATCATACGTCGCGAAATGTTTAACGTGTGCAAAAGTGAAAGTTGAATATCAGAAGCCGTCAGGATTACTTGTCCAACCTGAAATTCCAATCTGGAAATGGGAGTTAATTACGATGGACTTCATCACAAAACTCCCAAGGACACCGTCTGGGTTCGATGCAATCTGGGTTATTGTCGACCGTTTAACTAAAACCGCTCATTTCATTCCAATCAACGAGAGGTTCGGTTTGGAGAAACTCGCCGACCTTTATCTGAAGGAGATCGTGTGTAAGCATGGTGTTCCTATTTCAATCATTTCCGATAGAGACAGTCGTTTTGCTTCTGGATTTTAGAGATCACTTCAGAAATCTTTAGGAACCAATTTGGATATGAGCACATCCTATCACCCACAAACCGATGGGCAAAGCGAAAGAACTATTCAAACATTGGAGGATATGTTGCGTGCTTGTGTGATAGACTTTGGAAGTAGCTGGGATAAGCACTTACCTTTGGCCGAATTCTCGTACAATAATAGTTATCACGTGAGTATTAAAGCTACACATTTTGAAGCACTTTATGGGAGAAAATGTAGATCGCCCGTGAGCTAGAGTGAGGTTGGTGATGCTCAACTCACTGCACCAGAGATGATTAGAGAGACGACGGATATGATTGTACAAATCAAGAATAGGTTGTTGTCTGCGCGAAGCCGATTGAAGAGTTATGCGGATGTGAGAAGAAAACTATTGGAGTTTGATGTGGGAGATAAGGTTATTGTAAAGGTATCGCCATGGAAAGGTGTTGTACGATTTGGAAAACGTGGGAAGTTAAGTCCTCGTTATATCGGACCATTCAAGATTAAATCTAGAGTAGGACCAGTGGCATACAAACTTGAACTACCACAAGAACTGTATGGTATTCATAACACTTTTCATGTGTCGAATTTGAAGAAGTGTTTATCCGATGAAGAACTTGTTATACCGTGGGACGAAGTTAAGGTTGATGAAAAGTTTCACTTTATTTAAGAACCAATCGAGATCATGGATCGCGAGGTCAAGCAACTAAAACAAAGCCGAATCCCTATCGTCAAAGTTCGATGGAACTCTCGGAGAGGACCGGAGTATACTTGGGAATGAGAAGACCAAATGTGGAAGAATTACCCTCATCTCTTTGATTTCAACAAGCGATCGGACAAGAACGCAAGTTGGTCTTCGAGGGCGAAGATCCTAATTTGTTGGGGATAATGTGACAATCCGTCAATTTCAGTCGTTATTTTAATCTCGACTATTACCTATTACGTGTTTAATTAAATGAGAATTTTAAATTATCGGCTAACCGAGAAGGTTATGACTAGAAACTAGCGTAAGAATGTCGATTAGATGAAAACCGGCAAGGAATACGTTAGGTGTTGATATTATTTCTCAAATTATCATAAAAATGATTTTTATTTTATTTAATCTCTAATTCTCGTGTTTTACGTTTTAACGAATGACGAGAACTACTAGTGATCGCGATACAAACGGATGCCCAAAAATTTATGTTTTATAATCGATTGTCTCGATATTTTATATTTTCGACATTTTCGATTTAATTACGTTTTAAGTCGTGTCGAAGCTTTATTATTATTTTTATGAAGCATTTTAACTCTTGAAAAGTATTTTTATGAAACCCGAGTCCCGTAAATATTTTTAACTTTGACTAATAGTCATTTTCTACCCTTTAATTACTTAATTTCTTTTTGGTCCAAAACTATGCAACTTTGGCAACAAGTCCCTACACTACCTACATATAAAAACCCATTTTCCTACCTAACTTACACACAAAATCAAGTTAGTCAAAAATTTCACCCACCCCACTCTCTTCTCTCTTTTGGTCGTACACCCTAACACCAAAACACCCTCAAAAATTTTGATTTTCCCTTTGATTCATACAAAACTAAAACAAGACCACCTCTTATAATTCAAAGGTGATCATATCTATGTAAAATTTTCCCACATGCATTCATTTATTTTTATTTTCAAATTTTGAGGAAGAACATCATGTTTGATCCATTTTTGTAGTTGTAGTATTGTGTTATTATTATTATATTTGAAATTTTGTTGTTGCATGTATAAAAATTTTTACTTGATTTTATTAGATTGATCATGCAATGGTGTTAGGAGTTAGATAAATGTGTTATGATGATATTAGGGTAATATTAGAAGTATAAAATTGGTTGAAATGGGTCAAAATGTTGATTTGGTATGATTTTTAGATGACCATTTTAGACCAGTAGGTAAAAGGCTATTTTTGGGTTACTTACTGTATGAATCTTGTTAAACTAAAAAGATAGGGTCGTAGAGAATTTCGTTAGCTTTGATTTAATATAAAGTAGGACTTCCAACTCTAAACGAGTGCGAAGTAACAATAATTTTAGTATTCGTGTACCGGGAGACGGGTATCGGCACAATCCGAAAATTGTTGTCGATATGCGGATCGAATTTCCGGGACTATAATCAAGGACTGATGTTGAAGTCTAAACCGCAGGTCATGAGTCTATTTTCAAACCCGAGTGTCGGTTTTATAAATGGAGTTGTTTAGATATGTCAAAATGGTTTTACGAGTTGAAGGCGTAAATCTGTCCGGTTCTTATAACACGAAGGTGTGTCGGGCAGAAGGTCTTAGAAGTAATAGTTTTGAATGAAATTTAAACTGAGTCTTATTCATATTATATGTGAGTTTGTGACCAAGTTTCGTCGAAAACGGAATAGTTTAAGTAAGGTAAATGAGCTTGTACTTACGGTAAGTACCGGCAGATTTTTATCGATGATAAAGTCTAATAAAGTTAACATGTAAAAGGGTATATAAGAACACTTGTACTATTATTATTTTTGGTATTGTCATGGTTTTATAACTCTGAGTTTTTGTATCATTTAAGTATTATTTATACATGAGTCATTTATTAACGAACGCGCCTTATTTGGTAGGTTGCGCTCTTCGTGTTTAACGGGCATCACTTATCGTCGACGATCGTCATATTACTACTATTGTACCAAGGTGAGTCTATAGCCTCGCTTTTATACTATCTTGTAAAGATTTTTAAAACCCGCGAGGGGGATAACATGCTTGTTTTTAAAATAGAACACAAGGGACCCAATTGTATGCTAGATGAACGTTATTTACATAAGTTTGCTTCTAGCCTTAAAAGACCCATTGAATCATGAATTGTTAATCGAATGAACGCTAATACTATGGATAGATCTATCGGGGTGACGCCCAGTCCGGTCGCGACTAGCTATCGCGTAGTGTTGTGATACACTAGTAATGAAACATCGGATGCAATTGTATAAGAGAAATAACGCACTTGGCTAGGTGTGTTAGGCTGAAATAATATATGTTAACGTTCAATGTCATTAGACTTATGTAATAACAACGATGATTATGTCTGATCCACATGATTGTCAACCATTGAAGGTTTATCCAGAATACTTGTGATCGTTTATTAAATTTAAACTCTATAGATTCACTCAGCATTTTTGTTGACTTTATAGCATGTTTTATCTCAGGTCCATGAAGAAGGCACTTAGGGAACGCGGTTTCGTGTAGCTTGCAAGTTTGAAATGTTTTGGCCCGCTTTTCTAAACTATGTCCATTCAAAGAAACTTTTGTTGTTTGTTATGTTGTGTAAACATAAAACTATTTGGGACCGTGTGTGAACTGTTTTACCTTTAACTAATGAATGGATGTACGTTTTATTAAAACAAATCGTTTTTGAGGTGTTTTCTATGATATTGAGATTGAACCATAATAGTAACACCCAATGACCCTTCCGCTGCTATGACCCGAAATTGGGGGTGTTACACAACACAAGATAGCAAAGGAACTATTGGATCGTTTGACGGTTTTACTACAAGGGACTTCATTATCTAAGCAAGAGAGAGAGTGTCAACTTTATGGTTTGTTTGATAGGTTCACATACACTCCAGCGGAAACTCTTCATGACTACTATGGGAGATTCACTACATTGATGAACGATTTAAACACTTACAATCTTACGATTGCTCAATTTCAGATCAACACCAAGTTCCTGAATATGTTGCCTCCTGAGTGGAGCCACTATGTCACTAATGTTAAATTAGTAAGGGATTTGCACAAGTCAAATCTAGATCAACTTTATGCTTTCTTGCAACAACACGAGAAGCATGTGCTCAAGACACGTATGTCTCAAGGATCTTACCATGAAACATTGGCATTAATGGCAAATCAACCAATGTTGTCAGATCATAATATCTCTCATGCTATGGGACAACAATTTTCTTATCAGCCCCTGTACCAAACCCCAACTTATCCACAGTATTCGATGTTACCACAACCACCTATATCACATCAACAATATCAGCTACCAGCACCATCATCACAAAGAGACTCACATCTATCACCATATGCTCAACAACTATACTCTTCTTATCAACCACCTACAAATCCTGCTATCACATACCAGCAACCAGAAGTTCTTCAACCCAACTATTCACAACATGTCAGTACTCCCTCAAGTGTTTATGCAGCTCCACCAGCACCAGTTCTGTACTGTGACGATGATGTCCCAATTCCTGAGTTCAAACAATGGGATAATCATACTGACGTGCTAGCACAAATGTCTTCCTACATCACTCAAACATTGAACAAACGAAGTTACAGAGGACCATCTCCAATAAATAATCAGTTGAGAACTTCTTCTAACTCTCGTCAACAAGATATAATGCAAGACAGTAGGGTCATGGTTCAACCACTTCAGGGGAGACCAAGTTCATCAAATACCGGTGCACGCCCATATAACACTACTCCAAGGGGAAATACTAGTGGGAAGGTGAAGATGATAATCTGCTATAACCGCAAAGGGGAAGGACATATGGCCAGGGAGTGTAAGCAACCAAAAAGGAGAAGGGATGCTTTGTGGTTTGAGGAGAAGGTCATGTTGGTCAAAGCTCAAGAAAATGGTCGTGAGTTAGATGAAGAGGAGTTATCATTTCTTCCGGATCTAGGAGTTACGGACAATGAGGGACTCACAACGGCTTTCACTCAAAATGCAGCTATCAGGCAGATGATCTCGATGCATATGACTCAGACTGTGATGACTTCAACACCGCCAAGGCAGCTCTTATGGAAAATCTCTCGCTTTATGGGTCTGACCAAATCTTTGAGGTACCAAGTACTACCAATTATACTAGTATTGTACCTTATCAAGTTGGGCAAGCATCTTAGTATCCGGAAGAGCCTTCGATGGTTAGTAATTCAAACGAGGAGACAAACATTGATAGAATTATCAATGCAAGTCCCTAGACTTTGGGTGAAACACAACCGGGAGCTATTACGAATACAAATTCTCCTGCTCAACAAGATTTGGTAATGGTTTCGGCTTCTATGCTTGGCCAAATGAATACTGCAGTTCTTGAAACCCTAAGTGTTAATCAGACCTTATCTGCCGAGGTTGCTTAGTACAAGGAAAATATTCAAACCTTAGAATTAACTCCATCAACCAATACCTTAACTAATCCTGAGTTTGATGAGTTTAGGAAGGTTCAAATGGATCATTTACTTGAGATTTAATTTTTAAGAGCAAATCTTTTAAAAGAAATTAAAGAAAAAGAGTCAGTCGTCACTAATTTTCAAAAACTGAGAACGGATTTCGAAATTCTCGAGTCTAAAAAGGTTGAACGAAAATTAATGCGTCTAACCAAATTAAAAACAATGAAAATTTTCTTTTGAAACAATACTCCGCTTCACACTTAGTACATTTGTTTGATTTATCTTATAAGGAATTTACCTTATCGCGTCTAACAGACCTGCCACCTAACCCGGGTTATGCATAGCAAGCTTTTATTAGCAACCCAAGACTTTATGATGAAACCAAGTTAGGATTGGTCTTAGATCCGATTGTTATTCCGGATGACCCCGAGTATATTTCACTAGTTAAAGAGAATCAGTCACAAATGCTTTTGAAACATCCTAAGTTTGATTATGATAAACTTAACCAAGAGTATGCAAGGATGGATCTTAGAACTCCTTTTAACATACAAAGGGAATTTACCAAATCACCAACTTCCGTGTCTACTAAAGAAAACCTTAGTACGTTTCCTACACTTGTCAATTCGGATGAACCTAAGGAAATTCCAAAGGTTCTTCCACCTGTTAGTAAAGTATTGTTAAGCTTGAAAGAGATTCAACAATACTTTACCAGGTTTGACAAGGTCATTAAGGAATGTACGACTCCAACGGCTCAAACCGACGTAGAATGGGCTTTCGAACACATGAAAGCGGTGTTTGAGGCTGAGATCGTTCCGTTTGTAAACAATCTTAAAAATGGTTTTGTGTCTCTTGGTGTCAATCTCAACTTTGAAATGAAAGAAGTTCAAAAAGTTTTTCATGAAATGGATGATGCTTATGAGCAACATTTAATTGAGAAAGAAAAGATTTTATCTGAATATGACCAATTCTTGGAACAAGTGGCGTCTCTTGATGTGATGAATGTGGTGACTATTAGTTGTGCTAATGAGATTGTTGGGAATAAAATGAGCTAAGTCACTGGGACGCTAACAAGAGTAACTTAGACTCTGACAAGAGTAAACGAGGCGTTGACAGATGAGCACTGAGAAGAAATATTCAAGCGCTGACAAGAAGATGTTCAACCACTGATAGGAATACTTAGTCAACACGTTTTATATTTGAAGTAAAGATATGATCAATATTGTATTTTCTATAATTATCTTTACCTAGAATAGTTGATAGGTAAACCTTTGTACACGACTCCTTGTGTTATAAAAGGAGGTCGTATGGTTCATAGTTAGATATCAATTTTAATAAGTTTTCACAAGTTTTACAACTTTCATTGTACGCAAGTTTCATTATTAATCAAGAGTGAAAGTTTGTTTTACTTTGTTTGTTTGTTCTTTGTTCTAAGTGTTAATTCCGCATAACACTTAGATTGTTAAATACAACAAAGTTTCTCTAAGTGTTAATATTGATTTAATCTCGTTTAACACAAAGCTAATCGATCTAAGTTTGGGATCAACAAGTGGTATCAGAGCTTGTTGAGGAACTTTGATCTAAAAGAACAGTAAACCCTAAAATCACCAGAAACCTTAAAACCAAACAAGATGTCTACCACAGAATCTTCATCCTCATCAAATTACAACCTCAAAATCCTTATGCTCGACCTTGACAACTTTGAACAATAGAAGTTCAATTTTGAACAATATCTTCAAGTTCATGACCATACTCTTCGGGAAGTTATTGAATATGGCAATCAATTCGATAAAGCATCTAGGATTAGTGCTGCAATTGTAGCAAGAACCACAGCTGGTTCGACTGCTGCAGATCATGCTAAAAGACCTAAAGATGGAAGAGCTATTTCAACTGCTGATATAGCCTTGAGAAGGAATGACATGAAGACGTTGAACATTATTAAACTCTCCTTGGGTCCAAAGAATCAACACAAATACAGAAGTTTTAATTCTGTTAAAATCTTTGGTCAGCTCTTCAAGTTACATTGATACAACAAAAGAAAGGAAGAAGCAACTTTTGAGTGAATATGTTGTGTTTAAGGCTCATCCCAATGAGAAGCTAAGTGAGGTGACAAGTAGGCTTCTAGACATCACTAGCAAGTTGTCTTTTATGGGAACAGAACATGATGATGTTGATATCATTGCTACATTCCTTAGAAGTCTTGGTGATGCATGGAAAATTGAAGCCAGATTAACCACTGCCACCAATGCCCATAAGAGTGCTTCCTTTGATGATGTCTATAATAAGCTAAAGATCATGGAGAATGAGACCTTACTTGAACATGGAAAGAATTCAACATCTGGAAACATGGCTTTCATCTCACATAGTGAATCTCAAACCATTGAAAGAGACTCATATGTACATCCTGTTACTGGATCAACTTTTGTCAGTGGTGGATCAACCTTTGTCAGCGGCTCGAATTTTGATGCTGACACATACAATGTTGGCTCATCAAGTCTTAAACATGCTGGTATTGATTTGAATACATTATGTGCATACATTGCTGCATTACCTAATGTTTCCTTAGTTACCTATGAGGATCTTGAATAAATCAGTGATGAGAATCTGGAAGAGATGGATATCAAGTGGAATAGGGTACTTGCAAGCATAAGGGCTAACAGATGGAACAGGAAATTTGGAAGAAAGATGACTTTTAATGCTAAAGACACAGTTGGATTTGATAAATCCAAGGTTGAGTGTTATAACTGCCATAGGATGGGACACTTCATGAGGGAGTGCAGATCTCCAAGAACATCTGATGCTGGAAAAATCCAAGCCAAATCATCAAGGTTAAAGATGCTAAGCCAAAGGCTATGGTCGCCATGCAAGATATTGATGGTGTTGGATGGGACTGGATCTTTATGGCAAAGTATGTGGTAGAGAATCAAGCCTTGATTGCTGAGAAGGAAGAAGAAGAGCATGTTCAGTTTGCTCTCATGGCCAACTCCTCATCTTTATCAGATAATGAGGTATATAATGATCCTTTTTGTAGTAAAGGGTGCAGATTAAACACTGAAAAACTTAGAAAAGAAAATTTAAAGTTAAAATCAGATGGTATATATATAAGCACTAGACTTGCAAACTATCGAATGGCTCTTGCACAATCTGAAGGGACGATAGAAGAATATAAGAAAATGGAATTTGACCTAAAAGATCAAATTAATGTTTTGACTAGGGATCTTAAAGTTAGTAATGAACATAGGGATACTCTAATGAAATCTAGAGCAGATGTGCAACTTAAGTTAGATGAAGCCATTAAGGATAAAGAAATTTAGGGCTTAAAATTAAAAAGTTTGATAAAGCTAGTCAAACCTTAGAAAAGTGTGTCAGTGAACAAAAAGACCCTAGGGACAAGTCTGGGATTGGGATGAATGAATATATTGTTGTTCCACCACCTGCTAGAAACTTCTATGGTGTTCAGAGAAAGGATCTCTCTTGGACTGGTATTCCAGAACTCCAAGAAGAGGAATTTATTCCTCCACCTAGAGTGCTTTCCCCAGTTGAGGAATATCAACAAAAGGTGACTGATCTTGAACAATGGAAAACAGCCAACCCTTTTCTTTTTGTTAAGGGTGGAATGCTTAGTGAGAGTCCATTTGTACCTTCACCCATTATTGTGACCAACCCCACGACTGGAAAAACCATTCACCTGGGCTCACCAGTTAAGAGAAAACCTAGTGTTAAATATGCTGAAATGTATAGAAAACCTAGGTCACCCCAAAGCCAAGCTAGTGTTAATGGGACGGGGTTCTTTCAATCAAGACCTGAAGTTATGTCTAGAAAGGCTTGTTTCACATGAGGAAGTTTTTCTCATTTGGCCTATAAGTATGTCAGTGGCTCTAAATCCACCACTGACAATAGGTCAACCATGGTCAAAACTATACCTTTTGCCCAATCAAGTCCACAGGCCATTAGACCAACTCCCTTCTTTTCTCAACGGACTAATACTCATGGACAAAGGCCCTTTCAAAAGACCAACACTTGGTCTAACAAACAATAGGTTCCTGTAGCAAACCCCAATTTAGACGGTGATAGGAACAAATTCAGCACTGACAGGAACAAATTCAACGCTGACAGGAACAAATTAAATGCTGACAGCTCTAAGTTTGGTATAAAAATGCCACAACTAGCTGCTGTTAGATCTTGTGTTAGACCAAGTAACAATAGGTATTTACAACCTAAGGGAAAGGGGTCTAAAGATTCATGTAGTTTAACATGGAGACCTAAACAAGACCAAAACCCTAGTTCAGATGGAATTTCTATGGCCTGCAACAAATTTAATTATCTTTCAAAGGTCATTACTAAAATAATCGGGGTAAATTGGGTGTTCAGGCCACAAGGGGATGAACAAGGGGTTGTTACAAGGAATAAATTAGTTCTTGTTGAACAACCACATGAATCCAAGTCTGCACAGGCTTGGGTTCCCAAAGAAAACTAATTTGTTTTCTTTATGTGCAAGGCATTCAAAAGCAGGTCAATGATCATGGATATTGGGACAGTGGATGCTCTAGGCACATGACAGGGAAGGAAGATTATTTGACAGATTTTATCCCCATTAAAGATAGTGACAAAGTGTACTTTGGTGGAGGTTATGGAAATATATCTGGCAAAGGCACTCTTATCACCAACAACTTACGTTTTGAAAACGTCTTTCTGGTAAAGGAACTTGATTATAACTTGTTTAGTGTGTCACAAGTTTGTGACAACAAAAATAAAGTTCTTTTTACTGATACTGAATGCTTGGTGTTGAGTAAGGATTTTAAGATTCCTGATGAGAAGTTCATTGAATATAGAATACCTAGGCATAAGGACATTTATAATGTTAATCTAAAAGGGATTAAGATAAACAAAAATCTTTCATGTCTTTATGCCAAAGCATCAGTTGATGAAAGTAATCTATGGCACAGAAGGTTATGGCACATTAATTTTAAGAACATTAATAGACTTGTGATACATGATCTTGTTGATGGTTTGCCTTCAAAGGCTTTTCACAATGATCACTCTTGTATTGCATGCCTTAAAGGCAAACAGCATAAGGTCTCCTTTAAGTCTAAAAGTATACACTCTAGTTCTAAACCACTCCACTTGATACACATGGACTTATTTGGCCCAACCAATATAGAAAGCCTAACTGGTAAATCTTACTGTTTTGTTATCACTGATGATTATTCTAGGTTTACTTGGTCTTTCTTTTTGGCTTTAAAGAGTGATACTGCTAAGACTTTAATTAACTTCATCACACAGATTGAGAAGAAACAGGTAATAAGTTTAAAATTCTTAGAAGTGACAATGGTGGTGAGTTTAGGATAAATATTCTAGATGCCTTTTGTGTCAATAAGGGAATTTCTAGGGAGTTTAGCATAGCTAGAACTCCACAGCAGAATGGTGTAGTTGAAAAAAGAATAGTACTCTAATAGAAGCAGCTAGGACCATGTTAGCAGATGCTAAGTTTCCCATTGCTTTTTGGGTTGAGGCTGTGAACACGGCTTGCTATGTTCAAAATAGAGCCTTGGTCAACAAAATCCACAATAAGACACCTTATGAGCTATTTTGGAACAGGAATCCTAATATAGACTTTCTTAAACCCTTTGGATGTCATGTAGTGATACTAGATACTAGTGATGCCTTAGGAAAATTTAATGCAAAAGGTGATGAAGGATATTTTGTGGGTTATTCTATAAAGAGCAGAGGGTACATTGTTTACAACAAGAAGGAAAAACACATTCTTGAAAAGGTGCATGTTAGGTTTTTAGAAAGTAAGCCCAATGATCCTGAAAATGGACCAGATTGGTTATTTGATTTAGAACCATTATCTAGGTCCTTGAATTATATGCCTGTTACTAATCCAGACATTGTGGAGAAGGATTCAAATGTTTTGGAAGAACCTATTGTTGAAATTTCAGGTATACAGGTTGCTAAAGAAGAAGGATCACATGCAGTTGAGCCCACTCTCATATTTGATTATGTTACCATACCTATATGGACTGATGGGTTTGTGAAAGCATCTGTTGCTGCTGCTGGAAAGGAGGAAGAAAGGCCACAAGAAAAACCAGTTGATGAATTCATGCATGCATCTTCAGACGCTGACAAAGCTAATTCAAACGCTGACACGTTGAATTCAGACGCTGACAGTCCATTTGGGAATTTATTCTCTTCCTCCAACAGAAATATTGTTGAACATGTTGAAGATCCCATACTCAATCAAGAGGTCAATTCAAGTGAGGTGGGAGTGGCAATGAAGATTATATTGGCAACATGGAATCTGTTATACAAGATATTCACTATTTGCGGGAGGAATACTTACAAAGGTGGCCAAAGATCATCCTCCTTCCCAAATAATTGGTGATATTCAGACTCCTGTTCAAACAAGGAGAACTCATCAGACTCAAGGTGGTTTCATTGCCAATATTCACAAGAAGGAATATACCCCTCTTGTGCAAGCATGTTTATTTGCCTGTTTTCTGTCACAAAAGGAACCCAAGAAGATTTTTGAAGCTCTTAAAGAACCAAACTGGGTTGAAGCAATGCAGGATAAGCTTCACCAGTTTGTAATTCAAGATGTGTGGGAGCTTGTGGACTGTCCAAGGTAGTGTCATCTTCATGCTGTCAAAAGGATTTTTAAATACCGTAGGTGCTATCCTACCTTGGGATTATGGTATCCTAAAGATTCTCTATTGGAGCTTATTGGCTATTCAGACAGTGATTATGGAGGTGATAAGTTTGACATGAAATTCACAACTGGTGGATGCCAATTTCTTGGGAGTAGACTCATATCTTGGCAATGCAAGAAACAAACGGTGGTGGCAAATTCTAAAACTGAAGCAGAATATGTGGCTGCAGCTGCTTGTTGTGGACAAGTTCTATGGACACAAAACTAGCTGTTGGATTATGGGTATAATTTTATGCATACCAAGATATTTGTAGATAATAACAGTACATTATGCATTATTAAGAATCCTGTACATCATTCTAAAACAAAACACATAGAAATTAGGCATCATTTTATAAGAGAATGTTTTGAAAAAGGTTTAATACATCCAGATAGGATAGACACAGAAGAAAGTGTGGCTGATCTTTTAACTAAACCTTTTGATGTGGGGAGGTTTTAGTACTTGGTAACAAGTATTGGAATGATCAATCTCACCTAAATGTGTTTTTGAAATCATTATATAGTATGTACAGGATGTGCACTGTTATTTTTCTTTGTAAAGTATTAGGTTTTCCACTTTTTTTTTCTAACGCTGACAAAGGTTATTTGAACGCTGACAAGTGTTAAAATGGCCGCTGACAGCAATATGTTAGCTTTGTGGTTTTTGATCTAATCATGCAGGCATTATGAACATTGTACAAATGGATACAGAGTTGCTTATGGATCTTTGGAGCTTACTAGGAATGTGTTAAAGCTTATGGATGATGGTTGGAATGTTTACATTCCTATCTTGACATAAATTTTTATTACATACTATTTATTTGGCAACTTTGTATATCATGATTAAAGGGGAGGTTTAGGAAACCTTTAGGATTTTGGGTATTCTTAGACTACTCTTATCACAATTCTAGATTGTGTCCACTGGTGAGTAAAAATTAGTTTTTCTAGTTCTTGAGGCATTGTAGCATGCAAAGTTGTTATATTGTGCATGTTGCCAAGACGTTTTGGCCTAGAATTGGGATTGGTCGGTTGGGAGACTTGGTGAACATTTTACTTGGGCTTACCAGGGAATTTACAAAGAGTTTATATGAGATTACTTCATTGTTAAGAACTTTGGTTAGCAAGGGACACTTGGGGACAATTATGTCTATCTTGCTTATGCAAGTGTGCATGATTGGACAGTGCTTGCCACCCTATAGTCATTTTCATTCTAAGAGTTATCTTCACTAGGGTAAACTTCTTTGTTAAGGTGTTTTTGTTTTTAATTATTTTTATTTTTGGCCACTGACATGATTTCTTTCCAAACGCTGATAAGACCAATTTAAACGCTGACATGGCAAAACTTCAACACTGACAAGAATATAGCCGTTACACGCTGATGTTTACTTTTTGACCGTTGAAAAAATTGGGTCCCATCCAGTTGTTATTTTTGACGATATTTTTTGCCGTAATTTTAGCAAGTTGGTAACTTTTAATTAATAAATGAGATAAGTTATATATTTTTCAAGATTGTGATGATTACTTTTTGAATGTAACTGCCTCATCTTTCAACCAATAGTGTTCTAATACCTCTCCCATAAATTTGGATTATTTCTTTCAAACAGGGTAGCTACTATTACTTGTCTACTAAAATTCTCAAAACGCTCATACCTCCATTGTTAACATATCACAGTTTTCTCAAACACATTCTAAATGGCACCAAAGTTTAAACCTGCTGGTGTGGAATTGGGGTTCAGAAGCCAACACAACATGGTGGCTTATTTGGAAGAAGATACTACTTTGCACCCCCAATACACTCAGTTGATTGGGTATTTGCAGGCTTCTCCTCTAAGGTGTGCGCTTTCTCATACTACACTTGTCCCTATCACACACATCAAGCAGTTTTGGAACATTATTAGTTCCAGAACCATTGATGGAGTGATTACATTGGTTGCTACTGTTCATGGGGTTTAATGGGTTGTTACTGAAGCTTTAATTCGTCAGGCATTACGCCTTGATGATGTTGATGGTATAACATCCCTTCCCCTAGCAGAGATAGAGCAAGGGCTTCGAGGCTTGGGTTATGCTTTCCCCCAGTTGGGGTTATAAACAAATATACTAAACAACAATTTCCCCCAGCTTGGAAGTACCTTATACATGTCATCCTACAATGTTTGAGTCCCAAATGCTCTTCTTTCAATGAAATCAATCGAACTATTGGTTGTGCTCTTGTTTGTATTGCAAATGGGCAAAAGTTTAATTTTTCTAAAATGATTTTTGATGGAATGTGTCACAGTAAGGGTAACAAGATGACTCTTGCTTACCCAAGGTTTTTACAAATGGTTTTTGATGAACAAAGATATCATAGGGACCATGATGAATTTTATGACATCCCTATGCAAAAGAAAACTATTTTTGGTAACATGAACACCCCACCTTTTAGAGACCTACCCCTCACCCCAGCCATGCTAGCTATCATTGAGGCAGTTGCACAACCTCAACTACAACAAGACCCTCTACCAGAACAACCTCCATCACCCCAACACATAGACCTTGACCCTCAACCCTCAAGAGCTGACACTCACACTATAGGCGCTGACAAAGACAACCCAAATGTTGACACCAATATTCCACAAATCCAAACAGGCCCTCACAACTAAACAGACCCCCATTCCACTTCAGAACCTCATGACTATAGGTTTGAGAAACGCCAAAGGACTACTGGAGTGTTCTCCTCTAGTGGTCCTAGCCATGTAGCAGAGAGAACCACCACCACACATGTGGTTGGTGAAATGGGCGGGGCTGGGACTATTGACACTGGCTTAGAAGCAGGTCAAGACAGTCCCAACATCATTAAGACCACATCCATGCCCGATGAATCTCTTTTGGGGGGTAAAGTCCCCATGATAGAGGAGGGTAGACTGGAACCTTTATCAGAAATAGAATTGACGGCGGTTTGCATGCGCTTGCAAAAGCAAAATATAGACCTTGTACAAGTTGTCACAGGTCAAGGCCTTGAACTCAAGTCATTGAGGGAGAGGATAGTTACTTTGGAGGTTGCCAATACTACAAGAAGGCAAGAGGATTCTTCCAAAGGGGAGGATGAACAGGTACATGTGAGTGAAAAGGGCTCACAAGAAGGTGGTTTGTATGGGAGTGTGGAGATAGCTAAGGCTTTGACAATCTTGAAGGAGAATCCAGCTATTGATGTTTCTTTGATTACTCCCAAGAAGCTTTCTTTTGTAGACATGATACAACAAGTTACAGAGTCAGCCGCTGACATTCAGAATTTGAGCGCTGACAAGAGCAACTCATACGCTGACAGACTTGCAGGTATGATTGGTGTATGCCAACCACCAGTTATCATCAAGGATATTTCTACACAGGTACCATCAATCACTTTACCTACTATTGAAGATTTGGATAAGGGTAAAGGGATTATGGAAGAGGTTCAAGTACCTAAGGATGCAGATCATGTACATTTTGATTCTGTTTTGGCTACACACCTTGAGTAACAGGATAAGTTAGAGACTACCATTGAGAGGGTTAAAGATGGTAGTGATTATGAGAGTTCTGGTTCTAGTGTTATGATTATTGAAGAACCAGAAAGGTTGGAGTATGGGGAGGATGGGTTAGCTAGGGAAAAGCTTAGAGAGTTGAAGATGAAAGTAGATTTTGATATGCCTGAAGTTATGGATATGTATTTTGCATGGGTATCTTCAATTACAGAGAATCCAGACATGTCACTTACTGGGCAAATTTAGGTTTTGGATATTTTGCTGAGAGTTCAAGAGGATTGCAAGGTGATCTTGAAGCATAAGGCTAGCAAGGTACTTTCTGAGCTCAAAAGGGATAGAAGAGAGCTCTATTATATTCTTCTTAGGTGTCATCAAGGTGGATGGACCTATGTGAGATTGAAGAGGTTGTCCTTTGAAGAGTTGGAGTTTCATCCATATCCTATTTGGGAACGTGTTTGTGAGGCAAACACTATCAGACTTCTTTCTAATGAAAGGAAAGAGGAAATTGAAAAAACATGCAGATCAAGAGAGCTTCTATTGTGCCAAGACCAGTGAAGAAGGGAATTCCCATTGAATTTCTAGTACTTGATAGATTGAATCCAAGTGAAGATGTGATAAGAAAGAGTATAAAGCTTTCACCTTTGGAGGCTTCAGATGTTGCAGAAGTATTACCTTTGGATTTCAGAAACCCAATAATCAAGTATGAAGAAGATGCAAGTGGTTTCTGGGTGATCACTAGATATGGTGACAAGGTACATAATTTTACCTCTTTGATCTCATTGTTTGCAAGTATGGATAGAGAAGACTTGGTAGATTTGTGGAAGTTGATGAAGATCAAGTATGATGCTAAAGAGCCTTCTTCAGCAAATGGAATAAAGATTTGGACAACATTCAAGAGAATGATTGCTCCAGATGAAGCTGATCCAATATGGATGGATCTGGATGATATTAGTGGTTTGAAGTGGCGTCTACATTCAGCTGATGGTGTATATGTGACATCTGCGATTTTGAGGTTCGTCGCTTAGTTTTGTTTTATGCAAGTTACGTGTGTTTAAGTTTTTATGTGCTAATTGGTGTGTATAGATTGTGGTTTGGATATCGTTTCGGGTACGGGGTACCTTGTGAGTGAAACAATGTGTGATGATTTCATGTTCATGAGCTCACAATGTAGTGACTGTGAAATGAGATGGTGTTGTTTAGTGGATTTACGTATACGTATATGTATTATAGAAAATCGTATTTTTACGGTTTAGGGTTTGGCATTTAGGGGTCTCGAAAGAGGTATTTTGTGACAACCGTGGTTTTGAGGTTCGTCACTTGGTCTTACTTTTAGGTTATTTTATGTGTGACTACTTGATTTTTGTGCTTACGTGTTTATTTTGTGTGAACGAGGTTGGTGTGATTATCGTTTATGAGTATAGAGTACTCATAAGTAAATCGAGGAACGGTTAATTCATGTTCATGAGATCACAAGTGGTGACTATGAAATGAAAATGGTGAAATTGTGGTGTTTACGTATACGTATAAGTATTATAGTAATAGTATTTTTTTAGGATTTACGGTTTAGCATTTAGAGGTCTCGGGTGAGGTAATTATCCATATGAATATTTTTCGGGATGGTTTTAAGTCATTTAGGACTTAAATATAAAGTTTATTTCAAAATTTGAGATTTTTATAAAAGTGTATATTTTACGTCTTTTACGGTAAAACACGTAAATTTGACTAGTTTTACGGTTTTGAGGTTTTGGAAGTTTTAGGAGCTGAAATAAATTAAGGAAAATTAAAGTAATATTAATAACATAATATTAAATAATAAAAAAAAACGAATTTAGGGGTGTTTGGATCGGTTTAGACGCACCAAAGAAGAAAGAAAGAAGGGAAAATCCCAAAACAGGCCCAATGGACTTGTAATGGGATTAGGGGGCCTTTAGGACTTAACCAAACCCAACTCATAACTATAATGATCAGGTTTTTAACCTCCATAACATCTTCTAGCCGAAAATTCATCAATGGTGGCCAATTAGGGTTCTTCAAAAATTAGGTTTTCTTCATCTTCTATTAATTCAAAGGTAAAACCTTCAAATCCCTTTTTAATTTAATTGTTTTAATGATTTCTTAATCATTCTTATGATGGATTAGGGTTAGGGTTTATATAAAATCAGTAAATTAATGATGTTATAATCATAATATGATGATCATATAATCTAGGGCTTGTATTAGATGGGGTTATGGGTAATTAATTAGTTCAATTTGTTTAAAACCCGTTTTTAAAAACTGGGCAGATTTTGAGTCAATTGTTTTGATCATATCGGGAGTTCTATAAACTCTTATTTAACGATACAAGTACCCCTGGAAAGCTATTTGAAGTTGTTTTCCAATGCAAGAAACGAGAACTAAATTGGAGGTCGGGAAGTGGGTCAAAAACAGGTTACAACAGTCGGAGGTCAAAACAGTTTTGAATTCAGCCTGTTTTCTTTTTAAGTTTTGGGTTGTTTGGGGCACTTATGGCTGCATTAGGATCTTCTCACGAACGTGAGAGATGGTTTATATATTGTAGTTAATATCTGCACTTGGGCTAAGGTGGTGGTTTAGGGTAAGATTCATTAATGGTAACAAACTTTTAGTACGTTTAAAATCAAGAAATCTGGAATGACAAAAGTAGATATATATATATCGGGGCCTTAACAGTAGCTTTAAGGTTAGGTCAAGTGGGAGGTGTTATCCAACATATGTAAGGGTATGAATATTCCTTTTACAGAAACCATGGGTAGGTTTAAGTGGGCGTTTGACCTAAAGTTTTGAGACCTAAAACTGGGACTGTTTTGGGTAAAATACGAACGGGTTAGTTATTAAACTTAACCAAGTTAAGGACTTGTTAAGGAAGGGTAATGGGGTAATTAGAGCTTATTAATGAGGTAAATATGTGAGAATGGGTTAGATATCCATCATAGGTTAATGAGCCATCTTAGTGATTGGTTCGTTTATTGATTTCGTGTTTTTGGTTTGTTAGCTTGTTGCTAGTGCAAGGACGTGTGAAGGAGCTATCAGGTGAGTGTTCATAGTCCCATGTTTATTTTTGTTTTTGACTTCCAGATGGGATGGAAGAGACACTGTGTTGAGTTATTTTCTAAATTTATGTTGTGAATGTTTTTGTGATTTGAGATGGACTTGTGTGTACATTATGTGATTAACTGCTATGTGATTTTTGATTGTGTGTGATTTGGATTGGGGGACACGTGCCGTCTCAGTTATTGTGGTTTGAAAAGGTAGTGGCCTTGTGGTTTGACAAGGTAGTGGCCTTGTGGTTTGACAAGGTAGTGGCCTTGTGGTTTGACAAGGTAGTGGCCTTGTGGTTTGCCAAGGTAGTGGCCTTGGGATAGGTACATAGTGTGATCATCTATGGTACCATGTTGTTTGGCAAGGTAGGAGCCTTGGATTTTGGTTTGGAATGATTGATCTTGAATGCTAGTTGTTAATACATAATTGTAGCACATTGTCCATATGTTCTTTTGTTGATGATTGTTATTCACAGCTTGTAACTGATTTAGCGTTGGAGTCTAAACCTATGACTCTCACCAACTTTATGTTGACGTGTTTTAGTGTCTCTTTCAGGTGATACTATGGTTAAGCATGAGAACATAAGTGGCTAGGATTCGAGAAGCTTAGGAATGCATATAGAAGGAGAATCCCCGTTTCCTTCTTAGTTTACCTTTATGTTTTTTTTTGATAAGTGATGCATGTTGGCACCTATATGTTTGATTTGTTTGTCTCGGGTAAATGGTAGTACTGTTACCTATTTACCTAGACTCCTGCATGTTGAGATATTGTCATGACATTTGTGTCGCCATTTATGACATTTCTTATTTCATTTAGTTATCTCTATAGACACGCCATGTTGTGATGATATCCATACGTCGCGCCCCATATTCCGTCATGGTGGGGTGTGACAGAATGGTATCAGAGACAATGGTTATAGAGAATTAGGTTGCCTAGTCGCGTAGCCTAGTCTATAGCTTAAGGGTCCCTGCATATAGGCGTCATAGGAGTATGTGTGCATTTTATTATAATTGATGTGTTTGAATGTAATTTATTGTGATGTTTTGACTGGTATGAATTGAACCATAGTAAGTTCATACTTAGCCACATGTTATTTTCCTTTCGAGTTGTGAGTAGTGCGGGTTTAACCATAATCGCCCACGCTAGTCATTGTCGTATTTTACTTATAATGTACATTATAGTACATAATTTTTTTTTGGGTAAAAGGGCCTAATCACCCCGGTAAAATATATAGTACATAATTTGGTACATAGTAGTTTCTATCTTTTGTTGGGTTATTTTATGTACCTGAGGGGTATTATTTTCTTTTGATGTTTAAGTCATGTTCCCTAAGAATCATGTGGTGGTTTGAGTTATTAGGAGTAGGTGAATATGAAGGACCTTATGCTATTTCCACTCTTATGGGCGACATGACTTATAACTGATTATGTTTTCGTTTTGGATTTAGTCTAGGCTGTTTTAGCTAGACTATGGATTTCTGTATTCCAAGAGTTTTATTATGTTATTTTATAGATGGAGTTTTGGACCTTATTGGTTATGTGGTTATGAGCTTATGTGAGTAGATAGATTTATGTGTTATATGTTGTATTGATTCTTATAAGTGCCATCATAGGAGGGAGTGCATTGGGGAAAGGGTAATTGTATAAGTATGGTGGCCAACATAGTTATACAAGTACCACAACTTCAATGGGTTCTCAAGTATGGTTGCATGAAAGAGGGTTAGTACATGCTTGTATATGATGAGATGTAGAATTTGGGTATACGTATTATATATGGATTTATGTAATGGCTGCCTATGATATGGCTATTGTTGTTTTTGTGTTTTATGTTTTGGGTTATAGTTGTGGTGTGTGATTATGGGGTCACATGATATGGTTTGGTTTTGGAGGTGGGCATTATGCCTTGTTGTGGCACGGTGAGATGGTGATTAGTCGTGTGGAAAAACGAGTGTATGACGTGATTGGTTGATCCGACATGTATGGTAACGAGTATGTTTTGGGTGATTTGATAGGTATATATATGCGGATGTATATATACTACTATGTGTTAAGTTATGGTATATGGTCGTTCACTAGTTATTATAACTTGAACGTACCTTGTGTTTGTTCGTGTTTTATGGTGCTGGAGTTGATGGAGTTTCAACAACGTTTCGAATTTTTTGAACTGTGTCTTGTAGCGTATTCTTTGAGTTCATATTTCACGTGTACGTTTTAAAATGTTGTTCTGGGTTTTAAGTCTGTTGAAATAAATGGAGATTTCTTTTGGGATAATGAAATCTTTTGGGTTGAGTCTTACATTTCTTTTGGTTGGTATATGGAAAAAGGTGGGACTTGGAAATCTACCATAGAGTTAGATAGTTGGTTGTATTCGGTAAAATAAGGGTAAGGTGTTGGAGTCACGTTTGAAACAAGATGTAACATAAGTTTTTTTTTATCAACACTTATTTATTTCAAATTCTAAAAGACTTTCATTAAAATAAAGCGAAGTAAAATTTCTTTCTACTTACATAGTTTATATAATCGGATTTAACTGATTTATGCCATTTATAGTTATTGATACAAGGTTAAAAGGAGTTTATGAATATTTCACATACAATTATATCTTTCATTGAAAAGGATTGCATTGATCACTAAGTATATTCTTTAGTTTTTAAAACAACTAGCATAAAATTGTTTTGGTCAAAACGTATTCGTTTTTAAAGCTTTTTGGGTGATTCAAAAGCCTAAAATTATGTACTCGGAACGTACTTTTCAAATATTCAGAATGTATAGTCATGGGAGGTCAGTGGACTGGTCGGAATTGTTGTACAAGTGTCGGGTTCAAGGTTGAGTTTGAATAGTAGTTTTATTTTTATGATTTGGGATGCACGGGATACCTAGTCTTTGAGTTGAGTTTTGAGATCGTCTAGAAGGTTGTTTGTAAATGGTTTGAGTCACATAGATGTGGGGAGGTAAGGAAAAAAAAAATTTAAAAATATATATATATATATTCTTTTGGAAAGTCGATCTTTTGCACGGTTTAAATAATATGTCGCGGGGCGTAATATGTTTTGGTTTCCATTGGGTGTTTCTTGGATTATTTTTCGTTGTCATGGGTCATTTGGAATTGATACATGTTTTGGGTTTGAGTTTTCTTTGGAGTCTCGTGGTTTTTGATTTGTTTTAAATTGGTGCACGTGAAATGTCGTTAGTTATCCGTGGGTTTAATTCGTCGATCGTATCTGGTGTATTCAGGATGTAGTTTTCGTTTTGTATGGTTTAGGAGCGTTGAGGTAGAACCATGAATAGAGCAAGTAGGAGAAGTAAGAGGAGTTGTAGTTAGTGTCATCCAAGGCAAATCGTTGATGGAGTGAATTAAGAACAAGAGCTGTTAGAAATTGCAAGGAATTTATTCGTATTGCCGCTAAGAGAGGGTGTGAGGAGGACATAGTTGAAATTGCTAAGGATGTTGTATGAACGCTTTGGGTTTACGGTTATGCATTTGGCTTCGCCAAAGCACTAGCGGTTTTCATGGAGTCAATGAACCGAGTGTGCATGAACGTCTATAAACGAGTTGTCATCGGGAGCATCGACGACATCTTGATCTACTCAAATCTTAGAAGGAGGATGAGGCGAATTATGTATTGGTTTTGGAGTTGTTAGTAAAGGGAATGAAACGTGAGATTTTTAAGTGTGAGTTTTAGGATCTAGTTGGCCAGGACTAGTAGTCAGAGATGATGGCATATCGTGGAACCAGCAAGGGGCGAAGTGAAGAAGGACGAGGAAGCATTTTGGAGGCTGAAGAGGTGGATTGGATGATGAACAGATCTTGGCATTATCGGAAGGACTGGATGAATTCGTGAAGCATGACGATACGTGGAGCAGGGATTTGGACGCGTACGAGGACAACAAAGAAAGGCGTCGCTTATGCGTTGCAGGAACTGAAGATTTGGAAGAACTGGATAGACTTAGTTAGTGGAGCGGGACTGTTATATCTGCCTAGAATGCTAGAGGCATTTGGTGTACGAGACGTGGAGAATGATCTATACGGATCATGAACGTATCGAACACATATTCAATCATCTTGATTGAACATTTGGCAAAGGTGATGGGTGGAGTTAATTGATGAAAGAAAAATTGCAAGGCCAAGTACCATCTGGGAAAGGCAAGCATGGTCGATGAGACATGGAATAAGAAGGATGATGTGAAGCTGAGACGAACTTGAACTATAGGGATGATGTATTAGAGTGGTTGGGATGAAGGATGTGGGTTGCACGAGTTGAGTTGTCTAAAGCAGTGAACGCGTCAACATTTATGTTGCGTGGCTTGGACAATCGTAAGGAGGAAAGGGACGTAGACTATACTTCCTACATGGATAGGAGTAGTTTAGAAAGGGCGATGTAAGGACGAAGTTGGTGGAAGGGATACATAATGCGGTGGGGGATTAAGTACGATGAGAGTTGGGTGATAGTCGATAGACTGACTAATTCATCACCTATATCAAGAGGAATGAGAAGTCACGTAGTTGGGAAGTTGGAAGAATTAATGGATATGTGAAAGACCGTCATAGGTCACTTTGTAAGGAAATTGGAATTTAAAGTAGTTTGGGATACGGACTGAAGGGAGTTAATGAACGTAATTGGACATGGGTGATTGATTTAGAGGTATTTCGGAAACTCGTTAGCGATGGCTGAGTTTTCATATAATGATAGTTATCGTACTAGAAGTCGATAAATGCCATTTGAGACACGATATGAAAGGATAGGGTGAGTTGTCCTCATTGTGGACTAGAATTGGTAAAAGAGGCTACTAATGTGGTAATGGTGTTTATGGACAGAATGAGAGAAACAAGGGATGCTATGTAGAAAAGGAGGAAACCACTAGATTTAGTGACAAAGTTATGTATGGAGTTTCACCCATAGTAACGGGTGGTATGATTTGGAAAGATGTAAGTGTTGATGTAGAGTTTTGTAGGTCCATTTATGATCTTTGGGAAGATCAGACCATTAGCTTATGAGCATAGAATTACCTGGGGGGAAATGAGTTGTATACATGATACATTTCATGTATTGGGGTTGGTAAATGTTGTTTGAGGATGCATATTTGCATGTCCGGTTATTCGGGTTTTCTGCTAATAAGAGTCTTTGTTTTATCGAAGAGTCATTTGCGAGATTTATTGACTGTGAGGTCAAGAGTTTGGCAATGGGTTTATTATTTTTGGTTTGTACATGTGGTATCTTGAAACTTGAACTGAAGTTCACGTGGAAATGAGAGGAGTTCATTTAGAACAAGTACCCTCGTGTGATTTGTTGTCTGTGTGTTGATCCTAAGGAGTAAATCTCGGGACGAGATTTCTATTAGGAGGGAGTGATGTGACAACCGTGGTTTTGAGGTTCGTCACTTGGTCTTACTTTTAGGTTATTTTATGTGTGACTACTTGATTTTTGTGCTTACGTGTTTATTTTGTGTGAACGAGGTTGGTGTGATTATCGTTTATGAGTATAGAGTACTCATAAGTAAATCGAGGAACGGTTAATTCATGTTCATGAGATCACAAGTGGTGACTATGAAATGAAAATGGTGAAATTGTGGTGTTTACGTATACGTATACGTATTATAGTAATAGTATTTTTTTTAGGATTTACGGTTTAGCATTTAGAGGTCTCGGGTGAGGTAATTATCCATATGAATATTTTTCGGGATGGTTTTAAGTCATTTAGGACTTAAATATAAAGTTTATTTCAAAATTTGAGATTTATTATAAAAGTGTATATTTTACGTCTTTTACGGTAAAACGCGTAAATTTGACTAGTTTTACGGTTTTGAGGTTTTGGAAGTTTTAGGAGCTGAAAAAAATTAAGGAAAATTAAAGTAATATTAATAACATAATATTAAATAATAAAAAAAAACGAATTTAGGGGTGTTTGGGTCGGTTTAGACGCACCAAAGAAGAAAGAAAGAAGGGAAAATCCCAAAACAGGCCCAATGGACTTGTAATGGGATTAGGGGGCCTTTAGGACTTAACCAAACCCAACTCATAACTATAATAATCAGGTTTTTAACCTCCATAACATCTTCTAGCCGAAAATTCATCAATGGTGGCCAATTAGGGTTCTTCAAAAATTAGGTTTTCTTCATCTTCTATTAATTCAAAGGTAAAACCTTCAAATCCCTTTTTAATTTAATTGTTTTAATGATTTCTTAATCATTCTTATGATGGATTAGGGTTAGGGTTTATATAAAATCAGTAAATTAATGATGTTATAATCATAATATGATGATCATATAATCTAGGGCTTGTATTAGATGGGGTTATGGGTAATTAATTAGTTCAATTTGTTTAAAACCCGTTTTTAAAAACTGGGCAGATTTTGAGTCAATTGTTTTGATCATATCGGGAGTTCTATAAACTCTTATTTAACGATCCAAGTACCCCTGGAAAGCTATTTGAAGTGGTTTTCCAATGCAAGAAACGAGAACTAAATTGGAGGTCGGGAAGTGGGTCAAAAACAGGTTACAACAGTTGGAGGTCAAAACAGTTTTGAATTCAGCCTGTTTTCTTTTTAAGTTTTGGGTTGTTTGGGGCACTTATGGTTGCATTGGGATCTTCTCACGAACGTGAGAGATGGTTTATATATTGTAGTTAATATCTGCACTTGGGCTAAGGTGTTGGTTTAGGGTAAGATCCATTAATGGTAACAAACTTTTAGTACGTTTAAAATCAGAAAATCTGGAATGACAAAAGTAGATATATATATATCGGGGCCTTAACAGTAGCTTTAAGGTTAGGTCAAGTGGAAGGTGTTAGCCAACATATGTAAGGGTATGAATATTCCTTTTACAGAAACCATGGGTAGGTTTAAGTGGGCGTTTGACCTAAAGTTTTGAGACCTAAAACTGGGACTGTTTTGGGTAAAATACGAACGGGTTAGTTATTAAACTTAACCAAGTTAAGGACTTGTTAAGGAAGGGTAATGGGGTAATTAGAGCTTATTAATGAGGTAAATATGTGAGAATGGGTTAGATATCCATCATAGGTTAATGAGCCATCTTAGTGATTGGTTCGTTTATTGATTTCGTGTTTTTGGTTTGTTAGCTTGTTGCTAGTGCAAGGACGTGTAAAGGAGCTATCAGGTGAGTGTTCATAGTCCCATGTTTATTTTTGTTTTTGACTTCCAGATGGGATGGAAGAGACACTGTGTTGAGTTATTTTCTAAATTTATGTTGTGAATGTTTTTGTGATTTGAGATGGACTTGTGTGTACATTATGTGATTAACTGCTATGTGATTTTTGATTGTGTGTGATTTGGATTGGGGGACACGTGCCGTCTCAGTTATTATGGTTTGACAAGGTAGTGGCCTTGTGGTTTGACAAGGTAGTAGCCTTGTGGTTTGACAAGGTAGTGGCCTTGATGTTTGACAAGGTAGTGGCCTTGTGGTTTGCCAAGGTAGTGGCCTTGGGATAGGTACATAGTGTGATCATCTATGGTACCATGTTGTTTGGCAAGGTAGGAGCCTTGGATTTTGGTTTGGAATGATTGATCTTGAATGCTAGTTGTTAATACATAATTGTAGCACATTGTCCATATGTTCTTTTGTTGATGATTGTTATTCACAGCTTGTAACTGATTTAGCGTTGGAGTCTAAACCTATGACTCTCACCAACTTTATGTTGACGTGTTTTAGTGTCTCTTTCAGGTGATACTATGGTTAAGCATGAGAACATAAGTGGCTAGGATTCGAGAAGCTTAGGAATGCATATAGAAGGAGAATCCCCGTTTCCTTCTTAGTTTACCTTTATGTTTTTTTTTATAAGTGATGCATGTTGGCACCTATATGTTTGATATGTTTGTGTTATTTGTTTGTCTCGGGTAAATGGTAGTACTGTTACCTATTTACCTACACTCTTGCATGTTGAGATATTGTCATGACATTTGTGTCGCCATTTATGACATTTCTTATTTCATTTAGTTATCTCTATAGACACGCCATGTTGTGATGATATCCATACGTCGCGCCCCATATTCCGCCATGGTGGGGTGTGACATATTTAGTCACGGGAATAATTTACGGGATGGTTTTAAGTCATTTAGGACTTATTTATATAGTTTATTTTATATTCTAAGAGTTTTTATAAAACTGTATATTTTTACGTCTTTTATGGTATACGCGTAAATTTGACTAGTTTTGCGGTTTTGAGGTTTCGGAGGCTTTAGGAGATGAAATAAATTAAAGGAATTTAAGATAATAATAATTAATATTTAATTTACAGTAATATAATTAAAAAAGTTGGCCATAGGATGTTGGACTCGGTTTTGGGCCGAATTTTGCTTAAGGAAGGGAAGGAGAGCCCAGTTTGAGTACTATTAGGCTTCCTGCTTAGTTTTAATTACCCATACTAATCTCTTTAGCCCCAAAACTGATTTTTCCTTCTAGAAAACTTAATATCAGTCATGATTAACAATGGTGGATCAAGAAAACCCTCTTATTCAACTATGGTTTAAGGTATGCACTAAAACTATGGTTAATTAACGTTTAATTTACGTATGTAACCTAATATAATGGATTAGGGTTTGACATTCATAATTTTTAATTAGGTTTTGTTAATAATCTGTAATTAATGATGTAATTAATGGGTTATTATCATTGGAAATTGTTTTTAGGTTTTAATTAGGGTTTATGTTAGGTCACTTGTATTGATCATATCTAGAGTTATACAAACTTTTGAATTGTGATCTTGTAGTCCCTGGAAAGGTACTTGAATTGGCTTTCAAATGCAAGAAATGAGAACTGAACTGGAGGTCGGGAAATGGGTCAAAAACATGTTACAACAGTCTGAGGTCAAAACAGTTTTGAAATCAGTCGGGTTTAATTTAATGTTTTAAGGTGGTTAGGGTACTTAGGAGTACAATTGAACTTTCAAACAAACATGAGAGTTATTTTATATGTTATATAAGATATCTGAAAGAGGGATAATCAATTAGGATAGTGGAAGACCCTCTGATCATAACCAACTTTTCATATGTTCAAAATCAGTAAATTCTGGATAGGTAAAAGTATATATATATATATATATATATATATATATATATATATATATATATATATATATATATATATATATATATATATATATATATATATATATATATATATATATATATATATATATATATATATATATATATATATATATATATATATATATATATATATATATATATATATATATATATATATATATATATATATATATATATATATATATATATATATATATATATATATATATATATATATATATATATATATGTATATATATATATATAGAGAGAGAGAGAGAGGCCTTAACAGTAGCTTCAAGGTTGCGGCCAAATGTTAGAGTTAGCTAACACACGTAAGGGCATAGGGTTTCTTTTACATAGGTTGTTATTTTGGTTAAGGGGGTGTTTGACCCATAGTTTGAGGTATGAAAAATGGGACTGTTTTGGGTTAAAATCTAACGGGACGAGTTATGAACTAAACTAAGTTAAGGGATTTATAGAGGGGTGTAATGAGATGCTTATGGCATATAAATGGAGTTAAGTTGTAGGAGAAGGTTAGATATCCATCATAGATTGATGTGTCATTTTGGTATGCGGTTCATGTCTTTATTGTATATGTTTGTGTGTTTAGATTTTTGCTAGAGCGCGGGTACTTGGAGAAGCTTGTTCAGGTGAGTTTCATAGTCCCATGTTTTTATGAGTATAATTGTTTTTATTTCCAGATGGGATGGAAGAGACATTGTGTGGTTTTGTAACTAGTGTTGTGAATGTTTTTATGGTTTGTAATGGACTTGTGTGTACACTTATGTGATTAACTGTTATGCGATTCTTGATTGTTATTGTGGTTTCACTTGGTACCAAGGGGATGTTGACAAGGCGGGGCCTTGGGATTGGTTCATAGGTGTATGGGCGCCTCTGCGACCATGGTGATTGGTAAGGCTTGGAGCCTTAGAATTGTGGTGATTGGTTAATCTTGAATGTTAGTTGTTAATACATAATTGTAACACATTGTCCATACATTCTTTTATTGATGGTTGTTATTCACAGCTTATAATTGTTTTGGCGTTGGAGTCTAAACCTATGACTCTCACCAACTTTATGTTGACGTGTTTTAGTGTCTCTTTCAGGTGAGAGTGTGGTTAAGCGTGAGAATAGGAGTGGCTAGTTGGGATGCTTAGGATTGCATTTGGAGGAACCCCCTTTCCTCCTAATCTTTATTTATGTTTGAATAAGTGATACTTTGTAGACACCTATATGTTTGTTATTTGTTAATTGTATGTCTTTGGTAAGAGGTAGACCTGTTACCTACTTACCTAGAGGCCTACATTGTTTGAGATATCTTCATGACATTGTGTCACCATTTATGATATTCCCATTTCATTTAGTTATCTCTATAGACACGCTATTGTTGTGATGATATCCATACGTCGCGCCCCATATTCCGCCATGGTGGGTTGTGACAGTATACCATCTTAGCAACTCAAAGTTTTCAGAATATCTTTTAGTTGATGCTGAATATCCTATGCCTAAGGATGTTTTGGAGATGATGGTGTCTACACAGATGGAAGTTGATTATTCTAGTGATGTTAGCAAATATTTAATTAGATTTGTTCATTTTCTAATTAAAAGATAGTTTGTATTTGTAAGAATCCTCCTTGTACTTAGTTATTATTCAGAAACATGATTACTAGAGTAGATATCAAGTTTAGGGGAGGATTGTTGGGAATAAAATGAGCTAAGTTACTGGGACGCTGACAAGAGTAACTTGGACGCTAACAAGAGTAAACGAGGCGTTGACAGATGAGCACTGACAAGAAATATTCAAGCGCTGACAAGAAGATGTTCAACCACTGATAGGAATACTTAGTCAACACGTTTTATATTTGAAGTAAAGATATGATCAATATTGTATTTTCTATAATTATCTTTACCTAGAATAGTTGATAGGTAAACCTTTGTACACGACCCGTGTGTTATAAAAGGAGGTCGTAGGGTTCATAGTTAGATATCCGTTTTAATAAGTTTTCACAAGTTTTACAACTTTCATTGTACGCAAGTTTCATTATTAATCAAGACTGAAAGTTTGGTTTACTTTGTTTTTTTGTTCTTTGTTCTAAGTGTTAATTCCGCATAACACTTAGATTGTTAAATACAACAAAGTTTCTCTAAGTTTTAATCTTGATTTAATCTCGTTTAACACAAAGCTAATCGATCTAAGTTTGGGATCAACAGAGATTACATCTGTTGTGAATAAATGTGATGATGTGCATGATCTCTCTGTGAATATTGTTGAGCGTGTAAATGATGTAGATAATCATTCTTGTCACGAATCTAACGCTAAATTTTTAAAGCTTCAAGATTCTTACAACTCACTTTCAAAACGTTTTGACGAGCTTCAACAACACTGTATATCTCTTAAAATTGAACAAAAATCTAAAAATGAAACGCTTTCAAAAACGACTGACTGTGAAAACAATGTTGAGACAAGTGACAAGATGATTCAGGTAGTTCAGGCATTAGAGGAAGAAATTGAGACTTAAGAGAGAGTTATTAGCAGAGAAAGTGGAACTAGAGGCTGCAGAGAATAAAAACCATGCCTTAGAAAATAGAATCATTTCTATGCTAGGGGAGCTTGAACGAGGGAAGCAGGGTTTCTTACAAATTTATGGTTCACTAGAAGAACGCTTCGCTTTTATTGCGGCAGAGCAAAAGTCACTTGTTGACCAACTTAACCAAAAGTGTGAGGAAATCTCTAACTTAAGTATTCAGCTCACAGACAAAAACATGGTTTTAGCTGAGTTAAAGGATACACTTCAACTCAAACGACAAGAAGTTGTTGATAATGCAGCTACAATCTCTGCCCCGACCTCTAGTGCTCCAAAATCCAAAGAAGTGGTGATTTATAAGAACCCGTACCATAAGAACAATCCATTATCATATATGGATTATATGAAAAATGAAATTAGGCATGTGCTTCTGACAAGGGACATATTAGATGATTTATATGAATCTAATCCCACTAACAATGAGTATAATGTTTCACACTTATATATTGAGCGGGTTCAATGTTGCTTAGCACATCTTAATTTCATCAGACAACTGGGTTCTGCACCACTTAAACAACAACCCCCTACCATTTCCATGACTCCATTCAATAAAACCCCATAAGCTAAACCTACTCTAAGTACACCCATCAAGGCTAAATCAAAATCTGCCACTAATGTTCCCTTGCCTTCTATAGGTGTAACTGTGTCTACTAAGGCTAAAGGATCTCGAGTAAAGAAAGATAGGATCAAGCCCTCCAATAGTAGCACCATGAAGAAGAAAGTAGAAGTTCACCCTAAGAATTTTAGTTCAGATTTGAATAAAAAGAATCATGTAGCTAAGACAAAAGGCTCTACTACTATGCAGAAGCCTAAGCACAAAGTGAATTCTAATTTGAGATGTTGGAATTGTAATGAATGCATGTTTTTTCAGCGTCATAATTTATGCCTTGTTGACCATGTTAATGAGATGTATGCTATTAGGAATAATCTTCAATGGACTCCAACGGGGAAGAAATTCACCCAAGTTGGATGGCAATGGAAACCCACTGGTAGGGCCTTCACTGCAAATGGAATTAAGTGCCCTTTAACTAGGATCACATCCACTGAAGTTAGGTCACAGCGTCCTTTAAATAGGAACTCTAGCATTAAGAAATGGAAAAAGTGCCCTTTAAGTAGGTATGCGTCCACTATTATACCTACCAGTGAAGAAGTACCTCAGGATCTTAGACAACTAGAATCTAAGCCGACAACTAGGAAGAAAATTTGAAAACCTAAGAACTCTTCTGGTAGCCACTCTAAGATAATTATATTTGTACCTGCTAACACAGAGGAACAATTAGATTCCGATACATCATCTTTGTCTTGTGATATTTTCAGGTGGTCCAAATCATCCTCTGGTACTTGGACTCTGGGTGCTCCAAGCACATGACCAAAGATCGCTCGATGCTCAAAAATTTTGTCAGCAAGTTTCTAGGTATGGTTAAATTTGGTAACGACCACATTGCAAAGATCATGGGTTATGGTGATTATCAGATTGGGAATGTCACGATTTCAAGGGTGTATTATGTGGAAGGACTCGGTCATAATTTATTCTTAGTAGGACAATTATGTGATTCAAACCTTGAGGTTGCTTTCCGACAGCATACTTGCTTCATTCGTGATTTAGCAGGAAATGATTTGTTAAAAGGCTCTCGAGGGGATAATCTCTACACGTTGGCTATTCAAAACATGATGGCCGCTTCTCCTATATGCCTTCTCTCCAAAGCATCTAAGACCAAGTCATGGTTGTGGGATCGACGGTTATCTCATCTTAACTTTGATGCTATTAACCATTTGGCTAAAAACGAACTTGTTCGAGGTCTTCCAAAGCTCAAGTTTAACAATGGTCATTTATGTTCCGCGTGTTCATTGGGGAAAGCACCAAGAAGTCTTACAAACCTAAAGCTGCAGACACCAACCAGGAAATACTGCATCTTTTGCACATGGATCTTTGCGGGCCAATGCGTACGGCCCGCGTGAGTGGTAGAAAATACATCCTCGTCATGGTGGATGATTTTTCAAGGTTTACATGGGTAAATTTCTTAGCGACAAAGGATCAAGCACCAGCATTTATTATCAAATTTCTTAAGATGATCTAAGTGTGTCTTAATGCTACTGTTCGCCGCATTCGAACTGACAATGGAACTAAGTTTGTTAATCAAACCCTGCGGGACTACTATGAAGAGGTTGGCATTTCACATGAAACATCAGTTGCTCGCGCTCCACAACAGAACGATGTCATGGAAAGACGTAATCGTTCACTTATGGAGGCTGCTAGAACCATGTTGATTTACGCAAATGCTCCTTTATTCTTATGAGCTGAAGTTAAATGACCCTTGTTAAACTTCTTCATGGATGAACACTGTATGAGCTTCTTCATGGATGAAAACCCGATATATCCTTTCTTCATGTGTTTGGTGCACTTTGTTGTCCAAATACAAATAGTGAGAATTTGGGCAAACTTCAACCGAAGGCTGATATAAGACTTTTCATTGGTTACTCACCCGCAAAGAAAGCTTATCGGATTTATAAACGTCGTCTTGGCAAGATTATAGAAACTATTGATGTCGATTTTGATGAGCTGACATCGATGGCTTTTGAGCAACGCAGCTCTGGACACGCACTTCATGAGATGGGAACCGGTACTATTTGTTCTGGATTAACTCCCAACAATCCTGGTTCTCCATCATTTACACCACCTACAAGGCCCGAGTGGGATGAGTTATTTCAACCTATGTTTGATGAATTCTTTGATCCTCCAAGTGATGATTCTTCAGCACTTGCAGTAGTAGCTCCGATTCCCGAAGTTGTTGCTCAAGATAATGGAAATCAATTTGATGCATCTACAGTCACTACTGAACCGGATGCACCATCCCGTAACAATTCTTAAACTACACCCGAATCAATACCCTTACTCGTTCTTGATGATTTTGAAGAGGACTACAATGATCGCGACTTGGAATTTGCTCACTTACAAGAGCTTCCATTCTTTGGTTTACCTATACCCAGAAACCCTAACGGTGCGTATACCTCAGAGGAAGCTCCTGCAACCGTTCACTCCAGACCCCAAAGGATTGAAAATCACAACATAAAATGGATAAAGGATCACCCAATCTGAAATATTATTGGTGACATCGATCGACCAGTCTTAACACACCATCAACTACAAGAGCACGCATTATATTGTTACTTGGATGCGTTTCTCTCCGAGAAGGAATCTAAAACTTGGCAACAAGTGATGACACAATCCTCATGGATTGAAGCCATGCAAGAGGAACTTAATGAATTCTAACGACCTGAAGTATGGGAATTAGTTCCTTTACCCGACAACGTCAACATCCTTACATTGTTGTGGGTATATAAGGTCAAACTCGATGAGATGGGTGGAGTCTTAAAGAACAAGGCTAGATTGGTTGCTCGAGGTTACAAACAAGCATTGGGTATTGAATTTGAAGAATCCTTTGCTCTTGTTGCAAGATTGGAGGCAATTAGACTATTCCTTGCTTATGCTACTCACATGAACATGATCGTCTACCAAATGGATGTTAAGACGGCATTTCTCAATGGTGAATTAAGGGAAGAAGTCTATGTTAGCCAGCCGAATGGATTTGTCAACTCGTAGCATCCTAATCATGTGTACAAGCTTAAGAATGCTCTTTATGGGTTGAAACAAGCTCCACGCGCATGGTAAGATCTCCTATCGTCATATCTCATATCGGAATGCTTCTACAAAGGCAAAGTGGACCCGACATTGTTCATTCTCAAGGAAGGAAACGACATGATACTGGTACAAATTTATGTTGACAATATAATATTTGCTGCCACTTCTCAAAAATTGTCTGACCATTTTGAGAAATCATGTCAACACGTTTTAAGATGTCGATGATGGGAAAAATATCATTTTTATTAGGGTTACAAATTTCTCAGAATCCCAGAGGCATATTCATTAATCAATACAAATATGCTCTTGAATCGTTGAAAATGTATCATTTTGAAAACTGTGACCCCGTGGATACTCCAATGGTGGAGAGATCCAAGTTAGATGAGGATAAGGACGGGATTGTTGTCTATCCTAAACTTTACCTTGGCATGATCGGCACCCTTCTCTATCTGATTGCTAGCAAGCCTGATTTGCAATTTGATATATGCATGTGTGCCCGGTATCAGGCTCGGCCTACCGAAAAGCACTTACATGTTGTGGAAAGGACCTTTCAGTAACTTAATGGAACACTTCATCGTGGTCTATGGTATCCGAAGGATTCCTCTATTGCACTAATCTCATATGTAGATGCGGATTGCGCTGGGTGTCAAGATACTAGACGTAGCACATCTAGATGTGTGCAACTTCTTGGAGATAGATTAATTAGTTGGGCATCCAAAAGGCAGAAAAGCGTTGAGATATCTAGTACAGAGGAAGAATACATTGCCATGTCTGATTGTTGTGCTTAAGTTCTTTGGATGAGATCACAATTAACTGACTATGGTCTTGGATTCAACAAAATTCTACTGTACTGTGACAACAAAAGCGCCATTGCCCTTTGCTGCAACTATGTTCAACACTCCAGGGCGAAGCATATTGACATACGCTACCATTTCATCAAAGAGCAAGTGGAACATGGAGTGATCGAGCTATATTTTGTCAACACTGAGTATCAGCTGGCTGACATGTTCACAAAGGCTTTAGATCAGGGACGTATCGAGATTTTGATCAACAATCTTGGTATGAAATCATTCTCACCAGCGACTCTTCAGGAGTTGGAAGAAGAATCTGCAGAATAGTGTTGGTGAACTATTCTCGAGTATCCTTTTATCGTGATCATGCATATATTGTATATATTTACCAAAAAGAAAAAAAATATAAAACCTACAATAACCATAAAAAATATAAAATCAAGAAAATCCAAAAATAATTTTTCAATTTTAAAATGGGCATGTCTTTTAGTACGATAATATTTACGGCCTTAGAAATGTGGATTAAAATTGACACGGTGCCATAAATTTAGTTCGTATAAAAGTTATACATATTTTAAAACATGCCCAAATGGCTTGTAGTTATTTCATACTACAACCCGCTTTTCGAATTAAAGTCACGTATTTCTGTTGAAAACGTTGGCTCACAACGGGAATTAATTTTCTCAGGTATGATTTACTTTAAAATCATACAAGGGATCAAGTTTACTTTATAACTTGATCTAACACAAATCCATTTTCGCCTCAGTTCATTTATTTGTTAAAATAAGAGAAATCTTATTGCCACCATAATCGTTTCTTCAAAAACATTAAACAGAAAATGTCTTCATGGGTATTTGACTCTTTAAACAACGACTACAACTCTTTAAATAGAATAAGGGTCATTGTTTAAGGGGGAGAAAATATCAAATCGTCTTGGAAATAAATTGGCCTTCAAAAAGTTTTCTGAAAAATGAAAATCGGTTAATGTCTTCTATCATGTCTTATATGGTGTGTGCCTTATGTGTTAGAATGATTGTTGCCTTAGGAAATATTTCACATGCATTAAGTTAAAGGGATTAAGTACGTTGGTGTTGCTAAATAAGTAACGAGACCTGGGAGTAAGTTAAATAAACTTAACGGACGTTAGTTTTTAAGTTTTGACAACTTAATAGCACAAGTTTAAAACTTGGGGGGCATCATGTGTAATTTTGACTAAGTCCAACTCACAAAAACACCCCCCCTGTAACACCCCCATTTTCACCATAGAGCAACAGAAGCTAATCTGGGGTATTACTTCATAGTACCATAGTCACAATAATAGAAAATGCCAAAAAGACATTTTTATAAAACAAAATGTTATCATTCATTTATTTGAATTAGAGTTAATAAACAACTGTACATACGCTATACAAAACACAGGTTTCCCAAAGATCTATTTTTATTGATAAAATTATAACTTATTCAAGACACCACCCTTCGTAGCATGCCAGTCTTTATTCACCTGAGATATATGCTTAAAGTCAACACAAAGGTTGAGTGAATTTATAGGTTTTAAACATCACTTGAATACAAGTATGTCTCTCGGGCTACAGTGTTATACACCTAGTTTTTAAATTCATCGATTCTTATTGCACTAGCTCATGACCCGCGACTAGACATTATCAGAAAAATCCAACAATTTTCCCTTAAGCAGGAAGATTGCCAGACTATCCTGAATTTTAGCAAAATAAATCATATTTGTTTAGCATAGGAATGGACCATTAGCTGCTACCAAGTGAGACTTTCCCAGATAGGAGATGTCAGTCTCCAATAGTACTATTCACGATATTAGCCCTCATTAAATGATTAGCGGTTCACGATTAAAAATGGGCTTTTGATGGCAACAAGTAAACATAGTGTTAATAATCATATAGGCAGCATACAAAAACACTTGTATTCTAGTTTTGCATGTATCCCCCTCACGGGTTTTCAAATTGTTTATAAGCTTTTTAAAAGTGAGGCTATAAACTCACCTTAGCCTATAGAGTCTTTTGATTATCCAACCACAACCTTCTCACGGAATCTGGACTAACACACAATAGGCATACATATCAAGTGTTAGTCCCTGAGTTCAATATCTTTATATAACATTCTTTGATTGAATTTATTTTGGAGTGATAGTATCATTGTTCGGGCCATCATACTCAGAAGTCATTCTATAAACGTTTGAGGTGCGAGGGCACTTTAAATCGTAAACCAACCACTCAGTCAGAACGTAATATCGAGTTGGAAAATCTTTGTACAAAGCTCCCTACCAACACGACACAATATATTTTATTACATTTTGAGTTTCAATATTGGCAAAACTAGCCCTTGTTGTTATAGTTTGGTATATTTACACTTTTTACCCTTAAAGTATGTAGTTTCATAAATTGCAATTTTAACCTTCAATATTTACCCTTAGGGTCTCAAAATTTACAACATTTATTCTTATAGCTTTTACATTCATAAAATGACACTTTTAGCCCAAAATGATAAATAGTTTCAGAATTGACAGTTTTATTCCCTAAACTTGTAAAAATCACATAACAAGCTCAAAAATAATCCAAATGATTTAGGATTTGAAAAAAAAGTTTATGAACACATTTATAATCATAATAACGACATTTCTTCAGAATTATAGCTTTTGAAATGGGTTTTTGTTCATTATTTTATGTAAATTACAAATTTAGGGTTTTAAGACATATTTAATTTATAACTTTCATTTAAAATAATGAAATGACTTAGTTTCTTTTAGATTATTTTTCTAACATAATTGTGTCATTATATAAAGTCTAATAAACATTATTACAATATCAAAGCCTTGGTTAAAATAGATTTACTTAGGTAGCTCCAGGGGCGGAGCCATATGTAGAGTACTGGGGGGCGTTGCCCCCAACGAAGCTCACATATACCCAAAATTACGTAGGAAAAAATTGATACTATTAACAAATAGAACTAGTGCCCTCAATCAAATAATGAAAGTGCCCTCTACACTTTCAAAGGTTTTCAAAAATCAGAGCCTTTTAATTTGAAATGGTTCTTCCTACAACATTTTGGTCACCGGAAACAATGGAGGTGAAAAGTTAAAGAAGAAGAGAGTGGGTGAAGAGTTAATTGGAAATAATGTGAATAGGGTTGTGGGCCAATTAAGTCACGTGTTTGGTATAGAAGTACTCTTTTTTCTTTTCTTTTTAAAAGGCTATATAAAACTATAGAAGTACCCATTTAAGTCAAGTATTTTTTGGTGAACAAGAAAAAAAAAGTAGGAGTAACTTTTTATCTAAGTTTTATACTATAGAGTCATATGTATGTATGTAAAAAATATACTCCATAGTATGTTGAAATTATAATATGATTTTATACTGCTATAGTAATTGTATTAATGACGAGCAGTTAGATATAATTTTTATAATACTAAGTAATGTTTTAAAACGTGACTTTCTAGTTTATCCGGTCTAGTGATCGGTTTACGATTTAACTGGTTAAATCGTCGGGTTAACTCGGTTCTACATATTTGTATATCCTTTTATATATTTAATATGTAATATTATATCATTTAATAATTTATTTTACGTCTAATTAAACCGATGAAAAATATTCATTCTTTACTCATTAGCATTAAATTTTAGTTTTATATTTATAACATTAAATCAAAGATAGGCAAAAATAATTAATTTATTATTTCAATTTGTAGTAAAATTTAATAAAACAATATTAGTTGGTGTTTTAATTTAGTTTTGACTTATTTTAATTAACACTAGTTATTATCACAAAATTTCGATTATTTTTTTAAAAACTTACAAATGTTATGAAAAAAAGTTTTTAAATTAACTTTTTATAAAAATTGTGATCCGAGTTGATTTATCAGACCGAATTAACGAAAAATCAACGGTTCAATTCGGTTCTCAAACAAGTAAAATCTTGATCGCATCCGGCTCTGTCTCCGAGTCGATTCACGATCAACCGGTTCAATTGACCTGGTCAACCCGGGTTTAAAACATTTGATATTAAGTATAGTTTTTAGTATATTGTTAGTCTATAATAATTGCAGTGAAATACATCATTTTTGTTGCATTATCGAAACTAAGTACCCGACCCGATTTTTTATAGCTATATGAAAGACTTTCATATTGCTTGGTGCCCCCTGTGATCGAATATCCTGGCTCCGCCACTAGGTAGCTCTAAAATGGCTACTTATGGCTTCTAATGAACACAACTTGTTATCAAAGCTTCAAGAGCTTCAATGGCTAGCTTCTAGACCTGGCTTTTGGTCTTGTAGGATGACCTAAGACGTATATAGAGGTGTAAATTAAGAATGGGTAGGAGATACAAAGGAAACGGGGTGCAAGTTCAAATGAAGACTATACGCCCCTATTTATACTAGTTTTCACCCTTAGCCTCCAAGTTAAGAATCTAATCGTGTAAGAAGGATATATGGATGACTAATAAAGGCTAGTCAAGATCTACACAAGTTTATAGGTCCTAGCTTAGTCCTACTCTTTCCTTGTGGTTCAAAATGGGCCACGGCATACATATGATAAGAATGGTGATGTGTAGCTAGCTAGGAGGTGATGCACCTACTTTTCACACTTCTAAAATAACTTGGGGTTCATAAATATCAGGTTTTTAAACTTGGAATGGACGGAAATGGTTTAAAAATGTGTTTTGGAGGGAAAATACAAAACCGGATTCAAAAATTAGGGCTTGTAACTTATGTTTTGTGTTTTTGGTGATTAGGGCTTAGAAAAGTGATTAGTGAATGATTAAGGCTTAATTAGGGTTTAGAAATTGTATTTAAGATTTTTGGGTCCTTGGTTTGAAGTTTAACAAAGGTTTGATGTGAAAATAGGAAGTATACATTTGTAGATTAGGGTTTTCTAATGATCTAGGGTTTAATCTTAGTTAATGTGATTATCCTCCTCTTAGCTACTGATGAAAACTTAATTTAGGTCCTAAATATTGTGTCCTAAGTTTCCAAAGAGTTCCCATACTTGGTTTAAGGGTTTAGTTTAGGTAAACATGTTTAAAGAGTGAAAATACCTATTTTGACCTAATTTACAAGTCATGCATTGAAATCTTGTACCTTGTGCATTAGGGTAAATTTACATTGTCTTAATATAATCTTATAATCCTAATGAAGTCCTATGAGTAATTTTAGACTTGTCCTTAAAGAACTATGTGATGATTCCATGTAGATTTCTTAATATAAGGGTTTCTATATCATTAAGCCTAATGACTTTCTATTTTGGGTAATTAGGGTTTATATCTTAATGCACACTTATTATAAGTCTTATATAGTATTTTTATGGCTTCTATGGGTTCTATATTCTTAGTTTGAGGGTTTATATGAGTTGATCATATTATAGGGTTATTTAAAATAAGATTAAGGTTCTATGCGTTGAAAACTTGTACTTTATGCTTTAATAATTTGTAACTTGGTTCAAAATAAATGTAAGATCATATTATGATACTTAGTTGAGTTTTATGTTTTGCTGGAAAATATTAGAGTCTAATTCATTATAGGTTGGATTTTATATGCTAATCTTAGTTTTAGGTCATTTTCTTATAATTAGCTTGTGATTAGTGAATATTAGTGTTTTATGATTATTTACCTTTTCTTTATATGGTGGATTAGAATTAGTGTAAATTGTTTAATAATAGAACATAGTCATTTTGTGGTTATATTGCTTGAAATATTAGTTTATAAGGGATTTCTAGGGTTTCTATGGGAATTTAGGGTATCCTTGTTATATTTGAGTTATTCTTATTCATTGTTTATTCATATGATAACTTTTAGAACTCAGGCTTGATATATACATAGTGTTTACAACATATAGGCATATGTTGATGTGGAAATTGTGATAGTGAGATCCATAAGTCAGTCATGTAGTATAGTGAAGATGCAAATATTTCTGAGTAAAATCACCTCTTTATTTATGAACATGGATATTACATTAACCAAAACTACTGGATGTTATAGTCTCTCCCCCTTATTTAAAATCTCGTCCCGATATTTAACTAGAACTAGGTTTAATAGAAGAGGATAGATGTGGATATTTAGCTCGGATTTGATCTTCACGTTCCCAAGTATACTCAGGTCCTCTTTTCGAGTTCCATCGTACCTTAATTATTGGGATACGGCTCTGCTTCAAGCGTTTCACTTCTCTATCTATAATTTCCATCGGCTCTTTTATAAAGTTTAACTTATCATCGAGTTGAAGTTATTTCATCGGTATGATGAATCCATAATTTCCATCGGCTCTTCTATAAAGTTTAACTTATCATCGAGTTGAAGTTCTTTCATCGATATGATGAGAGATTCATCAGATAAGCACTTCTTAAGATTCGAAACATGAAAAGTATTGTGAACATTACTGAGCTCTTCAGGAAGCTCTAGTTTATATGCCACAGGGCCAATTCTTTTGGTTATTTTGAATGGTCCTATATACCTTGGGTTCAGTTTCTTCTTCTTTACAAATTAAATAACTCCTTGATGAGGCGAAACTTTCAACATAACACGATCTCCTACTGTAAATTCCAAAGGTTTACGTCTAGTATTAGCGTAACTTCTTTGTCTATCTTGTGCAGCTTGTAATCGCTGTCTAATTTGACTAATCTTTTTAGTAGTTTCATGTATTATTTCTGGTCCTGTCAGTTGAATATCTCCAAATTCAGCCCAACAAAAAGGTGATCGACACTTTCTTCCATAAAGTATTTCGGAAGGCGCTGCTTTAATACTAGCATGATAACTATTGTTATATGAGAATTCTACTAAAGGTAGATGTTTCTCCCATCCTTTTCCAAAATCTATCACACAAGCTCTAAGCATATCCTCAAGAGTTTGAATTGTTCTTTCACTTTGTCCATCTGTTTGTGTATGATATGTCGTACTCATATCCAATTGAGTACCCAAGGCACTTTGCATTGATCTCCAAAAATACAGATGTAAAACGACTATCACGATCTGAGATAATAGATATAGGCACTCCGTGTTGTGAGATTATTTCCTTAATGTAAAATCTCGAAAGAGTTTCCATACTATCAGTCTCTTTAATAGGAAGAAATCGTGTAGATTTTGTAAGACGATCGACAATAACCCATATGGTGTCATGTCCATTTGATGTCTTAGGTAATTTAGTCACAAGATCTATTGTAATTCTTTCCCACTTCCATATTAGAATCTCTTTTTGTTTCAATAGACCAGATGGTTTTTGATACTCTGCTTTAACTCTTGCACACGTTAAACACTTGCCAACGTATTCTGCTATGATTTCCTTCATGTTAAGCCACCAATAGAGTTTCTTCAGATCTTGATACATCTTGTCGGAACCAGGATGTATAGAATACTTTGATTTATGAGACTCGTGCATAATCAAATCTCGTAAATTACCATAGGAAGGTAACCAACTACGATTTTTAACACAACGAATTCCATCTTGACGAAATTCAAATTCTCTATACATTCCTCTTAATTTCTCAGCTCCAACATTCTCTACTTTAAGTGCTTCTTCTTGCGCTTCGAGAATTTGGGTATATAACTTCGGTAAAAGAGTTATCATTAGATATTTAGCTCGTAATGGCTTAACACGTTCCTTTCGACTTAAAGCATCAACTACTACATTGGCTTTACCTGGATAATAACGAATTTCACAATCGTAATCAGCAAGTAACTCTAACCAACATCGATGTCTCATATTCAATTCTTTCTGATGAAGAATATATTGAAGACTCTTGTGATCGGTAAATACTACACACTTTATACCATAGAGGTAATGTCTCTAGATCTTAAGAGCAAATATTACCGCTCCTAATTCTAGATCATGAGTAGTATAATTCTTCTCATTCGGTTTAAGATGCCTTGATGCATAAGCAATAACTTTATTCCTTTGCATAAGTATTGCTCCCATTCCTTGAATAGATGCATCACAGTAAACGATAAAGTCATCGTTACCTTCTGGTAATGCTAGGATAGGTGCTTCACAAAACTTCTGTTTCAATAATTGAAAAGCTATCTCTTGACTATCTCCCAGACAAACGGTTTGTTCTTCTGAGTTAATTTTGTTAAAGCTTTAGCAATCTTCGAAAAACCTTCGATAAATCTTCGATAAACCCAGCAAGTCCTAAAAATTGTCTAATTTCCGTAGGCGTACTAGGCTTACTCCAACTTTTCACCGCTTCAATCTTCGCAGGATCCATACGAATACCTTGGCTATCAATGACATGTCCTAGAAATTGAACAACATTGATCCAAAATTCGCATTTCGAGAACTTTGCATACAACTCCTATAAAACCACAACATTTTCGTGTCTTTAATTCGAGGACGGATTATTTTTTTTAGAGGGGAAGAATTGTAAAACCCGTATTTAAATCTCCCGAATATTAAATACGTGTAGGCTCAGCTTTCACTTTAACTAAACGTAAATAATAAATACGCAGCCTCAGTTTATTAAATACTACAACAAAATAAATATCCACAAGATAATTATTAAGTTCAGAAAATAAATAATTAAACGTTAACAGTAATTACGCACTCAGTTTTATTTAAATATTACAAATTAATTATTCCGAAAATAATTAAGAAATGTCAGAAAATTACACGCAAGTATTTTCACGTAAGTATTTTACTCAGAAAGTAGCTATTACAAAATTCCGAACCACGAACTAAAAACACGGACATCGAAAATATTTAACGAAATGAAAAACGAAAAGCTTTATACTTATAGTGGGCCGGCGGTTTAAAAGAAAACAAAGAAAAGGAATTTGGGCTTAAGGCCCATCCCACAAAATAATAGTAACCAGGGAAAAGAGTTTTTTACACTATATCATTTAGAAAAAATAAAGAACGGGAAGCTAGGGTTAGAGGAGAAAAGCGGCCGACAGAAAAAGACAAAGAAAAAGGGTTTCGGGCTTCAATTTCATCTCTGATTCGTGTATTGTTGTCTTTCAATTATCAAGCATACAACGGTAATCTTTTCCCTTTTCTATAATTCGGGTTATATCACGATTTGACAACAAATATAGATACAAATGAAATTATAAGGTAAACATGATTTAATAAACCATTAGGGTGTCGGGTTTTCTGTTTGGACATGAAAACTGAGACACATAAGTGTCTCGGTGGGTTGTGATGAAGAACAATCGAGACCATCAAGGTCTCGGTGCTTTCTTTTCTGGCCAGCCGCGACCCAAATGGGGTGCGGTGGTGGTTGTGGTGGTGTTTCTGTTGAGACCAGCCCCGAACAAAAAAGACAGCAGGACCGTTTGGGTTTAGATTGTTCGCAGCAGGGGTGTTTGGATTGACAGGGTGTGTTTGGGTCTGCGACATCAGAAAAGGGGTGTTTGGGGTTATACAACACAATCAGTGGGAACGTAAAAGAAAACAGTGGGAATAATACATATAAACAGTGGGAACCTAATAACAAGTCAGTGGGAAGAAATACACAGAAAACAGTGGCATTTTGAAAGGAAATTAGCGACAGTTTTGCGACAGAACTTTCTGTCGCAGAATTGTTATATATGCAGTTTTAAAAACTCAGTTTTCAGTGACATTTTAGTGACAGTTTTAGCGACAACTTCTGTCGTAAATTTAATATAGACAGATTTAATATAGTTTGTGGAATTGTTTAGTGCGACCGAGATGGGGGTATCTCGGTAGGCTCGGGATATAGTTTAAACATATAAAACGAATATTTTTATATTATACCTTTTCTTAATTGTTTTATAAATATTTTAAATTGTATCTTAAATGAGTTAAATTAAAATAATTTTTAATATTTTAAAAGGGTATAATTTTATTATGTGAATTAAATGATTTTGAAAACTTTATAAGTTAGAAAACCTCATATTATGTACGAGTCATTTATTATCTTGTTAATATCATGTCAGAATACGTTCGTATCGTAATTATTATTAGGTCATTAATATTGGAAGAATTAATATAAATTCAGATTCATCAGCTAATATACATACAGATTTCGGAATTAAAATAAATAAGTGAAGAGCCAATAAGATCAGTAAATGAAAAACGCAAATATCAGTCAACTTATATTCACGTCCATTATTCATGTAGTATCCGTGAAGTCGGAGTAGACCTTCCAGCTTTCATTTCTATTTCATTACTGGACACGAGGTACGGATTTTCCATCCTTTCAGTAAGGACTTCCTTTTTATGCATGATTAGGATTCCCCGTTTTCAGCCAAATGTTTTTCCCCAGTATATGTTTAAGCTTATCAGTAATCATGTTAATAACTAAATAAATTGCCTGAGCATTATATACAAGCATGACCAGTTTATGTACTAGTTACGGAGGTACCGTAACCATGGAACTAGAGGCACCGGTGTCGTGACTCACATGCAGGAGAGTGATATCCTGCATCGTCCCACTCATGTTCAGTTTGGCCATTTTTATATGTATGTTTAGTGGGGCGTATGGATGCATCCTAGGCTTATCATTTTACAAGTTATCAGGGTGAATGTGGTGTGTGCTCTACATCCTTCACATTGGAGCTGATCCCTCCACCCAGCACAGTATTTAGAGGTCACCCCTCTACAGTTATTTAGAGGTCACCCCTCTACAGCATGACGAGGTCACCCCTCCAGTTATTCATGCACCATTGTTACAGCACATGACCTATATAAGCTCTGGCAATTAAAATACTAATAATGCATGTTTTCAGATTTAATAGATAACTGTTCAACTTTATTATTTTATAAATCAGACTTTACGGACTATACACAGATTTCCGCTGCAACTTTACTTATCAGTCTTACAGCTCCAGTATTTTATCATATGTTTCATTTCAGTAACTCCTTATCATCATTTATATCCGTTCACTGAGCGTTATGCTCAGCCGTAGTTCCTTTCATGTTCTAACGGCAGGTACACCATGACGCTCTTAGGAGTCTGAGAGCATGTGCATTGGATGGAAGCTATCCAGACTTCTTACCTTATGCATTTTTTACATTATTCTGCTTATTTGGACATTGATTAGTCCTTTCCTTCAGTATTTTACTTTTCAGGTTTTGGGCTTATGTTTGGATTACCGATGTTTGATTCTGGTATTTCCTTTATGGTCAGTTAATGTTTTAGGACATTTACCTTATGCTTTGATGACACGCCATAAATACACGTAACGGTCCACTTATCCAAGTGGGGTGTTACAACTCCTCCTTCTTAAGTAACTCGAGAATTATACCAAGGTGCTTGGCATGTTCTTCTCTGTTACGAGAGTAAATAAGAATATCATCGATAAGCACAATTACAAATTTGTCCAAGTAAGGCTTACACACTATGTTCATGAGGTCCATGAAAACAGCTGGTGCATTTGGTTAAACCAAAAGTCATAACTTGAAATTCATAATGCCCGTATCGTGTCCTGAAAGCAGTTTTAGGAATATCGTATTCCTTAACTCTTAATTGATGTTAACCTGACCGTAAATCTATTTTCGAATATACGCTTGATCCTTAAAGTTGATCAAATAAATCAACGATTCTGGGTAATGGGTAACGATTCTTTATAGTAAGTTTGCTTAACTCACGATAATCGATACACATTCTAAAAGATCCATCTTTCTTTTTCACAAATAAGACTAGAGCTCCCCACGGCGATATACTTGGTCTAATAAATCCTCGATCAATTAGTTCTTGGATCAGTTAGTTCTTGGTCTAACAAGTCTTGCATTTCCGAAGGTGCTAATCGATAAGGCGTTTTTTTCTCCTGGTATCAAATCGATTTGGAATTCAACTTGACGTTCAGGTGGCAAACCTGGTAACTCTTCGGGAAATACTTCGGGAAAATCTCTAACTATCGGAATATCTTCTAGTCGCTTTGCTTCTTGCAGTTTCTCCGTCACTTGAACTAAGAAAACTTCACTACCTCGGGACACATACTTATTTATCTTTAAGCATGATATGAGATTTAGTCGAGTCTTACTTCGCTCACCATGGACAACCAAAACTTTACCGTTAATAGGAAGAAGAACGGCTTTCTCGTCACATAAGATATTAGCATGGTATTTAGATAACCAATCCATCCCTATGACTACGTCAACGCTACCGAGCTTAATTGGCATAAGGTCGATTTCAAAGGATTGACGTAATAAAGTAATGATACATTCTTGAATAACGGTATTAGCGCTAACTATTTTTCCATCGGCCATTTCTACATCATACTTAGTATTCATGGAAACAGTCAGTATACCTAACTTAGCAGCAATTTTAACAGATATGAAACTTCTATCAGCTCCTGAGTCAAATATTACTTTAGCCAGATGTTGATTTAGATGAAATATACCCGTAGCCGTATTCTGACCTTGATGAGTATCGTTTAGCAAATAAGCTTTTCCTCTGCTATTGCTCTCTTTACGACACTCATTTACCAGATGCCCTTTTTCTCCACAGTTATGGAAAGTCTTAGTTACTGGAATTTGATTAATCCCAGTAGCTGGTCCTTTACCTCTGCAGAATCTTGTCTGATGTCCTGTTTTTTCCCAGTTCAGACACTTGATAGTGCAAAACCCTGTGTGATGTAGAGAACATTTCTAACAAAAGGGTTGTCTTCCATTATAACCATTGTTCGTAGTTACAGCATAAACTTTAGAAACATCATTTCTTTTGTTCTTCTGTTGACGATTATTGCCTTGATTATAATTACGAAAACTATTCTTCTGGAAATTACGATTAATAGGAAAATTCCTCCTATCATCAAACTTCCTCTTGTTATTGATTGCCATTGGTGCAGGATTATACCTTATCACTTGATCCATTAACCTTTGAGTAATAGTGATAACTTCCTCTAAAGTTTGGGGTTTAGAGGCGGTAACATTCCCTTCAATGCTTCTAGGCAATCCTCCAATAAAAGCTTCCATCAACTTTCCAGTATTAGGCACCATATTAGGACATAGTGATGCTAATTCCTGAAATCTACAGATATGAGCTTTAAGATTATTCTCTTTTACTGCTAAATTATAGAATTCCTCCTCCATTTTCCTAATCTCATTGCGAAGACAATACTTCTTAGTTAGCAAATTTTTGAATTCATTCCATGGAATACGATAAGCTTGTTCTATCCCAATGGGTTGTACATAAGCAATCCACCAAGACAAAGCTTCTTCTGCTAGCGTACCCGTAGCAAACTTCACTTTACAATCTTTAGAACAGTCACTGCGAACAAAAACTGATTCAGTTCTCTCAAACCAACGGATAAGTCCAACAGCTCCTTCAGATCCTTTATAGTTAAAAGTGTCACACTCCCAAAATATCAGAGTATAATGGCGACAAGGGAGTGGTGACGTCATGATTATCATACACACACAGTCACAAAGAACGACCTCTAAATGAGACGTTCGGAAAATAGATCACTTGTAGTTAATAAAATAAATAGTTTTGACAAAGTGCGGAAGCATAAAACTGAATACAGTTACAAAACATAGTTTTCTCAAATGGTACAAATGATCTTTGTTTCAAAGAAATGACGGTAATGCATGAGACCTCATTTAGCATCTTCCTTTTTAATACCTGAGAAAAACATTGCTAAAGTGTCAACATAAAGTTGGTGAGTTCATAGGTTTAGTTAATTTGAAATGTTTAATGAACCACAAGATTTTCCCAAAAGTGATGACAATATAACAGATAAAAAGTCATCCCAAAAGTATTTATTACAGTCTAAGCTCGTGACACCGAAGCGTTAACAACACCGGCAGTATAATCATATAAATGTAGCCTAACTAGATGCCTAAACCCACGACATCCTATCTTAGACTCAAATGAAACTGTGCCCGCTTGTCCCCTTGTTGGACAAGACAAACAGGGACGTCAATCCCGATAGATCTATCCATAACATTCGCGCTTACACAAAGTAATTAACGGTTTACGATTCACGGGCCAAAGCAACTAGGTTTTTAGTGGGACTTAGACTAATATATAAATCAGTAAATGCACTTGTGTTCATACGTTAAAATCAAGCAATGTCTCACCCCAAAAAGCAATAAAAATAGTTAAGTATGGGGCTATAAACTCACCTCGTAATTCAGCAAAAAGGACGAAGATAAAGGTAGCTCGAGAGTACGGTTACGCTAGCCGCGACCTATTTAATTATAAGGACCGGGTTACGATACGAAAAGTTATACTAATAAAAGACACGACACCCTAGTTGTGCTTGACAAAACCTTACGTTTACGGAAAAATACGACACATAAAAATCGGTTATTAAACGGTCGGGTTTTACGGGTTAAATTATACCCTTAAGTTACAAAATTCGTTCATGGGCTTTAAATAAACTTAATATATACACTTGGCCCAAAATGAGTCCAATATCCCCACTCACAAACCGGACCAAGGGTCATATGACCCGGCCCGGTCCAGGCGATACAAACAAGGAACCCAGGGGAGTAAATACGCGTGTTTTCACACACACAACTCAAAAACAGAGAGTTTACTCTCTCTCTCTTCTCTCGAAATACACCCACCGCCCCACTCTCATCTCTCTTTCTAATCTGGATCGGATCATCTCCCTCCGTTGGTTAATATGGTTTTCAGATTAAAACATCAATCATATGGGGTGGTTTGTGGTGTTTAGGTCGCGTGAGATGTGGGGTTTCATCTCCACATCAAACCGATTGGGTTCATAATGGTGTTCATCCTCAGGTCAACGTTATTCATCAGCCAAAATCAAAGATAAGTTGTTTATCCTTATTTTCTTTTAACAAAAGTTAATTGATTTTCATTTTATAAAAGATCAGTGGGTTTAGATAACTTGTATAAACTTGTTGAGAACCATATGGCTCTCGGATTTGAAATAAATAAATTAGGGTTTCGAAATATTTGGGGGTTTCTCTAAATCTCGGGTTTAAATACGATTAATTAATGTTTTCTTGTATAAAATCATGTTAATTTCAACATATAATCGGTTTTATAAAAGTTAGGGTTTCGGTCAATTGGGGGTTTTTGCATATCTCGTTTTCAATCAAATTAACTATTGGATTCGGGTTTAGATTGGGTTTAATTAGAGTTTTAATTAATAAAATTAAATTAGGGTTTATATAAAATTGGGGGTTTTTACATTCGGTTGATAAATCATATTTAAGTGGCGTTTTTGGTATATAGAAAATATTAATTTCATGTTTAACAAGGTTTTCAGTTGTTAGGGTTTCGATTTGAAAAAGGGGGTTTTATACCCGCGACATAATTGGGATTTTTATGATGTTTCTGTAAAATAAAAATGGTTAAGACATTTGGATTATGGTGACATTGATTGATGATGGTTTTGGCAGAAAACAAACAATTTGGTTGGCTTGGTTTGGTTCTCGGTTTGGCCTTGGTTTGGGTCTCGGTTGGGGTCTCGGTTTGGTTTGGTTTGGGTCTCGGTTTGGTTCTCGGCTTGGTCTTGTTTGTGGTCTCGGTTGAGTCTCGGTTTGGTCTAGGTCGGGGTCTCGGTTTGGTTGAAAGAAAAATAAGGGTCATGGTCATGTCCAAGTATTAATACTATGGTTTAATCTTTTCAGTTTTTAATTAAAATAAGACTGTGACAAAGACTAACACATTTGTTTGTTTTTTTTGCAGGTTTGTCAAAGACGAGCACAACTAAGATTTCATACAGGAAAACGAAGAGACGAAAAAGACTCACAATGGGATGCTAAGTTTCGGTGTGCAGGTTCGGACGAGATGGATGGCTTGACTCTTTCGGTTTGCAGGTGTGGACGAGATGTATGGATCGGCTGGACACTTTCTTCACTTTACCCAGGAATTTGTATTTGAAAAACTTGTCCAGAAATTGTAATTGTAATTTGGACTGTGAAAACTTTGTGTGTTATGTTTGGACATTGGGTAAACTTGGATTGTATTTAATCAGGTATTATTAGTCTAGGGTTAGCTTCAAGCTGAAGGAGTTACATTATCGTGCTCAGTGTCTCACAAAGGATGAGAATATTGACAAGGGATCGAGGTCTACTTATATTTAATCATCAGTATAAGTTCTTCATCACATGGATAGTGCAAGACATCGAACACAAAGTTGGGTTATTCTACTTCTACATCAAGATTACTTTATTTATTTTTCTTCAAGATCATTACATAGAGCTACATTTGGAGAATCTTCAAGATTGCATACATTTTTTACTTCCCTGTTGATGTGACAAAAAGGGGAAGACATACATGCTACATTTGAGGGGAAGCAATTTGAAGATCATGTACAACTTACAAGAGATACACATAGAGTATTGCCGACATCAACTAGGGTAAGATTGTTGGGTCAAAAATTTGATGTGGCAGAAACTCAAAAACGAAGAAAACATGAAGACATGAACAAACAAGAGAAAAACAAGCGTTGACAAGAGCAAATCGAGGGTTGATGGCTCAAGCATTGTCATGTACAATCCAAGCATTGTCATGAACAAACTAAGCATTGACAGAAACGTAGACAAGAAGCCTTTGGAAGCTTCTATTTAGATATGTATGCAGAATATATTCTATATATGTTTATTTAAATAGAAGATTTACATATTTATTTGATTTTTTCTCTTGTAAACCCTAATCCTTACACTATAAAAGGAACCAAGGGTATTAGGTTTATTCATAACTTTCATTCACAATGTAAACCTAAAGCGTGTGTCGACTAGACGTGGGATTCAATGCATACACGTCTAGTGATTGTTAATTAATATAGTTAGCAATCCATTTGTTTTTATTCATGTTCTTTGTGCCTAAACACCTTGTTAATGTGTCATGTTCTAATTCCGCTTTGATTATCTAATCATATGAAAACGTGTTTTGAACATGGCTGTCCACAGAAAAACTGCATGTTAACGACTTCCCTGTTGCTGACTTCGACGCCTAATAACTTTTTCTTGGGGATAAAACTCGACAATCCCTCCAGTTGATGTCTAGATATATGTGTATAGAATACACACAAGAAATTTCGTGACGATCCAACGGTCCAATCAAAAGTTATGACATTCTGAATACTGTTGCGCACACAAAAACGTCCAGAAAAACCCTAGACGGATTTTTCTTCTTTTCACCATACACGAACACCTTGTTGGTCCTAGCATCACGAGCCACGAGGCTCTGATACCAATTGTGGAATCCTAAGATTCCGCATCTTTTAAGCTACTAGGAATGCATCATGTTCATATGATTAGATAATCAAAGAGGAATTAGAACATGACACATTAACAAGGTGTTTAGGCACAAAGAACATGAATAAAAACAAATGGATTGCTAACTATATTAATAGTTAACAATCACTAGACGTGTATACATTGAATCCCACGTCTAGTCGACACACGCTTTAGGTTTACATTGTGAATGAAAGTTATGAATAAACCTAATACCCTTGGTTCCTTTTATAGTGTAAGGATTAGGGTTTACAAGAGATAAAATCAAATAAACATGTAAATCTTCTATTTAAATAAACATATACAGAATATATTCTGCATACATATCTAAATAGAAGCTTCCAAAGGCTTCTTGTCTACGTTTCTGTCAATGCTTAGTTTGTTCATGACAATGCTTGGATTGTACATGACAATGCTTGAGCCATCAACCCCTGATTTGCTCTTGTCAACGCTTGTTTTGCTCTTGTTTGTTCATGTCTTCATGTTTTCTTCGTTTTTGAGTTTCTGCCACATCAACTTTTTGACCCAACAGTTGATAAAGATTATCTTCTATCATTCTTGCTAAACCAATATAAGGTATCTCGAATCTATAAGCTCTCCATAATATGCTATTGATCTTGCTCGAGCTCTTTGATTACCTGTTATCAAAGATAAACCCTAATTAGGGTTTTCAAATTTTTTGTCTCAAAACATGAAATTGATAAGGGGTTTTGGACTGGATAGCATATATATACTTAGGATTGTGCTTAGTTTTGAACAAAATAAGGTCATGATTCCGTAATCAATCAAACTGCATATACCTTGTAATTTTCACCCAGATTGCGAAATGTGTTGTCACTTATTGCGAAATGTCCATTTTTTGGACATTGCAAAAAGTGTTAGATTGATATTGCGAAATATGTTGTTATTTCGACATGTGCAACATTGGAATATTGCGAAATGTGAAATTGAGTAATATTGAGAAATATGAAGTTGAGTGATATTGCGGAATGTGTAATAAATGATTATTGTGAAATGTGGCTGTTCCATATATTGCGAAATGTTTGTTCAGATATTACGAGAAATGTTTCAATGCATTGCGAGATGTGGACCTAAGGCATTGCGAAATATGGATTTAAGACATTGCGAGATGTGGGCCTTTTTTACATTGCGAAATGTGTGCCGGTTAAATATTGCGAAACCTGTAAGATGTTTATATTGCAAAATGTGCATTCAAAATGTTACATTTTCATAATATTTGCAAAATGTGTTAAGACTAAGTTTAATCCAACATATATGTTAAATAAAAAATGACATAGGATTAATACTCAGATAACTTAAACAAACAAAATGATGTGATGTGACATGTTTTTCCATGCTAAGTGTTTACATGCTGTATGACATATATATATATATATATATATATATATATATATATATATATATATATATATATATATATATATATATATATATATATATATATATATATATATATATATATATATATATATATATATATATATATATATATATGTATATATATATATATATATATATGTGTGTGTGTCTTTATCTATATAATTTGCAAAATGTTTGTATCTAAGCAGGAAAAAGGTTAATCACCAAAGAGAAACAACAACAACTTGATCTCGCACTTGTTCCACTCAGCAACAGACTGCTTCTCGCAGAGAACAATCTTTGCCTAAAAGATGATTTTGATCTAACATTTGCAGCCTTTAAGATTGACATGGACATTCTGGACATGTCTCCACTGAAGAATGCTTTAAGAGCAACAGCATCAGTCCCAGAAGTAAACATCCAGGAGTTCTATGCAACAGCATCGATTTCTCAAGGCAAACAGTTATCCAAGAAGACCATTGATTTTATGATCAACAAGAAGCCAATGACGCTTCAGTTGAGTCAGTTCAGGAAGCTGTTCTAGTTCCCTCGATTAGCTAAAGGAGAAGAGTATGTGCCTAACCCCGACAAAACTGACATTCTCAGAGTGCTTCGATCTCTTAAACTATGAGGGAGATGTTCGTAACCTATCTCAGTTTCATACTGCACGCATTAGGCAACCGTGGAAAACAATCTTCACTATCCTTATCCGTTGCTTCAGCTCCAAGTTTAGTGGATCTGACACTATTAGAAATCCTCAGGCTTTGATATTTTGGGGTCTCTACACAGGAGAAAACGTTGGATTATGCTTTACTTCTTAGGGAAGAATTTTTCTTCCATTTCACAAACACCAAGAAGAAATCTGAACATCTGCCATTTCCACGCTTCACCAAGCTTATCATAGATCACTTCATGAATACTGTACCATCCATTGATAAGCATGGAAACTTATTCTATCACACTCCAGCGAGGGACTATCTGATGGAGCATATGAATATTGACGGTCCTTCTACGAAGTATTCACTGCGTCCAGCTCCAGTGCCGGATGTTATGATAAATGAAGGAATCAAGGATAGTGAAGCATACGCACAAATGCTTAGGGACATTGAGACACAGTTTAACAGGCCAAAGGAAGATACAAAAAGGTAAACGGAAGAAAAGTACTGCTAAACGCCAAAAGACTTCTTCCTCAAAAGCTAAAGCCAAGGCTAAGGGCAAAGAGCAACTCTATGATAAAGATGAAGAGGAAGAAGCTGTTCCAGCAACCATTTCCAAAGCCAAAAGGTTAAGAATAGTACTTCAGAAGAGTAAGTTAGAGGCACATGCTAAGACTAAAGAGAGTGGATCTAGTTTAAAGACTGTTGAGGAAATAGCCAATGAAGCATTTGGCAACCCAGACATGTCAGATGAAGAAGAGGAACAAGAGATCAGAACATATAAAACATCTAATGGCCAACCACACCAAGAAGAAGAAGACATGACGAACTGTTCAACTATGAGTATGAAGACCCAATTCAAGAAGGTGGGGGAGTAGACGATATGGATACAGACTTTATGTACAGGGACGTTAACCTCAGCAAACCGATCCCCACAACACCAGCAATGATTGAGCAAGAAGACGCTCACCTGACGTTGACTCCCATCACACAACAAACACCTCCCCCACCCCCAATACTCAGCACCATTGTGACAACCGTCCCCTTGATCGAACCGACAATCGAACAACCGGTACCAACCACCACCTTACAACCAGTATCAACCCCGACCATACAATCAGTACCAACCACCGCCCAAACGACTGTCCCAACACCGCCACCAACCATCAAACAACCTGTACCATCCACCACCTTACAACCTGTATTATCCACCACCTCTCTAACACTTGTACCTACACCTCCCACCCCCTCACAACCGGTACCATCCACCTCCAATCCATCCCTTACTGACAATCTCATCTTATCCCTTCAACGACAAGTGCAACAACAAGCAAAAGGTCTTGCAGAGCTTCAAAAATCACTAAAAACGTTGTTCAGTAGTGAGAAGAGTCAATATACGTGAACGAGGATACATCCAAGAACTTCAATCCAAAATGAAAGATCTTGAAAGCAAGCAAGCCAAATATATCAAGGAGAAATAAGCCATTGATAAAGAAAATGAAATGTTCATCGACACCATGAATGATCACGTGACAGAAATTATCAGAAATGAAGTCAAATCGCCTGTCAATCAGGAGCTACCAACAATACTAACAAACGGCCTTTCAGACCTTGATTGAATGAAGACATTGCAGACTCGACTGACCAAGATTGAGTTGCCTAAAATGAAAACTCAACACAAACTTCAGAGAGTTCTCAATAGAGCGATAATGGAAGCTTCTCAAACATCAACAAAGGACGACACCTGATGTTCCCCAAACAACAAACAAAAGGAAACGTCAGGAGTCTGATGATGAGAATGAGGATGAGGATGACAATGGTGAAGATGAAGATAAGGGTGATGATGAAGATGATGAGGATGATGAGGAGGAGGAAGAAAATACGGATAGGAATGAGGATGAGGATAAAGAAGAGGAAAGAGACGAGGAGGAAGAGGATGAGGATGAAGAGGACAAAGAGAATGAAGACAGTGATTGGGATGATGGTGATGGTAATGGTAAGGGTGATGGGAATGGAAGTGATAATGGTGATGATGATGATGATGATGATGATGGTAAGGGTGATGATACTGGTAAAAATGGCGAAGAATCTGAAAAAAGTGACGATGATGAGGAATCTGATAAATGTGAAGAGGACGAGGAAGAAAATTATGTTGGAACTAAAGAAAAGGTTGATGATGAGGAACAAAAGGAGAGTGAAAATGAAGAGGGTGATGGGGATGATAAAGACAAAAACTGCAACGAGGATGATTTGTCAAGCATATCACTAACCAGTGATGATGGCAATAGAGAGAACCGACGAAAGAATCTCCACATCAACTTTATCTCTAGACAATCTAAATCCAAAAACACATCCAAAGACACAGGTAAGTCTACTAAACCAGTTCATACTACTGTTTCACCAATAGAACCTATAGAACATATGCTTGAAGACGAACCTACAGTATATGTGGAACATCACTCTCCACCTCCCACAATATACCAGCATAACATCGATATGGATATTGAAGGCACAAATCAACCAGATCCTGATTTTGTTGATACTGTCATCATAGACGAGACTGTTCAGGAACAGCCTTGGCTTACAAAAGCAGCAACTGCACGTGAATTCTCTGATCAAGAAAAATAGGATTTTACACAACTTCTCAATAATCCAATCGACTTCTCTGGATTCCTCGTGCACGAATATGGAGTACCTACCATGGAACCAAATAAACTTCAAAAGATACTTAAAGATAAAAACTTTTAGGCCAATACGAAGATCAGAAAACGAGGGAGAATATCACACCAATGAACTCCTGAAAGCAATGAAATCAACGGCTTCAGGTGATCAAATTCCAGTACTTCATCCATTAACAAATTCTGTCATTGTTGTAGACAAGCACCTCCCAATGGATTACTTTGTCAGCCATGATCTCTATTACTTAGAAAAAGGCGCGAAGAAGTATGCAACATCATTAACCATGGGCAAGGCAGTACAGTTGGATCACGTTCCTTGGATTGAAGATAAGGTTCCAAAGCTATAGAGTAGAGTACTAGTGAAATCATATGATCCATATACGGAACTCGGTATCTCTCATTGGGGTGTCAAGAAGAGGTTAGCTTACAACTTCTTTAATCGATTTAAACCATGTAATCTTATACTTTTAAATCGTCGAATTAAAAAGCATACAGGGAGGTACCATTAATCAGATCTTCGGGTATTCCTACCTACAAGAGATCAGATTCAAACGGGAAGACGATAAGATTTACACTGTAAGTGAAGGAGACCTCCAATATATACGTCTTGAAGATATAGAAGATTTTCTACTTATCTTAGCTCAAGACAAAGTTCCTCACTTATCCTCTGAACTCGTCATTGCCTTAAGCTCGAACATTCGCCAATTCACTCGTAAAGTTGTGATCAAGTATCGGGTTGAAGACTTACAACTGGGTGTGGAGAGTTATCAAATCAGGTTAAATCTACAACGTCCTCACACCACACCTCTGAGTCATTATCACAGGAAGAAGAAGTCATATATGGGTACACTTGAGCCAGAAATGGGAATATTTTACCTGAATGAAGCAGAAGTCATGCAATATATGAGACTATCAGAACTGCACAAATTCAGCGATGCAACTCTCCAGCATGTTCGTGACAAGCTGTTAATTCTCAATTCCAACCAAGGCCTTCCAAAAGTGAAGTATGAATGGAAAGGCAGGTTCATCAAGAGTGCTAAATATGTGATCCAGAAGATTGAGGAGAAACAAAGGGAACGATGGTGGATCCGAAGTCTAGAACGATTCGTGGGTGGCAGACCGTATGGAGCTCACCACAGGCTAATGGAATGATCCACTTAACATGGTGATCGTACTACATCAGGTCAACTCCATACACTCACTTGTGAATGTGGAATCCTAAGATTCACGGATCTTTAAGCTACTAGGATATGCATCATGTTCATATGATTAACATAGCGGAATAAGAACACGACACATAAACAAGATGTTTCTTTTCCAACGTTTACTTCTCATTAAACGTTAACCAACTAACTCTAGACGTGTTTACAGATCACACACATCTAGAACATACGACTTATGCTTTATGACTACATTGTGAATAATTGAATGATAAAGCATGTAGGGTGTATGTGTTTATATACTACACATACCCCTTTCTACGAGAAATCTATTTTAATTAGAAGTCCTTCCATCTTTTGCTAATAAGTCCTCCTTGTTGTATGAAAGGGCTCCATGTTCTTGTAAAGCTTGATATTTGCATATAGGTCCTTCTTGTTTCGTTATTCTTGTTTTGTCTCATCAAATTAATTCCCAACAATCTTCCCCTATTTGATGATGACAAAAACAATCTTCAAATCTTGATCTTTCACGAATGAAACAAGCTTCCCCTTAAAGTAAGATTTCTAGTAAAATATATCACCACATAAAAATAAGTTGTATACCTTGATCTTTGAATCTTCTTCCCCTTTTTATCTCATCCAATAGGGGTCTTCTAAAGATAAACAACTAATAAACTCTTCCCCATAAGTGGTGCATGTAAATGGATCACAAACCATGTAGACTCTAATTGTAGATTACGAATGAAGAAAAACGAATATAACCTATTTGTTGAAGAAGTGGAATCTCCCAAGCTTGTACCTTATATCTTGCACTATCCATGTGACGTCGAACTTATATGACACAAAAAATATAAGTAGACCTCGATCTCTTTGTTAAAATCCTCATCCTTTGTGAGACACTGAGCACAATAATGTAACTCCTTCAAGTGATAGCAAGGTATCTAGTTGCTAGATTTTACAAGTCTTCGTCACTAACCATTAAAGCACGAACAAGTTACCTTCAAACCAATGGGGTGCTATCCACATGATTTAAAGATATGATAAAACAAAAACTCGCGAAAAACAACTCCAACACCAAAGAAGCTATAATCAATCGTTTTCATCGAAACCTCCAATTTGCAATGAAAATCATCTAAGTACAACATCATCGTCTTCTTTTATGCAACTGCTGCTTCTGTCAGCGTTCTGCTTCTAATACAAGTCAGTACGTAACCACAAGGTTAGCCTTGTCACATAATCAAATAAAACTTTATTGTATCAAACACAATCTTCGAAAACAAGCCATAAAACCTTAACAGTAAGCTTTTATCCGAGATCCAGTATCATCCGATATCCTTGCTGTGTACCAACTTTGTATTCTTCTTGATAGGTTACGATCCACTTTTATATCATATCCAATGTATGTCCCAATCTCTTTCACATTCAACCTCACGTGACTACTAACAAATCAGAATCTTTCTTTGTTTAATAACCAATTACTATTACACAAAAGTAACTCAAACGAACCCTTCAATGTGTATAATAACCTTGTACCACAATTCTTCGTGTCTTCCTTTATTCCACTTGGTTTCTTGTACACATGTGATTGTATATACACTGTGGACCACTTACTATCTTTTATTAGTCGAACAAACAAATACTTTTGTATAGAAAAGTAGTACCTTGAAACTCGATCAGCTTCACATGTGAAACCTAAACCTTCAATACTTTGTAGTAATACTTTTGCTCGTCCTTAGAGCTAGTGCATCAATACTGCTGCTATAAATCACTCGTTGCTTTTTCTTTACTCTTCGTTGACCACTTTTGTTTTATTCGAATCATTAGGTGACTGCTCATAACAAGGCTGTTTAAGAAACCCACGTGAACATTGGCAGTTTTCAATCTTACGTCACTTTCTCCTCTTCTGAGTAACCACGTGAGGCATGTCCATTTAACAAATCATGCAATTTGTTATATAAAACAGCAAGACTACGAACCTTAAGATAAAAACATATTACCCAAAACTGTCGGAACCCATAATACTTACGATATCTGCTGTTATTCATTTGTTATCACAAATCTAGGGTTTGTTATACAAAACCCTAAAAAATGAAGAATCTTTCTACAAATCACAGCAGCAACACTCAATATTCTTCAACCATACATCACGATATGCTACTCTTTTCACAGTACGATCAAACAAAGATTTACATCATGTATGAACAGCAACCTGTTTGAGAATTTTGTGCAAACACTGATCGATACACAACACTTTGATTCATCGCAGCTTCAACCTCGATTTAGGGTTTTGGATTAAACCCTAACACTTCAACAGTTTTAAAACGAATTACTGATTTTTCTTTTCTTATATAACAAACACAAAAACACTCTTTTTTGCTCTCAAAGTCGATCTAGGGTTTAGGGGAAGAAACCCTAAATCTTATTCAATAAAAAAACAAAATCAGAAATTTTCATACCTCTCTCTGCAGCCAACTTCGACGAACTATAACTCACTCATAACAAATCAGATCAACGATCGCTCCGGTGAGATTCAAGATACATGTGTCGAGAACCTACAAACAAAATTTCACGATGATCCAACGGTTAACGAACGTGTTATCGCTGTTTGAAAACGAATGCACAGTGAGATCCGAACATAAAATCATAGACGGATTTTATGCTTTTTCTTCGTTCTTCGACTCAACACCTTGTTGATCCTAGCATCGAGAGCCACCCGCTCTAATACCAATTGTGGAATCCTAAGATTCATGGATCTTTAAGCTACTAGGATATGCATCATGTTCATATGATTAACATAGCGGAATAAGAACACAACACATAAACAAGATGTTTCTTTTCTAACGTTTACTTCTCATTAAACGTTAACCAACTAACTCTAGACGTGTTTACAAGATCACACACGTCTAGAAACACGACTTATGCTTTATGACTACATTGTGAATAATTGAATGATAAAGCATGTAGGGTGTATGTGTTTATATACTACACATACCCCTTTCTACAAGAAATCTATTTTAATTAGAAGTCCCTCCATCTTTTGCTAATAAGTCCTCCTTGTTGTATGAAAGGGCTCCATATTCTTGTAAAGCTTGATATTTGCATATAAGTCCTTCTTGTTTCATTATTCTTGTTTTTTCTCATCAAATTAATTCCCAACAGTGAATATGTATATATAATGTGTACATTAGGCTTTTGTGGCTTGTTGTAGTGTGAAAGTATGATATTTTTCAAGAATTTCTCACGAGATTCTAAATCTTTCAAAATATATCGTACTCAAGCACTACAACTAACCCTCATTAATTTGAGGGGGAGCATTAATATGTTCTATGGCCAACAACCGATTTCATTTTGTTACCCAAAGACCGGTTAATCAATTAACATCCAAAATATTGATGGTTAACATTTTGGATAAGGGGAGAAAATGGGATTAAGGAGACTTTTAGTGTAAAATATGTGGCTATAAATGAAAAGGTCTTAATGGAAAATCCAACTTGATATGTGTTATGCACATGTTAAGGGGGAGCATTTTGATGTCAAAAACACTGAAGGTACAAAACTCTTGATATTTATATCACAAAGTACCTTAGTGATTTTAAGGAATTTTCAAGGTGACAAATACTTACCCAAAACATACTTAATTCACGACGGTTGTGGTGACAAAAGGGTGGTAGGATTAGGTACTAGTCCAATGATTCTTTCAGAACCGAAGGAATCTTCCCAAGGACAATTCCATAGTTAGAAAATAGTAGTCCATAGGAAAGATGGGGAATAGATTGTGAACGTAGTTGAATGCCGACCAAGTACTGATGCTAGCACTGGAACAATCACAACAAGGTGCTAGTGATGATGTGTTGGTTAGCATTGAAGGGGTTGAAGAATGAAAAAGAAATGTAAAGAAAAAGGGTGAAAGAAAGAAGCCCTCCTTACAACTTAGGCAGAAACTAGGTCAACACATCTTGAAGAACTAAAAAGTATCATAGACCCAGTGATGCGATGCACAATCCCTCCCAGCTAACTCAGATATCTCTCAAAAGATATTTGTTTTAATGTCACGGAGTTTAACATGTTATCTATCGTTTTATTCACTCTGAATAAATTGATATTGAAAAGGTGGCCATCCTCTCCATCATCCGCTCAGCAAATCAAAATGCACTATTGAGTCTAGAGCCACGAGATCATCAAAAGTCTCTCAAAACAAGAAATATTTTTTATGAGTCCTACACAATATTCCTATAATATTTCCAGAACATCTGAGTGATACAAAAGTATTACAATGAAGATGGAAATCCTTCTTGAGCCAACATCAAACAAGCTCATGGTAGGTGACACGTGCGATTCTTTAAGAACTAATCTTGTGATAACTGGAAAGAAACGATGGTTTGACTCTTAATTGAGATCAAACTTGTTCCAGGGCATCTACGCAAAATCCAAGTGATCTTGCCAGAACACTGAGAGTGGCACTCTTTAGTGTTTACAGTGATGAGTGGAAATCCTTTCAGTATCAACATCAAACAGCACTGTGGTAGGTGACAAGCAAGATTCTATTAGAATCGAGCTCGTGACAACTGGGAAGCAACAATGGTGAATATCTTAACTGAATTTCACTTGTTCCAGGTTCATGATTTGACGGCTTCAATCATAAGGATAACTTTATCTGAATGATTCACTCTTTATGTTCGCAGTCAGCTTTGGACGGTCGAATAAAGAGAACGGGTTTACCCATGAAATCTTGTCAATGAGATCTTTAATTAGAGCTACCTATCACAAGTACGATATTTATTATCGTCCAACGGTCTTCACCGACCGGAGGTAAAATTCTACCGAATCAGAATAAAATGTAAAAGCCATTTTATTCGTGTCTTATTATGTTGCTGCATTTGAAGACGGTGCGTTACGGTGTACCAGATGAAGTCGTCCTCACATACTTATACCTTCAGCATCAAATATTTCAGCAAATTCAAGAAAGTTTGACCTAAAAGTCTTCCGCTGTATCAACTCTGAAACTTTCAAGAATTCAACAAAGTATGGGTATGTGGGACATGAAGTCACGAAGAGGCGAACATCACATGAATGGCAAAGATTGCACGTGAAAGGTCAAAAGAACATGCTCTAAGCCAAAGCCTAATGGTAATCAAAACATATTCACAAAAATGAAGAAAAGAAAATGAGGAAAAGAGAAAATGGACTACGAGCACGAGAACGAAGATCTAACATGCTATATTTAGGACTTTGTAATTTGGAGTGACCTCTCTTTAGGGGAAGATTGTTGGAAATACGTTTTTACAGATAGAAAGTCTCGGTCACTCCAACAATATATTTAAGGGCTCGTAGTATAGTTTAGTAACATTTTATGTAAGCCCGGCCAATGAACATGTTCATGGGCCGGAGGCCCAAGTCCACTTATGGACTTGGGCATATGAACCCATTTCCTTCATGGAAAAGGGTGTTGGTTGTTTCATTATTTTCAATATATTTTACACATTTTCTCTCATCTTTCTCTCTCTACTTTCTCTCACTAGAAACATCAACCCACTTGTTTGATCATAGATTACCAAGATTCTACACTAATCTCATTTCTTGTTTAGTCCACCCCCATCCCATCTCATTCTCAAATCCATATTATCTCTTCCACACAAAAAACGTTGTTCTAGATCAAATCATAAGCAATAAACACAGATCGAACCAGAACCCCCTTTCATCTATACAAATAATGAACACCAAAAACCCATTTCTTATCTTGGCTGGTACTCTGAACCAAACTCACAAGATGACAACTGATAACTTTTCAAGTGTTCTTCAAGGTCCTTTAAGTAGGGTCTCGGGTAAGATTGTTGATGGTGTTTAAGGTCTCCAACGGTTCAAAGTGAGAACATAACTTCTTTGTTATTACTCTTACTTTAAAATTGATATAAGAAGAAAAATGATTTGTCTTTGATAGATCTATGATGATAATATCTGTGAGGTTGATCTTTAAGGTCATTAATAAAAGTTGTACACGGAATAAAATAACTGAGATATATCTTGTTCTTTAATTTGTATACGAGTCTGATGATTGATTGGATATGGAAATAGGAGACGAAGGGATAGGATTAGAGTCGGGTTTTGTTGATTATGGTTGATGTTGATTAATTGATTGTTGATATGAACTCAGCGAGTTAACCCAGTCAACTCGGTAATTACCAAGTTGACTCGGGTATTTTTTTTGGCACATGATTTCAGAATGTTTACTTTAAAAACATGATTTCTTAATGTTTACTTTAAAAACATGATTTCGGAATATTAGAGCATGATTTCGCAATGTGACCAGATTTCGGAATATATACCTAGATTTTGGAATATGTACATAGATTTCGGAATATATACTTTAAAACATGATTTCGGAATATTTTCCTTAGAATGATTACGGAATATGTCTTTAAACCACATCTCGGAATAAATCTCAAAATCTTATTCACATGTACTATCCGATTTTTCTAGATCTGATTTTTTTTTCATCTTCATCTTCATAAAATATTGCCAGAAAAATAAAAACCCATAAAATAAAAAGTTGATGAAAAACTTATGGACAAAGATTTTGACTGGTGGACAAAATTTTTTCTAATGGAAAAAATGGAAGAAAAAAAATAAAAAAATGATACTGATATGAGACACGCGAATCAAGAAGATAGAAAAATGTAAAACTGAACAGGGACTGATCTAGAAAACTGTTTTCAAAAATAGTTGTAAAGGAGAAAAGGGCGAATATAGAATATGATAAAGATGGACAGAATCAAAGTGAGAACACAACATGAACACAAACCCTTGAAATAAAAATACGAAACACCCCAGTTAGCTCTAATACCAATTGTTAACCTATAAGGTTCATACTAACCAGGTATAGATCCGGAGGCCGGGGAGGATAAAAGTGACGGTTAGACATTTTTAGAGAGAGAAAATACCAAGAAGAAAGAGTGTCTTTATTTCAAGAGAGAAAAAGTGAAACAAACAAATCGGAATCCTCACCCCTCTATGGAAGTATATAGGGTATATATAGGCTCGACAAAGAGTGACTTTGACAACTTAGCAATAGTAGTCCCTCCGTGTTTTTCCTATATGAATCTAATGTAATTCCGTAAATGGCGCTCACATTTTAGGGCTAACAGTTTCTTTTCTATCTTTATTCTAACAATTGTGAATTGAGCTTGTCATATTACTCTCCTTCGACATACTTAGAAAATATTTACTTTATAATTTGGGATTTCTTTTCTTTCTCCCTCTCAAGTTATTGAGTAAGTAGTGACTATTACCTTTACATGGGTGTTTCTTTACTTTCTACTAACCCTTCTATGTAGCTTGTCACCATAGCTAGATCTATTGGGTCAGTATTTACTGATGCTGAAGCAACTATATGATTTGAATATAAAATCCCCTAAGTATTTTATGTTTAGCAGAAAGGTGGCTCTGCTGAAGCATGCCTAGAGAAACAAAGATTCCTACTAGAGAATCTTTTGCTGAAGAAGTTCAACCTTCCTCTTCCAGTGAACTTAGAAGACAAGAAGTCTTTGCTTTAGTGACGAGGCGATCTAGTTGCTGAAGAACATGTCCTGAAGAAGAGCCTTCAGTTCAATTTGGTCTGACAATACCAAATTGAATGATTTCGATCTCCTCTAGGATACTGAAGACACTTCAGTCATCCTAAAGGTTTACATTAGGCGGGATAACATCTTCTTTGAGTCAAACAAGAAAGCATATCTCATTTGGAAAAGGTTGCTTGTAAAGATAGTTATAAGTATAATCTTTATTCTTTTCCTAGATTAGTTTATTTAACTTTGTACTGTTTATCTAGTTGGGCATTCAACCACCTACTGGATAAATAATTACATGGTTACTTGTGAACATGTAAACCCTAATATGTGTTGCCTATAAAAGGAACGCATCTAGGAGGGAGTCAGTTATCTCTTGTACTCGAAAGATAGGACTCTTCCAAGAGCCCATTCTCTCCTAACTTCAACCAAACCATAAGGCTATAAGCTTATGAACATTTAGGTTGAGACTTAAACTCATAACCTAGGTTTGTAGTTTAAGTAGATGAGATCACCCAACATTGTCATTCGACCACTTTGCTATTCCGCAAGCAAAGTGTGTCATATATTCTTTATTAAGTTTTAATAAAATCTCTATACGTTGAAAAGTTATTTGGTATTGTTGTTTTAATTGTTTACTTTGTTATTGATTTATAAAAGAACTCACTTGAATCCAAATATGCAAGATATTACTTAAGGTTGATAAGTAGTATCGTGTTAAAAGGGACCAACACGATCACTTGGTGCCCCAAGCTAGGGGGAGTAAGAACTAAGGGGGGGGGGGGCTACTAGCAAAGTCAATTCCTTTCTTCTTTAAAGACTTGTACTAACTTTTTGCTTCAACAAAAGGGGAATAAATGGTAGTGATAAACTCGTTAATAATTAGAAAACTTTTGTTTTTACATAAATGAGTTTATGGTTTGTCTTAATAAAAAAGGAGGAGATTGTTGGTGCAACCGATGCCTAAAAAACATTATTTGTAATAACTAATCTTTCTTAGTTTTGATCACGACACAGTGTAAAAACATTTATCGTCAAAGATAACCGTAAGACGAATTATTTAACAAACATTATCATCAAGGTAATAATCATTCAAGTCTTACATAAACATATCTTATACATGTTTAGTGATCATGGAAAGTGATTAACCTCAAAACTTACATTTATTCAAATGTGACAAAATATTTTTAATAAACTTTCTTTTTAAGATGTTTTATTAAACTAGAAGACAAAAAGGAGCGGACTTTAGAGCCTACGGCTCAATATAGGTTCCTGCGGTTCAATAGTGATATTGAGCCGCTAGCCTATTTACTGAGTCGCGCTCAGAGAGTCGTTGTAATTTGTCTACTATAAATAGTGGATCATATTTCTATTTTTCAAAGAACGTTTTTGGACAGTTTCTTCTTTTTATCATCTTTCTATGATTCTAATCATTAGTAAATGATCATTTAATGTGTTAAGTATGTTTGCTTATGATTATCCTCTTGATCCCCTTTTTTTTACTTGTCCAAAGAGAAGATCACTCACACATTTATGATGTGATAAAAGATGAAGCCTTGATGAAAATCATCCTTTCTTAGATCTAGTCATGTTCATCATATTGTTGTATGTGTATTGTGTAGATATAAGTTATTTGTGTATACTTGCATTAGTCTTGTGTAGATTCAAGGTATTTGTGTATATTTGGATTTGTCTTGTGTAAATAAAGTTATTTGTGTATACTTGGATGTGTCTTGTGATGTAGTGAGTCTTCTGTGTAAGTTCTCACTAAACTACAAAGTGATGTAAGTGTGTGTATGAGTCTTGTGAGTTTTCACTTAACTAGAAAGTGAAGTGTGTGGAGATTAGTTCTAGCTTTAGATTAGGACTCAACATCTAGCCAGGTGTTAGAAAAGAAGATGGGCGATGAAGATTGGTTCTAGCTTTGGATCTAGACTCGACATCTAGCCTTGTGTCAGAAAAGAAGATGGGCGACGAAGATTGGTTCTAGCTTAGGATTAGAACTCTACATTTAGCTTAGTGTTGGAAAACATTGTAAGCAACGTTGTAAGGTTTTCTCCGCCAAGAAGGGATCTTTTGGATATAGTGAAAATCTCGAGTAAGGTGTACTTGAGTAGTGGAGTGGAAACGAAGAGAGAGCTTTGTTGCCGAACCACTATAAATATTGGTTTCTTTCCTTTGGTTGTCTCTTTCCTTACTTCTTACTTATTTATATTTACATTCATGCGTTGCACTATCCTAATCACCAGATATAGCAAATGTTTTAATTTCTTGGAAATTGGCTTAACTATTATGAAACAAGTTTTTAAGAAAGGTAATTTTCAATGACCAACATAATTTTAATTCGGACTTAATTAGGGAAACTATTCAACCCCCCCCCCCCCCCTCCCCCCCCCCCCCCCCCTCTAGTTTCTACACAAGTGTTAGTTCTTCAAGCTCGAGTGTCAAAGATTCAAGGGATAAGAAATTTGCTAAAGCTGAAGTGTCAACATTGAAGGCTCAGCCAGCACCACCCACAACTGAAGACCTTATACAAATGTTGATGGCTTCCCTTCAACCTAAAAGCATGGTGACTACCTCAACTCTCAAGAGTTCTCTAGATTCGCTAAAGGAGTCACTATCTAATGTCACTTTGGAGCTTCCAGCACACTTTATTCTAGTCCGTGGCTAGGTAAATGAACTATGTGACTCTGTATCTAAGATCAAGGATAGGGTGGCCAGGCTGGAGGAACAAAATCTAGATGTATCTTTGGAAATTAATAACAAAATTTAAGTGTTGAACGAAATCCCAGCTTTGCTCACCTAGGTATCTACTTGTCTGGATACTTTTTCTTTTATTATCTCTGGTGGTACGTCAGTAGGAGTTGACGAGCACTCTCTTGCTGAAGGGGTGAAATTTACCACTAGCAACACTATTGAGAAACTATTTCAGCAGCAGTTTAGATGGAAAGCCCAAAAACAACAACCACCACCAATATCATCTCAAACACCACACACAAGCCCAGTACCAGTATCTCCCTATGAAGACATCCTCAAAGAAATCTAATCATGTTGATGGGCTGACCACAAGTGAAGATACTTCAGATGAAAGATCTCCAATAATCACTCCTAAGAACAAGAGTGATTCAACTCTTCATGATAGACTAGTAAAGGATGGAGTGGTTAGAAAAGATGAAATAGATAAATTGGTCAAACATGATGAAAAGGAAAAGATCAAAAAACTGAAGCAAAGTCTGTAGCATGTAATTAGAGAAGAACTGGTTGAGAACACCTACAAAAGGAAGATGAAGTATGAAAAGTTTTGTCAAATAAGGCTAAACGGGATACATCCTTCAAAAATCACAAATGTTGATATGCTGACTATCAGAGGCTACATTAACTTTAAGTTTTATAGGGTTGATAGTTCTAAATAGATTTTGGATGACTTCAAAGCCAATGAACTCTCTTTTACTGAATGGTTGGAATAGGAGAAGAAAACAACCAAGAAAACCTCAGAAAGATGGGATGAAGTTCTCAAGAGGGTAGAGCACTCCCACGGGAACCATGACAAAATTGGTCAGTTCCTTGGTATTAATGTTGAAACATCACTAGAGGAGCAAGATCCAATCATATAGCTGAACAGAATGACCAATAAGATTAGGCCTGGTGTTGGTGAAATTTTCACCACAACTAGGAAGTACAAGAATATTGTTTAGTTTCAAAATCATCTCCCTAGCCATGTACTGGAGGAACCATGGTTGAGAATGATTTTTTTAACCATATAGAGAGACAAGACTTTGTGGGCATTAGTGACTTAGATGAGTTCAACAATGAATTGCTCTAGAATGTTTAGAGGGTATTCTACCTACATCACAAAGGACTAAGTTTAACTCAAGTAGCAAGGACCATCAACTTATGTCTCCTAGGAGTTCTTGACATTAGAAATATGGACCCAAAAGTACAAACTCAAGTCATTGAGGAGCTCATAGCTAAAAAAGATTAGTATAATCATTTGTATCTAGATTTTGTAATTTGTAATGTTTAATGAATGATTATAAGAATATTTTAGTATCTTTTAGTTGTTAGTGCAAAGAAGAAGTTGTTATGCTCACTTACTACTGATTTTAACTTACACTATTGGTATATCCAAATAGGTGGAGATTGTTGGGTCAGTATTTTCTGACCCTAAAGCAACTCTAAGATTTGAACATAAAATCCCTAAGTGTTAAGTGTTTAGAAAAAAGTTGGTTCTGTTGAAGCAAGTCTCGAGGAACGAATATTTCTACTAAAGAAAGCCTAGATGAAGATAGTTCAGTTCTAACTCTTCTAGAGTACTTTGAAGATAAGAAGGCTTCACTTCAGCAACTAGGCGGTCCAGTTGCTGAAGACAAGTCATGAAGAAGAGTTTCGGTATAGTATAGTTTGACAATGCCATATTGAATGATGTTGATCTACTCTTGGATGTTGAAGATACTTCAGTCATCCTAAAAGTTTACAAAGGCGGGAAAAAGATCTGCTTTAAGTCAAACGATAAAGCATATCTCATTGTGAATAAGGTTGCTTGTAAAGTTAGGTATAAGTACAACCTTTATTCTTTGTCCAACTTTATAGATACAACTAAGTATGTTTATCACGTGGGACATTCAAGCACCCATTGGATAAAAAAACACATAGGAAGTATGACATTTTTAAACCCCTAATATGTTGCCTATAAAAGGAACATATTTGGGAGTGAAGAACTAATCTTTTGTATTCGAATGTTTGAACACTTTCAAGAGCGCCTTCACTCCCAACATCAACCTAACCATCCTGCTGATGAACGTTAGGGTTGAGACTTAAACTCATAACTTTGGTTTTTAGTTTAAGTAGAGGAGATCGCCCAAATATTTTCATTCAACCACTTTGCTATTTGCAAGCAAAGTGTGTCATAAATTCTTTATTAAGTTCTTAATAAATCTCTATACGTTGAAAATTATTTCGGTATTGTTGTTTTACTTATTCGTATTGTTATTACTTTGTTAAAACAACTCACTTGAATCCATGATACAAGATAATACTTAAGATTTATAAGTAATATCGAGTCAAAAGGGACTAATATTTTCTTTTTAGTTCGTTTTCTCTCGGTCTAATCGAATCGATATAACAATCTCAAGTTTGACTTAGTTGTTTTGGTGATAAAAGTTGAATGGTATTCTATTTCTAATTCGCAATTAACAAGCAAAAATGTAAAAATATACGTATACGTACTAATCTAAAAACATATTGCACATACGACAATTAAATGCACAAAATTTAAAGAAGTAAAATACAAGTTTGTTCTACAAATTGAGAAATACAAAATACAAAATATAAAACTCTATCTATAAAAGTAAAAAGAAACAATATACTTTTTATAAGATGTAAAATGCAAAATTAAATCTTGAAAGTTTAAAATGTAATCTTATTAAAAAAACGTTTTATGCTAAATCTGAAAATTTCTAATATAGAACCTGGCCCAAAAGTAAACCGGCCCAAAAGTAAACTGGCCCAACAACCTGCTAACTGACTAACTCGTTAACTATAACGGTACAGGACTGTTACTGCAACGAAGAGACACAAAGTGAAGGGCTAAACGTGGTAAACGTCCAAACTTGATCAAAAGTGAATTCTACAAAAGAATAAAAGTTCACTGTATATTATGTTTGTGCCTATTTTATATACCAAATTCTAGCTACCATTTACTAATCTGAATGAAAACAGTTACTGCACCAATTAACTAAAGATTACTTGATATATTCTCAACTAAATTCTACCTAGGTATCTAACAATTACTGACTTAATGAATTAGTGAATCCTTATAAGCTGTAAACCTACTGCCAAACACCGAGTGAAAACAGATTATTCCAAACAGCTTATAATTGAAAATTTGCAGAAAACAAACTAATCTGATCTATATGATCTAAATGCAAAAGCTGCTCTAAGCTCAAGTTTTGATAACAACGCTTCTAAAATGCTAGATTAATAACGAAACAATAACAACTAAAAACAAGCAGGTTGCACACAATACGATCACACTACAATTAATAATGAGCAGACTTATTCTACTTAATTGAGAAAATATAAAATGCGCTTAACCTGTTTCATCCAGGCCAAGTCCTTCGATGACGAAGTGGAGCGCTGAGCTCGCTTAGAAACTGATCTCTACAACGCCAAACACACTCCTACTGATCTGCGTCCGTATCAAACAGAACTCAACGAAACACCACTATTCTGCTAGCAACTAGTGAATCAACGACTCCAAGCAAAAACCTACATAACAAAATCCAAACAAATCCTGCAAAACAAGTTGCTATACTACAATTCTAAATTTACTATCTGAATCTTACTTCTAAGTTTAACACTGCTACTGAATTTAAGTTTGTTCAATTCGATCTATGATGCAATCAAACGAAACTCTAAAGCTACTAACAAAGTCAATCAGACCAGCAGACTGAACAGCTTCCTCAACAAACGAAATCCAAAAGCTTGAAATTCTTAACAAGTCTATTAACCAAAACTGATTATCTAAAAAAACACCTGAACTAGCTGGATAGATGAATGAAATGATTAAAACTCCACTCACAATCACAAATTGAGCTAACTGAATAGCTATTCTGCTACTTCATAGAACTGATTGCAAATCTGAACTTCTAACCGAAAATTTCAACTAAACATTCGCTTAAAACCGGACTGAGTGTAACTGAATATTATAGAATGAACGATGATTTAACTCTCTTTCTAACAGTCAATAACAAAAAACTCAAAACTGAATATAACAAAGCTTAACTGATCATATCGAAACAGTAAAGGTTTTTATACAATCTTTAAAAATAGTATAAGAGACGAAATCGAATCTTGATTGTAAGTTGTAACAGTAACGCAAAAGTATTCTAAACAGAATAAAGAAGATGATTTCGACAAAAGTAAACGCAAGCTTTCATTAATGGTGAAAAAGAAAGGATTAGGTTACAAGAGATTAACTATTTAACAGATTCTAACAAACTTCTAACTGAAAGATTAATTGAAAATCAATAAGCTTTTTGAGAGAAAAATAAAACTAACTATCTAACCTAACTACTAGGTGTTTCTACTCCTAAGCTAACCGTCTTGAATGAAGTCTTCTCCTTGTATTTATAGGCGTCGAAGAGAGGTGGTGGTGATGTGTCATGTCCAATCATCTTCTTCCACGTGTAAATACGAGGATTAGATCGTTCTTCATGCCAAACCCAAATTGGGTGTTTCTTCGTTTTCTACTCTTGATCCAATCAATTTGTATCTTCTTGTAGAGGAGAAAGAGAGGAACACTTTTTCTTCTTTAATCTTCGTCTGAAACCTCGTGGATCGTACTCGAAAATGATTTGAAGTTATATAGTGGGGAGAGATATAAGTCGGCTGTATGTTTATTTTCTCTTTTTTCTCTCTCTTCGTTGAGAAGATGAAGGAGACGTGTTGTGAGAGTTTTGACTTGCTCTTCCTTTGACCGAGCATAGTAAATATCTATCTCCATTTTTTCCAATTTAGTCCTTTCATTTTTTTATCTTTTAAAAAGTTATATAAAAGAGGTATAACTTTTAAGCTAAACTCTTTTTCATCCTTCGTCTTTGTAGAAATTTCATCTTAAGCCCTTGATCTTGGTAAATGATGGCAAGTAAGGTCCTTGAAAGCTCTTTCATCCTTTTCTTCGTCTTTTATCATAAAAATCCCTTGAAAACGTGTCTTTGCTTCAAAATGTATCTTGTTTACCTGAAAACACATAAAACACAAATACATGCGTAATTCTGATATTTTAAAGTTAATATAATGTATTTGACTGTGTTTTGAGTGGTTTATGGATCATTATTGATGAGTGTTTTCACACTTATCAACTCCCCTCCACTTGACCATTGCCATGACCTCATGCAATGCAGTATTTTAAAGCTCTAGAGTGCACTTTTATTATAATTAATCCGCCTTGGCCATATTATGAGTTCATAAACTATACTATGCTACATGATGAATGATTTTGAATATTTACAATGCAATGCAAAGAAAAAAATTCTATTTATATATTTTTGAATTTTCTTGAAATGGTTTTGATGGAAATAACTCATAAAGAAATCAATGACTTGGATTAGGGCTTGGGTACCATGGACACTTATCACCCTCAAGTTTCACTTTCCCCATACCAAGTTTAAAAATGGGATCATTGTATTCACAAGTAAAAAGTGCATCAACTTATTCATGACAATTAAATGTGGAACCGGTTATTAGTTGAGAAAATTGCTTGTGAGCAAATTTGTCATTATTTCAAGTGTGAAGTATAAGAAATGCAAAATCCAAAAATAAGGAAGCACGGTTTTAATCCTAAGTAATCCTCTCATCCATTACTTGAAAAACCGCTCACAATTAATATAAGTCCGTTTCAAGAGTAACAAGTCATTCGCCTTATGTGTAAAATCCTCATGTCTTGCTTTTATAAGTAGCTACACACTCGCTAAGGAAAGAAAAATAAAACTCACGCAATAATTTACATCCGCCGCCTTTTTGGGACTTTGGATCTTCAACCCCGCAACCCGTCAAGGTAATATTGGATTGGAGCAATCTATCGAATCCCCGCAACCCGTCAAGGTAATATTGGAATTCAATAGTCACTATAATTAACACCACACTGCCCCTCTTGGGAGTCTTGTATAATTATTTTTTTTCTTTTTTTTTTCTTCTAGCCACTCATTTTTTTGTAAGCCGCTCTTATTTTTCTTTATTCCTCACAAAGAAAGTTGAAAAGAATAAAAGGAAAAACACCCGCTAAATATTGAGCATGACATAAATCTAGTACACATAAACCGTTCTAACTTAGAATCTTAAGACGTACTTATATCAACCATGAATGATTAGACAAAAATGCATAAGAGATTACAAACCAATTAAAACCGTTCTTGATTATTTATTAACATATATACATGCGAAGAAAATAGAGGTAAAGAAGAGAAGGGTTTAGCCACAAGTAATTATCATGAAGTTTATCTAGCCCTTTTATACTTGCTTCAACTCTATCATTTCCCATTCTCCACAAATTTAAATCTCAAAGAATGAGATTGGTGGATGCTTAGCCTAATAGACCAATGAAGGACTACATGGTTAAGGATACTAGCTAGAGAATGCTTGGATAAGCAAACCCGGGTTGAGTCAAAATATCCATGGCGGGCCTAATATGTCAAAGAAGTCTAAACTTGTTAAACCATGTTTTTATTATATTTTTTTCTCTATATAATTTCGATGAAAAATAAAAGAAGAAATATATACAATGCAAATGTGTTATGCAAATGAAAATGATTGATGCAAAAATTATGAATGCATATTTTTGGTGGCCAAAGTAGATCAAAAATTTGAAAAATGTTTGAAAAATTAATTTCCAAGTTATCATGAAGTCAAAGGCAATGGTCTAGGTAAGGTCACTTCGATAGAAGTCTCCCCTACACTTAAGATAAACATTGTCCTCAATGTTTAAGAGTATTGGAGTGAACTCCCCTACACTTATTACATTGATTACTTTGCTTAACCCAAGTTAAGGAAAGATCAACTATAGTGAATTCATTTTTAAAGCACAAGGTGTCTATGAAAGATCACAATAGTCACGAAGTGAACCGGATATAAGGGCCTCCTCCATAAGCTCCAAGCATGAAATGAGAGAGAGCAACCCTTGAAACAAACACCAAAAGACGAAGAAAGGCCACCCCTCCACTTCAACTCTATTATAACATCCTTTTAATTAAAGCTAACCTATTTAAAATCTACTCTACGTTTTCTAACCTAGTTATTCAAGCTTGATTTTTTTAACCCTAAGTCGCTAGCTCGACTCGGCCCCGAATTAGGTTGTCCTTGGGGAAACCATCATGGAGAGTAAAATATTTACCCTCTTAGGAAAAACTCTCCATGATAAGGTAAAACAAGTTCTCAAGTATACCAAACCCCATAAATATCCACCAGGATCAAATACATAATTGCCCTCCCAAGAATAGCACATCCCAAAAGTGGACTTCTTAATCAATGGTGAGGTGGGTGATGTTTCTTTGTTTATGATTCTTTCCTTTAAGTCTCCCATAAGATGATAAGGTGATATTCTAAAATTTCCCACAAGTTTTCCTTTTAATGCATCATGCGGATACTGAGTTGGCTCAACATTCTCTATACCAGGATCAAAATTTCCTTCATGGGAAAATAACAAGTGGTGGGAGCCTTTGAAGATTCTCCTTGATACTTCATATCATGAGAGAAAGGGTGTGGAGTAGTAAGTGTCATCACACTTGTAGAGGAAACCACCATTTCTTTCTTGTTTTTAGAAAACTCCTCATCAAAAACATCCTCATATGGTGACATAAAGAATCTCTCCATTTCAACATCCAAATGATACAAATCACTATCATCTTGAAACTTCTCAAATATTGGTTCATCAAGTGAAGGCTCAAAGAGATTGTGTGAATTGGTTTGTAAGAAAGGTGGTGAAATAAGTGAAGCATTTTGGTTTTGAGGTGTTTCACAAGGTGTGTAAGAAGGAGTAATAAGTGAAGGTTCTTGAGAAGGTTGAGTGGGAATGGAATCTCCATAAAGCAATCTTTCTATTTCACGAATATCCTCATCCCAATTAGAATAAGATGTATCAACCACAATATCATCTCTCTTAAGATAAGCCTCAATCTCCTCGTTAATCAACTCATCTTCACTAAGCATTCTTTCAATCTTTAGAACATCCTCTTCCCAATTTGAACTAGAGTTATCAATCTCAATATCATCTCTCTTAAGATAATCTTCAATTTGTTTATCTATCAATTCATCTTCACTAAGCAATCTTTTAATCTCAAAAACCTCATCATTCTCATCAATGATAGAACCCTCCTTATCACTATAGTCATCATAGATTGGTAGGTCAAGGATTGGTGTTTCAAAAGGTATCTCCTCAAAACTCAAGATAGTATGATCATCAAATAATGGAGGCTCAAAAATGGAGAACTCATCATCACTATATTCATCATAAATTGGTGTATCAAAAAGAGGTGGTTCATCATAACTAGAATCCTCATTTGCTTCCTCATTGTTGTTGAAAATAGGATTAGAATCTCCAAAATGAAATTGTTGGGGTTCATGAATATTCAATGAGGAAGTAATGGAAGCTATGGTCTCAACATAAGGAAGATCATATTCACCACTCTTACAAGCTTCATGAAAGTATTCATTACACACTTCATCAAGAATATCAACGTGATTCACCTCTTTATCAAGAATATCAACATGCTTAACCGTCTCGGGCTCATTGGATTTCTTATACAATTTTCCCATGTTAAACACAATCTTTTGATCTTCCACCCTCATAATAAGTTCCCCCTCCGCCACATCAATAAGAGTACGACCCGTCCTCAAAAAGGGTCTACCAACAATAAGAGGAACTCTCGGGTCCATATCATAATCAACCACTACAAAATCCGCGGGAAATGTAAACTTATCAACCCCTACAAACACATCCTCCGCTATGCCTACCGGATAAGCTATGGTACGGTTAGCTAACTCAAGTGTCATCCTAGTAGGTATGAGCTCGGGAAGTGAAAGTCTTTTCCAAAGCGATAATGGCATGAGATTGATACTTGCCCCAAGGTCCGCTAGTGCCATGCAATTTTCCACCCCGGGAAAATTACAAGGGATCAAAAATCGCCCCGGATCTCCTAGTTTTGTAGGTAAGGTTTTGATCAACACGGCGGAACAATTCTCATTAAGGGATGTGTTAGGCAAGTCCACCAATATTTCCTTGTTGGAAAGGAGATCTTTGAACATCTTAGCAAATTTTGGCATATATGCAAGAGCTTCCGCAAAGGAGATGTTTATGTTAAGTTGCTTGAACATCCTCAAAAAATTTGAGACTTGTATATCATCCTTGTTGTTCAATTTGTCCTTTCTCAATCTTGAAGGGTAGGGAAGGTTTGGTTTTGGTGTAGGTGGAGTAGGTGTTGTAGTGGAAGATTTGTCTTTCTTAGCTTCTTCATTGGGAGTTGTGGAAGGTAAAGGAGAAGTGGGAATAGGTTGAGAAGGTATGTTTGATTGGATAGGATCATTTGGAGGTGGTGAAGTATATGTAGAAGGCTTGTCACATGTAGGAACAAAAGTGGGTTTAACAATAGGAGGTGTAGGAGGTGAAGGATCCTTTGTTGACTTTCCACTTCTTGTTGTAATAGCATTGACATTTGCCCTTGGGTTTGCTTGTGTGTTAGATGGTAAAGCTCCTTGTTGTCTTTGATTAAATGCCATCAAAAGCCTATTAGTTTGTTCCTCCGATATACGTTTCATTTGGTCATTCATTCCTTATCAGTTTCACGAATTCTCCTCTCAACATACTCATGAGTCTCTTGTAGCCCATATCCTTGATTCTGAAGTTGAGGGTAACCTTGATTTGGGAAGGGGGTGGTGGTTGAAATCCTTGATTGGGTGGATGAAAATTATTTCCTTGATTTTGAAAGGTGTTGGGTGCTTTGTAATTATTCCCTTGGTAAGCATAACACTCCCCTTGATAACCTTGAAATGTATCACAGTGTTGGTAGGAATGGGGACCTCCACAAGTCTCACATGAAAGAGCAATAGCATTCACATCATTGGTGGAATTCTTGTTCAAAAAGAGTTCACAAAATTTCATGAGTGTGTTGGTCATAGTATCAAGCTTTTGAGAGGTCATTTTTTCCATTTGAGGAGTAACACTCTCTTGCACCACATGGACTTTCTCATCAATATACTTTTTATAAGATGTAAAATGCAAAATTAAATCTTGAAAGTTTAAAATGTAATCTTATTAAAAAACGTTTTATGCTAAATCTGAAAATTTCTAATATAGAACCTGGCCCAAAAGTAAACTGGCCCAACAACCTGCTAACTGACTAACTCGTTAACTATAACGGTACAGGACTGTTACTGCAACGAAGAGACACAAAGTGAAGGGCTAAACGTGGTAAACGTCCAAACTTGATCAAAAGTGAATTCTACAAAAGAATAAAAGTTCACTGTATATTATGTTTGTGCCTATTTTATATACCAAATTCTAGCTACCATTTACTAATCTGAATGAAAACAATTACTGAACCAATTAACTAAAGATGACTTGATCTATTCTCAACTAAATTCTACCTAGGTATCTAACAATTACTGACTTAATAAAACTAGTGAATCCTTATAAGCTGTAAACCTACTGCCAAACACCGAGTGAAAACAGATTATTCCAAACAGCTTATAATCGAAAATTTGCAGAAAACAAACTAATCTGATCTATATGATCTAAATGCAAAAGCTGATCTAAGCTCAAGTTTTGATAACAACGCCTCTAAAATGCTAGATTAATAACGAAACAATAACAACTAAAAACAAGCAGGTTGCACACAATACGATCACACTACAATTAATAATGAGCAGACTTATTCTACTTAATTCAGAAAATATAAAATGCGCTTAACCTGTTTCATCCAGGCCAAGTCCTTTGATGACGAAGCGGAGCGCTGAGCTCGCTTAGAAACTAATCTCTACAACGCCAAACACACTCCTACTGATCTGCGTCCGTATCAAACAGAACTCAACGAAACACCACTATTCTGCTAGCAACTAGTGAATCAACGACTCCAAGCAAAAACCTACATAACAAAATCCAAACAAATCCTGCAAAACAAGTTGCTATACTACAATTCTAAATTTACTATCTGAATCTTACTTCTAAGTTTAACACTGCTACTGAATTTAAGTTTGTTCAATTTGATCTATGATGCAATCAAACGAAACTCTAAATCTACTAACAAAGTCAATCAGACCAGCAGACTGAACAGCTTCCTCAACAAACGAAATCCAAAAGCTCGAAAATTCTTAACAAATCTATTAACCATAACTGATTATCTAAACAAACACCTGAACTAGCTGGATAGATGAATGAAATGATTAAAACTCCACTCACAATCTCAAATTGAGCTAACTGAATAGCTATTCTGCTACTTCATAGAACTGATTGCAAATCTAAACTTCTAACCGAAAATTTCAACTAAACATTCGCTTAAAACCGGACTGAGTGTAACTGAATGTTATAGAATGAACGATGATTTAACTCTCTTTCTAACAGTCAATAACAGAAAACTCAAAACTGAATATAACAAAGATTAACTGATCATATCGAAACAGTAAAGGTTTTTATACAATCTTTAAAAATAGTATAAGAGACGAAATCGAATCTTGATTGCAAGTTGTAATAGTAACGCAAAAGTATTCTAAACAGAATAAAGAAGATGATTTCGACAAAAGTAAACTCAAGCTTTCATTAATGGTGAAAAAGAAACGATTCGGTTACAAGAGATTAACTATTTAACAGATTCTAACAAACTTCTAACTGAAAGATTAACTGAAAATCAATAAGCTTTTTGAGAGAAAAATAAAACTAACTATCTAACCTAACTACTAGGTGTTTCTACTCCTAAGCTAACCGTCTTGAATGAAGTCTTCTCCTTGTATTTATAGGCGTCGAAGAGAGGTGGTGGTGATGTGTCTTGTCCAATCATCTTCTTCCACGTGTAAATACGAGGATTAGATCGTTCTTCATGCCAAACCCAAATTGGGCGTTTCTTCGTTTTCCACTCTTGATCCAATCAATTTGTATCTTCTTGTAGAGGAGAAAGAGAGGAACACTTTTTCTTCTTTAATCTTCGTCTGAAACCTCGTGGATCGTACTCGAAAATGATTTGAAGTTATATGGTGGGGAGAGATATAAGTCGGCTGTATGTTTATTTTCTCTTTCTCTCTCTTCGTTGAGAAGATGAAGGAGACGTGTTGTGAGAGTTTTGACTTGCTCTTCCTTTGACCGAGCATAGTAAATATCTATCTCCATTTTTTCCAATTTAGTCCTTTCAATATTTTATCTTTTCAAAAGTTATAAAAAGAGGTATAACTTTTAAGCTAAACTCTTTTTCATCCTTCGTCTTTGTAGAAATTTCAACTTAAGCCCTTGTTCTTGGTAAATGATGGCAAGTAAGGTCCTTGAAAGCTCTTTCATCCTTTTCTTCGTCTTTTATCATAAAAATCTCTTGAAAACGCGTCTTTGCTTCAAAATGTATCTTGTTTACATGAAAACACATAAAACACAAATACACGCGTAATTCTGATATTTTAAAGTTAATATAATGTATTTGACTGTGTTTTGAGTGGTTTATGGATCATTATTGATGAGTGTTTTCACACTTATCAGGGACCAACAAATCCGATACTCCCATTTTAGCGTATATAATCCGAGTAACATATTTAACCCGTCAAGCCACGTATATATACTACAAACCAAAAATACTACAAAGCCAAAATGACTGGTCTACTTCCTATTTAACCTGCCAAGCCACGTCTAACCTCTATTTACGATACCACAAAGCAAAAATAATCAAGATCTTACATATGATCTCTACAAGCTTAACATCTCATAAATTCTCAATCTTTATCATAAGATTTTATAATCCAATTTGATTCAATTTATTTAATTTGAATCACATAAATAAAAAACTAAAAATTTGTAAGTTGTAATTTATAGTAGTAATATAGACTTTTATAATGCAACAATGTAATGTAATTATTAATATTTTGATTTTTACAAAAATATTAAAAAAAATAGCCATTGAAAATTAATTAGTATTATTTTAATGTTTGTAGATCCCAATTTGAACAAAATGTTATTTTAAAAATAGATAATTATTTCAAGAAAAATAAAATAAAAAATAAACAATAATTTTAAAACAGAATAGTGCTATCTTTTTTTATAATATACAATAATGTGTAACTTTAGACAATATTACGATATTAGGATGGAGAGAGTGGCTTCAAATGCCATAAGTGACTTGTATATGTGGCAAAAAGTCACGAGTGACTTAGATCCCATCTTTAAAACTCACGCGTGAGCTTATACCTAAAAACCAGTGAAAGGTGAGTTTTTCATCACTTATTATTCGTGTTATCTTTTTTATTTTAATAATTTTTAATATGTTTATGAGTGTGTGTGATGTTTAATGAAATACATTCTATATAGTAGAGATGATGGGAAAGTAAATATATTCGTTTTTACGATAATAATAAGATAAGGATTTTTTTAATAAGTTGGGTTACTCATAACAGCGATTTGGTGCGATTTTTATTTTTTCGTGCCACGTCAGCCTTCTCTCTGTGACACCTACAACGACCTATTTTTCACAACAAAGCAACCAAGTTCAATTTTTAATATATTATTTTTATTTAAATAATTATTTAAACAAAATAAAAAATATTACAATAATATTTATATTTAAATATTATTAAATAAATAATTAAGAAAAAGACTTAATTAGAGATAAAAAGGGTAAAATGCATTTACTAAAACTAATTTTAAAAATAGTCAAACTAATATAATATATATGTTGTGAGGAATTAAACAAAACTCAATATATTAAAATTTTGAATTTTTTTTTACAAATTTATTTAATTAAAATATAATTAAAACTAATATAATTTAATTCAAAAAATACAAAATAAAAATAGCAGACCGAGTATACCCAATAGATCGGGGGCATGATTTAGTTCGCTTCAACGATCGAGTATAAAAAGTCACCACAACGAAACGAAAACGGTCGATCGAGACCAAAACCAAAGCGTTGCATAGCCTTAGTAAAGCTCTGATGGAAAGTAGATTTATCCCACCAGTCTCCCCAGCCTTAAGATGAAGTAACGTTATTCACATAAATGTGTGAAGATTTCACGTGTCTTTTGACACATTTCACAAGGAATCTTAAACATTCAAAACAAAAATTTTTTAGTAGATCCATAAACTGAGCTAAAAAAACCCTTTTAATAAAAATATAACATTACAATAAGATTTTAAAATCTCTATAGTGTCGTTTGGTTTATGATTTTTAAATTATGGAATTCTAATAGCTAGTAAATTAAAAAATTTACATATTAAAAATTTCAGGAATTTTAAATGCTTACATACATTTAGTTGGCAAAAATTTATAAAATTTTAAAATCTTAATTTTGGATGAATAGATTAAAACGAATAAATATTTCTATACAAGTTTTCTATTTAAAAGACTAAAAAGCGAACTTTTTCTTTTATACAATTTTTATAAAAAATTTATATAAATTTTATAGAAAAAATTATATAAGTTTTATAAAAAATTTAGATAAAACTTATACTAATAAATTTTAATAAATTTTTATAACAATTTATATAATTTTTATAAGAAAAAATTATAAATGCTATAAAAAATTTATATAAATTTTATAAAAAAAATTCTATAAGTTTTATAAAAAAAACTTTATAAATTTTTATTAAAAAATTATACAAATTTCTATAGCAAAATATATAAATTTTATAAGATTTTATGTAATTTTTATTTTTCTTGCTTATATGAATATCGAATAAATTGTTTTTTTAAACTTTCTTACAATTTGTAAATTTTCAATTTAAATGAGTAAAAATCGAATTTTTCACTTTTTATATAAATTTCATAAAGAACTTTTTGTATATATATATATATATATATATATATATATATATATATATATATATATATATATATATATATATATATATATATATATATATATATATATATATATATATATATATATATATATATATATATATATATAGAGAGAGAGAGAGAGAGAGTTAGGATCAAATAAGAAGATTAAGTAAAATGAGAAGAATGAGAAGAAACCACAGCCACATATTTCAGATGCACCTACAAAGTCAGATGCATCTCCCCTTAAAATTCTCTTTCCTTTATGGAATTTGTGGTCAGGATTTCTTCTTATTCTTCTTATTTTAATTTTTCTTCTTACTGGATCCCTACTATATATATATATATATATATATATATATATATATATATATATATATATATATATATATATATATATATATATATATATATATATATATATATATATATATATATATATATATATATATATATATATATTATAAATTTCTTTTTTGATATTTAAAAGAGTAAAAACCTAAAAAATAAGTTTTATATAAATTTTTAATTTTTATAATGTTTTATATAAACATAAAAACCTGAATAGAAACGATTAGAAAAAAGTTAAAAAAAAATAATTTTCAAATAAATTAAAATTAGGTAAATGTCGAAAATACACAACGTACTTTCTCAAGTTATCCATTATGCCCATCGAACTATTTTATGTTTTATTTACACACTAAAACTTGCTATAATAGGTTACCGCTGACGTGGCACGGTCAAACCAATTTGTTTGACTTTTGCTGACTAGGCAACCACATCACTTGGGTTATACCCATGTAACACCCGATCCAAATACTTAATACCCATGAAACACCTGATCCCTAAATAAAACCAGTCGTTTCTTTTTTTCCCAGATTACTCAAGAACCCTAATCCCCAAATACCCCTTTCTTAATTCCATATAAATTCTAATCCCTAAATACCCCTTTCTTAATTCTATATAAACCCTAATCTCATCTTTTATAATTAAAAGTTACATGTCAATCCATTATGTCATCTTCGTCTTCTTCGTTGATAAGGAGATATGGCAGGCATCAAGATGTCACAAACAAAACACATTGTGATTGTGACCCCCCCCCCCCCCCCACCCTCCTGTTCAAACATCTTGGATCCATAAAATCCAGGTAGAAGGTTTAGGTCTTGTCCAATCAGAGACAAAACACTAAAATGTGGTGTGTATAGTTTTCTAGACCTTGAATTATCTCCATATTACAGAGCATTGTTGTATGGATTGCACGAAATGAATAAAAGCTTGAGGAGGATTGTCAACTCGGGTGGTACAAGCAATGGATCAAAGAGAGTGTTACCCCGTGACAGTCACATTCAAATGCTTAAAGGCATAACAGAGGACATGAAGATTGTCAAGGCCAAATTTGTGGTCTATGATAGGCTAATGTTAGTGATTTCAGTTTGTGTTATGTTTTTAACAATAGTTTTAATCCTTGACTTGCTAATGTAATCATTGTATGTTGTTACTTTTTCAATGAATTGAACATATTTAAGAGATCATTTGTTCCCAGATTTGTGTCATACCTATTTTGTTTCCAGTTAATTTCAAGATGTTTTCTTATATGTTTCTTGGCAGATTAGGATGAAGATGGTTACCAGTTTGAGTTTTGTTCCAATGAAATGTTGTATGCCCAAGTTTTTTTAGTATGTCATCCTTTGTTGACTGTATGTGTAACACCCCCAAATTTATACAACTCAATACAGCGGAAGACTAGTTGGTGTTACGGGATAGCACATTACTCACATCATAGACAACGCATAAGAATCGCATTGTTTAATAATAAAAGCATTTCCATTCATAAATATCAAAGTTACATAGGTCTCAAGTCATTGTATTTAATACAGGTTTTACAAAACATTTGAATGGAAATAAGTATTTAGGTGTGGGCCATGAATTCTTGTTGTCTTCCCGAGAATTACCTTCAAGTACCTGAGATAAAACATGTTAAAAGAAAAGGTCATCGATAACGCCGAGTGAATTCATAGAGTTTAATAAAATCCATCAATATAACATTGGTATAAAATTATTACCAAAAATCATTTTGTACAAATCATTGTGATAAGCCATAAATAGCCAAAGTCATTTTTATACAAATCATTATCGAAAATCATAATATAGGCATTTGCCTTAAAAATCATTAAACGAGCCAATGTCGTAAAAACATTATACAATACGTTTTATAACGTTGTATAGATTAAATAAAAACCGTTATATGAATATGGTTATGAAAACCAAAACACGAACATAATATCAATATTATGACCCTGTATTGCTAGTTAGGCAATACATCGTAATTCGGTGCGTCTAGTAGTATTTCGTTAGTTGGATTATTATAAGCCGCATGACATTGTTACCTTACTAAACCAAACAACGGGTAGCTAACCCGATACTCAATTTGCCCATCTAAATTAGCGTGTCGTCACAAAGGTCACGCTATGAAAATCTTCTCATACATAAATTCGCTTACCAATCAACGTGGCACGACGGGGATCAACCGTCAAGGCGCGAACTGGGGTGATCGTCCCCAAATAGTACTATTATATGCATAAGCGTCTACCAAATCCCGGTAGTTCACAATTCATGCTAATGGGACTTTTATTGACATAACCTAACTTTAATAATCCATTTGATTTCATCTATCGGGTCCTTTAATCATTTATCGGGTCATACAATCGGGTCATACAATCATTCGGGTCCAAATCAATAAACAAACAATCGGGACAAATGGTGTCCTATTTTATAAAAACTAACATGTTATCTCCCTCGCGGGTTTATAAAACATTTCATAAAAACATTTAAAAGAGTGCGAGGCTATGAACTCACGTTGATGTAGGAAGGCGGGTTATCGGCAATTCGGACGTACGGTACGTGCTTCAATCACGGAAACCTAGACAAATAATACTCGTCTTAGACTCTTGTCCAATGACTTTATAAACATTACAATTATGTATACATATGATGATTTTATATATATGATGATCAAGTGGGTTTACATATTCTCATTTACTCATTTTAGTGTCTACGTATTGGTAATTTCTATACTAGTTTACTAGTTTTACCTATTACGTGTTTTAGGTCCAATAAGCCTATTATAAGTTCATTAACTTGTATTAATCCATTTCATACTTATATTATCAGTAGTTATACTTTATATGTTGGGCCCAAATGGGTTAAGCCCAATAATAAGTTCATATGTGTCTTAGTCCATTTTGTTGTATTATTAGTCCAATAAAGTTAACGTAGCCCGTTAATGTCTGTGTGTTATATAGTTCGGGTTTTATCGGTTTTTACTTGTTATATATGTTTATATATCAGTATATGAGTTTATAAAAGTTTACATTAGACCGGTCCAACCGTCTAAGTTTTATTTAACAAAAACGTTAATTTTACGGTAATAGCCGAAAAAGTCGTAAAAATCATGTTTATAGTTTTATAACTTATAAAACTTATCAAACTACCATTTTTAAAAAATGTCCAATTATTTATCCTTATACATGTTTATATAAATGTATTATATAAGTTAGTGGGTTTTAATTCACATTTTATACTATTTTTATATGAGTGCTTATATAATACTATTATACTTTAATTTCCAAAATCTGATATTTATTTTCATGTTCACCAAAACTGCCATATCTAGAGTTCTATATAGAGATAGAAGCTCAAATTTTTATGATATAAACTACATGATATGTGATCCATTTAAATCTTCTATAGCTACTGTTGAATCAACCTCTAAGTATTTTCAAAAAATCGTTTAAAATAGTGAACTCAGATTGGTACTCTAAACTTGTTTTGATCATATCTCACTCATTACAATGATTCTATTGCATGGCCAACTCTCACATGTGTACAAGACACATAGCTTACTGTATATCAATCTATTCAAGTCATTTTACCAGTTTACCATATGTTTCTTTACTGTTTTATACAGCCATCTAAATTAAGCAAAATTTTAACCTTATTTCTTATAGTTTTTCATTTTTTTAAGCATGTTTATCAACACCAAATCCCCACACAATATTTTTAATCATCATTCATCATCATATACATATACATAAGTAAAAGAAATACAAGTTTACATAATCAAAAATAACAAGAGGATGAGGAGGACAATCTTTATACCACCAAGTTGATGTAGGTTGTGATCAAAACATGGATTTTGATGGAGAAACTTGTGGATAACCAAGACCATCTTCAAGACCACCATTCTTCATGAATACCTTGTGGAAAATCAGCCCTAATACTCCATAGAAACTCCTCCTTGGATGTTAAAATCACCACCAATCTTCATCTCTTTTGAAGGAGATTAACATATGTAAGTTATAACAATAGTTTGTGGTTAAATTTGGATCAAATGGGGTGTTTATGGGGAGTATGGGACGAAATCATAGAGAGAGTAAGAGAGGATTTAGTTGTTTGCATGTGTGAGAAAAGTAGAAATGGTTTTGGAGTTGCTAGTTAGTGGTTTTTGAAGGATGTAGCTTACATTGTAAGCTTACAAGGACAAGTGTTTAGCTCATTAGCTAAACTTTGACACCTAAGTGGTGTTGTGGCTAGTTAGGCTGGTTTTGAGTGGGGGTGGGACAAGTGTCCCACTTGTCTCATCCCCATTTATTTACGGGTACTCCTCGATTCTAGTTTCCTCGATTTGCGTGCCCTCGGGTCGTTTTACGAAAAACATTTTTATAAATTGTGAATCAACGGCACAAAACGAATATAATAAAAATTGTCTCATCAAAAACGGAGTTCGAAAACGTAAATACGTAATCCTAAGGTTTCCGGTTTAGTCGTAAAGGACGTTAAATTAAAACCGTAAGTCCTAAACTTTTCTCGTAAATTTGTGAGTTTATGAACCAACACAAATTTAAAACTCCAAAATAATATTCACGGATAACTTTATTTTCTGAAATGTCGGACTATCACCAAAGACGGTGTATGTAAACGTAAGCACGTAACGTTGAATCCTCCGGTTTAGACGTAGTCGACGCTACTTCAAGACGTAAATCCAAATTACTTCCCAAAAATAAGTGAGTTCATAATATAACATTAAAATAATATTTTCAAATAATATTTGAGAATAAAATATCAACCATAAATTGACGGATTGTCACAGCATTTACCCCTAAACAGGATCTTTGTCCTCAAAGATCATTTTACTACTCGCTTCTTATAGAGTTAAAGCCATGTGGGTATTTCCTCCACATTCGGTCTTTTCTCACAAGTGTAATTTATTACAATACGCGAGTTTCATCAAACATAACTACGGGAATAAGATCAGGCCAAATGTTGACTTACTTTCTCTATCCATGATGTTCACGGGTTTATGATGAATGCAACTTTTTGCCGATCTAAGCTTTATTAAGAAGTGATCAGATTCTCACTTGATAGACATTCCATCAAGTTCGATTAACGAAACATAATTTACGCAGTTCTTGAAGTCCTAGGGTAGATCCAGCTTATATGCCTTTCAAACCAATCTTTTACATCATCTCAATGGTCCCATACAACGGGGACTTATATCCCATGATTTGTCAGATCATTAATTCATTTCTCCAAGGTTAAAATTTTTGGCATAACTTCGCTACCCATCTGGCACTTCAAGATCTACATTTCATATTCACATAACCTCTTGCCCACTATCGGCAGTCAATAATCAAATCCTAATTTCAACAATCATTTCAGGTCTCGCGGGTCGGGTATTTTGTAAGGTTAGGTTCACCATCATATGAAACCTTAAACCTAAAAGACATGTCCAACTCACAGTGGGTGTATGTCGGGTGTCTTCATCTCAACTCCTGCTTACAGATGCTCTAATATAGATCCTAACAAGATTCGATCTCGATCCTAATACGATAATTATCAATGATAATCTCTCCAAAGGAAAACGATTATACGGTTTATTACCAAAGGTCAATGATTCAAGCATAAAACATTGCTGCTAGCATTTTGTATCGTTACTGTACGTCGTCCCTTCGATTGGGATGGTAAACAACACTCTCTCATCAAGGTTCGTTCCCAATGATTTCTTAGCAAATCTCCAGAAATTCGATGCGAAGCGAGGATCTTGATAGAGATGATCGATACAAGCACACCATGTTTACACAACTCCTTTAAATACAAAGAGTCAATTTCTTCATCAAGAATCTATCATTAACAGGAATGATATTAGCAGATTTGGTCAGTCTGTCGACGATGACCCAAATCGAATCAAATTCAGACGATGACCTTTGCAATAGCTAGACGTTTACTAATGTATGAGGCTATGTCTGCCTTCATAATTTGCCATTAGTACAACTTCTTTAGATAAAAATACATTTAGTCAGAAATGTCAGGAATAGAATACTTATACTTACAAGATTCCAACATAACTATATCTCAAAATCCTCCATATTTAGACAATCACAAGTGGCCTTTAAAACATTTAACGCTATCAGCTTCTCAATTCTAATGGTTCACATTAGCCGCGAACCACTTTTATTATCTATATTATCCTTTTTATAAGCATCGGCTATATTTTAAATTGTTCGGCAATTTATTTTGCACCTTCATTATCAAGGAACATGTCCTAATTGGTTCTTTATCTTTTCTACATAATGCGTCGGTATCTATATTCACTTCTCATGATGATGTAATTATCATGTCCACAATTCACTCAGATATTCTTTCTATATTATGTGTCAGTAATTACGTTCACCTTTCTTCATATTTTCTAAGTTTCAGTTTCGCCTTATCTATCATTTTTATCAGTTTTTCTCAATCCAGCGTTTAAAGCGTCGATAATTAGTTAAATAATAATCAGTTAATTTTTATGAAACGTAAACGTAAATTTTTTTTTTTAATTTCTTAGTTCGACCAATTATATAAAATGTTCAAAATAAATTTGAATTTAATTAACAAGATTTTTGTTGATTTATCTAAAATAATTAAAATAATTAATAAGATCCGAAAATGTTCGACAAATCTTTGGTTATACTTTGGTCAAAATTTTCTTAGTTGAAAAGCAAAAATTATCGTTTCAAATTTCAAGTTATGGTTTAAATGGTTTCCTCAATCCCTCTTAGGTTGTCTTGAGGTATACACAAACATTTACCCCTAAACAGAAGTTTAGTTAAATGATTTGTGTATAAGGGAATAATCCCTTAAAAATCCTTTGTTAAAATATGTGTCAAAACATATTTGCATTTTCTTTTTGGTAAAACCCAAAGTCTTAAAAGGGCTCTTAATTTTTGAAGAGTCAATATATTCCATTATCTATTAATCACACGGTTAAATCATGTAAAGGATTAAGTCTTAAGTCATATATTAAATATTCAAAGTACAGGTTTCTATCGTTCGGCCAATTCAGGGTAATCTATAAATAATTATTAACTCATTCTTATTCTTAGAAACAAACAAATGGTCCTTAATGATCGCAAGCATGAATTTATCAAATTACAGCCTACACACGTGATTCACCAAATTTATGAATGCTACATGTGTATTAGTCAATCCAAACGACATCACGTGAAACTCATAATGTCCATTACAAGTTCTGGATGTAGTGATTGGAATACATAATCTTTTTCGCAGATGCGAAACTGATAATAACCATGCCGTGGATCAAATCTTTAAAACATATGCTAGAACCTTGTAAATGATCGAACAAATCTTCCATTTCGAGTTATGGATATCGTTTTCGATTGTCAATTTACTCAGTTCACAGTAATCTATAAATATAAGGAATGATAACACCATAGCTCTTCAGGATGACGAGCTTGGTGGAATAAAATCTTTCTCTGACAACTCTCTCAGTTGTACGGTTATTCCTTTAATTCAGATGGTGTTGACGTACAGTGCACACGCCACAGGTGCAGCACCAAGAATATAATCAATACCAAATTCAACTTGCCTTAATGGCGAAAGTCTAGGCAATTCACCAACAAATACTTCCTAAAGTTTCAGATAACATAAACATATTTTAGTAAATTCATATTAGGTTCTTCTAGATTACAATATCTATAACTAATTCATAACCACTCATGGTATAATTTCAAGTCTAAATGCAGGATATGGTCATCCATCAAGAATTATTTAGATCACTTTTGATAATCAACATCTTATCATTTAGGGGAATTCTACTCGAGTTCCCATCAATTAAGACAATGTCGTTATGTCATAATCAATCGATCCATTCTACTGGCACTATCAACTTTCCAGTTTTTATTGACGTAGATAAGATGTGAACTTCTCAAAAGACTAATAATAACTCATAATCCTTCACAATTCAAGGATATCTGGAGACATAACTAACCTTAAAAGAGTAAGGTCAACGCATAATCTACGCGAGAGAATTTCAAATCAGATAAAGACGAAAACATTTAACGAATATGAATATATCCCATGTTTTCATAATTTGAGTACGCATTCGAAAGATCCTCAGATCGTTACCCAGGTCATTCAAATGAAATCAAATCATAAGAAATGATAAGAACGTCAATACATCCAGTCGGGTATCAACACTTGGTAATCAGATACTTTTCCTAAGAATCTCACTACGGGAGAATTGGACAAGAAAGAATTGTCAATTGTCAAATAAGACAATGTTCACAGATGAGTAAATTCGACTCAGAAGAATATATGCTACAGGCACATATGTAGGTGTCCCTAACACTATGTCCTTATTTTTCACTTCTTGCAGATCTCATAAATTTTAATCTTTCACAATCTTCAAAGAAAATTTAGTGTTTATTTATTAGTTTTGTGGTGACTACTAATCAGCCTTGCATGGTCCATTCCAAATTGTATGTAGGCGCGCAACTATATACAATTTCAAGATTAACATGCAATACTCAGTTCGTCAAAATTTTATCATCATGTTTATAATAAAAACATTTTCATGCTTAATTCTTAAATAAGAATCAAAAAATATTTACAAAGATTTTCTTTGTTATGAAAACAATTAGGTTTTCCAAGATGTTTTATAAACAACTTCATTTCGATAACAATCACTTATAGATCTTACTTTGAGTAATCCTTTTAGTGATGAAAATTCAATTTTTCTCAAGGATACCGTTTTAACTTTATAAAAACAAGGTGTGATCTGCAAAAGACTGATGAAAGCTTGTTCACCAAGAATTAACTACGATATGATAGGAAATGAGCTTAGCCAATTAATCATGAGGTTCATGACCTCGATGGCACTCAAAAGAGAATAATTCACAACGTAACTCAAATCGAGATGAGTACTCTTTCAATGGTTGCATCACTAATGCGAGCATTAGGAAGAAGCAAGAAAAGATAGATAACATCGATACATGTAAAATTTAGCAATCAAAGGTAGTCTTTTCATTAATCACAAACAAGTCAAAATTGTACCGTAACACATTACGTGTCACTGTGTCATACAATTCTCAGAACTCATCCTACCAACTGATGTCTCAGTTAAGTTAGGGATTTTTAAAAGATACCAGAATACTAATCTACAAGAGTCATTAGGTGTCCCACCTGTCCCGGAAGATCCATCGGTCCCAATTCAGAAGAAGATTTCTTCAATTTATTTCTTGGACACTGGGCATCCTCGTTAGTGGACAATGGCCTAGGAACAACCCTTAACACGAACCTACAATCATTTAAAACCTCATAATTCAATCAAATAACTTAACGACTTCCATTAATAATCTCATATTCCATATCGGTTAAATTTTACTTTATTCAAGTTTTAACCAATTTTATACTCGATTCGATATCCTACCTTATTTTCCAATACTTTCATCCTTATTCTTTGGCCTTGTAAAGGCAATAAAAGCTCAATATGATCAACACTTAATTTCCAATCCTATAGCTCTTACAACAACAATTATCAAATGAGTCACTAGTATGAAATGACTTGATCATTCAACTAGACTTCTCGGAAAGGTACTAGTGGCATAAGGCTTTTGGGTAATGGTTCCAGTGACAACCTCAAGTGCAACATTCACCCTTTCGATTTCCATTTAAGAATTGGATGACAACGAATCAGGTGACATCTTTCTAGGTGGTAACGTTTTGTAAAACTCCACTCTATAAGGAAGATCGTCATGACATCGATATCAGATTTAATTTCGCCAATTCTTTTTCAATATCACAATCAACTAATATCTATATTTCTACGAATATCAACCATTTTGTTGGGATCATAAATATCCACAACTTGGTTTAGATCTAGGATAGCTAGAATTCCTACGAGAATAGCTTCGATTAATTTATTAGGGGACTTAGGATTCCTTGTGACAATCTACGTCGTATAAATACCGCGTATAAATATCAAGATAATTATCAAACAATCATGTAATAAAATTACATCATATATATATATATAATCCAAGTTATATATATATATATTAAAATAACACTTCTCAGTCTGGCCTTGTCGGTAACTCGGGAATTCTTCGGCACCGTTATAGTCAAAAGATTTTTAGACATTTTTAGAAAAATGTTTATAGTTAAAAGATTTTGAAATGTTTTATTCAAAACCTTGGTTTTAAAAATCATTCGTTCTCTATAACGAGAGCTCTGATGCCAAACTGTAACACCCCCAAATTTATACAACTCAATACAGCGGAAGACTAGTTGGTGTTACGGGATAGCACATTACTCACATCATAGACAACGCATAAGAATCGCGTTGTTTAATAATAAAAGCATTTTCATTCATAAATATCAAAGTTACATAGGTCCCAAGTCATTGTATTTAATACAGGTTTTACAAAACATTTGAATGGAAATAAGTATTTAGGTGCGGGCCATGAATTCTTGTTGTCTTCCCGAGAATTACCTTCAAGTACCTGAGATAAAACATGTTAAAAGAAAAGGTCATCGATAACGCCGAGTGAATTCATAGAGTTTAATAAAATCCATCAATATAACATTGGTATAAAATTATTACCAAAAATCATTTTGTACAAATCATTGTGATAAGCCATAAATAGCCAAAGTCATTTTTATACAAATCATTATCGAAAATCATAATATAGGCATTTGCCTTAAAAATCATTAAACGAGCCAATGTCGTAAAAACATCATACAATACGTTTTATAACGTTGTATAGATTAAATAAAAAAACCGTTATATGAATATGGTTATGAAAACCAAAACACGAACATAATATCAATATTATGACCTTGTATTGCTAGTTAGGCAATACATCGTAATTCGGTGCGTCTAGTAGTATTTCGTTAGTTGGATTATTATAAGCCGCATGACATTGTTACCTTACTAAACCAAACAACGGGTAGCTAACCCGATACTCAATTTGCCCATCTAAATTAGCGTGTCGTCACAAAGGTCACGCTATGAAAATCTTCTCATACATAAATTCGCTTACCAATCAACGTGGCACGACGGGGATCAACCGTCAAGGCGCGAACTGGGGTGATCGTCCCCAAATAGTACTATTATATGCATAAGTGTCTACCAAATCCCGGTAGTTCACAATTCATGCTAATGGGACTTTTATTGACATAACCTAACTTTAATAATCCATTTGATTTCATCTATCGGGTCCTTTAATCATTTATCGGGTCATACAATCGGGTCATACAATCATTCGGGTCCAAATCAATAAACAAACAATCGAGACAAATGGTGTCCTATTTTATAAAAACTAACATGTTATCTCCCTCGCGGGTTTATAAAACATTTCATAAAAACATTTAAAAGAGTGCGAGGCTATGAACTCACGTTGATGTGGGAAGGCGGGTTATCGGCAATTCGGACGTACGGTACGTGCTTCAATCACGGAAACCTAGACAAATAATACTCGTCTTAGACTCTTGTCCAATGACTTTATAAAAATAACAATTATGTATACATATGATGATTTTATATATATGATGATCAAGTGGGTTTACATATTCTCATTTACTCATTTTAGTGTCTACGTATTGGTAATTTCTATACTAGTTTACTAGTTTTACCTATTTACGTGTTTTAGGTCCAATAAGCCTATTATAAGTTCATTAACTTGTATTAATCCATTTCATACTTATATTATCAGTAGTTATACTTTATATGTTGGGCCCAAATGGGTTAAGCCCAATAATAAGTTCATATGTGTCTTAGTCCATTTTGTTGTATTATTAGTCCAATAACGTTAACGTAGCCCGTTAATGTCCATGTGTTATATAGTTCGGGTTTTATCGGTTTTTACTTGTTATATATGTTTATATATCTGTATATGAGTTTATAAAAGTTTACATTAGACGGGTCCAACCGTCTAAGTTTTATTTAACAAAAACGTTAATTTTACGGTAATAGCCGAAAAAGTCGTAAAAATCATGTTTATAGTTTTATAACTTATAAAACTTATCAAACTACCATTTTTAAAAAATGTCCACTTATTTATCCTTATACATGTTTATATAAATGTATTATATAAGTTAGTGGGTTTTAAATCACATTTTATACTATTTTTATATTTGAGTGCTTATATAATACTATTATACTTTAATTTCCAAAATCTGATATTTATTTTCATGTTCACCAAAACTGCCATATCTAGAGTTCTATATGGAGATAGAAGCTCAAATTTTTATGATATAAACTACATGATATGTGATCCATTTAACTCTTCTATAGCTACTGTTGAATCAACCTCTAAGTATTTTCAAAAAATCGTTTAAAACAGTGAACTCAGATTGGTACTTTAAACTTGTTTTGATCATATCTCACTCATTACAATGATTCTATTGCATGGCCAACTCTCACATGTGTACAAGACACATAGCTTACTGTATATCAATCTATTCAAGTAATTTTACCTGTTTACCATATGTTTCTTTACTGTTATATACAGCCATCTAAATTAAGCAAAATTTTAACCTTGTTTCTTATAGTTTTTTATTTTTTTAAGCATGTTTATCAACACCAAATCCCCACACAATATTTTTAATCATCATTTATCATCATATACATATACATAAGTAAAAGAAATACAAGTTTACATAATCAAAAATAACAAGAGGATGAGGAGGACAATCTTTATACCACCAAGTTGATGTAGGTTGTGATCAAAACATGGATTTTGATGGAGAAACTTGTGGATAACCAAGACCATCTTCAAGACCACCATTCTTCATGAATACCTTGTGGAAAATCAGCCCTAATACTCCATAGAAACTCCTCCTTGGGTGTTAAAATCACCACCAATCTTCATCTCTTTTGAAGGAGATTAACATATGTAAGTTATAACAATAGTTTGTGGTTAAATTTGGATCAAATGGGGTGTTTATGGGGAGTATGGGACGAAATCATAGAGAGAGGAAGAGAGGATTTAGTTGTTTGCATGTGTGAGAAAAGTAGAAATGGTTTTGGAGTTGCTAGTTAGTGGTTTTTGAAGGATGTAGCTTACATTGTAAGCTTACAAGGACAAGTGTTTAGCTCATTAGCTAAACTTTGACACCTAAGTGGTGTTGTGGCTAGTTAGGCCGGTTTTGAGTGGGGGTGGGACAAGTGTCCCACTTGTCTCATCCCCATTTATTTACGGGTACTCCTCGATTCTAGTTTCCTCGATTTGCGTGCCCTCGGGTCGTTTTACGAAAAACGTTTTTATAAATTGTGAATCAACGGCACAAAACGAATATAATAAAAATTGTCTCATCAAAAATGGAGTTCGAAAACGTAAATACGTAATCCTAAGGTTTCCGGTTTAGTCGTAAAGGACGTTAAATTAAAACCGTAAGTCCTAATCTTTTCTCGTAAATTTGTGAGTTTATGAACCAACACAAATTTAAAACTCCAAAATAATATTCACGGATAACTTTATTTTCTGAAATGTCGGACTGTCACCAAAGACGGTGTATGTAAACCTAAGCACGTAACGTTGAATACTCCGGTTTAGACGTAGTCGACGCTACTTCAAGACGTAAATCCAAATTACTTCCCAAAAATAAGTGAGTTCATAATATAACATTAAAATAATATTTTCAAATAATATTTGAGAATAAAATATCAACCATAAATTGACGGATTGTCACAGTATGTGTTAGCCATACTTATGGCATACTCCCGCCAACTAGGACTCTGTGATATAAATGAGTCTCACCCAACCATATAACATTTACTTCCATTTAAGTGATGGTCAAAATGACACATGCAACAGATTTAACAAAAGGGGATTTATCCAGAGATTTCAAAAATGGATAAAGGGAAAGGTAAGTATGATGTCGAATTATTAGCCATGTTTTCATCCTAATGCATATGTCATCCTTTGTATGTAATGGTTTTTTTGCAGAAATCATTGAAATTAGTAGTGACAGTGAATCTGGAGATGCTATGACTGATGGGTATTCTTTAGAAACCATGGATTCATGTAAAGGGCATGGATCTAAAAAAGGTAAGGGTTTAAAAAGATCATATGCTGGTGGATCAAGGCTGGGACATGGATATAAAAGATCATATGATAATGAAATCCCAGCAACTCTTCTCAAATGGTATGGGTATGATACAGAAGATTCAAGTGACAGTGATGATTTTAGTGTCCATTGTGAAAGCCCTGGCCATAACTCAAAATGGGTATTTGCACCAAAAGCTTATGATGCTATCAAAGGTAAATACATACCTGTGAATGCATCTTCAAAACAGATTGATAACAGTCCATTTGCACTCACTAGTTGTGTCATTGGTCTTTCTAACCAAATGACTTGGTTGCAAATATGTGAACAAATGAAAGGTCCTAAAAATGCAGGCAAAGGAAAGGGCAAAGCAAAGGTTTGATACCCACTTTTATGAACTTTTATTTGATTATTTAATGGTTTATGTATAAACAGGTTAAGTTATTAGCTGTTATACTAGGGTATCTGATGTTATGATGTGTTTATCTTCAAGAATTGGTAGCTTTTGAAGACTTGGTATGTATTGGTAGCTTTTAAGACCAGGGTATGTAATGTTGTGTTTAACTTCAAGACTTGGTATATAATGCTTTGTTTAGATTTTTGGTGTTGTGTGAAAACATGTGGATACACACAAAATCTTCGTTTAAAATGTGACCTGTACAAACCATTTCCCAACTAGGAGACAAGGTGGTCCTGATTTCAATTCAAACATATTAAACAAAATCATATAAAACAAAAGATTTTGCTTTTTATAAGAGATTCCCATGTTTAAAGGCATGTGAGTTACAACAGAAAATTTGTGGATCCATTACATACAAATCACACATATAACAACAACATCATCCTACCTTATCCTATACAAAAGCTTGGTTCCATTGTTTAGGTCATTAGACCAATACCATCACAGATTAGCTACATAATCAATATTCATATTACAACAACCTATTATGATAGCTTCATAAAGTCAATCACTAAGATGAACAGCCTTGGCTAGTGTAGATCCATTTTCAGCTTCATCAAATTTCAGCTTCTTGGACTCTATCTTAGCTATCCTTTCAGATCTACCTTTGTTCTTGTGTGTAACCCTAAAAGGAACTGCTATGTCTGTTTGTGAGCCTTTTTTTGTCTTTGGTCTTCCTCTTTTTTTGGTAAGGAGCACTTGAAACAACATGTTTACCTTTTCTCTTAGTATGAAGTGGCTTCCTTGAGAAGTGATTGATTGAGATGTAGCACCTAAGTCAGATTCATCTCCATGTAACCTGTCTTGTGTATCAAAGTATTCTTTTGCATCTTCAGGGTTAGACATAAAAATTTCATCAACTGGTTGATTATACATTCTCATTTCAGCCATGTATCTTGTAATAGGAGTTCTTCCAGGTATTTGCCTTGTTGAAGACCCATATATCTCTCAGGATTTGAACTCACTATTGTAGTCTTTCCAAGCATATTCATCATTTATTCTCTGTTGCTCCTCAGCTTCCTACTTTGCCTTTTCTTCAGCCTCAGTTCTTAGAAGCTCTTCCAAAGCATGTCTGCCCATTTCCTCAAGATGTTCCTGTACATATGCTTTCCAATTATAAGCTAAGTTCATTTATAGTTAATTACATTGTCATTGTTTTATGGATTGATGTGTACCTCTGGAGTTAAACTTGTTCCACCTTTAGTTGCTACCTTTTTCCCTTTGTCTATTTCGGGTTGATGAGGCTTCTTAGGTGCATTTGGAGGCTTCTTTGAACCAGATGGGGTACTTTTTGATGTACCGTCATATTTCTTTAAGATTGGAGTTGTATCATTGGCTTCTGAAACTTGCATAACAGGGTCATCCATGTCTACTGGCTTATCCTATGTAGATTCTAAACCACTTACATCCCCTTCATTTAGTGTCTCACTTTGTTGTTCATAAGGAACATCATAGAAATTCTTTGGTTTAGGTCTTGGGGGATTCTTGCAATATTTTCTGTTGTGCCCAGACTCCCAGCACCTATGGCAATGAATCACTCTTCCAACCCTACTAATTTTGTAACACCCCCAAATTTACACAATTCAATACAGCAGAAGACTCGTTGGTGTTACGGGATAGCACATTACTCACATCATAGACAACGCTTAAAAATCGCGTCATTTAATAATAAAGCATTTCCATTCATGAATGTCAAATTTACATAGGTCCCAAGTCATAGTCATTTCATACAATTTTACAAAAGATTTGAATGGAAATTTTTATTTAAGTGCGGGCCATGAATTCTTGTTGTCTTCCCGAGAATTACCTTCAAGTACCTGAGATAAAAAATGTTAAAAGAAAAGGTCAGCGATAACGTCGAGTGAATTCATAGAGTTTAGTAAAACCATTAATATATCATCGGTAAATAATTATTACCGAAAATCATTTTTGTACAAATCATTGTAATAGGCCATAAAATAGCCAAAGTCATTTTATACAAATCCTTATCAAAATCATAATATAGGCTTTCGCCTTCAAAATCATTATACGAACCATTGTCGTTAAAAACATCATACAATAAGTTTTATAACGTTGTATAGATTAAATAAAAACCGTTATATGAATAAGGTTATGAAAAAACAAAACACGAACATAATATCAATAGTAAGACCCCATATTGCTAGTCAGGCAATATATCGTAATTCGGTGCGTATAGCAGTATTTCGTTAATTGGATTATTATAAGCCGCATGACATTGTTACCTTACTACAACAAACAACGGGTAGCTAACCCGAAACTCATTTGCCCATCTAAATTAGCGTGTCGTCACAATAATCACGCTTGTGTAAATCTTCTCATACATAAATTCGCTTACCAATCAATGTGGCACGACGGGGATCAACCGTCAAGGTGCGAACTGGGGTGATCGTCCCCAAATAGTACTATTATATGCATAAGCGTCTACCAAATCTCGGTAGTTCACAATTCATGATAATGGGACTTTTAGTGACATAACTTAACTTTAATAATCCATTTCGTTTCATCTATCGGGTCATTTAATCATTCATCGGGTCATACAATCATTCGGGTACAAATCAATAAACAAACAATCGGGACAAATGGTGTCCTATTTTAGTAAAACTAACATGCTATCTCCCTCGCGGGTTTATAAAATATTTCATAAAAACATTTAAAAGAGTGCGAGGCTATGAACTCACGTTGATGTGGGAAAGCGGGTTATCGGTAATTCGGATGTACGGTACGTGCTTCAATCACGGAAACCTAGACAAATAATACTCGTCATAGACTTTTGTCCAATGACTTTATCAAAATAACAATTATGTATACATATGATGATTTTATATATATGATGATCAAGTGGGTTTACATATTCTCATTTACCCGTTTTAGTGTTTATGTATTGGTAACTTTTTACTAGTTTACTAGTTTTACTTATTTACGTGTTTTAGGTCCAATAAGCCAATTATAAGTTCATTAAATTGTATTAATCCATTTCATACTTGTATTATCAGTATTTATACTTTACATGTTGGGCCCAAATGGGTTAAGCCTAGTAAGTAATTTTTATAAGTGTTTAACTTATTTAGTTAAATTATTAGCCCAAATATGCTAACTTAGCTCGTTAATGTCCGTATGTCATATAGTTCGGGTTTTATCGGTTTTTACTTGTATTAGATACTTATATATCAGTATATGACTTTTAAAAACTTTACATTAGACGGGTTTTATCGTCTAAGTTTTAATTGGTGAAAAACGTTAATTTTACGGTAATAGCCGAAAAAGTCGTAAAAATCATGTTTATAGTTTTTATAACTTATAAATCTTATTCAACTACCATTTTTATAAAGTGTCCATTTATTTAACCTTATACATATTTATATAAATGAAATATATAAGTTAGTGGGTTTTAATTTCACATTTTATACTATATTATTTTGAGTGCTTATATAATACTATTAAACTTTAATTTCACAAAATCTGATTTTTAGTTTCACTTTCACCATTTTTATCATATCTTGAGTTCTATAAGGAGATAGAAGCTCATATTTGGATGACATAAAATTCATATTATGTGCTACAAATAAGTTAGTTATAGCTACTGCTCAATCCATGTCTAAGTATCCTTAAAAGTCCCTACAAAACAGACTATTCAGATTGGTATACTAATTTTGTTTTGATCATATCTCACTCATTTTGATGATTCCATTGCATGGCCAACTCTCACATGTGTATGACATCTAATACTTACTATAAATTGATTCCACCATGCCATTTTATCAGTTTATAATTTGGTTAGTTACTGTTTTTATACAGCCAACTTTATAAGCAAGAATTTAACCTTTTTACCTATGGTTTTCCATCTTTTTAACCATGTTTATAAAATCTATTAACACCAAATCCCCACATAATATTTTTAATCATCATTCATCATCATATACATATACATAATTAAATAAATTACAACATTACATAATCAAAATAACAAGAGGATAGGAAGAACAATCTTTATACCACCATTAGTGATGAAAATATGAGGTTTTTGATGAACAAGACTTGGTTCTTGTTATCAAATCTTCAACTTTAGCAAGGAAACTTCTTGGGTCCTTTGGATAGATGAAAACCTCCATTAAATCAGCTCTTTAGCCTCATGAAAACTCCTTTTCAAAGGTTAAGATCACCTCCAATCTTCATATCTTCAAAGGTTCTTCATCATATGTGTGAATAACATATGATTTCATGGTTAAATCAAGATCAAATGGGTTATTTAGGGTGAGAGTGGGACGAATTTTTGGGAGAGAAAAGGGATGAGAGAGTGGTTTGCATGTGTTGGAAGTGAAGAAATGGTTTGTGGTGAAGTGGTTTGTGGTTTTGATGTGTGAAGCTTACTTGTTAAGCTAAGTAAGACATGTGTTCTTACTTGTTAGCTAAATATTGACACCTAAGGGTGTTGGTGTAGTAGTTTTGGCCATCCCATGTTAGTGGGGTGGGGCAAAACTTGTTTTGTCTCATCCCGCTAATTTATGGGTATTCCTCGATTCTAGTTTCCTTGATTTGCGTGCCCTCGGGTCGTTTTACGAAAAACGTTTTTATAAATTATGAATCAACGGCACAAAACGAATCTAATAAAAATTGTCTCATAAAAAACGGAGTTCGAAAACGTAAATACGTAATCCTAAGGTTTCCGGTTTAGTCGTAAAGGACGTTAAATTATAATCGTAAGTCCTAATCTCTTCTCATAAATTTTTGAGTTTATGAACCAACACAAATTTAAAATCTCAAAATAATATTCACGGATAAATTTATTTTCTGAAATGTCGGACTGTCACCAAAAAAGTAAACGTAAGCACGTAACGTAGAATCCTCCGGTTTAGACGTAGTCGATGCTACTTCAAGACGTAAATCTAAATTTCTTCCCAAAAATAAGTGAGTTCATAATATAACATTAAAATAATGTTTTAAATAACACTTGAGAATAAAATATCAACCATAAATTGACGGATTGTCATAGCATTTACCCCTAAACAGGATCTTTATCCTCAAAGATCGTCTTATCTTACTACTCGCTTCTTATAGAGTTAAAGCCATGTAGGTATTTCCTCCACATTCGGTCTTTTCTCACAAGTGTAATTCATTACAATACGCGAGATTCATCAAACATAACTACGGGAATAAGATCAGGCTTAATGTTGACTTACTTTCTCTATCCATGATGTTCACGGGTTTTTGATGAATGCAACTTTTTGCCGATCTAAACTTTATCAAGAAGTGATCAGATTCTCACTTGATAGACATTTTATCAAGTTCGATATACGAAACATAATTCACGCAGTTCTTGAAGTCCTAGGGTAGATCCAGCTTATATGCCTTTCAAACCAATCTTTTACATCATCTCAATGGTCCCATACAACGGGGACTTATATCCCATGATCTTCCAGATCATCAATTCATTTTTCCATGGTTAAAATTTTTGGCATAACTTCGCTACCCATCTGGCACTTCAAGATCTACATTTCATATTCACATAACCTCCTGCCCACTACCGGCAGTCAATAATCAGATCCTAATTTCAACAATCATTTCAGGTCTCGCGGGTCGAGTATTTTGTAAGGTTAGGTTCGCCATCATAGGAAACCTTAAACCTAAAAGACATGTCCAACTCACAATGGGTGTATGTCGGGTGTCTTCATCCCAACTCCTGCTTACAGATGCTCTAATATATATCCTCACAAGATTCGATCTTGATCCTAATACGATAATTATCAATGATAATCTCTCCAAAGGAAAACGATTTTACAGTTTATTACCAAAGGTCAATCATTCAAACATAAAACAACACTTATAGTATTTTGTATCGTTACTTTACCTCGTCCCTTCGATTGGGGTGGTACATAGTACTCTCATCAAGATTCGTTCTCAATGACTTCTGAGCAAATCTCTAGAAATTCGATGCGAAGCGAGGATCTTGATAGAGATGATCGATACAGGCACACCATGTTTACACAACTCCTTTAAATACAAAGAGTCAATCTCTTCATCGAGAATCTATCATTAACAGGAATGATATCAGCAGATTTGGTCAGTCTGTAGACGATGACCCAAATCAAATCAAATTCAGATGATGACCTTTGCAATAGTTAGGTTTTTACTAATGTATGAGGCGATGTATGCCTTCATAATTTGCCATCAGTACAACTTCTTCTGATAATGATACATTAAATTAGGAATGACAATAATAGAATACTTATACTTACAAGATTCCAACATAACTACATCTCACAATCTCCATATTTAGGCAACCATAAGTGGCCTTTAAAACATTTAACGCTATCGGATTCTCAATTTTAATGGTTCACATTAGCCGCGAACCACTTTTATTATCTATATTATCCTTTTTCTAAGCATCGGCTATATTTTAAATTGTTCGGCAATTTATTTTGTACCATCATTACTAAGGAACACATCCTAATTGGTTCTTTATCCTTTTTACATAATGTGTCAGTAATTACGTTCACTTTCCTAAATGGAATAAATATCATGACCGTATTTATTCAAAAATTCTTTCTTTACATTTTCTAAGTTTTAATTTCGTCTCAACTATCATTTTTATCCGTTTTACTCAATCCGACGTTTAATGCGTCGATAGTTATTACAAGTAATTAAATAATAAATATTTAATTTTTATGAAACGTAAACGCAAAAAGTTTTTAAATTTTCTTAGTTTGTCCAATTATATAAAAATGTTCAAAATAAATTTGAATTTAATTAACAAAATTTTTGTTGATTTATCGGAAATAATTAGTAAGATCCGTAAATGTTCGGAAATCCTTCGTTTATTCTTTGGTAAAATTTTCTTATTTGAAAAGAAAAAAATGTCGTTTCAAATTTTAAGTCGTGGTTTAACGGTTTCCTCAATCCCTATTAGGTTGTCTTGAGGTATACACAAACATTTACCCCTAAACAGGAGTTTAGTTAAATGATTTGTGTATAAGGGAATAACCCCTTAAAAATTCTTTTGTCAAAACATATTTGCACTTTCTTTTTAGTATAACTTAAAGTCTTAAATGGCTCTAATTTTTGAAGAGTCAATATCTTCTATTTTCTATTAATCACACGATCAACTAATATAAAGGATTAAGCCTTAAATTACATGTTAATTATTCAAGGTACAAGTTTTCATTACTCGGCCAATTCAGGGCAATCTATAAATAATTATTAACTCCTTCTTATTCTTATAAACAAACAAATGGTCCTTAATGATCACAAGCATGAATTTATCAAATTACAGCCTACACACGTGATTCACCCAATTTATGAATGCTACATGTGTATTAGTCAATCCAAACGTCATCACATGAAACTTTTAAGGTTTATTACAAGTTCTGGATGTAGTGATTGGAATAGATAATCTTTTTCGCGGACGCGAAACTGATGATAACCATGCCGTGGATCAAATATTTAGAACATACGCTAAAACCTTGTAAATGATCGAACAAATCTATCATCTTGGGTAGTTGATATAGATTTTTAATCGTCAATTTACTTAGTTCACGGTAACTCAACAAATATAAGGAATGATAATACCATAGCTCTTCATAATGACGAGCTTGGTAGAATAAAAGCTTTCTCCGACAACTCTCTCAGTTGTACGATAATTCCTTTAATTCAGATGGTGCTGACGTACGGTGCACATGCCATAGGTGCAGCACCAGGAATATAATCAATACCAAATTCAACTTTCCTTAATGGCGAAGGTCTAGGTAATTCACCAGCAAATACCTCCTAAAGTTTCAGATAACAGGTACCTCTTTTAATAAATTTTCTTTAAGTTCTTTCTAGATTATTATATCTATGACTAATTCATAACCATTCACGGTATAATTTCAAGTCTAAATGCAGGATATAATCATCCATCAAGAATTATTTAGATCACTTTTGATAATCAACATCTTATCTTTTAGGGGGAATTCTACTCGAGTTCCCATCAATTAAGACAATGTCGTCATGTCATAATCAATCAATCCATTTTACTGGCACTATCAACTTTTCAGTTTTATTGCCGTCGATAAGATGTGAACTTATCATAAGACTAATAATAACTCATAATCCTTCACAATTCAAGGATATCTAGAGACATAACTAACCTTGAAAGAGTAAGGTCAACGCATAATCTACGCGAGAGAATTTCAAATCAGATACAGACGAAAACATTTAACGAATATGAATATATCCCATGTTTTCATATTTTGAGTACGCATTCGAAAGCTCCTCGGATCATTACCCAGGTCATTCAAATGAAATCTAATCAAAAGAAATGATAGGAACGTCGATACATCCAGTCGGGTATCAACACTCGGTAATCAGATACTTTTCCTAAGAATCTCACTACGGGAGAATTGGACAAGAAGGGAATATCAATTGTCAAATAAGACAAGTTCCACAGATGAGTAAATTCGACTCAGAAAAATAAATGGTACTGCACATACGTAGGTGTCCCTAACAATATGTCCCTAATTTTCACTTCTTGCAGATCTCATAAAATTTAATCTTTCACAATCTTCAAAGAAAATGTAGTGTTTATTAATTAGTTTTATGGTGACTACTAATCAGCCTTGCATGGTCCATTCCAAATTGTATGTAGGCGCGCAACTATATACAATTTCAAGATTAACGATGCAATACTCAGTTCGTCAAAATTTTATCATCATGTTTATAATAAAAACATTTTCATGCTTAATTCTTAAATAAGAATCAAAAATAATTTTTCAAAGATTTTCTTTGTTATGAAAACAATTAAGTTTTCCAAGGTTTTTCATAAACAACTTCATTTCGATAACGTTCACTTATCAATCTCACTTTGAATAATCCTTATAGTGATGAAAATTCAATTTTTCTCAAGGGATACTGTTTTATCTTATAAAAACAATTAGTGATCTGCAAAGGAGTGATGAAGAGTTGTTCACCAAGAACTAACTACAATATAATAGGAGATGAGCTTAGCCAAATAATCATGAGGTTCATGACCTCGATGGCACTCAGGAAGAATAATCCACAACATAACTCAAATCGAGATGAGTACTTGTTCAATGGTTTCATCACTAATGCTAACATTAGGATGAAGCAATAAAGGATAGATAACATCGATACATGTAGGATTTAGCAATCAAAGGTAGTCTTTTTCATTAATCACAAACAAGTCAAAATTGTACCGTAACACATTACGTGTCACTATGTCATACAATTCTCAGAACTCATCCTACCAACTGATGTCTTAGTTAAGTTAGGGATTTTTAAAAGATACCACAATGAATACTAATCTACAAGAGTCATGGGGGTTCCACCTGTCCCGGAAGATCCATCGGTCCTATTTCAGAAGAATATTTCTTCAATTTATTTCTTGGACACTGGGCATCCTCATCATCAGACAATGGTCTAAGAACAACCCTTAACACGAACCAACAATCAATTAAAACCTTATAATTCAATCACAGGACTTAACGACTTCCTCTTAACAATCTCATATTCCATACGGGTTAAATCTTACTTCATTCAAGTTTCAACCAACTTATACTCAATGCGATATCCTACCTCATTTTCTAATTCTTTCAACCTTATTCTTAGACCTTAATAGGGCAATAAAAGTTCGGCATGAACGACACTTGATTTCCAATCATATAGCTCCTTCGTCAATAATAGTTATCAAATGAGTCACTAGCATGAGATGACTCACACATTCAATTAGACTTCTCGGAAAGGTACTAGTGGCATGAGGCTTTTGGGTAATGGTTCCAATGACAGCCTCAAGTGCAACTTTCACCCTTTCGATTTCAAATTGGGTGACAACGAATCAGATGACATCTTTCTAGGTGGTAACGTTTTGTCAAACTCCACTCTATAAGGAAAGATCGTCATGACATTGATATCAGATTTAATCTCGCCAATTCTTCTTCAATATCACAATCAACTAATATCTATATTTCTACGAATATCAACCATTTTGTTGGGATCATAAATATCCACAACTTGGTTTAGATCTAGAATAGCTAGAATTACTACAAGAATAGCTTCGATTGATTTGCTAGGGGAGTAAGGGTTCCTTGTGACAATCTACGTCGTATAAATACCTCGTATAAATATCAAAATAATCATCAAACAATCATGTAATCAAATTACATCATATATATATATATATAATCCAAGTTATATATATATATTAAAATAACACTTCTCAGTCTGGCCTTGTCGGTAACTCGGGAATTCTTCGGCACCGTTATAGTAAAAAGAGTTTTAGACGTTTTTAGAAAAATGTTTATAGTTAAAAGATTTTGAAATATTTTATTCAAAACCTTGGTTTTTAAAAATATTTCGTTCCCTATAACGAGAGCTCTGGTACCAAACTGTAACACCCCCAAATTTACACAATTCAATACAGCGGAAGACTCGTTGGTGTTACGGGATAGCACATTACTCACATCATAGAAAACGCTTAAAAATCGCGTCATTTAATAATAAAGCATTTCCATTCATGAATGTCAAATTTACATAGGTCCCAAGTCATAGTCATTTCATAAAATTATACAAAAGATTTGAATGGAAATTGTTATTTAAGTGCGGGCCATGAATTCTTGTTGTCTTCCCGAGAATTACCTTCAAGTACCTGAGATAAAAAATGTTAAAAGAAAAGGTCAGCGATAACGCCGAGTGAATTCATAGAGTTTAATAAAACCATTAATATATCATCGGTAAATAATTATTACCGAAAATCATTTTTATACAAATCATTGTAATAGGCCATAAAATAGCCAAAGTCATTTTATACAAATCCTTATCAAAATCATAATATAGGCTTTCGCCTTCAAAATCATTATACGAACCATTGTCGTTAAAAACATCATACAATACGTTTTATAACGTTGTATAGATTAAATAAAAACCGTTATATGAATAAGGTTATGAAAAACCAAAACACGAACATAATATCAATAGTAAGACCCCATATTGCTAGTCAGGCAATATATCGTAATTCGGTGCGTATAGCAGTATTTCGTTAATTGGATTATTATAAGTCGCATGACATTGTTACCTTACTACAACAAACAACGGGTAGCTAACCCGAAACTCATTTGCCCATCTAAATTAGCGTGTCGTCACAATAATCACGCTTGTGTAAATCTTCTCATACATAAATTTGCTTACCAATCAATGTGGCACGACGGGGATCAACCGTCAAGGCGCGAACTGGGGTGATCGTCCCCAAATAGTACTATTATATGCATAAGCGTCTACCAAATCTCGGTAGTTCACAATTCATGCTAATGGGACTTTTAGTGACATAACCTAACTTTAATAATCCATTTCGTTTCATCTATCGGGTCATTTAATCATTCATCAGGTCATACAATCATTCGGGTCCAAATCAATAAACAAACAATCGGGACAAATGGTGTCCTATTTTAGTAAAACTAACATGTTATCTCCCTCGCGGGTTTATAAAATATTTCATAAAAACATTTAAAAGAGTGTGAGGCTATGAACTCACGTTGATGTGGGAAAGCGGGTTATCGGTAATTCGGATGTACGGTACGTGCTTCAATCACGGAAACCTAGACAAATAATACTCGTCTTAGACTTTTGCCCAATGACTTTATCAAAATAACAATTATGTATACATATGATGATTTTATATATATGATGATCAAGTGGGTTTACATATTCTCATTTACCCGTTTTAGTCTTTATGTATTGGTAACTTTTTACTAGTTTACTAGTTTTACCTATTTACGTGTTTTAGGTCCAATAAGCCTATTATAAGTTCATTAACTTGTATTAATCCATTTCATACTTGTATTATCAGTATTTATACTTTACATGTTGGGCCCAAATGGGTTAAGCCTAGTAAGTAATTTTTATAAGTGTTTAACTTATTTAGTTAAATTATTAGCCCAAATATGCTAACTTAGCTCGTTAATGTCCGTATGTCATATAGTTCGGGTTTTATCGGTTTTTACTTGTATTAGGTACTTATATATCAGTATATGACTTTTAAAAACTTTACATTAGACGGGTTTGATCGTCTAAGTTTTAATTGGCGAAAAACGTTAATTTTACGGTAATAGCCGAAAAAGTCGTAAAAATCATGTTTATAGTTTTTATAACTTATAAATCTTATTCAACTACCATTTTTATAAAGTGTCCATTTATTTAACCTTATACATATTTATATAAATGAAATATATAAGTTAGTGGGTTTTAATTTCACATTTTATACTATATTATTTTGAGTGCTTATATAATACTATTAAACTTTAATTTCACAAAATCTGATTTTTAGTTTCACTTTCACCATTTTTATCATATCTTGAGTTCTATAAGGAGATAGAAGCTCATTTTGGATGACATAAACTTCATATTATGTGCTACAAATAAGTTAGTTATAGCTACTGCTCAATCCATGTCTAAATATCCTTAACAGTCCCTACAAAACAGACTATTCAGATTGGTATACTAATTTTGTTTTGATCATATCTCACTCATTTTGATGATTCCATTGCATGGCCAACTCTCACATGTGTATGACATCTAATACTTACTATAAATTGATTCCACCATGCCATTTTATCAGTTTATCATTTGGTTACTTACTGTTTTTATACAGCCAACTTTATAAGCAAGAATTTAACCTTTTTACCTATGGGTTTCCATCTTTTTAACCATGTTTATCAAATCTATTAACACCAAATCCCCACATAATATTTTTAATCATCATTCATCATTATATACATATACATAATTAAATAAATTACAACATTACATAATCAAAATAACAAGAGGATAGGAAGAACAATCTTTATACCACCATTAGTGATGAAAATATGAGGTTTTTGATGAACAAGACTTGGTTCTTGTTATCAAATCTTTAACTTTAGAAAGGGAACTTCTTGGGTCCTTTGGATAGATGAACACCTCCATTAAATCAGCCCTTTAGCCTCATGAAAAATCCTTTTCAAAGGTTAAGATCACCTTCAATCTTCCTATCTTCAAAGGTTCTTCATCATATGTGTGAATAACATATGATTTCATGGTTAAATCAAGATCAAATGGGTTATTTAGGGTGAGAGTGGGACGAATTTTTGAGAGAGAAAAGGGATGAGAGAGTGGTTTGCATGTGTTGGAAGTGAGGAAATGGTTTGTGGTGAAGTGGTTTGTGGTTTTGATGTGTGAAGCTTACTTGTTAAGCTAAGTAAGACATGTGTTCTTACTTGTTAGCTAAATATTGACACCTAAGGGTGTTGGTGTAGTAGTTTTGGCCATCCCATGTTAGTGGGGTGGGGCAAAACTTGTTTTGTCTCATCCTGCTAATTTACGGGTATTCCTCGATTCTAGTTTCCTCGATTTGCGTGCCCTCGGGTCGTTTTACGAAAAACGTTTTTATAAATTATGAATCAATGACACAAAACGAATCTAATAAAAATTGTCTCATCAAAAACGGAGTTCGAAAACGTAAATACGTAATCCTAAGGTTTCCGGTTTAGTCGTAAAGGACGTTAAATTATAATCGTAAGTCCTAATCTCTTCTCATAAATTTTTGAGTTTATGAACCAACACAAATTTATAATCTCAAAATAATATTCACGGATAAATTTATTTTCTGAAATGTCGGACTGTCACCAAAAAAGTAAACGTAAGCACGTAACGTAGAATCCTCCGGTTTAGACGTAGTCGATGCTACTTCAAGACGTAAATCTAAATTTCTTCCCAAAAATAAGTGAGTTCATAATATAACATTAAAATAATGTTTTAAATAACACTTGAGAATAAAATATCAACCATAAATTGACGGATTGTCACAAATTTCATGGTCATTTTCTGAAGGATGCCTAATCCTTTGTTTCCTGGGTCTGCCTGACATTTTTCTTTCTTGAGGTGGTGATGGTTTTTCAAGGTCTGTTCTCTTCCATACACTAGAACCAGGGACTGGTCTAATGGAGTGCTTATAACAGTCAATCCATTTGGACTTGAATACGAGTCACTGACACCTACTTCTGGCTTCAAACCTAGGTGAGAATAAGCAGCCACAGTATGGACACAAGGAATACCTATTAGCTCCCACATTCTGCATCCACAAAGTTTTTTTTCAACATTCACACCATACCTGGTCATCTCTTCTAACCTCAACTTCTTTGTAACCACTCCGGTATGTTGGGAATAAAATTAGCTAAGTCACTGGAACGCTGACAAGAGGAAATTGGACGCTGACAAGAGTAAACGAGGCGCTGACAGGTGAGACGCTGATAAGAATTATCAAGGCGTTGACAAGAAGAATCTTAACACAAAGACAAGGACTAAATCTGCCAATGATCAATTCTTCAAGCTGGTGGACAAAATATAAAGATAGGAATTCAGAATATATTCTTAAATGTTTAAAAGATTTAGTCAATAAGTTATTTGAGTATGTTTATCTTGTGTCTCTTCCTAAAATAGTTGATCTTAGATTTTTGTACAAGACTCCTTAAACCTATAAAGGGAGGCCTTAGGGTTAGACATAAGACGCATCCCTTTCACACATCTCTTCCACATATCTCATAACACTTTCATTGTAATCTTTCATTGATATTATTAATCAAAATGAAAGTTTGGTATTCATATATTTTGTTTGTTCTTCGTTCTGAGTATTAGTTTCCGCATAATAATTAGATTGTGGAATACACAAAGTTTCTCTACGTGTTATACTTGATTCAATCTCGATAACACAAAGCTAAATTGATCTAAGTTTTGGATCAACACGGTACACCACCCAGTTCCTATCATAGTGTAACAACTCATCATTATAAATTCTATACTAAATGTTAGACAATATTTGTACACAAAACTTTAAGTATTGTACCTTAGTTTAATTGTATGAATCTCTAACATCTTCTTAGCAAATGGACTAATTCCATCTGTTTGTTCCACGGCTTTCTTGTTAAGGACCCCAATCCTTTGCATAATGTATATCCTGATGTCTTCTAACATGGTAATTATGAGCTTTCCTCTAGCCAAAAGTATTCCATAGTTAAAATTTTCAGACATACCATTTTCAAAAGCTGCACAACATCTGTCCATTTCAAAGTAAGCACGACACCATGTATTTGGATTCTTGTCAATTAACCATTTGTATGCATTATCATCTAGTTTCTTGATTGCCTCCATAACCTGGTGAAAGTTCTCAGGTATTGTGCAGGAAGCAGCCCACCAAAACAATATCTTGTAATGTAAGCCACTCCATTTCTTCTTGAAATTTGCATAAATGTGTCTTGCATATTGCCTGTGCTCTGCCTCCCCCAACCAAACCTTAACAGCTTTAATTAGATCCTATATTGATTGTATTTATTAAATGTTAGCATAATACAGATAAGAAAGTTATAGTTAAGTGTTAACATTTATAGACATAAGTGATAGGTGTCTTACCTTATGTCCATTTGATATGACTGTAAGACCTACGCCATTGTTCAATCCAAGGTCATAGTGGATCAAGGCCAATAGCCACATCCAGTTATGCTTGTTTTCCACCCCTACAACAGCCCAAGCTATAGGAAACATTTGATTATTAGCATCCCTTCCCATTGCGGTAAGTAACTGCCCTTTTCAAGTGTGTGACAAAAAGCAACCATCCAAACCAATCACTTTTCTACACCTAGCTTTCCAGCCTTCCTTTGGTCCAACAAAACAGACATAAAATCTTTTGAAATATGTAAGCCCATCATTTTTCTCTTCCAAATCTATGTGACAGGTTGAACCAGGATTAGAGTCCAACAAGGCTTTCCTGTAGTCCCATAGCCTACTATAATGGTCTATTAAGCCACCTTCATGGTCAAACAATGCCATCTGTTTTTCCCTTCTACATTGACCTATACTCACATTAATCATGAACTTTTCTCTGATTGAATTCTACATAAACCTATGACTTATGTTAGGGTTATTAATGATTTCCCTAGCATAATGCTCAGCTATCCATTTGTATGTAACCAATGCACCTAAGTTGTAGTTTCTGCAACACTTGTGAGCAGGGTAGAGGGATTTGATTTAAAATAACCTTTCATTGCCCATCCAACTAGCCCATAGCCTAAACGGACAATCCACCCCAGCCATCACATACTCCTTTTCTTTTGCCTTTCTTTCAGTCCAATTAGCTTTTGATGTTTCACTCCTTTAGATGGGCTCACCTAATTTGCCTTTACCTTTGCCTATATCAATGTCTGAGCTTGTTTCTTCACTAGCATCTGTCTCAATTACATAGGTTTCTTCTGTAGGTTTTTTTAACCTCTTTTACCATCACACTTACCAGCACTAACATCCCTACCACACTTTACCAGTATTCTATGACTCTCATTGTGTAAATACCACAACTGGTAACCATTTTTGACTCCATAGTTAGCTAAGAAGTTTTTAAGTTGTAATGGGTTCTCAAACTTCATACCTAGTACTGGTTCACATTCATCCCATGGTGTATCAGGATTAAAATTAGGGTATTGAAAGTCTTTCCTAACTTTGTATCTAGGTTCAACAAAACTATCATCAAGATCATGATACTCTATCATTAACTGTCCCAATTCTCCATGACCTTCAGTTTTGTCATTCTCATTGTCACCCACAAACCTACTCTTACCAACTAGCTTATTAAACCAAGTGTCAGTGGTTGTAAGCATAGGAATGTCTACATTGTCTTTTCCCTCATTTTGGAAGTCAATGTGTTCAGGCAAGTCATCCAATGGATCATCGTTACTAACATCATCAAAGTCACTATCACTAGAGTCTGATTGTAACCTATCATCATTAACCAAATTTAAAACATCATACCCATGGTGTTCAGTATAAACAGACAAATGAAAATTATTCTCAAATAGGCATTCTACGAATTCTTCTACATGGGCATCATTAGCAATGGGTCTCGAACCCATATACATGGGAACACCAGGTAGAGTATAGAACATGGCTACAAGTGCTACTAACACTAACCTACGGATAATCGAGAAGAAATCGTCATACTTCATACCTTCGAAGTCAATATCATCAATTACACGTTGGTCACCAGTGGTATATGAGATGGGATTGCCTATAAACAACCCATCGTGGTGCAAATCCACCACAAACTTCGCCATTCGTCTCTAATTTACATGCAATTAGAAAGATTAAAAATTAGGGCAAAACAATGGAATCATCATATTAAAACAATGGAAACATCACAAACTGGAAATAATCAAATTAAAAATTAGGGCAAAAAATTAAGGTTAATAAACTAGAAATAATTAGATTAAAACAATAGATTAAATGGAAACATCAGTTTAAAACGATCGAATCATCAGATTACAACAATAGATTAACTACTAATTTACCTAAATCGATATTAATTGTGTAAGAAAATATTTGGGTTCATAAACTAGAAAAGTAATTTGGGAGAAATGATAGGATAGGTGTGGTTTTATACGTAAGAAATGAAATACTGTTACTCTTTGTTATATAAATCAAAACCAACGTGGAAAATAAAAAAACACGTAACCGGTAAAAAAAATTGTTCAACGGTAAAAGTCAATTGGTTTGACCAAGTCAAACTATTTTACCTACGTGGCAAGTGTGTAAATAAAACATAAAATAGTTCGATGGGCATAATGGATAAACTGATAAAGTACGTTGTGTATTTTCGACATTTACCCAATTAAAATTATTTAATTTTTGAAGTAATTCTAAAGGCATCCATTATGATAAACTTTTTTATAAGTTTATAAACTTGTAACATCATATAATATTATTAAATTATAAACTTTTTTATATTATAAACTTATTGACACTATGGATTAAACCTTTTGAGGTTTATAAATTGTTTAGTTTCCAACATGTATTAAATGTGCATAAAGTTTTAGACCTTTTTAAAATTCTAGATATTTTCATGACACCTAGACATGAAATAGTTCCTTATGGAAAAAAGAAATTTAGATTTTTTCATAAAATTTAACCTATTTTTAAAACACTATCATAAATGCTCTAAGACTAGTGGGAGTGGGGTGAAACCCACTCACCTCCACCTCAGCGCCACGTCAGCTTTTTTTACCAAACTTACCAAAACTCACCCAAACTCACCACAGGAGGTAATGGCACTCACCCAAACTCACTCCACATCACCCCATTTTTTCATTAAATATTTTTATTCATACATTTTATTAAAACACGGGTACATAGAAAATTAAAACACAGTACAAAATTAAAAGACGATACATAGGAATTTTAAAAACAACATTTAAAAAAAACATAAATTTAAAAAAAACTTAATAAATTAAGCATTGGCATACAAATGCTCGACCAAATCTGCTCGAAGATTGTGATGTTCTTGCGCGGAGCTGATATGCCGCATAACTTGTAGCATGTGTTCTTGGGTTTGAAACACATCGTCCGGTTGAAGTTGTTCTTCTGGGAACCATTTAGGAGATATTGCTTTTTTTTAACTTTCAAACCATATTATGTAATATGATGCATGTGTACATCATATTCATGATTCTTTCTTTCCGTAAAGGTCGTGCAGGATTGGCTAATATGGCCCATTTTTTCTTTAAAACACCAAAAGTTCTTTCAATATCTTTACTTGCGGATTCTTGTTTCTGCTTATATAAAATCCTCTTATGGTCATTGGATGATGGTTCGGGAATTGTTTTAACAAGTGTTGCCAATTCCGGATATATTCCGTCCGTAAGATAGTATCCCCATGGATAGTGTACACCGTTAGCCTCAAACTCCACCTCAGGTGCTCGTCCGGTTTTCAAATCATTAAATAAAGGGGACTGATATAAAACGTTGATGTCGTTGTTCGACCCAGAAACACAAAAAAATGCATGCCATATCCACAAGTCCTGCGACGCAACAGCTTCAAGTAAAATGAATGGATTTGGTCCATGATCTCGTCTAACATATTGCCCTTTAAAGGCAACTAGACAACCGAACCACTCCCAGTCTGTACAATCAAGACTTCCTATCGTCCTTGGAAACCCGTGCTTTGCTTCATGATGCGCATAAAGTTTCTGAACATCAGTATACGTGGGTTTTCTCAAATACTCAGGCCCAAATATTTCCATAACAGCACTACAGAAATGATCAAGTGATTCTGGAGAAGTTCTTACGCTCATTTGCAAATACTCATCTAGAAAACCAGGAACGACGCCGTATGCCAATTGACGAATCGTCGATGTGCACTTTAACAACGGCGAAATACCTTCTTTTCCGGTACAATCAACATTATTACGAAAGTATGCAGAATGGTGAATCACTTCACTAACTATCCAGTTGAAAAGGGGGCGACCCATTCGAAAAACTTTTTTGAACTCTTTCGCATCGTATCTTGGGTTCGCCGAAAAAAAGACGCAACTAACCGATTATGAGCACCGATTCGGTCTCGAGTTATGACGTTTCGGGGTACTCGATTAGCAATACGTCGTCTTTTAATAAAATGCAACGCTTTTTTAATAAAAGCCCACTTGCGTTTCGTTGCGACTACCGGATTTTCAGTGGCAAAAAATACTTATATTCGTCGATATTTTCCATTTTTTGTGATTTGTAGAGAATGTGTGAAATGTGTATGGAATTTGAATGTGTGTTTGAAAAATAAGAGTTTTTTTAGGTATTTATAAGTAAAAAGGGGTATTTGAAAAAGTTTTTTTTTTTTTTTTTTAAAAAAACTAACGTTATAATTTGAATGTGGGCCCCATTTCTTTATAACTCACCCAGGTGAGTTTGGCATGCGTTTTTGGTTTGCAAAACACAACCCGCGTGCGGCTTGTAAGGGGGGATGGGGGCTGCGCTTGGCTTAAGTTATGCTGCTCGTGACTTCTTCCCCACTCCCACCAGCCTAATATTCTTTATTTTGATAATTAAAAAAGTTAAAAAAATTTTGTTAATCATACCAAACATAAAAATTAAAATATAAGTATTTTAAATAAGCCCGATATCCTCGATTTTGCATCATTGTTAAATCTCTATCTTGAAACCCTTGTACAGCAAGTCAGTAAGTGTTTGTTTTAGCTTATATAGTGGGCTTATAAGCTTATTAGCTTATATAAGCTTATAAACCGAAATTAAGTGTTTGATTAAGCTTATATAAATAGGCTTATAAGCTTATATATAGGTTTTTTGGTAAGCCTAAAATGTGTAGCTTTTAAGACTTATATAGTAATAATATATAAAAGGACATTTATACCCACATTTAATAACCATATCATTTAATATTTATGTATTTTTTTGTCATTTTATCTTACTAAATTTGATAAGCTAAACCAAACACTAAGAGCATCTACAATGGGCACTTTATAAAAAGACTTTTTACTATTTATTAAAGCTTTTCAAAAGCTTTTTGTCATTGCATCAAAAAGCTTTTTACACCATTTGATAGGAAGACTTGGCTAGTGCCAAGTCTTTGAGAGAATGACTTTTTACTTTCATATACTTGGCTTAAATGTAAAAGCTTTAACATTTATTAGCATAAATGCTAATAATGAGCTTATAAACTTATTATATATAAGCCATAATGGCTTATATAATATAAGCCTAAGCCATAAGTTTAACCAAACACCCTCTATATCCTAACCCTTCACTTACATACTGAAAGGGGTTTTATTGTCCCACAACCCTAATATCAACATATGCACACAACCTATTCGATAAAATGTCTCTTGAACACGACGGTTTCATCAGCAACTTACCTGACCTAGTTCTTGAGTTAATCCTTCAAGCTCTTCCAAACACCGAAGAAGTTGTTCGAACCAGCGTTTTATCAAAACGATGGAGGTTTTTATGGAAATCAATCCCATTATTTCCGTCTTTAAATATCGACTGCGAACGCGCGTTAAAACCTTTACCTAAAGACTTTATAACTTGGTCTTTAGCTGACAATGCAACAGTAGATTTAGATAGTTTTCGTTTACGTTGCTTAGATTACTATAAATTGAAAACTGTGAGAAAGTGGATTACGGCCGCTGTAACGCGGAACGTGAAGTCACTTGAGTTAGTTTTTTCCACTAGGAATAAGTATTCGGCTATTCGATTTCTTAGTTGTTTCGAAACGTGTGATTCATTGGAGATTTTAAGGTTGTCATTGGATAGGAATGCTTTGTTGTTGCCTAATGGTGAAAGTTTAAAGTTTCGTGCATTGAGAGTTGTTGAGCTAAACGGTGTTTTTTTAGATTATTCAGAGACAGTAGAAAAGTTTGTCGGAATGAGTCCGTTACTGGAGGAGTTTAGTTTAATAGACTGTTTCATGCCCAAATTTGAGCCTTTTATTTGTATTTCATCACCGAAGCTTAAGACACTGATAGTTCGTAACTGTCATAACACTTGGTCTTTAGCTTGTTCTTGTGGGTTTAAGGTCTCTTGCCCTGAACTCGTGTCGTTTGAGATTCTTGGTCCTCCACGTAAGTTAGTCCTTGAAAACCTACTTAGCTTGAGGAAAGCTGTGATCCTCCCTCAACGCCTTGAAAACCTACTTAGCTTGACGAAAGCTGTGATCCTCCCTCAAGGCGAGAAGATGGATGTGTTTGTTTTATCCTGTGTGAGAGACGACTTGTGCGAAGTTTTGACTTGGATTTCTCACGTGGAATCTTTGTCACTCGATGTTATTTACAATTGAGTATACTTATTCACTTTATGCAAAATCCTATATACGATAAGTAATGTGAAAACAACAGTTCTGCCTGACCCTGCCCCTGCTTAAGCATGCATTTATGTAGTGAAGACACATGAATAGACCTGTATTTATTATGTTTTGCATTTGTAATTAGATAGACAGCAGAAATCTTAGTAATGTGCTTAGCTTGCTATCCGTTTTTGAAATTTATATATTTGTAATAGAATTGTAGATTATATCAACCCACAAGTCAATGGATGTAGTAAGTATCACCTACTTTGCAGCACAAGCCTTTGAATTCGGCATTGTCAAACTTTATTTTCATTTTCCAATCCTTGACTTTGATATGGTCTCATAGAGTGTCACTAGAGGCCAAAGTAATTTTCTAAGGGGTGTGTCGATAAGCTTATTTCTGGGCTTATGGCTTGATTTGAATTTGGAAAAGCTCATAAGCCCACGTTTTTCAACTTATGAACGTATCAAGTTGAACTTATGGTACCCCTTGAACTTATCCAGCTGCTAATCCAGCTAAAACTAGAAAAATAAGTTGAACTTATGGTTTTATATATGTTATTAGCTCATAAGCTGACAAAGCGCTCATGAGCATTTCCAATTTCAAATAAGCCATAAGCCCAAAAATTAAGCTACCCAACAAAGCAACAAATGACAAGTTACTTACATTAACATGCCCTTTGATCTTAAAAATATTATGTGCTTATATGGACAGTTCTTGATGTCTGGTCTTTGGTCACTAAAAAGCTAAAGGTGCAAAAGTTTTTATGAATATAGTTGTACCAAGTGATAGCGAGCACTAACATAAAAGTACCCTCCATCTGTTTGCACCTCTTGATTGGAATCTGCAGTTTATGCTTAATGTATCATTTAGTGTGCTTTGGCTCACAAATTACTGATAATATTCGTGGTTATGATAAAAGAAATTAGCGTTGGATATCTTTCATTTTTTCATACCTTGATAGCTGTTAACTTATTTCGGTGGTTAATAAACTTTTCTTAAGCGATGGTGTTTAAATTGGCAACCAATAGGCACTGGTTTTAACTAAGAGTACTTATTCAACTGTATGCGTCCTGTCATTATGATAGGCAAGGCAAGGAAACTTACCTGAATGTTTTCCCAATCTGAAGACATTGGAGCTAACTACAACAATTGATGGTTTCTGCATGAATGTGATAGCCCAGATTCTCAGATGTTCTCCGAATCTGGAGTCTCTCCATTTGATCATTCAAGGGGTAGTCTGCCTCATCTCAAATTTAATCTATTTCAGTTGTATTATATCGAAGCTTTACAGCTTACTCACGCAGGTTATCCAGTGTACTTGTTATTTCTAGCTTTTTAACAGACATATAAAGGATACACAATCTTGAATAGAAATTTGAGACATAAAAACCCTGTATCATTAGGCGACAAATGGGAAAGTTGGGTAATGGTTCGGATAAAAACATGTATTCAATTGTATGGGTCAAAGTGGGTCAGGTTAAGTTGCCTGCCAAGACTTCTTTGTCTACATTCAAAATTTGTTTATGTATTATACTCTAACGATGATTTACTATCTATATCTATACTACTATATAAAGCATTTGGGACCTTCTTAAAATAGCAAGGCTGAAAATTGCCTTTTTTCCTACTAAATAAAGCAAGTTGTTGATATTTTCATCAACATTATATACTATAACTTTTTCTAACAACCTTTTGTAACAAACTTTTGTAACAACCTACTTAAATAACATTTTTTCTTTTAAATTGAAAAATCTTTTTATTAATTTGTTATTTTTATAATCTAATTTCACCATATTTTCTAAAATTTTATGCTCTTTAATTCAATATCCATTTTGCTATATTTTTATTAACTGATAATTTTTTAAAAATTTAGAGGTTTTTTTTCGATTTTTTTACAATTTTAACAATACAAACTTAATGGATAAGAGATTAATATTTGTTAGCCTCAAAAATGATTATGAGTACTCGCCGCCGCATTGCGCGGGTCCATGCTAGTAGTTATTAATGGAACAATAATCTGATATTTTGTGTGAAGAAGTTAGGGGATTCTAAACATTTGATTATACTTTCTGCAACTTGTAAATTGCTTGTCACTGTTTTTTAATAAAACATTACCCACATTGACTCATTTTCACATTAACGTGGTAAAGTTTCCACCTCTACATACAACAACTTGAAAGAATTTATATTTTTGGATGAAAAATATTCGAAATTGGGATCCTAAGGGTTTTCTTTACAAGTATGAATAACTCGAATTAATATACTTGGGACAATAGATACAGTTTTAAGAATTCAAAACATCAGTTTGGGGTTTTTGCAACTTGAGATGAATAACCTTACCTATTTTGATGTTCTAGAAATATTTAAGGCCGCAATACAAATACTGGGAGTTGGATGAAGTTGAGCCAAGGGGAATCTTGATTAGGCATCTAAAAAGGGTTGAGTTTCTTGAATTGAATGGAGAAGAGCCGACACTTCATATAGCTCGTTTGTTATTGGAGCATGGAAATGCTTTAGAGGAACTGGTGTTTAGCTGGCGTAACAAAGCCAAATATAATGAGAAGGCAATGGAGATAATGAGTGAAGTTTCGAAATTCTACAAGGCTTCTCCGACTGTAAAACTTACGGCTCTTCTCAAGGTTTGATTACACATGCTTTGTGCTTAATACTAACTAATACAAATGCATACTTATGGGTTAAATAGATTCTTTGTCTCATATATGCAGTGTAGTCAAAAGCGAGAAAAGCGAGCGCTTAAGCGAAGAAGCGAAGCGAAGCGCCCTAAAGCGCTTTAATTCCAAAGAAGCGAGGCGTTTTACTAGAGCGAGAAAAAGCGTTGTCAGGCGACCAAAAAGCGACCGAAAAGCGCTCGCTTTTATGTAAAATGGCTAATTTTTTATTTTTTTATCTAATTTTTAGACTTTAGGCTTTAAGTATTTGAATAAACTTCTCTTTTGTGGCCATTTATATTAAAATTGAAGATTTTAAGTTAATCATATTTTTATTTAATCATTGTTTTCATACTAAAAACTATTATATGCACAAAGGGTAAAAAGTTAACTAAAGCGACCGCTTTTTTCGCTTGTCGCTTCTCGCTTTAGGGAACGGCATGTCGCTTTGAGGTCGCTTTCGCCTTTAACTACCTTGCATATATGTGAGTTTTGGATTTGGCGTTTGCAGTATCCAACATATGTTTCAAACATGTATAATGATTAATACCTTGCATTTGTTTGTTTTTTCCTGTCTGAAAAACCGGGTCTCTTTTAAATGTTTGTTGCAGCTTGTTTGGCTACCTCACCCACTGATTTGTTTTTTGAAAGACAAATTTTTACCAACTACACTACCTATGTCACACATAGTAACTCACATATGTCTACAACGAGACTTAACCCACAACCTCTTGGTTGATGGGCCACTCACATATCGCTATAGGCCAAAAAAGGCCTTTAGTTGATGGATTGGACCACTCATTTTGGAGTACTTTTTTAGGTTTGTAATTAAGGAACACACCTTCGGACATAGCACAGAATCAGACGAAGCTTGCAAAAAAATTTCCTTTGAACTTCCCTACCTGATTCTGGCATAACACAGAATTAGACACAGATTGCAAAATAATGTATGTGACCCATTTATACCTTCATAGTCTCGTTAAACAATTTTACAAAATATTTAGCTCTGTATCTTTTCTTCAGATGTCACCACCGATACTTACGTATCTATCAGCCTATTAGGGCACTACTGTGGGTAACTGTATCTATCAGCCTATTAGGGCACTACTGTGGGTAACTGTTTCTGCTATCTTGGCTGCTCTATACCACAATAGAGTTTGAAGGTGTTTAATATGTTTATTTCCTAATGGTCATGGCCATTAACTAGTTTTGGTACGATGGATATGTACCTGCATACCTGAAGTTTTTTTTTGTATTTTTCCAGTCTAAACATGAGAACATAATGCATACCCTACATCGAATAATATTGCAATAGTACTTGTCAATCTAATAGCCTGTTTAAAATTTTCTAGCAAATTTATGTATAAAATGGTTCAAAACTAGATATGAAGGTAAATATAATACTAATTTTAGTTCCTTCTCACTTAAGCACTTTACAATTATTAGAAACTGCTTGTGTTATTTAAATATAACTTATAAGTAGATAAGCAGTAGTTTAGATTCTGAGAGTTCTACTTGAAAATACGCAGCATAGCAGTAAAAAAAAAACAATCACAAACACCCCCATTTTTAGCTGAATCTTCCAATATAACAATGCATAGCAAGCCAAGACAAGGAAGTGATGGAAAATGTCTAACTGATGCATTTTTGCTTACTGCAGGAAGAAGTTCTTTCAGATTCTTTACAAGGGCGAGCTTGACTTGGACTGTCAATCAAACGATTTTCGCTTTAGATTGAGTTCGTTGCATGGCTGAGTTCATCACACCTTTGTCACTGGCTCTTAAACTATTTGTCCTATCATTAATTAGGTCTTTTTTAAATTGAGACGGAAACTTGTACGAGAGATTTATATGTTTGCAGTATTTCTGAACTTTATGTGCTTAATAGCTGAGACCATGTCCATAACTAGATAAATTCAGGTTGATCTAATTTAATCCACCAAACATGGTGTCATGATCTTAAGAATTCAATTCTTAAGCAAGGAAAAAATTATTCACAAAATGGTTCATCACAAGAAGACAAAATTTTTACAGGTAAAGTCAAAATCTTCTCCTTATGGTCCATATTTGACCATAACATGTCAAATATAATAATATTCAAACCAATTCATGTTTAGACTTGAGATTATTCAATACCAATACTAGGCAACCAAGGAATTTTCAAGTTTGCTCCTCAAGCTACACCATCTATGTACCTTCCTAAGCAGTTAGAATTTTGAACAAACATAACTATTCAAACTTCATTCATCTATATATAACTTCATCCCATAAGTCCATAACCACTTATAAGTTATAACACCAAAATAGCTCTCTAGTTCTTCATAACAACCTATTTGAATTCTTTTTGAGGTCAAAGAAGTTTCTAAATTCTATAGCCATGGTGACGAAATCCAACGTTTTGTTGTTCGTGATTCTGTTTTTGTGTGTGAGCTCTTTGTTCACCTCGATGGAAGCACGCAAGTTAAAGCTACCAAAACACCAACATCACCATTACCGTTACCATCACCATCACATGAAGGTTGCTGGAAATGGAGGGAAAACAGTTCAACCGCATTTTGAACAAATTCTTGCTCTTCGCGGTATCAAGAACTCTGGTCCGAGCCCAGGGGAAGGACATTCTGCTGTCAATGGGGCACACAACTAGACATTAAATCTTCATTCTTTTCATCTTTTATTTCTTTGTAAAAACAAAAGTTGTCTAATTTGACAACTTGAGACATTCTTTGTAACTATGTATCTATACGAAAAGATTAGCCAAAAGATAATGGAAATGCATACTTTTTTCTTGACATATTTTCAACATCTTCGATATAAGCATTATACATGACTCTAAATTCTGGATGAGGTAACTAGGATTGCTGTAGTCATCGGCTTTATCGATATAAGCCCTACGTGTCCTATCTTCTACCTGAACCGCCCTAAAAAAACTCCGTTGGTCGTCTCAAATGTCCAAAGCGGTTGAAAAGACTACAAAGATATCTCTGTCCACACCACGATTCACTTAATTAACTACCAGGGTCGTGAAGTGTGAACAGTTCGGCTTCCGTCATTGATCATATATCTTTAGTTACTATTTTGGTAAATTATATATTTATACTCCAATCATTTCACTAACAAAATTTCACATAATTCATTCAACTGTGATATATAAATGTAGCTCTAATTTCAAAAATGGTCTCTATTTTGACTTGAGTTGGCAAAATGGGCGGGCTGGGCGGACACATGTGAGGCAAAACGGGCAGCAAGCAAAACAAACGACAGGCTAAACGGACGCTGGTTAAACGGGCGCGAGCCAAACGGGCGCAAGTTTAACGGGCAAAAACCAAACATAAACATAAAAAAAAATAAAAAAATATTACTATTTTAAAAGTAAAAACATTAAATATAAAATATTCGTCAAGCGATCAGTTTAATGTTTTACATACGCCCATAAAAGCTCATTTATTGCCTTATATGTGTCTATTGAGCTTATTAATAATAATAAATGCGCAAAAAGAAACCTATATTTAGAAAAAGAAAAACTAAAAAATACTTATAGTTAACAAAATGAACAAAATTTAACACCTGACCACCCATCTGGTTGACTACTTTGGGTTGGGTCTCTATGGGGCTATAACCAACATGGAGAAATCCATTGACATAAAGGCCCACATATATCATTTGAAATGCAACGAAAATCAATTACATGCATTTATATATCTCATGTTTTTGGGTATAGTTTCAGGATGACTAATCCTTGATGCTTATACACTATGCAAGGAACCTTTTTTACACAACTCTTTGTTTGACATCTCGAAGCACCATATACTCGATCGCAATCAAACCTGATAAACCATCCCGACCTCGAGCGTAGACGCTTGAGGGAAGCTTAAGGCATTTGCTGAACCACGAGAATTTCTTCTTAAAAAGTCATACCCGAAGTTTATTATGAATCTTTTCATCAAACTTGAGCCTCTTTTTGCTTTTACGTAACAATGCCCTCTAATAAACGCTAACCCCGCTTCTCGAGCTTCCATTAACTCCCGTAGCTCTTCTCTTACACCTGTTTCCATTTGTGGACTACTCTCGGGTAACACAAATCTCACGCGTTTTCTCGGAAGTTGATGTGGTGATGATGTCACCGTCATCACCTCTTTTAGTTCCGATGAATTCCCTGCTTCTTCCTCGCACATCCTTATACCTTCTAAGTTTGTGGCTGCGGTCCCAAAAACGGACAGTTTCCCGTCATTATCTGAGTCTTCCAATACATTGCCAACACCGCTACCATTACCATTACCGTTACTGTCACTTGGGGGCCGTTCTGTGCGAATGAATTCAGCTATGCAACAAATGAGATCCTTCTCGAAACCCACATCGTCCATATTTACATCACGGTACCCGTATCTCGCTATGCACCTATACAATCTGTACTCTTTCGGCCCAATTCTTCCAACTAGAAACCGTTCCTCGGGTCTTACGTGAGGGACTGGGACTGATTTTACACACAGGAACACCACAACTTGGTGAAAAGCTGGGAGGTTTGTGACGAAGTGCGAGAAAATTGCAGGAATCCCGGAAACGAGCTCGGTGTGTATAAGCCCGATCCCACGAACCCTCATGATGCCCAGAGTAGGGCCCAAGCTGAGGAGCCAATTGATTGAAACTTTGTTTTGAACATCGAACTCGTACTTCTTTATTGTCCCGTAGTGCCACACAAACATGATAAGTAGAAAGATGCACGAGAGGGCGACTGGGACCCATGCACCTTCACGAAACTTTATTAAGGATGCTGAAAAGTAAAGCACTTCAACCGAACCAAAAAAGAACATGAACCCAAGCGCCAAGAACACACTTTTTCGCCAGCATAATATTATTACAAGTGACATCAAGCACGTCGTCACCAACATCACCGTAATAACCGCCAAACCTGCCCCGATAATTTGAAAACTAATGTTATTAGTGGTGGTAAAAATTAAGAAGACTATGAAGCAGGGACGTTTATGTAAGTCAGTTAAAATTTCTGTAGTGTGTACCTGCTGCGTTGCTTATATGTTTAGTGTCACGAAAACCAATTGTAACAGCCAAGCATAGAAGCATCAACGTCCAGTTGATCTCGGGGATGTAAATTTGACCATGCTTATTAGTAGGTGACGTGTGGATGATTTTGACCCTCGGAAAGCAACCCAGCGCTGAACACTGTTTGATAATAGAGAACGTTCCAGTGATGATTGCTTGGCTTCCAACCACTGCAGCAAGAATCGCAATTCCAAGAACCGGCCATCTTATTTTCTCTGTCATGATAATATGCACTCAGTTAGCTTGAATTTCAAGTCAAGTATAGAATATATTATTAGAGTACTTACCGGGAACAGATACATAGAAGCCGATTCGGTAGTCGGTTTCAAGAATGTGATGTTTTGATAGATATGCAGCTTGTCCCATATACGCAAGGATCAAGGAGGGGTAAACCACAAAGGTGAAAGCCATCTGATATTGTAAGAAAAAAAGGTCAAACAGGTTAGTTGGCCATAATATAAATAAGAGATCGACCTTCTTTTTTACCAATTGGCAAACCTGGCTGGCCTCCGAATTTGCCACTAACCTTGATCGATAATTGTGAAAAATGTCCAAGATCAGCATACATAGCCTCTGAGCCTGGAAACCAAACAAGGCCAATTAAAAAAGGTTAACGACAGTCAAATTTCTAAGTCAACAGAAGTTAACTGAAAAGTCAATCTACCAAGAGAACAGTCTGATGTATGTACCTGTTATACATAACAAAATCCCACCCAATGACATCCATCCTCCTTTTTGAGTCTTCTTTAGAAACTTATACATGTAATAAGGCGAGAGAGCTCGAAATACTTGTGGGTTCCAATGAAAAATATTGTAAACACCGATGGTGCTGATGCACAGGAGCCATGTTATCACGATTGGTGCAAACAAGAATCCTACTCGGTGGGTACCGTAATGTTGGAGGCAAAACAACAGCACTAGTATAATGCAAGCAACCGGGACTTCTACATCTGAAATTATAAAGTTCAGCCGGTGAGAGTGAAGTGGAACAAGTCAAATGGGTCAAACGAGCTAAATGGGTAAATGCACACAACCTCCTAAATTGTCAAACCGTTTTATTAATATAGGTAGACTATATTGTTAATGATATAGTTTTTTTAATTGCATATTCATATATAACAAACTAATCTATATAAGAATCTTATAATGTAATACACAGAACTACAGAAGTGATTGTGGTTCAACATGACCCGACCCGTTACTCAACCCTCCCACCTTGCCACCTTTAGAAAGCATTTAGAAAGATGACAATAAACCGATACTTTAGTCCCTATCTGCCTTTAACTGCACAAACAAGATAACTTATCACTCGAAAACAAGTTGATAGTGGGATATCATATTCACAAGTTAGTGATAAAGTTAAAGGGGACAAGATAATGACAAGGATAAAAGCATGGTGAGCACGTATGCACAAATAATCTGACCTAACTTATATAGGTAAAAACACTGATTACGCGCTAAAACAACTCAGTATATTTTACACATATATAATGCTATGATGACTCTACTATCTTAATTTATCAAGAAACTTTACGCCGGTAACAGTTTATAATCCATTCTAAAAGTGGAAAGTGACATGTTCAGTTTACTATGAAGATCAATTATCATATTTAACTTGCACTCTTGACCTAATAATTAACACTTTTTCAACAAACCATAGTGTATTTAAATGATGGTGATATGATTTGTTCAAAGATTAGAAGCTTGATCCTAAAAGGTCCCGCGAAATAGTATTTTTTATTAAAAATTTGGTACAATCTCTTTGTCCACCAACAGCACTTTGGAAGAATATTGTTTGTATATGAATATATCAATGCTGCACAGCATCTGAATAATTATAGAACAAATCCAAGAATTCTTTTCCTAATAATAATCTTATCACCATTTCTTTATGATTCGTTTCGAATGGATGCATAGAATATCAGCCATAAAAAGTATAATCCTAGAGTTCAAGATTTTTCGTGTTAGTACCTAAAATGCCAACTAGTAAACACCTACATGGCTTCTAGTTTTAGTATTCAGATGTTAGTTTACCAACTAAAGTTGGCAGATTTTCTAGATAAACCCTTAACACTACAAAATTTAGTTGGTTTCGTGAAGAAATCGGTAAGACTAAGCTACACCCTTAACACTACAAAATTTACAGATTAATGAACTTAGCCACTGGCTTCTGGTATTCCTATTGATAGACTAAATTTAGCATTTATCTAACTAATACGTGCCTTAATTGGTATCCACACTGATGTAATTATATCAAAATTATTTCAATTCTCTATGTCTATTAAATAAATCAACTGCTAAAACAAGCTACCTATTAAGTATCAACTATTGAATTTCTAAACTGAGAATCAGAGAAAAAAAACAATTCAAGAAATACGACTCAAAAGGAAAGATAACAAAACTAATTCCCAAAATGGCCCGAAATATACAAATTGGTTATAAAATCTTCAATGCTAACCAAATTTGTTCATCTTTATTAAATTAACTAAAACCGGTGATCAACAGTTCAATTCCGAAAATAAGAATCAATTCAAGAATATGACAGTAAAGGAAAAATAATAAAAGCAAATCATAATAAAATATTTAGAGTGGACAGAATACACAAATTGATTATACTCTTTCTTTTCGTGACAGAATTCTTTAATTACGATTTTATTTCGAATCAAGCAGTTCATAGTAGAAAATAAAATAAAAAATAAGCTTACATTGATGGTGTTCTTTTGACATAGATAGCTCAAGCCCAGAAACAGCAGAAAATACTACAGCAATCACAAACAATAAACTGATTAGGGGGTGTTTGGGATCGCTTATTAAAACTGCTTATTCGATACAACTGATTTCATAACAAGAAAAGATAATTAGTTTCGCATACCGGATATTGCAGGCGTGAGAACTCCATCCCCAATAACCATACAAGTACCAAGCAACGCCAAAACAAGCAAAACTTTTTGCAAAATCTTATGCTTCTCCAAAGTCGATTTCAAACTCATCCCAATATCCCTTGAACCCGAAACAATTTCATCTTTTTTATATTCATACAATTCCTCATCAGCAAGCTGACCATTAGGTAAAGTGCTAACACGAGCATGACGACATAACAATGTATACAAAGCAAAAGTACCCCCTTCACCATTATCATCAGCTCTAAGAACTATAAACACGTATTTTAACAATGGGATTAATGTTAATGTCCAAAAAACAAACGATAAAACCCCAAATATCTCTTCATTTGATTCCGAGTGTTGTATGTCTTCTGCAAAAGCACTCTTGTATACATATAATGGAGATGTGCTCAAATCACCATAAACAACTCCTAAACTTTGATATGCTAATGTCATAACTGCCCTCCATGATTCTTTCTGCAATTAGTTCAATAAAAGAAATCAAACAAACAAATAAATAATAGTTTTTAACGTTTATAAGCTCATATTTTCTTACTTATTTCCTAACTTACTAGCTTATTATAACTTAAAAGTGAAAAGCAAGTTTATAAACAAAAGAATAAGCCCGAAAAACAGTCTAGTCAAATAAGCTAGTGAACCAACAAACTCTTGGGTCATGCATGTTAGTAACTAGCAATGAAATAACTAAAACCATAAAATGAAAAAAAAAAAAAAAAAAAAAAAAAAAGGACTAGTCATTTTTTTTGGTTATAGTACCTTAATAGGATTAGAATTTCGGGTTCTTGCTTCAATGTCCATATTTTTAAAACCTTAAACAAACCATTTATTTATTTTTGTTGGATGACTCAGATGAGGAAATGAAAAACCAACTTTTCAAAAAAAATGTGTAGGAGTTGTGGGAGGTGAGAAGTAGGTGGTGGTGGTGAGAGCATGAATAGAAAGTGTGTTTTATGTGTTTGTTGTGTCTGGTTGCATTTGGTTCAAGTAGAAGGAGAGTGTTCCACTTGGTGGATGTTTTTAGGTTCCAATAAGTGAAGTGGAATAAGACATATGTTTTGTGTTGTTTCTAGTTTAATGGGTTTTGGCCGGTGGGGTTCTCTAGCTTCCACATTTATTTGATGATGGTTAAATTTAAATAAATAAAAAGTTTTGCTGGATGCGTATTTGATAGAATTTAGTGTGTATTTATAAAAATTTTTATTTGAATGATATTTCATTAGTATTTGACGAATAATATATAGAGTTAACTATTTTTTTGTCCTCGTGGTTTGGTCTCGTTTTCACTTTTAGTCTAAAAACTCAAATAGTTTCGATTTTAACTTAAAACATAACTTTTCTCTACTTTTGGTCCATTTTCATTAACTCTGTCAGTTTGACCCGTTTGACCGTATAAAATGACTGAAATACTCTCATTCTCATAACGCAAAGTTACTAAATTACCTTCCATTTATTATTATTATTATTATTATTATTTTATTTTATTTTATTTATTATTATTATTTATTTTTATTTATTTATTTATTATTATTATTATTATTATTATTATTATTATTATTATTAAAAAAACAATCCACTTCCCGTTGTATGTAATCAATCCCATATCTTTTATAAATTCAGAGTATCTTCATCTCCTCAAATCCAATTCATAAACTCACACACTTTCAATTCTACATCAAAATCATATATCTTAGTTTGTGTGTGTTTTTTTTCTTTTTAATTTATTTAAATACAATTATGAACCTTATAAGATCTTGTTGTAGCATAATATATTTAAACAGATCTTGAACATGTTCTTGATATTATTGGTGGAGCTGCTGGTGTTCGGTAAACAACACCCACACACAATTACTTCAACAGCTGCTGGTGTTCGACTGTGGGTGATTGTCTCGATCCAGATTCATCTCGTTCGTCTCTACATAATTACTTCAACAGCTTAAGTTGGATTGGGGTTGTAATATTGGGGTTGCCATTAAAGAGTCTATTGCTTAATATATATTGGATTCTGGTTCGTTGTGTTTGGCCTCACAACGTTGGGTTTCATCTTAATCTATATCGAAGTAGTGTTGATTGATTTTGAAGTAGAGTTGTTAATGGATCTGAGAAGAGATGGATGAAAGCAATATCTTGAAGTAGTGTTGTTCATGAATCTGAGAGAAGATAGGATGAAAAAAAAATGTGAAGAAGATAAATGGAAAAAGAATTTTTTAAAAGTGAAAGATAAACGGAAGGAAAAAGAAAAGGTGTTGGTAAAAATTAATATAATATAGTAAAAAGACGAAAATATCCTTATAGTTAACAGTCAAAATGGTCAAACTGACGGAGTTAATAAAAATGGACCAAAAGTGAAGAAACTTTTTACGTTTTAGGTCAAAATCGAAACTATTTGAGTTTTTGGACCAAATGTGAAAACTAGACCAAACTACGAGGATCAAAATTGCAGTTAACTCTAATATATATATAAAAGATGATATTTCATTAGTATTTTATAAGTTTATTTAATGTGTGTTTAATTTATTTTTTTATTAATTAGAAAAATTTCTATGTATTAAACACACGTTATATTATGTCCAGCGGGCATTGTATAGTAAAAATTAAAAAGAAACGTTTGTCTACATCTTTTACTTTTATAACTTAAGAGACAAATCTCCGTTATCTTTTTTTGTTTGATCTATTAGTGGAGATTAAAAGATTTTAAAAAAGCACGGAGAGATTATTTTTGTCAAAATTTCAAAAGTTTCAAAAATTGGACAGAAGGACTAAAGTTGAAATTAACCATGCTAATTTTTATCAATGTTGATATTTCACTAATGATAAAACAATAAAATATCAATAGTGATAAAGGAATGAATATCGCTATGTCTATTAAATATCACTAGTGATATTTTGTTATGTTATCATTGATGATATTTCATTGTTTTTATCACTAATGAAATATCATTATTTGTATATATTTTTCGTCAAATTTACAATTATAGTCCCTCCATCGATTTTTTGCAATTTTTAAAAATTATGGCAAAAATGGCCCCGCTGTGTTTTTTATGGGATTTAATTTTAGGTAATAAATAAATATAATTACCCCTTAACTTGTAAGTAAAAAGAAGAATGCAAAATAAACCAACTCAACTTACATGAAGAATGCAAAATAACCCAATTGAATTACAAAATTTGAAATTTTTAACTATTCTACCTAGTACGAAACTAGATCATAAAATCAAACTGGATGCATTTATGAAAATCTGAACAATAGTGCATGTATAACTTTTTGGAACTAGATGTGTTTAAAAATATAGTTTTTTTACAAAATTAACATTCTGAGGCTGTTAGCCCGTAATATATGTATTGTATATATATAGGGCTAGAGATGGCAAAAAACTCCGAACCCGACGGAGAATCTGATACCCAAATCCGATTTGACCGAGGATTCCCCGAGTTGACCGGGTGTGGGGATGGGGGTGGGGATTCCCCGTTAGTAAAAAGCGGGTATGGAGGCGGGGATGGTAATACACTTGGTTCCCCAAACCCGTCCCCGAACCCGCCTCCGAATATCTTTATTCTACATATATATTTATATATCTTGTATGTTTCAAATATCTATTAGATATTTGAAACACTATCGATCGATGGTTAATATCTCATGTGACACTAGCCTTCTAGGATGAGCTTTTGTGTGTTAATTTTGTTATTATTAATACTGAGCATGATCGTATGAATGTTAATCTCGTTAATGTTGTTTGATAGTACCGTATTTGTTATTCGTAATGGTTGCGTCATTTGAAACATAGTTTAAATGCTAATTGTGTAACGGGGAAAAAATCCCCGATCCCCATTGGGGATCCCCGTTCCCCGCTGGGGATGGGGATGGTATGTAGTTTGTAATCCCCGATGGGGATGGGGACGGGGATGGTGATAGATATTTAACTTTGGAGATGGGGATGGTAGCAACCATTCCCCGCAAACCCGGCCCCGTTGCCATCTCTATATAGGGCTGAAGCACACTTCTAGAATTATCTACGTATTATATATACTATGATTTGTGCCCGCGCTCCGCTGCGGGAGCGCGGGCGTTTACCAAGATATCTTTTTTTTGTTTTCGTGGTAAAGGAGTGTAAACCTCATAATAGCTGATTGTTCAAGTAAATGCAAGTATTTATGCACATTGAAGCACTTTTGGCATATAACACATATAAATGACAGTTTATAAAACGATGTTATAAACAAACTGAAGTTTAGTCAACAAATCGAACTTTAATAGCTCTCGTGCCCGCGCTTTGCCACTGTTTATCATCAAGGTCACCATCCTCCTCCTCGTCTGAATCCGATTCAGCTTCCTTGAAGATGGGAGGGACATATGCATTCTAAAGGTAGCCATTTAAGTTCAGGTTTGGTTATCTTGCACGCTCCGGTGTGTCTTTCATTATAGCTTCCTGAAAACACGTTTGTTAGAACATATACATTAATCAGTAATGAAATGCATGGACACTTTTAATCATATTATACGCTTTTGGTATGCTAGTGATAAAATACAATATTTGCCTATAAGACAAAGGGTAAAAGAGTGTCTTTATATAACCCCATTCTTGTTTTCAGGGTGAATCACCATTTACCAACAACGGGTAAAGCAGCTTCTCAAATCAATGTTTATATTCAAATCAATGTTTATATTTGTTCATCAAAGCTAACAAAGGGTAGAAAAGTATATGTGCATAGTTATTTGACTTATTGCTATCAAAGGTTAAACGTGAATTTTTTAGTAAAGCCAATGATTGTTGTGATGGCAGCTAAAAGTTTCATCATATCGCCAACCAACAGTTATATAAACTTCTGGTAAAGAATGAGTAATTGTTCCAACACACACACACACACACACACAATTGGTTCATTGTCACGACGAACAAACGGAAAATATCAAAAGTCCATATATATTTCAATATATAAGTAACCAACATCTCTTCATTGCCAACAAATAAAAGGTCTTTTGATGATAGTCAAAAGTTTTTTCAGCGGAAGACAAAAGGTTAATAATTTTACTAATTGAAATGTGTATAATGCAAGTTCGTTTTCTCAGTTCTTAACTAATAGAAAGTCCAATCAATATCAAATTTATAATTGTTTTTGGTTGTTCAAGCTTGCTTGGTAATCTATTGCTAATTCAAACAAAACTATCTAAAAATGAAAAATATAAACCTACTTATACGTAAAACAAATTGCAAATTCCAAATTTAATTCAAGTAAAATATAAAAATGCAAAATTTAAAACTATAAGGACTGAAAATGTAATTTCTATGAAATGAAAATGCTTGAAATGTAAATTCTAAAAGTTATAAGGACTAAAAATGTAAAACAGTTAACTATAAGGATTAAACTTGTAAAAACTTTAACAAACTAACCAAATTTCAACAAACTAACAAACTTTAACAACTGAAATTAACAACTTTGCAAAGTAAAGGACTGAATTATGCAAAATCCAGAAAATTAGGAAGTTTAGCTAGGTTTAGTAACTGATTAGAATTCTAGGGACTAAAGTGCAATTAACCAATCTTTTAACTAAAAAACGGGCAACAAGAAAGATTAAGCTCTTTTGAGCTTAATACTCAACCAAATAAGCTGAAACAACTTGCAAAACTCTTAAAATTCAATTATAGCTACGTGTGTTCAAGGAAATAAGCTAAAAATCCAAAATAAGCAATTGAGTGCTTATTAATAAGCACAAAATAAGCTACAGCTTATTTCAATCAGTCACAACCTGATTTTTGTGACAATTCTGATTAAGCACTTGATTACAAGAACGGGAAATCAAATTAGAGCCATTTTCATCCAGTAATGAAGAAGAAATTTGAAATAAGCTCTTTTTAGCTTATGTTGACCAAACGTTGACCGATTTTTGTGAAAAAGCTCAAAATTTCAAAAACTCATATTCAATACTATCTAAACAGGATTGTGAAAGAAAACAGCTACTTTAATGAAGTGGATTAAGAGAACTAGTGAAACAGTCACCTCTTTATCACAGAGAATGACATTTGCTCAAGCTTGAGCTAAAAAGCTTATAACTAGCTTATTTCTTAATACTGTAGATTTTCCTTTTAAAGTCTAAAAGTTTATGATGTAAACTAAGTCTGGAAACAAATTTGAACAAATTTCATTAAGGATTAAAGAAGAACTAAGCAAATGAAAATGGTGAGTTTCAAAGAACTAAGCTGAAACAAGTATGACCCAAACTTTTTAAAGGCCAATTGCCTGTTTGACTATTTTTATGACTTGCAAATGACTTAAGACCAATTGTTATCAACCAAAGACTGGAAACAAACTACTTAACACCAATTTCTAACACTTGAAGATCACTTGAAAACTAGTCCCAAACACACCTTTATATGATTTGATCAAACTTTTACAAAGACTAATGGAGTAATGGTTTAAACTGATTAAAGAGCTATAGCAGACTTGTTTTAGTGAACAAAATGAAATGTATTCAAGCTAAGAACAAGCAATAACCAAGACTAGAACTGTAAGTAGCTATTGGACTAAAAAGTTACTGAAAATATGCAGAAACTACAAAACTGAACACAATTATACAAGATCAAGCTACAAATCACTAGGATCAATCAAACATCAACTATTTAACAAGTAAAACAGGCAGCCATCAAGTTTAACTAGAAAATTTAGCATGCAAGGACTGATTTAGAGGAACAAAAATCAGAAGCTAAGAAACCTATTGTAGAAGTCCTTTGGGAAGAAGAGGAGCGCTGAGCTCTCTTGCACTAGTGATACCACCACCTATCACTAGTTTTTCAACTAAAATCAACAATCAAACAGCTACATTCATCAAACTTCCATGAAGTCTTCAAGAACAATGGAAAGAACTTGAATTCTGATCAAACAGCAACAATACTTCACCAATGTCAGTTATGATCTTTGGTTGATCATAACAAACATCTAACAGCAACAATGGAATCACACAACAGCAGGAAAGTAGCAGGAATTGAAGAACAGAATTTGGCGGGAAACTTGAATTTGAAATTTTATTGATGAAATTCAGTTACAAAAGTAGTTACAAGCTTCTAACTAACTAACTGACTCAAGAGTTTGTCAGACTCTTGAGTAGTTAGGTGAAAAGGAGGGAAAAAGGGAAAGGAGAAATTTAAGAACTATGTGTTTACAAATTTAAGCTACAATCACAAATGAAGTACAAGCTAGGTATTTATAGGCAAGATAGGAGATTCTGTTGGAGTTGTGACGTGTTTGGGCCAATCATAGCTTGACACGTGGAGGAATTCTGCAAATCCACTTTGAAGGTGATGAACTCATTTTGGGTGTTTTTGATTCAATGGATGATATGTTAATTAGATTACACCATTGAATTCGTCTTCCAAAATTGAGCAACTTTTGTGTTTTGATCTTCTCTTGAAACAGCTTCTATAAAAATCCCGTTCCTGGTAAATATTTTTGTTAAAGGAGAAGGACACGTGGCGCCTTCTTATTGGTAGAGAGAGAGAGTTGCGGATTGAAACTGTTATGATTTTGTATTAAATGAAAACGGCGGTAGTGGGAATTAATGAGGGTAATGTGGCAATCCGTGTGATATCCTTTCTCTCTTCTCATTGGTTAAGCTTTTGACACATGGATTCAACTTTGCAAGACTTTCCCATTTTGGCAAAACAAGCCCTTCTACTTGGCAGATTGCTATTTAAGGCCAGAATCTTCATTCCTTTGTCATTTTTGGTCCTTTAACTTTGATAACTTGTACAAAATTGCCCTTTGACTGAGTTGACTTGATAGTTTGACCAGATTTGACTTTAATCTTGACTTTCCATAATTTGCACTTTAAGTCCTTCAACTTTCACAAATTGTCAAGATAGGTCCTTGAACTTCAAAGTCTTGTCACTTTTGATCCTCTTTTGTCTTTTTCATCCATTTGAGCTTGGTTTTTCCTTGTTTGCTTGAAATTGTATCCTTTTACCTACATAAGATCACACAAACACAAACATACCACATAACACTGCTTTTTACAAGATAAATGGGTATTTTGCTTCATGTTTTAGGGTTATTTGTTGATAAAAGGATATGAGTTTAAGCTCATATCAAATTCCCCTACACTTGAGCATTGCCATGTCCTCATGCAATATTATATTTCAAGGCTTAAAAAATTACATTTCCCTCATAATTAATCCACCTTGGCCATATGAGATGCATCTACACTACTCTAAACTAGATGATGCATGATTTTGACTTTTAATAATGCAATGAATCAAAATACAATTCTATCTATATCTTTTTGATTTTTCTTGAAATGGTTTTGATGGAAATAACTCATAAAGAATTCAATGACTTGGATTAGGGCTTGGGTACCATGGATACTTATCACCCTCAAGTTTCACTTTCCCCATACCAAGCTAGTAAATGGGATCATTGCATTCACAAGTAAAAAGTGCATCAACTTATTCATGACAATTAAATGTGGAACCGGTTATTAATTGAGCAAATTGCTTGTGGGCAAATTTGTCATTATTAAAGTGTGAAATATAAGAAATGTAAAATCCAAAAATAAGGAAGCACGGTTTTAATCCTAAGTAATCTTCTCATCCATTACTTGAAAAACCGCTCACAATTAATATAAGTCCGTATTAAGAGTAATAAGTCATTCGCCTTATGTGTAAAATCCTCATGTCATGCTTTCATAAGTAACTACACACTCGCTAAAGAAAGAAAAATAAAACTCACGCAATAATTTACATCCGCATCTTTTTGAGATTTTGGATCTTCAACCCCGCAACCCGTCAAGGTAATATTGGATTGGAGCAATCTATTGAATCCCCGCAACCCGTCAAGGTAATATTGGAACTCAATAGTCACTATAATTAACACCACACTGCCCCTCTTGGGAGTCTTGCATTATTTTTTTTTTATATTTTTTTTTCTTTTTCTTTTTTTTTTTTTCTCTAGCCACTCATTTTTTTTCATAAGCCGCTCTTATTTTTCTTTATTCCTCACAAAGAAATTTGAAAAGAAGAAAAGGAAAAAACACCCGCTAAATATGGAGCATGACATAAGTCTAGTACACATAAAACGTGCTAACTTAGAATCTTAAGACGTACTCATATTAACCATGAATGATTAGCCAAAAATGCATAAGAGATTACGAACCAATTAAAACCGTACTTGATTATTTATTAACAATTATATACATGCGAAGAAAATAGAGGCAAAGAAGAGAAGGGTTTAGCCACAAGTAATTGCCATGAAGTCTATCTAGCCCTTTTACACTTGCTTCAACTCTATCATTTCCCATTCTCCACAAATTTAAAATTTCAAAGAATGAAATTGGTGGAAGCTTAGCCTAATAGACCAATGAAGGACTACATGGTTAAGGATACTAGCTAGAGAGTGCTAAAATAAGCAAACTCGGGTTGAGTCAAAATATCCATGGCGGGCCTAATATGTCAAAGAAGTCTAAATTTGTTAAAACCATGTTTTATTATATTTTTCCTTTTTATATATTTTTGAATGAAAAATAAAAGAAGAAATATATACAATGCAAATGTGTTATGCAAATGAAAAATGATTGATGCAAAAATTATGAATGCATATTTTTGTGGCCAAAGTAGATCAAAAATTTGAAAAATGTTTGAAAATTCAATTTCCCATGTTATCATGCAAGACAATGACAAGTTCTAGGTAAGGTCACTTCGATAGAAGACCCCCCTACACTTAAGCTAAACATTGTCCTCAATGTTTAAGAGCATGGAAGTATAAAGACTTCCCCTACACTTATGACAATGAATAGACTTTGCTTAACCCAAGTTAAGGAAAGGACTACTATTAGTGAAATCATGTTTAAGCACAAGGTGTCAATGAAAAATCACTAAAGTAACGAAGTGAACCGGATACAAGGGCCTCCTCCATAAGCTCCAAAGCATGAGATGAGTGAGCAACCCTACAAACAAGCATGAAGACAAAAGAAGGTCTCCCCTACACTTATCTCCACATCTATGCCTTTATTTCTAACCTACAACACTCTATCCTAGTTATACGATGCTTGAGTTAATGAGTCTCTAGCTCGACTCGTCCCTCAATGAATTAATTCATGGGGAAAATGGGGACCTCTTGGACCATTTCAACGGAAATGTCCTCCCCAAAGTAGTGCTTAACACGGTGACCATTCACTTTAAAATTTGGACCATCGGGTTGGGACAACTCAAGAGTTCCATATGGAAACACTTGAGCAATAGTGAATGGACCGGACCATCTCGACTTAAGCTTGCCCGCAAAAAGCTTCAATCTTGAGTTGAAGAGGAGAACCGGCTCTCCAACTTTGAACTCACGATTCTTGATCTTAGCATCATGCAATTTCTTAGTCTTTTCCTTGTATAGCAAAGAATTCTCATAGGCATTGGCTCTCAACTCATCCATCTCATTGATTTGATCTTTCCTATGTGAACCGGCTTGGTTTAAATCAAAGTTAGCCCACTTGAGAGCCCAAGATGCCTTATGTTCTAACTCAAATGGGAGGTGGCACGCTTTTCCATAGACAAGCCTATAAGGAGTACAACCAATTGGTGTCTTAAAAGCCGTCCTAAACGCCCACAAAGCATCATCAAGCTTATCCGACCAAGAAGCTCTATGCTCTCCCACCGTTCTCTCTAAAATTCTCTTTAAACCACGATTTGTGACCTCGGTTTGACCATTTGTTTGAGGGTGATACGCGGTAGAAAGTCTATGATTCACTCCATATTTCTTCATAACTCTCGTGAATTGATCATTACAAAAGTGCGTACCACGATCACTTATGATGGCCCGAGGTACACCAAATCTAGCAAACAATTGTTTCAAAAACTTCACAACCACTCTAGCATCATTAGTAGGTAAGGCTTTAGCCTCCACCCACGTGGACACATAATCCACCGCCACAAGTATATACTTGTTTCCCTTAGAGGATGGAAAAGGTCCCATGAAATCTATTCCCCATACATCAAATATCTCACACTCTTGGATAAAATTTTGTGGCATCTCATCACGTTGTGTAATTTTTCCTTGTCTTTGACAAACATCACAAAATTTCACCATCTCTTGAGCATCCTTGTAAATGGAAGGCCAATAGTAACCCGAATCAAAGACTTTCTTGGCGGTGTAGTTAGGCCCAAAATGTCCACCCGTAGGTCCTTTATGACATGCCTCTAAAATTTTAAATGCCTCGGGCCCATCTACACACCGTCTAATGATTTGGTCCGCACATTGCCTAAAAAGATATGGATCATCCCAAAAGTAATACTTAACTTCCTTAAGAAACTTTTTCTTTTGTTGGTAAGTAAGACCCTCAATAAGCACATTGCCCACAAGATAGTTTGCAATATCCGCAAACCAAGGTGTGGCATCCTCTTGGGAAGAGATAGACATGAGCTCCTCTAATGGAAATGATTCATTGATTTCTTGATGTGGGAAATCTCCTTGAAAAGGATGCTCAAGTCTACTCAAATGATCCGCCGCTAAATTCTCGGCCCCTTTTTTATCACGAATCTCAATCTTAAACTCTTGAAGCAACAAAACCCATCTCAAAAGCCTAGGCTTAGCATCTTGTTTTGTCATAAGATACTTGAGAGCGGAATGATCCGTATACACTATGGTCTTAGAAAGCACAAGGTATGGTCTAAACTTCTCAAAAGCATATACTATAGCAAGCAACTCTTTTTCCGTGGTAGTGTAATGAAGTTGTGCACCGGTCATGGTTTTACTCGCATAGTGTATAGGTTGGAAATGCTTATTAACTCTTTGTCCTAAGACGGCCCCCACCGCATAATCACTAGCGTCACACATAAGCTCAAAAGGTAATTCCCAATTTGGAGAAACCAAAACGGGAGCCTTAGTCAATTTTTCCTTAAGTGTCTCAAAAGATTCTAAACAAGCTTGGTCAAAAATGAAAGGAGCCTCTTTCTCCAAGAGATGAGTCATCGGTCTAGCTATCTTAGAGAAATCTTGTATAAAGCGCCTATAAAAACCCGCATGACCTAAGAAACTCCTCACACCTTTAACCGAGGTGGGTGGGGGAAGCTTAGTAATCACATCAATTTTGGCTCGATCAACTTCTAATCCCTTATTGGATATCTTGTGTCCTAAAACAATCCCCTCTTTAACCATAAAGTGACATTTCTCCCAATTAAGCACCAAACGTGTTTCCTCACAACGCTTAAGCATTCTCTCAAGATTGGTGAGACAAGAGCTAAAGGAGTTCCCAAATACGGAAAAGTCATCCATAAAAACCTCCATAGTTTGCTCTATCATGTCATGGAAAATTGCCATCATGCACCTTTGAAACGTCCCCGGTGCATTACATAGGCCAAAAGGCATCCTCTTGTAAGCAAATGTACCGTATGGACAAGTGAATGTGGTCTTTTCTTGATCCTTAGGGTCAATGGGTATTTGAAAATAACCCGAAAAGCCATCAAGAAAACAATAGTACTCATTTCCCGCTAAGCGTTCAAGCATTTGATCCATAAAAGGAAGCGGGAAATGGTCTTTCCTAGTTGCCTCATTGAGTTTTCTATAATCAATGCAAACTCTCCAACCGGTTACAAGTCTCGTGGGAATAAGCTCATTATTCTCATTAGGCACCACGGTGATTCCACCCTTCTTTGGAACACAATGAACCGGGCTAACCCATGGAGAGTCGGAAATGGGGTAAATCATACCCGCATCTAAGAGTTTAATCACTTCCTTCTTAATAACCTCATGAATTTTTGGGTTAACTCTCCTTTGGTTTTGAATGGCGGGTTTATAATCATCCTCCATAAGGATTTTGTGAGTACAAAAATGTGGATCAATTCCCCTTATGTCGGATATTTTCCATGCTAAGGCTTTCTTATGTTTCTTAAGGACTTCAATAAGTTGCTTCGTCTCATCCTCTTTCAATTCCTTAGCAATAATCACCGGTAATTGGTCTTTTCCTTCTAAGAAAGCATATTCTAAGTGGGATGGAAGTTCCTTAAGTTCAATGGGAGGTGGACTCTCTATGGAAGGTTTTACTATGGAAGGTTCCTCAATGGTAATCTCTTGTGGAATAGGGGAAGGAATAGGGTCCTCATTGAGCAACTTTTGGATTGTAAGAATATCTTCTTCCCAATTAATGGGAGAATCATCATCACCAAGAAAGTTGGACTCAAATTCCTCCAAGAGGAAATCACTCTCTCCAAAAGGTGTTAAAGAGGGAGCAATTGAGGCCACGGTTTCAACATGTGGAATCTCATCACTAGCATTTTTACAAGCATCATGAAAGTGTTCATTACACACTTCATCTAGCACATCCACAATGTTAATCGTCTCACAAGGTCTAGACTCCTTAACCTCTTTTCTATCACAAACTTTCCCTAACTTAAACACCACTTTCTCATCCTCTACTCTCATAATTAATTCTCCTTCCGCCACATCTATCAAGGTACGACCCGTTCTCAAAAACGGTCTACCAACAATCAAAGGCACTCTAGGATCCATGTCATAATCGACCACTACAAAGTCGGCCGGAAAGGTAAACTTATCCACACCTACAAACACATCTTCCGCTATACCTACGGGGTGAGCTATGGTTCGGTTGGCTAGTTCAAGAGTCATCCTAGTGGGGGTGAGCTCGGGAAGAGAGAGTTGTTTCCAAACTGATAAAGGCATGAGATTTATACTTGCCCCTAAATCCGCCAAAGCCATGCAATTTTCAACACCGGGAAAATTACAAGGTATCAAGAAGCGCCCCGGATCTCCAAGTTTTGTTGGTAAAGTTTTAAGTAACACCGCAGAACAATTTTCATTAAGTGATGTGTTGGGCAAATCAACCAATTTTTCTTTGTTTGAGAGCAAATCCTTGAACATCTTAGCAAACTTTGGCATATAAGCAAGAGCTTCCGCAAAGGATATGTTGATATTGAGTTGATTGAACATCCTTAAGAAATTGGAGACTTGTATGTCATCTTTGTTCTTTAACTTGTCCTTTTTCAACCTTGAAGGGTATGGAAGAGTAGGTTTGGGTGTAGGTGGAATAGGTGTTGTAGTGGAAGATTTGTCTTTGTTAGCCTCTTCATTGGGAAGTGTGGAAGGTAAAGGAGAAATATGAGGTGGTTGAGAAGGTGTGTTTGAGTGAATAGGAGCACTTTGAGGAGGTGGAGTAGAAGTAGAAGGCTTATCACAAGTAGGAGCACAAGTGGGTTGAACAATAGTAGGTTTAGGAGGTGAAGGATCCTTTGTTGTTGTACCACTCCTTGTTGTAATAGCATTGACATTGGCCCTAGGATTTGTTTGTGTGTTGGAAGGTAAAGCCCCTTGTGGTCTTTGATTTAATGCCATGAAAAGCCTATTGATTTGTTCCTCTATTGTACGTTTCACTTGGTCATTCATTCTCTTCTCAATGTCACGCATTTTCTTGTCAACATACTCTTGAGTCTCTTGCATCCCATATCCTTGAGTTTGATTTTGAGGGTAAGCTTGATTTGGTATTGGAGCATATGCTTGATTGGGAATAAATGGAAGTGGTTGATTAAATCCTTGTTGTGGTGGATAAAAGGTATTAGCTTGAGGTTGAAATTGATTGGGTGCTTTGTAATTATTGCCTTGGTATGGTTGTCTTTGCCCTTGATTCCTTGCTAAAATTTGAGGAGGATTTTGTGGAATTTGGGTGGGTGGTTGGGGTGGAAAGCCGGGTGGAGTAAGGTAATTTTGGGATTTGTAAGAAAGGTTATTTGGATTGATGTTAGGCTTGAAGTGTTCACGGTGTTCCTCTTGGTAAGCATAGCATTCCCCTTGATACCCTTGCACCTTGTCACATTGTTCATAAGAGTGGGGACCTCCACAAGTAACACAAGAAATGGTGATGGCATTCACATTGTTTGAGGAATTGTTCAATGTCATGCTCTTAAAAGTTTGAAACATGTCTTGTTGTGCTTGCAAATGCCTCTCACTTTCTCTATCCATCCTTTGAAAAATAGCTTCTTGAAACTTGAGGAGTTGGTTGTCAAAAGGGATTTGAGAAGTGTTTTGGATAACATGAACTCTTTCTTCAAATGGATCATTTGTTTGAACCATTGCCTTAGTCTCAATAATGTTCAAAGCCTCATGGTATGTCTTGAAATGAATACTCCCTCCCGCGGAAGCATTTAGTGAATCTTGGTGGTGAGGTTTAAGGCCATTGTAGAAGGTATTGATTTGGCCTAGATCATCCATTCCATGGTTAGGGCATCGCCTCAACAACTCACTATACTCTTCCCAAGCATCACCAAAGGATTGACTAGGTTTTTGTGTAAAGCCCATAATCAAATTCCTCAAAGCCATAGTCTTTTGTGGAGGAAAGAATTTGTTCAAAAACATAGTGGTAAAATCGTCCCATGTGGTGATACTATCGGGTGGTTGGGTGTCTAACCAATGCTTAGCACTCCCATCTAAGGAAAATGACACTAACATCAATCTAATGACCTCATGTGGAACCCCATTATGCTTAATGGTGTTGCAAAGTGAAAGGAATCTCTTAAGGTGAGCATGGGGATCCTCATTTTGTTTTCCAAAGAAAGGTGATGCAGCAACCATATTGATCATAGATGTATGTAGCTCAAATGTGTTAGCGGGATAGTCGGGAATCTTAATGGCACTAGCATATCCATGAATGTTGGATTGCATACGTTCATACAAAGTACGGTTATCAATAGCCATGGCTTCTTGTGGTGGTGACAAAGCACGATTCTCGTGATCGGCTTGGTGGACGGTGGTGGTCTTACTCTTTCTCTTTTTCTTCCTTTTCGGAGGAAGAGGTTGTACACCAATCGGTATTTGTGCACGCCCGCGAGTGAGCATGCAACTCAATACGAGGAATGAGAGAGAAGCTCTCGTGTGACTTTGAAAAGAATAAGATTATCCTCTTCGAGTTTCAATATTAAATATCCACAAGAAAGTAACAATATATGTAATACTACTTTGGGTGCAAGACCCTCAATGAAGCTTTCCTTCTTAGAATACTCCCAAGTGAACGGGGGGTTAGGTGGCGCGAAGCACTTAAGTACCTATTGACCCTTAGATGGCATTTTATAGCACATCGCCTTTCTATTCACTTAAATGTTTGTATTCTTTGAATTATTGCTTATTGAGAGTATTTATCTATTCTTGCTTTATTTTGTTTGATCGATACGCGTGTCAAGGACCGGAACGCCCCTCAACACGGTGTATTGCCTCGGCAATACTTATGGAAGATATGTAGATTGATTGTTCTTATACGTATACGTATTTACTTATAATAATATATGGAAAATATTTTTGTATTTATGAGTTTTTATTGGAAAATACTATATGTACATAAAAACCGAGAGAATCCAATAATATATATTTTTGGGTGCAATCTTTTAGGAAAAAGATTGCTTTTTGGATTTTTTAATTTTTTTGGTCAATTCTTTAGGAAAAGAATTGTTTTGTTAATTTTTTAGTTTTTATATATTTTTATATTTTTGATTTTTTATTTGTTTTTGATTTATGATACGTAAAAATAACGTTCACCAAATGAACGGATCCCAAAAGCCAATGAAAACCGTCAATCGATAGTCTCTCGTGTAGTCAAAGAACCGGCAGCGGCGCCATTTGAAATGTGTATAATGCAAGTTCGTTTTCTCAGTTCTTAACTAATAGAAAGTCCAATCAATATCAAATTTATAATTGTTTTTGGTTGTTCAAGCTTGCTTGGTAATCTATTGCTAATTCAAACAAAACTATCTAAAAATGAAAAATATAAACCTACTTATACGTAAAACAAATTGCAAATTCCAAATTTAATTCAAGTAAAATATAAAAATGCAAAATTTAAAACTATAAGGACTGAAAATGTAATTTCTATGAAATGAAAATGCTTGAAATGTAAATTCTAAAAGTTATAAGGACTAAAAATGTAAAACAGTTAACTATAAGGATTAAACTTGTAAAAACTTTAACAAACTAACCAAATTTCAACAAACTAACAAACTTTAACAACTGAAATTAACAACTTTGCAAAGTAAAGGACTGAATTATGCAAAATCCAGAAAATTAGGAAGTTTAGCTAGGTTTAGTAACTGATTAGAATTCTAGGGACTAAAGTGCAATTAACCAATCTTTTAACTAAAAAACGGGCAACAAGAAAGATTAAGCTCTTTTGAGCTTAATACTCAACCAAATAAGCTGAAACAACTTGCAAAACTCTTAAAATTCAATTATAGCTACGTGTGTTCAAGGAAATAAGCTAAAAATCCAAAATAAGCAATTGAGTGCTTATTAATAAGCACAAAATAAGCTACAGCTTATTTCAATCAGTCACAACCTGATTTTTGTGACAATTCGGATTAAGCACTTGATTACAAGAACGGGAAATCAAATTAGAGCCATTTTCATCCAGTAATGAAGAAGAAATTTGAAATAAGCTCTTTTTAGCTTATGTTGGCCAAACGTTGACCGATTTTTGTGAAAAAGCTCAAAATTTCAAAAACTCATATTCAATACTATCTAAACAGGATTGTGAAAGAAAACAGCTACTTTAATGAAGTGGATTAAGAGAACTAGTGAAACAGTCACCTCTTTATCACAGAGAATGACATTTGCTCAAGCTTGAGCTAAAAAGCTTATAACTAGCTTATTTCTTAATACTGTAGATTTTCCTTTTAAAGTCTAAAAGTTTATGATGTAAACTAAGTCTGGAAACAAATTTGAACAAATTTCATTAAGGATTAAAGAAGAACTAAGCAAATGAAAATGGTGAGTTTCAAAGAACTAAGCTGAAACAAGTATGACCCAAACTTTTTAAAGGCCAATTGCCTGTTTGACTATTTTTATGACTTGCAAATGACTTAAGACCAATTGTTATCAACCAAAGACTGGAAACAAACTACTTAACACCAATTTCTAACACTTGAAGATCACTTGAAAACTAGTCCCAAACACACCTTTATATGATTTGATCAAACTTTTACAAAGACTAATGGAGTAATGGTTTAAACTGATTAAAGAGCTATAGCAGACTTGTTTTAGTGAACAAAATGAAATGTATTCAAGCTAAGAACAAGCAATAACCAAGACTAGAACTGTAAGTAGCTATTGGACTAAAAAGTTACTGAAAATATGCAGAAACTACAAAACTGAACACAATTATACAAGATCAAGCTACAAATCACTAGGATCAATCAAACATCAACTATTTAACAAGTAAAACAGGCAGCCATCAAGTTTAACTAGAAAATTTAGCATGCAAGGACTGATTTAGAGGAACAAAAATCAGAAGCTAAGAAACCTATTGTAGAAGTCCTTTGGGAAGAAGAGGAGCGCTGAGCTCTCTTGCACTAGTGATACCACCACCTATCACTAGTTTTTCAACTAAAATCAACAATCAAACAGCTACATTCATCAAACTTCCATGAAGTCTTCAAGAACAATGGAAAGAACTTGAATTCTGATCAAACAGCAACAATACTTCACCAATGTCAGTTATGATCTTTGGTTGATCATAACAAACATCTAACAGCAACAATGGAATCACACAACAGCAGGAAAGTAGCAGGAATTGAAGAACAGAATTTGGCGGGAAACTTGAATTTGAAATTTTATTGATGAAATTCAGTTACAAAAGTAGTTACAAGCTTCTAACTAACTAACTGACTCAAGAGTTTGTCAGACTCTTGAGTAGTTAGGTGAAAAGGAGGGAAAAAGGGAAAGGAGAAATTTAAGAACTATGTGTTTACAAATTTAAGCTACAATCACAAATGAAGTACAAGCTAGGTATTTATAGGCAAGATAGGAGATTCTGTTGGAGTTGTGACGTGTTTGGGCCAATCATAGCTTGACACGTGGAGGAATTCTGCAAATCCACTTTGAAGGTGATGAACTCATTTTGGGTGTTTTTGATTCAATGGATGATATGTTAATTAGATTGCACCATTGAATTCGTCTTCCAAAATTGAGCAACTTTTGTGTTTTGATCTTCTCTTGAAACAGCTTCTAAAAAAATCCCGTTCCTGGTAAATATTTTTGTTGAAGGAGAAGGACACGTGGCGCCTTCTTATTGGTAGAGAGAGAGAGTTGCGGATTGAAACTGTTATGATTTTGTATTAAATGAAAACGGCGGTAGTGGGAATTAATGAGGGTAATGTGGCAATCCGTGTGATATCCTTTCTCTCTTCTCATTGGTTAAGCTTTTGACACATGGATTCAACTTTGCAAGACTTTCCCATTTTGGCAAAACAAGCCCTTCTACTTGGCAGATTGCTATTTAAGGCCAGAATCTTCATTCCTTTGTCATTTTTGGTCCTTTAACTTTGATAACTTGTACAAAATTGCCCTTTGACTGAGTTGACTTGATAGTTTGACCAGATTTGACTTTAATCTTGACTTTCCATAATTTGCACTTTAAGTCCTTCAACTTTCACAAATTGTCAAGATAGGTCCTTGAACTTCAAAGTCTTGTCACTTTTGATCCTCTTTTGTCTTTTTCATCCATTTGAGCTTGGTTTTTCCTTGTTTGCTTGAAATTGTATCCTTTTACCTACATAAGATCACACAAACACAAACATACCACATAACACTGCTTTTTACAAGATAAATGGGTATTTTGCTTCATGTTTTAGGGTTATTTGTTGATAAAAGGATATGAGTTTAAGCTCATATCACTAATAAAGGGTATTAAAAGAGTAACTATTCAAAGTACACATTTGTCTTGTCAGAGAAAAAAGGGTCCACCAATAAATGCTAAAAATGGATAAAGAACCTTTAAAGCGAAAATCAAGATACGTACCTGCAATGGGAATATGATAAATGCAGGCTCATACCGACCTTTACAGTACATATGGAACCCAATAGTCGTAAACTGGAAGTGCTAGAAGAAACGGAGTTGATGAAGCAGATTCTTTTGTGCTTAGAAATCCCATCAAAAGTACTTGTGATATGACCAATGCTGTAAGTATGCGTCCATGAACATCAGGCCAAAACGCGACACTACTTTCATATTGTTGATTGTAAACGTTTATGATCTGTGTTCAACACAATTCCCGAACTTACTTGTTTGAAAAGTTTAAAAAGATAAACACATTAATGTTAATGCTTGAAAGATAAGTGAATTACCTGATGACGATAGACAACATATGCGAGTGCGAAGAATACCAGGATAAAAGGAATCAAAAGAGGGGTCACAACAGCATAAATAAGTCCGACCAGAAAATATAATTGAATCTAAGGCTCGCCCGTGTTAAAACCGATGCTTCCAACATCCATAGCTTCCTCTCTATAATGTATATGTTCTAACAAACGTTGTTTTGTTTCTATATTCTATAATGTGATGGTTGCAACGAAGTGGGACACAACCATTTATCCCGCGTTTATAAAAATACAACCCTGAAATGTTTGCGCAGAAAAGTTGTTTTTAAAAGAGATGTTTTGTTTCTATATTCTACCACTGAAAAAATGACATGGTGCAAGTTAAAATAAGCTATTCAGGAAAGCTCACATGCTAAAATTTAACAAAAAACCGATACACTTAAGGCTATTAAGTCACGTAAGTGGAAAAAAGGTAATATTCATCTCATAGCAGTAATCAAGAAAAGAGTAAAAGTTCATACATACTCAAGCGTCCAGAGCAGGTTCCCTCTCAAACTTTTTTGTACTTTGCCTCTGCCATCATCCAACATATATGCCTTTGACATATCCAACCCATTAGAATCAAGAAGTTTCCCAATATCTTTCTTCCGTATCCCCGTCCGTTTTGTTTTGAAATTCCCCTCGACTCTTCTGAACTCATTCTTTTCTTGTGGAGCCTCCAAAAATACAGAAACTCAGTTCATTAACCCTTAAAAGATGCATAAAATAAGTATTCATCTAAACACCTAACAATATACATGCACTTTGAGATAACTAACAGGGCGAGTTGACCTTCGTTAGCGACTCAAACAGAAAGCCTTAGACAGATGGTTCAATTCTCATGAAATATAACATCAGGCCCTTGCTTCTATTATGATGCAATATTATGATAGTCATGACATCCTTGAAGATGTACAAGTAAGATAGCATTACACAGTAAGGAAAATAGAGTATGGCTTTCAAGTATGGGAGTTGTTACCTGAACTCGTAAGGATAAGTTGTTCTTGATCTTGCATCAGGAAGACTCCTTGGGTATTGTTCATTGCTTCCACTGAAAAATGTCACAAAAAAACTGAGTTTGAGCTTGGAATGGTTCACCCCTGTGAACAATTATGAATGATCTTTCTTTATTCATTTCTATAAGCTCGGATGGGACAATGAAAAAGGGAAATGAATAGAAACTTACGCCAGCTTATTGATACAAGGCTTTTACCTAGTAAGAAAATTATCATTCTAGTCCTGTCTAATCGAATGGATCTAGGTTCTCTATGTGACTCAGTTTTATTTTGGTGGAAACAAATATTTTTGGTTGGTTTTTAAACTTAAATGTGCAAGACTTAAAAGTAAATGTCGTTGAAAGTAAAGTGGCGTTGAAATTAAATCTAAGTCTAATTAAAAGAAAGTGGTGCAATATTCAAAAACGTGACGGAAAGTAATTTAATTAAATGACTAAAAATAAGGGCGTGACGGAAATTAAAATTAGACAAGTATTAAAAACATAAGCTAAAAATTAAACAAGACAAAATATGGAAAATAATCCCCCAATCGAATATATTCCGATCTTACCCAATCGGAATAATCAACAACCTAAGATCGGAATGTCAAACTTCCCTGATCGGAGTCTGGAAAAGACCTGTGGTCGGAATGCAGATCGGAAACCACCAATCGGAATATGTCACCTTTACACGATCGGAATATCCAAACATGCACCTCGATCGGAATGTTGCAAGAGCACTGATAGGAATACCTGTCACTTACACACGATCGGAATACCCGAGACACACCACCAATCGGAATACCTTAGTCTCCACCAATCGGAATATATTAAACCCTTTTCCGACCAAGCAAGGAGCTATGGTCGGAATAATGAAACCCTTTTCCGATTGATTCAATCGGAATACGAAAAAGAAAACCAAAAATAAGCTAAGTAAATAAGCTATGATCCTAGATAAGCTCTAGACGAAATCCAAAGGTAAAACGTGTAAAAATAAGCTACGAAACTGAAAGTTAAAAACTTTTAAGACACGAAATTAATAAACTTTAAGAAAAACAACTTTTTATATAAAAATAACTTTTGTAAAAACTATATAAACTTGAAAACAAATCAAATAAGCTATAAAAATAAGTGATTTAAAACAATCAAAAGCATAAAAATCAAATCTTTAAGCAACTTAACAAGATAAAAACGTGTAAATCAAAGATTAAAGAAAGGTAGAAGAAGATTAACGAGATAAAGTAAAGGTGCAAGTAATTAAAAGAAACACTTACTTGAAATTAAAGGTAATTAAAGTGCATAACATGTATTTAAATGTGCAAGTAATTAAAGGTGCATAAAATAAAGGTGGAAGAACTAGTTTGTCAATCTAGCCAACAAAATGAAAAGTGATTAGCTAATGACTATATATAGGGGATTAGGGAGGAGGTTAGAGGAAGCTTCCTCCTCTCCTTCCTTTCTTCCTTAATTGCATGCTTAGGTCCCTCCTCTTCTTTAATCTTTTTTGTTAATTGCGCCATTAGTCCTTAAGCCTTCAAATCTTCTTTAATCTTGGACTTTAACGACTTTTGGCTCGGGATTTCTTTGGACTCGTCTTTTAATTCTTCAATAATAAGACTTGAGTTCCTCGGCTTTAAGTGAACTTCCGTCTTTTGACTCTTTCTTCGATAAATCTTCAGAATTGGTCTTGGACTTCCGTTCTTTTCGCACTCTTGACTTCTTGACTTCGTCTTTCAATCTTTTTCTTCAATAAAAGTCCGTAAATGCTCGTGAATTCCCGTGTTTTCTCCACTTTTCACCTTTTCGTCCTAAATCACAACAAAAACACAAACCACGCATAATTCCGACATAAAAGACATAAAATACACGTTTTGGTCCGGTATTATTGTAATTAAGTGGTAGAAAAGATGTGTGTTTTCACACATATCAAATCCCCTACACTTGACCATTGCAATGTCCTCATGTAATGCATTAGTTACAAAGCACGTTTACATTTTTCATCATAATTAATCCACGTTGGCCTTTATTAAAAAGATAGAAAATTACAAAAATTCAAAGCAAAGAAATTAAAAAGCATACCTTGGGTTTTGGAAATGTCATGAATAATCATCATCCTCAACTTTTCACATTCTCCAAACCAAGCTTAAAAACGAGATCATTGTTGTTATAAGTTAGTAGACTAACACGAACTCATGTGGGCCAATTACTCACTTAGACTCCCTTATTCCTAGAGGTATCTCTTATATTTTATTATCTGTCTTGAATGATCACGAGGATGCATTGTTTGACTTATTTAGATAGTTATTTAGTCTGAAAATAAAGTGAACGATTTAATCAATAGTTAGCTAAAGGACCAAATCTTTTAAAACTGCTTCTCGGGACCTCATAAAGTTCATATCTTGGCATAACTCGCTTCGCGATTTGAGACCTTTCTCGGACCGATATTTGGCAGCGACTTCATACTTCAAATCTTGAGAGACGTTCATGAAATAATGGTCTTCTCTTCATAATAGGAATTTCTTCACTTGAAGTTTTGAGAGATTCATACTTGGACCACGACTTCTTCATTTTTCTCCAATCTTTATTTTGGATTTTGATATACAACGATCCGCCTCCTTTTATGACTTGGATCTATTTATCCTCATACCTTGTTAGGGTCTTTTCGGATACACTTCTCCATGACTTTTGGGGAGTATTTGCTTTTCGTCGTGTGTCTCGATCCTTCATATTGATTTTCGATAAATGATTCTTCACATCACTTTTGGATCTTTAGCAACAAAATATAGCCCTCATGCCTTGTTAGGGCCTTTTCGGACTCGCCAATCTTCGCATCCCGCTTCAATAAGTTATGCATTGGCTATGAACTCTAATCCATACCGAGCAACTTTTAAACGATCTGGGGCTAGAAGCTAAGTAAACTTTCAAATCGTACAACCTTATTTATTAGCAGATAAATTATTAGCAAACGATGGGAGAATAGGCTTATAATTAACTCACATAAATTCACGAAAGAATACCGAACTTATAATTGGCTCTATCATCTCTCGTTCTCCACAGTTTAAAATCTCAAGGAATGAGACTCGTGGATACTTAGCCTATTAAATCAAAGTTTTGGGTTTTCGAGTCGCCTATAGGATCTTGCAAATTCTTAGACTTTTTCAAGTTTTAGAAATCGCGTTTTAAAGTTCCCTTGATAAACGACTCTCTAGCATCAATTATAGGAACTTGCGAAAAGTTCTTGTTCTTAACCCGTGAGAGTTAAGACTTTCGCATTTTATAGCTCCCTATATAAAAGCCTAGCAAAACATGACTTAAACACGTTAAGGATACTAGCTAGAGTAACTTAGGCAAGCAAACTCGGGTTGAGTCAAAAGATTCACAACGTTTTGAAAATTAAAACCACTTATACAAAGAAAATAACTATACAAAGGATAAACTAATAGGCCAAAATAGATCAAAATTTTTGAAAAATGTCGAAAAATTGATTTTCCGGTTAAAATGAGGACAAATACAAGGAAAAGACCACTTAACTTTAATAGAAGTCCCCCCCTACACTTAACATAAACATTGTCCTCAATGTTTAAGCATGTGGGAGTAAACTCCCCTACACTTAGGACATTGTGCACGTTGTTTAAATCTTGCTAAGGAAGAGACAACTAAAGAGATTCCTATTTTAATATTGAGAAGAAAAAAAAAATAGTGAATCGAAAAGAGTTTAGGATAGAACCGGGAAGAAGTAGAACACGGAATCACGGGTCGTCAAGAATCATCAAGAGTGGATCATTGAAGCTCGAATCCCTGATTAAGAAGTGAGGAGAGGAAAGCAATCCAACGGGTCCCCCCTACACTTATGGTAAAGAAAGCGAAAAGATAGATGCATGGGTTGCCTCCCAAGAAGCGCTTGATTTTTGTTAACCGAGTCATTAGCCTGACTCGACCTTAATCATCAACGGAAGAAGCATAAGACATATCCACCAGGATCAAAGACATAGTTTTCATCGAGCAAATAACACAGGCTTAAGGCGAACAAGGCAAGCCAAAGAAGAGTAGGCAAGGTTCCCTTAAGCAGCAATGGAGCATGGTGGAAGCAAGGGTGAAGTGGTGCAAGCAGATTTTCATAAGTTCCAAAGATATTTCCTTTTATTTCATCAGGTGGATACTGAGATGGCTGCAGAATTTCAATACCAGGGTCGAACACCTTTTCCTTTAGGGGAAAATAGCACTCATGCTCAGCCGACTGTGAAGAAGATCCGCAAAGAAGCACAACCTCGTCCTCAGAAGGAGGACAAAGAGGTGTCAAATCATATGTGCAACGGATATCGGTGTCGACCGGTTTCTTCTCCTTTGAAAGAATGTGCTTCAAATCCAAAGTAGGATCAAGACGATAATCTTTAAAGTCCAAAGGAGGTGCATCACTCTCATGAGGGAAGTAAGTATTGAGAAATGCAGAGAAATCGTCCTCAAATGAGTAATCGTCCAAAGTAGGATCGAGTGATGGCGGAGGATCTTCATCGTGAGAAGAATCGCTCGAAAGAGTATCGGCCTCATCAAAATCATCATATGTGGACAGCTCGGGATACTCAGAAGTAAGGTCATCATAATCATCCGAGTCTGAGCTAGAATCATCATCATAAGCATCAAAGACCGGTGGAGAATCATAAGTGGGAGAAGCTTCGAAAGTAGGGAGAGAATCATCCACATCATCATGAAAAAGTGGATTATCGATGCAAGAGTCGAATAGAGGATTGTCGGAGACGGTAAAGTCATCGAGCACATTAATCATATTCACTGATTCTCGGCCTCCAAAAGTTGTACTAGTAAGCTTCCCCATTTTGAAAACTTGTGCATCATCCCCGACTCTTAAGATTAACTCACCTTCGGCAACATCCACTAAAGCTCGTCCGGTTCTCAAGAATGGCCGACCAAGTATTAAAGGAATACGAGGGTCCATTTCATAATCAACTACGACAAAATCGACCGGGAAAGTAAATGCGCCAACTTTAATGAACACGTCTTCGGCTATACCAACGGGGTAAGCGAGAGTGCGATTTGCAAGTTCAAGAGTCATCTTCGTTGGAGTGAGGTCGGGCAATGATAGTGTTTTCCAAACACTCAATGGCATCAAATTAATACTAGCCCCGAGATCAGCAAGGGCAGTAAATTCTTCAGTTTTATTGAACACGCAAGGCAACACAAAATGACCGGGATCTCCAAGCTTTTCCGGAAGTTCTTTAAGAATAACTGCAGAGCAGTTTTCGTTTAATCGAGTGTTGGCGAGTTCAATCAGCTTCTCCTTCTTGTTTAACAATTCCCTAAATGCTTTAACAAATTTGGGCATGTGGACAAGTGCTTCAAGAAAGCTAATGTTGAAGTTCATTTGAGAAATCATCTTCACATAGCGTGACACTTCGGAGTCCTCTTTGGTTAGCATTTTGTTCTTGCCCAAGCGAGAAGGATAAGGGATATGGGGTTTGGGTGGTGAAGGTGCAGGTGTAGGTTGAGGTTGAGATGTTGAAAGGTCATTCGTGGGAACTTCATCACGTCGAGGGGGAGACGGTAATGGTGCACTAATACTAGGTGTAGGAGGAGTAGGGATAAATGGTGGTGGAGGAGGTGTAGATGATGGTGGTGGGATTGATGGTCCTACGATGGTTACTCCACTACGGGTAGTAATAGCACTCACATTGGCGCGCGGATTAGTGACGGTGTTTGAAGGTAGAGAACTTGAAGAAGAAGGTTGAGCGGCGGGCAAGAAACTAGCAAGCATATTCTTCAAATCATTGGTTTGATTGCTGAAGGAGGATTGAATATTATCTCGAAGCTCGGATCTAATCTCATTTCCTTGCTTTGTGATATCTCCTTTCAGATTGATAATTTGGCTCTGCAAGTTCTTGATTTGCTCACCTTGGGTTCTCATGATGGCCTCAACATCGGGATTAATGGGTGGGGTTTGTTGGGTGGGTGGTTGATAAGGATTAGAAGCTCTAGGTGGGATTTGGTTGCTTCTAGTGTAGTTGTTGGCGGGGTTTTGGTTTTGAGGAGAAAAACCGGGTGAAAGGTAATTGTTGGATCGGTAACTCAGCAGATTTCTATCCCCTTGTTGTCTAGCTTGGTTATTTTCCGGTGAATAATTACCGTAAGCTGCATACACATTTTCCGGATTTCCTTGTGTAGAAGGACAATCGGTGTATGAGTGAGGACCGCCGCATGTTTCACAAGAAGGTGCAACAGCTTTAACTTGTTGTTGTTGTTGGTTTGAAGCCAAGAGTTGCATACTTCTGCTCATTTCAGTCAGCACACGGGTGAGTTCGGTCATATCAGGGTTTGCTGAGGTGGAAGAAACAATGACTCTCGGGTTGTTCCTTGAAGAAGCAGAGGAATCCCAATTTTTGTGGTGAGTAGTCATGTTCTCAATTAACTCTCTACACTCCTCGGGTCTCCTTTTCATGAATGTGCCACCGGCGGCTGCATTGATCGTATCACGATCTCGAAAAGTCAAACCGTTGTAGAAAGTATCAATTAGGGTCACAGGGAGCATGTTGTGGTTTGGACATCTATCGATCAAGACATTATATCTCTCCCAAGCATCAAAAAGAGATTCATCGGGATCTTGCATGAAACCGCTAATCTGATTGCGAAGGCTCGTGACCATGGATGGTGGAAAGTAGCGCGACAAAAAGCGTTGAGTCATGTCATCCCAAGTGTAAATAGAATTCTTCGGGAGACGATCAAACCATTTCTCGGCATGATGTAATAAGGTGTGTGGGAAGAGTTGTAGGCGAAGTTCATCCATTGTGGCACCAGCCAACTTCATGCTTTGGGTGATTGTAATGAACTTGTCGAGGTGTTTGTTGGCATCATCATCAGGCAATCCTCTAAATGGGTTTGTTTGTACTTGCTGAATCATGTGATGCTTCAACGAAAACTCAGGAGCGTTGATCTGCATCGGCGCAATCGGTCCTCCTCGTCCAAACATTGTTGGTTGACAAAGTTCCTCCATGGTCCGAAGATCGGGCTGTGGAAGAGCATTGTTGTTATTATTATTATTATTGAGGTGCGGTGGAATGTTGTTGTTGTTAACACCTGCCATATCTAAATCTTCTTGAGGCTCGGGCTCTTGATAATTAGAAGATCTAGTACGCATACACCTGAAAATGCAAAAGAAAAAGAAACCAAACGCAAAGACAATATATACACAATAAAGATAAAATCTTTTTGGATTTTTGAAATTTTCAATTTTTATGGATTTTTATCAATTTTTAATTTTTATGATTTTTTATTTTTTATGCAAGAAAAGTAACGCTCACAAGTGAACGGATCCCAAAAAAAAAACGCGTCTCTCACAGAAAACTGTTGATCTTTACGAAAAGAGCCGGCAGCGGCGCCATTTGATACAAGGCTTTTACCTAGTAAGAAAATTATCGTTCTAGTCCTGTCTAGTCGAATTGATCTAGGTTCTCTATGTGACTCAGTTTTATTTTGGTGGAAACAAATATTTTTGGTTGGTTTTTAAACTTAAATGTGCAAGACTTAAAAGTAAATGTCGTTGAAAGTAAAGTGGCGTTGAAATTAAATCTAAGTCTAATTAAAAGAAAGTGGTGCAATATTCAAAAACGTGACGGAAAGTAATTTAATTAAATGACTAAAAATAAGGCGTGACGGAAATTAAAATTAGACAAGTATTAAAAACATAAGCTAAAAATTAAACAAGACAAAATATGGAAAATAATCCCCCAATCGGAATATATTCCGATCTTACCCAATCGGAATAATCAACAACCTCAGATCGGAACGTCAAACTTCCCTGATCGGAGTCTGGAAAAGACCTGTGGTCGGAATGCAGATCGGAAACCACCAATCGGAATATGTCACCTTTACACGATCGGAATATCCAAACATGCACCTCGATCGGAATGTTGCAAGAGCACTGATCGGAATACCTGTCACTTACACACGATCGGAATACCCGAGACACACCACCAATCGGAATACCTTAGTCTCCACCAATCGGAATATATTAAACCCTTTTCCGACCAAGCAAGGAGCTATGGTCGGAATAATGAAACCCTTTTCCGATTGATTCAATCGGAATACGAAGAAGAATACCAAAAATAAGCTAAGTAAATAAGCTATGATCCTAGATAAGCTCTAGACGAAATCCAAAGGTAAAACGTGTAAAAATAAGCTACGAAACTGAAAGTTAAAAACTTTTAAGACACGAAATTAATAAACTTTAAGAAAAACAACTTTTTATATAAAAATAACTTTTGTAAAAACTATATAAACTTGAAAACAAATCAAATAAGCTATAAAAATAAGTGATTTAAAACAATCAAAAGCAAAAAAATCAAATCTTTAAGCAACTTAACAAGATAAAAACGTGTAAATCAAAGATTAAAGAAAGGTAGAAGAAGATTAACGAGATAAAGTAAAGGTGCAAGTAATTAAAAGAAACACTTACTTGAAATTAAAGGTAATTAAAGTGCATAACATGTATTTAAATGTGCAAGTAATTAAAGGTGCATAAAATAAAGGTGGAAGAACTAGTTTGTCAATCTAGCCAACAAAATGAAAAGTTATTAGCTAATGACTATATATAGGGGATTAGGGAGGAGGTTAGAGGAAGATTCCTCCTCTCCTTCCTTTCTTCCTTAATTGCATGCTTAGGTCCCTCCTCTTCTTTAATCTTTTTGTTAATTGCGTCATTAGTCCTTAAGCCTTCAAATCTTCTTTAATCTTGGACTTTAACGACTTTTGGCTCGGGATTTCTTTGGACTCGTCTTTTAATTCTTCAATAAATAAGACTTGAGTTCCTCGGCTTTAAGTGAACTTCCGTCTTTTGACTCTTTCTTCGATAAATCTTCAGAATTGGTCTTGGACTTCCGTTCTTTTTGCACTCTTGACTTCTTGACTTCGTCTTTCAATCTTTTTCTTCAATAAAAGTCCATAAATGCTCGTGAATTCCCGTGTTTTCTCCACTTTTCACCTTTTCGTCCTAAATCACAACAAAAACACAAACCACGCATAATTCCGACATAAAAGACATAAAATACACGTTTTGGTCCGGTTATTATTGTAATTAAGTGGTAGAAAAGATGTGTGTTTTCACACATATCACTTATGTACCACACTCAAGGACAAAGGAAGCATACAACTTCCAGATGAAAACTTTGCATCTTTTCTGACAGCTACAACAGGGTCAAATAGGGACAACAATCCAACAAACTGCCATGGACCACCAGCGCTGTCTTTTGATTTTTCAGGCACTTCCTATATCGAGAGTTAGCAATCATGATCAAACATAAATGGTACATCGTAAACAATTCATGAATATATTAATGCAGACCTGTTTTGCAACAACCAAAGATCGTAACCCACATTCAGCAATTTATCAATCGTCGCATGAACTTTCTTCTTGAGGTCTTCTTTGCATCCACAGAGATATATACGAAGATTAAGGTTAGTAACTCATTGATTTATGTGGCACTGAGTACATATATGAAAAGTGAAAATTACCTGTTCTGGAGCACCTTTGCTTGTTCTATGCCAGTTTTTTTTGGTAAAGGGGACTCACCCCGGTAAAATATATTACACAAAAAAGCGTTCTTGAACTGGTGTGTAAGTGCGTAAAGATTATAGAAAGCCTTTTCTTTTCTCAAATACACTGAATTAAGTGAGGTTTATACAATCCGTTATACTTAACTTGAAAGGTTCTCATATGGTTCGATATAAGTAATGCAACCGAGATACGGTCAAATATAGGTTAAAAGGCTTGCATGAACTCTGGTCAAAGATAGGTTACGCCACATGAATAAGCTATAGATAAAGAATAAGCTGACTAAATCATGTTAGATGGTCACTAATTTATGTATCCTAACCAAAAGTAACGTAACAAAGATGAGGAAATCATTTTGGAAAGAACCTGAACCAATATATACCATGTTATCGCTTAAACGTGGTATCACTTTAATAAGAATCTATTTTTTATTTAATCCTTCGGGTGACTTTTGACAAATTTGTCCCGTTTTATTTGGAAACAGGTACCTAAAACCATTTAAACTAAACATCCATATCTTTTTATTTTTGAAAGATGAAACATAACAGAAGGGTATTTATGGTGTTCGGTTCCTGGTTTGGCAGCAGCTAAACATCCCTTTTGTAGAAGAAGGGGTGTTTGGTTCCTGGTTTATCAGCAGCCAAATACCACAAATTTGTTTAGTTTTGAAGGAAAATCAGCAAGTAGTTTATCAAAAATCCCACTTAATCACAACCAAAAATATAATTCATGCATAACCAAAGCGGACCAACTCGGAAGTTCATGTACAATTTTTTTATCTGTGCAATCTATTTTGGAATAGTACGTTTGTTCTTTCATTAAGTCGAGTTCTTTTCAAAGACTTGTGACGAACAACACTTGCATTATACCCCAAATAACACTTTAATATCTTACAACAAAACAAATTTATGTGAGCTAAAATAGATATACTGATGGGTAAATTATTATTCGAATCTTGGTGATTTACTTATTATAATATGATTAGCTAATATGATTAGCTCATTGCTTGATAAGTTCAAATATCCAAAATAATTTACAAAATCACTAAAGCATATAAGCTAATTCAGGGCCTATGAACTAAAGTATTCAAAACAGCTTATGTTTACCTGCATAGCTGTCACATGTTATATCGAATTCCCTTTCTATGTATTGAGAGGACCTTTCAAGCCAATTCAATAGAAACCGAAGCGAATCTTCAGCTGCAACATATTAACACAAAAGTAAGTACATTATCATCATAAAAATAGACACACATAGACAGACACACACACATGTATACTCTATAAATATGGCCTCTTATGTAATTAATAAGTTCTGTATTCGAGTTTTTCTAAGTGCTTCCCTTTTGTGCAGGCCTGCTGGGTGTTTGGTTCCTGGTTTAAATGCAGCCAAGCATCCTTTTGTTGGAAAAAGGGTGTATAATAGTATTGCATCTATAAGTAATACATCACACGTTTTTCACTGCTGTGTGGTTCTTCAAGTGTTGCGCGTTAGTCAATTATGGCGCATCGCCTGCTCACAGAAAGCAAAATACAAATCACCAATACAATTGGAAATCCAAAATTTAAACCATGTAAATACAACTCAAATTTTTTAGCTATAAGGTCAATTTTATAAGCTCATAAGCACAAAAGAATGGGTCTATGATTCCTTCCAATATTACATAAAATTGTCTCGGCTTCGAAGTGTCTAAGCAACGCCCACTCACCAAGCTGATTATCTTCTTTTTGTAGCTACTTGATCACGCCACCAAGCCTTTTCAAAACCAACATACAGCTTTTATATTAAAAGTAGGAAGTCACCATTGTCAGATCGAGACGACTACAACTATGAATCCTGTTCCCAAAAAAGTACATCAGATCAGCTATCTATAAACACACAAAGAGATGTTATTCATAGATCTACTACTATAGAGTTGATTCTGAAATTCCCTAAATACTTATAAGTTGGTAATTTCGAAATGTACCCATCTACTATTATTAGAATTTGGAGCTCAGGTTAAATTTTGATGAATATCTCATGCAAAAACAATGGGTTAATCTTTTAAAGGCAAAACCTTTAGCAGATTATTTTCAAGTTTTTTTTGCCTCAATTTAGTAATAGGAATGTAATACCTATGCATTTAAGGGAGTTCTATTAAAAAATTTCTTAGATGATATAATCATTTCCTAATCCCTATTTCCTAAGCTTTGTCGACAAAAATACACCAATCAAAACTCAAAATTCCATCTCAAACATTTAATTAGACTACATTGATTGGTAAAAAAATTCTTTACCTGATACGGTAGAAGCAACCCAATGTAAATGTGCTCATCTAAGTACTAACATATGCAAGTTTGACTTAGAAATAGTATAAGTCGACCTATAAATGTGCATACGTTAGATCTCCCTTTCCGCTTCAAATGGTGTCAGCACGCATGAACTTTTAGCTTACCGAACAGACGGTGTCATTTTTTATTCGCCAGGTTGGTCACCATTCATGAACAAACAAACAACCAAATAAGATGTAAATGGAGATGGCTAATTTTGTATATAGATTAGCTATGCAACAATAAAGAAAAACTCACATTCATTCGCAGCCGCCAATAGTCGGAATAGTTTTTTGCCTGCCTCGATTAACCAATAGCGAACCTCAGCCGACAAACACATAGGTCAATAAACAAATCCTAACACATTACTGGTACAATAACATGGAGCTCAGATATGCGATGTCGGGATGGGCAGAAAGGGTCCGTGACCTGCCATGGTTGTAAGCACGACAACGTGCTAGCCCAGCATGTTACAGGCCGATTCCACTGAGCATCAATGATCATACACGCCATGGCTGCAACCCCGAAAAGGTGCCCCGCCAAGATACATGTGATCTCAGCTTTAACCCGACGCGCTCCAACTCATCATAGCCCGTATAAGTGTCGTCCGACTTTTTTTCTTTTGGGCTATCTGGTTATTATCTACAGGGTACAGCTCATAAGCCGAAAAAAACACCACTAATCAAATTTCCCAAATTCTAAAAAGTAATAACCAGTTAGCCCAAAAGAAAAAAAGCTAACTTAAGGGGTGTTTGGGTTAGCTTATTTTATGGCCTTATCGGCTTATTAAGATTTAGAAAAGGAAATAAAGTTAATGTTTTTTCTGCTTATAAGCTGCTTATCATCTTGAGCCTTCGGCTCAAGCCCATAAACCCAATAAATAAGCTGAAAAACTGTGAGCTTTATTGGTATTTTCTAAATCTTGAAAAGCCAATAAGCCCATAAAATAAGCCAATCCAAACACCCCTTAATCAACTTATAGTTAGTAATTCACCACGTATGTTCACATAAATGATAAATGCACTCAGTTAACAGAAAAGTTAGTAGCAAAAAGTTTATTTATTAAATAAAATAGTTATAAATCTAAAAAAAGCTAAAATAAAAATATAGCACCCGTGGAGGAATTGACCCACCATTTGTCGATGCTCTTTGCGGACCAAACTTACATTTTTTACAAACAAAATCACTTAGAATACCGAGTCAGCTATTTGGTGGACATTTTTATAAAACAATCAATTTACTATGCTAGTCCAACAATTTTTACACAATAAGCAAATCCAAACACCATTTTCATAAACTTATGTCAACCAGCCTGTAAATACTTAACCGTACACATAAGCATAAGCAGGATCGCAAGTAGAACCTATTTAATTATAATAAGTTTGGTCTGATTTGACCATCATAAGTCTGTTTTCTAGCCAATTCATAATATAATTAAGTGGGAAATAGATGCTATAGAAACCTTTTTGAGCTCGTTGGTCTTAGTCTGATAATTCACGCTAAATCTTAAGTTTGTGCCAAAATAAAGCACGTTCCCCTAGTGACAACTTTTGTGATGCCCTGCCAATGTACGGTTCGCTCCGACACTTATAGCATTGGACAAAAAGGTGAATTAGGTGTAATAGACTCAGAATGTTTCGTTGCAGAGGTGCAATAGGCTCAGAATGTAGAACGATGAAATCCAAAGGTTGCAACCGCCATGGCTGCAAACGTGGTAGTTTGCCGCGCCAACAACCTATGTTTCTCGAACGATTTCGATTCATCATTGCCCTTGATTTGGATTCAGGTGTGGCGCGCACAACCACACATTCTGAGCATACAAACAGATGAGGCTACGTGTTTCAAATCAATCGTCACATACCGAGCACCATCGCCGCACACCATGCCATCACAGCCCATCAATGTTTTCAGTTTGAGGCTCGTATAAGCTGTAAACAATAGGTCAATTTTATTTTCACGCGCCTTAAGCATGACAGAAAGTATACGCAAGAAGAAACCATAATTCTTAGTTTTAAGCAGTATGCAGTAACAACACCAATATCAAACCAATGACCTATGTTTTTCTAGACAGTTTCAGATTCATCATAGCTTTCTAAATGCTCGTACCCGTGGTTTGTTCTGAATACACCACCCAAACATCGACCACAACCGTTACCCGACATATATAGCGGCAACGAATGAATCGCTACCCGGCGTATACAACGGTAACGAACGGGGTGATGAGGTAGCTCAAAACCAAGGAAACCCATACAGAGATCAAAACCGATCAAAATACATTGTCTAGATCATAACCAATGAAACCCAATTCAATTAACTGCTAATTAACATAGTAAACAAAATCCCTAAATGAACAGAAACCCTAATAAAAAGATGATTAGGCTATATAAAACAAAAACCTAAAAACCCAATTCAGTTAACTGCTAATTAACAGAGCAAACAAAATCCCTAAATGAACAGAAACCCTAATAAAAAGATGATTAGGCTATATAAAACAAAAACCTAAATTAACAGCAAGCAAATCGAACGATGATGAAATCAAAGCGTGATCCATCGTTGATGTTACTTTAGATGAGAAATCAAATGTAACCAAACTCCAACAATTCAACAATTCTCGGCAGGCGACCAATAATCAATTCAACTCGCAAAATAGATAAGCCACCCACCGTCACCAACCTATCACCAAGGTCGCCAACCATGAACGGCGGCATCCAAAGGATCGGCGGCATCAAAGAGGCTAGATCATATTAATACCCAAAAATAGCAGAGCACGTTTTTTATATAGAAATTGGTGTTGGGTATATATACCCCAAGGCCAATTAAGGGTCAAAGGGGCAACTCCTGTAGCCACAATTAATCACCAAAGGGGCAACTCCTGTAGCCACAATTAATCACCAAAGGGGCAACTCCTGTAGCAACAATTAATCACCAAAGGGGCAACTAATGAAAGGACAACACAATTTTCAATTAAACCACCAACGGGGATCAATCAATGCATAACGGGGTCAGTAAAATCAAAGAACGGAAAGGTGTAGGTGCTAGTGTGTGTTTTGGTTGTGAGAGGATTTTTTGGTTGTGAGAGAGGGAAATAGTATTATAAAAATGGGTTTGTGAGGAGAATCACTGCTCCTATGGATGCGTGATTCTGCTCCTTTATATAAAGGTTAATTGTACACATGTTTAATTTTTTAATGAGAGAGATATTTACCATCTTACATGGTATGAGCCTTCTAAACTGATCAATAAAACCCTAAATATCAAAACCTTAACACGCTTATTTACTATATATATATTGGGCTTAAACCATTTTTAAAATTATCTATGTATTTTATGTATTGTACACCTCTTCTTTGTTTTAATGATTGAACCGTTTATCATCTTATAGAGACAATAATCTATGGGTGTCTCAAGACACCTTTTAGTTATGTCTATCTGAAAAAAGATGTTGTACACATGCTATATGAGTCCAGGTGTAAAACTGGATGATCACATATACGAGTTTTATAATGTTGATACTTAATTTGGCGAATATTAATATCAAGACTAAGGATGAATATCACACACTCATGTTACTTAGTTGATATCATCTTATGAAAACTTTGTGGAGACATTATTTTATGGGAGGAATCTGTAGAAACTAGAAAGGGGGTTGAATAGTTTCTAATTCATTTTCAAAATATTTCGGCTTAATCCACTGTGTGCGGTTCTTTATTGTACCCGCGGTTCTTTATCAATAAAGAACCGCCGGTACATTGAGGGAACCCCCCGACAGTTGACGAAACTATTTATTGAATGTTAAACTTAAACAATCCATGGTTATCAAATTCTCGATCAAGCTTGACTAGATATGAGATGTGTTTGATTGAAAGATAAATACTACAATAAGAAAAAACACAAACAAATCAAATCAAGAGTACATCAAGCAATAATCCACTAAGCACACACGTACTAAGCATAAGCTTTTCGGCAACTAAGATGTTTAGACTAAGTGATGTACACTTGACCATGATCTAAACATGAAGCACACACGTACTAAGCCTTAACTTTTCCGCAACTTAGATGTTTAGATTATGAGAAACACACGACACATGACAACATATAAATGCATCAATAAGAGTAAATACATAAATGTAAAGGAAATTACCGACATGATGATTTATAGTGGTTCGGCCACGAAGCTCCTCTTCGCCCTACTCCACTCCTCGAGTACCCTACTTGAGAGTTACTTCACTAATCAACAAGCTCCTTAAGGTGGAGAAAACCATACACGTCGCTTACACCATTTACGACACTAAGCTAGATGTCGAGTCCTAATCTTAGGTAGGACCAATGTACACAGGTCTACACTAATCTTCACACAAGTTATGTTTTATGGCCCAATATAACAAACCTTGTGTTTTATGGCCTAAACACATAAACAATATAGATCTAAGCACACAACACTTAGATATATGACTCTAACACTATATCCAAGTATTAACAAACTTGGATCTACACAACTAACACCTAATCCAAGGATACCCATCACTTGGATCTTCTACCTTTAAAAACACATAGTGAACCCAACACTTGGATCTTCAACATATACATAGTAGGAAAACAATGACTTGATCTAGAAGGAGAGATCTTCATCATGTTATGAACCCAACACTTCATGGTAATGAAAGTTCTATTCTCTTTGCACTTGAGAGGATGAGAGGATGGAGGATAGAATCACATTTTAAACAAGATTAATCAAAACTAACTAATCAAGGAGTTTAAAGATGTTTTTAAAGAAACTGTGCAAAAAGGGTTGAAAGAAAAGCTGGAAATGATCCACTATTTATAGGACAAGAGTGCAACGGCTCTATATACCCGCGGTTCCTTATCAATAAGAAACCTCGGGTGGCGGTTCCTTATCAATAAGGAACCTCGTCCTAGGAGTCCGTGCATTTTTGTCCTTTTTTAGTAGGGAAATACCATTTATACCCTCAAAGGATATTCTTTTGGCATATGGAATATTCCAAATTCAAATTTCCATTTTCTTTTTAATAAAACATTTTCTTAAAAATAAAGTTTATTAAAATCTTTTGTCACATTTAATTAAATGTGAGTTTTAAGAAAATATTAATCCTTGATCACTTAGTTAGGTTAATGACATGTTTATTCATACATTAAGTGATTCATGCCGAATGTGATCTTGGAGGTGTCGAGAGAAGTATACAAATGTATTCTTTAGTGATTACGAGTACCTTAACATTTTACATAATGTAATGCGATTTATTCGTTTGTCATCAACAAAACACGAAGAGATTATATCGACTAAACATCGTAATGTTTGCACTACCAATCTCCCCCTTTTTGATGATGACAAACAAGTAAACCAAAACACATATTAAAATGTATAAGTTACTCGTTTACACTTACTTCTGTCCATTTTGTCGAATCAAAAAGGTAGTCAACGTCTTTGAAGAAGAGAAGAATCAACGTTGAGAGAGCACACATCCAAAGTGGTAGTCATCGATTGCACGCCATTTGAAAAAGAGAAGAATTGACGTCACGAGAGCTTGCATCCGAAAAGTAGTCTTCATTTGTAGAAGAGGATGATCGACTTTGAAAGAGCTTGTATCTAAAAAGCTAGTCGTCCCTTGTAGTCATAGGTTGAGAGGCGAGAATCCAAACCATAGAGCCATCATCTAGCGATATTGAGCTTGCGTCATCCTAGTGAAGTCTTCAATCACCATAGGTTAACCAACTCCATGCATAATAATATGCTTATCTTCGAGATCCCATAATTCATTACTTGCAAGATGTTCGAAGAATGCAATTTAAGTGAGTCAACGATCGCAAATGTAATGACTAGAAATCTTGAAAATGCTCCCCCTTGATATGAGCTCCCCGTTTCTTGAGGCACCAATGAAGCAAGGATAGTGACAAGCTACAAAGAAGGGTTAGAAAAGTCATACAAAACAAAGTTAGTGAACAAGAGCATATATGTATAGCAATGTCACTCAAGCGGAATTAGCTTTAAACATCTCGAGTACAAAGAGAGAGACTCAAGAGAAAGCTAAAACAATCTAAACTTTTAGAAGTGTCAAAAGGTTGACAAGTTAAAAAAATAAGTGGGCTTTTAGATAGAAAAGAGAACCCAACTTATTTTGGTGACACAAAAAAAATAATAAAGAGGACTAAGAAAGAAAATAAATGTCCAATTTGTAAGAAAAATATTGTCAAGAGGACATACTCCACTTTATCATGGCAAAAATACCAAACTAAAGAGAGTATGACATGGACAATAAAAGAATTCCATATAGTCGAAAAGAGAGAAAGAATGACTATGATGGAAAGGAAAACGAGGATGATAAACAAGTCGTTTGCACAAACAATGACAAGCATTGGAGAAACAGGAGTGCACACGATGTTATCAATCCAAAGACAAGTCAAATGAGAGGATCTTGACAAGATCAATTCATAATTGTTGGAATAGAGATACAGAAGAAACATCCATACCAATTGTAATGATAATATGTGAAAGGGTAAAAAGTTAGAATTTTTGGAATCACCCAAGAAAATTTAAGATTTAACCAAAATCCTCTCAAAAGGTTTAAAACTTAATATTGTTGGAATCACCCAATCCAATTGTAAATTTTAACCGCAATCAACTCTCAACAACAAGAAAGACAAAAAATCTCAAATCAAATACATTTTTTACCTTAAAAATAATTCCTTTAGAAAGCTCCAAAAGATTTAAGTCAGGAATCAAGGTACAAAAATAAAGAAAAACCAAAAGCGAGGATAAATCGATGCTTAAGAAAAATACTAGATATAAGACATTATAGGCAAGGATGCTTATGAATGTCGAAACCAAAAACATGACTCAATGATATAGAGAGAGAGAGATCAAAGGAGCCAAAGAAAAGAAAAACCAAGATGGATGGTGTTTAGCATACGATAAACTACATGTTCAAAGTTTTGTAGCTGTTGGAAATACGTTTTTACGTATTTAGAAAGGATCGGTCACTCCAAATATAGATACAAGTATTGGGCTCGTGATCTAATGTATTAAGGTATAGCCCATATAGCCCACATGTAGGGTGGACTATATAAACCCCCTCCTAGCATGTTAGGAGGGGTTGTTGAACACTTTCATTTTTCATAACAATTCCATCTTTCTTATTTCTCTCCTTTCTCTCTCTTCTTTCTCTCTCTAGTTCTTCCACTTCTCCATCCATCTCAATAGATTAATCCATACATGCCTAATCCTTAGAAAATACGATCCCTCTTATTTCTCTCCTTTCTCTCTCTTCTTTCTCTCTCTAGTTCTTCCACTTCTCCATCCATCTCAATAGATTAATCCATACATGCCTAATCCTTAGAAAATACGATCCCTCAGTAGCTCTTCTCAATCATTGTGAATGTTCAAAGAACAATTACATGACGAGGAAAGGGTTAGGCTCGACTCGACTTAGTTTAGAAAGGATAGAAGAGAGAGACTCAACTTAGAGAGGCATGATTAAAATAAATCGAAAGAGACTCAATAAAGAAGTTAAGGATAACTTCACAAAACAATTCAAGAATACTATACCTTATTAGGTGATAGTTAAGTCTTGAAAGAAAACGAGAGAAGAGACTCAAAAGAGAAGAAAACAAGGAATTTTCAAGAAAACTCGTCAAAGGGAGAGATATACCAAAAACGAACAAAAGGGACTCTAATAACTAGATTTTACTTAGTTATAAAAGAGTTATCGTCCGATCTTTTCGAATTGATTACAAGTAATTAGTGCGACTCAATCGTTCTTGGTGGACAAATATGTAACACCCCATTTTGATAAATGGAATGTCACGCGTAATTATGGCGTGTCATCAAAGCATACAAGGAAAAATGTCTGAAACATTACATGACCATAGGGATAACCGGAATCAAACATCGATTCCCAAACATAAGCCCAAGACATAATAAAGTAAAAGAAATGAATGAAAGACTAAGCAAGCATAAGTATATGAAGGCAAGAAGGAAAAGAAGTCTCTAGTAGCTTCCATCCTATGCACGTCCTCCAAATGCTCGAGTCTTCCCTAGGGTACCTGCCGTTTTGGGACATGGAAAGGAAAGTAACGGCTGAGCAAAATGCTCAGTGCACATATATAGACATAGTATGAATGACTAAGCATAATAAAGACTTAATAGCAGCGAAAATGTATAAGTCTTGGAAAACCTGAAACATGTTCATAAAACTGGTTTTATAGTTTGAAAAGCCTTATGTTTATCTTATGAAAATTGTTTAACATATTTTACCATTAGCCAATATAGGTCATGAAAATCCACCGTGCATGAATACTTGGAGGGGTGACCTCATCATGCAAATTAGAGGGGCTGTCTCTAATTTAATATATTGGTTCTGGGTAGGAGGGATTAGCTCCTTGTGAAGGATGCAAGGCACACACCACATTCACCATGAAATCCTGACTGAAAACATGTAACTAGGATGCACCCATACGCCCCATATGATAAATATAATAATATGGCCAAAAGCTGAAGGGACGCCACGAGCAATCACTCCGCCGTGGTGAAGTCATAACATCAGTGCCTCTAATGTTATGGTTATGGTACCTCCATAACTAGGTGAAACTGGTCATACATGTATATGGCTTTAGGTCTTCTAATTAAACATAAGCAATTCAAAAACATATAACACAAATACTGGGAAAACAGTTGGCTGCATACGGGGAATCCTAATAAGGAAAGAATGTCCATACTGAAAGGACGGGAATCCGTACCTTATGTCCAGTGAACGAAGAAGATGAACTGAGAGGAATCCTACTTCCGTATCACTAATGCTACATAAATACATACATGAATAAGTATCTGCTTACTAAATACGTAGCTGGTTTTATGTCATGTCTTAGCTTATTTTATATGTTCTTATCATATTTTACTGTTTAAAGCCTTAAACTGTGTTTATCTTATATTATGTTTACTCTGATTAAGTATTTCTGGTATTTCATGTATTATTATACTTACTGTGTAATAATAACTAACTTTCCAAAAATAGCAGGTTTCCTAAAATAGAAAGTTTCCAAAAAATAGAAAGTTACCAAAAATAGAAAGTTTCTAAAAATAGAAAGTTTCCAAAAATAGAAAGTTTCCAAAAATAGAAAGTTTCCAAAAATAGAAAGTTTCCAAAAATAGAAAGTTTCCAAAAATAGAATTACTACTTAAAATAGATAAGTTTCTAAAAATAGAAAGTTTCCATAAATAGATTAGCTGTCTTATTTAAATAAGTTTTCATAAATAGATTAGCTGCCTGAAATAAATAAGTTTCTAAAAATAGAACATTTCCATAAATAGATTAGCTGCCTTATTTAAATAAGTTTCTAAAAATAGAAGTTTCCATAGTTAGAAATAAGCTGGTTAAATAAGCTAAGTATATAAGCCTAAGTGTTTTCATGATTATTTTCTAAGTCATATGATATAATATATAGTTTATTAATTATTTCATGTAATTAAAATAAACTACAGGTTAAAATATTTAATTAAAGTATATCATGTTTTTAATTAAATAAAGTTAAATACTTAGGTTAAAACATGTATTATTATTTATTAATAATATAACCTAAGTCATGTTAATTAATTAATTATAACCATGGTTTTTAAATAATTAATTAATTATAAGTCTTAAAAATATAAAATACTTAGGTTAATAATTTCATGATTTTAATAATTAATATAACCTAAGTCATGTTATTAAATTAATCATGTCATGTTCATTAATTTAATTTTAACATAAGATTATAAAAGAAAAATAATCTTAACATACACCGTGAACCGGATCTCGACTAAGAACCATGAACCGGACATGAAATCGACACCATACCCCGGACCAAATAGGGGTTATCCTTGTCTTGTTGCTGCCGTGGGACCCACACCAACCAACCGGGACCATATGGTCTCGGTGGTGGTCAAATAGCCAAACCGAGACCCTCTCGGGTTCGGTTTAGGCGGCGGCCAAGAACAACACCCCTAAAACATCCTTTTTGATTTATTCCAAAACCAATTCCATGTTAGATATATGATTTAATTAGGTTTTTAAGAAAACCATATCATGTTCTTAATTATTAAAAAGATTGAATCAAAAGAAAAGGGTTAAAAGAATTACCGAATTCGTGGATCTAAACAACGATGAACAAACACGAACACTAGCAATAAGTCCAAGATCAAAGATCAATAAACACCTCCTTTGGTGTGTTTGAAGGTGGCGGCCAAAAGAGAAAAAGAAAGAGGAGGAGAACTTTTAGGTTTTTGTGAAAATCCTCTGTAAAGTGAAAATGAGTAGTGATCTTTTCCTAATTTCTTGTTTTAGTAAAAATTTATGGGCTAAGCCCATCTTCCCTCCCTAATTTCGTGGTATGGGGCCCACATGGGGTAACCCATACATTTCCTGAGTCTAAATATTATAGTGTGTTCTCGTGTTCGTAATTTACGTGTTTTAATTAGTTATCGATCGTGACTTAATATATTTATTCATGTTCGTAATAAATATATATACGTAATTAATATTAGCTCGTGATTTAATTACGTTCATGATTTCATGATCGCATGTTCGTGATTAATTATTGTTTAAATAATTATTGCGTGTTCGTGCGTAATAAATACTTATCGTGTTCTAACACGTACGTAATACATAAAATCCTAACACGCAAACGTAATCATACTATAAAAGGAAAGTTTTAATCTAGTACGTACGATCTTAAGGGTACTATTCATGGTAAAAGCATGCGGGTTTTACAACTCTTCCCCCCTAAAAAGAATAATTCGTCCCCGAATTATAGATAACGTAACTGAAAGAGAAACATACCCGAATCAAACTGAGAGGGTATGTAAGATTAATGAACGTACAGGTGACATGGTAGAAGGAACGTGGAACGTGACATGTCTTGAAAGGACATGGAACGTGACGTGACTGAAAGGACATATCTAATTGATGAGAGAAAACGGATAAAAGTCCGGATGAACTTGTCCGTTTCCAAGTGGCCTCCCTCTTGGAACAGTTCCTTTAGAAGATCTTGACACAAATGATAAATCTTGGTCCTCCTGACCTTGACTTGGAATACGAAGAAATTCTTGGTTATCAACGGAAGGTAGATCCCCTAAATTCGATCGAGGAAAATAAGAGTTAACGTGTTAGGGTAACTGAAACGTTACGATGCAAGACAATCTGACTTAACTGATAATTAGAAACGATGCGCGAGACATAAAGAAACGTAGTACGTGAAAAATTTTGAACGTGATACGTGAAAAATTTTGAACGTGCTACGTGGAGATATGGCTAGTGTAGTATGAGTAAACATATCGTGATCCATGATACGTGTAACATATCTTGATCATGATATGAGGAACGTAGAATGAACATGACATGTGAAACATATCGTGATCATAGAATACAATGGCGGTAACGCCAAACACTACAAGGTGAGACGTGGAATATGACGTGAAACGTCTATCTGAGGATAGGGAGTTATACCAAACTTGGGTCTGGTCTCTCAAGTTCTTGCAAAACTTCCCAGAATGAGAAAAATGAACGTAAAATCGTAAGCCAAGATACGATCATGAACGTGAATAGTGTCATGAACACGAGCGTGAAAGCAAGTCGTGAACTTAGAACAAGGACATGAAGTAAATAAGGAGCACAATTGCGAATCTTTGTCTGACCCGATAGCTGAGGGATTACCAAGTGGTCGGATGAGCCTTGGCGTGGAATGTGTACGATAAATCTGTTGGTTCTGAAATCCGTACGGATGTAAGGATTCTGCAGACTTGATCAAACTGTTGACAATAACCCAGATAGCATCGTGCTTCTTCTGAGTTTGCTGTAATCTGGTAACTAAAATCCATGGAGATATTGTCCCTTTTCGATTCACAATTTCAGATGATGAAAACATACCAGTCTGTTGGTGTCCTATCTTAGCCTGTTTGTATAACAGGTATGAAGATATGAACATAACTGTATCCTGCTTCGTAGAAACTTGATACATAGAAGGTTGCGTAACTCTGAGTCTCTGAATCTAGACTTCTCCTAGCGTAGGATTTTCTAGAACACCTAATGTAGTGTAGGGTTCTCTCCTTTACGCATAAGCAGAGTCATGGTAAGATTAACCGTAGAAACCAATGTGATTCAGCGTGTCACTGTAATCGACCAAAATTGATATTGGAAAATTTTCCAGGTAAAATTTCTCTTGTCATAGAATTTGCAACATAGAGCAGATATGGTCTCCTGTTCTTCTCTAGACTTAGAGGAATTCAGGTTATCCTCAATGAAAACACTGATGAACTTGTTTATGAGTTCATGGAAACACTATTTATTAAGTCCATAATGGTGTTGGAGCATTTATGAGATTAAAACAGAATCATGAATTTTGCATGACCAAGTCGTGTACGAATAGCAGTCATGGACATGTCCTGCTCTTTCACTCATCACTGTTGGCATCATGATCATGAATCCGATCTTGTAAAGTGCTTAACACCATACGGTTGATTGGACATGTCGTCAATATGTGGAGGAGAATAACGGTCATGAATGGTGATTTGTTTAAATCGACGGTAGTCGACACATAATCTCATGGTAACGTCCTTCTCCTTGAAGGTTCTTCTGGAATATATGGGAAGATTTTGGAATAATCAACTGGCTATGCGAAAAAGGACTTAAGTAGTCGTGTCTTACTGACAGCTAGAAAATTTTAGCGACCATGGCTAACAACGCACCTGCTTGTAAGCATAGATAATTTGTACGGATTTTCCTGATGGAAAATCAAGCTGAATGTATTCAGGAGCCTGAACATTACTGTACATAATTATGAATCGTAGCATGGTGTGTTGTTCATAGTCCATGATTAGGATAAAATTCATCTCGTGTCTGTCCGAGGAAATGCGTTAGCAGCTTGGATCTCATCATTAAGCTGAAGGAAAACCTTCGTATACGTGGGAATACGAAAGGGTCCTTCATGGTCATGAATATATGAAGTATGGTGAAACAAAAGAAAGTGAAATCGGCAACGTGACAGTTCTCACTGATGCGCTGGTAATGGTATTGAAATTCTTGTGGCCTGATTAATACATGGCACAACAAAATGGATATACCCTTGGAGGGTACCCTGAATTTCTTAGGAATGTTCCATAGTTAGACGTGAGTCATGTGTCTTGACTCGTTTCTTGGAACTATAAGCATGACATATGTCTTGACTGGTGTCTTGACATGTGTCTTCAGGAGGTATACGTGAGACATGTGTCTTGACGGATGTCTTGACATGTGTCTCGAGACGTAAAACAATAGAACTACAATATTAGGTTATTATGCCAGATTTGGCGGATCGGTTGGACTACTGATCCTTTGTATGTCTGATCACGTCCGCGGTCGGAGCCTCGGTTGCGATTTTCTAGGATAGTTGTTGTCACAGTAGTGGTTACTATCGTCCTGTCTGTCAGTTCCATGATGGTCATTCTCATGACCGTGATTCATGTACTATTCAGCTGAGTGGTCGGCTGGTACCGGTTTGCACTCATATGGCTGAAATGACAGCCAAATGACGTGTGACATGTAACTAAGAATTAGGGACAATGATTGATGGAAAATCGTCTGATGGTGAAGCATCTTCTCGTCCAATTGCTTTGCTCTGACGCCTTTGTCTTCGTCTTGTAGGATCTTCAGGTTGTGAACGACATCAGCATCTCGTAGCGTCTTCAAACATCAACAACATCAACCTTTAGTAACATCTCCAAGTTATGAGCGGCATCAGCAATCTTGTAGAATATCAGCAATTGAAAATACGCCTGAGATGATTCAGAATCGACTAGCGAATACTCGTGAAGTATTGCAAGTGGAATACACATGGATTAAGGTACATGTAATACACATGAAATACGGTACGTGGAGTACACGTGAAATGCACATGAAATGATCGGTATGGGGTCGATCATTTATCATGATTTAAGGAAAGTATATCAGTTAAACGGTTAGGAAAACCATCATGATAACCTGGCAGTATTAGCATAGACATCATTTTAGTTACATCGAAAAATGTGAAAGTGTGGTTACACAAAATTCAACGATGATTTGCCTGAAAGCATGATCAATGAAAACCAACCATTACTATCATGAAAGCAGAAATTACATGAATTCCAACAGTGTCTTGCATGGAAGCAAAGACAGCAAACGAGACGTAAGACATAACCACGTGAAGACCAAGTCATTATGAAGAAACGTGGAACAACTCAATGTGAAGGAGTGTATAACATAATCAACATGAAACCAAAGTTAACCATGACAGTATGACATCATACTTGACATAAAAACATAATAAGTTATGAGGGGACATGAAAAAACAATTTATGCCAATAAATCATGAGAAAAATTTTATGCATGAAAAACAGTGCATGAATGTATAATGTAGTTTATAAAAACCTTTATATGTGCGAGGGGACGCCTATGGGTCGGTCCCAAAACAAAAGACATGGCGAGGGACGCCTATGGGTCGGTCTCAAAGTTAAAAGTTTCGATAAAAGCACATGCGACTAAATAGGGCCAGTCCTGTACCAACCATTACTTAGTCATAATCCCTGCAACAATGATACATGAAACATAAATAAATGAAACTCATCTGTCAAAACTTATCAGAAAAAAATTTTATGTGACTAATTATGAACTATTGGGGTTCAGCCCACATAGCCACAGTTCACGAGGAACATTATGCATGAAACAATGACACATAACTACATATGAATGACGGTTGTCCATCCATATTAGTAAAACAATATCGATGAAAACATCAAGGTTAAAACCTCAAGGTGTTGAAAACATCATGGTTAAAACAACAATACGCTGAAAACATCAATACATGGAATAACAAACGTTGGCTTAGGAAGCTCCTGGTGACTACCCAATAGTCACAGGTTGAGATTTAGAGCCTACAGGTCGAAGCCTTGTCTCTGATACCATAACTGTAACACCCCATTTTGATAAATGGAATGTCACGCGTAATTATGGCGTGTCATCAAAGCATACAAGGAAAAATGTCTGAAACATTACATGACCATAGGGATAACCGGAATCAAACATCGGTTCCCAAACATAAGCCCAAGACATAATAAAGTAAAAGAAATGAATGAAAGACTAAGCAAGCATAAGTATATGAAGGCAAGAAGGAAAAGAAGTCTCTAGCAGCTTCCACCCTATGCACGTCCTCCAAATGCTCGAGTCTTCCCTAGGGTACTTGCCGTTTTGGGACATGGAAAGGAAAGTAACGGCTGAGCAAAACGCTCAGTGCACGGATATAGACATAGTATGAATGACTAAGCATAATAAAGACTTAATAGCAGCGGAAATATATAAGTCCTGGAAAACCTAGAACATGTTCATAAAACTGGTTTTATAGTTTGAAAAGCCTTATGTTTATCTTATGAAAACTGTTTAACATATTTTACCATTAGCCAATATAGGTCATGAAATCCATCGTGCATGAATACTTGGAGGGGTGACCTCATCATGCAAATTAGAGGGGTTGCCTCTAATTTAATATACTGGTTCTGGGTAGGAGGGATCAGCTCCTTGTGAAGGATGCAAGGCACACACCACATTCACCATGAAATCCTGACTGAAAACATGTAACTAGGATGCACCCATACGCCCCACATGATAAATATAATAATATGGCCAAAAGCTGAAGGGACGCCACGAGCAATCACTCCGCCGTGGTGAAGTCATAACATCAGTGCCTCTAATGTTATAGTTATGGTACCTCCATAACTAGGTGAAACTGGTCATGCATGTATATGGATTTAGGTATTCTAATTAAACATAAGCAATTCAAAAACATATAACACAAATACTGGGAAAACAGTTGGCTGCATACGGGGAATCCTAATAAGGAAAGAATGTCCATACTGAAAGGACGGGAATTCGTACCTTATGTCCAGTGAACGAAGAAGATGAACTGAGAGGAATCCTACTTCCGTATCACTAATGCTACATAAATACATACATGAATAAGTATCTGCTTACTAAATACGTAGCTGGTTTTATGTCATGTGTTAGCTTATTTTATATGTTCTTATCATGTTTTACTGTTTAAAGCCTTAAACTGTGTTTATCTTATATTCTGTTTACTCTGATTAAGTATTTCTGGTATTTCATGTATTATTATACTTACTGTGTAATAATAAGTAACTTTCCAAAAATAGCAGGTTTCCTAAAATAGAAAGTTTCCAAAAATAGAATGTTACCAAGAATAGAAAGTTTCTAAAAATAGAAAGTTTCCAAAAATAGAAAGTTTCCAAAAATAGAAAGTTTCCAAAAATAGAAAGTTTCCAAAAATAGAAAGTTTCAAAAAATAGAATTACTGCTTAAAATAAATAAGTTTCTAAAAATAGAAAGTTTCCATAAATAGATTAGCTGCCTTATTTAAATAAGTTTCCATAAATAGATTAGCTGCCTGAAATAAATAAGTTTCTAAAAATAGAACGTTTCCATAAATAGATTAGCTGCCTTATTTAAATAAGTTTCTAAAAATAGAAGTTTCTATAGTTAGAAATAAGCTGGTTAAATAAGCTAAGTATATAAGCCTAAGTGTTTTCATGATTATTTTCTAAGTCATATGATATAATATATAGTTTATTAATTATTTCATGTAATTATAATAAACTATAGGTTAAAATATTTAATTAAAGTATATCATGTTTTTAATTAAATAAAGTTAAATACTTAGGTTAAAACATGTATTATTATTTATTAATAATATAACCTAAGTCATTTTAATTAATTAATTATAACCATGGTTTTTAAATAATTAATTAATTATAAGTCTTAAAAATATAAAATACTTAGGTTAATAATTTCATGATTTTAATAATTAATATAACCTAAGTCATGTTATTAAATTAATCATGTCATGTTCATTAATTTAATTTTAACATAAGATTATAAAAGAAAAATAATCTTAACATACACCGTGAACCGGATCTCGACTAAGAACCATGAACCGGACATGAAATCGACACCATACCCCGGACCAAATCGGGGTTACCCTTGTCTTGTTGCTGCCGTGGGACCCACACCAACCAACCGAGACCATATGGTCTCGGTGGTGGTCAAATAGCCAAACCGAGACCCTCTCGGGTTCGGTTTAGGCGGCGGCCAAGAACAACACCCCTAAAACATCCCTTTTGATTTATTCCAAAACCAATTCCATGTTAGATATATGATTTAATTAGGTTTTTAAGAAAAACATATTATGTTCTTAATTATTAAAAAGGTTGAATCAAAAGAAAAGGGTTAAAAAAATTACCGAATGCGTGGATCTAAACAACGATGAACAAACACGAACACTAGCAATAAATCCAAGATCAAAGATCAATAAACACCTCCTTTGGTGTGTTTGAAGGTGGCGGCCAAAAGAGAAAAAGAAGGAGGAGGAGAACTTTTAGGTTTTTGTGAAAATCCTCTGTAAAGTGAAAATGGGTAGTGATCTTTTCCTAATTCCTTGTTTTAGTAAAAATTGATGGGCTAAGCCCATCTTCCCTCCCTAATTTCATGGTATGGGGCCCACATGGGGTAACCCATACATTTCCTGAGTCTAAATATTATAGTGTGTTCTCGTGTTCGTAATTTACGTGTTTTAATTAGTTATCGATCGTGACTTAATATATTTATTCGTGTTCGTAATAAATATATATACGTAATTAATATTAGCTCGTGATTTAATTACGTTCATGATTTCATGATCGCATGTTCATGATTAATTATTGTTTAAATAATTATTGCGTGTTCGTGCGTAATAAAACTTATCGTGTTCTAACACGTACGTAATACGTAAAATCCTAACACGTAAACGTAATCGTACTATAAAAGGAAAGTTTTAATCTAGAACGTACGATCTTAAGGGTACTATTCATGGTAAAAGCATGCGGGTTTTACAAATAAAATGGGTTGATTATCTATTTTAAACTATAAGCAAATATAAAAATGTCGTTGAGTAAAAATAAAAGCTTTAAAAATTAAACTAAAAATTACTAGAAAAACACTTGGTAAAAATAGAGATTTCGGGAAGCGTGCAATTTTTGGAAATTAAAACGTAATGAATTTAAAACTTGAAACTTGGTAAAAAAAACAAACTAAGATAAAATTCGTTTAAAAATAACACTAAGTAAAAATGCGGGAAGAATTAAATTTGAAATTTAAATAAAATATAAAAACGAAAAATGAAATAGGATCCTAGTCAATGCGATCGTGGTCCTTGATCGTATCCTGGATCGCAAGCAATGCGATCGTACTGGTGATCGTACTCCACCACGATCGTGACTTTAGATCGTACTCCCAGTGATCGCAGCCTACGATCGTATCAGTCGATCGTAGCCTAGTGATCGTAGTATAGGTGATCGCACTCAATGCGATCGTAACAAGTGATCGCACCTAAACAATCGCAGCCACAGATCGCACTCAATTATCGTACCCACGATCGCAACAAGTGATCGTGGTGTGGATTATGGAATGTGATCGTAGTGAACGATCGTACTTGGTGATCGAAGTAATGGATCGCAAGTAGAAACCCTAAGGCTTATGCGATCACACTTACTTGATCGTAACTAGTAAAACCCTTAAGCATGATACGATGGAAATCAAAGAGCAAATAACCCGAAAATGAATAAGCACGAATAAGCACTTATCCAAATCTTAACCAAATGAAAACGAGCATAAATTTAAAAACTTTTAAAACACGAAATAAGCAAACTTTATGAATCAAACTTTAAAAAGACTAAACTTTTAAGAAAACTTTAAAAAAAGAAGTAAATAAGCTAAATACTAAATAATCCAAAAAAGCATAACAAGCCTTAAGCTTAATCGTATAAGAACTTATATAGGAATAAAAAGATGAAATTTTTAGTCACAAAAACATCAAAATCAAACATGAATCAAGAACATTTCGGATCAAAGATGAATCAAAATCAAGATAGGTAGAAGAAGATTAAAAATTAAAAGCTTAAACTTGAACTTTTGATTAATGAATTCCAAATACAAGGATGAAATAAAGCTTAAACTTGAAAGAAAAAATGAAGAAAAGATAAAAACTTAGTGAGAGAAAGTTAAAACTTTCTCTCTCTAAAAACTAAAGAAAGGAAAATAAACTAGCTAACTAACACCCTCCTAATGTGTCATTAGGAGGGTATTTATAGGAGATGGGGAGGTGCATTTGCTTCCGTCTTTATTTCTTTCTTCTTGACTCGATTTAAATTCTTTGTCTTTCTCGACGTCGTCTCGGGATTTGTCGATATAAATTGAACTTGTCTTATAATTTTCTTCTTCTATTAGACTTGAGTTCTTCGACTTCATTAAACTTTCGTCTTTGGACTTTTTCTTCGATAAATATTCAGAATAGGCCTTGGACTTCCGTCTTTATGCACTCTTGATCTTTTGACTTCGTCTTTTATCGTTTTCTTCAATAAAAGCCCGTGATAGCCCATGTTTTCTCCCTTTTTCATATTTTGGTCCTAAAACACAATAAAAACACAAACCACGCATAATTCCGACTTTTACGACATAAAATATACGTTTTGGTCTTGTTATTATTTGAAATAAGTGGTAAAAGAATAAGTGTTTTCACACTTATTAAATCCCCTACACTTGACCATTGCAATGCCCTTATGCAATGCATTAATTTCAATGCATAGTTTACATTTTTCATCATAAACAACCCACCTTGGCCTTTATTAAATACTAAACTTTAAGGAAATTAAAAAGATAGAAATATGTACAAAATAAGTAAAGATATCAAAGACTTACATTGGGGTTTTGGCCGTCATGAATGTTCATCATCCTCAAGTTTCACGTTCCCCAAACCAAGCTTAAAAATAAGATCATTGTTATTATAAGTTAGCAAACTAACACGAACTCATGTGGCCCAATTATTCACTTAGACTCCCTTATTCCTAGGTGTATCTCTTATATTTTAATTTTGTCTTGAATGATCACGAGGATGCATTGTTTGACTTATTTCAATAGTTATTTAGGCTGAAAACAAAGTGGGACGATTTAATCCATAGTTAGCTAAAGGACAAAATCTTTTAAAACTGCTTCTCGGGACCTCTTAAAGTTCATATCTTGGCATAACTCGCTTCACGATTTGAGACCTTTCTCGGACCGATATTTGGCAGCAACTTCATACTTCGAATCTTGAGAGACGTTCTTGAAATTATGGTCTTCTCTTCATAATAGGAATTTCTTCACTTGGAGTTTTTGAGATATTCTTCATATTTGGACCACGACTTCTTCATTTTTCTTCAATCTTTATTTTGGACTTTGATATACAACGATCCGCCTCCTTTTAGGACTTGGATCTATTTATCCTCATACCTTGTTAGGGCCTTTTTGGATAGACTTCTCCATGATATTTTGGGGAGTATTTGCTTTTCGTCGTGTGTCTCGATCCTTCATATTGATTTTTGATAAATGATTCTTCACATCACTTTTGGATCTTTAGCAACAAAATGTAGCCCTCATGTCTTGTTAGGACCTTTTCGGACTCGCAAATCTTCGCATCCCGCTTCAATAAGTTATGCCTTGGCTATGAACTCTAATTAATACCGAGAAACTTTTAAACGATCTTGTGCTAGAAGCTAAGTAACTTTTCAAATCGTACAACCTTATTTATTGCAGTTAAATTTATTAGCAAGCGTTGGGAGAAAAAGCTTATAATCAACTCACATAAATTCACGAAAGAATACCAAACTTATAATTGACTCTATCATCTCTCGTTCTCCACAGTTTAAAATCTCAAGGAATGAGACTCGTGGATGCTTAGCCAATTAAATCAAAGTTTTGGGTTTTCGAGTCATCTAGAGGATCTTGCAAACTCTTAGACTTTTTCAAGTTTAGAAATCACATTTTAAAGTTCCCTTGATAAACGACTCTCTAGGACCAATTATAGGAACTTGCGAAAAGTTCTTGTTCTTAACCCGTGAGAGTTAAGACTTTCACGTTTTAAAGTTCCCTATATAAAAGCCTAGCAAAACTTGACTTAAACACGTTAAGGATACTAGCTAGAGTAAACTTAGATAAGTAAACTCGGGTTGAGTCAAAAGATTCACAACATTGAAAAATTTAAAACCACTTTATTGAAAATTTATTCTAACACAGAAAGTAAATAACGATAACTACAAGGCCAAAATAGATTAAAAATTTTGAAAAATGTCGAAAAATTTTATTTTCCAGTTAAAATAAAGGCAAATTCATGGAAAAGACCACTTACTTTGATAGAAGTCCCCCCTATACTTGATATAAACATTGTCCTCAATGTTTAAGAATGTGGGAGTAAACTCCCCTACACTTAGGACATTGTGCACTTTGGTTAAATCTTGCTAAGGAAAGGAAAACTATAGTGATTTCAGTGTGAACATATAAGATATGAAATAATGAATCACGACAGTTTAGGATAGAACCGGGAGACGGGAACACGGGATCACGGTTCGTCAAAAGTCATCAAGAATGGATCTTTGAAGCTTTAATTCCTACACATGATAAGAAACAAGACAACAAACACATACGGGGCTCCCCCTACACTTATTATGAAAACGGTAAAGGATAGATCAACGGGTTGCCTCCCGAGAAGCGCTTGTTTTTGTTAACCGAGTCGCGAGCCTGACTCGACCCAGAACTAATTCAAGGGAAACGTGGTGAGGGATGGAATCATCTCATGAGAGATGTCCTCACCAAAGTACAACTTCACGCGCTGGCCATTCACTTTGAAATTGGGACCATTTGGCTGAAAAAGCTCAATGGTGCCATAGGGGAAGACTTTGGCGACGGTGAATGGACCAGACCAACGGCTCTTCAGCTTGCCAGAGAAAATCTTCAACCGAGAGTTAAAGAGTAAAACTTGATCACCAACGTGGAACTCTCGGTTCTTAATCCTTGCATCATGGATGATCTTGGTCTTCTCCTTGTAGATCAATGAGTTCTCATAAGCTTCATTCCTTAGTTCATTTAGCTCATTGAGTTGAATCTTCCGAAGATCGCCGACTTTGTTGATGTCAAAATTCGCCCACTACAAGGCCCAGTATACCTTATGTTCCAGCTCGATAGGGAGATGGCAAGCTTTCCCGTACACAAGACGATAAGGTGTACAACCAATCGGGGTCTTATAAGCGGTACGGAAAGCCCACAAAGCATCAACTAACTTATCGGCCCACGAGGCACGATGCTCTCCCACAGTACGCTCAAGAATTCGCTTCAATCCACGGTTAGATATCTCGGCTTGACCATTTGTTTGAGGATGATAAGCGGTGGAAAGACGATGATTGACACCGTACTTAGCCATGACTCGAGCAAATTGATCATTGCAAAAATGAGTCCTACGGTCACTGATTATAGCACGAGGAACACCGAATCGAGCAAAAAGTTGCTTCATAAAGTTCACAACCACCCTCGCATCGTTCGTAGGGAGAGCCTTAGCTTCAACCCATTTGGATACGTAGTCAACGGCTACGAGGATGTACTTGTTCTCTTTAGATGATGGAAATGGCCCCATAAAGTCGATGCCCCATACATCAAAGATTTCACATTCTTGTATGAAATTTTGAGGCATCTCATCTTTATGTGTGATCTTGCCTTGGCATTGGCAAGCATCACAATTTTAACCATCTCGTGAGCGTCACGATAAATGGTGGGCCAATAGAATCCCGAGTCAAACACTTTCTTCGCGGTGTATTTGGGACCAAAGTGACCACCGGTGGGTCCTTTATGGCAAGCTTCGAGAATGTCTAAAGTTGCGGGTCCATCAACACACCGACGAATAATCAGATCAGCACAATGTTTGAAGAGATAAGGGTCATCCCAAAAGTAAGTCTTAACATCTTTAAATAACTTCTTCTTTTGTTGGATGTTAACCCTTCGATGAGAATACCACCCGCTAAGTAGTTTGCAATGTCCGCAAACCACGGGGTGTCATCAAGATTGGAATTGATAGACATTAAGGCCTCAAGGGGAAAAGAGTCATTGATCTCTTGATTCGAATGATCCCCTTGATAAGGATCTTCAAGTCTACTTAGATGATCCGCGGCTAGGTTTTCCGCTCCTTTCTTGTCACGAATTTCAATTTTGAATTCTTGAAGGAGTAAAACCCAACGAAGAAGTCTTGGCTTGGAATCTTGTTTAGTTAACAAGTACTTCAACGCGGAATGGTCGGTATAGACAATGGTGGTGGAAAGGACAAGATAGGGGCGGAACTTCTCAAAAGCATACACTACAGCTAAAAGCTCTTTTTCGGTAGTGGTATAATGCAATTGAGCCCCCGTCATTGTCTTGCTAGCATAATGGATTGGTTGGAAGTGTTTGTTCACTCTTTGGCCCAAAACCGCTCCAATAGCAAAGTCGCTAGCATCACACAGCAATTCAAAAGGTAGCTCCCAATTAGGGGTAACCAAGACCGGTGCCTTAGTTAGCTTATCCTTAAGAAGATTAAAGGATTCAAGACAATCTTTGGAAAAGATGAAAGGAGTATCTTTTTCCAAGAGGTGGGTCATCGGGCGAGCGATTTTAGAATAATCTTGAATGAATCGACGATAGAAGCCCGCATGACCAAGGAAACTTCTCACACCCTTCACGGTTGAAGGTGGAGGCAATATAGCAATAACATCGACTTTAGCACGGTCGACTTCAAGACCGGCTATGGAGATTTTATGTCCAAGAACAATGCCTTCTTTTACCATGAAATGGCATTTTTCCCAATTTAGAACAAGGCGAGTGTCTTCACACCGCTTAAGCATGCGTTCCAAATTGGCAAGGAAAGAAGAGAAGGAGTCACCATAGACCGAGATATCATCCATGAAGACTTCCATAGTTTCTTCAACCATGTCATGGAAGATAGCCATCATACACCTTTAGAATGTCCCAGGAGCATTGCATAAGCCGAAAGGCATTCTTTTATAAGCAAATGTTCCATAAGGACAAGTGAATGTGGTTTTCTCTTGGTCTTTGGCATCAATGGGAATTTGAAAATACCGAGAGAAACCGTCTAAAAAGCAGTAATAGTCATTACCCGCTAGACATTCAAGCATTTGGTCCATGAAAGGAAGGGGAAAATGATCCTTTCTCGTAGCATCATTGAGTTTGCGTAGTATATACAAACTCTCCACCCTGTAACGAGACGAGTAGGAATCAACTCGTTGTTTTCATTGGGCACAACGGTGATTCCGCCTTTCTTAGGCACACAATGGACCGGACTAACCCATGGTGAATCCGAGATAGGGTAGATCATTCCCGCATCAAGAAGTTTGATAACCTCTTTTTTGATAATGTCATGGATCTTGGGATTCACCCTTCTTTGGCTTTAAATAGTGGGTTTAAAGTCGTCCTCCATGAGAATTTTATGTGTGCAAAAGTGACGATCAATTCCACGAATATCAGAGATTTTCCAAGCAATCGCTTTCTTATTATTCTTCAGCACGGTGATAGGTCGCGATTTTTCGTCTTCTTTCAAATCCCTTGCGATGATGACGGGTAACTTCTTATTGTCTTCAAGGAACACGTATTCGAGATGAGACGAAAGATCCTTAAGCTCTAAATCCGAAGGATTTTCGATGGAAGGCGTAGTCAAATTCGGATCATCGATAGAGATTTCCTTAGGAGATGGTGAAGAAATATGGTCCTCATTGAGAAGTTTCTCAATGATACGAATGTCTTCATCCCAGTTGGTGGGAGAATCGTCATATTTTAAATCCACATCTCCTAAAGTTGCTTCAAATTCTTTGAAAAGGAAATCACTTTCTCCAAATGGAGTTAGTGATGGAGCAATAGAGGCCACGGTCTCAACAATGGGTAGAGAAGAAGAACCACTTTTACAAGCGTCTTTGAAATGTTCTTCATAAGCCTCATCAAGAACGTCAATGAAATTAACGCTCTCGTTTTCAGAAGGCTGCTTCAAGAGTGTACCCATGTTGAAGACGATTTTATCGTCACCAACTCTCATGATTAATTTGCCCGCGGCTACATCAATGAGAGTGCGATCGGTCCTTAAGAATGGACATCCAATGATTAATGGAACACGGGGGTCCATCTCGTAGTCAACGACAACAAAATCTGCCGGAAAGCTGAATTTGTCGACACCGACGAAGACATCTTCGGCTATCCCCACTGGATAAGCAACCGTACGGTTAGATAATTCCAAAGTCATTCGTGTGGGGACTATCTCGGGTAGAGATAATTGTTTCCAAACACTTAATGGCATTAAGTTTATACTAGCGCCTAGATCGGCTAGGGCCATACAATTCTCTACCCCGGGGAAGTTGCAAGGAATGAGAAAACGACCCGGATCACCAAGTTTGGTGGGTAATTTCCTTAAGAGCACTGCAGAGCAATTCTCATTAAGTTGGGTCTGAGCAATGTCAAGAAGTTTCTCCTTATCACTGAGAAGATCTTTAAACATTTTAGCATATTTGGGCATGTGAGCGAGAGCCTCAACAAAGGAGATATTGAAATTTAGTTGTTTAAACATTTTGAGAAAGTTAGAAACCTGAATATCATCCTTGTTCTTCAATTTCTCTTTCCTCAACCTTGAGGGATAATGTATATTGGGTTGAGATGAAGGCTTTGGAATGGAATTCTCACTCACATCCTTGGGTGGTGGAGGGGTGGAAGTAGAAGGTGGAGGATTTGGAGAAGTAGAAGTTGGAGGAATTGGAGAAGGGGACTCGTTTTCCTTTGTCACAATCACCGGTGTAGGTGTAGGAAGCTCGGGTTCCTTTAAACCTTTTCCACTTCGAGTGGTGATTGCTTTCATCTCCCCTCTTGGATTAGCAACGGTGTTACTTGGAAGAGAACCTAAACCAGAGGCTTGATTACTCTGGAAGAAACTAGCCATCATATCCCTTAAGTCATTCGTTTGACTGCTCCAAGAGTTTCACATATCGGCTCGAAGATCATTCCCTTCTTTTAGCATATCTCCTTTCAAGTTGGCCATTTTCCGCTGAAGATTCTGCTCTATCGCATCATTAGTCCTCATGTAAGTTTCAACCTCTTGATTAAATTCGGTGGGTTGGGTGGGAGGAAGAGCATGGTAGGCAGGTGGTTGATAAGCGGGTGGTTGGTGAACTTGATTGTTTCCTTGAGGTGGATATGGGTTTCTTTGGGTTTGATATTGATTTGGAGCTCGAGGTTGGTTTTGATTGTTGCGATTGAGGTTGTTTGGGTTTTGTGGGGGAAAACCGGGTGGTGAAAGAAAGTTGTTTGAACGATAACTGAGCAAATTGCGGTCACCTTGAGGACGTGCTTGATAGCCTCCCGTGGAAAAGTTACCGTTGGCGGCATACACATTTTCCGGATTGTTATGAGTCGAAGGACAATCGGTGTATGAGTGAGAATCTCCGCATATTTCACATGACTGACTCAAAGCATTAACTTGCGCATTGATGGCTTTGGTATTGTTAGCGGTTTGTAGAGCAAGTGTTTCAACAAGCGAAGTAAGCTTATCACTTCTCTTGTCGCTCTCATTAGTACTAGCACTAGCCACTTTAGTCCGAACACTCTTAGTTTGCACTCTAGACTTATTCTCAATAATATCCCATGCGGCATTAGAAGACTTAACCAAAATGTTACCCCCCGAGACACTATTTAGTGAATCTTGGTCATTCATGCTTAAACCATTGTAAAAAGTATTAATTTGATGTACTTTTGTGAAACCATGTTGTGGACACTTTCTTAAAAGTTCCTTAAAACGGTCCCAAGATTCACTAAATGTCTCACAGTACTTTTGTTCAAAGGTAATGATTTCATTCCGCAAAGCGGTAGTACGTGAGGGTGGGAAAAAGTAGTTGATGAATTTAGTCTCTAAATCCGTCCACGTAAGAATAGTTTGTGGTGGTTCCTTATCAAGCCAATGCCGGGCTTGTCCCTCTAAGGAGAAAGGAAAAAGTTGCAAGCGAATCACTTCTTGTGAAACCCCATTATACTTGACCATATTAGTGAGTTGAAGGAACCTTTTGATATGGTCATGAGGATCATCAAGTGTACGCCCCAAGAATGTTTGAGCAGAGACCATTTGAATGAAACCAGATTTGAGCTTAAAGTTGTTGGCTCCAATCTCGGGTATAACAATAGCATCGGTGTTGCCCTCTACTTGCGATTGCAAAAGCTCGATCATTGGTTGATTGCCCATGGCGACAATAGGTGGAATAATGACTTCGGCTTGAGCTGCTTTCTTCTTACGAGCACGGGTACGTATACACACCTACAAAAAGAAAAGAAAGATAGACAAGAAATATTTTTGGGTTTTTATGGTTTTTTATGGTTTTCTATATTTTTTATTTATTTTTGAAAATTTTATATTTTTAGGATTTTTGAAAATTTTTAAGCAAGAAAAATAACGTTCAAAAGTGAACGGATCCCAAAATCCAACGCGTCTTTCACTTAAAACCGTTAATCTTAACGAAAAGAGCCGGCAACGGCGCTATTTAATAACTAGATTTTACTTAGTTATAAAAGAGTTATCGTCCGATCTTTTCGAATTGATTACAAGTAATTAGTGCGACTCAGTCGTTCTTGGTGGACAAATAAAATGGGTTGACTATCTATTTTAAACTATAAGAAAATATAAAAATGTCATTAAGTAAAAATAAAAGCTTTAAAAATTAAACTAAAAATTACTAGAATTAAAAACGAAAAATGAAATAGGATCGCAGTCAATGCGATCGTGGTCCTTGATCGTATCCTGGATCACAATCAATGCGATCGTACTGGTGATCGTACTCCACCACGATCGTGACTTTAGATCGTACTCCCAGTGATCGCAGCCTACGATCGTATCAGTCGATCGTAGCCTAGTGATCGTAATATAGGTGATCGCACTCAATGCGATCGTAACAAGTGATCGCACCTAAACAATCGCAGCCACAGATCGCACTCAATGATCGTACCAACGATCGCAACAAGTGATCGTTGTGTGGATTATGGAGTGTGATCGTAGTGAACGATCGTACTTGGTGATCGAAGTAATGGATCGCAAGTAGAAACCCTAAGGCTTATGCGATCACACTTACTTGATCGTAACTAGTAAAACCCTTAAACATGATACGATGGAAATCAAAGAGCAAATAAGCCGAAAATGAATAAGCACGAATAAGCACTTATCCAAATCTTAACCAAATGAAAACGAGCATAAATTTAAAAACTTTTAAAACACGAAATAAGCAAACTTTATGAATCAAACTTTAAAAGGACTAAACTTTTAAGAAAACTTAAAAAAAAAGTAACTAAGCTAAATACTAAATAAGCCAAAAAAGCATAACAAGCCTTAAGCTTAATCGTATAAGAACTTATATAGGAATAAAAAGATGAACTTTTTAGTCACAAAAACATCAAAATCAAACACGAATCAAGAACATTTCGGATCAAAGATGAATCAAAATCAAGAAAGGTAGAAGAAGATTAAAAATTAAAAGCTTAAACTTGAACTTTTGATTAATGAATTCCAAATACAAGGATTAAATAAAGCTTAAACTTGAAAGAAAAGATGAAGAAAAGATAAAAACTTAGTGAGAGAAAGTTAAAACTTTCTCTCTCTAAAAACTAAAGTAAGGAAAATAAACTAGCTAACTAACACCCTCCTAATGTGTCATTAGGAGGGTATTTATAGGAGATGGGGAGGTGCATGTGCTTCCTTCTTTCTTTCTTTCTTCTCGACTCGATTTAAATTCATTGTCTTTCACGACGTCGTCTCGGGATTTGTCGATATAAATTGAACTTGTCTTATAATTTTCTTCTTCTATTAGACTTGAGTTCTTCGACTTCATTAAACTTCCGTCTTTGGACTTTTTCTTCGATAAATCTTCAGAATAGGCCTTGGACTTCCGTTCTTTATGCACTCTTGATCTTTTGACTTCGTCTTTTCTCGTTTTCTTCAATAAAAGCCCGTGATAGCCCATGTTTTCTCCCTTTTTCATATTTTGGTCCTAAAACACAATAAAAACACAAACCACGCATAATTCCGACTTTTGCGACATAAAATATATGTTTTGGTCTTGTTATTATTGGAAATAAGTGGTAAAAGGATAAGTGTTTTCACACTTATTAGACTCACTGGCAGCGTTTCGTTAAATAGGTCCACGGTTCATTATAAATAATGAGCCGCTAGGTTATTTGAGGAACTGTGGACAGCGGGTGTCCAAAAACGATTATCGACTCAAAAGAAAATCACTTGGTCAAACAATTTAACATAAGATGCTAAATGGCTTGAAAGTCAATGCTTCAGATATGACTTTTAACAATTGCACTTGCAAGTTAAAATTACTTGAATATTTCGAAAGAAATATTTAAGTTGTCAATTTTACTATGAGAGGAATTAGATTTAAATATAACATTCTTTGACAACCGAGTGAGAAAATAAAGAAGAAAAGAAAGATCACAAGAACAATGAGATCCAAGACCCAAAGACATATCATGTTGAAAAACATGAAAAGGAATACAAGAGAATAAAGATCATACAAAGATGTATGAAACACAAGCCTAAAACTTAAGCATAATTTTAATCCTAGTCCAACTAGAACCCTAAGATTTGATTAAATTAGATGTCTTAGCAATAAGCAATCCACATGCTTAAATGAAAGACAAGGTGGTGGTGGAATTTGGTGGATAAGGCTTGGTGATAATCTTGTAATTCAACTCATCATAGATATAAGACATGACAAGATGTTGATATTGACAACAATGCCAATATGTTCCATAATGCATGACATAATCATGTGATGGAGTAAGAACACAAAAGGGAAGTGGTGGAAAAGAGAGTTTCCAAAATCAATTTCCTTAGAAAGAGAAAAGATTTAATTTGGTGTGTTCTTTGGTGAATTTGGATTGAAAGAGATTTTAGAGAATATTGTATAATCAGGGCTTTCATTTGTGAAAAATACATTTTGCTTTGGTGTGAAAGAGATTTCAAAATGCTTTGGGTTAAGAAGAGAAAGCAAAAGATATTTTGAGAGTGACCAAATGTTTGAAACAAGGATTCCAAAGGGTGATGGAACAATTGAGAAATTTTGCAAAACCCGTTTTTAAAGGTGTCTGCCCGCGGTTCCTTATTTCTCCATGCGGTTCAATAAATATATTGATCCGTGGTATAATTAAGGAACCGCCCACAAAGGGTGTGTTATGGAGGATAAGGGAATTTTTCCAATTCGACAAATCCTAATTTTCTAGTCTAACTTATCATAAAGCCATGCTTATGAGAAATAAAAACTAGAACACACACAAAGGAAAAACACATAGGTTCAATTATCACGTAGGAAGAAGGCTAAGAAAAACCTAATGGCTACAAAAGAAAAAGAATCCTAATGCCATACAAAGTTCATCAAAGTAAACTATCATTAGTCATATTTAGGAAGAGCCATTTGATCAATTTAGAGAATAAGTATTAGACTATCACTAGAGGTGCTCAATTAAGGCTAAGCACGACCGTTTTTACGAGTTACATAATAACTCCACTTCCCATACGGAAGCAATTCAACCGTTAGGTCAAATTAAGATTCTAGTGCAATAAATTCTCTAGTAGTCATTCTCAACTTAGACAAAATGCAATTCCTACATTTGCCTAATAAAGTGTACCAAGGATGAAGAGTGTATGACGACACAATGCACAACCTAATAAGGGTTAAGAATGCACCATTGCATATTTTGTCAAACAAGTCTAGTTAAGGTTATTTACCTTAATAGAACTTGAGGCTAATAACTTTGAAATGTATAAACAACTTTTACACAAAACAAAAGAACACTCTTGATTGGTCTTTCGGAAATGACACATTTACAAATTACATTACAATGTAAATTAATTGTGTATTTCAGATGAAACATCCAAGTTGTCTGACTGACTCCATTGTGCATTATAAGCAATTATTAAACAAAAATAGTCTAACAATTTAAACAAGTAGATTCAATATACCATCATCAACACAAGAGTGAGTTATGATCCGATGTATATTATTTAAAATCCATATTCATGTATACACTAAAAACATGTCAATTAGATTCGATAATGATACTAATCATAATTTGAATAATGAATTGATATATGTTCGGAATCTTTCTTGATTCCCACTAACACTCCTTTAAGAGAAAATAGCTAAGATTTTCAAAGGGTGTTTCATGTTTTATAGTGAGACATTAATCTACTTGAACTAATAACACAATGATCGAGTAAGACGACCCATATCAATAGATTTGACAAGCTCCCAAAGCTTTTAAACCTAAGAGTGTTAAATAACATGCGTACAAGATGTTTAGGTAACATTTGTAAACCAAGAGATGTTAATCCTATATGCAATGCACACATAAATAGACAAATAAGTAACACTACTACTAATAGTAATGATCACTTAAGAATATCCAAAAACAAAAGAAAAAAGCACAAAAGCATTCGTCTTTGATTTGAATGTTAGATACACCAAAGTATACATAGCTTGATTTTATTTGAAAATAGTTTTCGACCCATTTCAAAATTTAATTAAGTTAAACACTTTATAAATATATCAATTTACAAAGATATATCAACAAGAGATGTCCAACTTAATATAAAAGAGTGAAACACAAGTTTTACGACAAACTAAGACTCAATACTTTGGACAAAGTATAGAACTTAGAAGAAATCCAAAATTTAAAGTTTGAACAAAGGTTTGGAAGCATTTTTAATAGAAATTAATTTCAATTACGTTCAAAACGGCGGGTGGCACGACTTCTACGGACTTACGGTTGATTTTATATGATTTTTCAAAGATTGCAAAAATCTGCGTCGGACTGACTGCGGTTCCTTATTGATAAGGAACCTCAAGGAACAATTAAAGAACCGCGGTCAGAGGACAAAAAATGGGCTTTTGACCAAAATCATTTAGTAACATTTTGGAAGGACTTAGGACTTTCAAAAATCATTTTAGACACATAGAACTCATATATTAGAGTTAATTATGACACACAATATTTTTATACTTCCAAAAATAAAAACACTTAAAATCAAGCAATCTTACAAAGTTTATTTAACACCAAAACTTGTACGACTGAAACAATAAAACATATTTCATATGTAATCATTCTTCATAGGAAATTTGATACAAAGATCGTCTCTATTTTAAAACTTTTTCCAATTTTAAAAACCATTTCCATTTTTAAAAACCATTTGTTTTGAAAATGAGAGCAAAGATCGATCCAAGCTTTAAAATACAATATAATTCAAAGATCTCGAATAACCACGCTCTGATACCAATTTTAGAAACTAGAAGAGGGAGGGTTGAATTGTTTCTAGTTCATTTTCAAAACATTCGGCTTAATCCACTGTGTGCGGTTCTTTATTGTACCCGCGGTTCTTTATCAATAAAGAACCGCCAGTCCATTGAGGGAACCGCCGACAGTGGACGAAATCATTTATTGAATTTTAAACTTAAACAATCCTTGGTATCAAATTCTCGATCAAGCTTGACTAGATATGAGATGTGTTTGATTGAAAGATAAATACCACAAGAAGAAAACACACAAACAAATCAAATCAAGAGTACATTAAGCAATAGTCTAAACACTAAGCACACACGTACTAAGCATAAGATTTTCCGCAACTAAGATGTTTAGAATAAGTGATGTACACTTGACCATAATCTAAACATGAGGCACACACGTACTAAGCCTTAACTTTTCCGCAACTTTGATGTTTAGATTATGAGAAGCACAAAACACACAACAACATATAAATGCATCAATAAGAGTAAAGACATAAATGTAAAGGAAAGTACCGACACGATGATTTATATTGGTTCGGTCACGAAGCTCCTCTTCGCCCTACTCCACTCCTCGAGTACCCTACTCGAGAGTTACTTCACTAATCAACAAGCTCCTTAAGGTGGAGAAAACCATACACGTCGCTTACAACATTTCCGACACTAGGCTAGATGTTGAGTCCTAATCTTAGGTAGGACCAATCTACACACGTCTACACTAATCTTCACACAAGTTATGTTTTATGGCCCAACATAACAAACCTTGTGTTTTATGGCCTAAACACATAAACCATATAGATCTAAGCACACAACACTTAAATCTATGACTCTAACACTATATCCAAGTATTAACAAACTTGGATCTACACAACTAACACCTAAACTAAGGATACCCATCACTTGGATCTTCTACCCTTACAAACACATCCAAGTGAACCCAACACTTGGATCTTCTACATATACATAGTAGGAAAACAATTACTTGATCTAGAAGGAGAGATCTTCATCATGTTATGAACCTAACACTTCATGATAATGAAAGTGTTCTTCTCTTGGGCACTTGATAGGATGAGAGGATGGAGGATGGATGATAGAATCACATCTTAAACAAGATTAATCAACACTAACTAATCAAGGAGTTTAAAGATGTTTTTGAAGAAACTATGCAAAAAGGGTTGAAAGAAAAGCTGGAAAAATGATCCACTATTTACAGGACAAGAGTGCAACGGCTCTATATACCCGCGGTTCCTTATCAATAAGGAACCTCGGGTGGCAGTTCCTTATCAATAAGGAACCTCGACCTAGGATTTCGTGCATTTTTGTTCTTTAGTGGGGAAATACCATTTAATCCCTCAAAGGATATTCTTTTGGCATATGGAATATGCCAAATTCAGATTTCCATTTTCTTTTTAATAAAACATTTTCTAAAAATAAAGTTTATTAAAATCTTTTGTCACATTTGATTAAATGTGAGTTTTAAGAAAATATTAATCCTTGATCACTTAGTTAGGTTAATGACATGTTTATTCATACCTTGAGTGATTCATGTCGAATGCGATCTTGGAGGTGTCGAGAGAAGTATACAAATCTATCCTTGAGTAATTTAAAAGATTTTCTTATATTAAATTTGTTCGTCTCAATTCAATTCGAATTGATTACCAGTTGAAAGTGTGACTCAGTCGTCTTTGGTAGATAAAAGAAAAGGTGTCGTTGTCTAAAACTAATTAAAGATAAAAATAAAGCTTTAAAAGGAAATGACAAAATATAAAAGAAATGAACTAAAAATTAAAACGAGTGACAAATAATAAAGAAACGATATTAAAAACAAATATGAAAACGAAAATTAAAAACGAAACAATTAATAAAAATAAAACTAAAAGAAGAAATTAACTTTCGACTTGAAAATAAAGTTTACCTAATGAAAAAGGAGGAAAAGGACTAAGTGGCTACTTTAAAACTGAACGAGGCAAAAGATAAAGCGGACACTAAATAAAAGATAAAACTTAAACTTTTCGAGAAAATACTAATACTAAAAATTGACGAAAAATACAACTAAAAATACGTGACTTTCAGAATAAAAATCGGAACAACTTTCAAATAAAACTAAACTATTACGGAACAATATTAATAAATAAGTAAGCAGACAGGCACCCTACTTAAGCAAGCTACCTAGCACCTCAAAAATGGCGAGAAAAGTATAAGCTCTCAGGGAAGCATTCATGTCAATGTAATATTTTAGTTCGGAATGTTGACTTTGTTTAGTTCGGAATGCAGGCATGTATTTAGTTCGGAATGCATGGTTAAAGACCTAATTAGGAATCCGTTTTGCTATGTAGTTCGGAATAATGGATTCCCTATCTAGTTCGAGAAGTGGACATTCACACTCAGTTCGGGAAAAGCAAAACTTGATGCAAGTCGGAATATACAGATACTTAATCTAATTCGGGAAAGAGAAATTGCACTTAGTTCGGGAAAAGGAAGTTGTACTTAGTTCGGGAAAAGAGGGTTTAGACATAACCCGAATTAAAACCAAAATAAGCTAAAACCAAATATGCACTTATCTAAAAACTTAACCAAATCAAGTTTAAGAAAAAGCTAATAAGCCAAAATTTAAAAACTTTTAAAAACGCTTAATAATAAAAATATTTAAAATCAACTTTTTATAAAATAACTATTAAAAACACTTAAATAAAATTAAGAAAAGCACACAATAAGCTATAATAACAATAAGCTAACACAATCAAACACATAAAAACATAACAAACAATCAAATAAGCATGACAATAAGCAAATAAACATAAAGATTAAGCAAAACAAGAAAGGTAGAATGAGAGATTAATTAAAACTTGATTAAAAATGAAGATTCAACAACACAAATTAAAAACTTACTTGGAAATAACTTGAAATTAAAGACAATAAAGTAAATGACAATATGAAAGTGCATGAAAATAAGTTGGAAAGACTAATGTGTCAAATTAGCTAACACCTCACAAATGAGGTTAAGGATTCTATTTATAGGGGAGATTAAATGTGTTGATGCTTTCTTCTTCTTCTCGTCTTTTCGTCTTTTAAATTCTTCGACTTTCTCGACGTTGTCTTGGGATTTGTCGATATAGATTGAAATCGTCTTATAATTTTCTTCTTTTATTAGACTTGGTTCTTCGACTTCATTAAACTTCCGTCTTTAGACTTTTTTTTCTTCGATAAATCTTCAGAATAGGCCTTGGACTTCCGTTCTTTTTTCACTCTTGACCTTTAGACTTTGCCTTTTGTCTTTTTCTTCAATAAAAGCCCGTGAAAGACCGTGTTTTCTTCCCTTTTTACATTTTGATCCCAAATCACAACAAAAACACAAACCACGCATAATTCCGACATTTACGACATAAAATACACGTTTTGGCTTGGTTATTATTATAATTAAGTGGTAAAAGGATAAGTGTTTTCACACTTATTAAATCCCCTACACTTGACCATTGCAATGCCCTCATGCAATGCATTAATTACAAAGCAAGATTTACATTTTCCATCATAATTAACCCACCTTGGCCTTTATTAAGCATAAGACGTTAAGGAAACTTAAAGAGATAGAAAATTACAAAACATTTGAAGGAAGAAAATAAGTAAAGAAATCTAAGACTTACATTAGGGCTTTGGTATGTCATGAATGATTATCACCCTCGAGTTTCACGTTCCCCAAACCAAGCTTAAAAACGAGATCATTGTTATTATAAGTTAGTAAACTAACACTCGCTCATGTGGCCCAATTATTCACTTAGACCCCCTTATTTCTAGGTGTATCTCTTATATTTTATGATTGTCTAGAATGATCATTAGGATACATTGTTTGACTTATTTCGATAGTTTATTTAGGCCAAAAATAAAGTGGGATGATTTAATCAATAGTTAGCTAAAGAACAAAATCTTTTAAAACTGCTTCTCGGGACCTCTTAAAGTTCATATCTTGGCATAACTCGCTTCATGATTTGAGACCTTTCTCGGACCGATATTTGGCAGCGACTTCATACTTGGAATCTTGAGAGATATTCTTGAAATTATGATCTTATCTTCATAATAGGAATTTCTTCACTTGAAGTTTTTGAGAGATTCTTCATACTTGGACCACGACTTCTTCATTTTTCTCCAATCTTTATTTTGGATTTTCATATACAACGATCCGCCTCCTTTTAGGACTTGGATCTATTTATTCTCATACCTTGCTAAGGTCTTTTCGGATAGACTTCTTCATGATCTTTTGGGGAGTATTTGCTTTTCGCCGTGTGTCTCGATCCTTCATATTGATTTTTGACAAATGATTCTTCACATCACTTTTGGATCTTTAGCAACAAAATGTAGCCCTCATGCCTTGTTAGGGCCTTTTCGGACTCGCCAATCTTCGCATCCCGCTTCAATAAGTTATGCCTTGGCTATGAACTCTAATTAATACCGAGCAACTTTTAAACGATCTTGGGCTAGAAGCTAAGTAACCTTTCAAATCTTACAACCATATTTATTGCAATTAAATTTATTAGCAAGCGATGGGAGAAAAAGCTCATAATTAACTCACATAAATTCATGAAAGAATACCAAACTTATAATTGACTCTATCATCTCTCGTTCTCCACAATTTAAAATCTCAAGGAATGAGACTCGTGAATGCTTAGCCAATGAAATCAAAGTTTTGGGTTTTCAAGTCATCTATAGGATCTTGCATCTTCTTAGACTTTTTCAAGTTTAGAATTTGCATTTTAAAGTTCCCTTGATAAACGACTTTCTAGGATCTATTATACGAACTTGCGAAAAGTTCTTGTTCTTAACCCATAAGAGTTAAGACTTTCGCGTTTTAAAGTTCCCTATGTAAAAGCCTAGCAAAACTTGACTTAAACACGTTAAGGATACTAGCTAGAGTAAACTTGGATAACTAAACTCGGGTTGAGTCAAAAGATTCACAACGTTAAAAAATTAAAACCACTTTATTAAAATTTATTCTAGCAAAGAAAGAAAATAACTATAACAAAGGTAAATACAACTAGGCCAAAATAGATCAAAATTTTTGAAAAATGTCAAAAAAACAATTTTTCGGTTAAAATGAGGACAAATACAAGGAAAAGCCCACTTAACTTCGATAGAAGTCCCCCCTACACTTAATATAAACATTGTCCTCAGTGTTTAAGCATGTGGAAGTAACCTCCCCTACACTTAGGACATTGTGCACGTTGTTTAAATCTTTCTAAGGAAAAGACAACTAAAGTGATTCCTATTTCAATCATAAATTATAAAATAATGAATCAAAAGAGTTTAGGATAGAACCGAGAAGACGGGAAAACGAAAGCACGGGTCGTCAAAAGTCATCAAGAATGGATCTTTGATAGCTCGAATCCCTGCACATGATAAGAAAGAAAACAACAAACACATACGAGGGTCTCCCCTACACTTATTATAAAAAACAGATAAAGATAGATAGATAATCGGGTTGCATCCCGAAAAGCGCTTGTTTTTGTTAACCGAGTCACGAGCCTGACTCGTCCCCAAATTAAATGATCCATGGGGAAGCCTAGAATGTAATATCGGGATCAAAGACATTGTCCTTGTTCCCGGAAGAAAATAAAACAGGAGAGGCCGGAGGATAAGTCTTGAATGGCAGAAAAGTCCTCTGAACAGAAGAAAAGTAAGTGAAGTCTTGATCCACGGGAGGTTGGGTGGGTAAAGGAATCAAAATGTCATCCCCAAAAGACATATGATTATCATTGAACGGCAAAGCCGTAAAGGTGTCAATCATGGAATGGTCAATGTCACCTCCTGAGTCAAAGCACTCATCCTCGGTAATGGTTTCTAAAGGTTGGGATAAAAGGTGCTCGGGAGGGGGACTTGGGACAATATCTTCATGGATCAAGGTATCAAAAAGAATATCCCCCTCCGTGTCATCATCATCAATACCCGGAGGTATTGAGTGAATGTCGATTTCTTCCATAAATGTGTCATTATTCTCAACGGGAGTAATAGACAGAGGTAAAGACTCAGAAATAGGAGCAGAATTCAACGCTTCAATTTTAGCAATAAGAAGATGAACTTTCAGTAATTTGTCGCGAAGAATAACGTCTTTCACCTCATCTACAAGACCAAGGTACTTCTCGTAAGTCTAAGAGAATAAATCAACATCGCCCTCATCTCCCGGAGGAGATTGAGAAATTTCAAAGGTGAAATTCTCATAGCATGGAGAAAAATCATCATTAAGAGCGACCTCGTCCGTAAGCTCAGCAAAAGTCGGTACATCACAAACCTCCCCAAATAAGTTGTCGAGACTAAATTCACTAATCTCACTCGATGTATCACAGTCCTTAGACGCATTTGGGATATCGAGAGAAGGAGGTACAATTGCACTAGGACATTGAGCAACAAGATCATTCCAAGAAATAGTAGTCTCATCGGCATCATCATAATAATAGTATGGATGCACAGGATGAGGAGTATAAGTCTCGATATTCGATATTTGCTCTTGTAGGCATACCCTCTCCACGATAGCTGGGAGGCGATCTAGAATTTCAGCCAAATTAGTGAGAAGTTTCGCACTTATTCCAAAAGAAGGTTGATGAACGACGGAGTATTGTGGGGGCTCAAAATTTTGAAAACCGGAATTATAGCACGGATGTGGCTCATAATTTATCGGTTGAGAAGAATTAGAACATGGATGTGATTCATAATAATTCATCGGTTGACAATAAGAAGTATCGTGAGGGCCCCCATAATGATTACAACACGGTTATTGAGAAAAACCCGGTACGTCTTGTGGATAGCTATTACCATTGTCATAATTGTAACCCGATTCTTGCCCGTCATGAGACGGGTATCGAATCGGACACGAAACATGCCAATGAGAATCGCTTCCACGATATATGCAAGAGGGGGGAGTAAGTACATGAGAAGCAAAGGATGAGTTAATCGAATTGCACGAGGGACAAAATTCAAATTGTGTATTGTCGATATCATTTCCGCATCGCTCACATATACACCATTGACATGTTTTAAAACCATACAATGGTCTCCCACACCCTACGCAATAAACAGACGAATCCATGAAGAATTAAAAATTAGAGGGGTCGAGAAAAAGAATTAAACAAAATAGAGGATGAAGAGGAATATTTTTGGTGCAAAACTCTTGGAAAAAGAAATGTTTTTTATGATTTTTTTTTTAAAATGTTTTTGGATTTTTGAACTTTTTATTTTTTTTATGGTTTTTCGAAAAATGCACAAGAAAAATAACGTTCCTGAGGGAACGGATCCCAAAATCCAACGCGTCTCTCACAAAAACCGTTAATTTTCACGAAAAGAGCCGGCAGAGGCGCCATTTAATTTAAGAGATGTTCTTATATAAAATTTGTTCGTCTCGATTCAATTCGAATTGATTACCAGTTGAAAGTGTGACTCAGTCGTCTTTGGTGGATCAAAGAAAAGGTGTCGTTGTCTAAAACTAATTAAAGATAAAAATAAAGCTTTAAAAGGAAATGACAAAATATAAAAGAAATGAACTAAAAATTAAAACGATTGACAAATAATAAAGAAACGATATTAAAAACAAATATGAAAACGAAAATTAAAAACTAAAAAATTAATAAAAATAAAACTAAAAGAAGAAATTAACTTTCGACTTGAAAATAAAGTTTACCTAATGAAAAAGGAGGAAAAAGGACTAAGTGGCTACTTTAAAACTGAACGAGGCAAAAGCTAAAGCGGGCACTAAATAAAAGATAAAACTTAAACTTTTTGAGAAAATACTAATACTTAAAATTGACGAAAAATACAACTAAAAATACGTGACTTTCAGAATAAAAATCGGAACAACTTTCAGATAAAACTAAACTATTACGGAACAATATTAATAAATAAGTAAGCAGACAGGCACCCTGCTTAAGCAAGCAACCTCGCACCTAAAAAATGGCGAGAAAAGTATAAGCTCTCAGGGAAGCATGCATGTCAATGTAATATTTTAGTTCGGAATGTTGACTTTGTTTAGTTCGGAATGCAGGCATGTATTTAGTTCGGAATGCATGGTTAAAGACCTAATTAGGAATCCGTTTTGCTATGTAGTTCGGAATGATGGATTCCCTATCTAGTTCGGGAAGTGGACATTCACACTCAGTTCGGGAAAAGCAAAACTTGATGCAAGTCGGAATATACGGATACTTAATCTAATTCGGGAAAGAGAGAAATTGCACTTAGTTCGGGAAAAGGAAGTTGTACTTAGTTCGGGAAAAGAGGGTTTAGACATAACCCGAATTAAAACCAAAATAAGCAAAAACTAAAATAAGCTAAAACCAAATAAGCACTTATCTAAAAACTTAACCAAATCAAGTTTAAGAAAAAGCTAATAAGCCAAAATTTAAAAACTTTTAAAAACACTTAATAATAAAAATATTTAAAATCAACTTTTTATAAAATAACTATTAAAAACACTTAAATAAAATAAAAAAAAGCACACAATAAGCTATAATAACAATAAGCTAACACAATCAAACACATAAAAACATAACAAACAATCAAATAAGCATGACAATAAGCAAATAAGCATAAATATTAAGCAAAACAAGAAAGGTAGAATGAGAGATTAATTAAAACTTGATTAAAAATAAAGATTCAACAACACAAATTAAAAACTTACTTGGAAATAACTTGAAATTAAAGACAATAAAGTAAATGACAATATGAAAGTGCATGAAAATAAATTGGAAAGACTAATGTGTCAAATTAGCTAACACCTCACAAATGAGGTTAAGGATTCTATTTATAGGGGAGATTAAATGTGTTGATGCTTTCTTCTTCTTCTCGTCTTTTCGTCTTTTAAATTCTTCGACTTTCTCGACGTTGTCTTGGGATTTGTCGATATAGATTGAACTCGTCTTATAATTTTCTTTTTTTATTAGACTTGGTTCTTCGACTTCATTAAACTTTCGTCTTTAGACTTTTTTTCTTTGATAAATCTTCAGAATAGGCCTTGGACTTCCGTTCTTTTTGCACTCTTGACCTTTAGACTTCGTCTTTTGTCTTTTTCTTCGATAAAAGGCCGTGAAAGACCGTGTTTTCGTCCCTTTTCACATTTTGATCCTAAATCACAACAAAAACACAAACCACGCATAATTCCGACATTTACGAGATAAAGTACACGTTTTGGCTTGGTTATTATTATAATTAAGTGGTAAAAGGATAAGTGTTTTCACACTTATTATTGAGTGATTACGAGTACCTTAATATTTTACATAATGTATTGCGATTTATTCGTTTGTCATCAACAAAACACGAAGAGATTATATTGACTAAACATCACAATGTTTGCACTAACAGAATCCTTGAAAATGGAGGGTGTTTTTACTAGGACTGAGCATGGCAGACCCAAAACCGACCCGGACCATAAAACCGGACCGGACCGTACAATTTCGGTCAGGTCCTCGGTATGTGGTTTTGGAAAAATTCGGTCCTCGGTCCGGTCCGGTATTACAAAAAATCTTATCGATTTTGCCTAATAGGACCGGATCGGACCAAGGACCAAACCGGACCGGACTATTTCAGTCCGGTCTCGGTCCGGGGTTTTGGACGATTTCGGTCCTCGGTCCGGTCCGGTCTTAGCCTGTCTGGTCTGGTCCTGGACCGATGCTCAACCGTAGTTTCAACGACTCTCAATTCAAATGAGTTAAATAAAAGAACACAAGGCACAAAGGAATAGACTAGTGACATGTTATATGTAAGGGGAAGGTCAGATCATTCAAGAAAGCTTATTCTGATCAAAATTCGCGGTCTAAGCCAAGGGTAAGAATTGGTAAACTCGAGTGCTTCATATTTCATTCAAAGGATCATTTGAAGAGATATAATTTATTGAAGAAGTCAAGTGGGTTCGTCATAAAGGGTATACATGATCAGGATTTCGGTTATTCTGATGACGATGTAATGCCTACTTTGGAGAAGCTTTAGTAGTAGTCGGGAATGATGAGATGACGAATTGGTGATGGATTCAGCTGGGTCTTATCACATGACACATATGAGGGATTTATTGTATGACATTAAGGGCTTTGATGGCGGTTCGGTTTGGTTAGGTGATAACAGGACATGCACTATCAAAGGGGCATGAAAAGTGAAGATACATTTTCATGATGGGTCAAGATTTATGCCGGAAGATGTTAGGTGTATTTCAGTGTTAAAAAGAAGTTTGATTTTATTGAGTACTCTTGAAAAATTGGGTTATACTATGAAGATGCAGATGGGTAAAATCAAGATGATCAAATGTCACACCCCACCATGGCGGAATATGGGGCGCGACGTATGGATATCATCAGAACAACAGCGTGTCTATAGAGAGAACTAAATGAAATTGAAATATCATAGATGGCAACACAAATGTCGTGACAATATCTCAACAATGCAGGCGTCTAGGTAAGTAGGTAACAGGCCTACCTCTTACCAAAGACATACAAATAAACAAACATCAAACATATAGGTACCACAAAGTTCACTTAATCAAACACAAAATAAAATCTAAGAGGAAAGGGATTCCTCCGAATGCAATCCTAGCAGCCTCTATACTCTAGCCACTTCTAACATCATCTTGCACAACTACCTCACCTGAAAATGACACTAAAATCTGTCAACATAAAGTTGGTGAGAACATAGGTTTAAGTTATCTAGAACATCATAAGAAACCTCGACATCCGCTGTAAATAAGTTGAAGAAAAACAATTTATAGTAATGGACCATAATGTGATAATCATGCTACATGCATCCACAACAAAACTCAAGCCAAGTACCAATCACATCTACAATTCACAAAGCACATTATAACAATCAAGAATTATCCCGTCACACGCACAAGAACACACACCACACTATCCGGATCTTTCCCACACCACCTGTGGAAGATGAACTATATCCCCGTCGAGATATCTTGCCTCCAAAGAGACGATGCACAAGTACTCAGGACGGATCGTGCCCCACACTCCACACACATCACAACTGGTCCCATAGACGCCCATACATCTATGTACCAAATCCAATCACAATCCAAACAAGATTCACATAGCAGAACACGTACCAAAGCACATATGAGAACACATAAGCACGCAAGTCACACAATAACACATTTATGTCCACACATTTTATAACATAGTACTAAATCATGTTAAAGAACATTTCAAGTGTCATCTCCATCCCATACTGGAAAAAAACATTTAAAAACGTAGTAAAATGGGACTATGAACTCACCTGATTGCTTCTCCAAAGTCCTTGCTCTAGCCCCAAGCTAATAATTCAAAAACACATAAATCAATACATGAACCAACCTCTAAAATGGTTCATCAACCTATGATGGACATCTAACCTCCTCTCATATAAATACCCCATTTATAACTCTAAACACCCCATTACCCTTCTTTAGCAAGTCCTTAACTTGGTTAAGTTTAATAACTATCCCGTTCATATTTTACACAAAACAGTCCCAGTTTTTAGGTCTCAAAACTTTAAGTCAAATGTCCACTTAAACATACCCATGGTTTCTGTAAAAGGAATATTCATATCCTTACATATGTTGGCTAACACCTCCCACTTGACCTAACCTTAAAGCTACTGTTAAGGCCCCGATATACATATATCTACTTTTGTCATTCCAGATTTCCTGATTTTAAACGTACTAAAAGTTTGTTACCATTAAGGGGTCTTACCCTAAACCACAACCTTAGCCCAAGTGCAGATTCTTATTACAATATATAAACCATCTCTCACATTCGTGAGAAGATCCTAATGCAACCCTAAGTACCCCAAACAACCCAAAACTTAAAAAGAAAACAGGCTGAATTCAAAACTGTTTTGACCTCCGACTGTTGTAACCTGTTTTTGACCCCCTTCCCGACCTCCAATTTAGTTCTAGTTTCTTGCATTGGAAATCCACTTCAAATACCTTTTCAGGGGTATGTAGATCGCAAAATAAGAGTTTGTAGAACTCCCGATATGATCAAAACAATTGACTCAAAATTCTGCCCAGTTTATAAAAACGGGTTTAACAAAATCAACATCATTAATTAACCCTAATCCCTCTAATTACAAGCCCTAAACCATGTAATCATTATATTATGATTATTACAATATTAATTTACTGTTTTTATATTAAACCCTAACATAAATCCATCATAAGATTATTAAAGAAAACATAAAAACAATTTAATTAAAAAGAGTATTAAAGATTTTACCTTAGAATTTTTGAAAGAAGAAAAATTAATGAAGAACCCTAAAACCACCATTTATGCCGACCAAACCTTGATCTCCAGGGATTTTATGAGTGTTTTGATTAATAAAAATACTTTATATACTTTCCTAACATGTCCTTGGCCCATATACAAAAGCCCGGTTCCCTTTTTCCCTTTTTTCCCCTTTTCTTTTCTTTTTTTCACATAACCGACCTATACCCATCAAAATTCGTTTTTTATTTCTTTTTATTATTAATATATGTATTATTAATATTACCTTAATTTACCTTAATTTATTTCAGCTCCTAAAGCTCCCAAAACCTCAAAACCGTAAAACTAGTCAAATTTACGCGTTTTACCGTAAAAGACGTAAAATATACACTTTTAAAAAAAATCTCAAATTTTGAAATAAACTTTATAACTAAGTCCTAAATGACTTAAAACCATCCCGAAAAATATTCATATGGATAATTACCTCACCCGAGACCTCTAAAGGCTAAACCGTAAATCCTAAAAAAAATACTATTACTATAATACTTATACGTATACGTAAACACCACAATATCACCATTTTCATTTCATAGTCACCACTTGTGAGCTCATGAACATGAAATAACCGTTACTCGATTTACTTATGAGTACTCTATACTCATAAACGATAACCACACCAACCTCGTTCACACAAAATAAACACGTAAACACACAATTTAAGTAAGCACACATAAAATAACCTAAAAGTAAGACCAAGTGACCAACCCAAAACCACGGTTGTCACATCACTCCCTCCTAATAGAAATCTCGTCCCGAGATTCACTCCCAAACTCAAACTTATTCTCAGCAAACAAACGAGGATGCATATCCCTGATAAAACCTTCACGTTCAAACGTGAACTCAGTTTACACGAAAATAATCTCAACCAACAACACATGAGCCTTAACCGTCCGCGAGGAAACTTATCAAAACCATAAAGTTATGTAACCAACCTAACTAAATCTCGCAACTCATCAGACAAGAACTGTCTTGAAACCAAGTTAGGAGCCGTCACATAACTCAACGGGTTTAACACTGTCACCCCGATTTCAGTCTTACTCATAAGTACCATAAATCAAAACTCATCAAAATATAACCACGTATAATAAGGTCTAAAGAACTCTCAAATTCCTTCCCAACTCATCTCTATGTTAACCCTCCAAGTGTTCATTACCGCAAAATACCCAAAACACGAGTTTAAACCTTATTGTCCAAAAATTAACCTTGAACTCAACACTTGTACAATTAATTCGACCAAGCTACTGACTTCCAATTACGAAACTTTCTGAATATTTGAAAAGTATGTTCCGAGTACATAATTTTAGGCTTTTGAATCACCCAAAAACCTTTCAAAACGAATAAGTTATGACCAAAACGATTTTTCTCAAAATCTGCCTAGGCATTAGCGACAGTTTCTGACAGTTAGCGACATATTTTGACAGTTTAGCGACAGTTTCTGCCTACTCCGATTTATACCAAAAAAACGATTTTTAAACCCTAAAACCCCCCATTAATTACCAAAACAAGAACCTAATTTATTTTAATTCCAGAAAATTAAAACTCTATTAATTACATGATTTTAACATATTTCACTAAATAAGAACAAAATTTTTAACTTAAGAACAATAACTTTAGGTGATCAAAACCAAAATATTTTAAAATAACCGAGTCATGCTTATATGTTAAAGATTTTATATTCCACCTTATTTGAAACATGATCCCGACACTTCCTTATTTCATCGACTACCAACAACATTTTTTTCAATTTGCAAGTTCTTTTTTTTACCATGTATAACTCGAAACAAAAGACATCGTTACCCCAAAAAGAAATCTCCACCATCTCAAAATCCTTCACGCCAAAAGTACCGTACAAACAAACACGTGAAATGAGGACCCGAGAAATGCGCTACTACAGAAGTTGAACATCTCAAAGAGAAACGAGCTAGCAACCATCCCAAGAATACAACCGGTAAGTAGAAAATAATTTTACATACATAGGCATAAGCGTACATACACTCAAATCCATCCAACATATACTATACAAGCATGTATTAACTCTCTTTCATGCGATCATACTTGAAAGTCCAGTGGTGTTGTGGCACATATATAATTATGTAGGCCTCCATAATTATACATGTTCCCTTTCACCAATGTACTCCCTCCTATGATGACACTTATAAGAAATTAATACTACACATAACACATAATCCAACAACTCACAAGCACATAACCACACAAGATAAGATCCAAAACCCCATGTATTAAAATAACATAGCCAATGCACGAAACACATAAACTCGTAGTCCAGCTGAACCAGCATAGACAAAATTCAAAATGTATAAAGAACATGAAAACATAATTAAGCGAAATCCAACAATGACTAGCGTATACGACCATGGTTCCACCCGCACTAATCAAAACTCGTAAAGAAAATAACATGTAGTTAAGTATGAACCATAGTAGTTCATAACCTAACAAATACTGCAAAAATAATATTCTAACACATCAATTACTATAAAATGCACACATACTCCTATGACGCCTATATGCAGGGACCCTTAAGCTATAGACTAGGCTACACGACTAGGCAACCTAATTCTCTATAACCATTGGCTCTGATACCATTCTGTCACACCCCACCATGGCGGAATATGGGGCGCGACGTATGGATATCATCACAACAACAGCGTGTCTATAGAGAGAACTAAATGAAATTGAAATATCATAGATGGCGACACAAATGTCGTGACAATATCTCAACAATGCAGGCGTCTAGGTAAGTAGGTAACAGGCCTACCTCTTACCAAAGACATACAAATAAACAAACATCAAACATATAGGTACCACAAAGTTCACTTAATGAAACACAAAATAAAATCTAAGAGGAAAGGGATTCCTCCGAATGCAATCCTAGCAGCCTCTATACTCTAGCCACTTCTAACATCATCTTGCACAACTACCTCACCTGAAAATGACACTAAAATCTGTCAACATAAAGTTGGTGAGAACATAGGTTTAAGTTATCTAGAACATCATAAGAAACCTCGACATCCGCTGTAAATAAGTTGAAGAAAAACAATTTATAGTAATGGACCATAATGTGATAATCATGCTACATGCATCCACAACAAAACTCAAGCCAAGTACCAATCACATCTACAATTCACAAAGCACATTATAACAATCAAGAAGTATCCCGTCACACGCACAAGAACACACACCACACTATCCGGATCTTTCCCACACCACCTGTGGAAGATGAACTATATCCCCGTCGAGATATCTTGCCTCCGAAGAGACGATGCACAAGTACTCAGGACAGATCGTGCCCCACGCTCCACACACATCACAACTGGTCTCATAGACGCCCATACATCTATGTACCAAATCCAATCACAATCCAAACAAGATTCACATAGCAGAACACGTACCAAAGCACATATGAGAACACATAAGCACGCAAGTCACACAATAACACATTTATGTCCACACATTTTATAACATAGTACTAAATCATGTTAAAGAACATTTCAAGTGTCATCTCCATCCCATACTAGAAAAAAACATTTAAAAACGTAGTAAAATGGGACTATGAACTCACCTGATTGCTTCTCCAAAGTCCTTGCTCTAGCCCCAAGCTAATAATTCAAAAACACATAAATCAATACATGAACCAACCTCTAAAATGGTTCATCAACCTATGATGGACATCTAACCTCCTCTCATATAAATACCCCATTTATAACTCTAAACACCCCATTACCTTTCTTTAGCAAGTCCTTAACTTGGTTAAGTTTAATAACTATCCCGTTCATATTTTACACAAAACAGTCCCAGTTTTTAGGTCTCAAAACTTTAAGTCAAATGTCCACTTAAACATACCCATGGTTTCTGTAAAAGGAATATTCATACCCTTACATATGTTGGCTAACACCTCCCACTTGACCTAACCTTAAAGCTACTGTTAAGGCCCCGATATACATATATCTACTTTTGTCATTCCAGATTTCCTGATTTTAAACGTACTAAAAGTTTGTTACCATTAAGGGGTCTTACCCTAAACCACAACCTTAGCCCAAGTGCAGATTCTTATTACAATATATAAACCATCTCTCACATTCGTGAGAAGATCCTAATGCAACCCTAAGTACCCCAAACAACCCAAAACTTAAAAAGAAAACAGGCTGAATTCAAAACTGTTTTGACCTCCGACTGTTGTAACCTGTTTTTGACCCCCTTCCCGACCTCCAATTTAGTTCTAGTTTCTTGCATTGGAAATCCACTTCAAATACCTTTTCAGGGGTATGTAGATCGCAAAATAAGAGTTTGTAGAACTCCCGATATGATCAAAACAATTGACTCAAAATTCTGCCCAGTTTATAAAAACGGGTTTAACAAAATCAACATCATTAATTAACCCTAATCCCTCTAATTACAAGCCCTAAACCATGTAATCATTATATTATGATTATTACAACATTAATTTACTGTTTTTATGTTAAACCTTAACCTAAATCCATCATAAGATTATTAAAGAAAACATAAAAACAATTTAATTAAAAAGAGTATTAAAGATTTTACCTTAGAATTTTTGAAAGAAGAAAAATTAATGAAGAACCCTAAAACCACCATTTATGCCGACCAAACCTTGATCTCCAGGGATTTTATGAGTGTTTTGATTAATAAAAATACTTTATATACTTTCCTAACATGTCCTTGGCCCATATACAAAAGCCCGGTTCCCTTTTTCCCTTTTTTCCCCTTTTCTTTTCTTTTTTTCACATAACCGACCTATACCCATCAAAATTCGTTTTTTATTTCTTTTTATTATTAATATATGTATTATTAATATTACCTTAATTTACCTTAATTTATTTCAGCTCCTAAAGCTCCCAAAACCTCAAAACCGTAAAACTAGTCAAATTTACGCGTTTTACCGTAAAAGACGTAAAATATACACTTTTAAAAAAAATCTCAAATTTTGAAATAAACTTTATAACTAAGTCCTAAATGACTTAAAACCATCCCGAAAAATATTCATATGGATAATTACCTCACCCGAGACCTCTAAAGGCTAAACCGTAAATCCTAAAAAAAATACTATTACTATAATACTTATACGTATACGTAAACACCACAATATCACCATTTTCATTTCATAGTCACCACTTGTGAGCTCATGAACATGAAATAACCGTTACTCGATTTACTTATGAGTACTCTATACTCATAAACGATAACCACACCAACCTCGTTCACACAAAATAAACACGTAAACACACAATTCAAGTAAGCACACATAAAATAACCTAAAAGTAAGACCAAGTGACCAACCCAAAACCACGGTTGTCACATCAAAGGTTGTCGGGTTATGATGACTGGGATTAGGAAAAAGAACATACATGTATATACTTGAAAATCAAAAGTGATGACTTTTGGTGTACAAAAAATTGGAGGTTCAAAACACTTGGGTTCAAACAACTTGGTCCTGGTGTTAAAACAAGAGTCCATGGGGGTACATGTTGATAAATGTGTTTGGTTTAAGGTGGAACAATAGGGGGCTCAAGGAAATCATAAACCTGAGGATTTTCAGATTAGTAACGATTATGTTGCAGTGGCTCAAAGACGGTTAGAAGACAAGCAACCCGGTGAAAAGACAAACACGAACTGCTTGATAAAGAAGTAGGAAAATGTACACCTTGGTATAAAGGTGGGGAAAAACATTACGCCTAACCGGAGTACCTTGTCAAGAAGGTGAACAAGGTAATGTTGCTAAAAAGAAGAAGAAAGTGAAAGAGTATAAGAAATCTAATCTATGGAAATTACTAAAGTACAATGCCTAGTCAACAAGGTGGTCCCTGGTTTGAGGTTCCACCATGAGAAAAAGATAATGAGTATCTATTATGTTTAAGTGTTACTCCCGAAATTGTTATATATTAGGAGTAATACTAAACATAGGTTATGGGTTAAGTTTAGTTTGTTATATAGATTAGGATTAGAATATAATTAGTAAGTATTAAGCTTGACTTGCAAGGCAAATAAAGACCAACCTCCTCAAGTTTGGTTTATTGAAAGTTTTCTATTTGACTTGAGGAGGTTCCTACCCCTCATCTCTATAAATAGAGGGGGGGGGGGGAGAGGGGCGGGAGGGGGGGAGGAGGATCTTATTTAAAAAAAATTCTTTTTACTTAATGTAATTTTTATTAGATTTTTAATAAATGATTTGAGGGTATACTGTGTGCATATATTTGAAGATTCTTTGTAGTTTTTTCTATTTGTTACTTGTGCTCGATACAACTCGCGATCTAACTTTTCGCGGTTGAACTTTAGATTTGTTGTCGATATCATACAACACTAATAAATTTTAAACTTATGATGATACAAAACTAGTTTTGCGTTTAGAGTGTTAAATAAAGTTGTGTTACTCTAAAATTTTGTCACGTCAACTTCTCAATCTATAAAGCATAAAATAAAATCATCCCAAAAACACCTTCACTCATTACCGACTTTAAGAAATCGTGAATTGGTAGTTGGACAATCGACCTTCTTATAGTTTGTAATTGATCTAGATGAGATTAACATTGATTAATCGGATTGGTATTTTCAGCAAGTTTTAAAAACATTTTCGGCGAATTTTGAGTGTTTTAAACAAAATTTTCCTTTAAAAAAACTTATAATAGATATATAAACAGCTACTTCTGATTAAAACAAGTTTATAGTTAGATTTCGGTATTTCAAGATCATTTGTAGGCTTCCGACATTTTGATCACAATTTACCACCATTGATCATCATTAAACACCCTTACCACCCTTAATTAGCAAAATTGATAAATGATACTACCTACGTCCTAAAATAAGTGTCCATTTTAAGTTTTTGAAGTTTAGTTCTTCAACTTTGATCGGCAAATAGTTTTTTGTTATATATTAAATGATGAAAACTATATTAATGAAAATAAATTTAAAAAATAATTCATTCGTATTTCAAGTATTACTAGTATAGAACACAAACAAAAATATGTAAGATGAAAATGTATAAAGTTATTTCGTTTGTATAAATCAAATGACATTGAGTAGATAAAAGTCAGTATCATCGAAATTAATCGTATAAAGTTATTTCATTTGTATATTATAATTACATTAATTAATTCTCACACATAAATTATTAGAGTAGTGCAATAAAATTATTAATATTTGTACGATTATTAGAAGATTTAACTAAAAAAGTCATGTATAATATACACGGTTCAATTCAATTAATAATAGATATTTAAAAGTTAAAATCGAAATCGAATCGTGATGAGCGGGTTATTCGGTTTTAGGTATTTTGGTTTCGAATTGAGCGCTCGGCTCGGTTCTTGATTACTCGGTTTTTTTATCACCCTGCAAATAGGGCAATTTAATCGAATAACATTTTCTACTTTTATTTTTTTAATTTAAAAGAAAAAACGCATTCTTGCTTCACATATACAATATACTACTAATAGCCCATTGACATGTCTAAAAACCCATTCAAAGAGGAAGGTATGGCAACAAGCCTACCTCTCAATTTTTGTCTAGTCATCTGTCAACTCAGCGTCACATCATACCAACACAACTAACCAAAATACCCCTTCACTCACAACACACCCAACCCCTCTTCATTTGGGCCCACCACTATCTTTTATTTTTCTTTTTTTTTCATTTTCACATAAATTAAAATTTATTTCACACAAATAAAACATTACAAATACGGCAATAAGAATTACAAATACGGATTAAAAAAAATTACGATACGAAAAAAATACGATACGAAAAAAAAATACGATACGAAAAAAATACGAAAATTAAAAAACACAACAATTAAAATAAACTACTCCTCGGGGTGGGGGTATCGGGCCATGATTTGCTCTTATTTTCGACGCACGTAAGTCCTTTTCGGTTCCGGCATTGACTCGTAATCAAGAGCGAGAAAATTGAAGTCGGTCAACTCGATCTGCCTGTCTGCAAGTGCCTGTTGCTTGATAAATTTTTGATGCATTGCATTTGACAGTTCTGCCTTCGATGACCCCGACGATCCTCCAGTGCCCTCACTTGACTCAGATTTTGACTTCTTAGAGGGTCGAGATTTTCTCGTGGGTCGAGGACGTTCAACAGGACCGAATATTTCGGTGTGATCATCCGGTGCCATGGCTATTGCAGCTGCAAACTTCGGGTGTTCTTTGAGGATCTTCCACGCATGACCGTAAATGAATATTTTTCCATTAAAAGCTGTTTGATATTCATCTTTTGCATCTTGGTAAACATCCTCATCATTCATCCCACTCCTACGGTCTACTCCTGCGTACATCGCTTGAAACTTTTGGCAATCCGGATGCATCCGACCCCATTTTCGGGTAATCATGTTTTTTGTACGGTGCATACCGGTTGTTTGACTGTTGAAATCTTGAACAATGTTATTCCAGAAACATTCCTCATTTTGGTCGCTCCCAATATCGACATTTTCAGAAACAGCAAACCAACATGTGGCTAGTAATTCTTCTTCTTTAGTCCAACGTACCGGTGCCTGAGTCGGAGCCTCAACAAATTCGATGTCATCCTCATCGGCATCTAAATCAACAACTTGTGATCTTTTTTCCTTTGGTTTTGCCTTTTCTAGTTGGTGTTCGTGAGGCCGGAACTTTGAATTGTGTTTCGGGAACATTTTGTTGGCTCTGAAACTGGCTTTGAAACTGTGCTTGTTGAAGGTAGTACTGTTGTTGGTGGTAAATTTGTTCCGGGGTCATTTGAGGGAAATAGTTTGGAGGAATAGGAGGGTACGAGAATTGGGAGCCGGATGGAAATTGAGACCCGGATGGAAGTTGAGAGTCGGATGGAAGTTGAGAGCCGGATTGAAATTGAGAGCCAGATGGAAATTGAGAGCCGGATGGAAATTGAGAGAAGCCGGATTGAAATTGTGGGGTCCCGGATTGAAATTGTGCGAAGCCGGGAGACGTTGATACGGAGGTTTGAGAGTTTGGTGTAGACGGGGTTGACGATGGTATCGAAGGGTTGCTAGTGTTGAGAAGCCCGGTGAAGTTGAGTTGTGGGTATTGATCATTAGGTAAGTTAGACATTTTTTTAGTGATTTAGAGAAATTTAAGAAGAAATTATGTGTTTAAATGGGGAAGAAGATGTGATATATATATTAGTTGTATAAAAAAAATAAAAATTTAAACAAATATATCCGTTGGTGAGCCTAACGGCTATTTTTTTACCAACACTCGTCGTCAACATTCCGCATTCACGAAATCCACACGGCGAAATGAAGGTCGGTGTGACAACGAGCCACGGCGAAAGACGACGAAAGGACACGTCATCACGACGAGCCTTGCCTCGTGTTACACCCTCCTCTCTCATAAGTCTAAAAAATAATCCCAAGCTCTATTTTGTCATGTCTAACGTAAACGTCATGCATGTCTTTTTCTTTCTTCTGTTTTCGTCAAAGCTTTAAATACCGGCAACCAATAATTGCACAAATATTATAGTACGTACTAAGTACTAACTATGGTATAGGAGAAAAGAGTAATATATTTTCATTTTCTATGAAAACAATTCTTCAAAGTATTAATTATTGGGATGGAGAGTTATTTTATGGGTACCCCTATTGGTACCCCCTACCCCACTAAAAAGTACCAAAAAGGTACTTAAGATTCCGTTTGTCCCCTTTCTGTTTCAGTCAGACACAGTTTTTATCAGTTTCTGTTCCGCGTTTTTTGTCTGTTTTATATTTTTGAGTCACAAAAACTTATTATTTTTTTTCCGCATTTTCAGTTTCACAGTTTTATAACAAATACAAAATTATAAAAATAAAAAAAAAATAAAAAAAAATAAAAAAATTAAAAAAAACAGGGGGGGTATGATTTGTAAAAAAGGGGGGGTCTTAATAACCTTGCCCTTATTTTATACTCATGACACAGTATTATTTTATCCAAGTACACCACCAATCATCACATTTGAACCATAAAGAGAGCCAAAATAATGTACTAATAAGTGGTGCCGACATGGAGATGTCACTAGCTTAGGGAAGGGTACGAGTGAAGTGAACGCAGATGGTGCATATGATATGATGATAGGTTTGCCAAAGAAATGATACGTAGTTTTAGTCGCTGGCTCTTAGGAAAGCATAGCCATCGATTTTGAATGATTTGAGACAACAAAAGCTTAACGCGCCGAGAATATTGAAGCACGCACAAGTAACCAAATATAAAAGTTAGCACATCGTGGTCCTTATGGTCTATGCCAACAATAGCTGGCCATGAAAGGCGATTTATCAGGATAGAGAAAACCTAACGTCGTCTTTCTGTTTCCTACGAATCTAGTACTAGTAATTAATTAAGAAACTATGGAAACTGCACTAGGTTGTATTTTGTATATGTTTTTTTGTCAAATTACCTAATGCCAATGCAGTAGGTTGTATAGAACCCAAAATCACCCTATCACTACAACAATTTTCAACCCTAGGGACGACTTATTCGTCCCTAGGGACGCCATTATTCGACCCTAAACTCCTAGGGACGACTAAGTCGACCATATGAGGTAGTGCCTAAAAAATCGTCTCTAGGATCTTAGGGACGAACTATCCTTTATAACCTAGGGACGACTTCGTGGGTCCCACAACCCACTACGTTGAAAAAATTGACTAACCTAGGGACGACTCGCTTTGAAACCTAGGGTCGACAAAGTCGTCCCTAGTTTATTAATAAAAATTAATCTTTTTCAAAATTTTTCTTAAAAATTCTTTTTTTTATTATTTTTAATAAAATCTTTTTTATAAATATTAATAAAAACATTTTCAGAAAATTAAAAAAAAAATATTATTTATTAACCTAGGGACGACTTAGTCGTCCCTAGGTTTCAATAATGCCCAGGTTTTCAAAACCTAGGGACGACTAAGTCGTCCCCAGGTTTTGACACCTGGGCATTTTTGAAACCTAGGGACGACTAAGTCGTCCCTAGGTTTATAACCTGGAGCAAATTTAATAACCTAGGGACGACTAAGTCGTCCCTAGGTGTACATGGGGGCTAAAAAAAAACTGGGCTGTTTTGCAGTTTCCAGATTTTTTCCGGACAAAATCCACAATTAAAAATGGCAGAATTCGACAAATACAGAATAATAACAAATCAATAAACGTTACAATACCATATTACGATAAATTATCCAACGTCACGATACAATATTCATCAAATACACTTATTCAATCCTAAATCAAATGTTTCAAACGCTACAAGTCTCAAACTTTATTAAACATGCATAATAAGAAAAATACTACCACAACCTCTACTCCGCATCCTCGTTAGGTGAAAAGTCACCTTCCTCCTCATCACCCTCCTCGTCACCCCCCTCGTCACTCCCCTCGTCATTCCCCTCGTCATCGCCTGATAAGTCGTCACCACTGTTTTGTACATTCCTATCTCGACCCAACTCGTCAACGGACCGGTAATCGTGCTCATGGGGATTTATGATTACACGAGAACCTCCGGGTATGGATTGTGAAGTAGAGCCGATCTCATGAGTCGAGTGTGTGGTGGGACGATAACAATGGTTAAATGTGTTAATGTTGGTGACGGGAGCAATAGGATAAGTGCCGGTATAGGGAGGTTGGAGTGGTTGGAGATTGTCGGGCAAAGATGGTCGGTATGGGTCGATGGAAGGAGGTTGCACTGGTTGTGCCCAAGGATAGGGGGTTGGACTAAATGAGCCCAATCAGGAGCTAGGGTGGGCATAACAAAGGGTCGGGGCGGGGGTACAAAAGTATGAGGTCTAATTGGGTGATCAGTATTTGAGTTGTAGTTCTGGAAAAACTCACCCAATTGACTCTGATATTGCGCCATATGCTGGTACGACGTCTGAGTATATTGTTGCGCCGCATCCGACTTTAACGCTGCCAAGTAAGCCCGATGCTGCGCCTCCTGATTCTCTTTCCTCAGCAGCTCCATCTGTCGCTCATTTCGTTCTATCAATTCCTGAAATTCACTACGAGAGGGAACATCTGGTCGACGTGGAGCACCCCGCCTGCGATAAGTTACAACAACAATGTTTCATTATATACAACAAGACATAAATAGGAACAATTGATTTACATTTTGTTTTATTGAGGATATATAACCTGCGAGTTGTGTTATTGGCACCACCCGGTAACTTTCTGCCTTGTCCCGACACATTTTGCTTATTTTGACTTGGCATGATTTGAGCCACTATTTCTTTATCAGACATGGGCGGGATGACCTTGGCTCTCACTTGGTCACTGAGGGCTTTCATCTTTTGCTGGAAAAAAAAAACGATTTAAAACAAATGAAATTAGTTACTAAGGCATGTAAAGAGTTATATATTACTTACATATCTTTTCTCGTTTTCTTTACTTTTAAACGTGCCACCACTTGAGTGCCCCTTCCTCCATGTTTCAACCAGGTCCTCGTAAACCCCTTCCTTGACTTTCTGTAAAATCTCAAATAAATTAATAACGAGCTATAATAAATAAACAATATAAACGCTTTTAAATAAATCACAAAAATTATAAAGAGTCTTACGTATTCATTCCTTCCTCGGGCGAATGGTTTTTTTTTCCTTGAGTGGTCGGTACCGTGTTTTTGGAACGATTAACAGTATTAACCTGACTTCTTGCCACCCTCTTTGGGTCTGACCACCACTGAACCAATTCAGCCCAATCACCTTCGGTTCTACTGTCCCACACACTCGGCGGCGGTACATGTTCTTGTGCCAGTGCGGGCGTCTCATATTTCGAATAAAAATCTGTCTTGATCCTGTTCTTGTATTTTCTATACAGCAACCTCAGTTGGAGTTCCAACGCAAGCCTAACCCGAGTACACACCTCATACACACCACTGCCACACACCACCTCAGTACGATCATTGTACCATGGCTCGAGGTCGAAATATGTCTACATAAAAACATATGAATTTAAATAATCAAACAAATTAAACATAACACACATATCTAAATGTCGATAACAATAACAATATAAGTAAAATAAACAATTTTGACCTCAATTGTAGGATAAATATGAGCTTTATCACACTCTGGAATTTCGTCCCATTCGCAGTTCAGGGGAAGTGACCGGATTAATTCCCCCATAAGATGAGACAACAATGATGCATAATTGCCCAGAAAATGGAAGGTTTTCAGATCTTGAAATTCAAAGCCAATTGTCAAAGGTCTTTCATGATTATCTCTGAACGCCTTCCTTAATTTTCCTAGGTTGGTCTCAAAGCATTGATTTGAACCTACAAATGATATGTTATTTACTCGTAAAAATTCAAGTGACATAAATTATAAATATCAGTGTTATAAAAAATATAATGATTTCTTACGCTGACACTCGGCCGGTACAGGACGTGTGGGCCGTCTGGGTGGACTACCACCAGCATCCCCACCGTGTGACCTAGGAGCTACACATGCCATCTGTAAAATAACAAGTTCATATCAGTATACACATTTTATCAATATACACATTTTAACATATAAAAACATTTTCATTAAAAAACAAAATTACACAATTTAATTAACCAATTAATACTAATACACAAATTCATATCAATATACACATTTTAACATATAAAAACATTTTCATTAAAATACAAAATTACACATTTAAACAAATAAAAACAACTCATCATCATTTAAGCGTATAACAATTGTTTCATTCAAACTACAACTTAAGCATATAACAATCGTTTACAAATAAAAAATTACACATTAAAGCATATAACAACTGTTTCATTCAAAATACAACTTAATATCAATTGTCATCATCTTCAGAATCATCGCTAGATAAAACTTCTTGAACATCATTATTAGGGTTCACTTCATCATCATCCGACACTAAATCATCATCATCAACATCACCAATGACGTGTGTAACTACCTCATCATCTTCAATATTAATAATATCATCATCAACGGTGGGGCATCCACTTCCGTTGGTTGAGTATTTACACTCAAATCCGTAATACCCAAATTAGGCAAAGCAACAGACAGTGTAACATCTGATGAACTGCTACCATGTATAACATCTTCATCGGACTCTACCACATCTCGATGATAAACCTGTTCGACGACCTTCCAATGAAGCGGTCGTCTAGCAAGGTCTTCAAGGTAGAATACTTGTGTTGCTTGTGTCGGGAAAATGTATGGGTTATTTTGGTGAAATAGCCTATCGGTCAAAATATGATGTATGCCTTGCTCAGTGTAAGAACGTCTGTTGTGTTTGGTGCAATTGGTAGGGTTAATTGTGTCAAACCATTTACATCGAAACAACAAAACCTTGCGGTTGCCGATATAAGTGAGCTCCAGAATTTCTTCGAGTTGACCATAATACATCTCTCCATCAACCCCGGGTGTTGAAACTCCGCTGCATTGAGTGGTACGAAGTATATCGCGTTCACGTACCACAAACTTCACACCGTTCACTATGCAAGAGGGGTATGTACATGAACTAATAGGTCCACATGCCAAAGAGAATAACTCGTCACTACAGCCCACACTCACTTTTTTTTCACGAGTCTACAAAAATGAGATACATAAAGGTTTATTAGATGAGGAATAACTCCAAGGTAATATATCTAATGTATTTACCATGTTATTAAACCACGCAGGAAAACTCGTTTCCACATTATCAGGCGCCTCTCTGCAAAGGTTCATGATATTAGCAGAAGTCATCGAGAAAGAAGAATTTTCAAAATTATAAAAAAATAGGAAGAAACATACTCGCTGTAAGCTGAGATGTCGGCTTCGACTTCAGGACTGTTGTTAAGTATAAACCACGTAACTGCCTGCATGTCGTCATTAGTCATACGAGTTGGTTTGATTCCACCCATCGGTGTGCATACGGTCCGGGACACCTCAAATTTATCTGGTTGTCTAGGAAAATCGTCTTCATTTCTGCCAAGGCGGTTAAATCTCGTCTCGACATCCTTAAGGTAACGCGAACAAAAAGTTAATGCCTCTTCTGCAACATAACTCTCAGCAATGGAACCTTCAGGCTTAACTTTATTTCGTACATAATTCTTTAGCTTTTTCATGTATCTTTCAAATCGATACATCCACCTGCCGCGAGTAACGGAACCTAGAATAGCCTCATCGGGTAGATGTATAACCAAATGAGTCATTATAAGGAAAAAAGGAGGAGGAAATATTTGCTCTAAATTAACCATCATAATGATCAATTTGTTTTTAGCTTCTTTCATGTCCTGCACAGTCAAATTCGAGCACAAAGCTGCTTAAAGAATAAGCAAATGTCGATTATAGGTTTTGCAACGTCTTTGGGCAAGTATTGTTGCACTCCATAAGGAAGTAACCGATGCATCATTATATGACAGTCATGAGATTTCAAGTTCGTTATATTGTCATCATCAGCGGTCACTTTTTTCTTGAAGTTGGATCCAAAGCCATCAGGTAGTCTGACTCCTTTAATGAATTTACAAAAAAGTTTTCTTTTTTCTGGAGTGAAAGAGAACTTTGGATGAGGCTTATCGAACTTCCCGTTATCTTTTTTAACTAACCACAACTCCTTTCGAACTCCCATTTTTTCTAAGTCTAGCCTTGCCTTTGGCGTGTCTTTGGATTTGTCGTTCTGTAACAGGGTATTCAGTAAAGCCTCAAGGAAATTCTTTTCGATGTGCATGACATCGTAACAGTGTTTTAGTAGAAGAAAGGGCCAATACTCAAGATCCCAAAAGATAGAACGCTTACTCCAGTTCAATTCAACATCTCGATTATGGGGGCGGTTGTATTTGAGAATTGGTTTATGTTTCCCCGGTTTACGTTTAAAGACTTTACTAATCTGCAATTGAATATCAAGTTCTGAAAACTTTCTTGGTTTAGGCTTATTTTCGGGAAAACCGTAGAATTCCTTGGATTTGTTCCGATCTGGATGATTTGTTCTTAACCATCTTCTATAACCAACATAAACGATTTTGCTGTTGATACGCATCGATGGAGTGTCAACATTACAAGTAGGGCATGCGAGGTACCCTTGCCCGGTCCACCCAGACAAACTACCTCGAGCTGGAAAATCATTGATGGTCCATAAAACCGCCGCTTTCATTTTGAAATGAGTACCCGTAGCAGCGTCTTTCGTCCAGACTCCCTCCCATAAATCTTTGAGTTCTTTAATTAGAGGCTGCAAGTAAACATCAATTTCCTTTGCAGCTGATTTAGGGCCGGGAATTAACATCGTCAACATTAAAGAAGTTTCTTTCAAACACATCCACGGTGGTGTGTTGTATGTTGTCAATATAACCGGCCACATGCTGTAAGTTTGGCTCATCATGCCATAAGGATTAAAACCATCAGCAGCCAACCCTAATCGAACGTTTCTAGGGTCACAAGAGAACTCAGGTTTCATCATGTCAAAATATTTCCATGCTTTGCCGTCACAGGGGTGATTCATTTTACCGTCTTCCTTAGACTGTCCGGTCGCATGCCAAGTCATCCACTTTGCTATGTCTTTTGTGTTGAACATACGTTGTAGTCTAGGTGTTATCGGAAAGTAACGCACCACCTTGTTGGCAACTAATTGCTTCCCCTTTTTCTTCTTTGGGTTTTTCCATCTGCTCGCGTTACAGATTGGACAAGTGTGCCTCGCCTTGTTTTCTGGTGATCCCCAATATAAAAAACAATCATTTACACAAGCATGGATCGATTCGTATCCTAACCCGATCTTTTTGTATGTCTTTTTTATTTCATAGTATGAAGACGGGAAATTGTATCCTTTACTAGGGGAACATGCCTTTTGGAGAATAGCTAGAATTTTGTTAAACCCGGCATCAGTTATTTTGTGTAAAACCTTGATGTGCGGAATCTCTGATGTAAATTCCAATGTGGTCATATCACAACCCGGGTACAACTTTTGGGCAGACCTAGCGAGTAACTCTTCAAACTCGTTACTAGGACCCGATGTTTGGGTTGGTTGAGGACCGGTTGTTTGAGTTGGTGGAGTTTGAGAGGGTGGAGTTTCAGATGGTGGATTTGGAATATTATTTGCAGAAATATCTTCGAAGAACGCATCCATGTGAATTCGATCAGGTGAATGTGGTAATAGTGGAGGTAACGGAAGAATTGGTTCACCGTGATATATCCAAGTGGTGTAATGTTTGTCAAACCCGAATTTGGATATGTGTGCCTCAAGTTGGCCGAGGGTAACCAACGTTTCACGGTTACAACAATGACTACATGGGCAACGGAGCTTTTGTGAGATGGGGTGCAAAAATTTCTCACAATCCTGGATGAATCCAAAAAGACCATCTAAAAACTCATTGGAATTACGATTGTTTACAGTGGTCCAACTCTTACCAATTGTCATAACTGCGTTGCAAATAAACATACTCAGATAAATTATTTTTTTATACGTAAAATGTCATACTAACAAAATGAATATGAACTCTTTTTTTTCTTCCTAGTGCAACTATGGAAGGCAATCCTAACCCACCTTTTGAATGTTTCATCCCATATATGAATGCGTATAACCGGTTTACTATTTGAGAAAATTTCGGCAGCATTTCCCCTCTACTCCCCAAATATGTGTTTAAAGACATATTCGTAGGAGTAAAGGAGAAACACTGTCGAAATCATCTCAAATAATAAACCAGTTATACGCATTCATATCCTAAATGAGACGAAACATCAAAAAGCAGTCCCAAAACAGGGGACTTTCCGAAATTAATTCCTAATAAATTAATTTCGGACGGGTTTTCTATAGGTTGATTAACTTCGGACGGGAATTTTCCGAAATTAATCGATAAAATCCTAAAATATTCCTAAAATTATTTACTACAAAAGACTAACAATCGTATATCATATATATATAATATAATAAACATATGCATAATATTAATTACACACCTCGGTCACGACTGGAATAAGCAAAGATAGAAAGATAGAAAAAGAGATCCGGATGAGGAAGTTGTCCCAACTGTCCTGGTGCTAACCAAACACAAACATAAAATAAAGAAAACCTAAATTAGTTGGTTTCCGAAAAAATTTCTAATTTGAAACAAACAACACCACAACAATTTAAAAAAAAAACATTACCTTTTTTCGGCTATGACACGGGTCTCAGTTCTCGGCTCGGTTCCCCGTTAACTCGGCTGTGACTCGGGTCTCGGCTACGACAAACATATTAAAAAATAAATTAAACTTGTGCCTTACATAAAGAAAATAAATTGCTTTATTATGTATAAGTTGAAATCAAATAAGCTCATACTTCCCGAAATCAAATAAGCTCAAAAACAAACACCCACCTGTGGTGGTGTTGCTGCTGTCACGACGGTGGTGGTGGCTACTACTATGCCGACAATGGTGGTGACGAAATAAACTAGCCAAAAAAAACAAAATTAAACTATATATAAGCTAAAAACATATAAGCCGAAAACATATAAGCTAAAAATCAATTAAACTCGCAAAAAGAAACATACCGCGGTGGTGGTGGTTGTGACTGCCGCAATGGTGGTGCGGGATGGGTTGCTACTGTCGAATTAAACTAGCCAAAACAAACCCAAAACAAACCCAATATCAATCTTAATTAAACATAAACAAAATTAAACAAAATTAATAGATTAAAAAAACAATTACCTTTATATTTATTTAAACAAAATGTGACTGCTGTGGTTGACTGGTGGTGGTGGTTGATGCTGCGCCGTGACTGCTGCAGTGACTGGTGGTGGTCCGGTGGTCGAGTTAAACCAAAAAAAAAAACCTTGACAATATATAACAATTATAAACCTTGACAATTATACCATAAAAAATAAACAATAATAACAATTAAACTACAAAAATTAATCAAATTAAAAAATATATAATTCGAAATCAAATACCTTGACAATATATAATCCGAAATATATATTAATTCCGAATTGGTGGTGAATGTGCTCGTGTGCAAGTGATGATGGGTCGATTTGGTAGTGAATAGAGATGAAGATGGTGGTAGATGAATGTGGTGAATGGAGATGAAGATGGTTGGTAAAGATGAAAGTGGTGGTGGTGGGTTGGTTGAATTGGTGGTGGGTGGTTGAATTGGTGAATGAAGATGGTTGAAGATGGTGGGTGCTCGCGTGTCTATCTATCCCGTTTTTTTTTTTTTTTTAGCAGTGAAGAATGAGATAGAAGGAGATAAGGTGAGTTACTGTAAATGAAGCCTAGGGACGACATGTACTTTGTAACCTAGGGACGACTTAGTCGTCCCTAGGATAATAATAAATACTTTTTTTTTCGTTTATTAATAATACTTAGGGACGACTTTGGCAACCTAGGGACGACTAAGTCGTCCCTAGGTGTATACCGGGAAAACTTAAACCCAAAGCGGGTTATTTAAAATTTCACAAAAAATTTCAACTTTCCCAAAAAATTTGCTAAGTGTTGGAGGGTTTTTTTAGGGACGACTTTGTTTGATATTTAGGGACGACTAAGTCGTCCCTAGGTATTTTTCATACATTTAATATACATTTTACCTTCTATGTAATAAAATTAATAATATAAATGAATAATAAAAATCAAAATAAATTATTATAATTAATATTAAAATATACGTTATACTTAGTTTGTAATAATTAATAACTGATGAGTCGATATGTTACGGTTATGCGTTATAGGTTCAACTGACGAGTCCATATGCTAGGGTTATACGTTATAGGTTCAACCGATGAGTCCATATGCTACGGTTATACGTTATAGGTCCAACCGATGATTCCATATGTTACGGTTATACGTTATAGGTTCAACCGATGAGTCGATATGTTACGGTTATGCGTTATAGGTTCAACCGACGAGTCCATATGCTAGGGTTATACGTTATAGGTTCAACCGATGATTCCATATGTTAGGGTTATACGTTATAGGTTCAACCGATGAGTCGATATGTTACGGTTATGCGTTATAGGTTCAACCGACGAGTCCATATGCTAGGGTTATACGTTATAGGTTCAACCGATGATTCCATATGTTAGGGTTATACGTTATAGGTTCAACCGATGAGTCGATATGTTACGGTTATACGTTATAGGTTCAACCGATGATTCCATATGTTACGGTTATACGTTATAGGTTCAACCGATGAGTCCATATGCTAGGGTTATACGTTATAGGTTCAACCGAGGAGTCCATATGCTACGGTTATACGTTATAGGTTCAACCGATGATTCCATATGTTAGGGTTATACGTTATAGGTTCAACCGATGAGTCGATATGTTACGGTTATACGTTATAGATTCAACCGATGATTCCATATGTTACGGTTATACGTTATAGGTTCAACCGATGAGTCCATATGCTAGGGTTATACGTTATAGGTTCAACCGATGAGTCCATATGCTACGGTTATACGTTATAGGTTCAACCGATGATTCCATATGTTAGGGTTATACGTTATAGGTTCAACCGATGAGTCGATATGTTACGGTTATACGTTATAGGTTCAACCGATGATTCCATATGTTACGGTTATACTTTATAGGTTCAAGCGATGAGTCGATATGTTACGGTTATACGTTATAGGTTCAACCGACGAGTCCATATGCTAGGGTTATACGTTATAGGTTCAACCGATGAGTCCATATGTTAGGGTTATACGTTATAGGTTCAACCGATGAGTCGATATGTTACGGTTATACGTTATAGGTTCAACCGATGATTCCATATGTTACGGTTATACGTTATAGGTTCAACCGATGAGTCGATATGTTACGGTTATACGTTATAGGTTCAACCGACGAGTCCATATGCTAGGGTTATACGTTATAGGTTCAACCGATGATTCCATATGTTAGGGTTATACGTTATAGGTTCAACCGATGAGTCGATATGTTACGGTTATACGTTATAGGTTCAACCGATGATTCCATATGTTACGATTATACGTTATAGGTTCAACCGATGAGTCCATATGCTAGGGTTATACGTTATAGGTTCAACCGATGAGTCCATATTCTACGGTTATACGTTATAGGTTCAACCGATGATTCCATATGTTAGGGTTATACGTTATAGGTTCAACCGATGAGTCGATATGTTACGGTTATACGTTATAGGTTCAACCGATGATTCCATATGTTACGGTTATACGTTATAGGTTCAACCGATGAGTCCATATGCTACGGTTATACGTTATAGGTTCAACCGATGTGTCCATATGCTACGGTTATACGTTATAGGTTCAACCGATGATTCCATATGTTACGGTTATACGTTATAGGTTCAACCGATGAGTCGATATGTTACGGTTATACGTTATAGGTTCAACCGACGAGTCCATATGCTAGGGTTATACGTTATAGGTTCAACCGATGAGTCGATATGTTAGGGTTATACGTTATAGGTTCAACCGATGAGTCCATATGTTACGGTTATACGTTATAGGTTCAACCGATGAGTCCATATGTTACGGTTATACGTTATAGGTTCAACCGGTGAGTCCATATGTTAGGGTTATACGTTATAGGTTCAACCGATGATTCCATATGTTACGGTTATACGTTATAGGTTCAACCGATGAGTCCATATGCTACGGTTATACGTTATAGGTTCAACCGATGATTCCATATGTTACGGTTATACGTTATAGGTTCAACCGATGAGTCGATATGTTACGGTTATGCGTTATAGGTTCAACCGACGAGTCCATATGCTAGGGTTATACGTTATAGGTTCAACCGATGATTCCATATGTTAGGGTTATACGTTATAGGTTCAACCGATGAGTCCATATGTTACGGTTATACGTTATAGGTTCAACCGATGAGTCCATATGTTAGGGTTATACGTCATAGGTTCAACCGATGAGTCCATATGCTAGGGTTATACGTTATAGGTTCAACCGACGAGTCCATATGCTAGGGTTATACGTTATAGGTTCAACCGATGATTCCATATGTTACGGTTATACGTTATAGGTTCAACCGATGAGTCGATATGTTATGGTTATGCGTTATAGGTTCAACTGACGAGTCCATATGCTAGGGTTATACGTTATAGGTTCAACCGATGATTCCATATGTTAGGGTTATACGTTATAGGTTCAACCGATGATTCCATATGTTACGGTTATACGTTATAGGTTCAACCGATGAGTCTATATGTTAGGGTTATACGTTATAGGTTCAACCGATGAGTCGATATGTTACGGTTATACGTTATAGGTTCAACCGATGAGTCCATATGTTAGGGTTATACGTTATAGGTTCAACCGATGAGTCCATATGCTAGGGTTATACGTTAAGAGTGCAAGACAATATTGAGCTTAAGCATGTTTAAGTGATCAAATATTGGCGGGAAATGTTGGCGGTAGATGCTGGCGGGAAAATGTTGGCGGGAAAGCTAGGGTCGACTAAGTCGTCCCTAAATGTGTCGACCCTAAATTTTTATCTTTATTTATGGTAGCTCTTATCCTCACAAACTCTTATCCTCTCATACCAAACTCACCACCACCACCACCCGATTTTGCATAATATGGATCCGCTTGAAGCTTATAAGTGTACATGTAGAAAGGGATATATTGTGTTGAGACAGTCACATCAACCTCATAGCTTTGGTAAACTTTACTATGCATGTCCTCTTTCGAAGGTAAACAATCAAATGTTTTAGTTATGTAATACGTGTGATTATTAAAATGACATGTCATGTTATTTGTTTACTTTGTAACAGCAAAAAACAGATGATTATGGATGTAAATATTTTAAATGGAAGGATGATTTTGATCTCGAACTCCGTATAAGATCTTCCTCTGGATCTTCAACACCTCAAGGTTCACATCCAAGTTCTTCTACAGGTCCTTCTCAATCTGCACCAACTGAGTGCTCTAATTGCAAGATCAAAGATCTAAAGATAAAGATGCTAGAGACAAGACTAGAAATGAAAAGGCATCCTGAAGACCACGCATGTCAATCGGCTGCAATACTTCATGAGCTTTTAAATGATATGGAAAATCTTAGCTTTGATTAGTAATCTATTTGTTATTTTAATGTGTTAATTTGTATTTTATTATTATGTGTTAATCTGTACGTTTAGTTTTAACTAGTTTGTGATGTGTTTTTTTTCTTATTTATGAATCTATTATCGTTGTAATATATATTTTTAATTAAGCGCGTGTTTAAGTGTTAAATATATATCTAAAGTTTTTTTTAAATACATATAAGTTTTTTTTAAATAAATATAAAGTTTTTTTAAATATGTATAAAGTTTTTTTTAAATATGTATAAAGTTTTTTTTAAATATGTATAATTTTTTTTCTAAACATGTATAAAGTTATTTTTAAATAAAATAATTAAATTAATTTTAAATAATTTTAAATAATTTTAAATAAATACAAGTGACAAAAAAGGAAAAAATAATTTTTCCTTCACCTAGGGACGACTTAGTCGTCCCTAGGTTACAAGGGCCCCCTTTTGTTTTAAACGTTTTTTTTAAAAAAATATTTATATTAATTTTAAATAATTTTAAATAAATAAAAAAGATAAAAAAAACTGGTAAAATATATTTACTTAACCTAGGGACGACTTAGTCGTCCCTAAGTTAAGTGGGTCCACTTTCATTTTAAACTTTTTAAATAAAAAATATTTATATTAATTTTAAATATATAAAAAAGATTTAAAAACGGGGAAAATAAATGTATTTAACCTAGGGACGACTTAGTCGTCCCTAGGGTTTGTGGTCTCCACTTTGTCCCCACAGCCCTTTTGACCAAGATTTTTACGTAAAAGTGGTGAGTCCCCCCTTAATCTAGGGACGACTAAGTCGACCCTAGAAAAAGAGCGACCCTAAACTCATTATTGTTGTAGTGTATACGTCCATCATAATGTGAGTCGAGTGAGCGTGTATTAGGTGAGTAATAATATATGTGTGAATAATTTGTTTATTTAAAAGGAAAGATGAAAAGATCGAGAAAAAGATCGTTTGATGTTTATATGAATGTACCTCCACCAAGTGATCGAGTAGTATGGGAGTATTCTTCTTTTAAGTTTTAACACATAATGATGACCTGAAAGCTACTTGTCCAAGCAATTTGGTATACCCACTCAACTCAAATTCTTAACAAATAATACAAAAGGTACCTATTTAAAGCTCAAGGAATTAACTAGTGAATTATAAGACTACGAATATTCATATGGAACAAAAAAACTATTGCATTACGTTAAAACTATTTCGGCCAAAATCTGGTCAATCGGGTTGACTTGGGTCTAAAAACATTGCTTTTGCCCATAATTAAGTTACTATTCATAATTCATGCTAGAGTGGCCATGAAATGTATATCTTAATAATGATAATGATAATTTAACATTGAATTATTATGAATCTTCTACAAACAAATCGACGTTGGACTTTGAATTTAATTGTTTCATAATCATCTTTAGCATATAATTAAAGAAGACAAATTCAGTCCTTTTCGAGTATCTTGTTTTATGGAATAAAACAGATTTTGAAGCATCACAACAAGATGAGACATCTACCAGGGTAGTTCGAGTAGGACATCACATATATTTATTTAACTCAATATCTTGAACAAAGTATATATATGACATAATGGAGTATGTCAAAGGTAACTTAAACAAAAATATATAAATACTTAATAATTATGTTAAAAAAACACTTAATAACTAAATCGTAAATCACATCTATACGTGAAAAGTCACTCAAACTATGATAAAAAGAGTACATAATATAGTCATAGTTTACTCATAATATTCTTTAACAAAATCTATAATGAAGTGGACCATTTTAAAGATAGTGCATTCTTCGTCTTAATAAAACCAAATACGAGATTTAAACCATGGTGTGACATGGGACCATGGTCCATATAACATTATCATCCACCTAGCTTTAACTTTCTAAAATCATACGAACGATTTATCAAGGCTTAAGAGGACCCCACGATGCACACAATATATCGATCTCCACCGAAACGTACACAAAATGCATTATTGTTTTTGTTTCTCATATGTTTAGTCCGGTAAATTGAGAGAACTTCTGTTTCCTAATTATACAGAATCTAGACTGCGTACAATTATCCGCCACCAATATTAGAAAGTTATACATTACACGCAATACAAATAAAAAGTGTTTTTTTTCACTTATTCACCATCATAATTTTTTTATTTTTTTTAAATAACACTTTAATCTCAACTGAAATCCGACCACTAAGTTATACATAAAAAAGATTGTTTTAATTGATTTGAATAAAATTATCCTTAAAATGATTTGTACGTTTTCAGCCCTACTGCTATTTCATAAAACAGATTGTTTTATTTGATTTAAGTCTGTGTGATAATATGTTCAAATCTTGTGAATTAGTCTATCATAAAATTAGAACTTAATTTTATGTTTTTGTTAAGTTTTTATTTACGGAAAGACTGAAATATTTAATACATGGTTTTGAAAAGTTGAAAGTATTTTAGAAATGGGATATAAGAGTTAAGATCTATATAAACACTTAAATTAGCATAAACGTATCTAACCAATCATAATCACCTATTTTTTTAAAAACCCACTTCCCATCACTTTTTTAAAAATTAAATATCTCACAAACGGTAAATCGTCAAACGAAAAAAAATACATAATTGTGACGAGAATTTAATCATCTATCTATCGAGGGACACATGTATACACTTTCGACGAACTTTTTTTCGACTTTTTTTTCTTAAGTCACGTCTGGAGAGAATCATATATGATTCGTCACGAATCATATATGATTTTCAGAAAATCATATATGATTCGTGATATGAATCATATATGATTTTCTGAGAATCATATATGTTTCGTGACGAATCATATATGATTCTCTCCAGACGTGACTTAAGAAAAAAAGTCGAAAAAAAAGTTCGTCGAAAGTATATACATGTGCCCCTCGATAGATAGATAATTTAATTCTCTTCGCGATGCTATGTTTTGTTTTACGTAACGATGAACGGTTTGTGAGATATTTAATTTTTAAAAAATGGATTTTTTTGTTACATGATAAAAATGGATGGTTGTGATTAGTTGGTTGAGTTTATGCTAAAATAAGGGTCTATGGGATCTTTTTCCTAGGATATAATAAGAAATGTAGAAAAATTAAATGCATTCTTGAAAACATAAACAAGTGTATCAGTCACTAGTCACGGGTTCGACTATTGCTCAATCCAGTCGAATTATCGAGTCACGGGTTCGACCACCGGCTCAACTCGATCGAATCACCAGGCCACGGGTTCGACCATCGGATCAACCCGGTCGAATCGCCGGGCCATAGGTTCGACCACTGGGTCAACTCGACCGAGTCACTAGGTTACCGGTTTGACTACCGGATGAATTGACATTTCGATAATTATTTTTCGTTAACTATGTGTCGCTAGACAATTTTCGTCGCTATATATGAGTACACGTCTTATGATTACAAGAAGTAAAAAGATTCAAAATTTTCATATACAGATGTCGTCATCTTGTTGCGACAAAATGATAAATGATAACTTATCATATATAATTTTTAGCATGACTCCAAATTTTATTTTAATGCCTTCCACTGAAACTTGCAATCGCATAAGTAAGACAACATGAACAAGTGGCATTCGTTAAAAGCAAATCAGTGGTTGAGTAGGATCTCAACTCACTTGTCCAAATGGTCCATGGAATCAAAATATCTACCTACTATACTTGACGGCGAAAACCAAATTATTTTCTCTAATCAAAGTTATAATTATATACTAGAATAATACTCGAGTATTGAAAAGTTACAATATGATGGACTTTTAAACTTAACGGATAATAAACCGTTTGATCAATGCGTTTCTTATATATTTGACAAGATGATAAGGAGATTCTTTTCGCATAAAACGGAAAAGGTGAAAGATCTATTTGGATTAATCTATATCGATGTATATGGTCCAATTAGACATGTGTCAAAGCAAGGTGTTACATACTTCATTACCTTTACTGATGATTAATGTCGTCATGGTTATGTTTATTTACTTAAGCATAAACATGAAATCTTTGAAACATTCAAAGTATTTAAGAATGAAGTAGAAAATCAACTCGGGCTGACTATTAAAGCCATTCGATCGGATCGTGGTGGTGAATATATTAGTCAAGAATTTAAAGATTATCTAAAGGCTAGTGGAATTGTTCAACAGTTGGCACCTCCTTACATGCCACAACACAATGGTGTTTTTGAGAGGAGAAATCGAACTTTGCTAAACATGGTTCGATCAACGATGAGTCTTTCTACTTTGACACTATCCTTTTGGGATTATGCTCTCGAGAATGATGTACGCATTCTCAATATGGTTCCAACTAAGAAGGTTGCACCAAGACTCCATATGAACTATGGCATTGAAAAGTTCCTAACTTGTCTTACTTAAAGGTCTGGGGTTGTGAGGCACATGTAAAACGTCACACGTCTGAAAAACTTCAATCAAAATCAGTTAAGTGTGTCTTCATAGGTTACCCTAAGGAAATTATGGGTTACTATTTCTACTACCCATCTGAAAACAAAATAGTTGTTGAGAGGTATGCGGATTTCTTTGAAAAGAATCTCATAGTTCAAGAAGATAGTAAGAGGATTGTAGAACTAGAAGATGAAGATATTTTACCTTCTGAAATTACTAGCGAACATTCAATTGAGGAAGAAAGTCTTACACCACATGTAACTCCAAAAGAGGATGTTGTCCCTATTCGTAAATAAAAAAACAATATATCAAAGTACGTGAATGACTATGTCTAAATGTAGAAGTCGAGGAACATAGTTAGGAGATCTTAATGAACCACTAACTATGGAGATGCAATATTGGATTCTGAATCCGATAAGTGGATTGTTGTTATGAATGCAGAAATGCAATCTATGAAAGATAATCAAGTCTAGAGACTTGTAGATTTATCGCCCGATGCGAAAGTTATAAAGGGTAAATGGATTTACAAGAAGAAGACTGACATGGATGGCATTGTACACACCTATAAATCTTGTTTTGTAGCAAAAGGGTTTCTACACAAACTTATGGTGTTGACTATGAGGAAACATTTTCTCCTGTTGCATATTTAGGAGGTATTAGGATTCACATAGCTATAGCGGCGTACTATGACTATGAGATATGGAAAATGGATGTAAAAACTGTGATCTTGAATGGTTTCTTAGAAGAAGAAATCTATATGGAACAAACTGAATGTTTTGTTGATCCTAAGCATCCTAGAAACGTATGTAGGCTTCAAATATCCATTTATGGACTTAAGCAAGCATCAAGAAGATGGAATAAAAGATTTGATGAAGAAATCAAAAAGTTTGGTTTTGATCAAAATCTTGATGAACCATGTGTATATCAAAAAGCTAGTGGGAGTAACGTTGTTTTCTTAATCTTGTGATTACATAGTCATTATGGGAAATCATATTTCAAGTTTACAAGAGGTAAAGATCTATCTTGGGAAGTGTTTTTCTATGAAAGATTTAGGGGAAGCGGCATTTATTCTTGGAATCAAAATCTATAGAGATAGATCGAAGCGATTAATTAGACTAAGTCAAAATACATATCTTGAAAAGATCTTGAAGAAGTATAGAATGGATAATTTCAAGCGTGGTCTCATTCTTATGCAAGAGCATTGTGACTTAAATAAAATACAATGTGCTACTACATCTGAGGAGATGAAACGTATGTAGAATGTTCCTTATGCTTCAATTGTAGGATCTATTATGTATGATGTGAGGTGCACAAGATCTGATGTTGCGTTTACGCAAAATATTACAAGCCGGTTTCAACAAAATCCAGGAGAGAGTCACTGGACTGCTGTAAAAAATATTTTTAAGTATTTAAGAAATACTAAGGACACGTTTTTGGTTTATGGTGGAAATCCTGAAGCTGCTGAGATGCAAGTTAATTGTTATTGTGATGGTGGATTTGAAACCGATAGAGATGATACTAAATCACAAACTGGGTATGTTTTCATTTTGAACGGAGGCACGGTAGTATGGAAGATTTCCAAACTACTACTTCACAATCTGCCACAGAAGCCGAATATATCGCTGCTTCTGAAGCTGCAAAGGAAATTGCTTGGACGAGGAAATTTATTGGAGAACTTGGCGTAGTTCCTACCAATGAAGAACCTACAATGATGTATTGTGACAATTCAAGTGCAATCATCATAGCTAACGAACCGGTAGTTCAGAAAGGCGCCAGACACTACCAAAGGAGATATCAGTATATTCATGAATGTATCGAATTAGGTGAAATTGATCTAGTTAATATTCACACATATAATAAAATATCAAATCCTTTTACGAAGGCTTTACCTAGTAAAAAGCTTACTCAAGATGCTAGGATCATGGGACTTCGTCCTGCCAGCAGTTTCATGTAATCTGTTTTAGTATTTGGATAAAGGATAATGTTAAATAATATTTATTTTATAAATTAAAGTATTGGATATTTTCGTTTTCTTTGATATTTGTTGGTCCTATTTTTGCATGTTTAAATCCTTGAAAAATATGTTGTTCTAAATTTTTTATGTCGATTAATTATATAAGAATATAATTAAATTCAGACATATTTGAGTGATGGTAATATTCGTAGAATATGTGAGAACGGTTCACCAACTCACACAATATTCAAAAAGTTGCATATTAGGCATCTCCTACTAACAAGTCAATCACTTTATGGATCGTCGTCATTAAGTGAAAGAATATCAACACCCCATAACACCATTAGTACCATAACAACACTCATCTATTTATTTTCATAAAACCTCATAAACAATTATTTTGTTCATTAAACAAACTAACTATTTCATTCATTAAATCCAAATACACATTACGATACTTAAAAAGAAACACAATAAAAATAACTTGCGAAATAAAAAAACATACACCAAATAACGCGACATACTTTTTAATTTTCACAAAACACCTTTAATATATCTGCCTTAAAAAAATATTAACAAAATAAATTAGTATTTGGGTTTATTTCATCCTGGCCCAAAATAAAAATCCACTACTCATCTTAACTTTTTCCTACCACCTCTGTCACTTCCATCCTCTTCCTACCGCCTCCATCACTTTCATCTAGAACAAACTTGCAACAAAAACAACAATGGAGCAAGTTTTCGCAGCTTTTATCCTTTTTAATATTGAAAAGGGTGTTTAAAAATTTTATTTTTTTAATTCCTCACCAACGCGCGTTGGTGGGTTAACGTGGCGTGGCAATGACATCGACACCAGCGGATGGTGGTACCATGACGGGCTATAACGCTTAGCCACATCGACATAACGCCATATTGGCGCTATGATACCCGATGCTCTAAGAGCATAGAATAAAATTCAATTAACCACACATAACTAATAAGCATAACATACAATCAAATTAAATACATCACTTAAAACAACATTTCCTTTAATAATATAAAAATATTTTCACAATGTATAATTTCACCAAGTTATAACATAATCCTAAGTATAAACTAAGTAAACACACTAATTAATGTTATTTTTAAATTACTCATAAATGAAAGGTACGTGTTATTATGCACATTGTACAAACTAAAATGATGGTGCATATAATTTTAAAAATCGAACCAGGGCAATAAGTTCAACCGAGAACCGAAGTCACAAGCGGTGCCGCCAGCCAATAAAAGGCGTCCGAAGATGAACCAAAGAAGGCATGTCATAACTGATAAAAACGGATGAATCAGGCTTCATTGGAAAATTATTTTTATTTCTTCGATAAATCGTCACAGGTTACCCGTCGTCTAAACACGTAGGTACCCTGCTAGTTCAACATTATATATATATATATATTTAATTCCCCGTCGTCTCAGAATTTTTAAAAACCCACTACCCCTCTTTTTTTTGTCGCCTCCATCATCTTCCTTCCCCCTCCATCACTTTCACCTAGAACAAAACCTGCAACAAAAACAACGATGGAGTAAGTTTTTCGCCACTTTTCACCTTTTTAAAATTCAAAGAGGTGTTTAAATTTTTTATTTTTTTAACTTCCCGCCAACACGCGTTGGTGGATGACATGGCAACGACGTCGACACCGGTGGATGGTGGTGTAAGTTTATGGACCAATATTTAATAGTCGTGTGATAGGATCGAACTCGAGATTACGGGATTACACACAAAACGTAAAGAGTTAATTTAATTAATAAATATATTTATTGTATTTATTAATTTATTTAATAAATATATATTTATTAAATTAAACCGAGCAAATAACTATATAACTTTAACGATCGTTAATTAATTAATTGCTGAGTATTACCGAGGTTAAATAATATATAGTAAGGAGAATATAAAGAAAGAAGGATGGAAGATTCCGGAACACCCCATATGGGGTGTTTGGTCGGTCGGTTAGGGCTCCAAAGGGGGGGGGGGGGACAAAAGTTTCTTTTTTTTACTTGGGCTACAATGGGTTGAGGCCTATAAATACACCTTCTTATCCCTCATAATCAATCATAACTTGAATCCTCTCCCCTCCTCTCTTTGGTTCGATCGCAAGGACTCCCACGAAGGGGTTTTCGGTTAGTTTTCTTGGTTGATCGATTATGTTAATAATCTAGTCCTAGCCCCTCTTTAGGGTTGTTGGGTAGATTATTTACAAGCGTTGTAGCTCGGTTTTCACGTGCTAGAATCACGGTTAGCTCGTTGTATTACGTGTGTACAAGATCGTAATATAGTCTTACTTTAGACTATATCTTGGTATATTACGGTATTAACCCGAATTGGTGATTCGTTTTTCGTCTTGTGGATTTGCTTTAGCGTAAAGGTATGCAACCCTAATTCGGTTAATTATAGTTATGTTATTATTATGATCTTGGTAAATCGCTTCCGCTATATGTGCTTTAATCTCGTTTAGGGTTTATATAATTGTTATGATATTAATAATCCTTCAGTGGCATCGAGAGCCGTTTTAACATGTTAGAATTATCGAAAATCTAAAGTTTTTTAACTAATAATTGTCTTGAGTTAAAAATACATGTTTTTTTAGGTTTTTTTAAAATTAGGGTTTTGTTTTTTAAAAATTAGGGCTTTGGCCGAATTTTTAATAAAAAAAAGGAATTGTTTTGAAACCCTAAATTACATGTGGAATAATTTTAGATTAAATTGCATAATTAATAGTTATGTCATGTATGGTTACGATCCGAAGAGAGTTAATTGTTAAGATTTGTGGGGAATCCATGATAACGTGCATGTTTTCATGGATCATAAAATTATATGTTTATATGATTTTATGTGCTACATGATTATTTGATTCAATAAATCTAGAATTAGGGAAGACTTTTATATGAATATAAAGACCTAGATTTGATGATTATTGAATAAATCGTATACATGTGGCTATTTGATTTATTTGTTGCACATATAAATAGTTATTATGTGTTTATGATTTAGTTTTTTTTACTTGTTTATATAAAATTGTTGAATTGTTGTAAACAAGGGTTTTTTATGAAAAGAAATGATATGGACTAAATCATATTAAAATAATGATTTGTTAGAGATTTAAATTACATAAGATTACATTGATTGGTCAATTGCAATAATAATCTAACGGCCTACTCCTTTTGACAAACCATAAAGTGAGTTTAACGCACCGCTGGTCATGTACCCGGTTAAGGAAGGAGGTGTTATGCATTAGTCGCTGACCAAATTCCCGGTTCGCCTGTGCGTCAAATTGAAATTACCTACGATTATTAATTGAATTATACCTTAAGGGTGATTTACCACAAATTCACATCTGAAACACAATGAATAAGGGTATTGCTTTGTGCGTAGCCGAGTTCTAGCAAAAGTACGTTGTGAATAGTTGTGGGTAAATTCTTTAATTGGTTTAACCAATACCGCAACATAATTTATGAAGAAATTTAATCTTGTGAAAAAGTTTACTAAATGTTTTATTAAACTTATGCTATGGAGATTGTATGCATGCTTCTCTATACATTGATTTTGACATCAAAATTTATACCCTTTAAATTTAACTCGAATGCTCCTAATTGACGAACACTTGAAATTACTTCGTCATCAAATGAGATTTTGGGCGATGTTGTGATGGAGAGAAAACCATTTGTAGAATGAGAATTCGTATGATGGTTTTACGTTACTCAAATTAGACGACTTAATTAAGTTACTCAGTGAGATCTGGAAACTTAATGCATTCAGAAGGGATGAAACATGTTTACAATGCAAAACGGTTTTTGGCAATGTAAATCCCTTAAATATCTAGAAACTGAAAATTGTTTTCAATTGAATTGTTCAACAAGTCATTATGTTGAGTACATTCATTACTAGCAGATCAATTGATGTAATGGATCTGTGTCAATGTAGTTCTAGAATTCAAGGAAAATAATATGATTTTATACCGGGGTAATTTTATTTTCTTGAAAGTATTTTGTTATCGAAAATAATAATATTTAAACTTATTTCTATAGAAATGGCTCAACCCACCAATAACACTATACATTTTGCGTTCAAGGCATTCTTTGAACGTCCCAAACTTACTGGCCCAAACTTCAATGATTGGTACCGCTCGTTAAGAATTGTCTTGAGAGCAGCGGGTACTATCGATATCTTAACTACTCCTTATCCGGAGGATCTTGCTAAAGGAGCATCTGATGCGCAAAGGCTTGAACACGCTACTAATATTAAGAAGCACTTGGAGGTGGCTTGCTTAATGCTAGGAAAAATGGCTCCTGCACTTCAACAGAAGTATGAGCTATTTTCACTAAAGCGAATGCTTGATGAGCTCAAGGCTATGTTCGAGAAGCCGCAAGCTGTGGATATCTACGACTTGGTAGATGCTTTGCATAGCTGCAAGCAAGCTCCAAGAAAGTCTGTAAGTGCCCATTATTTGGAGATGAGGGGTTATATGGAACAACTCATTGCACTAGGACAACCCTATGATCACAATATGGCTATCAACTTGATCAATAGGTCCTTTAACAAGGACTTCAATGATTTCGTTAGAAACTATAATATGCATTGCACGGGGAAGACAGTTAATTATTTGTATGCAATTCTCATTCACTATGAAAACGGGTTGAAAGACAAGGATCTACCGCTACGCCTTCTGTACTAACCATACAAAAGGGTAGAGTGAGTAAGCCAAAACCGCAAGTGAATAAGAAGAAAGACAAAGGCAAGGGTAATAAGGGCAAACAAGTTGCGACTTATTCGAAACCTAAGCAGAACTTTGTCAAGAAGAGTCAATCTCAAAAGGATGAGACTTGTCACCATTGCAAGGCAAGTGGTCACTGGAAGAGGAATTGCCCTCTTTACCTCGAAGAATTGCGAGAAATAAAGAAGAAGTCTGAGCAGAGCGCTGTAGCTACAGGTATTTTATTAATGATTGAATTATTCAATTTAACATACAAATTATATTCCTGGGTATATGATACGGGATGCGGTATTAACATTTATAATACGCTGCAAGGATTTAATCTGGAAAGGAAGCTTTCGTATGGGGAACAATTTCTGCAAGTGGGCAATGGTGCACAAGCAGCGGTTGAAGCTATAGGAACATTTAATCTAGTTTTACCTTCGGGTTTAGTACTGAGTTTAATGATTGTCATTATGCACCTACAATTGTTAGGGGTGTTATTTCCTTTTCTTGTTTGTTAAATAATGGATTCGTTCACACGATTGATAATAATGGAATTTCTGTTTAGAAAAATGGTAGTTTCTATTATAATGCAATTTATGTGAATGGTGTGTTTGAAATAGACATGCGTGATAATGAATCCAAGAACAATAAATATGTATTTAGCATGAGTAAGAAGAGAAAGTTTGACAAGAACTCTTCTTATCTTTGGCATTGTAGACTTGCCCATATTGGAAAGACTCGTATACAAAAGCTTCAACGTAAAGGTCTTTTGGAAAGTATCAATGATGAATCATATGATAAATGTGAGTCTTGTATCTCTGGAAAGATGATCAAGAAACCTTTTAATAGCAATATTGAAAGAGCTAATGATCTACTTGGACTTATACATACTAATGTGTGTGGACCACTTAGACATACGTCAAGGAAAGGTGTTGGCTACTTCTTAACATTTACGGATGATTATAGCCGTTATGGATATGTTTATTTACTTAAGCATAAACATGAGGTATTTGAAACATTCAAATAGTTTAAAGCAGAAGTAGAACTGCAATTAGGGAAGAAGATTATAGCTCTTCGTTCTGATAGAGGTGGTGAATATTTAAGTCAAGAGTTTATAGATTATCTAAGTGAGAATGGAATTGTTCAACATCTTACTTCTTCCTATACTCCACAACAAAATGGTGTACCCGAAAGGAGAAATTGTACATTATTAGATATGGTGCGATCTATGTTTAATCTTACAACTTTACCTTTATCCTTTTGGGATTATGCTTTAGAATCTGCTATTCGCATTTTAAATATGGTTCCCACAAAGAAGGTCGATAAGACACCATATGAACTATGACATGGAAAGAATCCATATTTGTCTTATTTAAAGGTCTGGGGTGGCGAGGCGTATGTGAAACATGACTCGGGTGACAAACTCCAACAACGATTTGTAAAATGATCTTTGTAGGATTGATAGGTGTGAAAACACCCATCCTTTTACCACTTATTTCTTGCTAAAATGAGACCAAAACGCGTGTTTAATATCATTTGTTTGGAATTATGCGTGGTTTTTGTGCTTATTGTGTTTTCAGAGTCAACCGGATGAATATTGAAGAAAACATGGGATTGTACGGGTTTTATCAAGGAAAAAGACTCAAGACGAAGTCTATTGTCCAAGAGATGCAAAAGATTTGAAGTCGATGGGCCTGTTTGAAGATTTATCGAAGAAAAGGACCAAAGATGGAAGATTTACATATGTCGAAGAAACTCAAGTCTATTAAACGAAGAAATTAAAAGACGAGTTGAATTTAATCGCCGACAAATCCCGAATCAGAATCGAAAACGTCAACTTTTCTGAAAAGACGAGAAGACAAGAAGAAAGGGAGAAAGCCCACTCACCAACCAAATGGAAGACCTATATAAAGAGATCCCCTCACACAATTTAGCCAGTTTTTAGTTTTTGTTTTCCTCTTTTCTTTTTTCTTTGTTCGTAGGTATAACCAACACCATTAGGGTGTTGGGTGATTTTGATTCTTGTTTTCACAAATCTTGTAGTTTTCATCTTTTTCTTTGATTGTTTAAACCTTAATCATCAATATAATCTTTCCATTTCATCTTGTTCATCTTGTTCTTTGATTCAAAGTTTTAAAGTTCTTATTTAGTTGATTTTGATCTTCAAAAGTAAGTGGGTTTTGTGTTTTTAATGATTTGATATGTTGTCTATGGTTATTAAATGATTAGTGATTAGTTTTGTTTAAGTTTTGGTTAAAAACTTGGTTGATTTTGGCTTAAAAACGTATCCCCTGTTTTCTTTCTGTAACTGTTCTTCATTTCCCCAGAAATTCCGAATCAAGCACTGTTCATATTTTATTCCGTATCAAATTGGTTCATCCGGAATATTTTATATATTCCGGATCAGTTCCCTTCATTCGGAATATTTATTATTCCGAGTCAAGCTCCTTCATCCGGAATATCCATTATTCCGGATCAACGTCCTTCATCCGGAATATTTCATTTATTCCGGATCAGAGCTCTTCGTTCGGAATATTCAAACATTCCGGATCAACTCCTTCGTTCGGAATACTCCTATATTCCGGATCAGTCACTTTTTGTTAAACATTCCGGATCAACTCATTATTCCGGATCAATCCTTTATTCCGCATGAAGCACTTATTCCGCATGAGCATTTATTCCGAATGAACTCATTTTTCCGCATGAAGCTTTTTGTCTGATTTATTCCGGATCAAGCCACATTCCGAATCAAGCATTTTCAAGGTTATTTACTGTACTGTTTTATTTAAATTCAAGTTTTATCTTTATTAATTAATTGCTTCTAGTTTACTCTTAATTGCCTTACGCATTTACCTTCTTAGTAACATAGAAAACCAAACCCTCTTTTATTTGATTCACCAAGAACAAATCATTCCACTTTTAGCTGTGATCAATTCGAGAAGATTCCGAGAATTAATATCGAACCCCACCCATCTAAAAGCCTTGTATCAAATGGCGCCGCTGCCGGCTCTTCTCGTTAAGATTACCAGTTTTTTGTGAGAACTTGGATTTTGGGATCCGTTCACCGTGAACGTTACTTTTTCATAAAAAATTTCAAAAACCCTAAAAAATATAAAATTTTCAAAAATCCAAAAAATTAAAAAACATAAAAACCAAAAATATTTCTGCTTTGTTTTTGCTTTGTTAGTTCTTTTGCAGGTGCATGCATACACGTTCAACGTCTTATCAAGAGCCCGAGTCTCTCGAAGACTTAGACATGGCCGGTGTACACAACAACAACAATAACCCACCTCAAAACAACAATAATAACAACAACAATGAGCCTCTACCGGACAATCATCCGATGGTTGAACTTCTGCAAGCACATGTAGATGGCAACAATGATCCAATTGTCATACCCGCGATTGCAGCCAACAACTTTGAGCTCAAATCCGGCTTTATTCAGATGGTCTCTTCTCAACCATTCTTGGGGCGTACCATTGATGATCCACATGACCACATCAAACGGTTCCTGCAACTCACGAATACGGTCAAATTCAATGGTGTTCCACAAGAGGTAATCCGTTTACAACTTTTTCCTTTCTCCTTAGAGGGACAAGCCCGACATTGGCTTGCAAAGGAACCGCCACAAAGTATTCTGACGTGGACGGATTTGGAGACCAAGTTTATAAACTACTTTTTCCCACCCTCTCGTACTACCGCTTTGCGGAATGAAATCATTAAGTTTGAACAAAAGTACGATGAGTCTTTTAGTGAATCTTGGGACCGTTTTAAAGACCTTTTAAGAAAGTGCCCTCAACATGGTTTTACCAAAGTGCACCAAATTAATACTTTTTATAATGGTTTAAGCATGAATGACCAAGATTCACTAAATAGTGCCTCGGGGGGGGGGGGGGGGGGGGGGGGTAATATTTTGGTTAAAACCTCTAATGCCGCTTGGGATATTATCAAGAATAAGTCTAGAGTGCAAACCAAGAGTGTGCGGACCAATGTCGCTAGTGCTAGTACTAGTGACAACGACAAGCGACTAGACAAAATTACTACGCTTCTTGAATCGCTTGCTACCCAAACCGCCAGCAACACCAACAACATCAACGCTAAAAACGCTCAAGTCAATGCTGTCAGCTAACCATGTGAAATATGCGGTGGCCCTCATTCTTACACCACTTGTACCACCACCCAAGACTATCCTTCTGAGAATGTTAATGCAGCATACGGTACCTATCCTCCGGCCGCTTATCAAGCTCGTCCTCAAGGAGACCGCAACTTGCTTAGCTACCGCTCAAACAACTTTCTTTCCCCGCCCGGTTTTCCTCCTAACAACCCAAACAAACAACAAAACCTCAACCGCCCTCCTCAACAACAACCTCGTGCACCATACCAACCACCTCAAAGACAACCATATCCACCTCAAAGAAACAACCAAGTTTACCAACAACCTGCTTATCAACCTCCCGCCTACAATGCTCCTCCCAACCAACCCACCGCATTACACCAAGATGTTGAAACCTACATGAGGATCAATGATGTGATAGTGGAAAATCTCCAGCGGGAAGTGCTCAACTTGAAAGCAGACATGGTGAAACAAGGGAACGATCTGAGAGCTGATATGCGAAACACTTTGGCAAGTCAAACGAATGACTTAGGGAACATGATGGCTGGTTTCTTCCAAGGTAATCAATCCTCTTCTTCGGGTACTCTTCCGAGTAACACCATTGCGAATCCAAGAGGGGAGATGAAAGCAATCACCACTCGCAGTGGCAAAGGTACCAAGGAACCCGAGCTTCCTATAACTCCACCGGTGATTGTGACTAAGGAAAACGAGTCACCTACTCATATTCCTCATCCTTCTACTTCCCCAATTTCTCCACCTCTTACTTCTACCCCTCCTCCACCCAAGGATGTGAGTGGTCCTGCTCTCCAAAAGCCTTCCTCTTCTTCCGATATACATTATCCCTCAAGGTTGAGGAAAGAGAAGCTCAAAAGCAAGGATGATATTCAAGTTTCTAACTTTCTCAAAATGTTTAAACAATTGAATTTTAACATCTCCTTCGCCGAGGCTCTCGCTCACATGCCTAAATACGCGAAAATGTTCAAAGATCTTCTTAGCGACAAGGAGAAGCTTCTTGATATTGCTAACACCCAACTTAATGAGAATTTCTCTGCAGTGCTCTTAAGGAAATTGCCAACCAAGCTTGGTGATCCGGGTCGTTTCTTAATCCCTTGCAACTTCCCGGGAGTAGAGAATTGCATGGCCCCGCCGATCTAGGTTCCAGTATTAACTTAATGCCTTTAAGTGTTTGGAAGCAATTATCTCTCCCTGAGCTAGTCCCCACCAAAATGACTTCGGAATTAGCTAACCGTACGGTTGCTTATCCAGTGGGGATAGCCGAAGACGTCTTTGTAGGAGTCGACAAATTCACTTTTCCTGCCGATTTCGTTGTCGTTGACTACGACATGGACCCTCGTGTACCATTGATCGTTGGTCGTCCATTCCTGAGGACCGGTCGCACTCTCATCGATGTAGAAGCGGGTGAGCTTATCATGAGAGTGGGTGATGATAAAATTGTTTTCAACATGGGAAAGCTTTCTAAACAGCCTTATTCATACGAGAGTGTTAATTGTATCGACGTTCTTGATGAGGCTTGTGAAGAACACTTCAAAGATGCTTGTAAAAGTATTCCTACCTCTCTTCCCAATGTTGAGACCGTTTCCTCTATTGATTCATCACTATCTCTATTTGGAGAAAGTGATTTCATTTGGAAAGATTTGGAAGCCACCATGGGAGATGTGAACTTAGAACATGACGATTCTCCCACCGATTGGGATGAAGACATTCGTCTCATTGAGAACCTTCTCAAAGAGGACCATATTTCTCTACCATCTCCCACGGCTATTGCTATCGATGCACCGACTTCGAATACGCCTACCATCGAAAATCCTCCGGATCTAGAACTTAAGGAGTTGCCGCCCCATCTCGAGTACGTGTTCCTTGAAGAAAAGAAGAAGTCGCCCGTCATTATTGCCAAGGACTTGAAAGAAGAAGAGAAATCTCGCCTCATCGCCGTGCTTAAAGATCATAAGAAGGCAATTGCTTGGAAAATTTCCGATATCCGCGGAATTGATCCAAACTTTTGTACTCACAAGATTCTCATGGAAGATGACTTTAAACCCGCAATCCAGAGCCAAAGAAGGGTTAATCCTCGCATTCATGACGTCATCAAACAAGAGGTTATTAAACTTCTAGATGCCGACTTGATTTACCCTATTTCAGATTCGCCTTGGGTAAGTCCCGTCCATTGTGTGCCCAAGAAGGGCGGAATAACCGTTGTTCCCAATGAACACAACGAGTTGATTCCCACTCGTCTCGTTACTGGGTGGAGAGTTTGTATCGACTATCGCAAGCTCAATGATGCCACGAGAAAATATCACTTTCCTCTTCCTTTCATGGATCAAATGCTCGAGCGTCTGGCGGGTAATGACTATTACTGCTTCTTAGACGGTTTCTCCGGGTATTTTCAAATTCCCATCGATCCCAAAGACCAAGAAAAGACCACATTCACTTGTCCCTACGGAACATCTGCTTACAAACGCATGCCTTTCGGTTTATGCAATGCTCCTGGGACGTTCCAAAGGTGTATGATGGAGATATTCCATGACATGGTTGAAGAAACTATGGAAGTATTCATGGATGATTTCTCGGTTTATGGCGATTCTTTATCTGCTTGCCTTGCCAATTTAGAACGTATGCTTAAGCGGTGTGAAGACACTCGCCTCGTTCTTAATTGGGAAAAATGCCATTTCATGGTAAAAGAGGGCATCGTGCTAGGACACAAAATCTCCAAAGCCGGTCTTGAAGTGGACCGTGCTAAAGTCGATGTTATTTCTAAGTTTCCTCCACCTTCAACCGTGAAGGGTGTGAGAAGTTTCCTCGGTCATGCGGGCTTCTACCGTCGCTTTATCAAAGATTTTTCTAAAATCGCTCGCCCGATGACCCACCTCTTGGAAAAAGATACTCCTTTTATCTTCTCCAAAGAGTGTATTGAAGCCTTCAACCTTCTTAAGGATAAGCTAACTAAGGCACTGGTCTTGGTTACCCCTAATTGGGAGCTGCCTTTTGAGTTGATGTGCGATGCTAGCGACTTTGCTATTGGAGCGGTTTTGGGCCAAAGAGTGAACAAACACTTCCAACCGATCCACTATGCTAGCAAGACAATGACGGGGGCTCAATTGCATTACACGACAACCGAAAAAGAGCTTTTAGCTGTTGTCTATGCCTTTGAAAAGTTATGCCCCTATCTTGTCCTTTCCACCACAATCGTTTATACCGATCATTCCGCGTTGAAGTACTTGTTAACTAAACAAGATTCCAAACCAAGACTTCTTCGTTGGGTTTTGCTACTTCAAGAATTTAAAATCGAAATTCGTGATAAGAAGGGCGCTGAAAACCTAGCCGCGGATCATCTCAGTAGACTTGAGGATCCTTATCAAGGGGAACATCCAAACAAAGAGATCAATGACTCTTTTCCCCTGGAGACCTTAATGTCTATCAACTCGAATTCTGATGAAACCCCGTGGTTTGCGGACATTGCAAACTACTTGGCGGGTGGAATTCTCGTTGACGGATTAACATCCCAACAAAAGAAGAAGTTCTTCAAAGACATTAAGACTTACTTTTGGGATGTCCCGTATCTATTCAAACAATGTGCTGATTTGATTATTCGCCGATGTGTTGATGGACCGGCAGCTTTAGAAATCCTTGACGCTTGCCACAAAGGACCCACCGGTGGTCACTTTGGTCCCAACTACACCGCCAAAAAAGTGTTTGACTCGGGATTTTATTGGCCCACCATTTATCGTGATGCTCACGAGATGGTTAAACGTTGTGATGCTTGCCAAAAACAAGGCAAGATCACACATAAAGATGAGATGCCTCAGAATTTCATTCAAGAATGTGAAATCTTTGATGTTTGGGGTATCGACTTTATGGGGCCATTCCCTTCATCTAAAGGAAACAAATACATCCTTGTTGCCGTTGACTACGTTTCAAAATGGGTTGAAGCCAAAGCTTTACCTACTAATAACGCAAGGGTGGTTTGTAAATTTTTGAAGTCGTTATTCGCTAGATTCGGTGTGCCTCGTGCCATTATTAGTGATCGCGGGACTCATTTTTGCAATGACCAATTCGCAAGAGTCATGGCTAAGTATGGTGTAAATCATCGTCTTTCCACCGCCTACCACCCACAAACTAATGGCCAGGCTGAAATATCCAACCGAGGTTTAAAGCGAATTCTTGAAAGAACCGTGGGAGAGCATCGTGCCTCATGGGCCGATAAACTTGATGATGCTCTGTGGGCTTTCCGTACCGCATACAAGACTCCGATTGGTTGTACACCATATCGTCTCGTGTACGGGAAAGCATGCCACCTCCCCCATTGAATTGGAGCACAAGGCTTACTGGGCCTTGAAGTGGGCTAATTTCGATATTAACAAAGCCGGTGACCTACGCAAGATCTAACTCAATGAGCTGAATGAACTCCGGAATGAGGCTTATGAAAATTCTTTGATCTATAAGGAAAAGACTAAGCTCATTCACGACTCTAAGATTAAAAATCGAGAGTTCCAAGTTGGAGACATAGTTTTACTCTTTAACTCTCGGTTGAAAATCTTTTCGGGCAAGCTGAAATCTCGTTGGTCCGGCCCATTCACCATTGCCCAAATTTTTCCATATGGTACTCTCGAGCTCACTCAACCTAATGGACCTAATTTCAAGGTGAATGGCCAACGAGTGAAGTTGTACTTTGGTGAGGACATCTCTCATGAGATGATTTCATCCTCACCACGTTCCCCATGAACTAATTTTGGGTCGAGTCAGGCTCGTGACTCGGTTATAAAAAACAAGCGCTCCTCGGGAGGCAGCCCGAGTATTTATCCTTTTCCGTTTTAACCTCCTAAGTGTAGGGGGACCTCTATAGGTTGTTTGTGTTTGTGTGGTGATGTGATTACAGGGATAAGTGCACTTTTGGAACCTTTGAAGAACCGTGCTCCCGTGTTATCCGCAAATCCGGTTCTATCTCTCAACTATCGTGACTCAATTTTCTTCATACTCACATTTGAAATTGATCACGTTAGTCGTCTCTTCCTTAACTTGATTTAACCAACGTGCACAATTTCATAAGTGTAGGGGAGATTTTTCCCACATGTTTAAACATTGAGGACAATGTTTACCTTAAGTGTAGGGGGGACTTCTATCGAAGTTTTAAGTGGACTTTTCCATGAAAATGCCTTCATTTAACCGAAAAATCATATTTTTCAACATTTTTCAAATTTTTAATTAACTTTGTCCATTTAGTCGTAATTTTTAAATTTATATCGTTGCTTTCATATGTATATATCCCGCAATAAATTCAAAAATATTAACAAAGTGGTGTAGCTAGTTTTGAAATCTTTGACATATTAGGCCCGTTGCGATTTTTTTGACTCAACCCGAATAGACTTATCCAAGTTTATTCTAGCTAGTATCCTTAACCATGTAGACCTTAATTGGTTTATGAGGCTAAGCATCCACGAGTCTCATTACTTGAGATTTTAAATTATGGAGAACGAGAAATGATAGAGTCAATTATAAGTCGGTATTCTTGCACAAGCTCACTTGGTGTAATTATTTGCCTATTCTCCCATCACTTGCTAATAATTTATCTGCAATAAGTAAGGTCGTACGATTTGAAAATTTACTTAGCTTCTAGCCCAAGATCGTTTAAAAGTTGCTCGGTAATGATAAGAGTTCATAGCCAAGGCATAACTTATGAAGCGAGGCGCGAAGATTGGCGAATCCGAAAAGGCCCCAACAAGGCATGAGGATTAAATCTTATTGCTAAAGATCCAAGGTGATGTGAAAAGCATTATTCCCAAAATCAATATGAAGGATCAAGACTCACGACGAAAAGCAATCAACTCCCGTAAAGATCATGGAGAAGTCTATCCGAAAAGACCCTAACAAGGTATGAGGATAAATAGATCCAAGTCCGAAAAGGAGCCGGATCGTTGTATCTCAAAATCCCAATTAGAGATTGAAGAAATAATCATGAAGTCGTGGTCAACAAAGTTGGAGTACCCCTCAAAAGTCTCTAAGTGAAGAAACTCTATTAACGATGAGAAGACCATTATCTCAAGCACGTCTCTCAAGATATGAAGTATGAAGTACATGCCAAATATCAGCCCGAGAAAGATCTCAAATCACAAAGCGAGTTATGCCAAGATATGAACTTTTTGATATCCCGAGAAGTAGTTTTAAGAGATTTTGTCCTTTAGCTAACTATTGATCAAATCGTCCTACTTTGCTTTCAGCCTAAATGAACTATCGAAATAAGTCCAAAAATGCATCTTCATGATCATTCTAAGACAAAAATAAAATATAAGAGATACACCTAGGAATAAGGGAGTTTAAGCATATAATTAAGCCATGTGTGTAAGTGTTTGATTTACTAACTTATAATAACAATGATCTCGTTTTTAAGCTTAGTTTCAGGAACGTGAAACTTGAGGGTGATAAATCTTCGCAGCACCAAAGCCCTAATGTAAGTCCTTGATCTCTTTGCAAGTTATTTCCATATAGCTATTTTCAAGTGAAAATGGTTTTCTATCCTTTTGTTTACTTTAAAGTTTTAATTTCTCTTAGTAACTTTAATTTTTGTTTAGTAGTATTTTAATAAGGCCAAGGTTGATTGATTATGAGAAAAGTGTAAATTTGCTTTATCGCTAAGCATTGCATGAGGGCATGACAATGGTTAAGTGTAGGGGATTTGATAGGTGTGAAAACACCTATCCTTTTACCACTTATTTCTTGCTAAAACGAGACCAAAACGCGTGTTTAATATCATTTGTTTGGAATTATGCGTGGTTTTTGTGCTTATTGTGTTTTCAGAGTCAACCGGATGAATATTGAAGAAAACATGGGATTGCACGGGTTTTATCAAGGAAAAAGACTCAAGACGAAGTCTATTGTCCAAGAGATGCAAAAGATTTGAAGTCAATGGGCCTGTTTGAAGATTTATCGAAGAAAAGGACCAAAGATGGAAGATTTACATATGTCGAAGAAACTCAAGTCTATTAAACGAATAAATTAAAAGACGAGTTGAATTTAATCGCTGACAAATCCCGAATCAGAATCGAAAACGTCAACTTTTCTAAAAAGACGAGAAGACAAGAAGAAAGGGATAAAGCCCACTCACCAACCAAATGGAAGACCTATATAAAGAGATCCCCTCACACAGTTTAGCCAGTTTTTAGTTTTTGTTTTCCTCTTTTCTTTTTTCTTTGTTCGTAGGTATAACCAACACCATTAGGGTGTTGGGTGATTTTGATTCTTGTTTTCACAAATCTTGTAGTTTTCATCTTTTCCTTTGATTGTTTAAACCTTAATCATCAATATAATCTTTCCATTTCATCTTGTTCATCTTGTTCTTTGATTCAAAGTTTTAAAGTTCTTATTTAGTTGATTTTGATCTTCAAAAGTAAGTGGGTTTTGTGTTTTTAATGATTTGATATGTTGTCTATGGTTAGTAAATGATTAGTGATTAGTTTTGTTTAAGTTTTGGTTAAAAACTTGGTTGATTTTGGCTTAAAACGTATCCCCTGTTTTCTTTCTGTAACTGTTCTTCATTTCCCCAGAAATTCCGAATCAAGCACTGTTCATATTTTATTCCGTATCAAATTGGTTCATCCGGAATATTTTATATATTCCGGATCAGTTCTCTTCATTCGGAATATTTATTATTCCGAGTCAAGCTCCTTCATCCGGAATATCCATTATTCCGGATCAACGTCCTTCATCCGGAATATTTCATTTATTCCGGATCAGAGCTCTTCGTTCGGAATATTCAAACATTCAGGATATACTCCTTCGTTCGGAATACTCCTATATTCCGGATCAGTCACTTTTTGTTAAACATTTCGGATCAACTCATTATTCCGGGTCAATCCTTTATTCCGCATGAAGCACTTATTCCGCATGAGCATTTATTCCGAATGAACTCATTTTTCCGCATGAAGCTTTTTGTCTGATTTATTCCGGATCAAGCCACATTCCGAATCAAGCATTTTCAAGGTTATTTACTGTACTGTTTTATTTAAATTCAAGTTTTATCTTTATTAATTAATTGCTTCTAATTTACTCTTAATTGCCTTACGCATTTACCTTCTTAGTAACATAGAAAACCAAACCCTCTTTTATTTGATTCACCAAGAACAAATCATTCCACTTTTAGCTGTGATCAATTCGAGAAGATTTCGAGAATTAATATCGAACCCCACCCATCTAAAAGCCTGGTATCAAATGAACTTTTTAATGAAAATGAACTTTTTTAAAATATTACATTTCTGAGTTCCATAGTTTAGTTTATAATTTTCATTGTGGTAATTTAGTTTAAGGTTTCAAAGAGTTCTCATTTATCAAAGATTTTCAGAAAATTTATGTTTTTTAAAATTCTTGAAAAAGGTTTTGAATTCAGTTCATGATGAAGTGAAAGTGGATTCATGAGACTGAATTCAGTTCTTGGTTAAGTTTCTTTCCAGGTTTATTGGTTTCAAAAGGAGTTTTCAAAGATTTTATCTAAATCTTATGTTGTTTTTTTTATCCTCACTGATTGTTTAAGCTGTCACTACAAAGCCTGACAAGCTTTTGGTGAGAGCTTATGCAAACTTGTAGTTTGTTCTCTGTTTTGGTGGTGTTGTGCAGGAAGCTTGAAACAAGCCATCTCATTCCACTCATTTCCCATTTTTTTTCCATTTTGAAGACATTTCACCCCCTGGTCTTTTGTAGACCAGAATTTGTATTTTTTAAGAATTATTAATACAAATCAAAGTGAAACTATGGGTTACTACTTTTATTATCCACCTGAGAACAAAGTGATTGTTGCTAGGTATAGAGACTTCCTTGAATCTGATCTTGTAAATCAAGAATTTAGTGGGAGAAATTATGATCTTGAAGAGAGTCATATAAATACATTACCTTCTAAAAACACTAGCGATGTAATTCCTGTAGAACCAGAAAGTCTGGCGGTTCCACCGAAATTAGTTCCTTTGCGTATGTCCAAAAGGATTAAAAACGTAAATAGAAATATATGTCTTAACATAGAGGATGATGATGAGTTAGGGGATCTTGGTGAACCCGCTAATTATAAATCCGCCATACTTGATCCTAAGAAGGATAAGTGGATGGTTGCTATGGATGAGGAAATAAAATCCATGAAATTAAATGATATTTGGATTCTTGTAGAACCACCACCGAGTGCTAAAGTAGTGATACATAAGTGGATATACAAGAAGAAAACCTACATGGACGGAAAAGTACAATCCTATAAAGCTCGTTTAGTAGCTAAAGGTTTTACATAAACCTTTGGCGTAGACTACGAGGAGACATTTTCTCCTGTAACAGACTTAAGAGCTATTAGGATTCTCATAGCTATAACAGCATACTATGACTATTAGATATGACAAATGGTTGTTAAAACTGCCTTCTTGAACGGTCGCTTAGATGAAGACATCTATATGTTGCAACCAGAAGGGTATGTTGATCTTGAGAATCCAGGACATGTGTGTAAACTTCAAAGGTTCATTTATGGTTTGAAGCAAGCATCACGTCAATGGAATAAAAGATTTGACGAAGAAATAAAAGAGTTTGGATTTATTCAGAATCGTGATGAGCCATGTGTATATCGCAAAGCTAGTGGGAGTGATGTAGTATTCCTAGTCCTATATGTTGATGACATATTAATCATGGGAAGTAACATTCCAAGACTTAAAGCTGTTAAGGATTATCTTGGTAAATATTTTTCTATGAAGGATTTAGGAGAAGCTGCATACATTCTGGGAATTAAGATCTATCCGGATAAGAAAAGACGGTTAATTGGTCTAAGTCAAGATGCTTATATAGATAAGATTTTGAAGAAATATAATATGTATAATTCCAAGAAAGGTTTTCAACCTATGGAAGTTAAGCATAATCTGAGTCATGAGATGGATGCATCAACTCTTGAAGAGGAGGCATACATGCAGAAGGTGCCTTACGCTTCGGCTGTAGGATCTATAATGTATGATGTTAGATGCACAAGGCCTGATGTGGCGTTTGCTCAGAACTTGGTCAGTAGATACCAACAGAATCTAGGGAAGCTCCACTAGACTACTGTTAAACATATTCTAAAGTATTTGAGGAGTACGAAAGATATGTTTTTTGTATATGGAGGGAAACCAGACACAGAACTTAATGTGACAGGTTTTTGTGATGCGTCCTGGCAATGTGATAAAGACGATACGAAGTCTCGGACATGTTACGTTTTTGTTATCAATGGAGGAGCAGTTGACTGGAAGAGCAAGAAACAGATACCGATTGCAATGCATGCAACTCAGTCTGAGTACATTGTTGCTTCAGAAGCTGCAATGGAAGCTGTTTAGATTAGGAAGTTTATTGAAGATCTTGGAGTGATGCTTTCAATTAAAGAACCTATAAATATGTATTGTGACAATTCTGCCGCAATAATATTTGCCAATGACCATGGAGTCATGAAAGGCGCCAGACACTCTATGCGTAGACATCACTACGTCGGAGAACAAGTTGAAGCTTGTGAAATCAAATTAATAAAAGTTCACACAGATGATAACGTGGCCGATCCTTTAACTAAGGCTTTGCCTAGACCAAAGGTAGTTAAGCATGCCAAAGCGATTGGGCTGCAACTAGCTAGTGAACTCATGCAATAAATCTGTATTAGTATTTGGATAAAGGATGTTATGACATTATTATATAATGAAATAAATATTGGGTTTCATTTATTTCTATTATTTAATAAGCGTATCCTATTTTACATGTTATAATCTATGAATAAATCGTTATGCTAAATGTCCGTTTTCGATTAATGATATGGGAATATTATTAAATTAAGACAAATCAAAATAGTGACAGAGTATACTTGAAAGTATATTGGTCGATTTTGGATGATATTTGATGAATCGAATATTGGACTTATCCCAACTATATGTTTTTACTTTATGGATCTCTGTCATCAAGTAAAACATAAATAGTTATCCTTAGACTTGAGATACCAAGAAACTATTATGAATCTAGTGCATCTCTGTGGAATAATCTAACGCTAAACGTAACTGGTAGCTATAAGATTTTCAGAAGTGTTGCAAAATTCATAAGTTTTGCTTGTAGTCAATATGGAATTTATTTCCTCCAATTTTGTTTTGGAGTTTAATATAGTTGGGCCCCTCGTGGGATTCGTAAGATGTTTGTGTGGCCACACCCAAATTTGTTTTGGTAATCTTGCTGAATTTGTGAACGAGAAACAGAATGGTTAATGAAAGGAATGACTGAGATCCATATCCTTATTAACGTTGTATTTGAAATAAAAGGATAATAATAACGATGTAGAATCGTTAAAAGGTTTTGTCCAGGAGACCTTTCTCGAGTTGTACTAGAGACATTGCTAAGTGTAACTAGACGCTAGTCAATGTAATCACGATATTCGAAATATGTCCAAGTGGGAGCTGTAAGTTTATGGACTTATATTTAATAGTCGTGTGATAGGATCGAACTCGAGATTACGGGATTGCACACAAAACGTAAAGAGTTAATTTAATTAATAATATATTTATTAATTTATTTAATAAATATATATTTATTAAATTAAACCGAGCAAGTAACTATATAACTTTAACGATCGTTAATTAATTAATAGTTAAGTATTAACGAGTGTTAAATAATATATAGTAAGGATAATATAGAGGAAGAAGGATGGAAGATTCCGGAACACCCCATATGGGGTGTTTGGTCGGTCGGTTAGGACTCCAAAGGAGGGGGGGGACAAAAGTTGCTTTTTATTTACTTGGGCTACAATGGGTTGAGGCCTATAAATACACATCCTTATCCCTCATAATCAATCATAACTTGAATCCACTCCCCTCCTCTCTCTTTGTTTCGATCGCAAGGACTCCGACGAAGGGGTTTTCGGTTGGTTTTCTTGGTTGATCGATTATGTTAATAATCTAGTCCCTCTCTAGGGTTGTTGGGTAGATTATTTACAAGCGTTGTAGCTCAGTTTTCACGTGCTAGAATCACGGTTAGCTCGTTGTATTACGTGTGTAAAAGATCGTAATATAGTCTTACTTTAGACTATATCTTGGTATATTACGGTATTAACCCGAATTGGTGATTCGTTCTTCGTCTTGTGGATTTGCTTTAGCGTAAAGGTATGTAACCCTAATTCGATTAATTATAATTATGTTATTATTATGATCTTGTTAAAGCGCTTCCGCTATATGTGCTTTGATCTCGTTTAGGGTTTTATATAATTGTTATGATATTAATAATCCTTCAGGTGGTACCATACCGGGCCATAACGTCCAACCGCTTCGGCATAACCCCGGACTGACGTTATGATACCCGGTGCTCTAGGAGCATATAATACAATTCAATTAAACACACACAACTAATAAACATAACATACAATCAAATTAAATACAATCAAATTAAATACATCACTTAAAACAACAGATCATTTAAAAGTATAATAATATTTTCACAATATACAATTTCATCAAGTTATAACATAATCCAAAGTATAAACTAAGTAAACACACTAATTAATGTTATTTTTTAAATTACCTATAGATGAAAGGTACATGTTACTATACACATTGTACGAACTAAAAAAGATGGTGCATATAATTTTAAAAATCGAATCGGATCAACAAGTCCAACTGAGAATTAGAGTCACAATCGGTGTTGTTAGCCAATAAAAGGCGCTCGAAGACAAACCATAGAAGACGTCTCCTAACTGATAATAACTGATGAATCGGGCTTCATCAAGATCAAATTATTTTTATTTTTTTGATGAATCATCACATGTTATATCCGTCATCACAAAACGTAGGTACGAAATAAAAACAATTTACTCGTCTTAGAATTTCTAAAACATAACACTATTATGTTTAACATTTTCCTTATACTTATATGAGATTTGATAAGTATATGATAATTGTGAGATTTTTTTGCTTGTCATAAGGAACTAGTGTTGGGCAATAATATTGTTATTGGGTGATAGTTTTTAGTTATCGTTTGTTTCTTTGTAACAACTTACTCTCTTGGTGTTGTAAGCGTCAAATGACGCTCTCTCAGTTGAATGCTAAGGTTGAGTGTCGTGATGTCTCTAATGCGGTTGTTAAAACTTTTTTACTATGAATTTTGTTACGCGAGCTTCATACACTTTTGTTTTCCATCACATAACGAAGCATATGATCAGATGGATATCAATTTTGTTCAAGATTTGATTGTTGCTGACTTGATGAGGTTACGTTCGTGTGTGACGCCTCGTTGTCAGTGTCATGACATTTTTACTAAAAGACTTCTTATTGCTTTAGTTAATGAGATTTTATTTTGTTTAAGTGTTGGGGTACGATGGTGCGCTGTTAGGCTCGAGAGTATCTTTGGCGCGTTGTATCGTGGCTCGTGCCAAGAGGTTTCGACTGGTAAATAACAACTCCGGTTATTATGTTTTTTATCAATTAAGTAAAGTATATGTGGGTTCATGATATCATTTAGCACAACTTTTTCTTTGGCTCATCACACCCTCATAAAATATTATGCCAAAAAATTCTCGTGTCAAACCTACATAACACCCACTTTTTTGTTTGACACCAAATTTATATACCAACCATATCCAATCCTCTAAACGTTCGATCATCTTCTGCTTCAAATGCAAAGGGCTATTGGTGGGTTATTATTTAATAGCAAACGGAGTGGTCACGCCGTGTGGAGGCGTTGCTCGGCTTGACCACACAGTGATGAGCGGCGTGAACTACGCTGTAGCCACGACCACTTGTGTGGAAAGCCCACCAAATTTACAAAACCCTCCTTTTTCACTTTTACAAAACACCCTTTTTCAAATAAAGCATACATCTTTTAAGTTTTATTAATATTGAATCGGGATTTATCGAATCACTTTTCCTTGGAGTTGCAGGTTTTGACGAGAGGTTAAAGACGAAGGTATTTGTTCTCTGTTTCACGTGAAGATTATAAAGATAAGAAAAACTGACCATTGATTGGTTGGTTACTTTTTAACCACGTGGTGGGAAAGTGCTAATTGTTATAATTTATTTATTCTATAAACAATTTTAAGTTGGTTTTTTATTTTTGGTTCAATATTAAAACAAACATCCGTTGATTATTTTTTAATTTCGGTAAGGTTGTTTTATTTTATTTTAGGATGTAATATTTTTTTTATAAATAAAGTAAATTAGGATTTGAATAAATTAATTGTTGAGGGTAGTTTATGAAAATAAGTGGAAAATTTGGTGTGGTGGTGTGGAAATTGTGTGATAATAAGATATGTTTTTTTTTTTGAATGTGAAAATGAAAAAGTTAATGTGGTAAAATGTTTTTTGGTATGGTGGTGTGACCACTCCTTTCACTCTAAGTATGCATGATGTATTGTTGTTAAAAGACTGTATTGTTGTTAAAAGACCTAATCCATACCCGTATATTATTCTAATTAATCAATCAAAGTATCCCATCTAACAAACACCACTAGACTCAAAGTCTTTGGTTTTATGGTACGTAAGTTGTCACAATCGTGATTAGTATCTTCGAAGAAGTATATATTGTCAAAATCGTGATTAGTATCTTCGTAAAACCAAACATGATTAAACGTTGATTGACATTATTTTGTCCAACCAAGCATGCTTCAATTCACCACCACAACATTCTTTTGTTTATGTCTCCTTTAAAGTCTCCCGTGTTAGCCTTTTCAAACATGCTTTACCAATCAAATTTATCAAATAATTATTGTGAATATATGATGAATTCATTTTTTGTCTTTAGATGTATTTTTTGATAAGAAAAACCAAACGGTTCTTTTTGAAAAGCTTTTGTGTTGTATGCATTCTTATCTCTTTGAAAAGTAAAAGCAAACAAAAAACGTGTCTTGACAATTCTATGTTTTGATAAAGACAATTTATATCGACAATAATTATAAAACATGTATCCTATAAGAATCTAGGGCATGTTCGAAGGTGCGGTTCCTATGTTAGAAGAGTAGTCGACTAAAGCACGCTTAACTGCGGAGTTAAAATGAAATCTGGTACATTAGTGCTCGCATTCTACAGTCTTACTCATACCCGAAGGTAAAGAGGCGGTTTAGCCTTACGCCCTTACCCCTTGTGCAAATGATTATGAACATGTTTATTATATCCTCTTTACAAAATCAAATGCCAAGAATTTGATTGTGAAACTTTTGACACTTTTTAACATGCTTAAAGTAACTAGAAATTGGAGTCACCAAAATTGATTGTTGTATACTAATCCGGGCTTGAAAGTTAAGTTAATGATCATTCTTGTGTTTTATGAAGGTATGGAGCCATAACACTGAGTGATATCTCATGGGCTTTTTCCAATTTCTCAACCACTTGCTCCATTGACGGTCGTTCTTGCTTAAGTCCTGTGCACGACAAAGCTAGCTTAAACACAAGTTCAAACGCTTCTGTAGAGTATTCACCTTCCAGCTTTTGATCAGCAAATCCTATAATGCTTCCTCCTTTCGTGACTAACTTCGCCTGTGTGATTTTTATAATCTTTAGATCTTTTTTTGCTTTGATATGAAAAAGTAAATATAGTAACCAACAAATGATGTTTACCATTCTGTCTAATGGCATCGGTTTGCTTGCATTCATGTTTATAACTCTCCTTCCTGAGAGAATTTGTAAAAGTACTATTCCAAAACTATAGACATCACTCGCTGAATTCACTTGATGGTCAGTTTGGTACTCCGGATCAACATAGCCGAATGTACCTCTGACCTCTGAGCTTGCATACGTTGCGCCAATGTCAATAACCTTGGATAATCCAAAATCAGAAAGCTTGGCCTCAAAGTTTGGCCCTAGGAGTATGTTTGTCGGCTGCAGATTTATAATTACTTACTTATATACTCTATTTTTCACAAACATAAACCTACTTAACTAGTTAAATTTGGATAGACTCATATACCTTAATATCACGATGAACAATGCAACCTTCTGGATATGTGTGTAGAAACCAAAGTCCTCGAGCACAATCTACTGCAATCTCAAGCCTTTGGGTCCATGACAACACGCCATCCTTTCCTGAGTATGAATGAGCATTAAGGATTGAGATGGAAAGGAAAAGGCATCAAGGATTGAGATGGAAAGGATGAGGCAGATATATAAGCAAACTGTAAAATACTACCGAAAAGCCATTCTGAGAGATTCCCATTTGTACATAGTTCGTAAATGAGGAAGCATTCATCTCCATTGTCGCAATACCCGAGAATTGTCACAAGATTGGGATGTCTAACCAGGGCGAGATTCTTAACTTCCCTTAGAAAAGTATCCATAAACCCATCATCGATGATATGCTTGATGGCAACATGTTTTTTATTTGATAGTATGCCCTTATACACCTTACCTGTTATGCTTACATCAAATTAGTATATTGCTACTAATATTTTGGTTACGCGCTTCATTCTGTTTGTAGTTTATGAACTGGGCATGCTGTGAATAAATTATAAGTGGAAAAAGGTATGGATTGTGCGGGTTTGGTTTCACATTATATTAGTTCGGGTTAATCTGGACAACTGTTTGAGGCTGGTTAAATCGGGTCAGGACAGGTTGGGCAGACCCGTCAACATTTTTTTTAACTAGTTTATAAGGAATTAGTGTATGAGACAATATAATAAAACTATGTTGTTAAATAAAAATTAGTTTAAGAAAAATACCAATGTTTGCAGAACACACTGGGTGACTTTTGACAGCTTTCCCTATTAACTAAGTAACGCAAATGTACATGTTTGATCTGTTTCTGTAATCGACCCATTTTTATACAAACGGGTCGAATTGTCACCTGTAAATTGAATGCTAACCTGCTGTTCCTTCTCCAATGTAGTTTAACTCGTCCAAGTTGTTAGTAGCAACATATATATCCTTAACCGGAACTTTAAGATATAAACTCTTTGTTGGTAGATCACGCTCCATGCCTGTTCAGGATATATACACACAATTGTTCTTTATCAGAGCTTTACCATAGGATTAATGTAAGAGAATTCTAGGCGTAAAAAGATGTACCATCTACTTGTGACGTTCCATGCCGTCCATGCAATCGTCTTACCATGATATACACACATAAAACTACCAAAGCTGAAATTCCCGATAGCAGTCCAATTATATGTGACTTGCTTTCTACAAAACATTACAATTTAGTATGGTTCGTAATTTTACATACTACAACGTATACATTTTAAGAATTCTTATTAGAAATGATATGCAATAATTAGTCCAATTTGAGATCATACCTGAACCTGGCGGGCTCTTCGTTTTGTCAATTGTTTCGTTGCTAGAATCTATAAAGAATGATGAAGAGACTAAGTGCATATTATAACGATAAAACGGATTTAACTCATATTCTTGGATCTATCTAACATAATCAATTGCATTTACATTACAAGATGCATTATGTTTAAAATCTACATTTTTAATTAACTTATCTGTAACTTATTCCATACCATCACCCGTGGCAAAAACCTGCTCGCCGAGGCATTTATGGATGTTATACATCCAAGAATAATCATCGACTCTACTACCCGCCAATGAAGTCAGCACTGCAAACCTGCATAAATCAGCATCACCGCCTCCCGGTTCTATCCCTTTGATCGCTAGCCAACTCTTTACACAACTCCCACACGACCGATTCCAATAGTCATCACCACCATTATGACCAAGTAAACCACAACCTTTTGATAAACCAACAACTTCATCACCAAGCTCCTTAACCACATCAGGGACCGAAAAACCTGAGCATCCATTTACTCCACGTGTCAACTTCTCGATTCCACATTTAGATACATCCGTTATGTTATCTTTCATCTTGTTTAAACAACTTGCTTGCTCAGTTGAGTTCAAGTATATATTTTCTGTCTGATTAGCACGTAAAGCTAATGCATCAAGGTATGAATTAAACGGCTCTTTACAGCATTTATCTTTTAGAAAATTGTTCCATGTCCCTTCTTCGCATGTTGAGCTTGGGGTTGTGAGGTTCTTGAACACAAGTGGACAGTGAGCTGAAATGGGCTGAGAAACAGTTTTCATGATTGAACTACTAGACCAAAAGAACACTAAAATGAATGCGGTAATAAATAAACTTTTAAAATCCATCAAAAATGGGATTTTTGTAGTGATCAAAGTGAAAGATTATGAGGAAGTGAACAAGTTTCAGTGGGGAAAAAAATGTGGTGCTTGTGGGTTTTGTTTATAGGGAAACTGGATGAAGTGAAGAATATTTGTTTGATTGGGCTTAACGCCAGTCTATAAGACAGTTTATGATATTGTTGTCCTGATATTCTTGTACCTATCATAGGGAAAATAAAGTTAACGGCGGAATCACTTATGAGGGGATATCCCAAGTTCTTATATCGTCTATATGTGCCTATATTGTATTGTGATGGCTGTAGTTATATGACATTGATAAAAGATGCAGCACAAGAGACTTCATCTTTAAGGATACCGTTGCATTTCTTTAGCATCTGTTTGTAGTACTTAAAAATAATTAATTTGCTGGATATAAGATGCGAGTAGCTGATTAATGATTATTATAACAGAGTTTATGTATGGAGATATGAAGCATTATCAACGCCTAGGTGCTAGGTTCAAAGGCATTTGAGCACCTTGATATGCCCTATGACAGGCCCGGAGTCAAGGATTACCCGTGTGGATGTACCCCTGAGCAGGAAGTTTTTAGACTTGGTTGAGCAGGAAGTTTTTAGACTTGGTTGAGCAGGAAGTTTTCAGCACAAGAACATATACATATCATTCTATAAAAAACTTGGAACTCATTTCATTTATTTAATTTTAAAAAGGTGTCTGGTGTTTTCTTCTGTACATTATATATATTTTTATCTTGTTGCCTAACTGGTTCTTGTTGGACTTGACAATGTTAGTAATTGCATAAATCAATGTCAAATAAGGTTCAAAACCTTGTTCATAAGAATCTTTCTAAATCGAGTGAGCACTAGACAGTAGTACGTAAGAATGTAAAAATTCAAACACTAATTCTGTTGCTAAAGTGCTAAACACCCCCTGCAAAATGAAGGCTCCTGATCGTACATCTTTACGATACATACAAATTAGACTATTTTTGCTGCAATGTCATGCATTTTTTATGTGCTTTACTGATAGCTACATTTCCAAGCCTAGAAAGATTTTAGGGTGCGTTTGGTTTGTTTGAAGGTTTAGAATAAAACTATGATCTAGTAATGAATTCAAAGATAAGTTTGAAAGAAAAAATTTACTATAATGTTAAAAGTTGTTTGGTTCATCAGTTGATATGCAAATTTGGAAACGAATTGGTATTTTATAATTATGTAATTAAAATAAAATATTAAATTGGACCCACTAAAATATAACAAAAAGCCAAAAAGGTATATAAAACAAATCCACCTCCTCCCCTTTCTATCGAGTAACTCTTAAATAGTGTTAAAGAAAAATTCAATACCAAAAGCATATACCAAACAATTGTTTATCATCACATCAAATAAAAACCCATACAAAAGTAGCAAACCAAACGCACCCTTATATTATTCTTCAAATAAAAATCGACTTAAAACACGTTGTTAATTGTTATATCCTGAAAAGGTATTAGAATTTTTAACCATTTTGAATCTAGATATATCCTTGAAAATTACAAAAAGAAGTGTTGCATGTGTTCTGATAAAGAAATAGTTTGTTAACAGGTAGGAGTAGCACATTAGATTTCTCTTTGGTAGAGTGGTAGTTTTATTGATAAGCGAAATGATTGAAACTAGATATTGAGACGCCCGGGTGTTGCGCCAGGATGATTGTTCGCATAAGACGGGTTAAATGTACAATTGGATACTGATAACACTTAAAAGTAACATATTTCTAGGCTCGTTATCATGAGATTTACTCATATTATAGTCGGGGGAAGAACAGTAAAAAAACGCAATCTAATACTCTAGAAAACATTTTATTAATTTCGATCCACCACTGCTACTTACGTGTGAATCTATTATCTAACTTGATAATAGTTTTACAAAGCTAAAATCAATAAAAATAGTTATGAGAAATTAGGGTTACATAATAATCATAGAGAATAAATTAAACAAAGAAGACAAAGCCACTCCCATACACGTTACCGAGCCATATATATGCTTGACCAAGGAAGGTTGCACGGTCCTTGGGTTAATTGCAATCTAGTCCCTCCGCCCAAAATAGTTATTATTATTGGAGGATGTCTTTGGGCTTCTAGCTAGAGTTAGCCCTTGTCCTCACAGTGCAAATCTAAGGTATCAAACCTGAAACATAAAAATTACACAATAACCCCCTCTAGTTACTTCCAGATATCAGATGAAGTCCAAAGGAGTTAATTTTAACATCCCCTTAATATGATATCTGGTACAGGTCAAACAACTCCCTTCTTTCAACCAATAGATTGTGTTTGAATGTGTCCAGCCCTTTTGTTAAGATATCTTCAATCTGATTTGCATTATTTACTCTAACAATTTTAACAACTCCATTGATAATCTTTTCTCTTACAAAATATAAATTAATCTCAAGGTGTTTTGTTCTTTCATGAAAGATAAGATTGTCAACTATTATGATAGTTGAATTACTATCATAGTGAAGTTCAACAGGTAAAAGATTATTGCAATGCAAATCTTTTAAGATTTTTAGAATCCAAATTACTTCACAGTGAAGTAAGAGCCCTATATTGTTGGGTCAGTATTTACTGACCCTGAAGCAACTCTAGTATTTAAAGATAAAATCCCTAAGTGTTTAGTGCTTAGTAGAAAGGTGGTTCTGTTGATCCCAAACTTAGATCGATTTAGCTTGTGTAAACGAGATTAAATCAAGTTAAACACGTAGAGAAACTTTGTTATATATGAAACAATTCAAGTATTATGCGGAATTAATACTTGAACAAGAACACACAAACAAGATAAACCAAACTTTCACTTTGATTGATAAATCGAACTTGTGTACAATGAAAGTGTAAAACGTATATTCAACTAAAGCCTAAAGGCCTCCTTTTATAGATTAAGGAACCTTGTACAAGAGTCTACGTATCAGCTATTCTTGGTAAAGATAAACATATGAAATACATTGTCGAACATATCTTTACTAGAAACATACTAGAAACATAAAACGTGTAGACTAAGTCTTCTATCAGTGCTTGACTTCTTCTTATCAACGCTTGACTTCTTCCTGTCAACGCTTGTCCTGTCAACGCTTGATTTCTTCTTATCAACGTTCCAATTGCTCTTGTCAGCGTCCAAGTGTCTTGACCACATTTTATTCCCAACAATCCTCCCCTAAACTTGATATCTACTCTAGTAATCAAGTTTCTGAATAAAAACTAAGAACTAGGAGGATTCTTACAAATTGCATTATATTGAAAATAAATATATCTAATCAAATCTTTGGCCACGTCACTTGAGTAGTCAATTTCCAACTGTATTGTCATCATTTTCTCCAAAACTTCTTTGGACATAGGATACTCAACATCCACAAGAAGATACTCAGAAAACTTTGTAGTACTCAAATGATACACACCAGCTGCTGAATATAGACACCGTTGAAGTCCACTGATATCATCATCAAGATCCTTCCAAACAGGATCTTCTTCATATGGTGCAGACATTTTCTTGAATGTTGACCAGATCTTTATTCCATTGACTGAAGTAGGTGCTTCAGTCTCATACTTGTCCTGCAGTAACCTCCAAAGGACTGCCAAGTCTTCCCTATCCAAGCTTGCAAACAAAGACATAAGAGTAGTAAAAGTATGTACCTCTTTCCCATATCTGCCAATCATCCAGAACCCACTTGCATCTTCTTCATAGCTAACTATAGGGTTTCTGGAATCATGAGGTAATACTTCCACCATATGTGAAACTTCCAAGGATGAGAGCTTAATGCTCCTTCTAATAACAACTTCACTAGGATTCACTCTATCCATATTTCCTAGGAACTCAAGTGGAACTCCCTTCTTCTTAGGTCTTGGTGCAATTAAAGCCTGTTGAATCTGCATCTCTTCTACAAGCTCTTCCTTTCTTTCATCTGAAAGAAGTCTGGTAGTGTTCATCTCTTGCACTCTTGCGCAAATAGGATAAGCTTTATACTCTAATTCATCAAAGGACAATCCCTACAACTTCTAAAAAGTCCAACCCCCTTGATGACATCTAAGCAACATATAATAAAGCTCCCTTCTATCTCTCTTAGATTGTGAGAAAACTTTGCTGGCCTTATACTTTAGGATTACCTGACAATCCCTTTGAATCCTGAGAAGAATCTCCAATCCCCAAATCTGATCTGATAAAGACATGTCTGGATTCTCCATGATCTTATTCTCCCATGCAAAGTACATCTGGGCAACTTCAGGCATATCATAATCCACCTTCATCTTCAATTCTGCAAGTTTTTCTCTTGCCAACACATCACCATATTTAAGTCTTTCTGGTTCTTCAATAATCATAAGGACTTGAATCTGTACTCTCATCATCACTGCTTTTCTTACTCTCAATAGCAGTTTCCTTCGCCCTATCTTCTTTCTCAAGTTGTGCAGCCAACATGGAATCAAATTTTACTTGGGCTGCATCCTTGGGAACCACTATTTCTACCATAATTCCTTTACCCTTATCTAATGTATCAATGATGGGTAAAGATGATGATGGTACTTGTGAAGACACTTCCTTGATGATAGCTGATGACTAGAATACATCAACCATACCTGCAGGTCTATCAACGTCCAAAACCTCTGTGTCAACGCCCAACTTACTCCTATCAGCGCTTGACTTGTCAGCATCAAAAATCTGCTTGTCAACGCTCACCTTACTCTTGTCAACGCTTCTTGTGAACTACTCCATCATCTCAGTAAAATATAAATTCAAGTTTATAGGGGTAACCAATGAAACATCAAAACCTGGTTTCCTCTTCAAATTTGTTAGAGCTTCAGCTATACCCAAAGATTCTCCTTCATTTGAGCCTTTATCACTTAAATTAACTGGCTCAGTAGCAGCTTCCTCCCCTTTGTAAGAATCCTCCCCTGAAGAAAGGACTCTTGTTTGCCTTCTCCTAGCCTCAGCAGCTTCCAAAACAACAATCCTCTCCCTCAATTGCTTGAGTTCAATGCCTTGGGTAGAGAGTATGTACAAGGTCTGCATTTTGCTTTTGCAAGCTAATGCAGACAGCCGTCAATTTCAACATTGTATAGGGTTCCAATCTGCCCTCCTCTAGAATGGGTATTTGACCTCCCAAAATAGAGTCATGGGGCATGGATGGGGTCTTAATGATGTTAGGACTGGCTTGGCCTGCTTCTAAGCTAGTACAAATAATCCTAGCCCCACCCATGTCACCAACCACACTTGTGGTGGTGGTTCTCTCTACAACATGGCTAGGACCACCAGAGGAGAACACTCCAATGGTCCTTTGGCGTTTTTCCATCCTGAAATATGGGGGTTAAGAGGATGATGTGGATTGGGTTACAGTTTGTTGATTAAGGGGTGTTTGGGTCTGTTGTATAAAGGTGTCAACGTTTGGATTTGAAGTGTCAACGCCAACATTTAACGTGTCAGCGTTGAAGGGATCTTGGTCAAGTTCCATATGGTAAGGTGATGGTTCAGGCAATGGGTCTGGTTGTGGCTGTGGGTCAGGTTGAGGTTGTTCTGCTGCAATAACAGCAAGCATGGCTTGGGTAAGGGGTAAGTCTCTGTGGGGGGGGGGGGGGGGGGGGGTGTGAATTCATCTTTCCAAAAATTGCTTTCTTTTGCACAGGGATCTTATAAAAATCATCATGATCCCTGGTGCAATACCTTTGTTCATCAAAAACCATTTACAAAAATCTAGGATAAGCCAGAGTCATCTTGCTACCCTTGTTTTTACACATGCCATCAAAAATCATTTTAGAAAAAATATATTTTTGCCCATTAGCAATACACACAATGGCACTACCAATTTATCGGTTAATTTCATTATGTGCAGTACATTTGGGACTCAAACATTGAAGTATGACATGTATTAAGTACTTCCAAGTTGGGGGAAATTCCTGTTTTAGAATATTTATTTAAAGATCCCTCTTCAAGAAAAGGATAACCCAAAGCTTGAAGTCCTTGTTCTAGCTCACCAATGGGTAGGGTGGTTATACCATCTGCATCATTAAGATGCAAAGCCTAGCGAACCAAGGCTTCAGTAACCACCCATGAACACCCATGGACTGTAGCAGTCAATGTAGTCACATTATTAATCGTTGAGGAAGTGACAGTATTCCAAAACTGCTTAATATGAGTGACAGGGATAAGAGGAGCATGAGAAAGTGCATACCATATGGGGGATGCATTTAAAGATGCCACCATCTGAGTATATTGAGGAAATAGAGTATCATCAGCCTCCAAATAGGCAATCGTATTATGCTGACTTTTGAATCCCAATACCAAATCACTCGGTTCAATGTAGGCACCATTGATGTAGAAAGCTGTTTGAAAGATTATGAAAGATGAATATGTGTGAAATTTTAGTTAGACAAGAATAAGCAGATACCCTGTTTCAAAATAATAAGCCAAATATATAGGAGAGGTAGGCACATGTGATTGGTCAAAAATTAGGCAGTTATTTTCAAAATATAATGATGAAAATCTTGAAAAGAAAATAACTTATCTTGTGCATTTATAAAAAGTTACCAACTCCCAAAATTACGGCCCAAATTTTCGTCAAAAATAACAACTAGGTAGGACCCAATGGTTGTCAACAGTAAAAAATAACCTATCAACGCCCAACGGCTATATTCTTATCAACGTTGGAAAAAGCCATGTCAACGTCTTAATTGGTCCTAACAACGTTTGGAAATAAATCTGTCAACGTCCAAAAATAAAAATAATAAAAATGAAAAAGGACCTTAACAAAGTGATTTATCCTAGTGAAGATAACCTATAAACTGAAAATGACCATAGGGTGGCAAGCACTGTCCAATCATGCATACTTGCTTAAGCAAGATAGACATAACAGTCCTCAAGTGTCCCTTGCTAACCAAAGTTCTTAACAATGAAGTTATCTCATAAAATCCTTTGTAACTTCCTACGTAAGCCCAATAAAAATCATACCCAAGTCTCCCAACAGACCACATCCAATTCTAGGCCAAAAAGTCTTGGCAGCGTGCATAGTATATCAACTTTGCATGCTATAGTGCCTCATGAGTTAGTAAACTAAGTCATACTCACCAGTGGACACAATCTAGAATTGTTATAAGAGTATTATATGAATACCCAAAAAGTCCTAAAGGTTTCCTAAACCTCCCCTTAAACTATGATACATAAGTTGCCAAATAATATGCATGTAATAAAAATTTATGTCAAGATAGGAATATAAATATTCCAACCATCATCCATAAACTGAAACATGCTCCAATAATGCTCCAAGAATCCATAAGCAACTTTGTATCCAATTTTACAATGCTAACAATGCCAACATAATTAGATCAAAAACCACAAAACTAACATGTTGCTGACAACGTCCATAAGCAACTCTTGTCAGCGTTAAAGTAACCTTTGTCAGCGTTAGACAAATAAAGTGGAAAATCTAATTTTGTACAAAGACCAATAACAAATGCATATCCTGTACATACTTTTACAATAAGTTCTCAAAACATATATTAAGTAAGTTTGATTATTCCAATACTTGTTACCAAGTATTGAAATCTTCCAGTATCAAAAGGTTTAGTTAATAAATCAGCCACATTGTTCTCTGTGTCAATCCTATCTGGTTGTATTAAGCCTTTTTCAAAACAATCTCTTATAAAATGATGTCTAATTTCTATATGTTTTGTTTTAGAGTGATGTACAGGATTTTTAATAATGCATAAAGTATTGTTATTGTCTACAAAAATCTTGGCATGCATAAAATTATACCCATAATCCAACAGCTGGTTCTGAATCCATAAGACTTGTCTACAACAAGCAGCTGCAGCTACATACTCTGCTTCAATTGTAGAATTGGCCACCACTGTTTGTTTCTTGCATTGCCAAGATATCAACCTACTCCCAAGAAACTGGCATCCACCAGTTGTGGATTTTCTATCAAACTTGTCACCACCATAATCACTGTCTAAATATGCAAAAAGCTCCAATGGAGAATCTTTTGGATACCATAATCCCAAGGTGGGATAGCACCTAAGATACCTAAAAATCCTCTTGACAGCATGAAGATGACACTCTTTAGGAGTCACTTGATGGCGTGCACATGCACACACAGCAAACATAATGTCAGGTCTTGAAGTTGTGAGATACATCAATGAACCAATCATTGACCTATAATACCTGACATCCACCTCTTTTCCATCTCTAATTTTTCCCCAAGGGTGTTCCCTATCCATGGATGTGCTATCCCGTTTCTCATGTGGAGAAAAGCCAAACTTCTTCAATATTTCTGCTACATATTTGTCTTGAGAGATGAAGATACCATCTTCTTTCTGTTGTACTTGTAACCCTAGAAAGAAGTTCATCTCCCCCATTGTACTCATCTTGAACTTGTTTGTCATGAGTTTGGAAAAGTCTTCACTCATCTTTAGACTAGAAGAGCCAAAGATGATATCATCCACATAGACCTGTACAAGTAAGAAATCCTTACCAGTCTTCTTTGTAAACAAGCTCTGGTCTATGGTGCCCCTTTTGAATCCATTTTCCACCAGATAGGTGGACAATGTGCCATACCATGCTCTTGGGGCTTGATGAAGTCCATACATAGATTTCTTCACTCTATACACCTTGTCTGGATGTTCTGAATCCTCAAAACCAGGAGGTTGCATTACATAAACCTCCTCTGCAATTGTGCCATAAAGAAAAGCACTCTTCACATCCATTTGATAGACTGTAAATCCCATGCAGGAAGCATAGGCTAGAAAAATCCTTATTGCCTCAATCCTTGCAACAGGTGCAAAGACCTCCTCATAGTCTATCCCTTCCTCTTGTGTATATCCTTGAGCAACTAAACGTGCCTTGTTTCTGACCATAATGCCTCTCTCATCCTTTTTGTTTCTAAGAACCCATCTTGTCCCAATAGGTATGACATGTCTTGAACAATCAACTAACTCCTAAACATCCTGAATAGCAAATTGGTGAAGCTCATCTTGCATTGCTTCCACCCAACTTGGTTCTTTGAGAGCATCAAAAATCTTCTTGGGTTCCTGTTGTGACAGAAAACAGGCAAACAAACATGCTTAAACAAGAGGGGTATCAACCTTCTTGTGAATATTGGCAATAAATCCTCTATGAGTCTGATGAGATCTTCTAGTTTGCACAGGAGTCACCACATCACCTATGATCAAAGAAGAAGGATGTTTCTTCATGGTAGATTTAAGTACTCCTCCTTCAATGATTGTGTTATCATCAATTTCACTATCCATATTGCCAATATCTTCTTCAAATGCTCTTCCATCATCATCTGAATGAACCTCTCCATTTCTGTTTGAAGGTTCACCGTGTTCAAAATTATTGGAAGAGAATAAATGGCCAAAAAAGTTGTCAACGCCTGAATTAGGGTTGTCAACGTTTGAGCCATCAACTCCTGAATTTGTCTTGTCAGCGCCAGATTTTCCTCTGTCAGCGTTTGAAGAATCATGCATGTTTTCAACTGGTGATACTTGTGCACCACCTTTTTCCTTTCCAGCAGCAGCAGCAACAGCAAAGGCATCTGTCCATATGGGAATGGTAACATACTCAAGTATGGGTGTTGATTTGTCTGCTTGTGATCGAACCTCTTTATCAACTTGTTTACCTAAAATTTCAACAACTGGTTCTTCCACAACATTTGAAGTTACCTTCACAATGTCTGGATTAGTAACAGGCATATAATTCAATGTTCTAGATAAAGATTCCAAGTCAAATAACCAATTTGGACCACTCTCAGGATCACTAGGTTTACTCTCTAAAAACCTAACATGTACTTTTTCAAGTATACGTTTTTCTTTCTTAATGTAAACTCTATATCCTCTACTCTGCACAGAATAACCCATAAAGTAGCCTTCATCACCTTTAGCACTAAACTTACCTAAGGCATCACTAGTGTCCAAAACAACTACATGACATCCAAAAGGCTTAAGAAAACCAATATTAGGTTTCCTGCTCAAAAATATCTCATAAGGTGTTTTGTTATGGATCTTGTTGATTAATGCCCTATTCTGAACATAACAAGCTGTATTCACAGCCTCAGCCCAAAAAGCTATGGGAAAGTGAGCATCAGCCAACATAGTCCTAGCTGCTTCTATGAGTGTTCTATTCTTTCTCTCAGCTACCCCATTTTGTTGTGGGGTTCTAGCTACACTAAACTGTCTAGTAATCCCTTTCTTGGCACAAAAGTCATCTAACAACTTATTTCTAAACTCACCACCATTATCACTTCTAAGCATCTTAACCTCATTACCAGACTTCTTTTCAATTTGGGTAATAAAGTTAAACAAAGTATCAGAAGTGTCACTTTTCAAAGCTAAGAAGAAAGTCCAAGTAAATCTAGAAAAATCATCAGTGATGACAAAACAGTAGGATTTACCATTTAAGCTTTCTATATTAGTTGGACCAAACAAGTCCATATGCAGTAAGTGAAGAGGTTTAGAACTAGAATGCACAGGTTTAGACTTAAAAGAGACATTGTGTTGTTTTCCCTTAAGGCATGCAACACAAGAATGGTTATTGTGAAAAGTCTTCTCAGGCAAACCATCAACTAAACCATATCTCACAAGTCTATTTATATTCTTAAAATTAATGTGCCGTAATCTTTTGTGCCAAAGATTACTCTCATCAACTGAAGCCTTAGCATATAGACATGACAAATTATTATTCATCCTAATTCCATTAAGATTCACATTATAAATGTCCTTATGCCTAGGTGTTCTATAATCAATGAATTTCTCATCTGGTATTTTAAAATCTTTTCTCAACACCAAGCATTAAGTAAAAAGAACCTTATTTTTGTTAGCACACACCTGTGATACACTAAACAGATTATAGTCAAGTTCTTTTACCAGAAACACGTTCTCAAAACGCAAATTGTTGCTGATAAGAGTGCCTTTGCAAGTGATAGTCCCATATCCACCTCCAAAGTACACTTTGTCACCATCTTTAATGGGAGTGAAGTTTGTTAAGTAGTCTTCCTTCCATGTCATGTGCCTAGATCATCCACTATCCCAATAGCCATAATCATTAACTTGCTTTTGAATGCCCTGCACATAAAGAAAACAAAATAGTTTTCTTTAGGAACCCAAGCCTGAGCAAACTTGGATTCATTTGGTTGTTCAACAAGAACAGACTTAGTCCTTATGACAACCCCTTATATATCCCTTTTTGGATGAAACGCCCAATTAACCCCAATTGGTTTAGTTATGACCTTTGAAATATAATGAAATCTGTTACAGGTCATAGAAATCCCATCTGAATTAGGGTTTTGGTCTTGTTTAGGTCTCCATGTCAAGCTAGAAGAAGCTTTAGACCCCTTACCCTTTGGTTGCAAATATTTACTTGGTCTAGCAACGTTCCTGTCAGCGTTTAATTTTTCTTGTCAAGGCTGAAATTACCCTTATCAGCGTTGAACCTAGGGTTTACTACAGGAACCCATTGTCTGTTAGACCACGTATTGGTCTTCTGAAAAGGTCTTTGTCCATAAGTATTAGACCCTTTAGTAAAGAATGGGGCTGGTCTAACAACTTTTGGACTATGCTGGACAAAAGGTTTGGGTTTGACCATGGTTGACTTTCTATCAGCGTTGACCTTTGAAGCATTGACACACTTATAAGCTAAATGTGAAAAACTTCCACAAGTATAACAGGCTTTTCTAGACATAGCTCTAGGTCTAGAAGAAAAGAAACCTGTCCCATTATCACTAATTTGACTTTTTGGTGACCTAGGTTTTCTATACATTTCTGCATATTTAATACTAGGTTTTCTATCAACGTTTAAGCCAAGGTCAACAGTCTTGCCAGTAGTAGGATTGGTCACTTTTATGGGTGTAGACTCATTTGGGCTGTCACTAAGCATGCCACCCTTAACAAAAAAAAGTAGGGTTGGCTTTCTTCCATTGGTCCAAATCAGTCAATTTCTGCTTGTATTCCTCTACTGGGGTAAGAACTCTTGGTGGAGGAATAAATTCCTCTTCTTGGAGTTCTGGTATATCAGTCCAAGACAAATCCTTTCTAAGGACACCATAAAGTTCCCACCAGGTGATGGAACACCAGCATACTCTTTCATCCCAATCCCAGTCATATCCCTAGAATCTCTTTGTTCACTAACACATTTTTCTAGGGTTTGTGAAGCTTTATCAAATCTCTGGATTTTAAGATCTACATTATCTTTGTTTTTTATAGCCTCATCTAACTTAGCTTGTAAAACACCATTGGCTCTCTCCAAAATGTTTCTAACCTCAACACTAGCATTTAAATCATTAGTTAAAATATTGATTTGATCTTTTAGGTCAAACTCCATTTTCTTATATTCAGCCACAATCTTTTCAGTTTGAGTAAGAGCAAGTTGATAATTAGATAACTTGCATCTTTCATTAACAACATCTGTTGTTATTTTTAAGACTTCTTTGTTAAGCTTTTCAGTATTTAAACGACAACCCTTACTACAAAATGCATCATCATATACCTCATTGTCTGATGAAGATGAAGAATGTGCCATAAGAGCATAGTGAACATGCTCCTCTTCCTCCTTTTCTGCAACCAAAGCCTTGTTCTCTTCCTCATCCTTGGCCAAATAGCTCCAATCCCAGCCAACACCATCAATTTCTTGCATAGCAACCATAGCTTTGGGATCATGTACCTTGATGATTTGGCTTGAGGGTTTTCCAGCATCAGATCTTCTTGGAGATCTGCACTCTCTCATAAAGTGTCCCATTCGATGACAATTATAACACTCAACCTTGGATTTATCAAATCCAACAGTGTCCTTAGCATTGAAAGTCATCTTCTTCTTGAATCTTCGATTCCATCTATTTGCCCTTATACTTGCAAGAGCATATTCCACTTTATATCCTGTTAATGCAATAATGCCTAAAAACGTTACTTGCATTTTTTGGTCTCGCTTAGTTTTGATTACGACAATATGTAAAAACAAGCATTTACGAAAACAATGAAAAACGAATTCTTGAGTTCAAGTATTTTTCATTTTACCCATTTTCACTTAAGGTATGAATAAACAAGTACTAACCTTAATCAAGTGATCAAGCGATTTAATCTTTTCTTAAAACTCACTTTTTATTAAGTGTGTCAAGTTTTTAATTAAACTTTCTTTTTAAGAAAATGTTTTATTAAATTAAATATTTGAAAATTTGAAAATGGCATATTCTTTTTGATTTGGAATATTCTTTCAGGATATTTATAATCAGATAAGACCTCCACCACTAAAGGACAAAAAGGGAGTAGAGTCTAGTCCGGCGGTTCCCTAGCGCCTAGGTGGTTCCTTATCGATAAGGTATCGCCGGCTGAGATAAGGAACCGCGGGCAGATATACCCGTTGGCCCTTTGTCCTATAAATAGTGGACCTTTCTCAGATTTTCAATTCACCTTTTTTGCACATAAATTTCCAGATTCAAACATACTTCTTAAATCACTCAAATACTTGATCATTTGATTGATTACTACTTGTTTAGAAGTGAATCTATCTCATCCATCTCTTCCTCTTCAAGTGCAAAGAGAAGAACACTATCCTAGTGAAGTGTTGAGTCCACCACCAAAGATCCTTTGAAGATCAAATCTTATACATTTGTTATTGTGTCATAGTTGTGAAGATCCAAGTAGTTGTGTCTATTTGGAAGTTGTGTATGTACTAAGTATAGTTGTGTAGATTGGTCCTAGCTACGATTAGGGCTCGACTTTTAGCTTAGAGTCAGAAATTGGTTAAGCGACGTGTATGGTTTTCTCCAACATAAGGAGCTTGTTGGGTAGTGAACTCTCGAGTAAGGAGGACTCGAGGAGTGGAGTAGGAACGAGGAGTGAGCTTCGCTGCCGAACCACTATAAATCCTTGGTGTTTGGTTTGATCATTCTTTACCCTTAACTCTTTACATTCTTTATTCTTTGTGCATATACATTAGTTAGTATTAGTTTAGTTACACTATCATTGTTTATATTGTGCATAAGAACATTTCACATATTTCCTTAAGTCTAAGTTTTTGAAAAAGGATTTTTGAAAACCATCATTTAACAAGTAAATTTAAGAAACTATTCAACCCCTCCCCCCCCCCCCCTTCTAGTTTCTACAATTGGTATCAGAGCGGGTTGAATCGATCTATGGATTCCAACAAGTACCTAGAAGGGCAATCTATGCAAAGACCACCACTTTTTGAAACCGATAGTTTTATTTATTGGAAAAATAGATTTGAGACTTATGTGAAATCAAAAGATTTAGATCTTTGGCATGTTATTACCAATGTTGATTTTTTACCTTATCAATTTAATGAAGTTTCTAAAACAAAGGAATTGGTCACTTTTGACAAAGCTAATGACGATACTAAAAAGAAACTTTCGAAAAATAATGAGGCTAAAATGGTGATTTATAATGCTTTACCTAAGAAAGAGTATGAAAGGATTTTTATGTGTGAAACCGCTAAAGATATTTGGAACACTCTTTTAGTAACCCACCAAGGTAATAGCCAAGTTGAAGAAAGCAAAATCGATCTTCTTGTCCAACAATATGAACAATTTGTCATCTTAGAAGATGAAGCTATTGATAGTGCTTTTGCTAGATTTAACACTATTATTACTAGTCTAAAAGCACTTGATGAAGGTTTTTCTAGCAAGAACAATGTTAGGAAGTTTCTAAGGGCCTTACATCCGAAGTGGAGAGCAAAAGTCACGGCGATCGAAGAATCGAAAGATCTCTCAACTTTATCACTCGATGAACTCATAGGCAACTTGAAGGTTCATGAGATGATAATTTTGAAGGACTCGGAATTGGTGAAAATGAAGAGTGAAAGGAAGTCTCTCGCACTCAAAGCCAAGAAGGCACAAAGTGATCATGATAGTTCCTCGGATAGCCAAGACGAGGAGTATGCATTGGCGGTGAGAGATTTCAAGAGGTTCTTCAAAAGACGAGGTCAACACGTGATGCAACCCAACAATGACAATAAACTATTCTCAAAGAATCGGTTTGCCAAGAACGAAAAAGGTGATAGGAATTGCTTTAGATGCGGTGATCCAAATCATTTCATTAGTGAGTGTCCAAAGCCTTCACGCGATAGAATCACACGGCATTCGTTAGTGGTTCTTCGAGCGATAGCGGCGAAGATGTTGATGACAACCCCAAAGAGGAGAAATGTCTCATGACTCACACTTCTAAAGAGGTACATTCCGAAACCGAATATTATAGCAATGATAGCTCCACCTTAAATGATATTGAATTAGAAGGCCAATATGATAATTTACACAAACTTAGCCTTAAATTCATAGAAAAGAACAAAACCTTAAAATCAACTAAAACTAAGCTTGAAAATGAGATTAATGAACTTAGGAAAAAATTAGCCAAGCTTGAGAAAAATAAAGAAGTTGATGTAGGTTGCGTAAGTTGTGAGAAACTTAGATTAGAGAATGAATATCTCAAGAGAACCTCCATTAAACTGTAAAAGTTCATGAAAGGTACTAATGCTCTTGATGATATGTTAAACAAACAAATTCATTCTAAGGAAAGACTTGGTGTAGGTTTCAACTCAAATGAAGCATCAACTAGTGAACCTAAACAAGTCCGATTTTCAGAAAAACTATCTACTGTACGCGGTCCCAGATTTTATGGGGCGGTTCCTTATCACTATGGAACCGCCGCCATAGATAAGGAACCGCGACCAGAAAGTATTTTTGATGAAAATCTTGAACTTATGGAAAAGTCAAATTTAGGTGAACATCCTAAGCATCTTATTGTTAACAAGGTCAAATTACCCATACTTGACGACAATGCCGTTGATAAGTTCTATAAGCCTTTGAGTAAACCTCTAATGGGAAATAGAAGTTTATCAAGACCATCTTCTACTCCACCAAGAGTACGGAATGAGTCTAAGCCTAGAAGTAGAACGACAACACCTAGAAGAGATAGTCAAAACAATTCACGACCTAGAAGTAAAACTCCAACACCTAGAAGGAATGACCACAAAACCAAGATCAAATACCCCTAGGAGAAATAATGAACAACAAAATGGATATATGAATTATTATCCTCCTCCCTTTTGTTCCCCATGGGCAACCCCTCCTCCATTCATGCATCCCAACCAAATGCAAGGGATGTTTGGAACTAACAATTTTGGACCCATGAGATATTGGGGACCAAATGTTTGATCGTGTGTGTTGTTACCTAGATATGCTTGGGAATTGATTTGTAGCCCGACGAGTGGATTAAGGATAGTGGTTGTTCTAAACACATGACGGGTAATCGAAGTTTCTTCTCGCGCTACAAAGCATATGATGGAGGTAATGTCACATTCGCTAGTAGTCTACGTGGTAATATCATTAGCAAAGGTACGGTTTCTCTTGACTCCATGACTATTGAAAATGTTGAGCACATAGATAATTTAGGGTTTAACCTTTTAAGCATAGGTCAAATTTGTGACAATAAGTGTAAGGTCATCTTTTCGGAAAATGACAGTGAAATCGTAAAAGATGGAAAGGTCATTGGAAAAGGTGTTAGAAAGCATGGGCTTTATGTCATGAAAGTCAATAAGAAGTCAAAAGACAACATATGTCTTGCGACTATAGATGATAGTTCTACTCTTTGGCATAGGAGATTAGGTCACGCTAATATGCGTCTAATTCAATCTTTAGTCTCTAAGGAGTTTGTAAGACACCTCCCCAATATTAAGTTTGATAGTCACTTTTGTGATGCTTGCAAAGTTGGAAAGCAAGTTCACTCAAGTCACAAAGCCAGGAATTTGGTTTCAACCTCTCGGTGCTTAGAACTCTTACATATGGATCTCTTTGGACCTTCCGCCATACGGAGTTATGGAGGTAACCTTTATACCCTAGTTATAGTTGACGATTACTTTAGATTCACTTGGACTAGATTTTTGGCATCTAAGAATGAAGCTTTCGATCATTTCGAAATCTTTATTCGAAGAATTCAAAATCAACTAGGATGTCCAATTGTCTCTATTAGGACGGATCATGGTAGGGAATTTGATAATGAAGTACAATTTGGTGCCTTTTGTGAAGCTCATGGTATTACCCATAACTTCTCGGCTCCTCGCACTCCACAATCAAATGGGGTAGTTGAAAGGAAGAATAGGACCATCCAAGAGATAAGTAGGACGATGTTAAACGAGCAATCCTTGCCTCAAAAGTTTTGGTGCAATGCCGTGGACACATCGACTTATATTCTCAACCGAATTCTTATTCGACCTTTCTTAGGAAAGACCCCCTATGAGATTCTTAAAGGTAAGAAACCCTCATTAGAATACTTTAGGGTGTTTGGAAGCAAGTGATTTATCCTCAACACCAAAGACTACCTTACCAAGTTTGACCCAAAGTCTTACGAAGGTATCTTTTTAGGTTATTCCCAAACTAGCAAAGCCTACATAGTCCTCAATAGAACCTCGGGCGTAATTGAAGAATCAATTAACGTGACTTTTGATGAAACCCCTCCTTTAACCAAGACACCACCATTGGTTGATGATGACTTGAATGAAGTAGAAGTAGTTAGAGCCAAAGAGGTTAGAAAAATAGGAGTTGAAGACCTTAGTGTTGAAAAGGAAGTAAACATTAAGGAGTCTAAGGATAATACTCTCAATAATATCATTGGTGACTTAAATCAAAGGACCCTAAGATCTCAAGTCCAAAACCAAAGTAACTTCTTTTGTTTCGTCTCCTTGATTGAACCAAAGAATGTTAAAGAAGCTTTGACGGATGAGAAGTGGGTCATTGCGATGCAAGAAGAATTGAATCAATTCGTTGCTAATGATGTTTGGGAACTTGTTCCTCCACCTAGAAGTTCTACCATTATAGGAACCAAATAGGTATATAGGAATAAGCTAGATGAGAATGGTGTTATGTCTCGTAACAAAGCTAGACTTGTGGCTCAAGGCTATAATCAACAAGAAGGGATTGATTATGACAAGACATATGCACTGGTAGCAAGATTAGAATCCATTAGAATCCTTTTAGCCTACGCTTGTGCCTTAGATTTTAAGCTTCAACAAATGGATGTAAAGAGTGCGTTTCTTAACGGTTTGATCAATGAGGAGGTATATGTGGCTCAACCTCCCGGCTTCATTGATTTTGAGAAACCGGATCATGTTTACAAGCTTAAGAAGGCACTTTACGGTCTTAAACAAGCACCCAAAGCTTGGTATGATAGACTTAAAGCGTTTCTTGTTAAACATGAGTATATCATGGGGATGGTAGACAACACGCTCTTTACAAAGAAGAAAGGTTCTCACCTCATAATCGTGCGAATATATGTTGATGACATTATATTTGGCTCAACTTGTCAAGAATTATGTGATGACTTTGCCAAAATCATGCATGATGAGTTTGAAATGAGTATGATGGGAGAACTTAACTTCTTTTTAGGACTCCAAATTAAACAAATGGACGATGGTATTTTCTTTAGTCAATCTAAGTATGATAAAGAAATGCAAAAGAAATTTGGATTAGAAGAATCTAGACCAATGAAGACCCCAATGGCCTCGGATACTAAACTCACCGTAGACGATGATTGTGAGTCAGTAGACAACACCAAATATAGAGGTATGATTGGTAGTTTGTTGTACCTAACGGTAAGTCGACCGGATATCATGTTTAGTGTTTACCTTTGTGCTCGCTTCCAAGAGGCTCCCAAAACCTCTCACCTTGAAGCGGTTAAGCGTATCTTCCGATACATTAAGGGCACTATACATTTAGGATTATGATATCCTAAAGGGACCGGCGTAGAAACCATTGTCTACGCGGACTCGGATCATGCGGGAGACTATGTGGACCGGAAAAGCACTAGTGGTGTTTGTACCTTCATGTGTTGTTGTTTAACTTCTTGGTTCTCCAAGAAACAAACCGCTCTTGCGATATCCACCACGGAAGCCGAGTATGTGAGTGCCGGAAAAGCATGCCATCAAGCTCTATGGATGAAGCAAGCGCTTGTTGATTACGGGATTTCTCTTGATGATGTTCCCATCATGTGCGATAATAAAGGTGCTATAGACCTTAGCAAGAATCCCGTGTAACATTCGCGAACCAAGCACATAGAAATTCGTCACCATTTCCTTAGGGATAATGTTCAAAAGGGGAACATTTCAATTGAGAAGGTACCCTCCGAGGATAACTTAGCCGACATCTTCACTAAGCCACTTAAGAGGGAACCTTTTAATTACTTGCGTCTAGGTCTAGGATTAATGGAACATATTCCTTAATTGCTTTCCCTTTATTGAGTCTCTTATTTTCTTTTGAGTCTTTTATCACTTTGAGTCATTAAGCCTCCTAAACTCCTCTTGAAAATCTTCTCTTATCCTTTTCAAAATACTCAAAGTCTCTTTCAAAAATGGTCAAGAAATGTTTTGACATTGTTAATTCAATCTAAAAACGTTTCTCATAGATTCTTGCTATTAATCTCGAGCTTACATAATTCATATGTATCATTCTCTCAAACATAGCAAGAACAAGATAGAATCATAGAGGATCATTGTGTCGTGACTTAAGGTCTTGTCTTACACACCTCCTACATTGATTTGTATTTTAAAATCCATGTATTTTGGTCAAATCCTTATTTGTTGAGTTAGTAGCTGTTCTCTTTGTCTATCTTTGCTTTTAAGCATATCCCTATGATAAGTTAGACTAGAAAAATAACATTTGCTGAAAAATCTTCCCTCACCAATAAAACACAGCCACTGTAGGCGGTTCCATATATGAACCGCGGTCCCTTATCAATAAGGAACCGCCGGAAGCAATAAGGAACCGCGTATAGTGCTTCCTTTTTTTCGGGTATTCCTGAAATTCCAAATTTAACCACCCCAAAAATACCTTGAGCCTTCCCTATTTAACCATAAGCATTTTGCCATACTTCACATCCCAAAATGTCTTATTCTCCAAATGAAAGCCTTGATTCTCCTCAATTTTCTCCAATTGCTTTCAATCCCAACTCACCCAAGAACACTTTCAATCCAAATTCACCCAAGAACTCTCTTAATCACATTTCTCCTACCAAGAATGTTTATTGTGGAACATCTTTTCTTCCACCACCACCCTTTAGTGTTCTTCCTCCTTCTCATGATAATGTGATGCACCATGGGACATATTGTCATTGTTGTCAATATCAACATCTTGCTATGGCACACATCTATGAGGAATTGAGCTACATAAAGAGTCTCTTAATCAAGCCTCCTCTTCACTTTGATTATGAGATCTCCACCAAGCCACCACCACCACCTTCCACCACTACCTTGTCTTTCATATAAGCATTAGTTTCTTATCCACAAGACACCCTATTCAAGCAAATCTTAGAATTCTAGATTAACTAGGATTAGATTTATGCTTTTGGCTTGTTTCCTCTTTCATACATCTTTGTATGATTCTTTTTATTTTATATGACTTCACTTGGATCTTAGTCTTTGTGTCTTCTTCTCTTTTTATTTTTGTGACCTATAGCTATCTCTTGTTGGTTGTTTCTTTTGTTCAACTAACCCGTCTATGTAGCTTGTCACCATATCTCGATTCCTCGGTGCCCCAAGCAAGGGGGAGTAAGCACCAAGGGGGAGTCTTTGCAAAGTCCGTCTCTTCAACACCGACTTGTGCAACCTTTTTGCTTCGACAAAGGGGGAGAAATGAATAAACTCGTCTTCGAAAATATTGTTTTTGTGTGATTGAGTTTATGTATTGTCGGAATCAAAAAGGGGGAGATTGTTAATGCAATAATGCCTAAAAACGTTACTTGTATTTTTTGGTCTCGCTTAGTTTTAATTACGACAATATGTAAAAACAAGCATTTACGAAAACAATGAAAAATGAATTCTTGAGTTCAAGTATTTTTCATTTTACCCATTCACTTAAGGTATGAATAAACAAGTACTAACCTTAATCAAGTGATCAAGTGATTTAATCTTTTCTTAAAACTCACTTTTTATTAAGTGTGATAAGTTTTTAATTAAACTTTCTTTTTAAGAAAATGTTTTATTAAATTAAATATTTGAAAATTTGAAAATGGCATATTCTTTTTGATTTGGAATATTCTTTCAGGATATTTTATAATCAGATAAGACCTCCACCACTAAAGGACAAAAAGGGAGTGGAGTCTAGTCTGGCGGTTCCCTAGCGCCTAGGTGGTTCCTTATCGATAGGGTACCACCGGCTGAGATAAGGAACCGCGGGCAGATATAGCCGTTGGCCCTTTGTCCTATATATAGTGGACCTTTCTCAGATTTTTAATTCACCTCTTTTGCACATAAATTTCCAAATTCAAACATACTTCTTAAATCACTCAAATCCTTGTTCATTTGATTGATTACTACTTGTTTAGAAGTGAATCTATCTCATCCATCTCTTCCTCTTCAAGTGCAAAGAGAAGAACACTATCCTAGTGAAGTGTTGAGTCCACCACCAAAGATCCTTTGAAGATCAAATCTTATACATTTTTTATTGTGTCATAGTTGTGAAGATCCAAGTAGTTGTGTCTATTTGGAAGTTGTGTATGTACTAAGTATAGTTGTGTAGATTGGTCCTAGCTACGATTAGGGCTCGACTTTTAGCTTAGAGTCGGAAATTGGTTAAGCGACGTGTATAGTTTTCTCCACCATAAGGAGCTTGTTGTGTAGTGAACTATCGAGTAAGGAGTACTCGAGGAGTGGAGTAGGAACGAGGAGTGAGCTTCGTTTCCGAACCACTATAAATCCTTGGTGTTTGGTTTGATCTTTCTTTACCCTTAACTCTTTACATTCTTTATTCTTTGTGCATATACATTAGTTGGTATTAGTTTAGTTACACTATCATTGTTCATATTGTGCATAAGAAGATTTCACATATTTCCTTAAGTCTAAGTTTTTGAAAAAGGATTTTTGAAAACCATCATTTAACAAGTAAATTTAAGAAACTATTCAACCCCCCCCCCCCCCCCCCCTTCTAGTTTCTACATATTCATCTCCTCCAAATGCTCATCACTAATTTGCTCAAGGTCCTCATATGTAATCACTGAACCATTGGGCAATGAAGCAATGTATGCACACACAGTATCTAGATCAATACCAGCAGGTTTAACTCTTGGTGAGTCAACATTGTATGTGTCAGTGTTTGAATGTGAAGTGCTGACAAATCTTGATCCAGCGCTGACACAAGGTGATCCAGTAGCAGGGTGCATGTAAGACTCCCTTTGATCAAATTGACCTTCACTATGTGAGAAGAAGGCCATATTACCATTGGTAGACTTACTTCCTTGATCCAAAAGGATTTCACTTTCTACAAGCCTCAGTTTGTTATAAACATCATCAAAGGTGGAACTTTTGTGAGTATTATTAGCAATCATAAACCTTGCTTCAATCTTCCATGCATCACCAAGACTTTTAAGAAAAGTGGTGATGATATCAACATCATCATGCACTGTTCCCATAAAGGACAACTTGCTTGTAATGTCAAGAAGTATGCTTCTCACTCCATTTAGCTTTTCATTGGGTTGAGCTTTGAACACAGCATACTCATGCAAGAGTTGCTTCTTTTTCTCTTGTACAGTATCAACATTACCACCATAAGCAACTTCAAGGGCTACCCAAAGATCTTTTGCAGAATCATAGCCTCTATACTTGTGCTGATTGGCTTGTCCCAAAGAGAGTTTGAGGATGCTTAGGGTTTTCATGTCATTCCTCCTCTTTGTTATGTCCTCAGCTGAGACAGCTCTTCCATCTTTAGGTTTTTCTTTTCGATCCTCTTCAGTAGAGCCTGGAGTTGATCTTGCCAAGATATCAGCTGCAATCTTGCCAGCCTTATTGAATGTGTTTCCATATTCAATAATTTCCCGTAGGGTGTGATCATGGATTTGAAGATACTGCTCAAAGTTAAACTTCCACAACTCAAAGTTGTCTGAGTCTAGCATGGGAATCTTGATGTTAGGGCTTTAGGAGGAGGAGGTTAACTCTGGAGTAGACATGTAGTTTTAGGGTTTCTTGAAAATTAGGGTTTTGGCGATTTAGGGTTTTTGTGTTCTTTAGATCAAAGTTTCTCATATGATTAGATAATCAAAGCGGAATAGAACCATAATCATTAAACAAGGTGTTTAGGCACAAGACACAAAGAATTACTCAATTGGATTGTTCATTCTATTAATAACAAACAATCACTAGGTGTGTATACATTAATCCCACACCTAGTCGACACACGCTTTTAGGTTTACATTGTGAATGAAAGATATGAATAAAAACCTAAGACCCTTGTTCCTTTTATAGACTAAGGATTAGGGTTTACAAGAGATAATTATGAATAAACATGTAAATCTTCTATTTAAATAACTAATACAGAATAATATTCTGCATACTTATCCTAAATAGAAGCTTCCAACAGCGTTTGACTTTTGTTGACTTCTGTCAACGCCTAATTTACTCTTGACAACGCTTAGATTACACTTGTCAACGCTTAGACAAATGCCTTCATGTTTTCTTCATTTTTGAGTTTCTGCCACATCAACTTTTTGACCCAACAATCTTCCCCTAGTTGATGTCGTCAAAACTCTTTGTGTATCTCTTGTAAGTTGTACATCATCTTCAAATTGCTTCCCCTCAATTATAGCATGTATGTCTTCCCCTTTTTGTCACATCAACAGGGAAGTAAACAATGTACGCAATCTTGAAGATTCTCCAAATGTAGGCTCTATGTAATGATTTTGAAGAAAAACAAATATAATATTCTTGATGTAGAAGTAGAATAACCCAACCTTGTGTTCCATGTCTTGCACTATCTATGTGATGAAGAACTTATACCAATGGCGAAGTATAAGTAGACCCCGATCTCTTGTCAACATTCTCATCCTTTGTGAGACACTGAGCACGATAATGTAAATCCTTCAAGTGTTATGACAAGTCTTCGTCACCAACCGTGTAAGCATGAACAAGTTACCTTTAAAGAATAATGTTGACTAGGCACCATCTTTAAAGATATGATAGAACACAAACTCGCGAAAATCTTCTTCGAACATCAAACTTACCATAAGAATTCTTCCCCTTAAGCCAACACCTCTTCAAGACGAATCTTTATGAGATAATATCTTCATATCATATGTAAAAGGCTTAGAACGAATAACTCTTTCACAAGGCTACCCCGATTAAATAATCTAATCAAATATTATTCCAATAAAATACTTCACGAATTGTTGTTGACTCGCATAAAAATCATTAATCCCTTTTTAAAAATATCCGAGCCATTAATATCAACATGATATTCTGTATAAAACGGAGATTCCATGTACCTTTGCATGCAAATACCTCTTTTTGTGTGCCAAAATCTACCAATTTTCCAAACAGCAGCTATTCATTTGTCATCCAAGATCCTTCACTGTCCAAGATCTCATAAGTGTGTGTTGTCCAATATCGGATAACACTTGTCAGCATTTGAAAAACCATATCTCGGACGACACATGAATTTCTGTTAGCGCCTACATATAAATCTGTCAGCGTCAACTTTATACCTGTCAACGCCTGGCCATCAGCGTCTCATCCATGCCTTGTCAGCGTCACACCAACATCTATCAGCGTCACACCAACATCTATCAGCGTCTACATAACACATGTCAGCGGCTAATCGATCTAGGGTTTTATAAACCCTAAATCATGATTTTATGTAAAAACCATAAACTGTAGTGAACTTCGACATCGAATATCTTCTTCATGAGAGCTCAGATCGAAGATCCCTTCGGTGACATCCTAGACACAAGTGTCAAGAACCTACAGCGAGAATTTTACGACGATCCAACACTTAAAGAAGGAGAAATCGCGTGTTTACTATTACTGTTCACAGAAAACAGCATATGAACACTGCCGAATTCGACGCTTAATAAATTTTTCTTGGGGATAGATCTCGATAATCCATCCCGTAGATATCTAGATATATATGTCTAGAACACACACAAAAAATTTCGTGGCGATCCAACGGTTCAATAAAAAGTTATGGCCTTCTGAATACTGTTGCGCACACAAAATCGCCCAGAAAAACCCTATACGGATTTTTCTTTTCTTCTCAAAACACGAACACCTTGTTGGTCCTAGCATCACGAGCCACGAGGCTCTGATACCAACTGTAGAAACCTTGGTTTCCTCGATCTTTTAGCTACTAGGAATGATCATAGTTCATATGATTATATAATCAAAGCGGAATAGAACCATAATCATTAAACAAGGTGTTTAGGCACAAGACACAAAAAATTACTCAATTGGATTTTTCATTATATTAATAACAAACAATCACTAGGTGTGTATACATTAATCCCACACCTAGTCGACACACGCTTTTAGGTTTATATTGTGAATGAAAGATATGAATAAAAACCTAAGACCCTTGTTCCTTTTATAGACTAAGGATTAGGGTTTACAAGAGATAATTATGAATAAACATGTAAATCTTCTATTTAAATAACTAATACAGAATAATATTCTACATACTTATCCTAAATAGAAGCTTCCAATAGCGTTTGACTTTTGTTGACTTCTGTCAACGCCTAATTTACTCTTGACAACGCTTGGATTACACTTGTCAACGCTTAGACAAATGCCTTCATGTTTCTTCGTTTTTGAGTTTCTGCCACATCAATTTTTTGACCCAATAGGTTCTGCTCAAGCAAGCTGAGAAAAATGGAGATTCTTACTGAAGAATGTCTAGCTGAAGAGAACGTTCAGCATTAAGTCTTCCAATGTACTATGAAGATAAGAAGTCTTCACTTCAACAACTAGGCGGTCTGGTTGCTGGAGACAAGTCCTGAAGAAGAGTTCCAGTTCAGTAAGGTTTGATAGTGTCATACTAAATGATGTTGAAGATACTTCAGTCATCCTGAAGGTTTACAAAGGCGGGAAAAAGATTTGTTTTAAGTCAAACGATAAAGCAGATCTTATTGAGAATAAGGTTGTTTGGAAAGTTAGATAAAAGTACAAGCTTTTATTCTGTGCATTACTTTATAGATATGGTTTATCACCTGGGACATTTAACCACCAATTGGATAAACAACATGTACGAAGTAGTGCTCTTTGTAAACCCTAATATGTTGCCTATAAAAGGAACATATCTGGGAGTGAAGAACTCATCTCTTGTATTATAAAGTTTGAACACTTCCAAGAGCGTCTTCACTCCCAACATCAAACTAATCGATTCACTCATTGATGAACGTTAGGTTTGAGACCTAAACTCATAACTTTGGTTTATATTTTAAGTAGAGGAGATCACTCAAATATTGTCATTCAACCACTTTGTTCTTCCGCAAACAAAGTGTGTCATAGATTTTTATTAAGTTTTAGTAAATCTCTATACGTTGAAAAGTATTTTGGTGGTGTTGTTTTATCTTTGCTTACTTGTTATTTACTTTGTTAAAACAACCAACTTGTTTACCTTGATACGTGGTTATACCTAAGGTTTATAAGTATAACCTAATTTGTCACACCCCCACCATGGCGGGATATGGGGCGCGACGTATGGATATCATCACACCAATAGCGTGTTTATAGAGAGAACTAAATGAAATTGAAATATCATAAATGGTGACACAAATGTCATGACAATATCTCAACAATGCAGGAGTCTAGGTAAGTAGGTAAAAGTCCTACTCTTACCAAAGACAAACAAATAAACAAACATCAAACATATAGGTGTCTAAAATGTATCACTTATTCAAACAATGAAAAGAAAACTAAGAGGAAAGGGATTCCTCCTAATGCAATCCTAGCATCCTCTAAACTCTAGCCACTTCTAACACCATCCTTTATAACTATCTCACCTGAAAATGACACTAAAATCTGTCAACATAAAGTTGGTGAGAACATAGCTTTAAGTTATCTAGAACATCATAAGAAAACTTGATATCCGATATAAATAAGTTGAAGAAAATAAGTTCAAGCAATAGACTATAAAGTGATATTCACATTACATACAACTACACACGAATAGAACATATAATAAGAACAATGCACCTACACCTATCCGGATCTTTCTCACACCTTGTGTGGAGATGAACCATATCCCCGTCGAGATATCTTGTCTCCGAGAAGACGATGCACAAGTACTCAAAACACAATTACTCAGAACGCATGTCAAAACACATAATAGAACATGTAACATAACACATAAGTAAGCATAACACATAATAACACATTTATGTCCACACATTTCAAAACATATTATCAAAAAAATTTAAATAACATTAGAAGTGTCATCTCCATCCCATACTGGAAAAATATTTAAAAACTTAGTAAAAATGGGACTATGAACTCACCTGGTTGAGCTTTTCCAAATATCCCGAGCACTAGCAATAAGCTAAACAAATAAATGCACACTTATCAAGACATGAACTAAATACTAAAACGGCTCATCAACCTATGATGGACCTCTAACCTTCTCCCATATATGTACATAACATATATGCTCTAAGCACCCCATTACCCTTCTCTAACAAGTCCTAAACTTAGTCAAGTTCATAACTTATCCCGTTCACATTTTACCAAAAACAATCCCGATTTTTAGTCCCCAAACTATAAACCAAACGCCCACCTAAACATACCCATGCTTGCTGTAAAGTAAACCCTATGCCTTGACATGTGTTAGATAATTCCTCTCTTTTGACCCAACCCTAAAGCTGCTGTTAAGGCCCCGATATACATGTATATACTTTTGTCTATCCATATTTTACTGATTTTGAACATATAAAAGGTTTGTTATGATCAAAGGGTCTTTCACTATCCCAATTGATTAGCCCTCATTATTTAACATATAAACTGACTCTCATATTCGTTTGAAGGTCCAGTTGTACTCCTAAGTACCCTAACCATCTTAAAACATTAATTTTGAACTGACTGATTTCAAAACTGTTTTGACCTCCGACTGTTGTAACCTATTTTTGACCCACTTCCCGACCTCTAAATTTATTCCTCGTTTTTTGCATTCAAAAGCTAACTCAAATAACTTTCCAGGGTACTTGGATCGCGTCATGAAAGTTTCTATAACTCTAGATATGATCAAAACAATAGACCTAAAATTCTGCCCAGTTTTTAGTGACGAATTTAATTTAACTAAACTAATTAATTACCCAAAAGTTAATTAATTACAAGACCTAATTAATTTAATCATTATAATAACAATAAACCTCATATTTTAATTTTGTCCTAACCCTAAACCCATCATATATTTGATTACCAATGATTTAAAATAATTTAATTGAAAAGAGATTTGAAGGTTTTACCTTAGAATTTATGAAAGATGAAAAATTAATGAAGAACCCTAATGAGACTCCATAGATGTCTACTTAAGCTTGATCTTCAGGTTATTATGATGTGTTTTTAGTAAATAAAATCCTTATATATTTATTTAGGAACAATCCTAGCCCAAGTACAAAGCCCGGTTTCCTTTTTCCCTCCCCCTCCCATTCTTTCTTGCGTTTACACCGACTCCCCTCCCTTCTTTTTTTTCTTTTTATTATTTACTAATAATTAGTTAATAAAAACTTAAATTACCTTAATTTATTTCAGCTCCTAAAGCCTCCAAAACCTCAAAACCGTAAAACTAGTCAGTTTTACGCGTATACCGTAAAAGACGTAAAAATATACAGTTTTATAAAAACTCTTGAAATATGAAATAAACTAAATAAATAACTCCTAAATGACTTAAAACCATCTCGTAAATTATTCCCGTGAATAAATACCTCATCCGAGACCTCAAAATGCTAAACCCTAAATCGTAAAAATACGATATACTATAATACATATATGTACACATGAAATCTTAAAATAACGCCATCTTCTATCATAACTACGTCCAAGTGAACTAATGAGCACGAACTAACCCCTCTAAGCATCATATAATGTACTATGCACCACATGTATGATGTCTAACCTCCAGTCAAAGGTTCAAATATTAACATATTGCACATAAACACACACTAAGAACAAAAATAAAGTCAAACAGTCATAAGTGACAAACTCCAAAATCTAGGGTTGTCACATCACTCCCTCCTAATAGAAATCTCGTCCTCGAGATTTACTCCTTGGGATCGTCATTAACAAATAGATGAGGGTACTTGTTCCTCGTAAATTACTCCCGCTCCCACGTGAATTCCGGTCCAAGTTCGAATTCCATCTAATCTTAACTAACGGTATCTTACTTCTCTTAAGTGTCTTAACTTCGCGATCCATGATCTCCACTGGCTCTTCAACAAATCAAAGGCTTGTATCTATGCTAGTATCTTCCAACAGTACTTGCAAGTCGGTTCTTGCTAAGCATTTCCTCAAGTTCGATACATGAAATACATCACGCACACTACTCAACTCTTTCGGTAACCTCAACCTATATGCCACTTGCCCAATCCTTTCGATGAATTCTAATGGGCCCACGAACCTCGGTGTTAACTTTCCTTTCTTTCCAAACCACATCACTCCTTTCCATGGCGAAACCTTCAACATCACCTTATCTCCCACCTTAAACTCCAACGGCTTACCCCTCTTGTCCACATAGCTCTTTTGTCGATCTCCAGCCGTCTCAACTTCTCCTTAAGCACTGTTATCACATCCGTAGTTTCCTGAACCATTTCTGTTTAAATAAGCTGACAACTTCCAACTTTCTCTAGACGATACTTTCCCTTACTCATGATCACTAACTTTCAGCTCCGACGTTAACCCTTCCAATATCAATCTACTATCTTGATAATATCTTGCTTCCTCAAGCCATTCCTTCCTCATTACTACTTTTCGATTGTCCCTCCATAATCTTAAGTCCATAACATCACATTTGTACGAAATCTTTCCCACTTCTCAACTTCATGACTTCTCATTCTGCTAGAAAAATGGGATGAATTAGTCAGTCTATCGACTATCAACCAACTCTTTTCGTACATACTTCTCCACTATCTAAGTCCTATATAATTCTTCCAAACCTTCAGCTCTTCCAACGTATAATCAATCGCCTTTCTTCGCCGTCCTCGCTCGCATCCTAATCCTTGCTCTAAGTAACGTCATGCTTTGCGAATTCGTCCAGTCTTTTTGATAATGCCAAAACCGACTCATCATCTACGCTAGTTCTTTTGCCTCCAACAACGCTTCCTCATCTTACTTCGCTTCAACCTTGTTGGTCCCAACCATGTAACTTCAAACCCAACTCACAATTCTTCCCACACTCTTGCTCCTACTTCGAGTAGATTAAGATGTCGTTGGTACACATGATGACAACTTGTCCATATACGATAATGCACACTCGTTAATAATTACCAAAATACTTATGTAATATATGTAATACTATATACACGCCACATAATTATAAGCACTTCCAACATATACTATACACGCATGTATCAACCCACTTTCATGCAATCATACTTAAGAATCCATTGAAGTTGTGGTACTTGTATAACTATGTTGGTCACTGTTGGAAATATGTTTTTACGTATAAAGAAAGTCCCGGTCACTCCAACAATATAGTTATAGGCTCGTAGTAGTGTTTAAGTTACATTTATGTTAAGCCCGACCCATGAGCATGTTCATGGGTCGGAGGCCCAAGTCCATTAAGGACTTGGGTATATAAACCTCTTTCCACCATGGAAAGAGGTGTTGGTTGTTTCATTTCTTAAAGTTAATACACATAGTTTCTTTCATTTATCTCTCTAAGTTTCTCTCTCTAGAAAAACATAAACCCTCTTGAAATACAAAGATTATCATTGTTCTACAATTGGTATCAAGAGCATGGGATGAAATATAGGTTGGTCTTTGTGTTCTACAATTGTTCTACACTTCAACTAATGACATTGTTGCAGACACGACTGAAAGATATGGGGGCTCATAAATCGAAAAATAAACGAAAAGTTCTGCAATATCTCAACAAAGCAATTATTGAAGATACACCTGCAGATACTACCGACTCTGAGTTTGACAATGAAGACGAGCTAGATGAGGAAGATAATGAGGATAACGGTGATGAGGATGATGGTGAAAATGATCAAAATGAGGAAGAGGATAAGGAAGGAGATGAGGAGGAAGAAGAGGATGAGGAAGAAAAGGATAAGGATGGAGATGAAGATGAGGATGAGGATGACGATGATGATAATGACGACGGTAATGGAACCAACAAGGGTGATAAGAATGACAAAACGGGTACTCATGCCGAATAATCAAATAAGGATGAAGGTGATAAGGCAACTGAGAAAGGTATTGAGGAAGCTGTAGAAAGCGTTGCTGAAACCGCAGAAAAGACGGTGGAGTCTAATGTACCAGAATCTCAGCATATTGACACAGGTATATCTACTGAACCAGTTTTTCCTACTGATTCTTACAATGAATCTGTAGAACATATGCAAGAAGACGAAATTCTTGTGTCTACGAAACAAGAAGAACCCACAGGGTCAATGCTAGAAGAAGAAATTCCAGTCTCTATGCCAAATGATGATATACCGGTGACACAAGAACAACCTTCAACACCATCTGAAGATCAGCACATCTCTGATATGGAAGTTGAAGACTTAAATGTGCCAGAACCAACGTTTGTTGAATCTCTTATCATCGATGACACGGTACTGGAGCAACTCTGGCCTATAAATGCAGCACCACATCATCCTTTCGACACAGCAACTGAAATAGAGCTGACTCAATTCCTAAACAATCCTATCGATTACTCGGCCTTTCTAAGGTATTCTCATGGGAAACCGACAATGACTCCGGATCTTATCAAAATGGCAGCCGCAAATGTGGACTTCTTTGATACTTTGAAGAGCAGCCATAATGAGGCAGAATATCACTTAAATGAGCTTACAAAGGCAATGAGAGCGAAGACTACGGGAATTCAGACTCCAGTGTTACGACCTCTTACACCCACAGTCATCACCGGCTCTGCAACGATCCCAATAGAGCACTTTGTATCTCACGATCTTGAGTATCTTGAAAAAGGCGCGAAGAAATATGTCACGTCACTAACTATGCTCAAGGCTGTTAATCTGGAGAACGTTCCATGGATCGAAGATAAAGTACCTGATGCATTATGGAGAAGGAAACTGCTCAAGTTTTATGATACTTTTGCATCACTTGGCATCTCTCACTGGACTGCAAAGAAAAGGTTAGCTTACAATCACTTCCATCGTCCAAAGAGAGGTTCTTCTATTGTCTCAGATCATAGAATCAAAAGCATCCAAGGAGCAACCACTCAGACTGTCTGCGGTTATGATTACTTGAATGTAATCGTGTTCAAACGTACCGATGAGAAAGAATACCGAATTGACGAAAGTGATCTCCAGTACCTTCAACTTGAAGACATCGAAGATCTTCTATTGTTATTGGCTCAGGAAAAAGTCGACCATTTGATTCCTGAGATAGTCATTGCTTTGAGCTCCAACCTTCGTCAATATGCAAGAAAAATCGTCATTCAAAACCGGGTGGAAGATTTTCAACTTGGAGTGGAGAGCTATCAGAAACAGCTAAACTTGCAACGTCCCCATACAACTCCGCTCAGTAATTTTCACAAGAACAAGAAGCCGTATATGGGGACCACGACACAGGAAGCAGGGATATTTTATCCAAACGAGACTGGAGTCATGCAGTTTATGCGATTCTCCGAACTGCACAAATTCAGCGATGGTACGCTCAAGCATGTTCGAGATGATCTGACGGTTCGCAATGCCGACCTACCGCTTCCAGTAGTCAAGTACACCTGGACAAGCCAGTGCAAAAAGGGAGCAAAGTACGCGATTGATAGGTGTGTAAACACCCATCCTTTTACCACTTAACTACAATAATAACCAAGCTAAAACGTGTATTTTATGTCGTAAATGTCATAATTATGCGTGGTTTGTGTTTTTGTTGTGATTTAGGATCAAAATTTGAAAAGGGAGGAATACACGGGCTATCACGGGCTTTTATCGAAGAAAACGACAAAAGACGAAGTCAAAAGATCAAGAGTGCAAAAAGAACGGAAGTCCAAGGCCTATTCTGAAGATTTATCGAAGAAAAAGTCTAAAGACGGAAGTTTAATAAAGCCGAAGAACTCAAGTCTAATAAGTGAAGATATTATAAGACGAGTTCAATTAATCCCGAGACAAAGTCGATAAAGTCGAAGAATTTAGAAGACAAGAAGTCAAGAAAGAAAGAAAAAAAATGAACCAACACATGCTTAGTTTTCCTAATCACTATAAATATAATCCTAATGTGTCATTAGGAGTTGTTAGTTAATTTGACAAATTAACTCTCCACCATTTACATTACTTGTAATTTAATTTCATGTCATTTCCTTAATTGTCTTGCACTTTTAATTCCTTTAATTCCAAGTAAGTTTACTTTTATTGTTATTGAATCTTTACTTTTATTGTTAATCTCCTATCTACTCTTCTTGTTTTGATTTGATCTTCATGTTTATGTTTATGTTCATGTTCTTAAGTTTTCATTGATTAGATTAAGTGGGTTTTGATTATTTTGGTTATTATTGTTAGTTTTATTGATTTGGATTGATAGATTATCATTAGTTGATCATTTGTGATTAGTCTTGCTTAATCTTTTGGTTTAATTTGATTAGTTTTGGTTAGATTCGTGTTCTCTCTATTTTCCTTGTTCTTCGCATATTCTGTTTCCCAGGTTATTCCGGATCAGCAAGTTATTCCGAACCAGCAGTTTATTCTGGATAAAGGTTTTATTCCGGATCAAGTGTTTATTCCGGATGAACTAGTTATTCCGGATGAAATGATATTCCGAATGAACAGCTTTCATTCCGAGTGAAGCCCACTTTCCGAACGAAGCAAAATTCCGGATCAACCATTTTTTCCGAATGAGAGTAATATTCCGGATGAACCACATATTCCGAATGAGCCCATATTCCGAACCAAGCTGATATTCCAGATCAACAAATATTCCGAACGAAGACATCATTCCGAATCAATTATTCCGGATGAGCACATGTATTCCGGATGAAGAGTTATTCCGGATGAAGTAAACATTCCGAATAAGCAATTATTCCGGATGAGTATTTATTCCGAATGAGTGATTTGATTTGATTATTCCGAACGAAGCTTTGTTATTTCGGATGAGTGTTTTATTCCGCAGGAGGTAATTATTCCGAGTAAAGAAGAATTATTCCGGGTGAAGGTGACATTCCGAACGAGTAATTATTCTGAACGAAGGTTTATTCCGAATGAGTATTTTAAGTTTATTTTAAGTTTATGTTTTTAAGTTGTAAGCTTTATTTTTCCCGCTTTTTTACTTAGTCGCACTTTAAGTTTATTTGCCTTAGATTTATTTTAAGCTTGCATTTAGTTTAAGTTTAAGTTTGCCTTTAGGATAGGTTTAAGTTTGCCTTATTTACTTTTCGTCACGTTTTTATTTCTCGTCATTTATTTTAAATTAGGTTTAGATTTAAATTACCGCCATTTACTTTAAAGTTTGTGCACTTTTCCACTATACTACAACGACACAACATTTGTTTTCACCAAAAGTCAACTGAGTCGCACGTTAATCCATTTTTCAATTCGAAAAGATCGGACGATAAAATTTTCTTACTGGCTAAAAAGCTTTGTATTAAATGGCGCCGCTGCCGGCTCTTTTCGTAAAGATTAACGGTTTTCTGTGAGAGACGCGTTGCTTTTTGGGATCCGCTCATTCGTGAACGTTATTTTTCTTGCTCAAAAATTTTCAAAAATCCATAAAAATTAAAAATTGTTAAAAATCCATAAAAATTAAAAAAATTTCAAAAATCCAAAAAGATTTTATTTTTATAGTGTATATATATTGTCTATTGCTTTGGTATCTTTTTCTTTTGCTTTTGCAGGTGTATGCGTACTAGATCTTCAACTTATCCAGAGCCCAAGACTCGTGAAGATTTAACTATGGCAGGTGTGAACAATAACAATAATCCACCGCACCTCAATAATAACAATAACAATGTTCTTCCACAGCCCGATCTTCGGACAATGGAGGAGGTTTGTCAACCCACAATGTTTGGACGAGGGGGACCGATTGCGCCGATGCAAATCACGGCTCCGAAGTTTTCGTTGAAGCATCACATGATCCAACAAGTGCAAACTAATCCGTTTCACGGAATACCGGATGATGATGCCAACAAGCACCTCGACAAATTCATTACTATTACTCAAAGCATGAAGTTTCCCGGTGCTACTATGGATGTCCTTCGCCTTCAACTCTTTCCACATACTTTATCCCACCACGCCGAAAAATGGTTTGATCGTCTCCCGAAGAATTCCATTCATACTTGGGACGACATGACTCAACGATTTTTGTCGCACTACTTTCCACCATCCATGGTCACGAGCCTTCGAAATCAAATCAGCGGTTTCATGCAAGAACCCGATGAATCTCTCTTTGATGCTTGGGAAAGATATAATGTTTTGATCGATCGATGTCCAAACCACAACATGCTCCCAGTTACGTTGATTGATACTTTCTACAACGGTTTGACTTTTCGTGATCGTGATACGATTAATGCAGCCGCCGGTGGCACATTTATGAAAAGGAGACCTGAGGAGTGTAGAGAGCTTATTGAGAACATGACTACTCATCACAAAAATTGGGATTCCTCCGCTTCTTCAAGGAACAACCCAAGAGTCAATGTGTCTTCTACTTCAGCAAACCCCGATATGACCGAATTCACCCGTATGATGGCCGAAATGAACAAAAATATCTTGCTCATAGCTACAAACCAACAACAACAAGTTAAAGTTGTAGCACCTTCTTGTGAGACATGCGGCGGTCCTCACTCATGCACTGATTGTCCTTCTACTCAAGGCAATCCGGAAAACGTGTATGCGGCTTATGGTAATAATTCACCGGAAAATTACCAAGCCCGACCTCAAGGGGATCGAAATTTGCTAAGTTATCGGTCGAACAACTATCTTTCACCCGGTTTTTCTCCTCAAAACCAAAACCCCAACAACAATTACAATAGAAGCAACCAAATCCCACCTCGAGCTTCTAATCCTTATCACCCACCCGCTCAACAAGCCCCACCTATTAATCAAGATGTTGAAGCTTTAATGAGAACCCAAGGAGAGCAAATCAAGAATCTGCAAAGCCAAATTATCAATTTGAAAGGGGATATCACTAAGCAAGGGAATGACATTAGATCCTAGCTTCAAAATGATATACAATCATCCTTCAGCACTCAAACGAATGATTTGAAGAATATGCTGGCTAGTTTCTTACCAACCACTCAACCCTCTACTTCGGGCTCTCTACCTTCAAACACCATCACCAATCCGAGAGCGAATGTGAGTGCTATTACTACCCGTAGTGGAGCTACTTTAGTAGGACCATCTATCCCACCCCCACCACCAGTTACACCATCTACACCTCCTCCACCATCATTTATCCCTACTACTCCCACACCTAGTATTAGTTCACCATTACCGTCTCCGCCTCGTCATGAAGAAGTACCCAAGAAGAACCCTTCACCAACCCCACCTTCCACCTCTAAACCCTCAACATCTCAACCTGTACCTGCTACACCTACAACACCCAACCCCAAGCATTCCTTACCCTTCTCGACTCAACAGGGCTAGAATTTTGACTAAGAATGACGTTCAAATCTCTAACTTTTTGAACAAGATTGCCGGCATGACCGTCACCTTTACCCTTGTTGAAGCTCTTGCCCAAATGCCACAGTTTGTCAAGATGTTTAAGGAATTGCTTAGTAAGAAGGAAAAGATGGTCGAGTTTGTTAATACTCGCTTGAATGAAAATTGCTATACAATCCTTCTTAAAGAACTTCCGGAGAAACTTGGAGATCCCGGTCGTTTTGAGCTACCTTGTACTTTTAACCAAACCGACGAATTTACTGCCTTAGCCGATCTCGGGGCAAGTATTAATTTAATGCCTTTAAGTGTTTGGAAAAAGTTATCGTTGCCCGACCTTACACTAACGAAGATGACTCTTGAGCTTACAAATCGCACTCTCGCTTACCCTGTTGGTATTGCCGAAGATGTGTTCATTAAAGTTGGCACATTCACTTTTCCGGTCGACTTCGTCGTTGTTGATTATGAAATAGACCCTCGTATTCCGTTAATACTCGGACGGCCATTTTTGAGAACCGGTAGAGCTTTAGTAGATGTGGATAAATGTGAACTCATCTTAAGAGTCGGGGATGATGCACAAGTTTTTGAAATGGGGAAGCTTACAAGCAAATATAATGGAAGATAATCGACGAATATGATTAATGTGCTCGATGATTTTGTCGTCTAAAACAATCCTCTATTCGATTCTTGCAATGATAATCCACTGTTTCAAGATGATGTGGATGATTCTCTCTCCAATTTGGAACCTTCACCCATATATGATTCTCCACCGATCTATGATGCTTATAATGATGATTCTAGTTCTGATGGAGATGATTATGATGATTTTACTTCCGAGTATCCCGACATGCCCACTTATGATGATTTTGATGAGGCCGATACTCTTTCGAGTGATTCTTCTCATGCTGAAGATCCTCCGCCTACAACACTTGATCCTACTTTAGATGACTACTCATTTGAGGAAGACTTTTCTACTTTTCTCAATACATACTTCCCTCATGAGAGTGATGCTCCTCCTTTAGACTTTGATGATTATGGTCTTTATCCTACTTTGGATATGAAGAAACCCTCTTCAAAGGAGAAAAAGCCGGCCGACACCGATATCAGTAGCACTTATGTCTTAACTCCTCTTTACTCTCCCTCTGAGGATGAGATTGCGAGATTTATGATCGGATCCTCTTCAAGGTCTGCTGAGCCTGAGTGTTATTTTCCCCTAAAGGAAAAGGTGTTCGACCCCGGTATTGCACTTTTCAAGCCATCTTAGTATGCATCTGATGAAATAAAAGGAAAAATCTTTGGAACTTATGAAGATATGCTTGCACCTCATCACCCTTGCTTCCATCGTGCTCAACAACTTCTTAAGGGAACCTTGCCTACTCTTCTTTGGCTTGCCTTGTTCGCCTTAAGCTTGTGCTATTTGATGGACGAAAACTATGTATTTGATCCCGGTGGATGTGTTTCAAGCTTCTCCCTATGCTAATCAAGGTCGAGTCAGGCTCACGACTCGGTGAACAAAAATCAAGCGCTTCTTGGGAGGCAACCTAAGTATCTATCCTTTCTCTCTTGTTTTTATAATAAGTGTAGGGGAGACCCTCGTATGTTGTTTATTGTCTTCTTTCTAATCATGTACAGGGATTCGAGCTTTCAAAGATCCATTCTTTATGACTTTTGACGACCCGTGATTCCGTGTACCCGTCTTCCCGGTTCTATCCTAAACTCTTTTGATTCTCTATTTTATATTTCTCAATATTAAAATAGGAATCTCTTTAGTTGTCCTTTCCTTAGCAAAATTTAAATAAAGTGCACAATGTCCTAAGTGTAGGGGAGTTTACACCCACATGCTTAAACATTGAGGATAATGTTTATATCAAGTGTAGGGGGACTTTTATCGAAGTTAAGTGGTCTTTTCCTTGTATTTGTCCTCATTTTAACCGGAAAATTAATTTTTCGACATTTTTCAAAATTTTTGATCTATTTTGGCCTAGTAGTTTTACCTTTGTATAGTTATTTTCTTTCTTTACTAGAATAAATTTTAATAAAGTGGTTTTAGTTTTCAACGTTGTGAATCTTTTGACTCAACCCGAGTTTACTCTAGCTAGTATCCTTAACGTGTTTAAGTCAAGTTTTGCTAGGCTTTTATATAGGGAGCTTTAAAACGCGAAATTCTTAACTCTCACGGGTTAAGAACAAGAACTTTTCGCAAGTTCCTATAATTGACCCTAGAGAATCGTTTATCAAGGGAACTTTAAAATGCGATTTCTAAACTTGAAAAAGTCTAAGAGTTTGCAAGTTCCTATAGATGACTCGAAAACCCAAAACTTTGATTTAATAGGCTAAGCATTCACGAGTCTCATTCCTTGAGATTTTAAACTGTGGAGAACGAGATATGATAGAGTCAATTATAAGTTTGGTATTCTTTCGTGAATTTATGTGAGTTAATTATAAGCCTATTCTCCCATCGCTTGCTAGTAAATTTATCTGCAATAAATAAGGTTGTACGATTTGAAAAGTTACTTAGCTTCTAGCCCAAGATCGTTTAAAAGTTGCTCGGTATTGATTAGAGTTCATATCCAAGGCATAACTTATTGAAGCGGGATGCGAAGATTGGCGAGTCCGAAAAGGCCCTAACAAGGCATGAAGGCTACGTTTTGTTGCTAAAGATCCAAAGTGATGTGAAGAATAATTTATCAAGAATCAATATGAAGGATCGAGACACACGACGAAAAGCAAATACTCTCGTAAAGATCATGGAGAAGTCTATCCAAAAAGGCTCTAACAAGGTATGAGGATAAATAGATCCAAGTCCTAAAAGGAGGTGGATCGTTGTATATCAAAATCCCAAATAAAGATTGGAGAAATATGAAGAAGTCGTGGTCCAAAGATGAAGAATCTCTCAAAACTTCAAGTGAAGAAATTCCTATTATGAAGAGAAGACAATTATTTCATGAACGTCTCTCAAGATTTGAAGTATGAAGTCGCTACCAAATATCAGTCCGAGAAAGGTCTCAAATCGTGAATCGAGTTATGCCAAGATATGAACTTTATGAGGTCCCGAGAAGCAGTTTTAAAAGATTTTGTCCTTTAGATAACTATTGATTAAATCGTCCTACTTTATTTTCGGCCTAAATAAAATATCGAAATAAGTCAAACAATGTATCCTCGTGATCATTCAAGACAATCATAAAATCTAAGAGATACACCTAGGAATAAGGGAGTCTAAGTGAATAATTGGCCACATGAGTTCGTGTTAGTTTGCTAACTTATAATAACAATGATCTCGTTTTTAGACTTGGTTTGGGGAACGTGATACTTGAGGATGATAATCATTCACGACATTCTAAAACCCTAAGGTAAGTTTTTGATTTCTCTACTTGTTTTGTTATTTCCTATCTCTTTAATAAAGGCCAAGGTGGATTGATTGTGATGAAAAGTGTAATCTTGCTTTGTAATTAATGCATTGCATGAGGACATTGCAATGGTCAAGTGTAGGGGATTTGATAGGTGTGTAAACACCCATCCTTTTACCACTTAACTACAATAGTAACCAAGCCAAAACGTGTATTTTATGTCGTAAATGTCGGAATTATGCGTGGTTTGTGTTTCTGTTGTGATTTAGGATCAAAATCTGAAAAGAGAGGAAAACACGGGCTATCACGGGCTTTTATCGAAGAAAACGACAAAAGACGAAGTCAAAAGATCAAGAGTGCAAAAAGAACGGAAGTCCAAGGCCTATTCTGAAGATTTATCGAAGAAAAAGTCTAAAGACGGAAGTTTAATAAAGCCGAAGAACTCAAGTCTAATAAGTGAAGATATTATAAGACGAGTTCAATTAATCCCGAGACAAAGTCGATAAAGTCGAAGAATTTAGAAGACAAGAAGTCGAGAAAGAAAGAAAAAAAACGAACAAACACATGCTTAGTTTTCCTAATCACTATAAATAGACTCCTAATGTGTCATTAGGAGTTGTTAGTTAATTTGAAAAATTAACTCTCCACCATTTACATTACTTGCAATTTAATTTCATGTCATTTCCTTAATTGTCTTGCACTTTTAATTCCTTTAATTCCAAGTAAGTTTACTTTTATTGTTATTGAATCTTTACTTTTATTGTTAATCTCCTATCTACTCTTCTTGTTTTGATTTGATCTTCATGTTTATGTTTATGTTCATGTTCTTAAGTTTTTATTGATTAGATTAAGTGGGTTTTGATTATTTTGGTTATTATTGTTAGTTTTATTGATTTGGATTGATAGATTATCATTAGTTGATCATTTGTGATTAGTCTTGCTTAATCTTTTGGTTTAATTTGATTAGTTTTGGTTAGATTCGTTTTCTCTCTATTTTCCTTGTTCTTCGCATATTCTGTTTTCCCAGGTTATTCCGGATCAGCAAGTTATTCCGAACCAGCAGTTTATTCCGGATAAAGATTTTATTCCGGATCAAGTGTTTATTCCGGATGAACTAGTTATTCCGGATGAAATGATATTCCGAATGAACAGCTTTCATTCCGAGTGAAGCCCACTTTCCGAACGAAGCAAAATTCCGGATCAACCATTTTTTCCGAATGAGAGTAATATTCCGGATGAACCACATATTCCGAATGAGCCCATAATCCGAACCAAGCTGATATTCCGGATCAACAGATATTCCGAACGAAGACATCATTCCGAATCAATTATTCCGGATGAGCACATGTATTCCGGATGAAGAGTTATTCCGGATGAAGTAAACATTCCGAATAAGCAATTATTCCGGATGAGTATTTATTCCGAATGAGTGATTTGATTTGATTATTCCGAACGAAGCTTTGTTATTCCGGATGAGTGTTTTATTCCGCATGAGGTAATTATTCCGAGTAAAGAAGAATTATTCCGGGTGAAGGTGACATTCCGAACGAGTAATTATTCCGAACGAAGGTTTATTCCGAATGAGTATTTTTAGTTTATTTTAAGTTTATGTTTTTAAGTTGTAAGCTTTATTTTTCCCGCCTTTTTACTTAGTCGCACTTTAAGTTTATTTGCCTTAGATTTATTTTAAGCTTGCCTTTAGTTTAAGTTTAAGTTTGCCTTTAGGATAGTTTTAAGTTTGCCTTATTTACTTTTCGTCACGTTTTTATTTCTAGTCATTTATTTTAAATTAGGTTTAGATTTAAATTACCGCCATTTACTTTAAAGTTTGTGCACTTTTCCACTATACTACAACGATACAACATTTGTTTTCACCAAAAGTCAACTGAGTCGCACGTTAATCCATTTTTCAATTTGAAAAGATCGGACGATAAAATTTTCTTACTGGCTAAAAAGCTTTGTATTAGCGATCAAGAAGATCGGGGAACTTTTAAGGAAGCGCTGGTTGCTACGAAGTGTGGAACGATTCGTAGGTGGAAGGCCATATGGAGCTCACCATAGGTTCACGGAACGATCCATTTAATTATGGATCGTCTTATAACAAGTCCACTCCATATGTCTATTATTGTGAATATGTTAATTTTTGTATAATCAGCTTTTGTGGCATGTTGTAGTGTAAAAGTATGATATTTTTCAAGAATTTCTCTCGAGATTCTAAATCTTTCAAACATATCGTACTCGAGCACTACAACTAACCCTCATTAATTTGAGGGGGAGCATTAATATGTTCTTTGGCCAGCATCTAATTTCATTTTTATTACCCAAAGACCGGTTAATCCATTAATATCCAAAATATTGATGGTTAACATTTTGGAAAGGGGAGAAAATGGGATTAAGGAGACTTAATGATACTTGGATAAACAATGAAAAAGGCTTAAAAGATAAACCAACTTAATATGTGTAATGCACATGTTAAGGGGGAGCGTTTTTTATGAACAAAACACTTAAGGCACAAAAACTTTGATTATAATATCACAAGTGCTTTAAGTGATTTTCAAGGATTTTTCATGGTGACAATACTTACTCAAAACACACTTAATTCACGACGAACATGGTTACAAAAGGGTGGTAGGATTAGGTATTAGTCCAATGATTCATCAGAACCGATGGAATCTTCCCAAGGACAATTCCCTAGATAGAATTAGAAGTCCTAGGAAAGATGGAGAAAGATTGTGAACGTAGCTGAATGTTGACCAAGTACTTAAGCTAGCACTGGAACAATCACAACAAGGTGCTAGTGATGACGTATTGGTAAGCATTGAAGTGGTTGAAGAATGAAAAAGAATTGTAAAGATAAAGGGTGTAAAGAAAGAAGCCCTCCTTACAACTTTAGGCAGAAACCGGGTCAATACATATGCTATTGAGATCATTTTTTCAATGATTCTCGATATTGAAGATAGACATCATGGACCCAGTGATGCAATTAGGGGTGTCGAAAAAGTTGACCCGACCCGAACCCGACCCGAACCCGACCCGAACCCGAACCCGAATAATCATATTCAGGTCGGGTCACTCGGGTCACAAAGTGTATTCGAGTCAATCCGGGTTGACCCGAATTGACCCGAGTTCTAATTGGCTCGGGTTCGGGTTATATATTTTTTACCCTTGACCCGACTTGACCCGACCCGACTTGACCCGAACCCGACTAACCCGACTTGACCCGACTAAAATTACATTTTTTACATTGTATTAGTACTTAATTTAGCCACTTTTTACACATTTTCCTTAAACTCGGGTTGACCCGAACCCGAGTTGACCCGACCCGAGTTGACCCGACCCGAATTGACCCGAACCCGAGTGACCCGAGTTATAATTAGGCTCAGGTTCGGGTTATATATTTTTTACCCTTGACCCGACTTGACCCGACCCGAGTTGACCCGAACCCGACCGGGTCAACCCGAATCACACCCCTAGATGCAATGCACAACCCTTCCCATCTAACTCAAATATCTCTCAAAAGATATTTGTTTTAATCACACGGAGTTCAACACGTTATCTATTGGTTTATTCACTCCGAATAGACTAATATTGAATACGTGGCAATCCTCTCCAGCCATCGCTCACTAAATCAAAACGCACTATCGAGTCTAGAGCCACGAGATCATCAAAAGTCTCATTAGGACACTTTCCATTTATTCCTTGCTTCTTCACACACTGTGAAAAGTAAGAGATCTTTATGAGTCCTACGCAGTGTAGAATATTGATAATCAATGAATCTATGAAGGGGTTTGTTGATTTCTAGAGAGAGAAAGTTAGAGAGAGAAAGTGAGAGAAACTATGTGAATTTTATTAATATGGAATCAAAGAAATGACAACAACCAACCCCTTTCCTTAGTGGAAAGGGGTATTTATAGTCCAAGCTAAACATTGGGCTTGGGCCGGTCCATGACAAGCCCATGGACCGGTTCTTACTTAAGTTAATAAGCAAATAATAACTAATTACTAACTACGAGCTATTACAACATAAATCATATTGTGGAGTGACCGATACTTCTAAAATACGTTAAAACGTATTTCTAACAATCTCCCCCTAAGGGAGGTCACTCCACGTTACAAAGTTCTAAACCTAGCATACTATACTAAGTCTTCGTTCTTTAGCTCGTAGTCTTTTCTTCTTTTCTTTCTTTTGTTGTGAATATGTTGATTTGATCTTTTTGGCTTTGACTTGAGAGCATTGTTCTTTGGCCTTTCACGTGCGATCTTTGCCTTTCTTGTGAACTTTGCCTCCTCGTGACTTCATGTTCCACACACTTACGTCTTTTTGTTGGATTCTTGAAAGCTTCAGAGTTTGGTACAGCGGAAGACTTCATCTTGTACTTTCTTGAATTTTTGTTGCAAAAGACATAAGCATGTGGGAACGACTTTTACAGGTACACCGCAACACCACCGTCTTCACTGGTACACAGCATCGCCACCGTCTTCAACAGGTACTCAGCAACGCCACCGTCTTTAGCAGGTACACAGCAACGACACGAATAAAATGGCTTTGAACATTTTATTCTAATTCGGTAGCATTTTACCTCCGGTCGGTGAAGACCGTTGGACGATATTAGATATCGTACCCGTGACGGATAGTTTCAATTAAGTAACTTCCTGACAGGATTTCGCGGGTAAACCCGTTTTCTTTATTCGACCGTCCAAAGCTGACTGCGAACATAAAGAGTGAATCACTTGGATAAATTATCCTTGTGATTAAAAGCCGTCAATTCATGAAACCTGGAACAAGTGAATTTCAATTAAGATTTTCACCATCGTTGCTTTCCAGTTGTCACGAGCTCGATTCATAAAGAATCTTGCACGTTACCTACCAAGTGCTGTTTGATGTTGACACTAGAAGGATTTCCACTCGTCACTGTGGTCAATAAAGAGTCACTCTGAGTGTTCTGGCAAGATCATGTGATAATGCGAAGAGGCCTGGAACGAGTTTAAGTTCAATTAAGAATTAAACCACTGTTACCTTCCAGTTTTTCACAAGATTGGTTCTAAAAGAACCGCACGTGTAACCTACCATGAGCTTGTTTGATGTTGGCTCAAGCAGGATTTCCATCTTCATTGTAATACTTACGTATTACTCGGATGTTCTGGCAATATTACAAGAATATTGCGTAGGACTCATGAAAATCTCTTACTTTTCACAGTGTGTGAGAAAGCAAGGAATAAATGGAAAGTGTCCTAATGAGACTTTTGATGATCTCTTGGCTCTAGACTCGATTGTGCGTTTTGATTTAGTGAGCGATGGCTGGAGAGGAGTGCCACCTTTTCAATACCAGTTTATTCGGAGTGAATAAACCAATAGATAACGTGTTGATCTCCGTGTGATTAAAACAAATACCTTTTGAGAGATATTTGAGTTAGCTGGGGAAGGGTTGTGCATTGCATCACTGGGTCCATGATGTCTTTCTTCAATACCGAGAATCATTAACAAAAATAACCTCAATAGCATATGTATTGACCCGGTTTCTGCCTAAAGTTGTAAGAAGGGCTTCTTTCTTTACACCCTTTATCTTTTCATTTCTTTTTCATTCTTCAACCCCTTCAATGCTTACCAATACGTCATCACTAGCACCTTGTTGTGATTGTTCCAGTGCTAGCTTAAGTACTTGGTCGGCATTCAGCTACGTTCACATTCTTTCTCCATCTTTCCTAGGACTTCTAATTCTATCTAGGGAATTGTCCTTGGGAAGATTCCATCGGCTCTGATGAATCATTGGACTAAACCTATTCCTACCACCCTTTTGTCACCACATCCGTCGTGAATTAAGCGTGTTTTGGGAAGGAATTGCCACCATGAAAAATCATTGAAAATCACCTAAAGTACTTGTGATATTGAAATCAAAAGTTTTGTACCTTAGGTGTTTTGTTCATCAAAAACGCTCCCCCTTAACACGTGCTTTACACATATTAAGTTGGATAATCTTTAAGTCTTTTTCATCTTTTAGCCAAGTATCACTTACGTCTCCTTAATCCCATTTTCTCCCCTTATCCAAAATGTTAACCATTAATATTTGGGATATTGAATGGATTAACCGGTCTTTGGGTAAAAATGAAATCGATGTTTTGGCCATAGAACAAGTTATTGCTCCCCCTTAAGTAGGGATAGTTGTAGTGCTTTGGTATGACATATTTTGAAAGATTTAGAATCTCGTGAGAAATTCTTGAAAAATTATCATACCTTAACACTACACCAAGCCATTCAAGCACATTATTCACAAATTTACATATTCACAATTGAAAACCAATATAAAGTGACCTGAGGTGTACGACCCATCAGATGGATCGTTGCAGTAGCTTGTGGTGCACTAAATACGGTCTTCCACCCACGAATCTTTCCAAGCTCCTCATCAATCTACGTTCACGGAGCTTTTGATCGATCTTTTTGATCACATACTTTGCCATCTGCCGGTAACCCGGATGCCAATCCTCCGTCATCTCTGGCAAAGTCCCACCCGAGTTCAGATGCTCCAACTTATCTCTGACTTGTATAAGAGTTCCATCACTATACTTGTGAAGCTCACCCACCCTCATAAACTTCATCAAACCTCGACTGTTCAAGTAGAAAATGCCGGAATTCGGGACAGAAATGCCGGTATAAGGACATCTTTCTACGTGTTGAGGTAGCACTTGATTCACAGGACGGGTTAAATTGAGCCTCCTCTGATAGCTTTCGACTCCCAACTGAAGATCCTCAACTCGTGACTTGATGACAACGCTTCGAGTGAACATACGAAGTGCTGTATTCAAAGCAATCAGGTCTTCACGAGGAATGTGAGTAAGTTGATCTCGGGTCATCAGAAGCAGCATATCTTCAATATCCTCAAGGCGAATGATGGAAAAGTCTCCTTGCTGGATTTTGTATTCCCTGTCATCCTCCCTTTTCAAGCGAATCTCCGTCACATGATAGTAGCCGTTCTTAGCTTCAGTTTTCATTCCTAAGATGCTGGAGATACGGATGTCAGATCTAACATTGCTTCCAGACTTGACCAAGCAGCAACCCCTGTACGCCCTTCGGACTCGTTCGTCCCAATGAGATGCACCTATGACAGCATACATATCATAATTACGATTCATTTTTGGGACCCAGAGTCGATTTACCTTTTCCTCGATATAGGGTATTGTCCCCCAGTTGGCAGCTTTCAGCAATGTCAGGGAGGTTGCGTACTTTGATGATCCCTTCAGTAGATACTCAAGATCGTTGGTGACGAAGAAGTCAAGAGCAATCTGATTATCTTGAGCAGGATCCATTGGAGGTGGAGCTCTTTCTGATTCATGAAGTCCTGGCCTTTGAACGGTTTTCAAAGCCTTTATGATCTCATCGGCATAATACTCGAACTCCATTCGGGGTAATCGGGTTTTGGCACGCAGTCTCTTATCTTTCATCGCTTTCTTGACCAAGGATGGAGTAACCGAAGTCTTATACTCATGAGCAAGAAATGCACATAAGTCAATCGGACTTCGGATACGCAGATACAGCACATCTTTGTCAGCATCTGTGATCGGATCATATTGAGCTGCTGCCGTGATCCAAGCTTGTGGTGGTGCAGACTCGTCTATCTCCAACGTGTCTTCCCAATTTCGTATGCTTGGTTCAGGAATCGTAGATTGTTGAACTTGTTGTTGAGGAGTTGAAGTGCGAACATCTGTTGGTTCTGTTTCAGGCATTTCAGCAGTGTCTTGAACTGGGGAGTGTTGTGCAGCTTCGGGTTCCGTCACTGATTCTGCAATCACAGGAGGAACAACAGCAGAACTAATGGGGTTAGTTGTAACAGGTAAAGATACAGCGATAGAGATACCGGGAGCCGAAGACGCTGTAGTGGCATTCACATCGTGGCGCCACTTAGTTCGTCTTGATTCCGAGGATGTCGATTTGTCCTTCTGTGCTGCATCTTTTGTGGACTTGGTTCCAGTCTGAGTAGCAGTCTTCTTGGAGCTGGTAACCTTGTCTCCCTTTTTCGGTTGTTCACCCCCATCATCATCCTGATTGTCATCCCCGTTACTACCCCTAGCACTCTCCTGATTCTCATCACCACCATCATCGCCATCATCATCATCCTCATCCTCGTCATCATCCTCATCATCCTCATCATCATCACCACCTTCGTCATCGTCTTTCTCCTTTTCACCTTCTTCTTCTTCTTCTTCCTCTTCTTCACCCGTACCCTCTTCTTCACTCTCTTCCCTTTCTTCCTCAGGTAAGATGTGATATGGTACCACACTTCCAAACATTTTGAATAATCTATCATCCTCCATGATAGCATCATTCAGGGATTTATATAGAGCCCGTTGAATCCTCGACTTGTTAAATGACCCAAGTTCCACCATACGAGCCTTAAGGATCTTCTTCAATTCAAAGTCCGTCAGGTCATAAGCAATCTTGTAGGCGGCTTCTGAAGGATTGGATGATTTAACCATCAAGTTGTCAGCAGCAAGTGTCTTCAACTCGTCGCGAAGTTTAGGCATTAAGGATTCAACGGATTCTTGCACTCTTTCTTTCACAGATGCTTCAAGTGCTTCTTTTTGTTCCTTATATTTATCCCTCATTGCTTGAAGTCTGGTAATGCGTGCAGCATGTTTATCAGCCTCAGCCTGCTTAATTCGAGCAAGTTCCTCTGCATGAGCTTTACGTGTAGCTTCCATGTCTGCAACGAACTTGGCAATCAACTCTTCTTGAGCTTTCTGAGATGTTTCTTCCCTTTGAGCTCGTCTTTGCAACTCTTGGCGAAGTTCATCCATTTCGCGTTTGTGATTGTCAAGCATTTCGGCCATCACTAATGCAGCCATTGCAGATGTTGCAGAACTGCTCTGGGTTGACTGAATAGGCTCGGTTGTTACTGCTGTACTAAGGATGGGGATTATGGGTGGTGGAAGAAATGGTGTGGAAGCCGGTCGGGTTGGTCGGGTTGTTAAGGGTTGGATTGGTGGAGGTAGAGTTGCCAAGGGTTGAGTTGTCACCATGATTGTAGGAGCAACAGGTTCTTTTTCCACACTTGTTGAAATAGGGATTGATGGCTCCTTCGAAGTGGAATAGTTTTCAGGTGACCCAAACTCATCAACATCATGCGGTTCCTCGTACTCATCCTCGATATCTACCCTCGCACCTGAACCACTACCGCCTGTATCTTTCCTACTCCTTTTAATAGCAATCTTCATCATTTGTTGCTCGGATTTGTCAAGAGTAGGATCAACAATATTTTCTTCATCACGTAGACGCATCAAATCCTTACCCTTTCCCTTCTTACCCTCTGACTTCTTCTTCTTGGGTTCGGGTTCAGGTAACGCAGCTGGTTGTTTGCGTTTACCTTTACTCTTAACCGTTGTGGATGAGTCTTCTCCAGTTTGAAGGTTTGCTTTCAGCCTCTGGATTTCTAACTGTAGTAGCTTGTAATCTGCAGAACCTTTGATTTTGTCTGACAGAAGGTAATCAGGAACAGGACCCGGAATCACACCAGTAGACGGTCCTTCATGCCTCAGATCTACAGTATCATCAGCTTCTTCAGTGTGATAGCGACCTCCTGCACGCCTATCAATAGTAGCATCAAGCTTCATAAAATAATTTATGATGAGCTTAATAAACCGAGGATAAGGAAAGAAGTTTGTCTTCAGCTTCTTGTTGTGGAAGAGTTGAAAGGTGAATTCTTCCCATATCAACAAAGCATAATCTGAATTCGCAGCTTTGTACATGCCATAGAAGAGGTTCATTATCGGACTGCGCAAAGCATCATGGCCACTCGTTTTTGGTGTAAGGCATTTACTGAGAATACCCATCAAAGCTCTCCAGGGTTGTCCTACCTTAGCAGTAGTAAACTCAGACGCAACTCGTATTTCCGGACATCCAAGTGCGTCAAATAATTCCGCGAGTTCATCTTTATTGGGATCCCTTGAGAATGACATGCCCTTGGGTGTATCCCGTATACCAAGTATCTTACGGAAGTCTGAAACGGTGAGTGTCTGCTGCTTGTTGTCGATGGTGAAGGTGATCTTGTTCGAAGTGAAATCCTTGGTTGCCCAAAATTCAAACATATACTCATAAGGCACCGAGGCTGTACTCCTAAGGGCATTCTTGAAATGAGAGTTATCAAGAATGGCTATGGCGACCTTAAAACCATGGTGAGTGGATTTAGAAACTTGCTTCAGCCTATAGTTGTTGGGTATAAACTTAAGGGTTCGAGCTTTAGCAATATCGGCTTCTCTAGATTCTTGGATAGCTTGTACTGTTGGATTAGTCATTTTATCTGCTTAAGATAAGACATGAAAGGTTGATGCACAAAAACAGATAGATATATATCATTCTTACTTCTAAGCATAACACATTTCATAAGATAAAACAACAAGTACATAGATAGCATGCAAACAATAACAATCAAACAACACATCCGGAACTTTTCCTCATTCGGAACATTTTCATCCGGAACATTCTTCATTCGGAACTTCTCCTCATTCGGAACTTCTTCATCCGGAAGTTCTTCATCCGGAACTTCCTTCATCCGGAAGTTCTTTCATTCGGAACTTCCTTCATCCGGAAGTTCTTCATTCGGAACTTCCTTCATCCGGAAGTTCTTCATTCGGAACTTCCTTCATCCGGAAGTTCTTCATTCGGAACTTCCTTCATCCGGAAGTTCTTCATTCGGAACTTCCTTCATCCGGAAGTTCTTCATTCGGAACTTCCTTCATCCGGAAGTTCTTCATTCGGAACTTCCTTCATTCGGAAGTTCTTCATTCGGAACTTCCTTCATTCGGAAGTTCTTCATTCGGAACTTCCTTCATTCGGAAGTTCTTCATTCGGAACTTCCTTCATTCGGAAGTTCTTCATTCGGAACTTCCTCATTCGGAAGTTTTTCAGAAGAAATCCTTCATTCGGAAGTTCTAAACCATGTTCATCCGGAACTTTTACAAACTAAACTCAGATGATTAATCTAGCGCGTTTGTGAGTTTTTAAGGCAAGCTAAGGCATATAAACATCATAGCATACAAATCCGCATAAAACCCACCACAAATCCTTAGTTAATAAACCCTAATTTAATCATACGCCCTAAATGGATTAATCTGATTAAATGAGCATGGTTAACCGAATTATATGATAAGAAATGTAGATTAGAAGTTAGCATATTGATGAATATACCTTATTCAGTCGAAAGAACCGGATCTAGATGGATAAACGAATGATTTTGAATGCGTGTTTGTGTGTGTAACAATGGCGGCAAGATATTAGATAAACAGTGAACAAACAGTGAAAGGAAAAAGTGAGGGGCGGGGTGTTTGATTTTTGACTTAGGTCAATTTTGACTAGTTTCAATAAATCACACTTTTAGTCCCTACATTTTCTAAACTTTTCCTTTTTGTTTCTAATTTTTCCATTTCACCTAACTCTTGGTAAACGTACACACAATTTAGCAAACGCATCTATTAGCATCTCTCCAATATCTAAAAATCATGCCTATCACTTAGAACGAACACTAGTCGTTTTCTAAAGCAAAACCACTCACTTACCATGTAGCCCTTAATTTTCACAATCACTTTTGAAAATCAATTTTAATGACGAAGATGATTTTACTATTTTCTCCCCCTTAAACGATGACCCGTTTTCTATTTAAAGAGCTGTAGTCATTGTTTAAAGAGTCAAATAGTGATGAAAGCATTTCCAATTTCTCTTGAAAAATTTGATTCGTGAGTGTGGTGAATCTGAAGTAATAATCGTGAAGTGTTTCCCCTGGGTTGTAGGTGAATCTATCAAACAAATCATACAGCTGACACTCCCTTTCTTGTTTGGTGAGAGACGTGCCTTGTAGCAACACCTTAAGACGTTCCCATAGATCCTTTGCCACCGTATACTGACTCACCATCCTATAGATGTCATGGGGAAGAGCTTGGAGAATTGTTTGAAGAGCTTTTTCATCTGCATCTGCAACAAGTTGTTGAGCTGGAGTAAGTTCTTCAAATTCTCGTGGTCTAGTCACGTTATCAACCGTAATGGTACCATAGTCGAGTGGACCATTCAAAATCGATTTGACCATAAGTCTTCCGTATGTCGGTTTCCCCTTTAGATATTGCATCATTCGACCTTGCCATGCCTCAAACACCTCTTTAATGAGCATCGGTGGACGGCTATCAGTTCCCGTTATGATTGATATATCCGTAAGAGATGTCATCTGAGGCATTACTGAATTTGGATTCATTTTGTTTTTCTTCAAAGAAACAGAGATTATCGGTTGATCGAGCAGTGAAGTAAAGCTTGTGAATTGTGTTGTGTTTTTGTTGTAAGAAACCAAGATTAAATCCTCTAAAAAATCGTCGAAAAAACAAGCAAAATAACCCTTGATTCGGAACTTTTTGTTGATTCGGAAGTTTGATTCGGAAGATTACCTTGATTCGGAACTTTTTGTTGATTCGGAAGATTACCTTGATTCGGAACTTTTGGATTGATCCGGAACTTCTTGGTTCGGAAGTTCTTGGTTCGGAACTTTGGCTTGATCCGGAACTTCTTGACTCGGAAGTCCTTGGTTCGGAAGTTTGGCTTGATCCGGAACTTCTTGATTCGGAAGTTCTTGGTTCGGAAGTTTTGCTTGATCCGGAACTTCTTGACTCGGAAGTTTCTTGATCCGGAACTTCTTGGTTCGGAAGTTTCTTGATTCGGAACTTCTTGACTCGGAACTCCTTGATCCGGAACTCCTTGATCCGGAACTTCTTGATCCGGAACTCCTTGATCCGGAACTCCTTGATCCGGAACTTCTTGATCCGGAACTCCTTGATCCGGAACTTCTGCTGAATGAACAGAAACCTCCTCCGATGAACAGTCGAACAGTAAAAAATAAGATTAAGCCCAGATTTTGACCAAATAACCCAAAAAGTTTTGTGCTTTTGACTAAAATAACTAACAACTAATACTTATCCACTAATCCCAATCACAAAAACACCAAAAACACCAAGAATCAAGATGATTTTTCTTAAAGAACACTAATACAATCAAAAACTAAAAAACCACACAAATCACCACCTTAAATCACCCCATAGCTCTTGATACCAAATGTAGAATATTGATAATCAATGAATCTATGAAGGGGTTTGTTGATTTCTAGAGAGAGAAAGTTAGAGAGAGAAAGTGAGAGAAACTATGTGAATTTTATTAATATGGAATCAAAGAAATGACAACAACCAACCCCTTTCCTTAGTGGAAAGGGGTATTTATAGTCCAAGCTAAACATTGGGCTTGGGCCGGTCCATGACAAGCCCATGGACCGGTTCTTACTTAAGTTAATAAGCAAATAATAACTAATTACTAACTACGAGCTATTACAACATAAATCATATTGTGGAGTGACCGATACTTCTAAAATACGTTAAAACGTATTTCTAACACGCAGTATTCTTGTAATATTGCCAGAACATCCGAGTGATACGCAAGTATTACAATGAAGATGGAAATCCTGCTTGAGCCAACATCAAACAAGCTCATGGTAGGTGACACGCACGGTTCTTTAAGAACCAATCTTGTGAAAACTGGAAAGAAACAGTAGTTTAATTCTTAATTGAACTTAAACTCGTTCCAGGCCTCTACGCATTACCATATGATCTTGCCAGAACACTCAGAGTTACACTCTTTAGTGTTCACAGTGACGAGTAGAAATCCTTCTGGTGTTAACATCAAACAGTACTTGGTAGGTGACAAGTAAGATTATATTTGAATCAAGCTCGTGACAACTGGAAAGCAACGATGGTGAAAATCTTAATTTAAATTCACTTGTTCCAGGTTTCATGAATTGACGGCTTCAATCATAAGGATTTTTAATCCAAATGATTCACTCTTTATGTTCGCAGACAGCTTTGGACGGTCGAATAAAGAGAACGGGTTTACCCGCGAAATCATGTCAGGAAGTTACTTAATTGAAACTATCCGTCACGGGTACGATATCTAATATCGTCCAACGGTCTTCACCGACCGGAGGTAAAATGCTACCGAATTAGAATAAAATGTCTAAGCCATTTTATTCGTGTCTTATTATGTTGTTGCATTCGAAGACAGTGGCGTTGCGGTGTACCTGTTGAAGTCGTCCTCACATACTTATTCCTTCTGCATCAAATATTTATGCAAATACAAGAAAGCATGGCCTAAAAGTCTTCCGCTGTATCGACTCTGAAACTTTCAAGAATTCAACAAAGGATAAGTGTGTGGGACGTGAAGTCACGAAGAGGCGAACATCACAAGAAGATAAAGACTGCACGTGAAAGGCCAAAATAACGTGTTCCAAGCAAAAGGCTGATATTATTCAACACATATTCACAAAAAGAAGAAAAGTTAAAGAAAGAAAGAGAAAGTGGACTACGAGCTCAAGAACAAGATCTAACATGCTAGATTAGGACTTTGTAAATTTGGAGTGACCTCCCTTTGGAGGAGATTGTTGGAAATACGTTTTTACGTATAAAGAAAGTCTTGGTCACTCCAACAATATAGATATAGGCTCGTAGTAGTGTTTAAGTTACATTTATGTTAAGCCCGACCCATGAGCATGTTCATGGGCCGGAAGCCCAAGTCCATTAAGGACTTGGGTATATAAACCTCTTTCCACCATGGAAAAAGGTGTTGGTTGTTTCATTTCTTAAAGTTAATACACATAGTTTCTTTCATTTCTTTCTCTAAGTTTCTCTCTCTAGAAAAACATCAACCCTTTTGAAATACAAAGATTATCATTGTTCTACAGTCACCATACTTATACGAGTCCACTTTCACCATTGTACCCCCTCCTATGATAACACTTATAAGAATTAATACTACACATAACACATCAGTCTACCAATTCAAATAAGCACATAGATCCTACAACTCATATAAGCACATAACCATAACATAAAATAAAGTACAAAATTCCATGTATTAAAATAACATAGCCAATGCATGAAACACATAAACTCGTAATCTAGCTGAAACAACGTAGACAAAATTCAAAATGTATAAATAACATGAAAATATGATCGAGCAAGATCCAACAATAACTAGTGTAGACGACTATGGTTCAACCCGCACTAGTCAAAACCCGAAAAGAAAATAACATGTAGCTAAGTATGAACCATAGTACTTCATAACTTAACAAACATCGCAAAAATAACATCCAAACACTTCAATTACTATAAAAGGCACACATACTACTATGATGCCTATATGCAGGGACCCTTAAGCTATAGACTAGGCTACGCAACTAGGCAACCTACTTCTCTATAACCATTGTCTCTGATACCATTTTGTCACACCCCCACCATGGCGGAATATGGGGCACGACGTATGGATATCAATAGCGCGTCTATAAAGAGAACTAAGTGAAATTGAAATATCATAAATGGTGACACAAATGTCATGACAATATCTCAACAATGCATAAGTCTAGGTAAGTAGGTAAAAGTCCTACCTCTTACCGAATACAAACAAATAAACAGACATCAAACATATAGGTGTCTAAAATGTATCACTTATTCAAACAATGAAAAAGAAAACTAAGAGGAGAGGGATTCCTCCTAATGCAATCCTAGAAGCCTCTAAACTCTAGTCACTTCTAACACCATCCTTCATAACTACCTCACCTAAAAATGCCCTAAAATCTGTCAACAAAAAGTTGGTGAGAACATAAGTTTAAGTTATCTAGCACATCATAAAAAAACTTGACATCCGCTGTAAATAAGTTGAAGAAAATAAGTTCAAGCAATGGACTATAAAGTGATATTCACATTACATACAACTTCATATGAAACATATTATAACAATAGAACATATAATAAGAACAATGCACCTACACCTATCTAGATCTTTCTCACACCTTGTGTGGAGATGAACCATATCCCCGTCGAGATATCTTCTCTCCGATAAGATAATGCACAAGTACTCAAAACACAATTACTCAGAACGCCTGCCAGAACACATAATAGAACATATAACATAACACATAAGTAAGCATATCACATTATAACACATTTATGTGCACGCATTTCAAAACATATTATCAAAAAAATTTAAAGAACAATAGAAGTGTCATCTCCATCCCGTACTGGAAAAACATTTAAAAACTTAGTAAAAATTGGACTAAGAACTCACCTGATTGAGCTTCTCCAAATATCCCGCGCACTAGCAAAAAGCTAAACAAATAAATGCACACTTATCAAGACATGAACCAAATACTAAAATGGCTCATCAATCTATGATGGAACTCTAACCTTCTCCCATATATTTACGTCACTTATATGCTCTAAGCACCCCATTACCCTTCTCTAACAAGTCTTAGACTTAGTCAAGTTCATAACTTATCCCGTTCACATTTTACCCAAAACAGTCCCGATTTTTTGTCCCTAAACTATTAACCAAACGCCCACCTAACAAAACCCATGATTTTTGTAAAGTAAACCCTATTACCTTAAATGTGTTAGCTAACTCCTATATTTTGATCCATCCTTAAAGCTACTGTTAAGGCCCTGATATACATGTATATACTTTTGTCTATCCATATTTTATTAATTTTGAACATATAAAAACTTTGTTATGATCAAACGGTCTTCCACTATCCCAATTGATTAGCCCTCTTTCGGGTCTCTTATTTAACATATAAAATAACTCTCATATTCGTTTGAAGGTCCAATTGTACACCTAAGTACCCTAACCATCTTAAAACATTAATTTTGAATTGACTGATTTCAAAAACTGTTTTGACCTCCGACTGTTGTAACCTATTTTTGACCCACTTCCCGACCTCAAAGTTAGTCCTCGTTTCTTGAATTAAAAAGCTAACTCAAATAACTTTCCAGGATACTTGGATCGCATCATGAAAGTGTCTATAACTCTAAATATGATCAAAATAATAGACCTAAAATTCTTCCCAGTTTTTAATTACGATTTTAATCAAACTAACCTAATTAATTACTCAAAACTTAATTAATTACAAGCCCTAGTTAATCTAATCAATATAATAACATTAAATCTCAAATTTTAAATTTGTCCTAACCCTAAATCCATCATATTTTGATTACCAATGATTTAAAAATAATTTAATTGAAAAGAGATTTGAAGGTTTTACCTTAGAATTTATGAAAGATGAAAAATTAATGAAGAACCCTAACTAGAATCCATGGATGTCGGTTTAAGCTTGATCTCCAGGTGATTATTATGTGTTTTTAGTCAATAAAATCCTTATATATTTATTTAGGAACAATCCTAGCCCAAGTCAAAGCCCAGTTTCTTCCTCCCCCCCCTCCCTTTTTTCTTGCTTTTACACCGACCCCCCTCCCTTCTTTTTTTTTTTATTTTTTTTTCTTTTTATTACTTACTAATACTTCATTAATAAAACCTTAAATTAACTTAATTTATTTCAGCTCCTAAAGCCTCCAAAACCTCAAAACCGTAAAACTAGTCAGTTTTAGGCGTATACCGTAAAAGACGTAAAAATATACAGTTTTATAAAAACTATGGAAATATGAAATAAACTAAATAACTAAGTCGTAAATGACTTAAAATCATCTCGTAAGTTATTCACGTGACTAAATACCTCATCCGAGACCTCAAAATGTTAAACCCTAAATCGTAAAAATACGATTTACTATAATACATATACGTACACATGAAATCTTAAAATAACGCCATCTTCTATCATAGCTACGTCCAAGTGAACTAATGCGTACGAACTAACCCCATCTAAGCATCATATAATGTACTATGCACTACATGTACGATGTCTAACATCTAGTCAAAGGCTCTAATATTAACATATTGCACATAAACGCACACTAAGAACAAAATTAAAGTCAAATAGTCATAAGTGACAAAATCCAAAATCTAGGGTTGTCACATAATTAAACCGGACTAACAAGTGGTATCGGATCAGTTTGATTTATAAAACCTTGCTTATTTTTATAAAACTGTTCATTAATATTTTTAAAATTAAGATCCAGTCATGGTTCAAGTAGTACCACAAACTCTAGAATATGGGGGTAGCACACTAAATGTTGCTTCTGTGCTAGAAATGGCAAATTTTATTAATTGGAAGAAAATGTTTCTTTTGCATATCATTGGAGTAGAGCCTTAATTACTAAGCATTATTCAGGAAGGTCCGTTTATTTCCATGGTTGGAGAAAACATCGAACCTTAAGCACATTGGGTTGTTGATGAGAGGAAGGCTACTAATCTTGATCAGCGACTCAAAAGCCTCATTATGTTTGTGCTTCCTAATGACCAAATAAATTCTGTTGTGAATTGTCTGACGGCTAAAGATACCTGGGATGACCTAATACTAAATCATGAGGGGCCCTCTCATGTAAAAGAAACAAGAATAATGGATTTAAAGCTATCCTACAACACCTTCAAACACAAAGAAGTTGAAACTCTTACTCAAACTTTCACAAGATACAAGGCTCTAATGAATGAACTTGTAAATGATGGTGTTACACTTTCCAAGTTAGAAATCAATACGGTTTTTGTTAATTCTTTGCCAAAGAAGTAGCTCTATTTTTGCTAACGTTTAAGAAATTTCAATCACATTAAAGACTGTGAATTATCCTCTTTATTTAGAAAACTCAAATATGAAGAAAACCTAGTTGATAGGATCTATAAAGGCACCAACAAGAGTAAAGCATTAACTATTGCTACACCCTTGTCTACTGCCTTTTTCAGTGAAGCTATCATCCTGGACTACCAAGACAGTCTTGATAATGTAGAAGACACAAGAACCGGTGATGAATATTATTGAAGACCTTGAAGAGGAATTTGTTGAGAGAGCTCTCCTGCCCAACTATAGGAGGTTCTTTAAGAAGAGAGGGAAGTTCTCCAATAACAAAAAACCACGCTTGACATGTGTGCTTTAAATATAATAAGCATGGTCACTTTGCCAAAGATTGCTTTTCAAAAACATCAATCCTTTCATATTCCTCACCAGTTCAGACCCGACAAACTGTCCAATCACCCTTTCAGTAAAGGAAAATTTCCTCTACCTCCTTTCAATAGAAGAAACCTGAACTAAGGCAAGCTAAGGACTTTGTAGCCAAGTATAGGGAGATTAAGGCCAAAATTTCTCTTATAAGCAATGAAGGTTCATCTTCCAAAAATGTCAAGAGTGGAAAGAACAAGGGGTTAGTTGTTGAAGCATATGAATGAGATGAGGAAGAGGTTTCTTTAGATGATGATGAAATGGTTAATGTTAAAGTGTTAATGGAGCTTGCTGATGATGAAGAGGCCATTGCCTCTAGTGTTGTGGCAAAGGAGAATGCTCGTAATGGTGAATGGGACAATATCACAATTAAAAACATACAAACTCTTCTTGAACTAGAAGATAAAGATGATATTAAATTTGTCTTTGATTATATGTGTATTGATCTTAACTATGTTGAAGAGAAAAGAAATAATCTACTTCAAAAATATAGGAAATTTGTTCTTAAGCTGAAAGATAGTAATGAAAAGTTGATTGAGTTAAAACAAGTTAAACTAGATCTACTTACTTTTCAGCAATTAAACACTCATATTCTCAATGAAAACAAAACTTTGAGAACTGAGCTTAAAGATGCCACTAATATTGCCAAATCTTGGCTAAAAAATTCTGATATGCTTGAACAATTAAGCTTGGTGCTGAAGAATCCTCCAGCCCTAAGTCTCAAGGTATCATCTTTGTCGAATCCTCTATTGAGGAAGGTAAATAGATCCCAAACATTAAAAGATATGGTGATCTAAATCTACCTAGTCATGACACTGGTAAAGTCCTTCTTCCTGAGTTTCAAGCAAGTGCAGATTCATTAGCACCTGTTGAGTCTTTAGTTACTAAAGATGACTCAGATGTGAAGGTTTATGAAGTTCATAACAATTATAAAAACACAATCAAAGATCAAAGCACGTAATAGCGGAAGCGGTTTAAGCAATATTATATAAATAATACATTCATAATTAATCGATTAGGGTTACGTACCATTTGCAATGCAATTCCAACAAACAAGAACAAATCTCCAATTTAGGCTTTAAGAGGATCAATGATTAACCCCTTACCGTTTTGTTAATCGATCCAAGATATAATCTATAGTGAGATTATATTATGTTCTTGTACACACGTATAATAACGAGTTAACCGTAAAACTAGTACGTATAAAACGAGCAATACGTTTAGTGGAAAAATCAAACTAACAACCCTAGAGAGGGGCTAGTTCGATCGGCAAAGAAAAGAAGGAGAGAATGGGATGGAAAATTATGAGAGATCTCATGGGTATATATAGAAGTATTAAACTTGGAGCCCAAGATTATTAAACCTAATACAATAAGGAAAACTCTTTCATTTTCCCCTTTGGTCCCCATCCGATCGGATAACACCCCACAAGGATGAATCCAGAACTTTCTTTTCTCTTCTTTATTATTCCACAATAATCGTCAGTCCTTAACGTTTAAAACTTAACGACCGTTAAATGTTTAAAGCTCGTTTTAATTACCAAATATATAAAATGCATTTATTAATAAACTAAGTCTTTACGTATTGTGTGCAATCCCATAATCCCGAGTTCGATCCTAACACACGACTATTAAAATTTAAATCCATAAAACTTACAAGATGATGATGAAAGATCAGTTTAAAGCATCATACTTCCTCCACTAGAGAAGCTTGGTGGTGTTGAACTTTCCACTGGACCAAAAACTATCCAGTCCATCATCAAGTCACACACAACACACAAAGCTAGTGCTCTCAAACATGTAAAAAATTGACACATCAAAGAACTCTTCAGCTCCTGCTAAGGGTTCACAAAAGGGAACTAGTTAAAAAAATCTTCAGTTTCAACTAATAAACTAAAAGGTGTTTGTACTGAGGAAGACATTCCTATGTTTGTAGTTATGAGAGAACTCAAAGAGCTCAATCAGCAACAAACACCCAACGTCTTCAGAGATGGTCCTCTAGATGCATCTCACTTGAAATACAAAACACAATTCAAAAAAACTTGTGAACTTTGTGGTTTTAACCATCATCTTACTGAGACTTGTTATAAAGTTATTTTTTGTATGAAGTGTGATAGAACTGGTCATTGCACATGTGAACATGTTGAATATATGGTTGCAAAAACTAGTGTTGATACTCTCAAGCATAAAGGTGGTTCATCATAATCCAGTCAAAACATGCCTTTCCCACCATGCATTCAATATGGTATGAACAATCATCTCTCTACTGACTATTACTATTATCCAGTGTGTAGCATTTGTGGAAGTTATGATCATGATACTCATGGACATAATAGAATCATCTCCCTGGGGGAGGAATCAAACCAAGAAACCCTAACACTCTGACAAAATGATGTGAAACTTGTAGAAGTGATGTTCACACAAAATCTTATCACAATGCCATAGAGTGGTTCAGAAGAGGTGAATCCCTTCAAGCTAAGAAAGCAATTTTTAAAAGAGCCTCTTGGAATTAACCCTCTTATTCCTCATCATCAACTACCAGATTTAAGACTCCCACTAGATATAAGACTCCTATCAAGAAAAGGTAGGTTTCTATGAAAAACTAACCATTTTCCTTAAACTTGTGTAGAGTAACCTCAGAAAGCCCATTTGGACCTAGATAGTAGATGATCAAGGCATATGACAGGTACTAAAAGTTATCTACACAAGTATGAGGAAAGACTAGGTCCCAAAGTAGTGTTTGGTGATAACTCATAAGCCTCTACTACAGGATATGGTTTAGTAAAATGTAATGAGATAGTTTTCACAAGGGTAGCCTATGTAAATGATTAAAGCACAACCTCATCAGCATCAGTCAATTATGTGATGCCAAATACATCGTTCAGTTTGATGAAAAAGAGGTATAATCTTTAACTCTAATCATGAAGTGGCGATGATAGCTCCTAGAGTCAAAGATGTTTATGTCATGGACATGAGATCTAGTCAAGAGAAATGTTTCTTTGCTAAAGCTTTAGAAATCACAAATTGGCTTTGGAATAAGAGAGTATCACACCTTAACTTCAAAACCATCACTCAGCTAGCAAAACAAAATCTTGTTACTGGTTTCCCCTCACTTGTCTACTCAAAGGACAAACCATGCTCAACATGTGAAAAAGGGAAGCGTTGTAGGGCTAATTTCAAAGCAAAACAAACTTTCTCAATCAAAGAAAGTATCCATATTCTACATATGGATCTATTTGGCCAAGTAACACCAAGGGTCATTAACCATGAGAATTATACACTCGTCATTGTTGATGACTACTCAAGATACACTTGGGTATACTTTTTGAAGAAGAACAGCCATGCACTTGAAACCATCATGTATTTAATCCAAAGACTTGAGAATCGAAATGACACTCATGTCAAACAACTCAGAACTAACACTGGTACTAAATTCAAAAATAGCTCACTGATCAATTTCTATGATGACAAAGGAATTTCAAAAAAATTCTCATATCCTTACACACCTAAACAAAATGGTGTGGTTGAAAAAGGAACATAACTCTCATTGAAGCAGCAAGAACAATGCTTGTTGGATTTGCTCTCTTTAAGAATTTTTGGACTGGTGTTGTAGTCATTGCTTGCTACACTTAAAATAGGTCTATCATTGTGAAGAGACACATGAAGACTCCCTAGGAGATCTTCAGGGGGAGAATTACAAACATCACATTCTTGCATGTGTTTGGGTGTCCAGTATTCATTCACAATCATAAGGATCAGATTGGGAAGTTGGATGAAAAAGTTTATGATGGTTATTTCCTTGGATACTCACTAGTATCAAATGCATACAGATTATTCAACACAAGAAGACAATGTATTGAAGAAACCTATCACATCACACTCAATGAAAGCTCTGAAGCCATAAGGTTTTCGAATCCATTAGTGGATGAACTTCATATTCATGAATCTCATAACTATCCACCTGATGAATATCAACACACTTATAAGCCCTCTCATAAGTATGAAATTGAATGTCTATCTGTCCCTCACATTAATCCATTTTAAGATTTATCCAGACCTTCTACTAAAGGAAATCCATCAGTTAATCAAAAAATCCAACTGACGGTGACCAATCAATGGACCAAAATGATCAAGAAGCTCAACCAAATTATCAAAATGCTCAATCAAATGACTCTATCAATACTGATAATATTGAGTCAATCATCCAAAACTCTCTAGTGAGTTCAAGGAAATTGTTCAACTGAACTCCCAATCTGAACAAGAAGATAGTCCATTAACTTTGGAACCATTGTTAATAGAATATCCTTCTCAAACCACTGGATCAAGTTCAGATTCCCATCCTGGTCTTCCAAGCAAAAGCTCAAATACCATCCCTAGTACCCACTCTTCAGCTCCTCAAAATTCATGGACTAAAAATAGCATCTTCAGTTGGTTAACAATTATGGGTAATCCTGGTGCTGGTAGACTTACAAGAGCTATGGCATAGAAACTTACTGTTGCTTGACCTAGATAATGTCTCTTTGCAGATTTTCTTTCAGAAATTAAACCTAAATAGGTATTTGAAGATCTACATCACCTTGGGATGGGTAGATGTCATGCAAGAGGAACTAAATCAATTTAAAAGAAATAAAGTCTAGAAATTATTTCCTCTTTTATATGGCAAATCAACAGTTGAACCAAATGGGTATATAAACTCAAAAAGGATGAAACTGATGTTGTTTTCAAAAACAAAGGTAGGCTTGTGGTTCAAGGATCCAATCAAGAGGAAGGTATTGATTTTGATCAGTCCTTTGATCCAGTTGCTAGAATGGAATCGATTCGCATATTCATTGCCTTTGCCACTTACATGAACTTATTATTATACCAAATGGATGTCAAAGGTGCATTGTTGAATGGAAATTGAAGGAAGAAGTTTATATAACTCAAACTCCAAGTTTTGAGAGTATTAAATACCCCAATCATGTCTACAAACTTGACAAAGCTCTTTATGGACCAAAATAAGCCCCATGGGCATGGTACGATATTCTCTCAACCGTTCTCACTAAACATAAATTTGTTAGAGGAAAGATAGATAACACCTTTTTTATCTATAAGACTAAAAGTGACATCATCCTATGTAAAATTTATGTTGATGACATCATTTTTGGTTCAACAAGCTTAAAACTATGCAAATAATTTGTCGAGCTTATGGCTAACAAATTGTGAGATGAGTATGATGGGTGAACTCGCCTACTTCCTTGGTCTTCAAATAAAACAATCTGACCATGACATCTCCATCAATCAAGAAAAATATGTCAAGGATCTACTAAAGAAGTATGATATTAATTGTGCTTCAGTAACAACTCCAATGGTACCCCCTAACAACTTAAGACCTGGTCTCAATGGAAAATCAGTCAATGAGACTCAGTACAGAGGAATGATTGAATCTTAAATGTACTTAACAGCTAGTATACCTGACATTCAGTTCTCTACTTGCATTTGTACAAGGTATCAAGCAAATCCTAAAGAATATCACCTTATTGTTGTGAATAGAATCTTTAGGTACCTAAAAGGTACCCCAGTCTTGGTCTTTGGTACCCCAAGTTCTTAGGATTATATCTTAAAGGGTACTCAGACTCTGACTATACTGGATGCAATTTGGACAAGAAAATCACTTCTTGTGCTTGCCAACTGTTGGGTGGAAAACTTGTGTACTAGAGTGATAAAAAGCAACAATAATGTTAATGCAATGATGCCTAAAAACGTTACTTGCATTTTTCGGTCTCGCTTTGTTTTGATTATGACAATATATAAAAACAAGCATTTACGAAAACAACGAAAAACGAATTCTTGAGTTCAAGTATTTTTCATTTCAACCGTTATCACTTTAAGTTTTCATCTTAATTAAATGCTCAAGGATTTAAGTTTTCTTAAAACTCACTTTTTATTAAATGTGACAAAGTTTTTTATTAAACTTTATTTTTAAGAAAATGTTTTATTAAATTAAATATTTGAAAATTTGAAAATAGTATATTCTATATGGTTTAGGAATATCCCTTGGGGATAAATATTCCACCAGATGTGACTACCCCACTAAAAGATAAAAGGGCGCGGAGTCTACTCCCACGGTTCTTTTAATGCCTATGCGGCTCCTTATCAATAAGAAACCGCGGGCACCAATAGGAACCGTGCCCAGAAATAGTCGTTGGGCTTTTGTCTTATAAATAGTGGACCATTCTCATATTTTCTCCTCACCTCTTTTGCACACAAATTTTCAGATTCAATCATACTTCTTAAATCATTCAAATCCTTGGTTATTTTGTTGATTACTACTTGTTTAGAAGTGAATCTTTCTCCTCCCATCTCTTCCTCTCCAAGTGCAAAAATAAGAACACTTTCATCAATGAAGTGTTGAGTCTACCTCAAGATTCATTGAAGATCAAACTTTTATTTTTCATTCTTGTGTTATTGTTGTGAAGATCCAAATACTTGTGTCTATTTGGAAGTTGTGTATGTAGTGCGATTAATACTTAGTCCTTAAAGTATATTGGTGTAGATTAGTCCTAGCTAAGATTAGGGCTCGATTTTTAGCTTAGAGTCGGAAATTGGTTAAGGGACGTGTACGGTTTCTCCACCTTAAGGAGCTTGTTGATTAGTGAACTCTCGAGTAAGGAGTACTCGAGGAGTGGAGTAGGAACGAGGAGTGAGCTTTGTTGCCGAACCACTATAAATCCTTGGTGTTTGGTTTGATCTTTCTTTTCCTTATCTCTTTACATTCATTATTCTTTACTTGAATATACTTGTGATTATTAGTTTAGTTGCACTATCCCTTCTCCCTATTGTGTATAACAAGATTTCACATATTTGCTCAAGTCTAAGTTTTTAAAAAGGATTTTTAAAAACCCACATTTAACAAGTAAATTTAAGAAACTACTCAACCTCCCCCCCTTCTAGTTTCTACAATTGGTATCAGAGCGTGGTTGCTCAAGCGTTTTTAAAATATATTGTATTTTAAAACTTGAATCAATCTATGGATTCCAACAAGTACCTAGAAGGGAAATCTATGCAAAGACCACTTCTTTTTAAAACCGATGGTTTTCTTTATTAGAAAAATAGATTTGAGACTTATGTTAAATCAAAAGATTTAGATCTTTGGCATGTTATTACCAATGGTGACTTATTGCTCAAGCGTTTTTAAAATATATTGTATTTTAAAACTTGAACCGATCTATGGATTCCAACAAGTAGCTAGAAGGGCAATCTATGCAAAGACCACCTCTTTTTGAAACCGACAGTTTTATTTATTGGAAAAATAGATTTGAGACTTATGTTAAATCAAAAGATTTAGATCTTTGGCATGTTATTACCAATGGTGACTTTTTGCCTTATCAATATAATGAAGTTTCTAAAAAGAAAGAGTTATTCACTTTTGAAAATTCTAACGATGACACTAAGAAGAAACTTGCTAAAAACAATGAGGTTAAAATGGTAATTTATAATGCTTCACCTAAAAAAGAGTATGAAAGGATTTTCATGTATAAAACCGCTAAAGATATTTGGAATACTCTTTTAGTAACCCACCAAGGTAATAGCCAAGTCAAAGAAATTAAAATTTATTATCTTGTTCAACAATATGAACAATTTGTTATCTTAGAAGATGAAACTATTGATAGTGCATTTGCTTGGTTTAATACTATTATTACTAGTCTAAAAGCACTTGATGAAGGTTTTTCTAGCAAGAACAATGTTAGGAAGTTTCTTAGGGCATTGCATCTAAAGTAGAGAGTTAAAGTCACAACAATTGAAGAATCAAAGGACCTTACTACATTATCATTTGATGAACTTATTGGCAAATTAAAAGTTCATGAAATGATAATTTTGAAGGACATAGAAATGGTGGAAACCAAGAGTGAAAGGAAGTCTCTAGCACTCAAAGCCAAGAAGGTGCAAAGTGATCATAATAGCTCTTCCTCGGAAAGTGATGATGAGGAATATGCTATGGCGGTTAGAGACTTCAAGAAGTTCTTCAATAGGTGAGGTAAACATGTAAGACAACCAAGCAACGACAAGAAAGTCTTTTCCAAAAACTGATTTGTCAAGCATGACAAAGGTGATAAGAAATGCTTTAGATGTGGTGACCCAAATCATTTCATCGGTAAATGTCCCAAGCCATCAGACAAGAATCACACGGCCTTCGTTGGTGGTTCATGGAGCGATAGTGGTGAAGAATGTGACGACAATGCTAAAGACGAGAAGTGTCTCATGGCTCATTCTTCCAAAGAGGTATATTCCGAAACCGAATATTATAGCAATGATAGTTCTGTTCTAGATGATTTAGAATTATAAGGTGAGTATAACAACATGTGCAAACTAAGTCTAAAATTCATTGAAAAGAACAAAATGCTAAAATCAACTAAGTTTGAAAATGAGATTAGTGAGCTAAGAAATAAATTAGCTAAGCTTGAGAAAAATAAATAAGTTGATTTAGGTTGTCTAAGTTGTGAAAGTCTTAGACAAGAGAATGATCTCAAGAGCACCTCCAATAACTTGGAAAAGTTCATGACAAGTACTAGTGCTCTTGACGATATGCTTAGTAGGCAAATCCATTTTAGGGAAAGACTTGGGTTGGGATTTAACACAAATGAAGCATAAACAAGTGAACCAAAACAAGTTAGGTTTACAGACAAACGTCCCTCTGCCCGCGGTGCTCCAAAATATGGGGTGTTTCCATATCAATATAGAATCGCAGGTTGCATTAAGGAACCGCGGACAGAAGATGAATTTTGTGAAAATTCTTAACTTTCTGAAAAGACAATTTTAGGTAAAGGGCCAAAACATCTTGTTGTTAACAATGTTAAATTACCTATAATTGATAAAAAGGAACTTGATAAATTCTACAATCCTTTACGTAAACCTCTAAAGGGAATGAGAAATTTATCAAGACAATCATCTACTCCTCTAAGAGTACGTAATGATTCAAGGCCTAGAAGTAGAACACAAACACCTAAAAGGAATTATCACTCTAAGTCAAGATCTAGAAGTAAAACACCAACACCTAGAAACAACAATAACTCTAGGTCTAGATCAAAGACTCCTAAGAAAAACAATGGACATCAAAATGATCATATGAATTGGAATAACTTTCAACAATTTTTTACGCTGTGGGGCATGTGTCCTCTATTCATGCATCCCAACAAAATGCAAGGGATGTTTGGAGCTAAAAACTTTGGACCCAAAGGATATTGGGGACCAAATGTTTGATCTTGTGTGTTGTTACCTAGATATGCTTGGGAATAGATTTGGAGCCCGATGAGTGGTTAAGTATAGTGGTTGTTCTATACACATGATGGGTAATCGGAATTTGTTCTCACCCTACAAAGCATATAATGGAGGTAACGTCACTTTCGCTAGTAAGCTACGTGGTAACATCATTGGAAAGGTACGGTTTATATTGACTCCATGACCATCGAAAATGTTGAACACGTAGATAACTTAGGGTTTAACTTACTAAGCATAGGTTAAAATTTGTGACAATAAGTGTAAGGTCATCTTTTCAGAACATGATAGTGAAATCGTAAAATATGGAAAGATCATTGGAAAAGGTGTTAGAAAGCATGGGCTTTGTGTCATAATGGTCAATAGGAAGTCAAAGGACAACTTATGTCTAGCGACTTTAGATGATAGTTTTACTCTTTGGCATAGGATATTAAGTCACGCTAATATGCGTTTAATTCAATTTCTAGTCTCTAAGGAGTTGGTAAGACATCTCCCCAAGATTAAGTTTGATAGTCACTTTTGTGATGCTTGCAAAGTTAGGAATCAAGTTCACTCAAGTCACAAGGCCAAGAATTTGGTATCGACCTTTCGGTGCCTAGAGCTCCTACATATGGATCTCTTTGGACCTTCTGCCATACGGAGTTATGGAGGTAACCTTTATACCCTAGTTATGGTTGACGATTATTCTAGATTCACTTGGACTAGATTTTTGGCTTCTAAGAATGAAGCTTTCGATCATTTCGAAACCTTTAGTCGAAGGATCCAAAATCAACTAGGATGTTCAATTGTTTCTATTAGGACGGATCATGGTAGGGAATTTGAAAACGAAGTGGAATTTGGTGCCTTTTGTGAAGCTCATGGTATTACCCATAACTTCTCGGCTCCTCACACTCCACAATGAAATGAGGTAGTTGAAAGGAAGAACAGGACTATCCAAGAGATGAGTAGGACAATGTTAAATGAGCAATCTTTGCCTCAAAAATTTTGGTGCAACGTCGTGGACACGTCGACCGATATTCTCAACCGAATTCTTATTCGACCTTTTCTAGGAATGACCCCTTATGAGATTCTTAAAGGTAAGAAGCCCTCATTAGAATACTTTAAGGTGTTTGGAAGCAAATGCTTCATTCTCAACACCAAAGACTACCTTACTAAGTTCGACCGGAAGTCGTACGAAGGTATCTTTTTAGGTTATTCTCAAACTAGTAAAGCCTACATAGTCCTCAATAGAACCTCGGGTGTAATCGAAGAATCACTCAACCTAACATTTGATGAAACCCCTCCTTCGTCTAAGACGCCACCTTTGGTAGATGATGACTTGGATGAAGTAGACATAGTTAAAGCCAAAGAGGTTAGAAAAATAGGAGTTTAAGACCTTAATGTTGAAAAGGGAGTAAACATAAAGGGAGTCTAAGGATCATGCTCTCGAAAACGTCATAGGCGACTTAAATCAAAGGACCCTTAGATCTCAAGTCCAAGATCAAAGTAACTTCTTTTGTTTCGTGTCATTGACTGAACCAAAGAATGTAAAGAAGCTTTGATGGATGAGAGTTGAGTCATCTTCATGCAAGAAGAATTGAATCAATTTATTGCTAATGACGTTTGGGAACTTGTTCCTCCACCTAGAAGTACTACCATCATAGGAACCAAGTAGGTATATAGGAATAAGTTAGATGAAAATGGTGTTGTGTCTCGTAACAAGGCAAAACTTATAGCTCAAGGCTATTATCAACAGGAAGGAATTGATTATGATGAGACATATGAACCGGTAGCAAGGTTAGAGTCCATTAGGATCCTTTTAGCTTATACTTATGCATTAGATTTTAAGCTTCAACAAATGGATGTCAAGAGTGCGTTTCTTAATGGTTTGATCACTGAGGAGGTATATGTGGCTCAACCTCCCGGCTTTATTGATTTTAAGAAACCGGATCATGTTTACAAGCTTAAGAAAGCTCTTTATGGTCTTAAGCAAGCACCCAAAGCTTGGTATGATAGACTTAAAGCGTTGTTTGTAAAACATGAGTATACCATGGGGATGGTAGACAATACACTCTTTACAAAGAAGAAAGGTTCTCACCTCATAATCGTACAAATATATGTTGATGACATTATATTTGGTTCAACTTGTCAAAGCTTGTGTGATGACTTTGCCAAAATCATGCATGACGAGTTTGAAATGAGCATGATGGGAGAACTTAACTTCTCTTTAGGACTCCAAATTAGACAAATGGACGATGGTATTTTCTTTAATCAATCTAAGTACATTAAAGAAATGCTAAAGAAATTTGGATTAGAGGACTCTAGACCAATGAAGACCCCTATGGCCTCGGATACTAAACTTACCATAGATGATGATTGTGAGTCGGTAGACAACACCAAATATAAAGGTTCGATTGGTAGTTTGTTTTACCTAACGGCAAGTCGATCGGATATCATGTTTAGTGTTTACCTTTGTGCTCGCTTCCAAAAGGCTCCCAAAACCTCTCATCTTGAAGCGGTTAAGCGTATCTTTCGATACATAAAGGGCACTATACATTTAGAATTATGGTATCCTAAAGGGACCAGCGTAAAACCATAGTATATGCGGATTCGGATCATGCGAGAGACTATGTGGACCGGAAAAGCACTAGTGGAGTTTGTACCTTCATGGGTTGTTGTTTAACTTCTTGGTTCTCCAAGAAACAAACCGCTCTTGCTATATCCACCATAGAAGCCGAGTATGTGAGTGTCAGTAAAGCTTGTAAACAAGCTTTATGGATGAAGCAAGCGCTTGTTGATTACGGGATTTCACTTAATAATGTTCCCATCATGTGTGACAATAAGGATGCAATAGACCTTAGCAAGAATCTTGTGCAACATTCACGAACTAAGCACATAGAGATTTGCCACCATTTCCTTAGAGATAATGTTCAAAAGGGGAATGTTTCGATTGAGAAGGTGCCCTCGGTAGAAAACTTGGCCGACATCTTCACTAAGCCACTTAAGAGGGAACCTTTTAATTACTTGCGTCTAGGTCTAGGTTTAATGGAACACATTCCTTAATTGCGCATTTTATTAATCGAGTCTTTTTCTCTTTTGAGTCTTTTCATTCTTTGAGTCATTGAGTATCTTAAACTCTTTTGGAAAATTCCTCTTCTCTTTTCAAAATTCTCAAAGTTCTTTCAAAAATGGTCGAAAAATATCTTTGCATTGTTAATTCAATCTAAAAATGTTTTTCATAGCTTCTTGCTATTGATAAAAAGCATACATAATTCATATGTATGAGTCTCTCAAATATAGCAAGAACAAAAATGAACTATGGAAGATCATTGTGTCATGACTATGTGTCTAGATTAACACACCTCCAACACTGATTTTATTTTAAATCCATGTAGTTTGGTCAAAATCTTGTTTGATGAGTTCTTATGTGTTTTCTATGTCTATTATTGCTTTTTATCATGTCTCTATGATAAGTTAGACTTGAAAATTAGGACTTGCTAAATTGGTAAATTCTCCTCATCCACCAAAAACCAACTTCTGTGGGCGGTTCTCCAAATAACCCGCGGATCCATATATATATATATATGAAACCTCAGGTGGAGATAAGGAACCGCGGGCAGAGCTTTTGATTCCGAGTTTTCGACAACTCCAAATTTGTTCCAACACTTTTTGGAATATTTGTTTCAAACCTTTGACCACCCCAAAATTGTCTTGTGCTTTCTCTATTTAACCCTAAGCATTTTGCATCCTTTCTCAAATCAAAATGTTTTATTCACCAAATGAAAGCCTTGATTCTCCTCTATTTTCCCCAATCTCTTTCAATCTAAATTCACCCAAGAACACTCAAAATCATATTTCTTCTTCTAAGAATATTGATTGTGGAACATCTTCTCTTCTAACGCTAGCCTTTTGTGTTCTTCCTCCCTCACATGCTAATGTCATGCATCATGGGACATATTGCCATTGTTGTCAATATCAACATCTTGCTATGGCTCACAGCTATGAGGAATTGAATTACATCAAGAGTCTCCTAGTTAAACCTCCTCTTCACTATGACTATGAGATTACTACCAAGCCACCACCACCTCCTTTCGCCACTACCTTGTCTTTCATTTAAGCATGTAAATTGCTTATCTCCAAGACATCTAATTCAAGCGAATCTTAGTGTTCTAGTTTAACAAGGATTAGATTTATGCTTTTCTTTTGGCTTGTTTTCTTTTTCATACATCTTTGTATGATTTATTTCCTTGTATCTTTATTCATGTTTCCTTTTAACATGACTTATCTTGGATCTTGGTTATCTTCTCTTTTCTTATCTTATTTTTCTTTTTGTGTGACCTTTGTTATATCTTGTTGGGTGTTTTTTCTCTTCTACTAACCCTTCTATGTAGCTTGTCACCATATCTCGATTTCTTGGTGCCCCAAGCAAGGGGGAGTAAGCACCAAGAGGGGGGCACTTACAAAGTCCGATTCTTTTCTTCTACAAAGACTTTTGCAACCTTTTTGCTTCGAAAAAGGGGAAGAAATGAAATAAACTCGTCTTTGAAAATCTTGTTTTTCATGTGATTGAGTTTATGTATTGTCGAAATAAAAAGGGGGAGATTTTTAATGCAATGATGCCTAAAAACATTACTTGCATTTTTCGGTCTCGCTTTGTTTTGATTACGACAATATATAAAAACAAGCATTTACGAAAACAAAGAAAAACAAATTCTTGAGTTCAAGTATTTTTCATTTCAACCATTATCACTTAAGGTATGAACAAATAAGTTTTCATCTTAATTAAGAGATCAAGGATTTAAGTTTTCTTAAAACTCACTTTTTATTAAATGTGACAAAGTTTTTTTATTAAACTTTATTTTTAATAAAATGTTTTATTAAACTAAATATTTGAAAATTTTAAAATGGCATATTCCATATGGTTTAGGAATATCCCGTGGGGATAAATATTCCACCAGATGTGACTACCCCACTAAAAGACAAAAGAGCGCGGAGTCTACTCCCACGTTTCCTTAAATGCCTATGCGGCTCATTATCAATAAGGAACCACGGGCACCAATAATGAACCGCGCCCAGAAATAGCCGTTGGGATTTTTTCTTATAAATAGTGGACCATTCTTAGATTTTCTCATCACCCTCTTTTGCACACAAATTTCTAGATTCAATCATACTTTCTAAATCATTCAAATCCTTGGTTATTTTGTTGATTACTACTTGTTTAGTAGTGAATTTTTCTCCTCTCATCTCTTCCTCTCTAAGTGCAAAGAGAAGAACACTTTCATCCTTGAAGTGTCGAGTCTACCTCAAGATCTATTGAAGATCAAACTGTTACTTTTCATTCTTGTGTTATTGTTGTGAAGATCCAAATAGTTATGTCTATTTGGAAGTTGTGTATGTAGTGTGGTTAATACTTAGTCCTTAAAGTATATTGGTGTAGATTGGTCCTAGCTAAGATTAAAGCTCAACTTTTAGCTTAGAGTCGGAAATTGGTTAAGCGACGTGTACGGTTTCTCCACCTTAAAGAGCTTGTTGATTAGTGAACTCTCAAGTAAGGAGTACTCGAGCAGTGGAGTAGGAACGAGGAGTGAGCTTCGTTGCCGAACCACTATAAATCCTTGGTGTTTGGTTTGATCTTTCTTTTCCTTATCTCTTTACATTCACTATTATTTACTTGAATATACTTGTGATTATTAGTTTAGTTGCACTATCCCTTCTAAATATTATGTATAAGAAGATTTCACATATTTGCTCAAGTCTAAGTTTTTGAAAATGATTTTTAAAAACCCACATTTAACAAGTAAATTTAAGAAACTATTCAACCCCCCTTCTAGTTTCTACAAATTAGTTGTTATGTATTCACCAGAAGCTGAATATATGACAGCTATTGGATGTTGTGCCAATATACTATGGATGAAGAGTCAACTCACTGACTATGACATGGTGTATGATAAGTCACCAATCTTTTATGATAACACTAGTGCTATTTTAATTTTAAACAATCCAGTCCTTCTCTTAAGAAGAAAACACATTGCAATTGGAAGATCTTTATAGCAGCAGAGTGTACTTTACTTAGATTAAATCTCTCATTAATCGTGTGTTGAAGAAGTTGGATAGAGTCATGGTGAATGAAGATATCCTCTTAAAGTTCCTTTGTGCTAATGCTTTGTTCGTTCCTTATCTTATCTCTGATCATAGTCTAGTGGTGGTTAGATTCCCTTGTATTTATGAAATGAAGAAAAAGGATTTTAGATTTGCAAATTTTATTACTAACAAAGAGGAATTCATTACTATTGTAGATGAAGGTTGGAAGTTAGATATTAAATACCACATGATGTACCAATTAGTGAAGAAATTCAAAGCACTAAAATACAAGCTCAATGGCCTTAGTCGGAAAAATGGAAATCTTGCTGATTATGTGGAAAAATGCATAGTTGACCTCCAAAATGCCCAGATTGAACTTGATAGAAATCATCATGATCAAGGTACCAACATTAAAGAAGAGTATGATTTGAGTAAGTATAATCAAGCTGTTGTTGATGAAGAAATTTTTCTCTTTCAAAATGCTAAAGTGAACTAGATTAGTAAAGGTGACAAGAATAACAAGTATTTTCATAAATTTATCAAAAGTAGGTGTTAAATAAATAAAATTATGAGCATTTGTGATGATAATGGAAAGAGATTAGAAGATAAGAAAATGGATGATCAATTTGTAAACCATTTTGAAAAATTTCTTAGTGTTGAAAGTGTGAATCATGAGAGCATAAACCTTGAAGGGGTGTTTCGTACTAGACTGAGTAGCAATGAAGCTTTGGAAATGATTTAAGATGTTAGTGATGTTGAATTAAAAGGTGCTTTTTTGACAGTGGATACAAAAAAATATCTTGGTCATGGGTTATACTTTCACTTTCTTAAAAAAACTTGGAAGATTGTTGGTGGTGATGTATGTAAGGCTAGTAAATAATTTTTTTAACTGGTAAGTTTTTGGGTGAATGAATGCTATTGTAGTATCTTGATATAGCCAATTTAATATAAGAATTGATGTGTAAGAAATTAATGTTCGATTCCTCGACTCGACTCGAATTGATATCAAATTTCTCACAAGATTTATCGTTTTTGGTTAATAACATTTTTTTGGTATCTATGTCTAATTAAACTTAAATGGAGAATATTATTTTAGGCTAGGGAATATATAGAAATAAAAGCGCAAATAATTCACATAAAATTACTCTAAAATGCAATACAATTAAACTACAATTTAAAATCTAGATTAAACTAATTAAATCTAATATGTAACAAAACTATATTATAATTAAAAATATTAATTACTCTAAATACAAAATTAATCTAAATGCAAGCACGTAATAACAAGTAAAATGATAAAAATTAAATCACAAAGATAAACTTAAGAATAAAGCGTAAAGCTTTAACATTTATAGCTTATTAATCTTTTTAGATGATAAAGCTTGAAGCTTTATATACTAATAAGCTTAATAATCACAAAAAAAGTGTAAACTTTATACTCAAAATAAGCTTATCTAAATAAAAACTAAATTTTACAAATTTTAAATCTATTTTTAAAACAATAATAATTTTTCAAACTAGTTAAAATGATTTTTATAAAAGAGATATTATTTAAAAAAATTTTAAACTATATTAATTTAATCAATTAAACTAAAACGATTAAGCTAGATATTTAAAAAGGAAAGAACTTTAGTACCCGTGATCCGAAGAAAACGCTCTAAACACAATCAACATAATTAACAAAATATGGCCCGTAAAGTACACGGCCTCCCAAATCAAACTTAATCAAAAGCGAAACCCGGCCCGTAAAGTACACGGCCTCTCAAATCAACTAATCTAAAGCGTAACTCGGCCTGTAAAGTACACAGCCTCTCAAATCAAACTCGAACTAAATCTATAAAACCATAAGCTCTTTACCAAATGTGATGAATCGATTCGCCAAGATCAAAATAACACAAGAGGTAAGGATAATAAGCAACAATTAATATTTTATAAAGAGATTCAAACAAAACTAATAGATCAAGACTATTTTTTTATATTTTATAAAAATATTTTAATTTTTAAACTAAAAATTAATAGATCTACACTAATTTATAAAAAAATAATAAATCTACACTATTTTTTAGGTTTTATAAAAGTATTTTAATTTTTAAACTAAAAACTAATAGATCTACACTAATTTATAAAAAAAACAAATAGATCTACACTAAAAGTAATTAATTAAAAGGCTAGCTTATTAATAAGTTGTAGCCTAAACTTAAAACTTATGTGCTTCAAAAAGCATAAAAAGCTAATTGAACAAATTCACCTACAATAAGCTAGATCTCGAAATATAAGCCCACAATAGGCTTGAAATAAGATAACACTTATTTCAAACTTTTATATAAACTATCTTATTTGGAAATAGTTATAAAAACTAATCCAAATATAAGCTAGATTATTGAAAAATTTAAAAAAAAATAGAATGAGAATAAGCTAAAAGAGATTAATAATAAAGTAAAACTTGAACTTTCATTGATAATAAAGAGTGCTAAAAAATAAGCTATTACAAAAGCTTGAATGAAAAATACATTAAAAAAAAGAAATAAAATTGACATTATTTAGCTACCTAAATTTTACATACAAAATGAAGAACAATGAGGTGCTATTTATAGTTGAAGTCAAGGTGCTTGGGGTAGATTAGTCTTTTTAGGCTCTTAACCACCTTCTCTTCTTTAACTTGAGGGCATCTTAATCATTTGGTAGGTGATGATGCGTTTCCACCAATAGGATGAAAGATGTTTTTTGGATAAACCAATGGGAGCACTTCACATATATCACCTATCTTCACCTTTGATTATTTTTTCATCCAATGGCTCTAAATTAATCTTTCTTTAATGAACTCTACCAACTTTATTCTTTTAAAGGATGCACCTAATTACTCACAAAAGAAACACACATGCTATTTTTTTTTAAATATTTTTGTGTTAGTTTAAAAATAAATAAAAATAAAACTACTAAAACTAAAAATATTAAAAAATTAAAATTAATTATTTCAATACTCAACTAACTATTATAAAATAAAAAACTTTATTTATTTAATTTTTACTAAGATTAATAAAATGTTAAAATTAGTAGTAGAATATGCGAAATGCAAACTGAGATGAGTTACGCGGCAAGGCCGGAACCGTTAGCTTCGTAAATTTGTGCTCTTCTATTGGTCCATGTGGTTTGTTAGTGGATAACTTTGTAGTATGGCAGAAATAGTCCTTTTTGTTTGCATTTTTTGATTTTAAGCTTGAAACTTCATTAAATTGTCATCCTTAGCCCTCCAAACTTCATTCTTTTGGCACTTTTGGTCCTTTGACTTTATCTTTGACTTTTTATTTGATAAATGTCCGTGAAATCCCGTGTTTTCTTCATTTTTTGTCCTTTTGTACCTATTTCACAACAAAACACAAAACCACGCGTAATTCTGACATTTACGTTTATAAATACACGTTTTGGTTTGGTGTTTCCTTGTTTTAAGTGGTAAAAGGATAAGTGTTTGCATACTTATTAAATTCCCCTACACTTGACCATTGAAATGTCCCCATGAAATGCACGATTTGAAAGCACAACTTTACATTTTTCATCACAATTAACCCATTTTGACCTTTATTACGATATACTATTACTACTACAATAAGAAGAAACTTAACAACGATGAAAAGATCAAAACTTTATTCAAGGAAAACAAGATATAACAATTTCCATTTTATTTATTTACTTGAAATTGTTTGATGGAAGAAACTCGTAAAGAAATCTAAGACTTAAATTAGGGCTTTTGGTGTCATGAATATTTATCACCCTCAAGTTTCACGTTCCCCATACCAAGCGTAAAAACGAGATCATTGTTATTATAAGTTAGTAAAGCTAACACTTACTCATGTGGTTTAATTACTCACTTAGACCCCCTTATTCCTATGGTGTATCTCCTGTATTTTATTTTTGTCTTGAATCATCACGAAGATGTATTTTTGACTTATTTCGATAATTTATTAAGGCCGAAAATAAAGTAGGACGATTTAATCAATAGTCAGCTAAAGGGCAAAATCTTTTAAAATGGTTTCTCGAAATCTCATAAAGTTCATATCTTGGCATAACTCGTTTCACGATTTGAGACCTTTCTCGGACCGTATTTGGCATTAACTTCAAACTTCAAATCTTTGGAGACGATCTTGAAATTATGGTCTTCTCTTCATAAATAGTATACATCTTCGTTTGGAGTGAGAAATGCTTCAAACGTTGACCATGACTTCTTCATTTATCCTCTTCTTTATTTAGGATTTTGATATACAAATATCCGTCTCCTTTTCGGACTTGGATCTATTTATCCTCATGCCTTATAAGGGCCTTTTTGGATAGACTTTTCCGCAACCTTATTGGGAGTAAATTGCTTCTCGTCGTGTGTCTTGATCCTTCATATTGATTTAGATTAATGATATTCACATCATCTTAGGATCTTTAGCAAAAAAATTGAATCTTCATGCCTTGTAGGAGCCTTTTTGGACTCGGATATCCTCATGCCTTGTTAGGGCCTTTTTGGATACGCCACTTTTCGCGTCCTGTTTCAATAAGTTATGCCTTGGCTATGAACTCTAATTAATCCCGAGCAACTTTTAAACGATTTTGGGCTAGAAGCTAAGTAATTTATCAAATCGTACGACCTTATTTATTGAATTTATTTATTTACAAGTGTTGGGAGAAAAAGCTTATAATTAACTCACATAAGTTCATGAAAGAATACGTAACTTATAACTGACTCTATCATTTCTCGTTCTCCACAATTTAAAATCTCAAATAATGAAACTCATGGATGTTTCGCCTAATAAAACAATTAAGGTCCATATGGTTAAGGATACTAGCTAGAGTAAACTCGGATAAGTAAACTCGGGTTGAGTCAAAATATTCACGACGGGCCTAATATATCAAAGACGTCTAAACTCTTAAAACCATTTTATTTATTTATTTCCTTTTTGACTTTATTCATGAAATAGAATATATACATGTGATGGTGATGACAAAAGGAAAGAAGATAAAAGAAAATAAATGGAAAAATACTACTAGGCCAAAATAGATCAACATTTTTGAAAAATGTCGAAAAATATTAATTTTCCGGTTAAAATGAGGACAAATTAATGGAAAAGCACACTTAACTTCGATAGAAGTCTCCCATACACTTAAGATAAACATTTCCCTCAATGTTTAAGCATGTGTAAGTAAACACCCCTACACTTAGGACATTTTGCACGTTGTTTAGATCGAGCTTAGGAAGAGACAACTAAAGTGATCAATTTTTCAACTTTATTTATATACGAAATCGAAGCACAATAGAAAAAACAAATCGATGATAAACGGGTACACGGGATCACGGGTCACGTCAAAAGCACCAAAAGTGGATCATTAAAGCATATATCCCTACACAGCAACATAAACAACAACCTATTTGGCTCCCTCTACACTTATTGGTGGAAAAGGTGAAAATATGGAAAAAGGTAAAATTTAGCCTAGTTATTCCATGCTTGATTTTATTACCAGAGTCTCTAGCTCGAATCGATTCCCCGAATATCATCGTTCAAATGGGAAAAATCATGGAAAAACCGAGATTTCCAAGGGAAGAAAATCTCTCCATGATAAAGGGTGAAACACACTCATATAAGGAAAACCCCACAAAGGTCCACCGGGGTCAAACACATAATTTCCATCTCGAAAGGAAATAAACGGATCCCAAAATCCAAATCGTCTCACGAAAAATCGTCAATTATAACGAGATTGAAGCGACAGCGGTGCCAATTTAATCTAGGTAATTTACCATAGGAATTAGTGTGTAAGAAATTAATGTTCGTTTCCTCGACTCGACTCGAATTGATATCAAATTTCTCACAAGATTTATCGGTTTTGGTTAATAACACTTGTTTGGTATCTATGTATAGTTAAACTTAAATGGGGAATATATTTTAGGCTATGGAATATATAGAAATAAAAGCGCAAATAGTTCACATAAACTTACTCTAAAATGCAATACAATTAAACTATAATTTAAAATCTAGATTAAACTAATTAAATCTAAGAAGCAACAAAACTATATTATAATTAAAAATAGTAATTACTCTAAATGCAAAATTAATCTAAATGCAATCACGTAATAACAAGAAAAAAATGACAAAAGTTAAATCACAAAGATAAACTTAAGAATAAAGCGTAAAGCTTTAACCTTTATAGCTTATTAATCTTTTTAGATGATAAAGCTTGAAGCTTTATATACTAATAAGCTTAATAATCACAAAAATGTGTGATAGTTGTAATATACAACCTTGTTTAGGAAAACAAAGCGTGATTAGGGTAAGAATTAACAAGTGGTTTAGGAAAACCACGAGTTATGACCCAAAGTGGGGATCGTTCTCAAGGAGGCTTGGTGTGTGTGTTAAGAAATGATTAACTTTGTAATTATATTGATTATGAGAAAAGAAAATAGAAATGGGATAAGAAGAGAATGACGGTTACGATGACGGATTAAACTAAATCGAAATGTCGTACACGTAAAACCGTAAAAAGTAGCAAGATTAAAAATTTACCCTAAAAATCCCTAAAAAAATTGCAATAAATCCTAAGTAATGTAATTAGAGTTTACAAAAAATCAAAAATCACTCAAACCTTTTATTTAAATAAATAATAATTTTTTAATGCTAATTAAAGCCCAAAAAATCAATTTAATTAACAAAAAGCCCAAAATGAGATTTTTATTAACTTTAAACCTCTAAAATAACCTAACTTAATTTAAAACTATTTTTGAAAATTTTAAATTTAATAAAAACTATTTAAAAATAATTAAAAACTATTTAAACTTAAAATAATTATAAAAATTAATCTAAGGACAATAAAAATATTCTAAAAGTTGTAAAATTTCTAACTTAATGTATTTGACCTAAGAAAAATATAAAAACTTGAAAAATCTAAATTTTAATTTTTAATAATAAAATAATAATTAAATAATATTAAAAATCCGAAATTTATAAAAAAATTTAAAAAGTTGCAAACTAGTTTAATTTAACCTAATAAACACATAAATGAAGTTGAAATACCAAAAATACCCCTAATGGGCCTTCAAATGGGCCAAAGTCCAAAACAGACCCTTATTGGGCCAAAATAAGCCCAATAAGAAAAATGTTTATAAAAATGGCCCAAAAGCTCCTATCTGACTCAAAATTTGATTCTGAACACAAATTTTCAAAGGCCCAAAAGCTGAAAAAGTGATATAAGCTGGCTTATTTCAAACAACTTATTCTTAATGGGCTTTTTGGCCTATTAAGCTATAAGCTGATGTCATAAGCTCAAATTAGACACACAAGCTTCTTTTGAGTTACTTAAGACTTCTGTAAAAAGAAATTTGAAAAAAGTCCAAGGAATAAGCCTGAAAAAGCAATAAGCTATCTTCACAAAACGACAAAATAGTCGTTTTCGAGTTCTAGGCCACCCCAAGAGCTGATTCAAGTTTCAAAAGCTTTTAAATGACTTAACTAAGCTTAATCAACAAAAAGTTTTCAAATAAGTTCACTCAATAAGCTGAAATAAGCAAATAAGCACTTCTTTAAAAGTCAACTTTAAGAGTTTTCTAGCAAAAAGTCAAAGCTAAAGTCTGATAAGCTCAAGTTCAAACAAATGGGTCAAATGATGAAGATTGATCACAAAAAGTAAGTTGTTGCAGGTCTGGATAAGCCAATATGGCTTATTAATAAGCTAACTAAAAATTAACACTAGCAGGGGCTAGTTTTGGTGTCTGAGCAGTAGAAACTTTTTCCACTGCTTGACTTGTTTGACTATTTGTCTTTAGTGACTTTTTTGGAGATTAAAGTTTCACAAAGGCACCCAAATGATCAGTGGATCATAAGGAGTCAATATCAACAAAGAAATCACAATCACAATCAGCCAATTTGTACAGTTAATTCATTTAATCACCAGACATGCACCAGACTTTGAACAATAAGCAGTTAAGTACTTATAAGATGTTTTAGCAAATTTCAGCCAAACAAATTGCACCAAAAGCATACACAAGCTATAATAAACTTAAATGAACAAGTTTAAACAGGTGTCATACAATGATACAAGGCCTAAATCAAGATTCAAGCATAAATAGGTTACTGATGAACACTAACACGTGTAGATTTTTACTTTGCTGATGCACTTGACCAACAAGCCAAATTCAAACACTCAGATCTATCACATATGTTGTATAAACAAGGATTTAACAACTTTTATCCCTAATCATGCATATATTCTAGATATTACCAAAATCTTAGGTCAAAAACAGTTAAAATCAATGAGATATAGCACAATGTTTGATTCAAAGGTTTAAGACCAATAACTTGCAGCAAATAGCATTCAACCAAGTATATAGCAGATACAAAGCACAAACACAAACTTCCAACCACAAAATAACACTCAGTGATTCAAAACAGGTAATCCCAAACACCCCTTTAACTTTTCAAATCAAAAGTGTATTTCAAGACCACCCAAGCCCAAATCAACACAATAACAGATGTAATATGCAGATTCTAGCAAGATTAAGCCACAAATTTCACAAGAACACAAGGAACACACAAATTCACCAAAAATCCAAATCTTTAACAGATTTTGAGTAGAATGGTGTGTACCTCATGGATGTACATCCACACCCACGAATTTTGAGCTTATGTGCTAGCAAGAACAAGCACAAGCTTCCAGAATAAAGCCTGCTAAGATTCAACAAACTTAGAAGCAAAATATCAAAATCAGAAAAATGGAAAAAGCCTTGATTAATGCAACTCTTGTACCCCACACTTGATTATCCCCAAGTTATAGGCTTCACCACACCTTGATAACACAATATCAGGATGCTATGATCAGCTTTATAGCCCAAGAATTCCAAGGTGTACCAAGAAACTTAGCAAAATATCAAGCTATAGGAAAATGTGCAAACTTTTGCACACTCCTTTGAAAACAGGTTTTTGGATTCAAGATTACTTAACAAAGAACTATAACAAGCAGTAAACAACAATGGCACTTGAGTTTTCTTCAAAGATTCAAACACATTTCATTCACTAGAAAATGAGATTTACAGAAGTTTGAACAAAGGAAAATTCAAGAGCAAACTGAAACTAACTAAGTGCTATGCCTTAAATAGGCTAAAAGGAATGAATGTAAACCCTAAAAACGTGAACCATAATGTTGATGAAGTCCCTAAAATTCCCTTTGCAGCTTTGGTATTTTCTTGATCATGTGACTTGTTCTTGTATTGTTGTGGAGCTGGAAAGGGTTTGAATTACATCCAATGGTCCAAAACATGCTTAAGGAGTAAGCTGGAATGTGGGTGGTTGATTTTCTGTCACTGTTTTGTCTTCTTGTTCAAAGGTGTAGCAGGGCACCTTTCATGTGCACTCTTGGGTGATGTGGCACAAGATTAAGGGGTGGGGTTTTGTTAAGCTTCACCTTAATCTTAATTCTGGAAGGTTTGGAGGTTTAACTTTTGGTAATTAGCAAATGCCCAAAAATTTGAAGAACATGAAGAACAGCCGGTTTGATCTTTATTTGTGTTTAAATGATGTGTTAGGCGCGTAATTAACTAATCATTTGGATTAGTTTATATTAGGGTGAGTGGATTGGTGAGGGGGAACAATGGAGAAAGCTGATTGGAGGGTTTGGGTGAGTGGGACAGGTGGCGCAAGGAGAGTGGTCTAGGTTTGTTTGCATGTCGGCCACAATAGACCCCATATCTTTCATTAACTTGCCATTTGAAGTTTTAACCCCTTAAAGCCGTTTTCCTTTGTTAACAAACTTTTCATTTTCATACTTTTGCCCCAAAAGGTTTTGTAAAATGATTTCAGGTGTATTTCTTGCCATTTCATGATTCTTGAAGGGTTGTTTTGGCATTTTCTTCATAGGTAATGGTCTTAACTTGTTTGTTTGACTTCTTGGAGGACTGAATTTGCCAAGTAATGATTAATGAGGGACCATTTTTGCCATTTCTTCAAAGTCAAGGGTCCTTTTCGTAATTTTGACATTTTTAAAGGACCAAACTTGTAATTTCTTGTAACTTGAAGTCCTTCATGGTATGTTTGACTTTGAGGAGGATTAGTATCGACATTTTATTTTTGATGAGGGACTAAAATTGCCAATTCTTCAAAGTGGAGGGCCCTTTTGCAATATTGACAAAGTTTAGGGACCAATCTTGTAATTATGAAGATACAAGGGTATAAAGTGTCAATATTTTTCAATATTGGAGGATCCTTCTACATAAATCTTCAAATCTTCAAGGGTTAATCTTGGGAAATTCTTCATTAGGGCTTGGTTCAATGTGCGGCTTCGTTTCCCGTGTTCGTTTTTGCATGATTCTTGTGATCTTTTGTCATTTTCTCAATATCCGTACCTAAAATACACAAGCAACAAACACAAGCATATATTTGGCCAATTTCATGATATTTAATGCATTTAAAGCCCTTTTTGGACGATGAGACTATGTATAAAAGCAGTCTCATCACTCCCCCATACTAAACCATTGTCGTGCCCTCACGCAATGCTAGAATAAAGTATCGTAGCACCTCCAAAATTTATTTTTATTCACTTTATTGAACGATAAACTAACTGCACTACTACTATTACTACTACTTGTGTTTTAGACATAATGTATGATTTTCATCGCAAAATGGGACGTTTAGGTTCATAGAACAAGAACACGTGAATGCTTCGTTAGTAATAATTTCGTCGTCCTCGATTTTCACCCCAATTCCAAGCCAAGCGTGCAACAGATCATTGTTATTATAAGTTAGTAATGCTAACACTACTCATATGCCCTAATCACGTACTTATCCTCCCATTTTCCTAAGTTGTATCTCTTATATTTTATTTTGTCTTGAATGTTTCACGAGGATACATTGTTTGACTTATGCGATAATAGAGATTTAGGTCTAAAAATAGAGTCCTAACGGTGTAACCAAGACCATCAAATCAATAACCCCTCCTAATAGACAACAATGTCAAAAAAATTAAGTTAACAAGAAGGATCGATAAACACGGTTTTATAACGGTTTTGAACATGAGACTTATTACCAAGACTTTTATACGCCCCCTAACGGAAGGGCCTTATTATCATAGGTTTACCTCCATCTTTTATTCAACTTCGCAATGAAGCTTTTATTATGACTTCGGTCTTGCCTTGCCTTTTATTATCCACCTCATCAGTAGTTTTATTAGCCAAAGACGTATATCCTCACGCTAAGGCGAATTTTGGATCTGTAAAGCTTCAAAGATTAAGGCTTGATTCACTTTCAATTTTGCATAGATTTTTCGGCCTTGTGAGCTTCAAATTGTTTGCTTGATTTAGGTGAGCACTTGAAATCTTATTATTGGGTGAAGCTTTCGATTATTCGGGTGCCAATACTTCAAAACCGTGACGCTGGCGATACCTTAATGTCTTCCCAATTTAATTACACGGAAGCTACTATTAAAGACTAGAAATCCAACAATCAAGACTAAACCGCTAAGTCAATATTTATTAAGCAAAAAATATTTACAAGCGAAGGGAGAATAAGCAAACAACGAGAACACGTGAGTTTTTGAAAGAATACGAGTACTCTACGTTTAGCATAGTAACTTATAATTAACTCTATCATTTCTCGTCCTCATTTAAGAGACTTAGCCTAATGTGAAGTTAAGGAATCAAAGCTAAGTGCTCAACACGCACGGTCGAGTCAAAAGTTACTCTTATTCTCGCCATCGGAAAACCTAAATTCGTGTCTTCAAACACTTATAAAACATGAGAAAAAATTTAAAATTTGGCCATTTTTAGCCTTATTTTGCAACAAAACGATAAACAAAAAGATAAACTTTGGAAAGCGTGAAGGTTTGGCAAGGCAAGTATCTATTCACCCCCCATACTAAAGTTAAACATTGTCCTCAATGTTTTGAGTCTAGGGGTGCAAACACCCCCATACTAGAGACGTAGTCGAATGCCTAATCTAGCATGGAAAAGGGTGTAACCGTTAAATTTAAATTCGTTTATGAAGTGTGCTATAAACCTAAGGTTAGAACATCAAAGGATATATCATGGATATTGAGAAAGTCTTCAAAGCAAACGATCGAGTGCTCCCATAAAACGAACACGTGAGGCTCCAATCGTGAAGATAAGGATCATCTAAAATCCACAATTCACAAACAACCACGGAACAAAGGTCTGAAGGGCACAAATCCCCACACATTACTACATTAGAAAGCGATAATATATACATAGGATAAGCATGGGACTCCTCCACGAGGCACCTCGTTTTCTATTACTGAGTCATGAGCTCGACTCGATCCCCTCAATACTAATTATCATTGGGGAAGGTGATTTGGTCGAGGTAGTTCAAGGTTGGAACTTCCCCGCCAAAGTAGTGCTTCAACCTATGTCCATTCACCTTGAAATTGGGGCCATCATTTTGAGCTAGCTCGATGGTCCCATATGGAAAACTTGAGTCACGGTGAATGGACCGGACCAACGGGATTTCAACTTACCGGAAAAGATTTTCAAACGAGAATTAAAAAGCAAAACTTGATCCCTAATGTTAAAAACCCGGTTTTTAATTTTTGAATCATGCAACTTTTTAGTCTTTTCTTTATAAATCAATGAATTTTCATAAGCAATATCCCTTAATTCATCCAATTCATTTAATTGCATTTTCCGGTGTTTTCCCGCGGTCTCCATGTCATCATTACAATACTTTAGGGCCCAATAAGACTTGTGTTCTAATTCAATTGGCAAGTGACAATTTTTCCCATACACAAGCTTATAGGGAGTTCACCCAATGGGTGTCTTATGAGCGGTCCTAAAAGCCCATAAAGCATCGTCCAACTTATCCGACCAAGATTGTCGGTTTTCCCCAATGGATCTCTCCAAGATCCTCTTCAACACTCAGTTTGAAACCTCGACTTGCCCACTTGTTTGTGGGTGATAAGTCGTAGAAAGCCGATGTGTAACCCCATATTTCCTTAGGACCCTTTCGAATTGGTCATTACAAAAATGGATTCCACGATCGCTTATGATCGCACGAGGGGTTCCAAACCGAGAAAACAAGCTTTTCAAAAACTTGACTACCACACGAGCATCATTGGTGGGCAAAGCCTTAGCTTCCGCCCACTTAGATAGGTAGTCAACGGTGACAAGGATGTACTTATTACCACGAGATGATAGGAACGACCCCATAAAGTCAATGCCCCAAACGTCAAAGATCTCACACACTTGGATGATATTTTGTGGCATTTCATCTTTTTGTGGGGCTTTTCCTTGTCGTTGGCATGAGTTACACGACTTCACAAGCTCATGTGCATCTCGGTAAATAGTAGGACAAAAGAAACCGGCATTAAAGACCTTCTTAGCCGTGAGATTAGCACCATGGTGACCACCCGTGGGTCCCTCGTGACAAGCTCTAAGGATGTTAGAAGCTTCGGTATCAAATACACAACGTCGGATGATTTGATCCGCACAAGTTCGAAACAAGTAAGGGTCGCTCCAAAAATAGAACTTGACGTCACGAAAGAATTTTCGTTTTTCTTGAGTCGTCATACCCTTGATGATGAAGTTGCCCGCATGGTAATTTGCGAAGTCCGCAAACCATGGGGTGGAAGAATCAAGCTTAGAATTCACTACACCAAGTGTCTCGAGCGGAAATGTTTCGATGATTTCCTTGGGCTCGTAAACACTTTGGTGAGGATCTTCCAAACGAGAAAGATGATCGGCCGCTAGATTCTCGGCTCCTTTTTTGTCAACAATTTTGTGATCAAATTCTTGAAGGAGGAGAATCCAACGAAGTAATCTCGGCTTTGCATCTTGTTTAGCCATAAGATACTTGATAGCCTAATGATCCGTATACACTATGCATTTCGTCAAGACGAGATAAGGTCGGAATTTCTCAAATGCATACACCATGGCAAGGAATTCCTTTTCTGTTGTAGTGTATTTTAGTTGAGCCTCGGTCATCGTCTTGCTAGCATAGTGAATATGCAAGAAGTTCTTTTCATGACGTTGCCCCAATACGGCCCCAATAGCGTAATTACTAGCATCACACATGAGCTCAAAGGGGAGGTTCCAATTGGGAGCAACAAGAATGAGAGCTTCGGTAAGTTTCCTCTTAAGGATTTCAAAGGCTCGTACACAATCTTCGTCAAAGACAAAACGTGCCTCTTTTTCAAGAAGATGTGTAATAGGTCGAGAGATCTTTGAAAAATCCTTGATGAATCGACGATAAAAGCCCACGTGGCCTAGGAAACTCCTAACTCCCTTAACGGTTTTGGGATGAGGTAATCTGGCGATGACGTCTACCTTAGCTTGATCTACCTCAATCCCCGCTTTCGAAACCTTGTGCCCTAAGACGATTCCACTTTTAACCATAAAATGACATTTTTCCCAATTGAGCACAAGGTTGGTTTCCTCACAACGCTTCAACATTCTCTCAAGATTCGACAAACACGAAGTGAACGAATAACCAAACACAGAAAAGTCATCCATGAAGACTTCCATCGTCTTCTCGATCATATCATGAAAAATAGCCATCATGCACCTTTGAAAGGTTCCCGGTGCATTGCAAAGTCCGAATGGCATTCTACGATAGGCAAACGTTCCATATGGACACGTAAACGTAGTTTTTTCTTGATCACGAGGATCGATGGGGATTTGGAAATAACCGGAAAAACCATCTAAAAAGCAATAGAAGTCGTTTCCCGCAAGACGCTCCAACATTTGGTCAATGAAGGGCAAGGAAAATGGTCTTTTCGAGTGGCTTCATTCAACTTACGATAGTCAATGCACACTCTCCATCCGGTTACGAGTCTAGTGGGAATTAACTTGTTGGCATCGTTTGGCACAACGGTCATTCCTCCCTTTTTAGGGACACAATGAATAGGAATTAACCAAGGGCTATCGGAAATAGGGTAAATCATTCCCGCGTCAAGGAGTTTTAGGACTTCCTTTTTGATGACGTCGTGAATTTTGGGGTTCACCCTCCTTTGACATTGAATTGCGGGCTTGTAATCCTCCTCCATTAAAATTTTGTGGGTACAAAATTTAGGATCGATTCCCTTAATGTCGGATAACTTCCACGCAATTGCCCCTTTGTGATCCTTTAGAACATCGACAAGTGCGGTTTTTCATCATCCGAAAGTTCTTTCGCAATAATAACCGGCAACTTGTCGTCCTCCTCCAAAAAGACATATTCGAGATGAGGAGGTAAATCTTTCAACTCGAGGATAGGTGGTTCCTTAATTGAAGATTTGGGCTTGATACTCATAACCTCCTCGGGTGGAGGAAATGGGAAATCGTTAAGAAAATCCTTGATAATCGAGAAGTCCTCATCATTGTCGAGGTCTTCGTTACAAGTACGTGGAACATCGAATTCTTCCAACGTAAAACCACCACCTTCAAATGGAGTGAAGGTTGGTGTCGAGTTATCAAGAATGGGATCTAACATAGTGGGATTGCCACTATTTTCATCATCACCAAAACCTAGAAATTCTTGTGAAAATTCCTCGCAAACAACGTCAATCATATCAACGAGTTTTATGGTTGCAACAGAATAAACATGAGAAATTTGAGAGTTTTGAGTTGCGTTTATAACAAGTTCCTCGTCGTTGAAACGTAAGGTGATCTTTCTAGCATGAACATCGATCAAAGCTATAGACGTATCTAAAAACGAACGACCTAAAATGAGAGGAACTTGAGGATCCGTGGGAATATCGACAACGATAAAGTCTACCGGATAATAGAACTTTCCCACTTTCACAAAAACGTCTTCCGCCAATCCACATGCGGGAATCGTGGAATGGTCGGCCAACTCGATAGACATTAGTGAAGGAGTAAGATTAGGAAGATTGAGCGACTTGAAGATTTCAAGTGGCATCAAGTTAATGCTAGCACCAAGATCAGCCAAGGCATAGCATTCTTCCATATCTTGGATTGCACAAGGGATCAAGAATTTACCGGGATCACCGACTTTTTGAGGTATGCGGTTAAGATAAACCGATGAACAACTAAACAATTGATGAAATTTCTCCTTGTTGTTTAACATACTCTTAAAGTTAGCGGCAAATCGAGGCATCATGACCAAAGCATCGGCGAAACTCATATTAAAGTGCAAATCACGAAACATTTTTATAAAAATCTCAAATTGTTAATTGTCGCGCTCTCGATGTTTCTCCTTTCTAAGTCTCAATGGATAGGGCAAAGGTGGTGTGGGTTGAGGCATAGGCATAGCCTTTGGAATCTCGGGTTCCAATGTTGGTATCCGTAGGTGTGGCATGAGCGGTACTTCGTGGGATTGATACATGCTCCTTTTCGACCACCACCTCGGGTTCTTCCTCATTTGCATCCTCCGTAGGAGCAATTGGTTGAGGAGTCGGTTCCTTAAGTGTCTTACCACTACGTGTGGTAATCACTTACATCTCTCCCTTAGGGTTCGATATGGTGTTGCTAGGAAGACTACTCGAAGACGGTTTGCACATAACTGCCTCAAACATAGATGAAATTTTGTCCTCAAACATGGATTGCCTCTTCTCGGCCTTAATCATTTCTTGCTTGATTTCATGTTGCCCTTGTTCCATTTTTGTTGGTTTTTTTGTAACCTAGTTACATTTCCTTCCATTTTGTTTGTATGGATTTTAAGCTCATTTGCTAACTCATTTTTCAACTCTTTCTTCAAGTCGTTCTTAAACTCGGATCTTAGACTAATGATTTCTCTTTGAATGTTGTCAACCTAGCATCGTTTCCATTAGCGTATTCAACAAATTCATTTGGAAGATCTTTCAAATTTTGCAAACTCTTGTTGTTGTTTTGAAAATCACTTTGATTTTTGTTTGAAACTTGATTATTAGCCCCTTGATTCTCATAGTTTCCTTTGTAATTGTTTTTGAAACCAACTTGATTGTTTCGATAGTTGTTGTTAGCATTTTGATTTGAAGCAAAACCCGGTGGAGTCAATTGATTAGAGCGGGTAACTTGACCGTTTTGGTTGTAAGTTACCGTGGCCGCACTCGAAGTGTTACCACCGTTGGTAATGCACTCGGAAAAATCATGACCTCCACCACAATACATACATGAAGCCTCAACCGCTTTAGCCGTAGCGGGAGCACTTTATTCTCCAACTTTGAATTCAATTAAAAGTCCTTTAAGCTTATCAAAGATTTTGTTTTCCAAGTTCGCCTCAATTTGGCAAGCATCGATGGTATTAGACAAAGAAGGTGAAGCTGAAGACGAAGCCTTACGAACACTCGACGTGCTACGAGGACTATACACCTTAGATCTATTCTCAATTATCACCAAAGCTTCCTCAACCGTTTTACACAAAAAATTACCACCCGTGGTGGCATTTAGATAATCCCTTTCATGATCATTAAGTCCATTGTAAAACGTGTCAATTTGATGAAAATCGGAAAAACCGTGATGAGGACACTCATGTAACATTTCCTTAAACCTATTCCAAGCCGTTGAAAAACTCTCATTAAATTCTTGTGAAATTTTTGAAATCTCATTTTTCAAATGTGTAGTCTTAGAGGGCGGAAAAAATTGGTTCACAAACTTTGATACGAGATCCTTCCACGTCAATATAGAATTGGGTGGCTCTTTCTCTAACCAAATTTTAGCGGGCCCCGCTAAGGAATATGGAAAAAGCATCATCTTAATCGAGTCATTAGCAACATCCTTAAATTTGCAAGTGGCGGTAAGACGATTGAATTGGCGGATATGGTTGTGCAGGTTGTCCTTTTCATCACCACGGAATTTGTTGTTTTGGATCATCGACAACAAACCCGTTTTCACTTCAAAATTCTCCGCAAGGATAGCGGGAATTACAATAGCCTCTCCATAACCCTCGGTGTGTGCTTGAAGTAACTCCATCATAGTTCGATTCTCCATGGTTGGTTCCTCTCTTACAATGGGTTCGTCAATAGGAGACTCCTCACTAGAAAGATTAGGAGTAGGTGTTGACTCCTTTCGGTTTCTTCGTTTACGTGCACGTCTTGCTTGGTTGCGGGTTTGCATAAATGTCACGTACAACGAGGGGATGAGCAAAGAAGATTCTTTTTGGTGTTTTGTATTTTTCCAATTTTTTTGTGGTTTTTGATTGTTTTTACTTTCTTTGGATTTTTGTGATTGTATTAAGTAGACCAAAATCTACAAATCTCCTCCTTAATCAAATCTCTTGATTAAAGAAGCCTCAAGGAATGAAAACGATCACGTGAAGTGAACGCCTTCGATGACTTTAGAACGTTGGTGGAACACCAAAACGTTCAAGAGGGTTTAATCAATGAAACCAAGAAAGTATATATGATACTTAATAATACTTTGGGCGGCAAACCCTCGATTAGCCTTCAATCTCAAAATACTCACAAGCAAGCGGGGAAACGAGGCGGCGCGAAGCACTTAAGAGCCTTTTTCCTTAGGGTATATTTTATAATACCCGCCTTATACCCACCTTATAGTTTGTATTTTTTAAAATCGAGCTTCACGAAAGTATTTATCTATTTTTGCCTTTTTCTTTTGGTTTGAGATTCGAATACAATGATTGGGTAATGACCTCCCAAGTCAAGGTTGTTTTTTCATACTTTTGGAATACTTGTGAATTTATTGTTCTACGTATACAATATATTAATAATATTTACACAAAAAACGAAAAACCGATAATACGTATTAGTAGAGTGCTACTAATACAAATAGATATTATGGCTATATATAAAAACAACAATTGCCAAATCAAAACACAACACGCCTCCCCGGCAGCGGCGCCAAAATGATAGTTGTAATTTACAACCTTGTTTAGGAAAACAAAGCGTAATTAGGTTAAGAATTAACAAGTGATTTAGGAAAACCACGAGTTATGACCCAAAGTGGGGATCGTTCTCAAGGAGGCTTGGTGTGTGTGTTAAGAGATGATTAACTTTGTAATTATATTGATTATGAGAAAAGAAAATAAAAATGGGATAAGAAGAGAATGACGGTTACGATGACGGATTAAACTAAGTCGAAATGTTGTACACGTAAAACCGTAAAAAGTAGCAAAATTAAAATTTTACCCTAAAAATTCCTAAAAAATTGCATAAATCCTAAATAATGTAATTAGAGTTTACAAAAATTCAAAAATCACTCAAACCTTTTATTTAATTAAATAATAAATTTTTAATGCTAATTAAAGCTCAAAAAATCAATTTAATTAACAAAAAGCCCAAAATGAGATTTTTTTAATTGTAAACCTCTAAAATAACCTAACTTAATTTAAAACTATTTTTGAAAATTTTAAAATTAATAAAAACTATTTAAAAACAATTAAAAACTATTTAAACTTAAAATAATTATAAAAATTAATCTAAGGACAATAAAAATATTCTAAAAGTTGTAAAATTCCTAACTTAATGTATTTGACCTAAGAAAAATATAAAAACTTGAAAAATCTAAATTTTAATTTTTAATAATATAATAATAATTAAATAATATTAAAATCCAAAATTTATAAAATAATTCTAAAAAGTTGAAAACTAGTTTAATTTAACCTAATAAACACATAAATGAAGTTGAAATACCAAAAATACCCCTAATTGGCCTTCAAATGGGCCAAAGTCCAAAACAGACCCTTATTGGGCCAAAATAAGCCCAATAAGAAAAATGTTTATAAAAATGGCCCAAAAGCTCCTATCTGACTCAAAATTTGATTCTGAACACAATTTTTCAAATGCCCAAAAGCTGAAAATGTGATATAAGCTGGCTTATTTCAAACAACTTATTCTTAATGGGCTTTTTGGCCCATTAAGCTATAAGCTGATGCCATAAGCTCAAATTAGACACACAAGCTTCTTTTGAGTTACTTAAGACTTCTGTAAAAAGAAATTTGAAAAAAGTCCAAGGAATAATCCTGAAAAAGCAATACGCTATCTTCACAAAACGACAAAATAGTCGTTTTCGAGTTCTAGACCACCCCAAGAGCTGATTCAAGTTTCAAAAGCTTTTAAATGACTTAACTAAGCTTAATCAACAAAAAGTTTTCAAATAAGTTCACTCAATAAGCTGAAATAAGTAAATAAGCACTTCTTTAAAAGTCAACTTTAAGAGTTTTCTAGCAAAAAGTCAAAGCTAAAGTCTGATAAGCTCCAGTTCAAACAAATGGGTCAAATGATAAAGATTGATCACAAAAAGTAAGTTGTTGCAGGTCTGGATAAGCCAATATGGCTTATTAATAAGCTAACTAAAAATTAACACTAGCAGGGGCTAGTTTTGGTGTCTGAGCAACGGAAACTTTTTCCACTGCTTGACTTGTTTGACTATTTGTCTTTAGTGACTTTTTTGGAGATTCAAGTTTCACAAAGGCACCCAAATGATCAGTGGATCATAAGGAGTCAATATCAACAAAGAAATCACAATCACAGTCAGCCAATTTGTACAGTTAATTCATTTAATCACCAGACATGCACCAGACTTTGAACAATAAGCAGTTAAGTACTTATAAGCTGTTTTAGCAAATTTCAGCCAACCAAATTGCACCAAAAGCATACACAAGCTATAATAAACTTAAATGAACAAGTTTAAATAGGTTTCATGCAATGATACAAGGCCTAAATCAAGATTCAAGCACAAATAGGTTACTGATGAACACTAACACAAGCAGATTTTTACTTTGCTGATGCACTTGACCAACAAGCCAAATTCAAACACTCAGATCTATCACATATGTTGTATAAACAAGGATTTAACAGCTTTTATCCCTAAGCATGCATATATTCTAGATATTACCAAAATCTTAGGTCAAAATAGTTAAAATCAATAAGATATAGCACAATGTTTGATTCAAAGGTTTAAGACCAATAACTTGCAGCAAATAGCATTCAACCAAGTATATAGCAGATACAAAGCACAAACACAAACTTCCAACCACAAAATAACACTCAATGATTCAAAACAGGTAATCCCAAACACGCCTTTAACTTTTCAAATCAAAATTTTCAATTCAAAAGTGTATTTCAAGACCACCCAAGCCCAAATCAACACAATAACAGATGTAATATGCAGATTCTAGCAAGATTAAGCCACAAATTTCACAAGAACACAAGCAACACACAAATTCACCAAAAATCCATATTTTTAACAGATTTTGAGTAGAATGGTGTGTACCTCATGGATGTACATCCACACCCACGAATTTTGAGCTTATGTGTTAGCAAGAACAAGCACAAGCTTTCAGAATTAAGCCTGCTAAGATTCAACAAAGTTAGAAGCAAAATATCAAAATCAGAAAAATGGAAAAAGCCTTGATTAATGCAACTCTTGTACCCCACACTTGATTATCCCCAAGTTATAGGCTTCACCACACCTTGATAACACAATATCAGGATGCTATGATCAGCTTTATAGCCCAAGAATTCCAAGATGTACCAAGAAACTTAGCAAAATATCAAGCTATAGGAAAATGTGCAAACTTTTGCACACTCCTTTGAAAACAGGTTTTTGGATTCAAGATTACTTAACAAAGAACTATAACAAGCAGTAAACAACAATGGCACTTGAGTTTTCTTCAAAGATTCAAACACATTTCATTCACTAGAAAATGAGATTTACAGAATTTTGAACAAAGGAAAATTCAAGAGCAAACTGAAACTCACTAAGTGCTATGCCTTAAATAGGCTACAAGGAATGAATGTAAACCCTAAAAACGTGAACCATAATGTTGATGAAGTCCCTAAAATGGCCTCTGCAGCTTTGGCATTTTCTTGATCATGTGACTTGTTCTTGTATTGTTGTGGAGCTGGCAAGGGTTTGAATTACATCCAATGGTCCAAAACATGCTTAAGGAGTATGCTGGAATGTGGGTGGTTGATTATTTGTCACTGTTTTGTCTTCTTGTTCAAAGGTGTAGAAGGGCACCTTTCATGTGCACTCTTGGGGTGATGTGGCACAAGATTAAGGGGTGAGGTTTTGTTAAGCTTCACCTTAATCTTAATTCTGGAAGGTTTGGAGGTTTAATTTTTGGTAATTAGCAAATGCCAAAAAATTTGAAGAACATGAAGAACAGCCGGTTTGATCTTTATTTGTGTTTAAATGATGTGTTAGGCGCGTAATTAACTAATCAGTTGGATTAGTTAATATTAGGGTGAGTGGATTGGTGAGGTGGAACAATGGAGAAAGCTGATTGGAGGGTTTGGGTGAGTAGGACAGGTGGCGCAAGAAGAGTGGTTTAGGTTTGTTTGCATGTCGGCCGCAATAAACCCCCTATCTTTCATTAACTTGCCATTTGTGAGACCCCCAAAATCTGACATGGAACAACTAGGCAACGAGGGGGTAACACGTCATAGTACAAGAAACAATGAATTACAGTTCATACAAAGCTGACGAAATAAAAACATGTACGTTACATCACAAAAGGTCAGAGTTTTTAAACGTAGGTCCCAGAGTTTTAGAAGCGGAAAAATTATATTATTTCGTCTCAATTTATAATATTAAGTTGCCCAAAAGGTGGAATAAACTCCTGATAGTTTATATAAAACCAATCTTTCAAAAGCATCACAGAAATCTCCAAGCTGCAATAATATCTTGCAGGCTCCCATCCAAGCAAAACTAAGTAATGATACCTGAGATTAAACATGTAAAATCGTCAACATAAAGTTGAGTGATATTCATAGGTTTAGTAACAAGGATGTGGAACACAAGCATTCATTTATAAAACAAGTAGTATGGAGTATGGTTATATACGTCAACTATCGTCCAAAGTCATTATTATTGCTATTTAGTTCATGAACCGAAGCTTAACTCAGTGTAAGTTCCTCTAGGGAGTATTCAACCTAAATACTCAAGTATAAACGAATATTAGTGCGTCAAAGTAATCGGGACGGGGATAGTCAATCCTGATGGATCCACCCACAACATTCGCGCTACGCGCAATGCACACCGGAAAATTAACGGTTCATGATCGGGAGAGGAAACTTAAGTCTAGACTAAAAGCAATAATAATATCGAAAACCTGAAAATCATACATGTTCTGGATAGCATACAGTTCTGGATAGCATACAGTTTTTTAATGGTTGTGTTCCACCATGTAAAATCTCACCCCGTGTTTAGAAACCATGTACAAGTAAAAAGGGGCTATGAGCTCACCTTAGCCACGAGGTAAGTCAATCACGGTACTCAGCAACTGAGTAGAAACGGTAGTGGTAGACGATCACCGACGATATGGATGCCCGGGGAAACACGAAAACCGCAACCTAACAAAATAAGGCGCGCGTTAAGACTCGAACTCGAATATCGATAAGTACCAAATATAATATGACCCAAATGTTTTCAAAGTATTCATGATTCAAAACCATCGACACGAACCAAATGAAGTCGTACTAACCATTTATCCCAGCACTACACGTTAAAACACTTGAACACTTGAAAATGACCCGTCATACGACGCCAAGTCAACGCAAGTCAAACAATCCTTTACCCTTATTTGGACCAGTAGCTAAATCATTTATATAATGACTAAGAACTTGAGTAAGTCACCATGTCCGATGGTGAACACTCAAACTCACGTAACACAATCATTAAACTAAGTTGGTGTTTGTTTTTTAAGAAATGCCTCTTAACAACATCTTAATCTGACTCAGTCAGATGCAGTCAGACATTTGAGTCGTTAAGAATGTTTGTTTTTTTCATTTCATTCAGAGGCAGTAAGATGCAACCAGTGTTCAGAGCATTTGTTTTTTTCTGATCATTAAGAGGCAATAAGAGGCATAAACGTCTTATTGAACTAGATGTAGAGGTGATGACTTAACACCTCTTAATGTCATTTTTCTTGTTCTTAGTTTTTGTTACCTTTTTTATTTATTTTTTATTTTGTTATATTTTTTCTATTTTGGTGTTATTTTTCATATTTGTTTTTGTTTCACCTTTGTTTTTTATAATCGTTGCATGTGTCTTACTAGATAAAGAGTTTATAAAATGATTTGTGATGATTCAGATTTTGTTCTTGAAGGATCGATTCATTTTATTGTTTTAAAGATAGATTTAAACTCCAACACGTTTATTTTAGTCAAATACACATGAGATTTCATGTTTTGTTTATGATACTTTTATCTTTAAATCAATCGTATTATAAATTGTGTTTTCTTATATCTAATAAATTTTCTTTCTTGTGTGAATGCACTCGTATTATATTTAAATTCTAAAAATTATAATTGATTCAGATTCAGATTTCTCAACCATTTATTCAGATTCAGATGGAAATCAGATTCGGACTTTTCTACCAAATATTCAGATTCAGATGTGCGACCCATATTCAGATTCAGAGCCTCTTAATAAACAAACAACTCCTAAGTGTCCAAAATAAAAATCAGCAAGTACACCCCGAATGTACACACCGATCTAACCTATCTAGACATGTCCGTTTTACATGAAAATTGGTGTCAAGGTCACTTATAACCTGTATAAGACCTCACCAAAATTTGAGCCAAAGTTCACACTTTAAAATCCATCAGCTCGACACTTTACTCGACTCCAAATTTTAGGACAGATTTGTACACTTGTTTTGTAACACCGTTTGGACCACTTTAAAAGTACTAATTCGATAATCCGTCTTTTGAAACCACTACTAGACTCATCAAACTCAGTTTGTAAACTTTGAAAATCAGTAGTATCAACTATCTAACCAAGCCTAAAGTCCCCGAGAGTCGACCCAAAATCAGCCACAATTTCGGATTGTGCCGACTTGCGTCTCCCGGTACACGAAAACTAAAACTAGCATAACTTTTGACTCGTAATGACTTAGAAGCTCTATCTTATACCAAAACGACCGTCTCGGAAAACTCTACAACAATTTCAAATAATCTCAGTCTTTCACAGACCTTAAGCCCACGAAACATACTGTTTAAGGCTGCTGTCCCAAATTAGCTTTTTAGAAAACATAACAAATCAATTTTCCAAGCAACACCACTCATTCCTATACCTATAGAATCATCATACTATCATACCCATTATCCAAACACTCCTAAAAACACTTGCATGTAAAATCTAACAAAATCAAAGATTAAAAACAAGACTTTTAAGGATTAAAATGTGATGATCATACCAAAAACAATACATGCAAGGTGATTTAAACATAATCCAACCATGGAATCATAAAAATCTTCAAAGTTGATGCATGTGTGAAAATTTAGTATAGATAGAATCATAAGATGATTTTAGAGATGGGATATTGATTAGATTTTCATGAATCAAATTAAAAGTTGATGATTTGGGGTGTTTTGTGTGTTTAGGGTGGCGGCAAAAGCAAGAGTGGGAGAGAGTTGGTGATGAATCTTTTTATAAATGTGTAGTGTGTGTTTTTTGTAAGTAAAAATTGGTTTTTATATGGTGGTAGTGGAGGGACCAATATTGCCAACTTTGAAAGTTGTGGACCTAAAAACAATTAATAGTTTTTAAGGGTAGAAAATGGTTATTGGTAATTCTTGAAAATATTTACGGGGCTCGGGTTTCGTAAAAATACTTTTCAAAAGTTACAATGCATCATAAAAATGATTATATGATTTCTCGACACGACTTAATACGTAATTAAAACGAAATCGTCGAAAATACTAATTATCGAAACAATCGATAAATAAACGTAAACTTTTGGGCATCCGTCGGTATCACGATCACTAGGAATTCTCGTTGTACATTGATTTAGAATAAACTTGTTGTAAAACGCACGCGGGTGATTTTAAATCAAAAACTTTGATTTAAATTAAATATGGAAAAATAAAATAAAAATTTTATAATTCCATATGAAGCATTGTCAATGAACAAAATAATACTTAAAAGTATAATTTAAAAATCTCAGGATTTACATATAAAGTATTCAAGAAAACGTAATACGTTGGAAAATTCAAAAAGCACGAATAAAAAGAATAAAATAATGCTGGGAAAGTACGGGTTCTCACAGTCTTCCCGCCTAAAGGAACTCTGGTCCCCAGAGTTCTCCTGAAAACTGTAGAAGATGCAAACAAGAGGAGGTACAAAGTGTAGAACAAATTCATTGCTTCCCAGGTAATTTCCGTACCACGACGAATCTTAATGGTTAGAATTCACTATGTTTCAGTTTCTTAACTCCTTTTTGTACAACTTCTCAGTCTTGGATTAGAATAGCAATCTTTCAATGTGGGGATACATCAAGAGATAGAGTTGTTGGAAATACGTGCGGTAAACTAACAAGAATGAACACAAGAATCGCTTAAACAGGCAAAGTGCGATAAAATGAACCAAGATTGTAAATCAACAAGGGGTCCCAAATCGTGCAACTGTAAAACATGAAAATCTTAAAACGTAAGAATCTAGTCACAAGCGAAATGGAAGGGAAAAATGAATAACATATGATCATTTAAAATACAATATGTTGAATCAGTTGTCTAGTATTTTGGTATTACTTTAAAACTTAGTTTTAAATATTTTCTTTATTAAAAGAAAATTTTACCAGGTGTAGTGATTAAGAATCAAACTCTAAATAAAATGAGTGGGTAAACAGTTGTCAAATATTTTTCTTGATCAGGATTTTCGAAGCAAAAGTAGAACAGTTCAAATAGTTATCCTGATTGGCTTAAGAACTTTTGGATGACTACATGAAATTTCTGTTAGAAGCTCAGGTTTATCGTTATCATTAGAGAAAATCAGATTCTCCAAGTTATTTTGAATCATTGTTTAGAAATTATAATCTAATTTAATAATTTCATTAGGTTGACAGTAAAGTATGATAAAATCAATTACTTTAAAAGATACAACTTGACACTGTTTAAACATAAGTTATAAATTTACCCAAGAGGATGTACAGATTCGATATTAAACTTGAAATGGGTATTTTGACAATTTAAACATTTGGTAAAATGTATAAAACGTTCTTAAAAATAAATAATAATTTTTAGAAATTCAAGAAAGTGTTTAAGATATCAAACGATGAACACATATAAAAGTCAACAATCTGTATGCGAGCAATAACACAAGGGAATAAAACAAAAAATCGTATCAATTCTTAACAAACATGATAGAATAGACGCGTCGATAATAATAAAAATAATGAGAAACAAAGGACTATAGCAATGATTAATTCACGAGTGTGGTTGACATCACCACAACGGCTTATTAAGTTCTCGGTGGTCGATACACGATCGAAGGAGAAAAGTCACACAACGAATTTTCGAATCAAAGAAAATTCTTAAGAAATCACTTGAGAGAAGTTCCAGTAAGATGAACAACATTAACAATGAAAGGCAAAATCAATACATGGTTCAAACGAATGAGTTTCAAGACGATAGGGTCTAACACACATAATGACGGACACACGAAATCATTGGTCAATTCCAGTCTTAGATCATAATACGCGTCCAGAGATGTTTCAAAGGTCTACCAAAAGAGATAGAGAAGGTCGATCGATGTAGAAGCATAACAACGTTGAAACTTTCAAGTCTGGTATCAATGGTAAGGATTTAGGCAAATGGTAACAAAAATCGTATCATGAGGATGATGAGGTGACAGGTAAAACAAAGATCGCTGAGTAAGGAAATATGTGCTTGAGGCACGCACTTTGTTCAAGAAAAGATAAGGGTTCATATGTGTAGGTCGCGAACTGTTGTTACTCGCATAAGATGTAAAAGTTTTCAAAACTTTTATTTTTATCTAACTTTTTAAGAAATATAACTAAAAAGTTAATTCTTGGTTAAATATTTAGGGCGACTACTATTCGGCCTTACATGGCTCCTTCTAAATTAGGCATAGGTGATCAGGCGATGCATAATTTAGGACTAGCAATGCGATGCTCAGCTTCGTCAAACCAGTATTACATATCATATTATTTAAAATATGTATATAATAGCATTTGTAAAAACAGGAATCAAAATAACATATGAAACTTTTTGCCACTAAGTTATTGGATACATATTTAAATCAACCATTTTATTGTTACAAGAATTCTTAACAAGACCAATGTAGAACAATTGGTGAGAATACATTGTAAAATTAATATAAATTAATTTTATAAGATAGCATTCAATGAATTCGTAAAGTCTAGTGGAACATTTTGTAAAATGATTTGCAACAATATGGTAACTTGTAAAATAGCGAGTGGGTTACATGAGGGTAATAAAGAGTAGTTCAAGACAATCAATGAAATGGTTACAAGGTGATAAGGGTTCAGGAGGTTTAGCAGAAATCGTTGGGAGACACGTGCCAAAATGATAACGAACGATATGAAAGCAAGATCTTCAAATCTCGGTCCAAATCAGTGGTACGATAGAAGCGAAGAAAGACAATAGAATGACAATTAAGTCATAAATAAAAGTAATGAATAAGGAATCCGTATGTGCACATCGTGATTAATTTGACAATAATATACCTTTAAGAAAGTAGGGTATCAGTTAACAAATAGTACAATTACTCCGAAAAGTTTCTATATTAGGAAGTTACCGAATTTCAAAAGTTCAAGATCTATGTACATGTATGACTGAACTCAAAGTTACTATTTTACACTTGTTCAAACGCAATCATTGTTTTTAGTTTGCAAAATATCATTAGTTAAAGTTTTACGAGCTCAAACGAACTCAAAAACGCTTCAATCCATATTTTTTTAAAGTCTATCAGTTTTGACTTTTGGGTTTTACTAGACCAATTAACTCACTAAACGATATTCTAAGACTCAAAGTCTAATGCATTTTGATGTAAAACAATGTTTTGAACAACTTTCTAGTTTTACCCAAGACTTGAAACGGAATAAAAATGGACGAAAATGCCCTTGCATTAAATCTGTCAGCAAAACGATATTTTAGCATTATTCAGAAAATAACTTCTTAGATTCTACAATCTCAAATGAGCGTAACTTGCTCGATTTTAAAGTTTACTGGTAAAATTTTATGTCCTAAACGGACGTCTCAACAAGTAGAAATATATATTTTTATGTCTAAGGTGATAAAATATTTTCTCGACAGTGTTAAATTCCCTGTAAAGTTTCTGTACAAAGTATATTTTTCGACACAGCTTGAAATTTAATCTAGTTTCATGATAATTCAAAATTAATGTACACACAAAATTAGTGGATTCCATAAAGACGAAAGAGAATAAACTATAAAGTTAATCATGTAAAGAAAACACAGTATGGAAATGGTTCAAGAATGCCAACGGTAATCTGAGAGATAAAAAACGACGTATATTATCCGTGTCTTCGGCTGCAAGATGCAATGCAGGAAGGTCTCATGGCGGCGTGATTTTTCCAAAATCACAAGACATACCGAGAAAGAAATAAAATATTAACAAGTCACACTCCTGAGGCGAGGAGGTTTAATGAAAAAGGAAGGATACAAGTAAGATTGTATTCCAAACAATCATCACATAATAAATGACGATCATGTGTTCAAAGTACAACGGATGTTGTAAGTCGAAGTCGAAACGTAGAATGGTCAATGAAATAAGATGTAATCCATGCACAAGTGTCGTGTAAAACGGTGGCGTAAAGGTAAATCAAGATTATGAAAACCCACAATATTACTCATGTACTGATTCAAAGAATACTTCGAGATGTGTGAATCAAATGGTGTCCTTTAGTCTTTCCAGAGACACATTGAGCTACACAATGGTCTATAGACTAGACATTCAATTACGAATGGTCGGAAAGAAAATCTGCGTATCTGTATAGATATTTTAAAGGAAATAAACAATGAAAGCAACACGCATGGTAGTAAGAATGAAAATCAGGATTTCATCGAAAACAACACTTATTCAATCCTGAACAATGGTATCACGAGAGTATGCACAACATGTAGCAGCGAGTCGAGAAAAAAAACAGACGGTTCAAAACGAACGAGTATATGAAGTCAGTCGTACCACGCATAAATGAAATAGCAATAGTACTCAGAAAATGAGTATGAAAAGTCAGCAGCATACGCGCTCTGGGTACAAGTACGTAACGTCATAACAATGTAAAAATCATCGTAACCAGATCTGTAGAAATGCTAATATGGATCCGGTGGTCTAATGTGGTGGAAATAGGTGGTGGAAGCCATTGATGACTTAGAGAGAGAGAAGAGTGGTTGAAAGTAAAGAGAAAATGTATTTAGAAAATGAACAAATGACAATCAACACCCCTCCTTGGAAGCTAAGGAGGGGTATATATAGTCACACACGCACCTTAAACTATACATCGAACCTAGTCTAGTCTAAGCGTGTGTGACTATGATAACTAATGGGAATTCTTAAATGTCGTCACATAAAGTGAGTTTCCAACAATCTTCCCCCATGTGACGACGTGTAGAATTCCTTACAATATTCTTCCTAACAAGTATAAAATGATTAAGAACAAGAGCTTTCATGAAGCATCCAATGCTGATGAAGTCTTCTGAGGCCTTCGTCTTCAAAACGACTCATCTTTAAAGTAACTTGTAGAAGAAATACTGTAACGGCACGAGCTAAGTAACCCATACACTTCTGGTTAAGGAGAAGCTTCTGAATTAGCTTCCCCCTAATTCATGCCACATAAACTTGATGTAGAAGCTTTTTAAATAGCTTCCCCCTAAATCGACAATCCTCATAAGCAACTTCAAAGCTTTCAATAAAGCTTAGAATGATTAAGCGCACAGTGGAATCTAACAAGCAAATCCCATCATATAACATGATAATGTTGCTAAGAGGGATTGAAAGTTTGGGGCACACCAAGTAGATCAACAACTTTTCTTCTCACGCTTGAATAATTCTTCCCCCTGAGAGTTCAAGTTATGCATACCAGAAAGAATCAATACATTTCTTCCCCCACATAGTTGAAGAAAGTAAATCAATCCCAATTATGAAGCTCAAATACTGAAGTGGACACTTTATCCCATTCATGAAGTTGACATCGTAACACCATAGTCAATTAAGTCCCGGAAATGCACATATCTTCTTCCGGAGATGCACCAGAGTCAATTAAGTCCCGGGAATGCATATAGGATAATGATGATGTTTAATTGCAACAATCAAACAATTAAACCTCGAATCAGTAGTGTACCGTTTGGAGATTGATAACGACACGAGTTAAAACACTGATTTTCTCTGCGGCTATGACAAATGTCATCCCGGAATATCTTCAAATCAAAAGAAGGTATGAAGTTCAATCACGTGTACTCGTTGTGCGTTCAATGTGTCTTCTTCTTCCCCCTTGATGGTTTCGAAACTCGGAACCATCAATAAATTGTACGCACATGAACCTGAAATTTCGTGAGAATAATAAATAAGCTGAATTATATATTTTGTGAGAATCAGCTGTTGATCGAAAATCTCTTCTCATAAACTCTCCATGGCCACCTTTACCATCCCACGTGAAAGCAATTTGAAGTGACCACTGAAAGAATGAACCGGATACATCAAACGTAAAACTGAATAAGAATCCTTCGATCTTGTGACTTAAGCTTGCACTATTGTTGAATGAAGAACGGTGGAGAAATCTCTAAGTACTCAATGCATCACTGAAGAAGTCTATAAGCACAACACCTCTTGAAATTATCCACGTCGACTACGCGCGTGACACTGAGTACAACAATGTAACCCCTTTAAGTGATAGTTATCCGAGTCATCAACCATCCACCCCGAACCCGGAAACCAGATAACCAAGTCTTCATTCTAGGATTAAGCACGAGCAAGTTATCTATTAAAAGATAAAATAAATACACGCCTTCGAAAAATCCGTCTTCAACGTCACGTAATTAATACCCGATCAAACGAATCCGTAGCAACTAAAAATCGCCCATTTTTTCTTGGTCTCGTCTGAAATAAATTCTCGTCACATTTGTCTCGTCTTTTTGTCACGTCACTTGATTCTCGTCACATTTTAAAACCATTAATCAAAATAACATCATTTTAAAAAAATGATAAGTGATATTTTGAAAAAACAATTTTATTAAAACATTTTGTCACAAGTTTATAAAACTTAATTTTCAACCGGCCCATTTCAATGTTTTTGAAACAAAATGTGAGTCCATCACATCTATCAGCCCATGAGTTCATGGCCCAAATCACATAATTAAACCCGGTCCAATCTTCACACGGTTATAACTCCTTCCAACCTAAAATAACTCACATAAGTCAACACTAAACACTTACATAGGAACTTCCGCCTCTCTCACCAAACACCAACTTCATCTCCTTAATTGACCCAACCTTGTAACCTCCGTCCCCCATTAAACTCCCTTGCATCTCAGTCAACCAACAATACTTTCTCCCCCCACCGACTCCATCTATCATAATCTATCCCCAAACACAACAGCAAGTGATCCCATCTCTTTGCTATCAAACCCCAACGGCAACAATAAATCCAGCTTCAAGATCATATAAAATGGTCTCGGGTAAGGTGGAAATCATTGCATGTTGGTTTTAGTTTAATGAAACGAAACAAAGATTGGGTTTAACAGGTTTGTTAACATCCGTTCTTATTATTCGAATATTAAAAGGGGTAAGCCAACAATTGATCTTTCTTCACATCGAAAGAAAGAAAGAATATAACATGATGATTGTTAGCAATCTTCTTTCATTTCGAAAAGCAACAAATGGGTTAGCCATTTACAGATCTTGAAGATCTTGGCATGCATGTTGGTTTTTGTGGTTATTAATCGAATAGACGAAAAGAGTATAACTTGTTGTTATTATTCTTTGTTATCTTCGAAAATCAACACAGATCGATGAAGAGTTCTTTTTCGTGTTTAGATCTAAAAAGATCTACACATGCATGACAAAAAATCTGAGATCATACTTAAGTTACTGTTTGAGTCTAGATTGGGATTTAGGTGACAATGGGAGTAGGTTAGTTTTGGAGTTGTGGAGATAAAAGGTTGGCTTGTTAAAATAGAATCAGTGAGTTTAACTGAGTCAACTCGGTAATTACCGAGTTGACTCGGTAGAGTTGGTATTGTTTGAGGTCACATTTTTGGTTCACAAGTTCTTAAAAACAGTCCCATCGGAATGTCAAACAAAAAATCCCATCGGAATGTTTTTGTTTTAGAGTCGAAGTTATGTCCTACAAATGAGTCCATCGAAAAGTCAAAAAGAATCCCATCGGAATGTTTTTCTAAGTCATCATCGGAATCAAACATACACCCCCATCGGAATAACCAATCTGAATGTTCAATCTGAATGTTCAATCTGAATATCCAATCGAAAAGGCTGTCGGAAACCCAATCTGAAAAGGGTTTTGAAAGACCGAAAATGGTGGATCTGAACACTTTTGTCCTTATCTATCTGCATAAATAAGAAATACAGAAACCCATAAACAGGGACCAGATTTGTATGACTTTGACCATTATATTGATGAAACCGAGAGAGTATAGATTAATAAATTGAGAAGACGTGACAAAAAAATTGACTGTTTGGACAGATTGGTCAAAAAAAGAAGACGTGACAAAAATTTTTGTGACAAAATGGACCAAACAAATATTATAGAACGAGACATAAAAAAATTAGACCACCAAATCGAATATACGAACACGATCCAAGGATAGAACCGAGGCTCTGATGCCAAATGTAGAAATGCTAATATGGATCCGGTGGTCTAATGTGGTGGAAATAGGTGGTGAAAGCCATTGATGACTTAGAGAGAGAGAAGAGTGGTTGAAAGTAAAGAGAAAATGTATTTAGAAAATGAACAAATGACAATCAACACCCCTCCTTGGAAGCTAAGGAGGGGTATATATAGTCACACACGCACCTTAAACTATACATCAAACCTAGTCTAGTCTAAGCGTGTGTGACTATGATAACTAATGGGAATTCTTAAATGTCGTCACATAAAGTGAGTTTCCAACAAGATCAGTTCACAAGAACAAGAATTCTAGAAATAGTAAGAGCAGATGAAATCACGGTAACAACCAATAATAATTCATGAAGCACAAAGGCTTTGAAAAGACACAGTAATTATTGTCATCAGGGTAACGTAATATTTCAACATGAAATCAAGAGATGAAATACTATAACGATAATTAAACGTAAGTAATAAGGATTAGAGAGTTACCCGCAAAGATATCGAACAACAATGGCAGATTCTATGTTTGACACTTAGGAACAATAAAATATTTGAACTTTCGGTTATAGACTAAGTTTTGAAAAACGACTCAGTTCCCTATAACCATCGCTCTGATACCAATATGTGACACCCCCAAAGTTTGACATGGAACAACTAGGCAACGAGGGGGTAACACGTCATAGTACAAGAAACAATGAATTACAGTTCATACAAAGCTGACGAAATAAAAACATGTACATTACATCACAAAAGGTCAGAGTTTTTAAACGTAGGTCCCAGAGTTTTAGAAGCGGAAAAATTATATTATTTCGTCTCAATTTATAATATTAAGTTGCCCAAAAGGTAGAATAAACTCCTGATAGTTTATATAAAACCAATCTTTCAAAAGCATCACATAAATCTCCAAGCTGCGATAATATCCTGCGGGCTTCCATCCAAGCAAAGCTAAGTAATGATACCTGAGATTAAACATGTAAAATCGTCAACATAAAGTTGAGTGATATTCATAGGTTTAGTAATAAGGATGTGGAACACAAGCATTCATTTATAAAACAAGTAGTATGGAGTATGGTTATATACGTCAACCATCGTCCAAAGTCATTATTATTGCTATTTAGTTCATGAACTGAAGCTTAAATCAGTGTATGTTCCTCTAGGGAGTATTCAGCCTAAATACTCAAGTATAAACGAATATTAGTGCGTCAAAGTAATCGGATCCCGATGGATCCACCCACAACATTCGCGCTTCGCGCAATGCATACCGGAAAATTAACAGTTCATGATCGGGAGAGGAAACTTAAGGCTAGACTAAAAGCAATAATAATATCGAAAACCTGAAAATCATACATGTTCTGGATAGCATACAGTTCTGGATAGCATACAGTTTTTTAATGGTTGTGTTCCACCATATAAAATCTCACCCCGTGTTTAGAAACCATGTACAAGTAAAAAGAGGCTATGAACTCACCTTAGCCACGAGGTAAGTCAATCACGGTACTCAGCAACTGAGTAGAAACGGTAGTGGTAGACGATCACCGACGATATGGATGTCCGGGGAAACACGAAAACCGCAACCTATCAAAATAAGGCGCGCGTTAAGACTCGAAATCGAATATCGATAAGTACCAAATATAATATGACCCAAATGTTTTCAAAGTATTCATGATTCAAAACCATTGACACGAACCAAATGAAGTCGTACTAACCATTTATTCCAACACTACACGTTAAAACACTTGAACACTTGAAAATGACCCGTCATACGACGCCAAGTCAACGCAAGTCAAACTATCCTTTACCCTTATTTGGACCAGTAGCTAAATCATTTATATAATGACTAAGAACTTGAGTAAGTCACCATGTCCGATGGTGAACACTCAAACTCACGCAACACAATCATTGAACTAAGTGTCCAAAATAAAAATCAGCAAGTACACCCCGAATGTACACACCGATCTAACCTATCTAGACATGTCCGTTTTACATGAAAATTGGTGTCAAGGTCACTTATAACCTGTATAAGACCTCACCAAAATTTGAGCCAAAGTTCACACTTTAAAATCCATCAGCTCGACACTTTACTCGACTCTAAATTTTAGGACAGATTTGTACACTTGTTTTGTAACACCGTTTGGACCACTTTAAAAGTACTAATTCGACAATCCGTCTTTTGAAACCACTACTAGACTCATCAAACTCAGTTTGTAAACTTTGAAAATCAGTAGTATCAACTATCTAACCAAGCCTAAAGTCCCCGAGAGTCGACCCAAAATCAGCCACAACTTCGGATTGTGCCGACTTGCGTCTCCCGGTACACGAAAACTAAAACTAGCATAACTTTTGACTCGTAATGACTTAGAAGCTCTATCTTATACCAAAACGACCGTCTCGGAAAACTCTACAATAATTTCAAATAATCTCAGTCTTTCAGAGACCTTAAACCCACGAAACATACTGTTTAAGGCTGCTGTCCTAAATTAGCTTTTTAGAAAACATAACAAATCAATTTTCTAAGCAACACCACTCATTCCTATACCTATAGAATCATCATACTATCATACCCATTATCCAAACACTCTTAAAAACACTTGCATGTAAAATCTAACAAAATCAAAGATTAAAAACAAGACTTTTAAGGATTAAAATGTGATGATCATACCAAAAACAATACATGCAAGGTGATTTAAACATAATCCAACCATGGAATCATAAAAATTTTCAAAGTTGATGCATGTGTGAAAATTTAGTATAGATAGAATCTTAAGATGATTTTAGAGATGGGATATTGATTAGATTTTGATGAATCAAATTAAAATTTGATGATTTGGGGTGTTTTGTGTGTTTAGGGTGGCGGCAAAAGCAAGAGTAGGAGAGAGTTGGTGATGAATCTTTTTATAAATGTGTAGTGTGTGTTTTTTGTAAGTAAAAATTGGTTTTTATATGGTGGTAGTACCAATATTGCCAACTTTGAAAGTTGTGGACCTAAAAACAATTAATAGTTTTTAAGGGTAGAAAATGGTTATTGGTAATTCTTGAAAATATTTACGGGGCTCGGGTTGTAAAAATACTTTTCAAAAGTTACAATGCATCATAAAAATGATTATATGATTTCTCGACACGACTTAATACGTAATTAAAACGAAATCGTCGAAAATATTAATTATCGAAACAATCGATAAATGAACGTAAACTTTTGGGCATCCGTCGGTATCGCGATCACTAGGAATTCTCGTTGTACATTGTTTTAGAATAAACTTGTTGTAAAACGCACGCGGGTGATTTTAAATCAAAAACTTTGATTTAAATTAAATATGGAAAAATAAAATAAAAATTTTATAATTCCATATGAAGCATTGTCAATGAACAAAATAATACTTAAAAGTATAATTTAAAAATCTCAGGATTTACATATAAAGTATTCAAGAAAACGTAATACGTTGGAAAATTAAAAAAACACGAATAAAAAGAATAAAATAATGCTGGAAAAGTACGGGTTCTCACACCATTTGAAGTTTTAACCCCTTAAAGCCGTTTTCCTTTGTTAACAAACTTTTTATTTTCATACTTTTGCCCCAAAAGGTTTTGTAAAATGATTTCAGGGGTATTTCTTGCCATTTCATGATTCTTGAAGGGTTGTTTTGGCATTTTCTTCATAGGTAATGGTCTTGACTTGTTTGTTTGACTTCTTGGAGGACTGAATTTGCCAAGTCATGATTAATGAGGGACCATTTTTGACATTTCTTCAAAGTCAAGGGTCCTTTTGGTAATTTTGACATTTTTAAAGGACCAAACTTGTAATTTCTTATAACTTGAAGTCCTTCATGGTATGTTTGACTTTGAGGAGGATTATTATTGACATTTTAGTTTTGATGAGGGACTAAAATTGCCAATTCTTCAAAGTGGAGGGCCCTTTTTGCAATATTGACAAACTTTAGGGACCAATCTTGTAATTATGAAGATACAAGGGTATAAAGTGTCAATTCTTCAATATTGGAGGATCCTTCTTCATAAATCTTCAAATCTTCAAGGGTTAATCTTGGGAAATTCTTCATTAGGGCTTGGTTCAATGTGCGGCTTCGTTTCCCGTGTTCGTTTTTGCATGATTCTTGTGATCTTTTGTCATTTTCTCAATATCCGTACCTAAAATACACAAGCAACAAACACAAACATATATTTGGCCAATTTTATGATATTTAATGCACTTAAAGCCCTTTTTGGACGATGAGACTATGTATAAAAGCAGTCTCATCAATGTGTAAACTTTATACTTAAAATAAGCTTATCTAAATGAAAACTAATTTTTACAAATTATAAATCTATTTTTAAAACAATAATAATTTTTAAACTAATTAAACCGATTTTTATAAAAGAGATATTATTTAAAAACAATTTAAACTATATTAATCTAATTAATTAAACTAAAATGATTAAGCTAGATATTTAAAAAGGAAAGAACTTTAGTACCTGTGGTCCGAAGAAAACGCTCTAAACACAATCAACATAATTAACAAAATATGGCCCGTAAAGTACACGGCCTCCCAAATTAAACTTAATCAAAAGCGAAACCCGGCCCGTAAAGTACACGGCCTCTCAAATCAACTAATCTAAAGCCTAACCCGGCCCGTAAAGTACACGGCCTCTCAAATCAAACTCGAACCAAATCTATAAAACTATAAGCTCTTTACCAAACGTGATGAATCGATTCGCCAAGATCAAAATAACACAAGAGGTTAGGATATAAGCAACAATTAATATTTTATAAAGAGATTCAAACAAAACTAATAGATCTAGACTATTTTTTTATATTTAATAAAAATATTTTAATTTTTAAACTAAAAATTAATAGATCTACACTAGTTTATAAAAAAACTAATAGATCTACACTATTTTTTAGGTTTTATAAAAGTATTTTAATTTTTAAACTAAAACTAATAGATCTACACTAATTTATAAAAAAAACTAATAGATCTACACTAAAAGTGATTAATTAAAAGGCTAGCTTATTAATAAGTTGTAAGCCTAAGCTTAAAACTTATGTGCTTCAAAAAGCTTAAAAGGTTAATTGAACAAATTCACCCACAATAAGCTAGATCTCGAAATATAAGCCCACAATAAGCTTGAAATAAGATAACACTAAGTTCAAACTTTTATATAAATCTATCTTATTTGGAAAAAGTTATAAAAACTAATCCAAATATAAGCTAGATTATTGAACAGTTAAGAAAGGTAAAATGAGAATAAGCTAAAAGAGATTAATAATAAGTTAAAACTTGAACTTTCATTGATAATAAAGAGTGCTTAAAAATAAGCTAATACAAAAGCTTGAAAGAAAAATACATTAAAAAAACAAGAAATAAAATTGACATTATTTAGCTACCTAAAATCTACATATAAAATGAAGAAAAATGAGGTGCTAGTTATTGTTGAAGTCAAGATGCTTGGGGTAGATTAGTCGTTTTAGGCCCTTAACCATCTTCTCTTCTTTAACTTGAGGGCATCTTAGTCATTTGGTAGGTGATGATGTGTTTCCACCAATAGGATGAAAGATGTTTTTTGGATAGACCAATGGGAGCACTTCACATGGATCACCTATCTTTACCTTTGATTATTTTTTCATCCAATGACTCTTAATTAATCTTTCTTTAATGAACTCCACCAACTTTATTCTTTTAAAAGGATGCACCTAATTACTCACAAAAGAAACACACATGCTATTTTTTTTTTAATATTTTTGTGTTAGTTTCACAATAAATAAAAATAAATAAAAATAAAACTACTAAAACTAAAAATATTTAAAAATCAAAATTAATTATTTCAATACTAAACTAACTATTGTAAAATAAAAACTTTTATTTATTTAATTTTTACTAAGATTAATAAAATGTTAAAATTAGAAATAGAATAGTAGAATATGCGAACTGTAAACTGAGACGAGTTACGCGGCAAGGCCGGAACCGTTAGCTTCGTAATTTTGTGCTCTTCTATTGGTCCATGTGGTTTGTTAGTGGATAACTTTGCAGTATGGCAGAAATAGTCCTTGTTGTTTGCATTTTTTGATTTTAAGCTTGAAACTTCATTAAATTTTCATCCTTAGCTCTCCAAACTTCATTCTTTTGGCTCTTTTGGCACTTTTGGTCCTTTGACTTTTTCTTTGATAAATGTCCGTGAAATCCCGTGTTTTTTTTCATTTTTTTCCTTTTGTACCTATTTCACAATAAAACACAAAACCACGCGTAACTCCGACATTTACGTTTATAAATACACGTTTTGGTTTGGTTTTTCCTTGTTTTAAGTGGTAAAAGGATAAGTGTTTTCACACTTATTATATATCTTGTCCCCAAAGTTAGTACTTCAAACAAGGTGTCAAATTACAGACCAATAGTTTGTTGTAATGGCATCTACAAATGTATTAGTAAAGTTTTAACTGAAGAAAGAAGATTGGTCTCTAAAACCTGGTTAATGTCAATCAAAGTGCTTTTATTCAAGGAAGAGTAATTCAAGACAACATCATCATTACTCAAGAACTCTTCAAAGGTTATGATAGGAAATTGGGACAAGTAGATTTTGTTTGAAGATTGATATTAGTAAGGCATATCATAAAGTCGATTAGAGATTCCTTGAAAAGGCCCTTCATAGTTTTGGTTTTCATGAGAAGATGGCAAAGTGGATAATGGTATGTGTTTATACTACTAAAATTTATATCAATATTAATTAGGAAAGAAGAGATTATTTCTCTAGTGGCAGAGGTCTCAAACAAGGTGACCCCATGGCCTCTCGCTTATCACTTTGGTAATGGAGGTGTTTACTATCCTAATGGAAAGAAATGTGCAAATAGAGGATAATTTTAACTTTCATATGGAGTGTAAGGACCTCAAGATTATTCACCTTTGTTTTGCTGATGACCTTCTTGTATTATGTCATGAAGATGTAGTTGGTTAAGAAAACATTAAAGGAATTTAATGAAATGTTTGGCCTAATTGTAAATTTAAGCAAAATGTATTTTTTGGTAATGTCAAGAAGGAAGTACAAGATAATATTTTGGAAATTCTATCTTTTTCTATGGGGAAGCTTCTAGTAATTACCTTGGGGTCCCCATTATTACCAAAAGATTAGCTTTAAAAGAATGTAAAATGTTGATGACAAAGTAAAGGTGAGAACTGAGGACTAGAATTTTCTTTTATCTTATGTTGGTAGACTTCAACTAATTGCCTTTATTCTCTCCTCTCTAGATGTCTTTTGGGATGCTATATTTCTTATTCTAAAGAGCGTGGTTACGGATATTGATAAAGTTCTCAAAGGTTCTTATGGTGCAAAGGTAAGCTTAAGATAGGGAAAGCTAAAGTAGCCTTAAGACTATTTGTAGTATTAAAAGTGAAGGTGGCCTTGGTCTGAGATCTCTTAGTGCTTGGAATGAAGCCTTACTTATAAAAAACGTATGAAACATTGCAACTAGCAAAGAATCTTTGTGGGTGAAAGGGGTGAATTCTGTTAAACTAAAAGGAAGGAATATACGGGAAGCTCATAAATAAAGTAATGATAGTTGGGTGTGGAAAACTTTGCTTGAGGTTAGAGCAAAATTTAAAAAGAATGTTTTTAAGTCCTAGGTAATGGCAAGTGTACCAATTTTTGGTTTGATAAATGATACAAGGAAGGTATTCTTAGTGACATTATTTCTGTAGAGATCTTTATGATGTCAGGCCGCATAGCAAAATGAGTGTTTAGGATATGATTAATGATGGTTCTCAAATTTGGCATGGTGAATGGGCTCATCAATTTCAATCATTGCAAATCTCAAAGTTCCCACACTTCATAGCCAAAGATAAGACAATACTGTGTGGATTGATAGAAATGGGAAGTCCTCTAATTTCTCATTAAAAAAATTGCTTAGAAAATAACTAGTGATCATAATGATATAGTTGGTTGACACAAAGTGATGTCTCTTAATGCAACCCTAGAATGGCTTTTATTTTGTGGATGGTCATAAGAGGAAGACTTCAGAGTCAAGATAGAATTACGGTGTGAAATAATAATGATATGAAATGCCCTCTATGCAACACTATTAAAGACTCACATAATCGTCTGTTCTTTGAATGCTCATACTCAAGTGTGATTTGGGAAGAAATGAAAAGAAGACTGACTCATATTAATCTGCATAATAGTTATGACACGATGATTGATTAGTATGTAAATCTTGGTTGCACCAATACTATTAGCAGTTTTCTTGGAAGAGTTGTTTTGGCAAGTGTTGTATATCATATTCGGAAGGAAATTAATGCTAGAATCTTTACTAGAGAAGAAAAGCTTCATGGTACAATGCTTACTGTCATCATTGAGATCAGCAAACTTCAATTGATGAGTTCAATGTGAAAAGATCAAGCGATGTGAAAAAGGTTGTTGTTGCTTGGAATGTCAAGATGAATTACAAATAAAATTAAAAAAATCTCAACTTAGAAAATGTTCCTATTTGGTCTGCTAAAGGAGTGTTTTAATCTAGGGCTTATAATAATCATGTTCTACATAAACCTGCACATCTTCCTATACTATAATCCATTTTATGGACCAGTGATCTAACTAGACTGCTACAAATGGTGTGGATATTGGATATGTTTTCATATCTTAGTAGCATATGGATATCTCAATAGTAGTAAGTATTCAATTTGACTTTTTTGGACTTTTTTGTATAACTTTAATTTTCGTGTTATGTTATATTTTATGCAAAATATATGAATTGATTTTCATATGTATTTTTATTGACATATTTTCATCAAATCATATATAATAAATGTAAATATATATATTAAATCAAAGTTGATAAGAAAAGACCTAATACTCGACACTTATTCTTTTTAACTTGGTTGTTAGGCTGCACACAACAGAGGACAATTTCAATCAGTCGATCGATTTCAAACTTGGTCAACTGTGATGCGGCGATCGAGTCGAATCGATCGTCGACACAAAATTCGTTCGATATCATGAGAGACTTGAAAATACACTCACACTCATAAAATGTGATTTTTTGGTTAAAAAACTTTTTAATTTTAAAATTTTAAAAGTTTCTCTCTATAAATACCCAACTCATTTAATCATTTTTTTATCAAAAAGTTATTTTATTGATAGAAAAAGACATGCTTGTTCACTTCTACATACTATCGACGAAATCTCAACTTTGGTTAAGAACTAGTTCACGAAGATAGGGTTCATCAAAAAGCGATGATGGAGTTAGCCATTACATCTGGAAATGATTTCGTAGCTAAAGATGATATGCGGAAAGCATACGAGAAATGTAATGATATTCCAAAAGAGAGTTGTGCTTTAATCGACACTTTTTTAAAAGAAGAATCAAACAAAGATTACGAGATGCGTAACACTTTGTTTCGAAAGACAGTTAAAATCGAACGAAAAATGAAAACTAAAATTGTTTCTTTTTCTTTGGTAAACTATGAATTATATTACCAACTAAGATGTTACATCAAAATAGACAAGGAAATTTGGACAAACCCTAAATCATTGATACAATACATAAAGGAAACAAAGAATCCTAACTATTTGATATCATATACAACATTATCAGATATCGGGCAAAACAAACAACGTCTCAGATACAAAGAACATCATTAAACCATAGTAGATCTACTATGTCTATACATCTAATTTCTATACATAACTAGAGAAGTTATGACAGACAATTAGGAAACCATGGAGAAAACCCTCTTCAAGCTACATTTCCTACCTATAAACACCCTACCCAATTACAATTACAGGTTCTTACAGGTAGGCATCACTAAAAAAAAAAGAAAACTCTTGTTCACACAAAGATCCAAATTCAAAGGTTGGAAGTTACTCAGGAATACAATCCCACTTAGCTACATTTCCTATTAAATGTTAGTTCACTCATTTTATCACCACAAAATAAGCATTAACTGCTACTACTAGTTCACTTATTAAGGCATCACCAAGCTGGTATTCCACAAGACAAGAAACCACTGTTATGCCTGAAGGAGGACCTTTAACTTTCGGACTACACAACACACAATATGGTGATCCAAAAATAAATTTGTTTGGGTTCATAAAAAATACGAATAGAATGATTGTATTGTATTTTTTAAAATTTCGTATTGTATTTTTTATTTTTGTATTGAAATTTAAATTTCGTATTATAATTATTAAAAGTTATTTCAACGACTAATTTTCAAATTGTTTGACGACTTATTATATAATGTTTTTTATTTTATGTATAAATTTAATTTTATAAAAAAGATTTGAATGTCTTAGAGCATCTATAATGTTCCAATTCTTTCATGACTTGGAGCTTTTATGACAATCAATGAAAAATTTGTTATCATTTGAAACATTTATAAAAATCCTTGTAAGTACAAAGTTATTTCTTCAAAGACTTGGCTAGTGCCAAGTCTTTCTTCCAAATCTTATAAAAAGCTTTTGTAAATAATAGTAAAAAGCTTTTGAATAGCTTTTTCAAATAGTAAAAAGCTTTTGATAAAATCCCCCGTTGCATACGCTCTTAGATGTGAAAACCAGTATATAAAATAGGGCTAAGTCCAAAAGTAGACACCAAGTACATGGGTGTGTCCCAATGTAGACACTTTTTTTTTCTTCTAAAAAGAGACATGTACTTTTGATCAACTGATCAACTAGTTTAATTTTGTGACACGTGGCCAATTGATCAACCAACTTTTTTATTTTTTATTAATATTTTCTCCTAATGTTTGACCTATACTTGTCCCCACCTACTGATCAATCGACGGCTGATCAACCACTTTTGATCAACCACCGTACTTTTTCTAGGGAAGGAACACCCTTTTTCTTTCTTAAATCTTGTGTTTATGCTTTTGATCGTACTTGTTTCAGTCCTTTATTTTTAAAAAATGTTTATATTTGAACGTTACTTATTTATATTAGGTTTAGATTATATGTTTTTGAAACCATTTTTCTGTCATGATTCCTTTGGTAAGTTTTTATTCATAATCTCATCAATCTCGTTTCTTTAATAATTGATTCATGATTAATTGATTACTGATTAAGTATTTGCAAAATCAATGAAGGATTTGATTATTTTAATTGATTCTTGATTAAGGTTTAATGACTTTCTCCAATTAATTTCGTTTTAGTTTTTATTTATCTCATTTATTAATCCTCTCGGCATCACCAAAAAACATTTGGTTTTAATTTATCTAATTGATTAATTTATTATTGATTAATAAATGAGATTAATCGAAAAAATTGATTAAATGAGATTAATAGAACAAATTGATTAAAACTTGTATTGATTGAATTGCTTGATTGAATCAGATTCATGAATAATTATTTAATTTACCAATTATTTGTTAAATTAGTGTAAGAATTGACTCTTATAGTCAACGAAGTTTTGTATAGGTAAGATTGTTGTTGGTGGTTGTATTTAGGGCTAGCATCACTCTAAGGTAAGATTGTTGTCGGTGTTGTTGGTATAGTAAAAATCCTTGTCGTTTGTAAAAATCTCATCTTTAGACGGTAAGTGTGACTGGGTTAACTTATTTCGTTTGGCTTAACTTAATATCGATCTAACTATGGTTTACTGAAAAGATATAGGTCTTACCTTAATGAATTTGTAGCTAATATGAGTTTTTGTATCAGTTTGAGAAATCATTGATACTGTCATTTAAGCTAACTAGGATACTGTCATTTCAGCTAATCATTTTGACCCGTATCAGAACATGTCTGCATAAAAACTCAAGATTAAGCATATGATTAGGCTTAACTTTAAACACGGCGTTACCATTAACATCAGTAACAGAAAAGTTGCCTAAAGAAAGCGACACTACTTTTCTAGTAATAATCAGATCAACTGGATACGGTGCAAGGAACTGAGAGGACCAACGATGATGTCCGGATCTTTTGTTTGAGCTACCATTGTTAAGATTTGTTGATATGTTGAATTGGATTTATATTGAAATAGTTTATCAAATTGTTCATAAGTGGCTTATCGCGTAAATGAACAGATTCCAACTCTTTGACTCTTCCTAGTGCTTATCCGCTAATAAGAATTTGTCAATCTGTTTATTTTTTAGATTATTTGCTCTAGTTTGAAATCAGTGATAAGCAATTTTATAAACATGTCATGATATTTGAGAAAGCTGAACACATTTATTATAAGAAATCTCCGAAAGTTCTGTAGAAGTGTGAATGTCCTAATAAATTCGCAACCCTCAGAGACCTTATCACGAGATTGCAAATGCTTATATGATTGTAGAGATCTATACTTGTTACAATTTGAATAAACCAAAACTGGTTTACAATGTACAACTTGTAAACTTCATTGAAGAGTTAGAGAAATCGTAAGAGGGAATGAAATTCAGGTTTTGACCAAATAAACTAGAACACCAAACCATTGTGACTGGAACTGATCAGGTTGTTTCCCGTGTATTATCGCTAATCTAAGCTTTTTATTTCCCGTGAAACATCGGTACAATTAATCGTAGTGAATTATTTGATTTAATTAGTGATTGGCAAAATAAGAACCCCTTCCATGTCTCGAACACCGTCTGACCGTTTTTCTAATTCTTATGTGATTTAGGAGTATCACGCTAAGGTGCATGCTAGGAGCAAGCTCCATTATTTCCCTCTGATTAAGGATAGGCTAGGAATTGATCGTAGTGAATTATTTCGTTCCACATGCTTTGGTCGTTGGTTGGATTTAACTTATGTTGACAACGAGGAAGGTATCATCCATTATATGATACAGAAGCAAAAGTTCTCTGATACTCATCACTATGATTTGTCACGCATTTATAATGTCAACGGACATACCCTATATTTTGGTCGTCGTGAATTCTGTCTCATTACCGGATTTAAATTTGGGACATTTAGCTTCCACAAATTTAGGGAGGGTGACATCAGTTTCCGTGATCGAGTTTTCTCTGAAAATATAGGGGAGTATGTTAAGATCCTAGACCTTTTAGGACTTATTGAGGATGAAGAGCGTTTTTCCAAGTTGTCTAATGAAGACTCTATACGAGTTTGTCTACTTTTATCTTTGGAAGTGATATTCATGGGTCATGAGCTAAAATCAGATGTTGACGATGTTTTCCTTAGAATGGTTGAGAATCTGGATGAGTGGAATGCTTTTAATTAGGGTGAATACATCTGGCGTGAGTTATATGCTTCCATCAGAAATTTGCACTCAAAGAATCAAGATTCTTACATGAAAGCTTTGCAAAAAAACCCCAACTTTATTCTGTCATATACTTTATCTGGATTTCTTTTGTGTTTCAAGGATAGTATTTTTACATAAACAGTTATATTTATATTTAAAGAATTATTGTTGTTTTTATGTTGATATATATTTTTATACTTTTTAGATCTGGATTCTAGAGTCTTCAAGTGTGTGTGACCGTTGGTTTAACAAAAAGTTCTCAAGAGATCCCGAGAGGCCGTTTCTGGTCAAAGCACTCAAGCTTTCAACACTGGGAGTATTTTGGCGAACTTTTTACACAGGTAACTTATTCTCTTTTGGGTATTTTTTCATAGCAAGTGCTTGTGTTAAAATTCATAACAGTTACTATAAAGGGGTGTTTGATTTTAGGCAGTATTAGCTTTTTGGTGACACAAATTTGCTAGACTTTGCTCATACTAATCCCTGTGTGCCTGTTATGTGACTTGTCCACACAGTAGTTGTTTTAGGTGATTTTTGGCTTGTTAACTTGTTAATTGTAGTTGCTTATTAAACCACCAAATGTGTATTAGTCTAGTCTCATTTTTCTCCAATGATTAGCCTTAAACGTTTTTCATTTCATAATTATATATCTCACGTGAATTATATTTTTGTTAGACCAAAAAACCCTACAGTGACCTATACCCTACAAGAGTTGAGGCCCAGTCAGATTGGTATACATGCAGCACCCATTTTTTCAAGTGGTATACACCCCGAGCGCCGTCTGTTGAATATGGAGGTCTGTTTGGCGAGTATCTGAAAAAATTGAAAGCATCTCGCTTAGCTAATGAAGAGTTTCATGCCATCCAGAGTTTTAGTAAAGAGGGGCCCCTTGTTAACCGAGTTATTGCGTTGGAGAGTTTATGTGAGAGTTTGATGATTCTACCAAAAGAGATAAAAAGTTTAAAAGCCCGGATTTACAAGCTTGAGACTATCCTTAATTTAATCATGACACGTAAACAGAACCCCGGTGTTCAGAAGCCCAAGGTAATTCCCGTTTTAATATTTAGTGTTCATGTATTTATTATCTGATTAACTGGTTTTTGGGATAGTAAGAAACCAAAAGTTAGTAGTAGAGACCTAAAACCAGTTTTTATTTTTAATTTACTTTTTTTACAGGAGACAACTGAAAGTGTTGCTAAGGAATGTGATCTGGCTGCTAAGTATTTGAGTGACGAAGACAGTGTCTTTAATGATTTGGTTGATCATTTGGATAATTTTGTTGGCACGGTTAGTGAACGATCTACCTAACTTTTGAATTTTCAAAATCGTATTTTTTTACCACTTATATTTGTAAGTGAAATTTTACACGCAGAAAGGTGATGTTGAACGGTCCCCAAGCGATGAATGTTTGAAAGCTGAGAAGCTAGTTGCTGAACATAAGAGGCTTGCTGAGGTTAAGAGAGTGAGGAACAAAATGATGTTGGAAGAACAAAAAAGCATGAAAAGTATATATTCAGATACACACAATTACATTAAACTTGTCTTAGAGAAATGTGGAACAAACAAGAGGCGGTATGTTAATGTCCGCAGGCTACTGTTTGTAGAAGATTCAGTCCACAAAGTTCCAAGCTTTGACACACTGAAAAATCAAAAGAATATGCTTGATACAGAAATGCTTGAAAGATGTCAAGCACTTGAACCTTGGATAGAGGTATGTATGTCGGATACTATTTTATTTGTAATTTTTTTTTGTTACCATTTACTTATAGTAATTGGTTTTATTTCTGCTGTTCAGAATCTCAAGCGACCATACAAAGCTATTGACAAAGTTTATTGTGATTACTATGTGGAGAAGTTTTTGCTTACCAATGGCTGGCAGAATTGCAAGTTCCCTTGGTCCAGCGTAAGGGTGTAAACGATCCGAGCCGAGTCGAGTTTTGGCCTAAATGAGCCAGGCTTGTTTATTAACTGCCTGGCTCGAGCTCGAATAAAACTTTATAATCTGGCTCGAGCTCAAACTCGAATATTTTTTTGTTGTTCGAGCTCGAGCTCGAAGCTCGTTTACAATTTTTAACTTTTGTTTAGACTAACTTCTATTATAAATATAGTTGGATAGACTCGTTTATTAACTCAAGCTCGAGCTCGAAAGCTCGTTTATGATTATTAAAATGATATTAATACTTAATGAGTAAGCTAAGGTGTATATAACATATATATTTATAGATTTATCATTAAGCTCGAATAGCTCGTTCGGCTCGTTAAGCTCGAATAGCTTGTTCGGCTCGTTAAGCTCGCTCGGCTCGAGACAATTAAACGAGTTTTCGAACGAGCCGAGCTTAATATTATTTTTCAAAGCTCGGCTAGCCAAATTAAACGAACACAAATATTCGTTCGAGATCGACTCGAGCTCGAGAGTATTAAGTTCGAACTCGAGTTAAACGAGCTCGAGCTCGAGTAGCTCGACTCGTTTACACCCCTAGTCCAACGACATTGTGGTCAACCGTAGTTTCTAGGACAATTTTATTAGGGAGGATGAAAATCGTGTAGGTTGGTTTCTATTCTACAATTATACTTTCTAAAAATTTACATACTCTTTTCAAACATGTCCGATTACATACCAACAGAAATCCAAAGAGAAATATTACTTAGGCTACCAGTGATAGATGTATGTAGATGTCGTCAGGTATGTAAGTCAATGAAAGCTATCATTGACGCTTTCAATTTCATTCGTGATTACGGATCTCCTAAGGTTTCTACTTGCAGTTTCATTTTACAATACAAGGTAGAAGATGTGGGTATCATGTATAAGGTGGATGTAGACTTAGCATTCACACTTGAAGCGAATCCAGGATTGAATGTCGTGGCATTGAATGCATTTGCCACTTCTGAAGGTATATGGTGTTTTGTTATTGCCAACAACATTGGGTTGGTCCTCTAGAACCCAACAATGGACAAGAATGTCACAATCTTGACACCATATCTAGAGCCTCCATTTTCCAAAAAAATCTTTGGGTTTGGTGTTTCTCAAGTAACACAAGAACCTACTATTGTGAAAATAAATAGTCCGATCGATGTTCAAGGTTCATGCTTAGTCTCAGTATTTACAATGTCATCACGTGTGTGGATTGATTTGGAACCTAAACAATCGCCCCCGGGTTCTATTCGTATCAAAAAGGGCAGCCAGGCGGTGGTGGCAGGAAGAATTTATTGGGTTTGTTCCCAAAAGTATCTTTGTAACCTTGGTCGAGAGCACAGAAGGCACATGATTTTGTCCTTTGGACCGGATACTCACCAGTTTATACTGGAAAATATCCTTGAAGAAATAACAGATGCCATTCGACCTCCATACACAGTTTCACAACTCAATAATCATCTCATAGTTTCTGGAAATGTTGTTTTTCTAGGGGGACGAGTTAGTGTTGGTTAGGAATTAGAGGTGGTGCATGGGTTTCTATCTTTGGTTCGTGTGGCATACTTTCACGAAAGGGAAATTGAACAAGTGCCAAAGTTATTGGGGTTTACAAACAGGGACGAGCCGATATTTGAAGTAAGTGTCAACCCAGCAGGTCTTCCTCACATACTTGAAACATGGAACAGAAATACGGGTGACTTTGTAAACAACCTAGCTATTGAAGGAAGAGATGGTACTTTCATCGTCAGCCCCTACAAGGAATCGCTCTTTCTTCTTAACCGTCTACCAAATGAAATTATGTAACTCCATGATGTCTGTAGGGTTATTAATGTTGTATTTGTATTTCATTTGCTTTTGTTTTATGTCTTTAAAGTTATCAATCTCCCCAGTTTATTTAATTTCTCCACTATTTAAGTAACTGCATATGTTTAAACAACTAATTTAAAAAAAGCATGAAAAACTTTTTTTCTAACTGGAAAAATAACATGCATATAAAATAAATATAAAATCTGCAATATACTACAACAAACTTTTGTAGGAAAATTACATGTCAATACAAGTTTACTGTCATAACATACTAGTCATCAATAGCCCTCCGAATCTTGTACTTCCAGAAGAAGTCTGTCAATTTTTCACGGTAGGCCAAACCAGCTTGACAAGTATCACTAACCTCCAAAGGAAGATCATTTGCCAGTCTAAACATGTTCCGCATCACCCAAACCCCGCAATCAAAGGTATTGGATTGTCTAGGGGTATTTAAATCATTTCGAAAGGTGATTTTGTAGTTTGCTGGATCTATGTTTTTCTTCGTGAACACCTGACTTTCTTTAAGATAGTTTGGAAGTATAGATGCATAAGTTTTACCGTGTTCAGCCACCAGTCTCGATCTTCAACCACACCACGTTTCTTTGGGAGCAAGCTGTCATAAACGGTTATGACACCTGAACGAATATGGAATTCAGCAAGCACCCAATGAATAGAGTCTTCGTTTATTGGGAAGTAAACCTTTTCAACAGATTCAGATGACCATGGCACACCATAAGCAACACCATTGGCATAAGATGACATTACTCTGTTTTGCAGGATAAACTTGTTCAAAAATGACCCAGCCATTACCCAGTCCGCATTTGCCAAACGGAAGTGCAATAGGTAATAAACCCAAATTTCGAGGTGCTGTGAAATAAAATAGTTCAATAGTTAAATACATTATTGTTGGCTTATAATCTAATTAGTTACGGTGATTAGTATAGACTTACATCATCGGACAACCAACCACGTCTATTTTTTCCAAGTCCCAATAACCTTTCCCAAAATTCATGATAAACAATAATAATTTCTGCCCATAGAAAACAATATCCCTTACGATCCTTGTCAATAAACGCGTCCATTATCTCTTTAGGCATCATAGTTCTCCCGTTTGGTGCATGAGATGGACGAGATAAATCCTGTGAATTTATATATAATAAAATAATTAGGTTAAGAACTAAACGAACCTTTTGACTTCATACTAAATGTCATTTACATACCTCAAACCAATAAGGAATCTCACAATTATCAAGTCCATGCAACGGAAGTTGAAACTTCACACATAGCTTACTCCTAGCACGAACTGGTTGTGGGGACGTATATGGCCATTGTTTGAACTTACTCAATCTTTTAACTCGTTCACTTTTAACTGCTGCTAACTTTTCAACAACCTTTGGGTCAGATTCGTTTACCAATGAATCTGCACTTTCATCATCGCTTTGGCATTGGTCAACATCTGGGTCATTCAAGGCTTGAAGGTTGACCGGATCTTTGAATTCTTAAAGGTAATCAATTCATCATGAATATACTCTATGTATGTGTCACCAAACATAAGTTATATAGAAAATAATTTACCGGCGAATACCTAATCCCTTTGGAAAAAACATCATCAGTCATAGGCTCAGGGGACAATGGTTCATTGATTTCCTATACAGTTTTAAAAAAATTGATTCACATGTTCTTTCATATACATGTTTTTTTTGTCATATAACATAGGACATTTATATTTAAAATAACATACAAATACCTTTGAATCGTTATTCTGTTCAACAACTACATCCTTCATTGAATCAGTGACAAACGGAGCTTTCATTAATTCGTTGGGAAATGCTTCATCCATTGCTTCATGAGTAACTAAAGCATCCACTTCCTATATAGTTTTCAATAAAACTTAATAATCGGATTCTACTTATACTGTATGTATGTGTTGTCAAATTTAAGTTATAAACATATAAATACCTTAGAATCGCTTTTCCCTTCAACGACTACATCAACTGATTCCGTGGCAATAGGATCATCCATTACCTTTGAATCACTTATGCCTTCAAACAATTTATCATTCTTCACTTCATGAGTAACTAAAGCATCCACTTCCTATATAGTTTCCAATAAAACTTAATAATCGGATTCTGCTTATACTGTATGTATATGTTGTCAAATATAAGTTATAAACATATAAATACCTTAGAATCGCTTTTCCCTTCAACGACTTCATCAACTAATTCCGTGGCAATAGGATCATCTATTACCTTTGAATCACTTATGCATTCAAACACTTTATCTTTCTTCACTTCATGAGTAACTAAAGCATCCACTTCCTATATAGTTTTCAATAAAACTTAATAATTGGATTCTGCTTATACTGTATGTATTTGTTGTCAAATATAAGTTATAAACATATAAATACCTTAGAATCGCTTTTCCCTTCAAGTACTTCATCAACTGATTCCGTGGAAATAGGATCATCCATTTCCTTTGAATCACTTATGCCTTTAAACACTTTATCATTCTTAATAACTAAAAGGGTCAACGGATCATCCATCCCCTATATAATCTATATATGCATCAGCATAGTACATAATTGTTGAACAAACATAAGCTTGAGTTTATGATTCTACAAGTACCTTATTATGTGGTTGGGAACTTATGAGACTCATCATCGATTCTACTGCCATTATAGATTCCTCGTCTGATCTTATATCCAAATATTCATTAGGCCATCCAGCAACCGCTTCCTGTAAATACACTAATTAACATATGGTTTTCAAGTAAACTAGTTTATGATATAAAATTAATATATGTATTAGCAATTCTGTTTGCGTAAACCTATTATTCTTTTGATAGATGCAATTCTTCCCTGGGGTACCTTCCATCGCACCAACATTTTCTACCACTTGAAAAGAGTTGTTACGTAAATTCAAATCCAGATCAACATGCATATAGTCCTTCAAATAATCGTATTCTTTAGAATTCAAATCCTCGTTCAAATAAAAGGAATGATTATAATCATTCAAATCCAATGAAGTCGAGTGCTGAAATAAAAAGGATAATTTAAACATTACAATAGATTAAAGTATAACTGTAATTTTTGTTTAAAAAATGGTAACATTACAATAGATTAATTTAAGGTTCACAACTTGCAGTCATTAAGTGGTTAAAATTGAAAGAAAGAGAGTATCTTGCTGAAAAGGTTTTGATTTTGACAGTTTTGTCTTAGGGCACTTTGTCTTACCCAATATGTGGATATTATTGTTGTGGGATACATTTTTTTATCTACTTTGGGTAAGGGTTGTTATGCTGAGGTCAGGTGGCATGTGAAAGTGTGTTTCCAAGTTGGAAATAAACCAAGGGGATCAAAAAGAGTTTAGAACTGTGAGGTAAGTATGGTTAGCTAGTTGGACTAAATTGTAACTGGAATCTCCCATGTAGAAACAGTAGAATGGCCAGCACTTCTATTTAAGGACATGTGTGCATTTGCTAACCTCACACAAATTATTTAACAACTTTGCGAAACCTAAAGAAAGATAGAATGACATATCTTCCTAGGATCTGGGCAATGGAAGCTGAAAGCGGGGCTACTGATTTGGGCGGTTTGTTTGTGTGGTATTTGGCCAAGGATGTCAAATCTGAAAAAGCATGGAAGCGTAAAGTGGAGGGGGCTCGTAGGGAAGCTTTCAAGACTGTTGTTGAGCGCCAGCACCTCATTCAAGAAATTCAACAGTTGCAGACCTTTCCAGCAGACCCCCTGATTTCCATGATGATAGCTATTCTGGACAAAAAACAGCTGGAAGACAACGCATTCATTGACAAGTTGAAGACAGAGGAAGCTACAATCCAGCGTATGATCGACCAGAAGGAGGCTTTCTCGGCCAGAATCTTGTCCATTGAACCATAGGAGGTTGTTTTAGGTCTCAAATAAAAGCCCAATGTTGTTGTGATACCGGTTTGTCCACCGGTGAGTCTGGAGGGCTGTGTGTTGGTGTTGTACTTGTTTCCTTTGTCAGTTTAATCTTGTGTCTGTATGGTCGATTTCGGTAAACAGTCGAGAATGTAACATATTTTGTTTATTAACCAACGTGTGGATTTAGGGTTATTGGCCATAGGGTAAACTAACGTGTTATATGACCTTAAATTTAAACATTGGAACTTACCTTTTGGTCAACATTAACATTTGCAGTGGTCTCTTGATTTAAATCAACCGTAGTTGAGGCCTGCGATTCAAAAAATTTTGGTATTAATGACACGAGTAAAATGAAACACAAGTATCTATAAATAACTATAACCTTCAAAGGAAACAACTCACATCTAATGGATGATCTTCCCCATCTAATGGATGATGAGTGTTCAAATAATCATCAATAGAAACGGTGTGCTACAAATATAAAAGGAGTAATTTAGGTAGGAAATGTAAACTCATTGATATAATATAAAAGTTCACAACTTACCTTTTGGACAACATTACTATTTGTGCTGGTCTCTTGAATTAAATCAACCAAAGTTGAGGCCTGCGATAAAACGAATGATATAAATCTTTAAATTACTATAAATTTTAAAGCAAACCAAATATAACTTCTAATGGATTTCATTTTTACCTTGTGTTCATCATTGACTTTTGTAACATAAGCAGAATCAATGAAAATCTCTTGATTTAAATCAATGGAAGTTGAGGGCTGCAATAAAAACAAAGATCGTTATTAAAAAAAAGTATAATCCTCGATATAAGTAAATAACTAAATAAATTTGAGCAAACCACACACATCACATGGATGATCACAAGCATCCTCTTGTTTAGTAGGACTCTTCAAATAATCCTCAATAGATGTTATTTTGCTGTTGAATTCATCTTTGATATGTGAAATCTTAGCAATGAGAGCATCACGTCCATTTGGAGTTTTTGAAGAACTACCAAAACCCTGGAAAATAAGATGTTTTATAGCTATAAAATTTATAAAAGCAATCTAAGAAAGATCATTTGCCCACATAAACAACATACCTTTTTATGATAATCATCTTGCATATAAAGAGGACATGATTTCTGCATAATAAATATACAACCCTGATTAAAAATTTGTATATATAAACTGTATAAACTAAATAATAAAAATAAACAGTTCTCATCACCTTATGATGTGGAAGATCTTGCTCAATTGCCTTGATTCTATTCATAACTTCAACATACATATCATCAACCTTCTTGTCAAGATCCGCATCACTCATTCCTTCATCTTCAAACTCAATATACTCCGTATGTACATGTACTTCACGGTAAACTTCTCTTCTCGTGTGAGAAACAATTGACATTTGCTTTAACCTTCCTTTTGCTTCTTTCAAATTGTCATTCTTTTGAGGAGGAACGTCAATAAACTCTACTCTAGAATTCCACCAATCTGAATTCAACTCATCAGCCCTTGGCACAAGAGTATTAAGTCTAGTTATAGACCGAAATAGTTTTGGATAATCTGACTTAGAAAATTTCTTGCCATTACTCCATGCCACACAACAGGGAATGACATCCAATTGTTTTGACCACCATTCGCTTGAATCTGGGAACTTTTCCAATATCCGTATTTGAAAAAATCATAGATTGAAAATACATTAACATAATAAGCATAACATACAATAAGAAATAACCATATAAAGGACATAACTAACCTTCAAAGGAAAAACAAACCCTTGTAGTGTATATTGTGGAACATATGAACGACCATTGACTGCAATACATCTCAGATGATTTTCCTGATATTTTTGTGTGGAGTTATAAACCCTCTTGTGAAACTCTTCCCAAACGTACTGACCCCAGGGAAAGTTATTCCAGGAATCTAAATCATCAACAAGATTTATCATCTCATCTAATATAACATGTCTTAGTTGCGGACCAATGAACACCTCTAACGCATACAACAAACAAACTCGAACAACATCCACGTCGGCTAGGGAGTTAAAAGCATGATCGTTTCTAAAAAGAGCGGTAACTGAATCTCCCTTTACCCTTTTTCGTTTGGAAATACACGATGATGAAATGAATTTAGCTTAGCTGTTTGATAATCCTTTAATCATATTTCTCGAAACGTAAACCAGTTATTAAACAGAACTCCTTCCTTCGGAACTCCAATATATGATCACCAACGTCAAAGTAAAATGGAACATTAACGTGTGTGTCCTTCACATGGCGTTGGTGTAGCAGCAAATAATGGATCATATGGATATCAAGTTCAGTGGTTCTAATGTCTAACCACGGTCCAAAAATGTGTTCTTAAAAATATTATAACGGGAATTCTTCTCCGCCAACCGTTTGCTTACCGTAACTAAGATTTCCACCCTAGATCTTGTACTAAGCTTCGCATCATATACCTAGATTACAAATTCAAAGTATAAGTATACGATAACATTTCTTAATATGTTCTCGGTTAAGCTTAAAACACTAGATGCATGCATAGCTTTAGCCTACTAAAAAAATAATCTATCCAAAGAGTTCACTTCCTAATCGGCTACATCACTTAACCCTATAAAATGAAACTTAATAATCTATCCAAATAAGGGCTATTCAAACAGCCCTTAATAGCAACTTGCCTGATGAAATTGGTTATCCAAACATCAATGTGAAAAAAAGCCAACATAAACAATTATGTATTTAATACTTAATCTCACTTACGAGTAAAGTTTTAATCAATTTGTTCTATTAATCTCATTTAATCAATTTGTTCGATTAATCTCATTTATTAATCAATAATCAATTAATCTCATTTATTAATCAATAATCAGTTAATCAATGAGATAAATTAAAACCATATGTTTTTTGGTGATGCCAAGAGGATTAATAAATGAGATGAATTGAAACTAAAACGGGAAATTAACAAGCTTACTCTTAATCGGGAATCCATAGATTAAAACAATGTGATCGATCAGCGACGGAGATTGAGTGTAGTTAATGGGTTGATCGGCGCCGTTAATGGGTTGCTCGGAAAAGTGTGTATGTTTTAGTGTGTGTTTAGGTTTTGAAAAGTGTGTGCGTTTAGTGTGTGTAATGTGTGTTAGTGTATGTTTTTATTTTTTTAATAATTTTGTTCTTTTCTCATAAAGATTTACAAAATCTACTTGTACAAAATAATAGTACAAAAATCTTTTTTTTTGTTTACTTTTCTAATTTCCAAGAAAAAAAAGTACAATGGTTGATCAAAAGTGGTTGATCAGCCGTCGGTTGATTAGTAGGTGAGGACCAGTATAGGTTAAACATTGGGAGAAAATATTAATAAAAAATAAAAAAGTTTGTTGATCAATTAGTCACGTGTCACAAAATTAACATAATTGATCAGTTGATCAAAAGTACATATCTTTTTTAGAAGAAAAAAAAAAAGTGTCTACATTAGGACACACCCATGTAATTACTTAGTGTGTGTACGTTTGGACTTATCCCTATAAAAGTACCTTTTACCTACTTTGGTAAAGTACCTTTTACCCTTGTACTTACTTTAATTAGCCTTGTTACACCTAACTTTGGTAAAATATCCAAATGGGATATAAAATGAACATGATCCAATGATCTTATCCTGAGGCTGAGGTTGTGCTCAACCCATCCATCCATGTCTCCTCATAACCTTATCTTTCCATTTCTACACAAAACCACCTTTGTTTAATTTTCATTTTGTCCCATTTTTGTTTACATAATTAAAAAAAATGGCAGCAGCCATTTTATCATGTTCTTCACTTTACACAACTTCTAAGTCATCCTTGTTCAATAACAAGTCCATCAATTACAACATTCGTATATCACATTCTAACCATAATGTTCGCAGATTTAGACCAATTTGTTCCGCACCTAACCCTCACAGATTTCACTTCACCGACAAACAGGTCAGTAGTGTATATTTTTTCTAAAAATAATTTTAATGTTTACTAGTATAATGCAAAACTGAGTTTGAATGTTTTATTATGGCTACATTGCATTAACAAATAGTTTTAATAAGTTCATATAAGCTGAAAAGTTTCAAAATAAGCCACAAAAGGTTAGCTTATGAAAAATAAGCCCAAAAAGCCATAGGTCGGCTATACAAGCCGAAACAAATAGCCCCAATAGTTTTAATTTGCTTATGCTGCAAAAAAATGATAAATACGAGCCCAATATGTTTAAGGAGTTGTATGTTATATATGAAGGTAAAAGAAAATATTACTAGTTTTCTCAGTTCTTGAATAAGCATTTCGGAATAAGCATGTCTATCGAAAATTGCTTATTTTGCCCAAAAATTAGCATATAGATAAGCAATCCCAAACACCCTCATAGCTCACTTATTTACTGACAGTTAAGAACTTAAGTATAAACCTTTATATATAAACTTACTTTTTTTAATTAAAAACTCAAGTATATACCTTATAATTTTTTTTCGTGAGTGTGTTACAAGTGATGGAATCGGGGTACTTTCCGGGATACCTGCCAATTTTTGCTGCGTAGTGCTAATTTTTGTCGAAAATCTCAAGTTTTCGAAAATGCACCTGGTCCAAATGAAAAGTATTTATAGTCTTATGAAGTTTTCCATGAGATTAGATTAGCCCTTCAATGCAATTTTCACTTTTATAGGTCATAAACTTAAGAGGAAAACACAAAACTTTACATGAATTTTTTAATTGAAAAGTGTGTGTTTAGTGTCAATGTTTTGAGTTTTGATTATGACTTATCGAATGTTGATGGAGCTTTGCTGATTCTGTATTTGCAGAAAGATAGGTTTTCGGGGATAAAAGAATGTGTGATATCTGTAGCTTTGGCTGTCGGATTATTAACCGGAGTTCCAACATTGGGCTTCCCTAGTAATGCTAATGCACTTGCTCCGGCATTGCCAGATTTAGCAGTGCTGATATCCGGGCCTCCAATCAAGGATCCAGGAGCGTTATTAAGATATGCTTTGCCAATTGATAATAAAGCTATTAGGGAGGTCCAGAAGCCTCTTGAAGATATTACCGACAGTCTCAAAGTTTCTGGAGTTAAGGCTCTTGATTCCGTCGAAAGAGTGAGCATCTCGTGCTATAATTCCCTTTTGTTTTAGTTGGTACAAATGGAGTGTTTGGATGTGTGTCTGAAAGTGATCAAGTTGTGTGATAATGAGAACGGGGTGTTTGAATATGGTAAACTGATTACTGTGATGTTTGATAATATGACAACAACAAGTGATTAATTGTTGGGATGATAAGGTTATTTTCAATCATGCGAAAGTAAGTTTTTTCTTTGTTGTGCCTGAAAATTTAGAAGTTGGGAAATTATAATAAGGTTTACAGAACATCGAAACACTCCCAAGGAAATATACGAAAAATTACTGAGAATGATACTATTATTTGAATTTGTGAGAATGCTGATAAGATTGGTATTTATGGGAATTGTAGAATTTGAAACAAGCTTCAAGAGCTTTGAAGCAAGGGAAGAGCATGATAATAGCAGGACTAGCTGAATCAAAGAAAGACCATGCAATTGAATTGCTTGCAAAGCTAGAAGTTGGAATGGACGAGCTTCAGAAAATCGCAGAGGATAGAAAACGAGAAGCTGTAGTACCTAAACAAAAGGAGCTTCTTCAGTATGTTGGAGGGTAAGTATGAATACAATGTTTTTTTTGTTATATTGATGCATACTATAACCTTGCATGAAACAGGATCACTCTTAATTATAATAAGAAACCACATATTTCTTTTGGTGAGCACCTGCTATAGTTTTTTTAATGGTTGAAAACGGGTAATCTTTAACACGGGTCAAAACATCTCAGGTTGATTGAATTAGTTATCACTTTTTGTTTTCTTTCTTAGAATCTCCTAATATGGTTAAGAAAGTACATTTTTAGAGTACCAGTTATGCTATCAGTTTATCATACGACTATTGCGGAGGTTGTAAGCATTTGAAGACACTCTGGGACTCTGGGTAGCCATCTTTCTAAATCGAAAGTCTTGTAAATAGTTAATCTATAGATGGGGTGAAGAAACTTTGTTTCTCACGTCTTACAGTAGTTTTTATTAATATAAGCGATTTGGGAAGTTGTATGCATTGCACAGAGTCATGAGCAACATTTTGACACGTTCAAATCATATGACCCTCTTTCTTTGAGCTAATATAGCTTTTACGACTCATTGGAGAAATTAGAAACCAAATTTGACCCATTTCTAAGTTGACGAGTCTAAATAGTATTTTATGAAACATCGGAGTAGGGAAAACCCGTCTCTTAAAGTAGCATTTTTCTCATTTATACCCTTGTCATTGACAGCAGCTGAGATCTTCATGGGGCATTTTCTCAGTGTTGAAGAGGATATGGTCGACGGCTTCCCATACGAAGTTCCAGAGGAGTATCAAAACATGCCTCTTTTGAAGGGACGAGCAACTGTGGATATGAAAGTCAAAGTCAAAGACAACCCTAACCTGGAAGAATGCGTATTCAGAATAGTTCTGGATGGTTATAATGCCCCTGTAACTGCTGGAAATTTTATAGACCTGGTGGAAAGACATTTCTATGATGGCATGGAAATCCAAAGAGGTAATTTTTCAAACTTTAGTTTGAGTTATATTATATCCTGTTTTCAGTGTCTGTATTGATATTCTAACGTCTTGATTGGTTTTGTTTTTAGCTGATGGCTTTGTTGTTCAAACTGGAGACCCCGAAGGTCCCGCAGAGGGCTTTATCGACCCCAGTACAGAGAAGACGCGTACTATACCTTTGGAAATCATGGTAGAAGGTGAAAAAGCACCTGTATATGGAGAAACCTTGGAAGTAAGTTAAATTGTTCCGATTGTTCCTTCCCATCATCTCCCTTGGTGACCTTTTTCCTGCCAAGATGCCATTTTTCTGAATGTTTCTAGTACAGAATATGATTTGAATTATAGATGGCAGAATAGACTAGTTAGGTGGGTTGGTTTAATGCAAACAGGTCCAACCAGGGTAGGTTGACCCATCAACACTGTTTTAGCAACAATTATAATGGTGCTTTACACAATGTATGAATTTAAAACAGCCAAATAGAGCCGTTTCTACATATATGATATATGGACTGAAACTGTTTCAGAAACTGATAGGATCTGCATATTATGCAGGACATTGGTTTGTACAAGGCTCAAACCAAGCTCCCCTTTAATGCTTTTGGAACTATGGCCATGGCAAGAGAGGTAAGAGTAGCAAGCACACAACCATTTATACATAAAGAAAAAGAAGCCGATAATATTGTTTGGTATATATTCTTATCAGTTTCTTTTATACAGGAATTTGAAAACAACTCAGCCTCAAGCCAGATATTTTGGCTTTTGAAAGAGAGTGAATTAACGCCGAGCAATGCTAACATTTTGGACGGACGATATGCAGTCTTTGGATATGTAACTCAAAATGAGGACTTTTTGGCCGATCTAAAAGTTGGGGATGTTATAGAGTCCGTTCAAGTAGTTTCTGGCCTGGATAATCTTGTTAATCCAAGCTACAAGATTGCCGGCTAAGTTATCATTTGTAATTACTTTCTGAGGATTGGCTTGAGAACTACGAGTGTAATGTGTCATATTATGAGGAATTTGTTGTAAGGTATAATAGTCACATTTATGTTCTTTTTAATAAGTTCTGCAATTTATCCTTGTACAAGTAACATTATCCGCAATAATAATGGTAAATGTATTTAACAATTTTTTTCCTATCGGAGTATTCATGTTGATTTAGAAAAGAAATTTGTTTCGGCAAGTTTAGATTTTGACCGGATAAAGATGTCATTTCAATTAGTTAAAGTATTTTAGTTTACGACCAAACTTAGTTTATGACCGAATTCTTATCAAGTAGTCTCGACCATGTATTTGTGTTAAGATTTCTATTGTGTACCTGAAAATCAAAGTTTGGTTCATGTTTTTGTGTTAACTGCAGTTCAAGCCTTAATTATATTGCATTCTTATTTTTCTTTCTGTGGTAAAACAAATGTTAGTACAGACTTTAACAAATTAAAAGAAAATAACACAAGTACTTTGGTTTTAGATCCAAAAATTCAATACTTAAACCGAGGTGTGCCCAAAATATAGAAAAAACGTCATTCACCAGGCAGAATCAGGAGAGAGTTTGAAAAAAAATGCAGTAAAATCGTTTTTTTTTTGTACTGAACATAAACAAATGATTCCACCGAAAGCAGTTGGGGGATTTACTTTGTAGGAGTTATGTTAGACGGGTTGTAACAGACGTAGTTCAGATAGATAGTTCAGGTACTGTACACAGCATGAACGACTGTCAAAACTACGGATCAAGTTAAAAAGCCATGGAGTTCCAGCTCCCCTCAAGTTATTTGCAGCATAGGATATCACTAAATGTACCAAAAATGCAAAAGCAAGTATAGTTGGAGGTTGTAAACTAAATTAACAAAAGACTGCAAGGGTGTAAAGTGCAGAAACCACAAAACATATCATCATAGGATAAAAACACCCAACCACTGATATACTGATATCCAACAGATGAGGCAATAATATCAGAAAACAAAACATTCAAACCTCAAAAATGGTGGTAATAACCTCCATAAACACCACAACAGCCACTACACACCACCACCACAACACAAACACTTGCAAACCTTCAACTACAACTTCTCTTCTTTACTTTCAACATGTAAAAACCAAAACAAAATCCAACATTTGCAGGTCCTCAAATAATGGAGTTATGGTAGTTAAGTCTTATATGGAAGACTCTACTACTTTTTCGGGCTTTGTTAACAAGATTATTGGCGCGCTGCCTGTTGTCGGACTTATAGCTAGGATTGTGACTGATACTGGTGGTGTTGGAGGTGATTTTATTGATTTTGCTGAGTTTAGGAGAAGAGTTGGGAAGAATTCTTCTGTTAATGATTCTAGAGCTTTTATCGACTTCCAGGATCGACGAGGAAAGGTAACTAGTCCTACATTTGTTTAGGAATGCTTATTGAGTTTTCTTTGCGTTTAGTTAGGGCATATAAGAACTTGAAATTGTTTATCATGATAAGCTGTTTTGAATAGGAACTTGAATTACTTATAGAAACAAGTGCTTATTTACCGAAATACTCAAAACTGCTTTCTGTCTAGAATAGCTGACAGGCACTTAAACGAGCTAAACACCCCATTAATCTGACTTAATTAGTGTATGTTTGATATGCTAGTTTCAAGTGACTGAATTCGCTAAACCGATATATGTTAATATAGGCAGGTGATCCTTTATATGTGTTGATGTGCTGTTGGCTAGCTGCACTGGGAGCGGGTTTACTAAAATCTGAAGAAATTCTTGAAGGTGTTAACAGGCTTCGGATTTCAAATGATATTGAGTTTGAAGAGGAAACTTTCATTGCTATGATGAATGAAGCCAGAGAGGTTGGCCTTTAAAATGTTTGATTTTCAGTCACATCCTAAATTGATGAATTCTAACATTACTGTTATAAAACTAACTACAGAAAAGAGCGAAACTAAATGTACCCACGCCAACTATTCCAATGGAAGGAAGAGTTGAAAAAGCTCTTGATGCTATATATGTCTGTTGTTTTGGAAGAGATCCTATTGAAGAGGAAGACGAAAGAACATTAAACATCATGCTCAAAGTCGTTTTCCCTTCTGTTAAGGAATCTGATATAGCTAACATCATTAGAGAAAAAGCTAAAAGAGTTGCAGAAGGAGGTGAAGAAGACAGGTATCCAGAGCCTAAATTGTTATCCAAAGAAGCCGTGCAGCTTCAAATGAAAGACCTTCAGTTTCTCCAACAAAATAACGATAGTTGAAACTATAGAATTTGCATAGTTGAGAATTGTTACTGTTTCTTTTTTCTTGAACGAGATTCACTGAAATGGTATCATGAATGTACAACAAAGAATGTCACAAAATTTTGGAAGCTTAATTATTCCGTTACAATAACTACGTTTAGTTGTGTTATTATTCGAAAATAGGCATAGTGCATCTTCAAGTTGCATCTCTGTCTCGGCAGGTAAACTTGTTTGCTGTTGAGGCCATGTTATAGTGGTGTCGCGAATCCTGTCAAAATGAAGCTCAAAATTAAAATGCAGTTTGCAACACAAATATATACCATTACCGAGAAACACTATGATCAAATTGGTCATAAAATGTCATAGGGCAAATATTAGAGTTTCTAAACCAAACCCAACAAACTTATCAAAGTTGCTAATTTATCTCGGTCATGCATTATGGCAAGATGTCGCTCAAGAAAGTAACTGACCATCATATTCAAAAGAAATCAATTGTGCATAATTAAAGGTTTCATAGACCTTATAGTTCTCTAACAAAAAGCAAAAATGACCATCTTCAGCTGTCTCCAATCAGTAAGTGGTAAAAAAATTCTGATCTAAAAGCTAAAAGATCTAATATCATCATCTACATTGCTAAAAAGTCTTAAATGACTTTTTACATTTAATAGATGCATCTTTTAGTGTAATTGCCTTTAAATCATTTTAATGCATAAGTCATGAATAGCTAATACGTTTTTACAAAAGCTTGGAGTTAGCCAAGTCTTTTGTAAAAAGCTTTTCTAAAACCTAATGTCACAATGCTAAAAAGCCTTTCCAATAGCTTTGTAAAAGAGTAAAAAGTATTTTGTAGTTTAAGCATTGTGGATGCTATGAATAACCTGGAAACTAGAGCAATTTACATGGGTTGGGGGATGTCTATCGTGCGAGTCAAAGGCTACAGTAAACATATACTGGTCCGTATACTAATTATAAATATATCCGGATACGACACCACATATGCAAGAATAAATTCATGGTTATTAATCATCAATGTGAGTATTGGAATTACCCCTTTTCCTAATCTAACTAGAGTTTAATCAGTAGCAGAGAAAGAGAACCTCTTCTCTACAGCATTGTAAATTGCAGTGAGTTTGATAATAACACTTTCCCACGAATTGGTCATATTTGCAAATCAATATACTTGCTAGTTGCTACTGTATAATTATTATATGTACACAGTGAATACTAATGATCAAGTCTTCCGATCTCGAGTTTTATATTTCATCCTAATTTCAGTCTTCATATTTGTTCAAAAAAGTCACTCTTGATACAATAATGATTGCAGATCAACTAAGGATCGCCCCATGCTAAAAGAAAGACAATCAGTATTATGTCATTACACACTCTTACGACTTGTCATATCTTCCACCAGAAGATTTATCAAGGCTTTAGTGAAACTATTCTACACCAACGATACCTTTTCGTGCTCAAAAGACTCAAACCCAACATGAACTTAAAGACCCAAAAACCTAAAATGCCCTGGGTGTTCATGCGAGCCATTGAAATGAATAAACAGAAACGAAAGCAATTACATAGCAACTTTGCGTTACTAGTTTAAAGGAGCTTGTGAAACGCAAAACATAGAGATGAGAAAACCCAGTACAGGAAAGTACCTTCAGACAGAGAACCCCACTGGCCGACCTTGGAAGACAGCATAGACTTGAGCAATGAAGAAGCAGTCGCAGAATGAAGGGGCATTAGAGACTGTGCACAACTCAGCTCCACTGGTTCCCTACATAACTCAACACAATCGAGACATTAAACCATGTTCAACTCTTTTCATTGCTGCTTTTGTTCCAGCAAAACTGAGTTGCAATACCGAAAACTGAGAAAATATAAACTGATGCTGCTTATTGTACTATAATTAGAGTTATCGACAATGACAACAACAAAAAGTACAAACTAATTCATATACAGGACCAAATCAGACTTCTCCAAGATAACCTGAGAGAAAGGGGTCCAATGGTGTGTTGTTCCATGTGTGTTTATCATGACATGGGGATAAATTTAACTCATAAAACTGGTCAACTTAGTTGATTTGGTACCCATCTGCACAAATGACCAGAGTAGCCCACCAGAATGAGGTATAAATACCTAAACAGGACAAAAAAAAGAGGCCATTGAGCTAAGTAGGTAACTCGTCGACCGAAGATTAGCCTTAAATGTATATAAGGTCCCGCTCCAAATCTTATTTAATTTTTTTTTTATTATATTCGAACTTATAATCCATCAATATAGAACAACTTCCCAACATAATCTTACGAAGCTTGGTGATAGTGACTAAATATTCAACAATTTACTTTTGAAACATAAAGATAGATACTATTAGCACCATATCCAGTCATTGCACATATGTGAAAGATTCAATAAAATTTATCGAAACAACTAGATTAAAACATAAAGCATTTATAGATAGATTACCATTAATCACAACCTCTGCTTATTGACACAAAAACGTGAACACTTGTACATTTTGGTTGGGTTCACATGTCGAAATTATTGCCGGATGTAAGATGAGAGATTTTTCCGGTCTAATAAAAGTTCTACAGTAATGTGGAACAACAAAGGTGGCTCGTATGCTTATATGGTAGCCTACAATCATAATAGTAAGACAAAAAAAATTGATTGACACAATTAACAATCTAAAAGCTTTGTAAAAGCATTTCAAGCATATTTAATGTTGAAATAATGAGATGTGATCAGCGATATCGTACAAACATTTTGTATGTATACTACAATAAACGCACCAGTTTTGACGTTTGCCAAATACCAGCCTAAACTGCTTTTTCCTTGTTTTTGTGTATGTTTTAATTTGAAATGATCTACATCTTTCACTTCTTAGGTTCCATACATGATACATCAATGCCAAAAAGATCGGAAGAAACTGCCTACGCATCAAAATCACTGAATATGGGGCTCATAGCCACACGAGAATGGAACTGGCTTTCTACACTCCAAAAGTGAAACATTTAGTACTAATCTGCTTGAAAGTTATGCTCATTGTCCAAAAAACCGAATATACACCTTAAACGTCTCAATAGTCTCATGTTGGTAATTACTTTGACATGCTACTTTGGTCATATAGTCCGATGGCTAGCAAAATCAACGGGTTAAGGGGGTGTTTGTTTAAGATTATGTCTGAGCTTATTATTTGATTTCTGCTTATATTTTATAACTTATAAGCCCCAAATTCACGGCTTATTTTGAGATTTAGGGGCCTATTTAAGCTTATTATGATATGATAAACTTATATAATGACACTAGTATCAAAATAAGCCGGAAACTTGAATTTTATGAAATATAAGCCGAAATTACATAAGCTCATAAGCCCCATGTACGCATAAAGAAACACCCCCTAAATAAAGCAAAGGTTGCTTATTCAAATATACGGGGGTGATTGTTTCGGCTAATATCTGGGAAGATGAGCTTATTTGATTTCGGCTTATATAACATAAGCTCCAATTTTTCGGCTTATTTTGAGACTTGTGGGCTTTTATAAGTTTATTACGACATGATAAACTTATATATGCCCATAAGTCTCAATATAAGCCAGAAAATTGCATCTTATGTTATATAAGTCGAAATCAAATAAGCTCATAATCCCACATATAAGCTGAAACAAACACCCCATAGTACTCCCTCTGTCGCAAATTAATAGTCCACTAGTAAATATAGATAGTGAAGTTTAATAGAGTTCACCATATTACATTTGTCTGAAATTATTATTCCGTATTACAAACTTAAATAAAACTCAATTAATTACTTATGGTTTTCTTAAACTGAGTGTTCTTTGTGGGGAGACAATTATTTTGGGACGGAGGGAGTATTATTATTCATGGTTTAACATAAAAATGAACATTATTTAATCTGAAATGAAGTTGTAATAAAATTATATTAAAGTAAATTTTGTAAAAATGAATGAGTGTTCGAAAATGAATAAACCTGAAGGTAAAAAGAGAGTTGCGGCGAGTGGTGAGACGAGCAGGGGAAGGGGCTGGTGAGGTTCCGTACGACGGAGATTTGAGCTTAAATGTGGAGGAGCTTAAGAATGATTTAGCTCTTTGAAAAGCTTGTCTTCCTGACGCCATTGCTACTACAACAATCAGTCGTCTGTCTGTCTGTCTTAACTCTTAACCCTAGAGAGAGTTGTTGATGACGATGATGCAGGCTTAATTGGGCTTTCTAAATTAGATAGAGGCCCAATGGGTCACTAGAAATGTCATCCAAATCTGTCAAAAGCGTTGCAATCTTCGTTTGTGGCATTACCTATAATCAGGGGGGGTTTAGTCGGTTGGGTTCGGATCAGTTCATGTAGGTTTAAGGTCGGATTAAGATTAAAAAATCTATACCCGGATTTAACTTTATTTGAATTTGAATTACTCGGTTTAAGGTCAACCCATGTCAGATCAACTAGAATCATGTCAATTCGGGTTCGATTTAATCCAAATATGAATGAAAAGTATGAAAAAATTATACGTTTCGCTCTTATGGTTTACACCAAACATCAGGTTTCGCCCATATTTCATTTTAAATACATTGATAATCCTTAATTTTATAAGTTATAATCCAGACGGTCCTTATTTTGAAAAATATGGACTATCTGTGTTACAAGTTTCAAGAAAATTAATTGCACACATGGTCGTTATTTTTCAGAATAGGGACCGTTGAGGTTACAACTTACAAAATTAGGGATTGTCAGTGTACTTAAAATGAAATAGGGACGATACGTGATGTTTGATATAAATCATAGGGACGAAACGTAAAACTTTTCCAAAGTATATTTTTCTTGTACTCTTTTAAATACAAAATATATAAACTTTATATTAAAACTAGACGAGTACCCGCGCATAGCGACGGAATTACCTGGCGGCAGATAATTAACGAAACACTACATCGTGGTAAAAATTCAAGTATCATTGCAAAATGTTGTAACATGTGATAATTCAATTTTAAATAAAATATCTAATACCAAACAACACATTAAAATCAGTTATTATAGTTTTTTTATATATAATTTTTGTTAATTATTAAAAATATATAAAAAAATTTTAAAAACCGAGTTAACTCAGTGACTCGACCGGATCAATTTGAAAACTGGGTTTCAAAACATTGACAGCTACGCCTCTGACCAAGTTCTCGCGCATATAACAGTAGTAGTCTATATTTTACGACAACTTTAAGATGAAATTCATACATATTTTCACCGAATTTATCGGCTTTTAAAAAATGATATTACCAAGTATGTCAATAAAACAATTTCTATTATAGTTAGTGCACGGTTTTTTTTTGTCTATATTACGACAATATTATTATTTTGATTGAATTTAACTTAGTAAAACAATTTTACGTTCAAATATTAGTGTGGAGTCAATAGACCAACAAATGTCTAGACGTCTAACTAAATATTTAACATTGTCCAAATAAAAATATAGTTGGAGCCTTATTATTAAAAGAAAATTTAGTCTTGTGATGCAAAAATAGTTGTAGAATCTTTTGTTTACCTTTTGAACCACCCTTCCGAATTCAGTTCAAAATTATGAAAACAATGGTAAAGCTAGTATTCTAAGCAATGTCTTTCCTTTTTATCAAGTTCTTTTTAACAATTTAGTAACTTAAATATAATATTTTTAATGGCCTAAAGTCTCTACCCTTCCATAATATTTTAATTTTAAATTGTTAAAGCGGTAAACTTTCTAATTTTAAATTTCAAATTTCAAAACATCTACTAATAGGTTTTATATCATTGATATATGATATCCTGCGAATTTTGTGATACGGAATTACGGGTAAAATTATAACTGTACCGCGTTTTTAAAAACAAAGTTCAAACTTTGAAATATAAGCTTTTTTTGGTTGCAAACTTTAAAAACAAATTTCAAAACATTCGAATCTTAAAACTTTTTTTGGTTTCAATAGAGTAAACATTTGTAGACCGAAGTACATTTCATAAAATGCTCAACTATTTTTTTAACTACTGATCAACTTACTTACCTTTTTACAGAAATTCAAATGATCAACCATTTTTTATGAAAATATCATCAACATCGTTAAATTCTTAATATTTATCAGTACTTTCATGCATTTTTACCCAAACTTATATCTAGTCTAGCCACTACTTTTTTGTGATAAGACTTATAGTACAGTAAGATTTTATGTCAAAGTGAAAATCATCACCACGCGTCTAGTTGACTTTCATTTAGGTTGTGGGCATTATTCAATTAAAATTTTGAATTCAACTATGTAAGTATTTAGTCAAAAGTCTCTCATCACAACGCACGTCTTTTATAATCACCAAAAATTACCTTGAGCCCAACACTTTGTTTCTTCCGAAAAATTTAAATAAAAAACTGGAAACTTATTGGTATGCGATTTTTTTGAAGCTTTACAAAGTCGTCGTTATTTTATTTTAAATTTTCATGTGATTTTTTTGAATCTTTGACTTGCTTTATGTCAAATTTTGTCACATTTGTAACATAAACTTGTAAATTTAAAAAAGTTTTAGAAGTTTTCAAACTGAAAAAATTTGAATAACCAGATTTTTGTAAAACAATTGACCGAAGATACCAATTAAAATATAAAAGCCCATTTCAGTTTAGATGGGTTAATTTGGGTCATATTGAATGAAAAACTTAATAAATGTAAAGCTCAAAGTGGGTATAAAATATATAAAAAAAATAATCTCAACTCAAAAGCTACATATATTATCTAAAAGTAAGGCACAAAGTGGCTATTAGTATATGTAAAGTCACCATCTATATATCTCTTATTCAAAGACGTCAGATTTTTTGTCTTTTTTTATTTCAGTGTCATGTCACGATCAACATACAGTCTTCAAAAAAGCTTGTTTATTGTGTGGTTTAATGAAAATTTTAAAAATTCAGAAATTTAGACTTTACCATCCTCCTTTGGTGTTATCTTTTTCAATAAAATAAAATAGAAAAAACCACCTGTTCAAGCAATATTGCAATTAGTTCTATTAGCAAAATATGAGAAATACTTCTATAAGATTTAGAAAAAACAAATGAAGTTTGAAAACTAAAATTTAACAAAACCCAAAAGAGAGCGCCAACAAACTATAGCAAAAAGATGGTTGCAACAAAGAAAAAAGTAGGCATATACAACACTTTTAACCCAAAATTCAGATCTGAAAAAGCTATACCCTCATCCATAATGCTATTCCAAAACTCTACCGTCATCAACATTTCAGATCTGCAAAACTATTTGGTATTTCGAGAATGTGAATGTTTACAAAATCCCAAACGTCAAAACATTAAGTCATTTAAAAATCAGGCTCATATTGATATTTGTTGGCTGCAAAAGTGGATGTTGTACCGGAGAGAAGTTAACCTTTGACACAATACCGTCTTCCAAGTTTATCACGCCAAGTGAAGATGATCACCGAAACTTCATGATAAAATTCGGTCATCAGTGACTGCAAAGATAAATATAAATCTCGCCTGATTAGGCATTCTGATTTTCTGATAATCAAAAAAAATAATACACATATCCAATAAGAATAGATCTACCGAAAACAAATGCATAAAAACATATAACTTTAAACATCTATAAAAAAACTAAAACTCTAAATAGATGTACACATATAGAATTATCAAAACTGGATAGCATAACAGATCTCAAGAACCACCAAAACCAAAACAACACAAAATCAATATTATAGATCCATAAAGACCAAAAAACATAAACACCAGATCTTAAAGTCCTTGAAAGATCTAACCAACATATCTTGAAAGATATAAATAAAAACCACCACCATTTTTCCCACAAGCAACTAAACCACACCAATAACTAAACCCACCAAAACCGCCAAATACCAACAGTCTCCACCAAGCCCACTGGACCACCTACAAAATCGTAAGATTGTGGTGACCTCGGCAGACGGCATAGACGGTGCCAGCGGCGGCTGTAAGGGTGTTGTTAGAGAGAGACTTAGTTTAGTGTGAGAAAAAAATAAGAACAAAGAGAGAGAGAGAGAGAGAGAGAGAGAGAGAGAGAGAGAGAGAGAGAGAGAGAGAGAGAGAGAGAGAGAGAGAGAGAGAGAGAGAGAGAGAGAGAGAGAGAGAGAGAGAGAGAGAGAGAGAGAGAGAGAGAGAGAGAGAGAGAGAGAGAGAGAGAGGGGGGGCAGGTGAATATAGTGTGGGATTTCCTTTTGGAAGAGGTTGAGTGGGTATTTGGTTGTTGGTTTGGGATTTTTTTTGTAGGTTCCGGATTTTTGTTTAATTTAAATATTGGTATGGTATGTGTAAATTTAGATAATATAAAGTGTACAATTACTGGTGGGTTTAAAATAAAAGTGTACAACTTTAAATGGAATTTGTAATTTTGGTGGGACCCATAATGTTTTAACCATTCTATTTTCAACATTCAACCATTTTGGTTTTTCCTTTATAAGATAGTTAAGAAAAGAAACATTATCCAGGTTAACCAGGGCTGACAACCTTGTTTCTATCCATCTTCCTAACGCCTCCTTAACTTACGTATCTCTGATTCTCAAGTAGTAGCAATTGTAATGTGGGTTTGCACCTATACTTTCCACATCTTCAATTTACTCACGCCTTTGACCGTCAAGGAGTGCAAAAAAAATATTCCTCCCATTTTATCATACTTGTGTCTTTGTTGACAATACTTCTTCCATCCTCGTCTTTGATGAATCTCGTGCTTCGTAAATTCATTTTCCTCTCTCTTTGTCCTTAGCTATCCTGTAAATATCGTTTTATCCTTCTTTGGAGTCTAGTCTCTTATACACGTCTTCAGATCCTTTTCCTTTCTCTCTAACTATCGCCTTTTCCGCTCTTTTTTTTGCTTCTTTATATCTCTCCTCTTTTGTTCGTGTTCTCCTGGCATCGAGATAAGCTCTCTAAAGCGAGTTTGTTTCGACTTAACTTTATTTTGAACCTCATCACTAAGCTACCATGACTTCATGCGTCATATATATTCAAAGTCCCTATAGCCAATCCTGAGGTTTCTTTGACTGCTTCTTTGATGGTGTTTGCCAGTCCACATCTGCTTTGCTCAACGACTCTTCTACCTTCCGCCTCTGCAGTACTCCTTTGTAACTTTAGCTCTGAAAGTACTTGTCGCTTCCCCCAAAAGACCTTTTTAATAGGATTCTAGGTTTACCTACCATCTCCGTCCAACGAGGTCATCTCTTAAACGTCCCATATGAAAAACACAAGTCATTTCATCTCCTGTTAGTCATTGGTTAATTATCTTTCTTAGTTGCTTTTTTGAGTACCCAACTTAGGAAGTCTTTTATTGTGTGCCATCTATACCAGAATCTTTGCTCGAGGCAGCACACTTTTATATTTTTTTAGAAAATACACTATAAATAGATTTTTAAGAGGGGGCGGGGGGATTACAAAAAAACAAATGTGTTAGTGCAAACATTACGATGTTTAATCGATATAATCTCTTTGTGTTTTGGTGACGACAAACATATAAGTCGCAATACATTATGTAAAATGTGTAAGGTACTCGTAATCACTCAAGCATACATATGTATACTTCTCTCGATACCTCGAAGATCACATTCGTCATGAATCACTCAAGATCACGCACACATTTGTGATGTGATAAAAGATGGAGCCTTGATGAAGATCATCCTTTCTTAGATCTAGTCATGTTCATCATTTTGTTTATTTGTGTATCCTTGGATTAGGTGTTATGAGTGTAGATCCAAGTTATGTATATACTTGGATATAGTATTAGAGTCCTAGATCTAAGTGGTGTGTACTTAGATCTAGATGATTTATGTGTTTAGGACATAAAACACAAGGTTTGTTATGTTGGGCCATAAAACATAACGGATTTGGTTGTACCCGAAGAAGGACTCGAGATCTAGCCGTGTGTCGGAAAATGGAAAGTAGGCAACGTGTGTACATTGGTCCTACCTAAGATTAGGACTCGACATCTAGCTTAGTGTTAGAAATGGTGTATGCAATGTGTATGGTTTCTCCGCCTTGAAAGGAACTTGTTGACTAGTGAAGTAACTCTCGAGTTGGATACTCGAGGAGTGGAGAAGGGCGAAGAGGAGCATCGTGACCGAACCACTATAAATCATCGTGTCAGTATTCTCCTTTACATTTATGTCTTTACTTTCATAGTTGCATAATATATGTGTTGTGTGTTGATGTGTGCATCTCACAATCTAAACATTTAAGTTGCGGAAAAGTTAAGGCTTAGTACGTGTATGCTTCATGTTTAGATTGTGGTCTCGTGTGCATCCCTTAGTCTAAACATCTTAGTTGCGGAAAAGCTAAGGCTTAATACGTCTGTCCTTTATGTTTAGACTATTGTTTGATGTACTCTTGATTTGATGTGTTTGTGTGTTACTTACTTGTTGTTTATAATTATTATCTCAAACAAACACATCTCATATTAAGTCAAGCTTAATAGGGAATTTGATACAAAAGATTATTAAGGTTTAAAAGGAAACAATATTTTTCATCCACTATTGTAGGTTCATTAATTGAACCCGTAGATCAATATATATATTGAGCCGCAGAAACTTTATTGAACCGCGGTCAATGGGATTTAATAGGGAATTTGATACAAAAGATTATTAAGGTTTAAAAGGAAACAATATTTTTCATCCACTATTGTAGGTTCATTAATTGAACCCGTAGATCAATATATATATTGAGCCGCAGAAACTTTATTGAACCGCGGTCAATGGGATTTAACGAAAAGTTTTTAAAACTTAATGAGAAATGATTGGTGTATTTTGCATACACCTAATAAAATTTTAATTTAGCATAATTATATATTTATTTTTTGTTATACATGTACTTTTAATGTGTTTTGTGATTATGTAGGTTACGAGCGAAATGAAATAAAATGGCCGCTTAATTAATTTTTTGGAGAAAAGACATTGTGAGCGTCGATAAATGAAGAAGTAATATTGAAGAAAAAGATTTGAACGCGTCGCAATATTTTCGATCATCTTTTATTTGTCCGGGCTTCGTTTGAGCAATTATTAGCACTGGGTTATTTTTTATTGGGCCAAAGTTATTATCTGCCAAAAGAATAAAAGAAAAAAAAAAACTTTGGGCCCAATATTAGCCATATTAACTGACACAAAGCTATATATATTGAATAAAAAGAAGACAAAAGAAGGGACGATATTCTTCTTTTTGGTGAGGGTTTGTGACGCAACCAACAAGATTAATTCACAAATAGGACACAAGAGAAAAACAAAAGAATCACAAGTGGGGGACAAGTTTTTTTGGCCGCAATACACATAGAAAAAAAAGGGATACACATTGATTGGTGGGGATAGCTTGTTTTCGCAGCATAGGATATACAGTGGGACAAGACATACGAATAGAAAAAGATAGCAAAAAGAGGATATTGGTGAAGTTGCAACTTGGGTGAAAAAAAAAAGATTCCAATCTTTTTGGAGTTTGTCTTACAGTGGAGATGAATAGCGGACAGCGGGCCGGGTACATCGCAATGTCCGGCTAATTTTGTTGTAATTCCTGCCGGTAACTTTATTTATGGTTTGATCATTACTTTTGGGTTATCATATTTTTATTACATTGATTTATAATTTATTTATAAATTATATTTTTTGATTTGATATTATGTTTAAATATTTGTGCGAGACAATTTATCATTAGTTAACGATTCATACTTATTTTATTTAGTTAAAAAAAAGATGGTCGTATAATCGATATAAATTGTACCCAAATAAATTATTCAAACATAATTATTGGTTGGATTAATATAAGATTTATTATTGCGATTCATTGATAAACATAATAAATGCCGACATTAATTCATTCATATTAAGTCGAAATAATCTTTGTAAACGAACTAAAAAGTTTCGACAATCCATAAGTTTGATTAACCATAAATATTAGGAGCTGGAAGGGATTGCATTTTTCTTTTAATTGTTTACATCTTTCTTATATTTTTCTAGCTTTATTATTAGTTTAATAATTATTTTAATTTTCAATCATCATTTTTATTATCAAGAGTATTTTAGATGTTAGATTTCAAAACCAAAACTTTTATTGATCAGTGATCACCCTAAAACTTAAACTAAAACCACATATTCCTCGTGGATCGATACCCGCTTACCCTATCTAGTATAAGGTAATTAGGTTATTTTTTACCGGCACTTCGACGCTGATAAAAAATTTGGCGCCGCTGCCGGGGAATAGTGAGCGTTTCGTTTAAGTTTTTGTTAATATTTTTCTTAAATAAAAACAAAAAAAATACAAAAAGATTTTATTTTTCTTGTTTTGTTTGTTTGTTTTGTTTCTTGCGAGTGCGCAGGTTAGTATATGCACACACGTATATCGAGACGTATATCACCGTTAGCTTACGATCCTGAGATTGAGAAAAGTGCACGGTTGAGGTGGAAAACGTTTCGACGGTTTTCTACTAATCTTGACTTTTCAGGTTTACCAGAGCTTTTTGCTGAAATGCCAGGTGATGACGATGTTGGCGGAGATGCTAGCGGAGGTAGTAGCGGAGAAGAATCCCCACCACGGGGTGTTGATTCTTATTACAGGCCGGGGATCTTCGAGGATCCCTCGCCTATTGTTTATCCGAATCCGGTTAAAGGGGTTACAAGTAACTTCAAGATTCAGGCAAACCTCATAGTAATCTTGCCAGTGTTTCGAGGTCGTGAGGAGCCATACACACATCTGCGAGAGTTCTTCTCAATTTCTGACACACATCAGGTTAATAACATTACCAAGGATGAGGTAAGACTTTGCCTTTTTCCTTTTTCTCTTAAAGATCAAGCTAAGGACTGTTTCTCATCTCTTGAGCCAAGTAGTATTAACTCATAGTCTGAAATGCAATATGCTTTTCTTGAGGAATTTTTCTCTATAAGTAAAACTACTGCCATTAGAAATAAGATTAAATCCTTTCGTCAAATAACAGGTGTGACAACCGTGGTTTTAAGGTTCGTCACTTGGTCTTATTTTAAGGTTAATTTATGTGTGACTATGTGATTTGCGTGTTTACATGTTATTTTGCGTGAACGAGGTTGGTGTGGATATCGTTTATGGGTATAAAGTACTCATAAGTAAATCGAGGAACGGTTATTTCATGTTCATTAGCTCACAAATTAGTCCCTATGAAATGAAATGGTGTTATTTTGGTGTTTTACGTATACGTATAAGTATTATAGTAAATCGTATTTTTTTTTACGATTTGGGGTTTAGCATTTAGAGGTCTCGGGTAAGGTGTTTAGTCATGTGAGTATTTTTCGGGATGTTTTTAACTCATTTAGGACTTAGTTATAAAGTTTATTTCAAAATTTAAGATTTTTTTTTAAAACCGTATATTTTACGTCTTTTACGGTAAACGCGTAAATTTGACTAGTTTTACGGTTATGAGGTTTTGGAGGTTTTAGGAGCTGAAATAAATTAAGGTAAATTAAGGTATTATTAATAACATAATAATAAGTAATAAAAAAGAATATATATATATATATATATATATATATATATATATATATATATATATATATATATATATATATATATATATATATATATATATATATATATATATATATATATATATACTACTTTATAAAGCATTTAGGACCTTCTTAAAATAGCAAGGCTGAAAATTCAGACTTTTTTTCTTACTAAATAAACCAAGTTGTTAATATATTCATCAACATTATATATTATAACCTTTTCTAACAACCTTTTGTAACAAACTTTTGTAACAACCTACTTAAATAACATTTTTTCCTTTAAATTGAAAAATATTTTTATTTATTTATTATTTTTATAATCTAATTTCATCATATTTTCTAAAATTTTATCCTTTTTAATTCAATATCCATTTTTCTATATTTTTATTAACTATTAATTTTTTTTTTATTTAGAGGTTTTTTTCGATTTTTTACAACTTTAACAATACAAACTTAATGGATAAGAGATTAATATTTGTTATTTCCCAAAAATGATTATGAGTACTCGCCGCCGCATTGCGCGGGTCCATGCTAGTATATATATATATATATATATATATGGGTCGGTTAGGGCCGAATAAAAAGAAAAAAAAAGAAAAAAAAGGAAGGTGGGTTGTATTGGGCTAGGATTCTTGGAGAAAAACTATATAAGGACTTTTATTATATCATAACTCTCATAAATCCCTGGAGAATTATTAGAGTCGACGGTCACATCAAAAAAATAGGGCTTCTTCATAAATTTGGGGGTTTTCGTAAATCAAAGGTAAATCTTTATAACCCTTTTTAATTAAAGTGTTTTAATTCTTTCTCAATCATCTTATGATGGATTTAGGTTAGGGTTTGAATTAAAATATATATATATATGATATTATAATGATTAGATTAATTAGGGTTAATGATTAAACATGATGAGGGTAATTAATTTGGTTAATTATGTTAAATTCGTTTCTAAAAACTGGGCAGAATTTTTGGGTCATTGTTTTGATCATATATAGAGTTTTACAAACTTTTAATTTTTGAATCTTATGTCCCTGGAAAGGTAATTGAGTTGGCTTTCAAATGCAAGAAACTAGAACTAAGTTGGAGGTCGGGAGGTGGGTCAAAAACAGGTTACAACAGTCGGAGGTCAAAATAGTTTTGAAATCAGTCGGGTTTAATTTAATGTTTTAAGGTGATTGAGGTACTTAGATGTACATTTGAACCCTCTAATGGGCATGGGAGTTGGTTTATATATTAAATAAGAGACCAGGGGTGGGGCTAAGAAAATGGGTTAGGGTAAGACCCCCTAATCATAACAAACGTTTTGTATGTTCAAAATCGGTAATATGCGGATAGGCAGAAGTATATACATATACATATATATATATATATATATATATATATATATATATATATATATATATATATATATATATATATATATATATATATATATATATATATATATATATATATATATATATATATATATATATATATATATATATATATATATATATATATATATCGGGGCCTTAACAGTAGCTTTAAGGTTGGGGCAAAAGGGAGGAGTTAGCTGACATATGTAAGGGCATAGGGTTTCCTTTACAGAGATCATGGGTATGGTTAGGTGGCCGTTTGGCTTATAGTTTGGAGACCTAAAAACCGGGACTGTTTTGGGTAAAATGTTACGAGACGGGTTATGAAGTAAACTAAGTTAAGGGCTTTATAGAGCGGTGTAATGAGATGGTTAGAGCATATAAATGAGGTATATATATGGGAGAAGGTTAGATGTCCATCATGGGTTGATGAGCCATCTTAGTGTTTGGTTCATGTTTTGATTGTGTGCTTTTGTTTGTTAGCTTTTTGCTAGTGCGCGGATTTTTGGAGAAGCTCAATCAGGTGAGTTTCATAGTCCCATGTCTTTTTATGATTTGAATTCCAGATGGGATGGAAGAGACACTGTATGGTTTTGTAACTAACGCTGTGAATGTTTTTATGGTTTGTGATGGACTTGTGTGTGCACTTATGTGATTAACTGCTATGTGATTCTTGATTGTGTTTATGATTTGGATCGGGGGACACGTACCGTCTCAGTTATTGTGGTTTGACTTGGTACCAAGGGGATGTTGACAAGGAGGGGCCTTGGGGAGGTACATAGATGTGTGATCATCTATGGGACCAATGGATAATGACAAGGTGGGGCCTTGGGATTGGTACATAGGTGTATGGGCGCCTATGGTACCATGGTGTTTGGTAAGGCTGGGAGCCTTGGATTTGGTTTGGAATGATTGATCTTGAATGTTAGTTGTTAATGCATACTTGTAGAACATTGTCCATATGTTTAGTGGTTTATGGTTGTTCACAACTTATTATAATCTATTTTCGGTTGGAGTCTAAACCTATGACTCTCACCAACATTATGTTGACGTGTTTTAGTGTCTCTTTCAGGTGATAAAGTGGTTAAGCGTGAGAACATATGTGGCTAGGATTGGAGTCGCGTAGGAATGCATTTAGAAGGAGATCCCTGTTCCTTCTTAGTTTATTTTTCTGTTTGTTTCAATAAGTGATACTATGAACCTATATATTGATTTGTTTATGTTATTTGTTTGTCTTGGGTAAGAGGTAGGACTGTTACCTACTTACCTAGAATCCTGCATTGATGAGATATTTTCATGACATTTGTGTCACCTTTTATGACATTTCTAATTCATATAGTTCTCTCTATGGACACGCTAGTGTTGTGATGATATCCATGCGTCGCTTCCCATATTCCGCCATGGTGGGGTGTGACAGAATGGTATCAGAGACAATGGTTATAGAGAATTAGGTTGCCTAGTCTAGTAACCTAGTCTATAGCTTAAGGGTCCCTACATATAGGCGTCATAGGAGTATGTGTGCATTTTATATTAATTAAAGTTTTCTGGATGTTATTGGTTTTTACTTGCGATGTTTGTTAAGTTTTGACTAGTATGGGTTGAACCATAGTAGTTCATAGTTAGCCACATGTTATTTTCTTTTCGGGGTGTGACTAGTGCTGGTTGAACCATAATCATCCACGCTAGTCATTGTCGTATTTTGCTTAAATTGTACATTATAGTACATAATTCGGTACATGGTAGTTTCTATCTTTTGTTGGGTTATTTTATGTACCTGAGGTATAGTATTTTTCTTTTGATGTTTAAGTCATGTTCCCTAAGAATCATGTGGTGGTTCGAGTAATTAGGAGTAGGTGGATATGAAGGATTTTAAGCTGTTTCTACTCTTATGAGCGACATGACTTATAACTGATTATGTTTTTGTTTTGGATTTAGTCTATGCTGTTTTAGCTAGACTATGGATTTATGTATTTTAATAGTTTGAGTATGTTATTTTAATGGATGGAGTTTTGGACTTTTTTGGTTATGTGGTTATGAGCTTATGTGAGTAGATGGATATATGTGTTATGTGTTGTATTAATTCTTATAAGTGTCATCATAGGAAGGAGTGCATTGGGGAAGGGTAATTGTATAAGTATGGTGGCCAACATATTTATACAAGTACCACAACTTCAATGGACTCCTAAGTATGATTGCATGAAAGAGGGTTAGTACATGCTTGTATAGTAGATGTTAGACGGATTTAAGTATATGTATCCCGATATACCTATATATGTATGATTCCCTACAATTATCGATTATATCCTTAAGAGGGTGGCTAGCTCGCTTTTTTTTATATTAAACCTCCGTTGTAGCGTATTCTTTGAGTTTCGTATTTCACGTGTACGTTTTAAAATGGTGTTCTTGGTTTTAAGTCTATTGAAATAACTTGGGATTTCTTTTGAGATAATGAAATCTTTTGTGTTGGGTCTTACATTTCTTTTGGTCGGTATATATTGAAAAAAAGGGACTTGGAAATCTACTATAGAGTTAGATAGTTGGTTGTATTCAGTAAAATAAGGGTAAGGTGTTGGAGTCGTGTTTGAAACAAGATGTAACATAAGATTTTTTTAATCAACACTTATTTATTTCAAAATCTAAAAGACTTTCTTTAAAATAAAGCGAAATAAAATTTCTTTCTACTTAAATAGTTTATATAAGTGAGCTTAATCAATATACGTCATTTATAATTATTTATGCAAGACTAAACAAAGTTCATGAAAATTTCACATACATTTATTTCTTTTCATTTAAAAAGGATTACGTTAATTACTAAGAGGATTCTTTAGTTTTTTTTTAAAAACAACTAGTATAAAACTATTTTGGTCATAACGTGTTCGTTTTTAAAGCTTTTTGGGTGATTCAAAAGCCTAATATTATGTACTCGGAATGTACTTTTCAAATATTTGGTATGTATATTCATGGGGGTGTCAGTAGCTTGATCGAAATTTTGGTACAAGTGACGGGTTCAAGGTTGAGTTTTGAATAGTAGTTTTTTTATGATTTGGGATGCACGGGATACCTAGTCTTTGAGTTGAGTTTTGAGATCGTTTAGAAGGTTGTTTGTAGATTGTTTGAGTCACATAGATGTGGTGAGGAAAGAAAAAAAAATATTCTTTTGGAAAAGTCGATCTTGTGCACGGTTTAAATGATATGTCGCGGGGCATAAGATGTTTTGGTTGCCATTAAGTATTTCTTGGATCATTTTTCGTTGTCATGAGTCATTTGAATTGGTACATGTTTGAGTTTTCCTTTTGAGTTTTCGTGGTTTTGGTCTGTTTTAACTCGTGCACGTGAAATGTCGTTAGTTATCCGTGGGTTTGATTAGTTGATCGTATCTAGTGGATTCATGATGTAGTTTTGGGTTCGTATTGATTGGGAGCGTTGAGGTAGACATATGAAAGACTTGGTCGCGCCTACACGATTAAGTAGGTGGCCCTGAGAGAATGGTCGGAATGCCCTTAGTGGGGATGAAAGAGTTAAAAGTTCGTAGATGAACTAATGTGGTCACGAGGTCTCTTAGGAGTGCCAAGGGAGATGAATAGAGATTTGTATAATGTATGGATATTGGCACAAGTAACGCGCCATAGAGAGTGTTGGAAGGGGATATAATACCTCAAAGGTATTTATGATTGTTCGTAAGGCATGTAAGTTTTCCGAAAATTTCCTGAGATTTAGTAGGTTTTCCTATTACTGTGAGGTAGAACCATAAATAGAGCAAGTAGGAGAAGTGAGAGGAGTTGTAGTTAGTTCCTTTCCAAGGAAATTGTTGATGGAATGATTTTAATAGCAAGAGTTGTTAGAAATTGCAACAGATGCAAGGTAAAATTTGAGTTGCTTAGTAGTAGATTGGTTGTGAAAAGCGGTTGAGTGGTCTGATAAGAGGAAGTATTGGTCTTTTAGAATACGTGTAGATTTTCGCGAGTAGAACGAGGTAGAAACTTATTCGTATTGCTTCTAAGAGAGGGTGCAAGGAGGACGTAGTTGAAACTGCTAAGGATGTTGTATGAACGCTTTGGGTTTACGGTTATGATTTTGGCTTCGTCGAGGCACTAGCAGTTTTCATGGAATCAATGAACTGGGGGTGCATGATAATATATAAACGAGTTGTCATCGGGAGCATCGACGACATCTTGATCTACTCAAATCTAAGAAGGAGAGTGAGGCGAATTATGAGTTGGTTTTGGAGTTGTTAGGAAAGGGAATTATACGTGAGATTTTCAAGTGTGAGTTATAGGATTAAGTTGGCCAAGACGAGTAGTCAGAGATGATGGCATATCGTGGAACCAGCAAGGGGCAAAGTGAAGAAGGGTGAGGAAGCGTTTTGGAGGCTGAAGAGGTGGATTGGATAATGAGCAGATCTTGGAATTATCGGAAGGACTGGATGAATTCGCGAAGCATGACGATACGTGGAGCAAGGATTTAGATGTATACGAGAACGACAAAGAAAGGCGGTTGTTTATACGTTGTGGGAACTAAAGATTTGGAAGAACTAGATAGACTTAGTGAGTGGAGCTGGATTGTTATATCTGCCTAGAATGCTAGAGGCATTTGGGGTATGAGACGTAGAGAATGATCTATACAGATCATGAACGTCTCCAACACATATTTAATCATCTTGATTGAACATTTGGAAAAGGTGACGGGTGGAGTTAAGTGATGAAAGAAAATTGCAAGGCCAAGTACCATCTGGGAAAGGCAAGCATGGTTGATGAGACATGGAATAAGAAGAATGAAGTGAAGCTGAGATGAACTTGAACTATATGGATGACGTATTAGGGTGGTTTGGATGAAGGATGTAGGTTGCACGAGTTGAGTTGTCTAAAGCAGAGAACGCGTCAACATGTATGTTGCGTGGCTTGGACAATCATATGGAGAAAAAGGACGTAGACTATACTTCCTACATAGATAGGAGTAGCTTAGAAAGGGCGATTTAAGGACGAAGTTGGTGAAAGGGATACATAATAGGGTGGAGGAATAAGTACGACGAGAGTTGGGTGATAGTCGATAGACTGACTAATTCATCTCATATAAGAGGAATGAGAAGTCACATAGTTGAGAAGTTGGAAGGATTGCGTACGGATGTGATGGAATAGAGGGTTTTGCGTAAAAGTTAGCCTAATATGTATGGAATGCCTTATGAAGGATTATGGCAAGGGAAGAAACAATGGGAAGCAAGCGTAGTATATCGTTGATAGACTAATGTTTGGTATGAGCATAGGGGTAATTGAGAAAGACGCCTAAAGCATTGGCGTGAGATTTAGAGATAGTTGGAGAACGCATTATATTAGGAAGAATTCTCCTACAAAGAGAGAGTCACCTGGTGAGAGGGGCATATTCCCCATTGATGAGGATGTAAGGAATAAAGGAGGAAACACCTAAATTATAGGCTGAAGACGGGATATAAGATGGTATGGAAATTAAGATTGTGGAGAGACAAGCGAAAAGTAGTATGGAGGAAGAATGATTCGAGGGAGCAAGAGGTTGTGAAGATACTGGGGTGATATTGAAGAGAAACCGTTAGAGCAAGAGGTTAGTAGTCACGAACAATGGAACGTCCACCTAGAGAAAAGGTGTAACACATGTTAGTATGAAGGATGGTTAGTTACTTGCTGCCGAGCATGGGAAAGCAAGGATGAGGTGGTGGTTATGACATGTTTCTTGTGAATATTATAGGAAGCTTTTGGTTATGCAATCCTGCATATACCATTGGATGTGTTTAAGGTTGGGAGAACTTCCGAATGATGGAAAATCCGTAGAGGATAGAAGCCGTTAGGTATGGTGATAGGAATTGTAGTAGAAACTGCTGGAGTTAATTCATAGGAGATGAGGTGGATCACCGTTACAGTGGGATGAAGTTAGAAGCGGCCAACGTATTGGACCGAAGGTGGATCGGAAAACTATGGAGGTGGTGGCAGTGACTAAGTAGAGGTTGAAAATAGCAAAGAACCGACAAGAGAGCTATGCGGACAAGAGGCGTAAGCCGTTGAGATTTGAGATAAAGTTATTCTAAAGGTTTCACCATGGAAAGGGGTGATGCGGTTTGGAAAGAAAAGGGAAGTTAGCACCTAGATTTGTGGGTCCATTTGAAATCCTTGAAAGTATTGGTCTAGCGGCGTATAGGTTGAGACTACCGGAGGAATTGAGTAGTGTGCATGACGTATTTCATGTATCAAACTTGAGGAAATGCTTAGCAAGAACTGACTTGCAAGTACCGTTAGATGATATTAGTATGGATACGAGTCTTCGTTTTACCGAAGAGCCGATAGAGATTTTGGGTCGTGAAGCTAGGACGTTGGATAAAAAGGGTAATATACCGTAGTTATGGGTAGATGGAATTTGGACTAGAGTTCACGTGGGAACGGGAAGGATTTATGAGGAGCAAGTATCCTCGGCTAATTGATAATGACGATCATAAGGAGTAAATCTCGGGACGAGATTTCTATTAGGAGGGAGTGATGTGACAACCGTGGTTTTGAGGTTCGTCACTTGGTCTTATTTTAAGGTTAATTTATGTGTGACTATGTGATTTGCGTGTTTACATGTTATTTTGCGTGAACGAGGTTGGTGTGGATATCGTTTATGGGTATAAAGTACTCATAAGTAAATCGAGGAACGGTTATTTCATGTTCATGAGCTCACAAATTAGTGACTATGAAATGAAATGGTGTTATTTTGGTGTTTTACGTATACGTATAAGTATTTTAGAAAATCGTATTTTTTTTACGATTTGGGGTTGAGCATTTAGAGGTTTTGGGTAAGGTGTTTAGTCATGTGAGTATTTTTCGGGATGGTTTTAAGTCATTTAGGACTTAGTTATAAAGTTTATTTCAAAATTTAAGATTTTTTTTAAAACTGTATATTTTACGTCTTTTACGGTAAACGCGTAAATTTGACTAGTTTTACGGTTTTAATAATTGTGAAAACACTTATCCTTTTACCACTTATTTCCAATAATAACCTGACCAAAACGTGTATTTTATGTCGTAAAAGTCGGAATTATGCGTGGTTTGTGTTTTTATTGTGTTTTAGGACCAAAAGATGAAAAAGGAAGAAAACACGGGCTTTCACGGGCTTTTATCGAAGAAAACGAGAAAAGACGAAGTCAAGAGATCAAGAGTGCTTAAAGAACGGATGTCCAAGACCTATTCTGAAGATTTATCGAAGAAAAAGTCTAAAGACGGAAGTTTAATGAAGTCGAAGAACTCAAGTCTAAATTAAAGAAGAAAATTATTAAGACAAGTTCAAATCCCGAGACGACGTCGAGAAAAGACAAAGAATTAAATCGAGTCGAGAAGAAAAGAAAGAAGGAAGCACACCACACATGCACTTCCCATTTAGCCTATAAATACCCTCCTAATCACATTAGGAGGGTGGTTAGCTAGTTTCACTTTTAATTTTTCCTTTCTAGTTTTTAGAGAGAGAAAGTTCCAAACTTTCTCTCACTAAGTTTTTCATCTTTTCTTTCTTTTAATCTTTCAAGTTTAAACTTTTTGTATTTGGATTTCATTAATCAAAATTCAAGTTTAAGTATTTTGTTCTTTAATCTCTTTCTACATTTCTTGGTTTACTTTAACTTTTGATCCGAAATTTATACTTCATACGTTTGATTTGATGATTTCGTGTTTAAAAGGTTAAACTTTTCATTCCTACATAAGCTCTCTTGCGGTTTAAGTTATAAGCTCTTTATGCTTATTGGCTTATTTCATGTTCTAGCTTATTACTTTTCGGATTATTAAAAAGGTTTAAGTCTTTTTAAAAGTTCTTTTATAAAGTTTATGATTTTATGTTTTGAAATTTGTCAAATTTAAGCTTATTGAGTTATTTAAGATTCGATTAAGTAAGCTTATTATACGTGCTTATTGAGTTTTCAACTTGCCACCAATTTCGGATTACTATTGAATTCCATCGCAATATTGGGGATTCAGACATTCCGACGGCTGCTTTTGTTGATCGCAATAACCCATTGTGGTTTTACTTTGCGATAGTGTGGTTTTTCACCTTATTCCGATCTGGGATTGCGATCGCATATTCCGACGGGATTTAAGGTTGCCTTAAGTCGAAACGCTGCCCAAATTTTGTTAACATCTTTCCGATACTCCCATTCCGGTACTAGAACATTGCGACAGAACCATATTCCGACAGAAGAGGTTTTCATATATTCCGATCTGGACAACATTGCGATAGAGTTAATTTTGTTATTCCGATGGGTATTCAGATGAACATTCCGATGGACTTTCACCTTTATTATTCCGATAGCTTAGCATTTAATTATTCCGATGGTACTAAGTTTGGTGCATTCCGATAGAAAGGACTTGTTGAATTCCGATAGTTTGAGCTTTAAGTTTTAAAGTTTTACAAGTTTTATAGTTTAAGTCTTTTTCTAAATAACTTTTAGTTTAATTTTCTAAAAGCTTCTACTATTACTCAACGACAATAATTTGATTTTAAGTTTAGAATTATATAATCAAACCAAACCATTCTCTTGTTTACCAAAAGACAATTGAGTCGCACTCTTAATCGGTAATCAATTCGAAAGGATCGGACGATAATATTTTATACTTGGCTAAAATCTCTGTATTAGGTTTTGAGGTTTTGGAGGTTCTAGGAGCTGAAATAAATTAAGGTAAATTAAGGTATTATTAATAACATAATAATAAGTAATAAAAAAGAAAAAAAATAATATATATATATATATATATATATATATATATATATATATATATATATATATATGGGTCGGTTAGGGCCGAATAAAAAGAAAAAAAAAGAAAAAAAAGAAGGTGGGTTGTATTGGGCTAGGATTCTTGGAGAAAAACTATATAAGGAATTTTATTATATCATAACTCTCATAAATCCCTGGAGAATTATTAGAGTCGACGTTCACATCAAAAAAATTGGGCTTCTTCATAAATTTGGGGGTTTTCATAAATCAAAGGTAAATCTTTATAACCCTTTTTAATTAAAGTGTTTTAATTCTTTCTCAATCATCTTATGATGGATTTAGGTTAGGGTTTGATTTAAAATCTGTATATATATGATATTATAATGATTATATTAATTAGGGTTAATGATTAAACATGATGAGGGTAATTAATTTGGTTAATTATCTTAAATTCGTTTTTAAAAACTGGGCAGAATTTTTGGGTCATTGTTTTGATCATATATAGAGTTTTACAAACTTTTATTTTTCGAATCTTATGTCCCTGGAAAAGTAATTGAGTTGGCTTTCAAATGCAAGAAACTAGAACTAAATTGGAGGTCGGGAGGTGGGTCAAAAATAGGTTACAACAGTCGGAGGTCAAAACAGTTTTGAAATCAGTCGGGTTTAATTTAATGTTTTAAGGTGATTGAGGTACTTAGATGTACATTTGAACCCTCTAATGGGCATGGGAGTTGGTTTATATATTAAATAAGAGATAGGGGTGGGGTTAAGAAAATGGTTTAGGGTAAGACCCCCTAATCATAACAAACGTTTTGTATGTTCAAAATCGGTAATATGCGGATAGGCATAAGTATATATATATATATATATATATATATATATATATATATATATATATATATATATATATATATATATATATATATATATATATATATATATATATATATATATATATATATATATATATATATATATATATATATATATATATATATATATATCGTGGCCTTAACAGTAGCTTTAAGGTTGGGGCAAAAGGGAGTAGTTAGCTGACATATGTAAGGGCATAGGGTTTCCTTTACAGAGATCATGGGTATGGTTAGGTGGGCGTTTGGCTTATAGTTTGGAGACCTAAAAACCGGGACTGTTTTGGGTAAAATGTTAACGAGACGGGTTATGAAGTAAACTAAGTTAAGGGCTTTATAGAGGGGTGTAATAAGATGCTTAGAGCATATAAATAAGGTATATATATATATATGGGAGAAGGTTAGATGTCCATCATAGGTTGATGAGCCATCTTAGTGTTTGGTTCATGTTTTGATTGTGTGCTTTTGTTTGTTAGCTTTTTGCTAGTGCGCGGATTTTTGGAGAAGCTCAATCAGGTGAGTTTCATAGTCCCATGTCTTTTTATGATTTGAATTCCAGATGGGATGGAAGAGACATTGTATGGTTTTGTAACTAATGTTGTGAATGTTTTTATGGTTTGTGATGGACTTGTGTGTGCACTTATGTGATTAACTGCTATGTGATTCTTGATTGTGTTTATGATTTGGATCGGGGGACACGTACCGTCTCAGTTATTGTGGTTTGACTTGGTACCAAGGGGATGTTGACAAGGCGGGGCCTTGGGGAGGTACATAGATGTGTGAGCATCTATGGGACAAATAGATAATGACAAGGCGGGGCCTTGGGATTGGTACATAGGTGTATGGGCGCCTATGGTACCATGGTGTTTGGTAAGGCTGGGAGCCTTAAATTTGGTTTGGAATGATTGCTCTTAAATGTTAGTTGTTAATGCATACTTGTAGCACATTGTCCATATGTTTAGTGGTTTATGGTTGTTCACAGCTTATTATAATATATTTTCGGTTGGAGTCTAAACCTATGACTCTCACCAACATTATGTTGACGTGTTTTAGTGTCTCTTTCAGGTGATAAAGTGGTTAAGCGTGAGAACATATGTGGCTAGGATTGGAGTCGCGTAGGAATGTATTTAGAAGGAGATCCCCGTTCCTTCTTAGTTTATTTTTCTGTTTGTTTCAATAAGTGATACTATGAACCTATATGTTGATTTATTTGTCTTGGGTAAGAGGTAGGACTGTTACCTACTTACCTAGAATCCTGCATTGATGAGATATTGTCATGACATTTGTGTCACCTTTTATGACATTTCTAATTCATATAGTTCTCTCTATGGACACGCTATTGTTGTGATGATATCCATGCGTCGCGTCCCATATTCCGCCATGGTGGGGTGTGACAACAGGCGAGCAGTTTCATGAAGCATTTAGTATACTTAAGGAGTTATTAAGAACATGCCCTCATTATGATGTTTCAAAATGGGAGCTTGTCAAAGTCTTCTATGATGGGTTGGATTATAACAACCAACAATTTGTGATGGCAACTAGTGAGGGTATGTTTTTATCGCGACCTATGGAGGAAGAATGAGAGTTTTTTGAAAAACTAAGCAAAGGTTCCAAGACCCAAGCTTCAGTGGATCGAAACAACCACCCATCTTCCGCCAATTCAGTGTCTAACCAATGTGGCACAAATTCTGAAATTAGCGAGTTAAGTAAGAAAGTTGATATTTTGTTGAAAAATCTAGGAAAAGGTGTTCCAAATGTGTCTAATGTGTCGCATAGTGGGTGTTCAATGTGTGGTGATCTGAGTCACTCAGTCGATAATTGTCAAAGTTGGGGGGCGCCACCAAATGAGGAGGTGAATGGAGTCTATGGAGGGCGTCCACGAAATGACCCATTCTCCGAAAGTGACAATCCTGGATGGCGCAATCACCCCAACTTCCGTTGGAAAAATGAAGACAATCGCCCTAATAATGCCCAACAACAACACTATGGTTACAAACCAATGTATGAGGGTGGCGATTCATCTAACTTCCAACAAAATTCTTACAACCATAGGCCACAACATCAATATCCAAATCAGGGACAAGGGCAAGATGACAACCGTCTCTTGAACCTTTACTGAAAGTTTGATAGGCTTATGGATTCATTGTCTACTAACAATCAAGATATCAATAGAAAATTTGAGGTCACCAATCAAAGACACGAGACCACTACCAAATCTATTGTTGTTCTTGAGAGACAAGTTGGTCAATTGGCAGATCAATTGAATAAAAGAGATGAGGGAAAGCTACCGAGCTACCCCACCATGAATCTCGCACCCAAGAAAAATGGAAATGAGCACGTGGATATGGTGACATCTCTTCGAAATGGAAAAATCTACAACAATGACAAGGGAATTCCAAATTCTCCTGATGTCGAGGATTTCGTTACCGATGACAAAATTATTGTTGAAGGTAAAAATTATGATAATGTTAAGTCTGGTTCTGAGTTGGTAAATGATTTTCCTAAGCCAACACCACAGAATCCTAAAGCTACTGAATCTCCCGAAGTTGGGGAGGGTGGTGTGTCCAGCACACCATACCATACAGCTTTGGAGAAATCGACATCTGCAATGTTAACTAAAAGGGGTCCTCATGCTGAGGATATGTGGGAGACTTTCAAGCAAATTAAAATCAATCTCCCCCTTATTGATGCTATCAAGCAAATTCCTGCTTATGCCAAGTTTTTAAAGGACTTGTGTACTCAGAAGAGAAAGTTGAAGGCATCTTTGCCTAAAAAGATTGACCTAACTGAGCATATTAGTGCAGTCTTATCTAGCTCTCTTCCTCCTAAGTTCAAAGATCCTAGAGATTGATTTTAGTTATGGTGGGAAATATTGCCATTAAGAAGGCGCTCCTTGATCTTGGTGCCAATATCAACATCCTTCCTGCTAGTTTGGTCGATAAGTATGACTTAGGAACTCTTCGTAAGACAGACACCATTATTTCCTTAGCCGATCGATCGACCAAAATTCCTAGAGGTATCTTAGAGGATGTTATTGTCAAAGTTGATGACTTCTATTACCCAGTTGACTTCTTTGTTATGGACACCGAGTCACAATACAAGGATGTTGAACCAACTATTATCCTTGGCACCCATTCTTAGCCACGATAGATGCTAGGATTAATTGTCGAACTGGCGCCATGGATATTTCATTCGGTAATAAGAAAATAAGATTGAATGTATTTAATTCTATGAATTCTCCTACGATGAATGAATGTTACCAAGTTGATGTGATGGATGAGGAAGTTCAAAAGCATGCATCCCGTATGCTTAAGGATGATCCTTTGGAATTATATCTAACTGGTGAGAATGAGGAGATTCTTGATGTTGCTGAAGTTCAAGAGATTCAAGAGTGTTTGGTCAGTTCTTTGGACCATCAAAAACCACCTTGGTCTTATAAAGTGGAGCCCTTACCTTCTACTTTTGACACGGCCACGAAGCCGTCTCTAGAGGTGCCTCCAACTCTTGAACTGAAACCTTTGCCATCCAATCTCAAATATGCTTTTCTAGGTCCTAACAATACTTTACCTGTTATTGTTGCTTCTGATCTTTCCGAATCACAAGAGGACGCCCTTCTGAAGGTGCTTTCCAAGTGCAAAGCAGCAGTGGGATGGAAAATCGCGGACTTGAAAGGGATCAACCCTTCATTATGTATGCATAGAATTGTTACGAACCCGGATATTAAGCCATCAAGAGATGCGCAGAGGCGTCTGAATCCTAATATGAAGGAGGCAGTATAGACGGAAGTTCTTAAATGGTTAGATGCTGGTATCATCTATCCAATCTTGGATAGTAAATGGGTAAGTCCCACTCAAACGGTGCCTAAAAAGGCCGGAATCACCGTTGTGGAAACCGAGAGTGGGGAAAAACTTACCACCCGACCAGTTACTAGGTGGAGAGTGTGTATAGATTACCGTAAGCTGAATAATGCCACATCTAAAGATCACTTCCCACTACCCTTCATTGATCAAATAGTTGAGAAGCTTTCTGGTAGGAAGTTCTATTGCGACCTGGATGGGTACTCCGGTTATAATCAAATACCCATCCATCCTGATGACCAGGCCAAAACTACATTTACGTATCCATATGGGACATTTGCATTTTGAAGAATGCCTTTTGGCCTGTGTAATGCACCCGCTACCTTTCAGCGGTGTATGATGAGTATCTTTTTTGACATGATTGGAGAATTTGTAGAGATATTTATGGATGATTTCTCCATCTTTGGTCAGTCTTTTGAAAGCTGCCTTGATCAGCTTGAAAGTGTGTTAAAAAGATGCACCAAAACTAATCTGGTGCTTAGTTGGGAGAAGAGCCATTTCATGGTTCGAGAGGGTATTGTATTAGGGCATGTTGTGTCTTAAAAAGGATTTGAGGTTGACCGTGCCAAAGTTCAAGTAATTTCAACCCTTCTTCCTCCCACTACCATCGAAGGTGTGCGTTCTTTTCTTGGTCATGTCAGGTTCTATAGGCGATTTATTAAAGATTTTAGTGTTATATCAAAGCCTCTTTGTAATCTACTCTTAAAAGATGCACGCTTTGACTTTAATGAATCATGTCTTAAAGCATTCAACATGCCTAAGCAAAAGCTTGTAGAAGCCCCTATTCTACAATCACCTGATTGGACGAAGCCTTTCGAGATCATGTGTGATGCGAGTCATTATGCCGCTGGGGTGGTTTTGGGACAACGGGTTGATAAGAAACCCGTTGTAATCTTTTATGCTAGTAAGACTTTTTCAGAAGCTCAAATGAATTACACTACTATTGAAAAAGAGTTGTTAGCCGTGGTTTTTGCTCTTGATAAGTTTAGGTCATATATTTGGGGACATTCTAAGGTGATAGTATTTTTAGATCATAGTACTTTAAGACATTTGTTGACTAAGAAAGAGACAAAATCGAGGTTGCTTAGGTGGATTTTTCTTTTACAAGAATTTAATCTAGAAATCCGGGATAAAAAAGGGTCAGAAAATGTGGTTGCTGACCATTTGTTTAGAATTATCCCTCCGCCGTTCAAACCTTCTGACGTGATTAAGGAAAGCTTTCTGGATGAAAGTTTATTTGAGGTTTCTAAGGTTCCTTGGTATGCAAATATAGTTAATTACTTAGTTGTTAAAAAGCTTCCGGATTTTTGGTCCAAGCAACAAATAAAATACTTATTCTCCCAGTTGAAGCATTATTTTTCGGAGGATCCGGAGCTATATAAAGTGTGTGCTGACCAAGTTGTTAAAAGATGTGTTCCCGACCATGAACATATGGACATATTGGCTCATTTCCATTCTAATGCATGTGGTGGACACTTTGGTGCTACGAAAACTGGGCATAAAATCCTACAAAGCGGTTTCTTTTGGCCAACTATATTCAAGGATGCCCAGTCTTTTGTGAAAGCATGTATTCGTTGCCAACAAGTTGGTGGGATTTTAAGGCGTGATCAAATGCCTATGAATCTCATACTTGTTGTTGAGATCTTTGACGTGTGGGGAATTGATTTTATGGGACCATTCCCCACTTCCCATGGCAACGTGTACATTTTAGTGGCATTTGATTATGTGTTTAAGTGGGTAGAGACTGAGGCTACTAGAACCAATGACCATAGTGTAGTTCTTAACTTTGTTAAGAAGAATATCTTTGCTAGACATGGAATTCCTAAGGCTATCATTAGTGATGGGGGTTCCCACTTTAAGAACTTTATATTTGGAAAATTATTGAAACACTATGGAGTTAATCATAGGATAGATACCCCTTATCGCCCACAGACTAGTGGACAGGTTGAAGTATCTAATAGGGAGATTAAGTGAATTTTAGAAAAGACTGTTCGTAGTGATAGGAAAGACTGGTCCTTGAGGTTAGATGATGCCTCGTGGGCATATAGGACGGCTTTTAAGACCCCTATTAGAATGTCACCGTATAAGTTGGTATATGGCAAGGCGTGTCATTTACCGGTTGAGATAGAGCATAGGGCTGAATGGGCAATTAAGATCGTTAATCTGGATTTAGAGAAAGCAGGTAGTTCTAGGAAACTTCAATTATCTGAATTAGATGAGATTAGACGTGATGCTTATGAGAGTTCTAGGATTTATAAGGAGAAAACCAAAGATTTTCATGACCGACACATCACCAAGAAATCGTTCTTGGTTGGTCAAAAAGTTTGGTTATTCAATGCTAGACTTAAGCTTTTCCCATGAAAGTTGAGAAGTAAATGGACGGGTCCATACATTGTGACTCAAGTCTCTCCACATGGATCCATTGAAATAAAAAATATAGTGGGTGGAGAACCTTTTAAAGTTAATAGACACCGGTTGACGCCGTATGTTGAGTTGGAGAGTGATCAAATGTAAACGGTGGATGTGGTTTACTTGTAACCGCTCCAACCGTCTCAATAGCTGCGATGAGTTATGTCTGGCTGAAGATGGTAAACTTAGCGCTTCGCGGGAGAAAACCCGTGGTTTGTGGTTTGTAGTGTGTGTATTTTCTTTTGCAATTTATTATTTTATTTTTGTGTGTGTTTAAAACTTTGTGGGTGTGTTCACTACAAACCCTCACGAGACAAAACTCGTCCAGTCGGGCTACCGAGTGGTTTAAAGGCTTGTTGCATACGCTAAATGTAACCGTGATTCCAACGAAAGTGAGTTAGGTTTTTGTTTTTGTGTGAGTTTGTCAAATTGATTTTTAACCAAAATTTTAATTTAAAGTTTTTGCATTAGGGACAATGCAATGCTTTAAGTTGAGGGGGTGGCACATGTCTTACATGTTTTTGTGTGAAATTTTGATCAAAATGGGTTAAAATGTGATTTTTGGAAAAATTGAAAATTTTTTAAAAAAATTTAATCACATTATAAGAGTCTTGTGCTAATTATATGTGGAAGTTTCTTCTACATATATGTTTGTTGGGTGTTTACAGATTCTGAAGATTAGCTTGTGGATGATTTATTGGAGCAAGCTAGAGGATTTGGCCATAATTATCAGATGCACTCGATTCCATTGTATAATTTGATTATTAAATTGATTTGATTGTTTGCATATAGTTAGGCATATGTATAATTTAGATGATCAAACCACACCGGTTGAATTCCCTCTACTTACCTTTGCTTAGATCGAGTAGAAAGTTTGAATAAATAATATTAAATATAGTAATGTAATAGTTGGGTTAGGACACTTAGAATTGATCTTATTCGGCTCGCCGCCCGCACACGGTGGCCTTAGAAAAGAGTTGGAGAACTGTCATAATTATTGGTGGTAGTCATATGCTGGGCTTGCCTATCTGATTCGTCACCCGCGCAAGGTGATACTTTAGTTGTTAGCATGGGTCAGACGTCAATTTTTATGATGGATAGCATTGCACTTAGCTGAGACAATTTTATGTAAAATAATCCAATCCTTGTATTGTTGTAATGAAATTAGGAAGATTAGTTTAATTTAGTGCATTGTATAATTAGACTATGTGGTAGATAATTCTATCATGTGATGTACCAGTAGACACGGAGTATAATTGTTCCCATTGAATTAAAATGGAATAAATTAACCGGTTCCCATGTGCCAGTGTGTCTTAGTATGCACCTATAGGATAAATATTCATTTTTCTGAATAATTGGTCTTTATATCAACCTTAAAAGGAGTGCATAAAGCGTTCGGGATGACTTGTATAAGAAACGGTCCCGAATGGCTAAAAAAAGAGCTTATGTGCGATGTGAAGAAAAAAAAAGGGTAAAAACTATACAATACCATCATACTTATCAAAATGTACTGACTTTGAACACTTACAATTTAATCGCTAGACATTACCAATAAATTTCAAATTGATCATAAACTTTACCAATATGACCCTGAAATGACTATATTACCCTTGTCTTTTTTTAACATAATTACATATATTTCCACTAATTGTTTGGAGAACTATCCACCCATGTCTTCCACACATTCCATTTACAATCTCCATGGATCCTCGTTATTTTATTGGTTTCACACAAACACGATACACCATACCACACTTTATTATTCAAGATAATTAGCCTGGACCTCTTCTCGCACGATAACCATATTCTGAATGAGAAAACGGAGTCCAAAGAAATAGGGGTCATTTAATTCTTATGAAAAGTTTGTTGGTTCCTCTGTTCTGATTAAAAGTTTGCCATATGTGACCGAAAGATTAGGTTTTTTGTCAAGTAGTTATGATGTTGAAACCGAGACATCAAGAAGCACTGAACTAAGATCACTACAAGAAGAAGCCTAAAGCCTAAGGAGCAGTGTAGTATCCGGGTTCCAGGTAGCAACTACATCTGGTCGTTATGTGATGAACCCATTTGGGGTTTAGTGTTTTTAGTTGAAGCTTCTGTTTCACCTTTTGTTAGCGAGTCAGAAGCAATTCACCAACAATCACAAACCGACCAACACGGGGTGTTTTCAGGGCAAGTTATGGCTGTTGTTAAAGAGGCATGTAAAGCAGTCGTAATTCAAATGAACCCTAGAATTGTTGAAAGAACGTATTTTTGTGAATTGGACATTTAGAAAATGTGTATAAATTCTTGGTCGTAGACATGCTAAAATCTTGGAAGAAATGCAGGAAGGGTCCACCACCATTATTCTTTGGTGTTCTTTTATTCTAAAGTAATTTGCCAAAATTCACTCGTAGCTATTTACATCAGTAGTCCATAATTACACTTTAATCACCGCCCCATTCCTTTAGGGTGCATAAGACAATCTAGTTACTAACGTACTGGGTCTATATATATGTGAAATTTGGAAGCTTAGAGGACGTTCTACACGATCGGAGAAAAACAGGAATTAAATTAAACTAGGTTACAAGAAAAAAGATTGCAATCGGAGCAACATGATGGGTTTTCATATAAAATGTTAAAGAAGACAAGGGTAATACAGTCATTTCAGGGTCGAATTGGTAAATTCTACAATCAATTTGAAAGTTCATTGGTAATGTTTAGCGATTAAATTGTAAGTGTCTAAAGTCGGTATATTTTGATAACTACGATGGTATTTTATAACTTTTACCCAAAAAACAAAGAAAAAATAGTGAAAAAAATTAAAAAAATTGTGAAAATAAAGAAAAAAAAGAAAAAAGAAGGGAGGTGAAAGTATATAAGCAAAAGTATGATGGTTTATAATGTGCTCTTATGGTATAAAAACTCGAATGTTATAAAAGGTGTAAGATATTCTCACCTCTTGTTTAGATTAATGTTTAGATTGATTATAGGTGTGCATTAGGTACGTTGGACACATGGTTAATTATATGAAACATAAAGTAAATGGAATCAATGGGAATGGTTATGCTAAGTGTTTAAGAATGACAAAAATATTGGTAATCATTTTAGATTATTTGTCATGTAGGATGGTTATTAGTATATAAAGTTAAATTTGATATTTTTGATAGAATTTCAATAGTATGATTAAAAATTATAAAATTAACATGCTTGTATATTTTTATTTTATTTTTACTCTGAGACAGAGTAAAGGTTAAATTTGAGGGGGTCTGATTGGTGTATTTTGCATACACCTAATAACATGTTAATTTAGAATAATCATATATTTATTTTTGTTATACATGTACTTTTAATGTGTTTTGTGATTATGTAGGTTACGAGCGAAATGGAATAAAATGACCGCTTAATTAATTTTTTGGAGAAAATGCATTGTGAGCGCCGATAAATGAAGAAGAAATATTGAAGAAAAAGATTTGAACGCGTCGCAATATTTTCGGTCATCTTTTATTTGTCCGGGCTTCGTTTGAGCAATTATTGACACTGGGTTATTTTTTTGTTGGGCCAAATTTATTATCTGCCAAAAGAATAAAAGAAAAAAAATAAATAAATAAAAACTTTGGGCCCAATATTAGCCCATTATTAACCGACACAAAGCTATATATATTGAATAAAAAGACGACAAAAAGGGACGGTATTCTTCTTTTTGGTGAGGGTTTGTGACGCAGCCAACAAGATTAATTCACAAATAGGACACACGAGAAAAACAAAAGAATCGCAAGTGGGGGACAAGTTTTTTTGGCCGCAATACACTAAGAAAAAAAAGGATACACATTGATTGGTGGGGATAGCTTGTTTTCGCAGCATAGGATATACAGTGGGACAAGACATACGAATAGAAAAATATAGCAAAAAGAGGATATGGATGAAGTTGCAACTTGGGTGGAAAAAAAAGATTTCAATCTTTTTGGAGTTTATCTATTTTGTTATAACAGTGGAGATGAATAGTGGACAACGGGTCGGGTACATCGCAATGTCCGGGTAATTTTGTTGTAATTCCTTCTGGTAACTTTATTTATGGTTTGATCATTACTTTTGGGTTATCATATTTTTATTACATTGATTTATAATTTATTTATAAATTATATTATTTGATTTGATATTATGTTTAATTATTTGTGCAACACAATTTATTATTAGTTAACGATTCATACTTATTTTATTTAGTTAAAAAAAAGATGTCCGTATAATCGATATAAATTGTACCCAAATAAATTATTAAAACATAATTATTGGTTGGATTAATATAAGATTTATTATCGCGAGTTATTGATAAACATAATAAATGCCGACATTAATTCATTCATATTAAGTCGAAATAATCTTTGTAAAGGAACAAAAAAGTTTCGATAATCCACAAATTTGATCAATCATAAATATTAGGAGCTGGAAGGAATTGCATTTTTATTTTAATTGTTTACATCCTTATTATATTTTTCTAGCTTTATTATTAGTTTGATATTTATTTTAATTTTTAATCAGCATTTTTATTATCAAGAGTATTTTAGTTGTTAGATTTCAAAACCAAAACTTTTATTGATCAGTGATCACCCTAAAACTTAAACTAAAACTACATATTCCTCGTGGATCGATACTCGCTTACCCTATCTAGTATAAGGTAATCATGTTATTTTTGAACGACACTTCGACGCCGATCAAGAAACGTATTCACCCCCCCTACCGTTTCTACAATTGGTATCAAAGCGAGGTTATTCAATATCTTTGAAGTATATTGTGCTTTAAAGCTTAGATCGATCTTTGCTATCATTTTCAAAACGAATGATTTTTAAAATAGAGACGGTCCCTTGTATCAAATTTCCACTGAAGAATGATTACATATGAAATGTGTTTTATTGTTTCATTCGTGCAAGTTTTGGTGTTAAATAAACTTTGTATAATAGCTTGATAATAAATCTTTTCATGTAAAACCCGCATAAAATACCATGAACAGTACACTACATAAAAATACGAGTAATTTAAAACTTTCCATTAATAACATATGACACATGTCACGAACATTAAATTACAAGAACTACGTATATTATTAATGCACATTAAATATTACATATAATATTTAATTCACGAACATACGCGAATAATATTTAAACATGAAAAACGTATGCATTTGGCTTTTGGGCCTTGTGTATCCGCGACAAAGACAAAGAAAGGAAAGGGCCCGACCCATTATGAAACCAACTAGCAAAGGTAAATCTCCAGGGAATTCATTTTACCAATTTATAGAAAAGCTAAACAAAACCCTAGCCCCTCTCTTCCCTGTAGCCGCGGCAGCCAACCACACAAACAAGGACGATTTTTGTGATTTGATCTTGAATATCTACGTGTACGTGTACGTGTTCGTGTTCCAATTCCCTTTTCATCTACGCATTTGGTATAAACTAAACCTTAATATCTTTATTTTATTTTTGATTATATGAACATGGATCTTAAAAACATAATATAAAAACATGTTTATGTTAAGGGTTAGTCAAGAAAAGGGTTGTTTGATTTTTGGTTTTAGTTCGGCACACAAATCGAGGGCCATGGCTCTCGGTGGTCGTTTATCACCAACAGCCGAGACCCCCCCACTTGGGGCTCGGTGTGGTTTTTGTACGGGCAGCAACAACCAAGGCCCCACGTTAGCCCTAAAATGTGAGCGTCTTTTACGGAATTACATTAGATTTAGATAGGCAAAATGTGGAGGGACTACTATTGATAAGTTGTCTAAGTCACTCCTTGTTTAGCCTATATATACCCCTCCATTCTTCCATGGAGGGGTGAGGATTCCCATTTTGTGTATTTTCATTCTCTCTCTGAAATACACACACTCCTTTTCCATGTTATCTTTCTCTCTCTAAAATGTCTAACCATTTATTTTATCCTCCCCGACCTCCGGATCACCTCTTGTTAGTTTGAATCTTATGATGTTAAAAATTGGTATCAGAGCTAACCGGGGATGTTTTGTGTTTGTGTTTGCATATTTCTTTGTGTTCATGGCTTATAACAGCTTATTCTTTTAAGTTGATTGGTCACGACACATTTGTTTGGTGTTTATCAGTCCATTGATGTCATCAGTATCTTTTTGGTGATTGTCCAGTCCAAAAAAAGTCTACTTTTTATTTGTCTCATCTGATATTATATGTCCCCATCACTGTCCAAAAAGTCTTTCATTATCATAGATCCGTTTTTTCGGGAAAAAGACGAACTTTTGTACTATTGCGACAAAAAAAACCCATCACGATGTCTAGGGTTTTTATTTTACGATGGGGAGTACGAACTATTGCGATGGAAACATTACGATAGCATTTTTCTCAAAATATTGCGATGGGATTGCGATGGGGTGTTGAGACTCTGAAAACATTACGATGGTAACTCAGACAGAAAACATTGTGATAGCATTTTTGTTGAAAATCATTGCGATAGTATTTTTTTTAGAAAACATTGCAAGATCATGACCAAACCAGAAAAATAACGAGACCATAAAACCTTTTCAAACGGACTCTTATCTAATCCCTTCCACAACAGCACTCAAAACCAACAAACCTCCCGATTCGATCTAACTTATCCCATCGTCTCCTATATTCCTCATACATCATCTAGACTCGAATCTCTAAAACATATCTAGATCGCAGATTTACTTCGTGAATAGACATGCATCCCATGATCTATACAGATCCTTCATGATATCATCATCACAAATCTATGTTGGGCTTACCCCATTTATATTCGAAAATAAAAAGGAAACTTTTAACAAATTTGTTATAGTCCCTCTTGGTTTCGATTCGTTCAAAATCATCATAGAATCGTGTGAAAGGATTACCTTTCATTTAATTTTTGAACTTAACATATCAATCATGAACAAGAGTGTTTGTATAAGGATAAGATACCTACCCGAGACCAAATTAATGGTCTTCATGTCGTTCTTCAAGTCAAGAGTACTCGTGGGTTTGGCGATTTTTGTTCTTCAATGGTGATATGAGAAAGATAGATGAGTGTGTGATATGATTCGTTGTTGGACTTGCAATGATGTGAGACTCGGTCCAGAAGAGATTGTTATCAGATTAGATAATGGATGTATTAACCAAATCTTGAAATGAGTTTCGATTTAGAGATTTGATTGAGGTTAGATGAGGTTTTTGATTCGATTGATATGGATGATGGGAGTAGAGGCGATATGGTCTATGTGATGTGAGTTAGGTTGTGATAATATGAGAATAATTAGGGTTTGCTACATTTATATCCCTAATTGTGTGGACCGACTTTTGGATATAAAAAGGTCGGGCCGGGTATACTACTAGAATGGGCTGCGTTTTATTTTGGTTGGGCTTTGTCCAAACATAGCTAGAGTATTTTGGGCTGGTGATTTGTTTTTCAAAAGGTTGGGCCCAAAATGGTTGCTAATGGAGCTGGTTAGAATCTATTATGGACTTAGATTGAAGGGGCATCGGACTAAACCCAAATATGAATAATTTGAATTTTCTTCATAACTATGGTTTTTGGAGTTAAGTCGGGTATCGATTATTTTTCGATCGATCGAAAGTGCTTAAATGACAAAGAAAATTATTGGTTTAAAAACTAATATTTTCGAAAAAAAATTCGACATATTGAGCATGTGACTGACATTCACAAACTCAACACCAAAGCAAACAAAACACTGAACGCTAAAACGATCCGATATAAGATTCACTTTAACGACAACGGCTAGTTTTGATTCTACAAAGACAAGTGATCACGAAGTGAATTTGGTATTCTTTATTTGAAGTTGAAGTAGGATTTCATGAAGGCGTCTACTTATTTCATCATCGAGCCTTCCTTCTATTTTTCTACCCCTTTTCTTCAAACCCAGTCTATCGACTGATGACTTTCTTGGGCGATAAAATTTATGATTGAGACTTGAATTATCTAGTTTCCACTGTCAAGGGGTGGATGGTCGACGACATAGATAACTATCATTTTTGGGAGCTTTATTGCAGTTCTCAGTGTCACACGTAGTTCCTCGTGTGGATAACTTCAAGAGGTATAAGTGACTTGTTTCTGCACCGTTCTTTAATCGACATAAGTGCAAGCTTAAGTAACAATTTTGGGGGATTGTACTTCAGTTTCAAGTTTGAAATATCGGGTTTACTTCACATGTGGTCACAACAAATAGCCGAATGAATTCGAGATTGGTAAGTTAGACAGAGAGAGATGGTATCAGCAATCAATTCTCACGGGATATTTATGAACTTCATAACGACAATGGTACTTCATAGTCTAAGCAAAAAAATTTCAAAGTTTCTCAATGACTTTCAAAAATTTTCAAGACATTTGCTTTAGACTAAGAACTTCTCGAGTATATGGACGTCCACAATAATGATGCTTCCGAGAGTTCGAAATCATCATGGGGGAAGATCGTGTACTTTGAAGTAATCAGATCAACTTCCAAGGGGAAGTAGTGTACATGGAATGGTATCTACTTCACTTTGTATGATTTTTATGAAGTATTTTGCAGGCGTGAGAAGAATTGTTGTTGATTTCCTGCATGTTACCCCAAACGGATTATCACCAAAAACCAAACGACATGAGACAATATAGAAGCAGTATTATATGGTGTGGTTCTTCTACAAATTTCCGCTGTGTACTTAAACCGATGAGCTAGAAGATTGTTCAAACTACATCAAAGTGTCAGAATCTGCTTAAGATACAGATATTGGTTTGGGGGGGGGGGGGGGGGGGAAAGCTGATTTAGAAACTTCGTAAAAAAGAAGTCTATAAAGAAAGTTTTTTAATACATGCTGCATGAATTGGGGGGAAGTTAATCCAAATCATGCATATTTCAATTGTTCCACAACAAGCAAAGACAATGAGGATTGAAGCTGAGGTACAAGTTATGAAGACAAGAAGAATTAAAAGACATCCTCAGCACTGGAAGCGCCTTGGAAGACTTTATTTTGTTGTATTTTTTACTTGTTAGGAATATTGTAAGTAATTCCGTATGTCTCCAATTGGGGAAAGATTGTTAGCCCTAAAATGTGAGCGCCATTTACGGAATTACATTAGATTCAGATAGGCAAAACGTAGAGGGACTACTATTGATAAGTTGTTAAAGTCACTCCTTGTTTAGCCTATATATACCCCTCCATACTTCCATGGAGGGGTGAGGATTCCTATTTTGTGTATTTTCATTCTCTCTCTAAAATACACACACTCCTTTTTCCTTGTTATATTTCTCTCTAAAACGTCTAACCATTTGTTTTATCCTCCCCGACCTCCGGATAACCTCTTGTTAGCTTGAATCTTATGATGTTAACACCCCCATAGTGGGTAACCCTGGTGCAGTAGTGGGAACCGCTGCCAGCAGCGACAACCAGGGCAGCAGCTGCAGGCTGCACAGCCGTCGACCACCACCACCAGCCACCGGCTATGTGGTGGTGTTCGGTGCTCTGTTTTGTGGTCTCGGGTTTCGAGGCTCGGGATAGATTTTTATTAGCCACTATTTTATTAAGTTAATTAATTAAATTAATTTACATGAACTAATTAATTTATTTAATTAAAACCATGACTTAGATTATATTATTAAAATTAATAATACATGTTATAACCTAAGTATTTTATTTCGACATTTATTTTAGTAGTTATTTATTTTACTTAATTTACATGAACTAGTAATTAATTAATTAATTCATGACTTAGGTTATTTTATTTAATTAAAATAAAACATGTTATGACCTAAGTATTTATTTAGGCTTAATTAAATTATACCATGACTTAATTAAATTAAATTATATAAGGTAAAGTTTATTAATTTAACCATGACATTTTATTAAATAATAAACCATGCATTTTCATTATTAATTAATAATCATTTTAGCCTAAGTATTTAATTTAATAGACTTAACAAATAAATTATCATGACTTATAACATATGATTAATAAACACTAGATTATATTTTTAGACTTATTAATCCAGCTTATTTCTACTTATAGAAACTTTCTAATTCTGGAAAATTTCTATTTTTGGAAACTTTCTATTTTTGGAAACTTTCTATTTTTGGAAACTTTCTATTTTTGAAAACTTTCTAATTTTAGAAACCTGCTTTTTTTAGAAAGTTACTTATTATGACGCTACAAGTATAGTAATACAAGAATACATGAAATACATAATCAGAATACATGTAAAACATGAATAAATACAAGATAACATTTAAAACAATAAAACATGACAAGAACATATAAAATAAGATAAGAACACACAGAACCAGTAACACACTCAGTAATCAGACAACTCATACACGTCCCTTATTTATGTAGTATCCGCGAAGTCGGAGTAGATTGTTCAGCTTCCATTCTAGCTTCACTAATGGACATAAGGTACGAATATTTTGTCCTTCAATATGGACATTCTCTTCTTTTATTATGATTCCCTGTTTGCATCCATCTGTTTTTCCAGTTATTTTATATGTTTTGAATGCTTATGTTTTATTTTAAATGCATGAGCTATATATACATGCATGCCAGTTCATCTAGTTATGGAGGTACCATAACCATAACACTGGAGGCACCAGTGTTATGACTTCCCCATGACGGAGTGATTGCTCGTGGCGTCCCTTCAGTTTGGCCATTTTTTTATATTATCATGTGGGGCGTATGGGTGCATCCTAGTTACATGTTTTTAGGATTTTCATGGTGAATGTGGTGTGTGCCTTGTATCCGTCACAAGGATTTGATCCCTCCTACCCAGACCAGTATAATTAGAGGCAAACCCTCTAATTGCATGATGAGGTCACCTCTCTAAGTATTCATGCACGTTGATACCTCATGACCTATATGGGCTCTTAGCTAAATGTAAAATACAGTTTTTCATAAGTTAATCATAAGATTTTCAAACTATAAAACCAGTTTTATAAACATGTTCCAGGTTTTCCAGGACTTACGCATTTCCGCTGCTATTTAGTCTTTATTATGCTTATGTCTGTAACACCCCACTTGGATAAATGGACCGTTACGTGTATTTATGGCGTGTCATCAAAGCATGCAAGGCAATGTATTAAACATTAACTGACCAAACGGAAATACCGGAATCAAACATCGGTAGTCCAACAAGCCCAAAATATAAAGATTAAAATACGGAAAGGAAAAGGACGAAACAGTGTCCAAACAACCAAAGTAAAGTAACGTAAAGTGTGCATAAAAATAAAGGAGTCTGGATAGCTCCCATCCAAATGCACGTACTCTCTTAGAAGTCCTAAGATCGTCCCTGTGTACCTGCCGTTTGGAAACATGAAAGGAACTACGGCTGAGCATAACGCTCAGTGAACGGATATAGCATGATAAGAATGTACAGAAAGATAATGCAATAGAAGTCAATAATGAAGCTATAAGACTGATATGTAACATGTGGTATAACCTTGCATAAAATCTGTAAAACCTGGTTCATAAAACTGATACTGAAATATAACTTTTAAATTCTGAAAACATGCATTTACTGTATTTTATTTGCCAGAGCTTATATAGGTCACGTGCTGTATCAACCGTGCATGAATAACTGGAGGGGTGACCTCGTCATGCTGTAGAGGGGTGACCTCTAAATAACTGTGCTGGGTGGAGGGATCAGCTCCAATGTGAAGGATGTAGAGCACACACCACATTCACCCTGATAACTTGTAACACATATAAGCCTAGGATGCATCCATACGCCCCACTAAAACATACATATAAAAATGGCCAACTGAACATGAGTGGGACGATGCAGGATATCACTCTCCTGCATGTGAGTCACGACACCGGTGCCTCTAGTGTCGTGGTTACGGTACCTCCGTAACTAGTACATAAACTGGTCGTGCTTGTATATAACGCTCAGGCAATTCCATTTAGTTATTAACATGATTACTGATAAATTAAACATATACTGGGGAAAACATTCGGCGGAAGACGGGGAATCCTAATCATGCATAGAAGGGAAGTCCTTACTGAAAGGACGGGAAATCCGTACCTCTAGTCCAGTACCGACTGAAAGGAAGACTGAACGAATACTACTCGGGCTTCACGCGTGCTACATAATTACAAGACGCGAGTAAGTTAACTGGTATCCGTTATCAAATTTTCTGGTCTTATTGTTTTCTTATATTTATTTTAATGTATTAACGTTATACTAATGGTTACGTATAATGTATATCTGTCGGTAATTAATTTCATAATAACCATTTCGCTAATATAAGTACGTTCTTAATTTGTTTAATTCGTTTTCCCAAAATATACCCTTTTATATTTTTATAAAACCAGTTTATATTTAACTTACTAAATGCATTTTACAACGTTTATTTCAAGTAAACTCATAAAAAGGAAATGAGATTTAACAGTCCCCAAACGCACTCTTAACTGTTTTAAAACCGGTTGCCAAACAGCCCGTTACCCCTGTAGCCAAACAGCCCTATTTCCTGTTTAAAACCCACTGCCAAACACCCCGTTAGTGTAAACCCCAACCAAACCCTAATGATTTGCGGCTGGTTGTGTAGTCACTCACCGAGAGTCTTTTGACTCTCGGTTTGTGTGCCAAACAACATAACAACATCCCGACATACAGCCCAGATCATAAAATTCATAAAACATGTTTAAAACCCAAATGAATCGGATTAAAAGAACTAAATAGAATGAATTAGGGTTTATGCAAGCTTACAACTCGTTTAGGGTTTTTAGATAGCAACCCTCGTCTTTCTTGATTTCTGGATTAAACACACTATAAATCTTCTTGTTTCTTGGTTTGGGTCGTGGCAGGGAAGGAGAGAACACAAAGAAAATATAGGCGGCTGCTTGTTTTGATTTTTTTAGGGTTTCTATGTGTGTGTTCGTCTGTTTTATTTCCTTCCCACGGGCTTGGCCCAGACTACGAGTTGCGGCGCAATACACATCAGTTGCGGCGCAACAGATGAAGGGGCTACGGATCATAATCCTGCGGATCATGAGTTGCGGCGCATGACACGTGAGTTGCGGCGCAAATTGAAGGGCCTGCAGATCATGGTTCTGCGGATCAACAGTTGCGGCGCAAGACACATCTGCTGCGGCGCAACATATGCTGCTGGCAATTATCCCGCGTAAAGTAATAATAACCCGCGTATTTATAAATTCTCGATTTAAAATACGGGTTTTACAATTCTTCCCCTCTAAAAGAAATAATTCGTCCCCGAATTAAAATGCGGCGTACTGGGTTTTACAATTCTTCTCCTCTAAAAGAAAAATTCGTCCCCGAATTACAAGGTATTTAAGCTGAATGAAGTAAAGGCTGAAATGCTGATAAATTGAACGACATAAAAGCTGAAAAGACATACCCGAATCAAAACTGAAAGTGAGGATAAGAAGTCCGTATAGACTCCTCTGTTTCCCAAGTGGCCTCTCGCTCTGTATGATTCCTCCACAGGATCTTGACGAAAGGAATGGTCTTCCTTCTCATGACTCGATCCTGGCGATCTAAAACCGCTTCGGGTTCCTCGATATAAGATAAATCCTCCCGAATCTGATCGAGTGGATAATTTACTTTGTGAAGCTCATGATAGTTGTACCCCCTGAGTAATGAGACATGAAACACGTTGTGAACGTGTGAAAGCTGAGGCGGTAACGCCAATCGATATGACACTTCACCAATGCGTTCAAGGATCTCGAACGGTCCGATGTAGCGAGGGCTAAGTTTGCCTTTGAGGCCAAAACGTCTGACGCCTCGTGCGGGCGATACTTTGAGGAACACACGATCCCCAGTCTGAAAAGATAGATCTCTGCGATGCTTGTCGGCGTAACTCTTCTGGCGAGTACGCGCTTCTTGCAGCTTCGCCCTAGCGATGGCGACCTTTTCATTGGTCAGTTCTATCAGTTCAGGTCCTTCAATTAAACGTTCTCCCACCTGATCCCAACAAATAGGAGCACGGCATTTTCTGCCGTAAAGCATCTCGAATGGAGCACGCTTGATACTAGCATGCCAACTGTTGTTGTAAGCAAACTCGACCAAGCAAATATAGTCATCCCAGTGTCCTGTCCATTCTAATGCACAGGCGCGTAGCATGTCCTCCAAGGTCTGGATAGTACGCTCTGACTGACCGTCCGTCTGTGGATGGAAAGCTGTGCTGAGCTTGAGCCTAGTTCCCCAAGCTTTATGCAGGCCTCCCCAGAAATGAGAAGTAAACCGTGGATCTCTATCTGATATAATTTCGGAGGGTGTACCATGTAACCGTACAATCTCCTCGGTGAATAGTTTCGCCAATTTACTGACTGCGAAATCTTTACGAATAGGAATGAAATGTGCTGACTTGGTCAAGCGGTCGACAATGACCCAGATTGCATCATGTCGCCGCTGAGTCTGTGGTAAACCGGTAACAAAGTCCATAGAAATCTTGTCCCATTTCCACATTGGAATTTCTAATGGCTGAAGTAACCCGCTGGTACGCTGATGTTCTATCTTAACCTGCTGGCAGGTCAGACATTTAGACACAAATGTTGCGACATCCTGCTTCATGCCGCTCCACCAGAAATACTGCTTAAGATCATGGTACATCTTAGTGGAACCTGGATGAATGGAGAACGGAGAGCTGTGAGCCTCAGTCATCAAGGCTTCTCTAAGAGCAGGATCTTCTGGAACGCAGAGTTTGGTACCCTGCCATACAATACCGTCGTCATCGATGCGAAATTCGGTCTGACGGTCAATGTTCTGGATGATCGCCCAGATTTCACCATCATCCTTTTGGGCGTCTTTAATCCTGGAGAGTAAATCTGGTTCTACCCTCAAACTAGCCCAGTATCCCCTCTGTCCACGTACTAAGAGCTCAATATCATACTGCTCTAAATCCCGAATAATTTCTTCCTGAACTTTGATGCCATTTACCATACCTGACTTTCTGCTAAGGGCATCTGCCACGACATTTGCTTTACCTGGGTGATACTGGATGTTAGTGTCATAGTCTTTCAGCAGTTCTAACCATCGCCGCTGTCTCATGTTCAGCTCTCGCTGTGTAAATATATACTTGAGACTTTTGTGATCGGTGAAGATATCACACGACTCACCGTATAAATAATGCCTCCAGATTTTAAGGGCGAAGACGACTGCTGCGAGCTCTAGATCATGAGTGGGATAATTTTTCTCATACGGCTTTAGTTGACGCGAAGCATAAGCGATGACTTTCCCATGCTGCATAAGAACACAGCCTAAGCCTTTTCCCGATGCGTCGCTGTATATCTGATAACCACCTGTACCGGATGGGAGAGTAAGTATCGGTGCTGAGATCAATCGATGCTTGAGTTCCTCGAAACTCTTTTCTCTCTCCTCGGTCCATATAAACTTCTCGCCTTTTCGCATAAGTTGGGTCAATGGTAACGCTAAGCGTGAGAAGTTTTCCACAAACCTGCGGTAGTAACCTGCCAATCCAAGAAAACTACGTATCTCTGTGACAGACGTCGGTCTTGGCCATTTGGTGATAGCCTCCACCTTTGCAGGATCCATGGTGATTCCGTCCGCAGACACAATATGACCTAGAAACGCCACTGTATTCAGCCAAAATTCGCACTTCGAAAATTTAGCGTATAGCTTTTCTTGTCTGAGAATCTGCAAAACTGTACGGAGATGATTCTCATGTTCCTCTTTGGATTTGGAGAAAATAAGGATATCATCGATGAATACGATCACAAACTTGTCTAAAAATTCGTGGAAGACTCTGTTCATTAAGTCCATAAATACTGCGGGCGCATTCGTGAGACCGAATGGCATGACAACAAACTCGTAATGACCGTACCTCGTGCGAAAAGCAGTTTTGGATATATCCTGCTCTTTTACACGCAACTGATGGTAACCTGACCGTAGATCGATTTTTGAGAAGTGCTTAGCACCCTGAAGCTGATCGAATAAATCGTCGATACGAGGAAGTGGATAACGGTTACGAATAGTGAGCTTATTCAACTCACGGTAGTCAATACACAAACGCATACTACCATCCTTCTTCTTGACAAACAAAACTGGAGCGCCCCAAGGTGACACGCTTGGACGGATGAAACCCCTTTCGAGAAGTTCCTGAAGTTGATCCTTCAGTTCCTTAAGCTCTACCGGAGCCATACGGTAAGGAGCTTTAGATACTGGTTCTGCACCCGGAACGAGATCGATACCAAATTCTACCTCTCGCATGGGAGGTAAACCTGGAAGTTCCTCTGGAAAAACATCCTGAAAATCTGACACAACTGGCTGATCATGAATCGAAGGTGTTTCAGAAGTCGTGTCATGGACTGTAGCTAGGAAACCCTCGCAACCATGATATAGTAAGGTACGAGCCTGTAAAGCTGAAATGATCTGAACATGTTTTCCTGGTAGGAAGCCTCGGTGAATATACTCTGGGGTCTGGACATCACCAAAGATAACCTGGTGAGCATGGCAATCTATGGTGGCATGATGAACCGATAACCAATCCATACCCAGAATAATATCGAATTCACACATATCCAAAGGAAGAGCACTGACTGGACGGATTTTATCATCAAACTCAAGAGGGAGATCCTTATATACTTGGGTAATGAGTACAGAGTCTCGCATGGGGGTGGATATACTAAGTGCACTGTCTAGTGGCGTAGGGGTCATGTTTATTCTAACCGCATATGAAGTAGATATAACCGAGTGCGTGGCGCCTGTATCGAAAAGCACGCATGCAGACTGTCCGTGTATAAACAAAATGCCAGTAATAGTACCTGTGGTCTTATTTGCTTGTTCACGGGTAGTAGTGTAGACACGACCGGTGGTAGGTGGTATCGGTGGTGGCGGAGGTAACATCTGAGGAGTCTGGCCTGAGGTACCGGCAACATCCCCGCTCTTGCAATCCCTCTTCAAATGGCCGGGCTGACCACACTGGTAGCAATTACCCGAACCACGACGACAAGGTCCCGAGTGTTTCTTCCCACACGTGATGCAAGTGGGGTAAGTAAACCCGGTGGAAGTAGCTCTGGTTTGCTGAGCACCTGATTTACAATGATATATACGTGTCACGATTCTGATAACTTAACTGAAGTAAGGCTGACTGACTAAATTTTAAAATTACCAGAATTTGCCGGTCGGGCAACCTGTTGACCCCTGTTGTTTTGGTCACGCCCCTGTCCAGCATCTCTGTAGCTGCCAGAGGAGTTGGAACTACCGCGGTAATTATCACCGCCGTTCCTCCTATCTGACCGATTACGGTCATATGACTGACCGTGGTTCCTGTAGTTCTGATGCGGAGTAGCCGATTGGGATCGGTCTCCTCCTCTGTGTCTGCAAGATTTTAGTAACATATAAGTTGCCAAGCAATAATGGCTAAAATGTTTAAGTCTGTTGGGTGAGATGTACCTCTTCTCCGGGCGCTCTAAATTCTCGAGCTCGTCCCTCTCAAAAAGCATCTCGATGTCCCGAGCTGCATTAGCTACTTGTGACACATTAGTGAATGTGGCACTCATCAATCTATCTGCAGTCCTGGTGTGAAGAGCCCAGCGAAATTGCTTCACTTGCTCCTCGACGGTACCCGCAGCCTCCCCCAAGAATCCAGCCATCCTGAGGTATCGGTGCATGAACTCGATACTGTTCTCGCCATTATTCTGACGAATAACGTGAAAGTCCCTCTTCATCTTAGCTTGCTCCGCATGCGGGAAAAACTGGTCATAGAACATCGTCTTGAAACGTGCCCAGGTCAAAGCAAGCTCCCATGCATCTCCCCCGTTGGACTGTTTCTGAGACCTCCACCAATGTAGAGCAGGACCCTCCAGCTTATAAACTGCAAGCCTAACTTTGAAAACATCACCACAACCCATAGCTCCAAAAATTTTCTCTATATGGTAGATCCAATCTTCTGCATCCGTTGGAGCTACAGTCTGCTCAAACAGTCGGGGCTTCTGCTTGTTGAACAGATCCAGCCAAGCGGGTAAAGTGGCAGGTGGTGGAGCAGGAGGGTTGTTATTCTGCTGGGGTCCATTCTGATATTCAGCTCGGATCTCGTCACGAATTTGGGGTAACATGGCCTGTATAGCAGCCTGAACAGCAGCAGCAATGGCAGCTGCGTTAGGATCATTCTCGGTTTCGCGTCTGGGTGGCATCTGAAATATAATAGAATGAGTTGATAAAACTGCAAAAATCTGGGGTAATATATCTGAATATGCTTAGTGAAATTCATGAAGGTATAGTTAACAAAACATGGCATGAATACTAGTGAACGCCTAAGGTCAGTTCACAGAATGAAAATTTCTGAAACATAAATCTGACATGAGTAAGGATGAACGCCTATGGTCAGTTCATCCATACAAAATTTAAATAACAAGGGTGAACGCCTATGGTCAGTTCACCAAAACAAAATTTTGCTGAAATCACAAGCGATTAAATATGGCCAGTCCTGTACCAGCCGTTTACTTAATCAAAATTTTGAAAAGCTGACTGATAAAATACATAAATAGCATGGAAGATAACGACGCCAAAATACAGGAAGTTCCTGATGACCACCCACTAGTCACAGGTCAATTTTTAGAGCCTACAGGTCGAACCTGGCTCTGATACCATAATTGTAACACCCCACTTGGATAAATGGACCGTTACGTGTATTTATGGCGTGTCATCAAAGCATGCAAGGCAATGTATTAAACATTAACTGACCAAACGGAAATACCGGAATCAAACATCGGTAGTCCAACAAGCCCAAAATATAAAGATTAAAATACGGAAAGGAAAAGGACGAAACAGTGTCCAAACAACCAAAGTAAAGTAACGTAAAGTGTGCATAAAAATAAAGGAGTCTGGATAGCTCCCATCCAAATGCACGTACTCTCTTAGAAGTCCTAAGATCGTCCCTGTGTACCTGCCGTTTGGAAACATGAAAGGAACTACGGCTGAGCATAACGCTCAGTGAACGGATATAGCATGATAAGAATGTACAGAAAGATAATGCAATAGAAGTCAATAATGAAGCTATAAGACTGATATGTAACATGTGGTATAACCTTGCATAAAATCTGTAAAACCTGGTTCATAAAACTGATACTGAAATATAACTTTTAAATTCTGAAAACATGCATTTACTGTATTTTATTTGCCAGAGCTTATATAGGTCACGTGCTGTATCAACCGTGCATGAATAACTGGAGGGGTGACCTCGTCATGCTGTAGAGGGGTGACCTCTAAATAACTGTGCTGGGTGGAGGGATCAGCTCCAATGTGAAGGATGTAGAGCACACACCACATTCACCCTGATAACTTGTAACACATATAAGCCTAGGATGCATCCATACGCCCCACTAAAACATACATATAAAAATGGCCAACTGAACATGAGTGGGACGATGCAGGATATCACTCTCCTGCATGTGAGTCACGACATCGGTGCCTCTAGTGTCGTGGTTACGGTACCTCCGTAACTAGTACATAAACTGGTCGTGCTTGTATATAACGCTCAGGCAATTCCATTTAGTTATTAACATGATTACTGATAAATTAAACATATACTGGGGAAAACATTCGGCGGAAGACGGGGAATCCTAATCATGCATAGAAGGGAAGTCCTTACTGAAAGGACGGGAAATCCGTACCTCTAGTCCAGTACCGACTGAAAGGAAGACTGAACGAATACTACTCGGGCTTCACGCGTGCTACATAATTACAAGACGCGAGTAAGTTAACTGGTATCCGTTATCAAATTTTCTGGTCTTATTGTTTTCTTATATTTATTTTAATGTATTAACGTTATACTAATGGTTACGTATAATGTATATCTGTCGGTAATTAATTTCATAATAACCATTTCGCTAATATAAGTACGTTCTTAATTTGTTTAATTCGTTTTCCCAAAATATACCCTTTTATATTTTTATAAAACCAGTTTATATTTAACTTACTAAATGCATTTTACAACGTTTATTTCAAGTAAACTCATAAAAAGGAAATGAGATTTAACAGTCCCCAAACGCACTCTTAACTGTTTTAAAACCGGTTGCCAAACAGCCCGTTACCCCTGTAGCCAAACAGCCCTATTTCCTGTTTAAAACCCACTGCCAAACACCCCGTTAGTGTAAACCCCAACCAAACCCTAATGATTTGCGGCTGGTTGTGTAGTCACTCACCGAGAGTCTTTTGACTCTCGGTTTGTGTGCCAAACAACATAACAACATCCCGACATACAGCCCAGATCATAAAATTCATAAAACATGTTTAAAACCCAAATGAATCGGATTAAAAGATCTAAATAGAATGAATTAGGGTTTATGCAAGCTTACAACTCGTTTAGGGTTTTTAGATAGCAACCCTCGTCTTTCTTGATTTCTGGATTAAACACACTATAAATCTTCTTGTTTCTTGGTTTGGGTCGTGGCAGGGAAGGAGAGAACACAAAGAAAATATAGGCGGCTGCTTGTTTTGATTTTTTTAGGGTTTCTATGTGTGTGTTCGTCTGTTTTATTTCCTTCCCACGGGCTTGGCCCAGACTACGAGTTGCGGCGCAATACACATCAGTTGCGGCGCAACAGATGAAGGGGCTACGGATCATAATCCTGCGGATCATGAGTTGCGGCGCATGACACGTGAGTTGCGGCGCAAATTGAAGGGCCTGCAGATCATGGTTCTGCGGATCAACAGTTGCGGCGCAAGACACATCTGCTGCGGCGCAACATATGCTGCTGGCAATTATCCCGCGTAAAGTAATAATAACCCGCGTATTTATAAATTCTCGATTTAAAATACGGGTTTTACAATGTCATTCATACTATGTTATATATCCGTTCACTAGGCGTTTTGCTCAGCCATTTCTTTTTCATGTTCCCAAACAGCGGGTACGCACTTAGGACCTTGAGAGTATGTGCATATGGACGGAAGCTATACAACCTCCTTTACCTTATGCTTTCCATACATTATTTATTTTGGACATTGTTTAGTCCATTCCTTTCAGTACTTATATATCATGTGTGTGAGCTTATGTCAGACTACCGATGTTTAATTCCGGTATTTCCTTTATGGTTATTTAATGTTTTAAGACATTTACCTTGCATTCTTTGATGACACGCTATAATTATCCTGTGATGTTCCATTTATCAAAATGAGGTGTTACAATTATGGTATCAGAGCCAAGGTTTCGACCTGTGGCTCTAAAAACTTGACATGTGACTAGTTGGTAGTCATCAATGTCTTCCTAAATTGACAGTTTGTTTTCATGCATTTGTTTCATGTATCATTGTTGCAGGTATTTTGACTAGGTAATGGTTGGTACATGACTGGCCATATTTAGTCGCATGTGCTTTTATTCAAATTATTTTTTTTTGGTGAACCGACCCATAGGCTTTCACCCTCGTTATGTCAATTTTGTTTAGTGAACCGACCCATAGGTGTTCACTCTTGTCATGTCAATTTTGTTTGGTGAACCGAACCATAGGTGTTCACCTAAAATCATGCCATTTTCGTTGGGTATGCCTTCATAAACTGTTTCGTGCATCATTTTCTTATTTTGTCTTACGTTCTAATCAGATTAATCATTGCATTTTGTTTTAAAACAGTCAGATGGCTAACACACGTGAGCAAGACATGCAGGACGCTATTCAAGCTGCTCTGCAAGCTTTATTTCCCCAACTCAGAAATGAGATTCGTGCTGAGGTTCAAGCCAACCATAATCAGCACCAAAATCAGAACAACCCTCCTCCTCCTCCACCAGCTACTCTCATCACATGTAAAACTCGCATGCTTTTACCATGAATAGTACCCTTACAACCGTACGTACATGATTAGAACTTTCCTTTTATAGCACGTTTACGTTTCATGAAAGAGAATTACAAGTATTGCGTACGTGTTATAACACGATAAGTATTTATTACGTATTAAGACACGATAATTATTTCAATAATAATTATAATCACGAACATACGAACATGAAATCATGAACGTAAATAATCACGAGCTTAGTATTACGTATGTATGTATATTTATTACAATCACGAATAAATATAATAAGACACGAACGATAACTATTAAATCACGTAAAACACGAACACGAAAATATAATAAGACACGGAAAACATTCGGGTTACCCCTTGTGGGCCCCCTTACCCGCGGCTACAACAAGAAACAAGGGTCAAGCCCATTTATTTTTACTAAACAAGAATTAGGAGAAAGTTGTTTTCATAATAACAAAATTTAGAAAATACAAGAAACCCTAAAATCTTTTTCTTCCTCTTGTTCCTCTTTGGCCGTCGGGTTTCACACACACCAAGGGTGTGTTTGGTTGATTTTGGTGTTGATTTATTGCAAGGATATTAGTGTGTTCATCCTCCTTTGATTCACGTGATCGATATAACCCTAAACCTTTTTCTTTTTATGTTTTATTTAACTCAAGATCACATGAAATCATGAATGTTAAAAACAAGTAAACATATGTTAATTAAACATGGGGGTAAATTAATTAATGGTTAATGGGTGTTTGTTTTGTGGCCGACGCATGAACCGAGCCCCAAGGGGGTCTCGGTTTGATTTGTTTCGCACCTACCGAGACCTCAAGGTCTCGGTGTGGTGGCCTTGTGTCACAGTAGCAGGAACCAAGGGAAACCCCGACCTCGGTCGGGGTATGTTTGGCTCGGGTGGGTCTCGGCTTAAACAAAGAAACCACCACCGGCTTAAGCCGGTGGCTAAATAAGGAAAGCAGGGGAACCACCATGTCGCGGCAGCAAGGGTAACCACCGGATAGCCGGTGGGAACTTTTGGCTAGTCGGCGGCTAGTTTGACCAAGGGTGCATTTGTACCGGTTCACGGGTTTAAAACCGGTCTGGTTCACACATGTTTAGGTTAAAACACGGGTTCGGTTCATGGGTTGTTTTTACAAGATTAATTATATTTACGAGTTTATTTTTTTCAAGACTTAAATTAAATTAATTAAAACATGTACATGATTAATTTAATTTATACATGACTTAGGTTATTAATATTAGTATTAATACATGAATTTTAACCTAAGTAATATTATCATTATAATTAGACTATATAATTAATTAATTATTAAAATCATGACTTATAATTAATTAATTTACATGACTTAGGTTATATTATTAATAGATAATAATACATGTTTTAAACTAAGTATTTTACCTTTATTTAATTAAACCATGTTATATTTAATTAAATACTTTAACCTATAGTTTATTTAATTCACATGAAATAATTAATAAACTATACTATTTAATTACATGACTTAGTATATTAATCAGTAAACACTTAAGCTTATATAATTAGCTTAATAATCCAGCTTATATCTAATTGGAAACTTTCTATTTTTAGAAACTTATCTATTTTAAGCATAAATCTATTTTTGGAAACTTTCTATTTTTGGAAACTTTCTATTTTTGAAAACTTCCATTTTTTGAAAACTTTCTATTTTTGGAAACTTTCTATTTTTGGAAACTTTCTATTTTTGGAAACTTTCTATTATAGGAAACATGCTATTTTTAGAAAGTTACTTATTATTACACGACAAGTATAATAATACATGAAATATAAGAAATACTTAAACAGAATAGACAGAATACATGATAAACACAGTATAAAGCTTAAATCAGTAAAACATGACATGAACAGATAAAACAAGCTAAGACAAGATATAAAACCAGTTACGTACTTAGTAATCAGATACTTATACACGTATGTATTTATGTAGCATTAGTGATACCGAAGTAGGACTCTCTTCCGTTCGTCTTCTTCGTTCACTGGACACAAGGTACGAATTCTCCGTCCTTTCAGTATGGACATTCATCCTTATTAGGATTTCCCGTATGCAGCCAACTGTTTTCCCCAGTATATGTTTTATATGTTTTTGAATTGCTTATGTTGAGTTAGAATACCTAAAGCCATATACATGCATGACCAGTTTCACCTAGTTATGGAGGTACCATAACCATAACACTGGAGGCACCAGTGTTATGACTTCACCACGACGGAGTGATAGCTCGTGGCGTCCCTTTCAGCTTTTGGCCATATTATTATTATCAGGTGGGGCGTATGGGTGCATCCTAGTTTACATGTTTTCAGCAGATTATTCAGTGTGAATGTGGTGTGTGCCTTGCATCCTTCACAAGGAGCTGATCCCTCCTACCTAAAACCAGTATATTAAATTAGAGGCAGCCTCTCTAATTTGCATGACGAGGTCACCCCTCCAAGTATTCATACACGTTGATATTTTATGACCTATATTAGCTAATAGGAAACATGTTAAACAATTTTTACAAGATAAACATAAGGCTTTTCAAACTATAAAACCAGTTTTACTATTATATAACCAGGTTATCCAGGACTTAGTCTTTTCCGCTGCTCTATGCTTATATGCTTATATTGTTCATGCTATACTTGTATATCCGTGCACTGAGCGTTATGCTCAGCCGTTTTCCTTTTCATGTTCCCAAAACGGCAGGTACTCAGGGATGCTCGTAGACTTTAAGCGTACGTGTATATGGATTGGAAGTTTCCTAGCCTTCTTTACTCTATGCATTTCTTTATACTTTGATACTCATTTCCTTGGACATTGTTTAGTCCTTTCATTTATAGTACTTATGTTTGTGTGTGATGAGTTCTACTTTTGGGGTACCGATGTTTGATTCCGGTATTTCCTTTATGGTCATGTAATGTTTAGACATTTATCCTTGTATGCTTTGATGACACGCCATAATCACGCGTGACATTCCATTTATCAAAATGAGGTGTTAAAATTATGGTATCAGAGCCAGGTTTCGACCTGTAGGCACTCAAAACACGACCTATGATTAGTGGGTAGTCACTATGGTCTTCCTAGAACTGACAGTCGGTTTTCATGCATTCATCATTTTCATGCATACATATATATGTCATTGTCACAGGTTTATGACTAAGTAATGGTTGGTACAATACTGGCCCTATTTAGTCGCATGTGTTTTATCGAAACTTTTAAATTTAGGACCGACCCATTGGGGTCCCCTCGCCATGTCTTTTGTTTTGAGTGAACTGACCATAGGTGTTCACTCTCGCGCATATAAAAGTTTTCATAAAACTGCATCATGCATTCATGTACTAGTTTTTCCTGCATAAATTTTTTCTCATTATTTATTTGTATAATTTTTTTCCATGTATATAGTTATGTTTTAATTAGTTTAATCATGTATTTTATGTTATACTGTCAGATGGTTCTCACACGCGAGCAGGAACAACTCAATGCAGCAATCCAAGCTGCAATGCAAGCTGCAATGCAAGCTATGCTTCCTAAGCTAAGGAACGAAATCATGACTGAGGTTCAGGCTGCCAACAACCAACAACAACACCCAGTACCTCCTCCTCCTCCTCCAGCAAAATTGGCCACATGGCTGGAGAGATTCAATAAGCTCCGTCCTCGAGCTTTCAAGAGAACAGATAGCCCCAGTGAAGCTGAAAGCTGGTTGGCTCACATTAAGAAGATCTTCGATGCTATGTGCTGCGACCCTGTCTTCAAGTCGAGGTTGGCATGCTACCGGTTCGTAGGTGATGTGTTAGCATGGTGGATCGCACTGAAGCAGTCTGAGGGAGGTGATGAATGGGTGGCTGGTTTGACTTGGGCTCAGTTCAGGGATAGGGTAATGGAACAGTTCTTTCCCAAGGCTGAGCAGGACAAGCTGAAGAGAGAGTACCATGGAATCCGACAGAGAGCTGGGGAGAATAGCAACAAGTTCATGCAACACTTTCTTCGCTTGGCTGGTTTTCTTGGTGCAACAGCAGGTACTCCTGAAGAGCAAGCACACCACTTCAGGTGGGCTCTTCGTACATCGGTCGCAAACAACTTGGTGTGTGCTACGTTCAACACGGTAGCACAAGTGGCCGATGCAGCACGTAAGCTAAACATGCTGCCGGAAAGAGATGAGTTCGGGGAAGCAGAAAGACCCGATAAGAGGTAAACATTTATATTCAAACGGTACAATCCGTATTCTTTCAGTATATGTCAATATTTCATCTCTTTAAAATGTATCTTCCAGGAAGAAGACTGGGGACCGATCTCAGCCGGCTACTCAGCAACAACCTAATCAGCCCAAGGGAAACGGTCAGACTCACGACCGTTCTGCTATGGATAAGCGTGGCGGTAATGATAATTACCGTAAAAACGATGGATACTCCAACAGCAGCAGGTCCTTATACTTACGCATTTTCTTATGATTACATGTTATAATTCTTAATTCTGACACATTAGCAAATCTTCTACCAGGAATCATGGTAACGGGAGGGACCAGAACCAGAGAGGTTCATAGCCTAACCGTCCAGCTATCACTGGTATTCAATCTTACGATTATCCGCATTATCCTTTGTACCAATTATCATGTCTCATGTATATTGTTTTATCAGGCTCTTAGCCAGTTAGGACACCTGCTGGAGGATATACTCATCCTCTTTGCTCTACTTGCCATCGTAGGCACCCAAGGCCATGTCGCCGCGACAGCGACGCATGATACAAGTGTTGCCTTCCTGGCCATCGCATGAAGGATTGCCGCAAGGGCGAGATGGAGGATACATCGGGACATGCCGATACCAAGCCGCCTCCTACTAGCGGACGCGTTTACACGACATCTCGCGATCAGGCCAACAAGTCTACAGGTGCCATCACTGGAATCTTGTATATGTATGGTCAAGCTGCATGTGTTCCGTTTGATACAGGTGCTACTCACTCGGTCATTTCTACTGCTTATGCCAAGAATATTAGGATACTCCCCATGCCACTAGAGAATATACTGAGTATTTCCACGCCTTTGAGAGACTCTGTACGCATAACCCATGTGTACAAGAGCCTTGCCCTAGAGTTTGACGACAAGGTTCGTCCTGTTGACGCACTTCCGCTGGACATGAATGATTTTGACATGATTTTGGGCATGGATTGGCTATCCAAGCATCATGCTACCATAGACTGCCATTCATACCGAGTCATCTTCGGTGATGTTAATGCGCTAGAGTACATTCACAACGGGTTCGTACCCGGCAGGTCTATACAAATCATATCAACCCTGCAAGCACGTGCACTACTTTCACATGGTTGCGAGGGTTATCTAGCTACTGTTCTTGACAGGGATGCTGAATCCCCATCAATTCAGAATCAACCGATAGTGTCAGAATTTCCAGATGTATTTCCAGAAGAACTTCCGGGCATACCACCTGCACGTGAAGTAGAATTTAATATCGAGCTCATCCCAGGAGCTGAGCCGATTTCCAAGGCTCCTTATCGCATGGCTCCCATAGAGTTGAAGGAGCTGAAGGATCAACTGCAAGAACTTCTGGAACGAGGCTTTATTCGACCGAGCGCATCTCCATGGGGCGCACCGGTCTTATTCGTTAAGAAGAAGGATGGCAGTATGCGTCTTTGCATAGACTATCGCGAGCTCAACAAGATTACCATCAGGAATAGATATCCACTACCACGTATAGACGATCTGTTTGACCAACTCCAAGGGGCCAAACACTTCTCCAAGATTGATCTTAATTCGGGCTATCATCAGCTACGGGTTAAGGAGCAGGACATCGCCAAGACTGCTTTCCGTACCCGCTATGGCCACTACAAATTTGTAGTCATGCCATTTGGCCTTACCAATGCTCCAGCAGTGTTCATGGATTTGATGAACAGAATCTTCCATGAATTTCTTGACAAATTCGTCATTGTCTTCATTGACGACATCCTGATTTTCTCTAAGTCAAAGGAGGAACACGAAGACCATCTTCGTACAGTACTACAGATTCTTCAACAGAAGCAGCTGTATGCTAAATTCTCCAAGTGTGAGTTCTGGTTAGACAAGGTGGCATTCTTAGGTCACATTGTATCAGCAGAAGGAATCACGATGGATCCAGCAAAGGTTGAGGCTATTAACAAGTGGCCAAGACCGACATCAGCGACTGAAGTCCGCAGTTTCCTAGGCTTAGCTGGTTATTACCGTAGGTCCGTGGATAACTTTTCCCGCTTAGCACTACCATTGACCAAACTGATGCGGAAAGGGTAGAAATTCGTCTGGACTGAAGAACGAGAGAAGAGCTTTGAAGACCTGAAGCAGAAGTTAGTCTCTGCACCGATTCTTACTCTCCCATCTAGTACAGGTGGATTTCAAATCTACAGTGATGCATCGGGGAAGGGACTTGGCTGTGTTCTCATGCAACATGGGAAAGTGATCGCGTACGCTTCACGGCAGATTAAGCCTTATGAGAAAAATTACCATACACATGACTTGGAACTCGCAGCAGTCGTGTTTGTGTTGAAGATATGGAGGCACTACTTATATGGAGAATCATGTGACATTTTTACGGACCACAAGAGCTTGAAGTATATCTTCACTCAGCGTGAATTGAACTTGAGACAAAGGAGATGGTTAGAGCTGCTGAAGGATTATGACATTAATCTGTAGTATCTTCCCGGCAAGGCGAATGTAGTGGCATATGCACTTAGCAGAAAGTCCGGAATGATAAACGGCATTAAAATTGAGGAGGAAATCATAAGAGACTTGGAGCGACTAGACATAGAGATCATGGTACGTGGACAGCACAGTTACTGGGCTAATCTTAGAGTGGAACCCGAGTTACTCTCTAAGATCAAGAAAGCTCAGAAGGATGATGTAGAAATCTGGGCAATAATTCAAAATTTGAAGAAGCAGACATAATTTCGAGTAGATGCAGATGGTATCTTATGGCAGGGCACGAGACTTTGTGTTCCTGATGATCAAGAACTCCGGGAAGCATTGTTAGCTGAGGCTCATAGCTCCCCATTTTCTATCCATCCTGGTTCGACCAAGATGTACCATGACATCAAGCAGTACTTTTGGTGGAGTGGTATTAAACAGGATGTTGCTACTTACGTCTCCAAATGTCTTAACTGCCAGCAGGTTAAGATCGAGCATCAGCGATCTGGCGGTCTTCTTCAACCGTTAGATATTCCAGAGTGGAAGTGGGACAAAATCATCATGGATTTTGTTACTGGTCTTCCGCTGACAAAGAAGAAGCACGATGCAATTTGGGTTATCGTTGATCGACTTACCAAATCAGCTCATTTCTTACCGATCCGCAAGGAAGATTCGGTCAGTAAACTCGCCGATACTTATAAAAGGGAGATCATGAGACTTCACGGTGCTCCATCCAGCATCGTCTCAAACATAGATCCTCGTTTCACTTTGCGATTCTGGAGAAGTCTGCAGAAAGCTTGGGGTACACAACTTAAGCTTAGCACGGCTTTTCATCCTCAAACAGACGGGCAGATAGAGCGAACGATTCAGACATTGGAAGATATGTTGAGGTCATGTGCGTTGGAATAGACGGGTGATTGGGACGATTATATCTGTTTGGTGGAGTCTGCATACAACAACAGTTGGCACGCAAGTATCAAGTGTGCTCTTTTCGAGATGTTGTATGGCAGAAAGTGTCGCGCCCCAATCTGCTGGGATCAGGTTGGTGAGCGAACACTTGAAGGACCAGAAATGATAGAGCTGACTAATGAGAAGGTCGTAGTAGCTAAGCAGAAACTGCAAGAAGCACGGTCACGTCAGAAGAGTTACGCAGACAAGCATCGTAGGGACTTACATTTTAACGTAGGAGATCACGCTTTCCTTAAGGTTTCGCCGGCACGTGGTGTTAGACGTTTTGGAATAAAAGGGAAGCTCAGTCCTCGATTTATCGGACCGTTTGATGTCATTGAACGAGTCGGTGAAGTATCTTACCGTTTAGTGTTACCTCCGCAGCTTTCTCATGTTCACAATGTGTTTCATGTGTCCTTACTCAAAGGGTACCAGTATCATCCCCTTCACATGGTTCAGTATCCACTTGAACAGATTCATGAAGATCTCACTTTCATAAAAGAACCCGAACGAGTTCTTGACAGACAAGAACAAGTCATGAGAAGGAAGACGATTCCATTCGTCAAAATCCTTTGGAGGGATCATACCGAGCGGGAAGCCACTTGGGAAACAGAGGAGTCTATCCGGGCTTCTTACCCTCATTTCATATTTTGAATTCGGGTATGTTCTTCTTTTCCAGTTTACTTTATCTATAATTCGGGGACGAATTATTCTTTTTAGGGGGAAGATTCGTAAAACCCGCATGCTTTTACCATGAATAGTACCCTTACGATCGTACGTACATGATTAGAACTTTCCTTTTATAGCACGTTTACGTTTCACGAACAAGAATTACAAGTATTACGTACGTGCTATAACACGATAAGTATTTATTATGTATTAAGACACGCTAATTATTTCAATAATAATTATAATCACGAACATACGAACATGAAATCATGAACGTAAATAATCACGAGCTTAGTATTACGTATGTATGTATATTTATTACGATCACGAATAAATATAATAAGACACGAACAATAACTATTAAATCACGTAAAACATGAACACGAGAACACACTTATTTTTTTTTCACACGAAAAACATTCGGGTTACCCCTTGTGGGCCCCCTTACCCGCGGCTACAACAAGAAACAAGGGCCAAGCCCATTTATTTTTACTAAACAAGAATTAGGAGAAAGTTATTTTCATAATCACAAAATTTAGAAAATACATTAAACCCTAAACTCTTTTTCTTCCTCTCGTTCCTCTTTGGCCGCCGGGTTTCACACACACACCAAGGGTGTGTTTGGTTGATTTTGGTGTTGATTGATTGCAAGTATATTAGTGTGTTCATCCTCCTTTGATTCACGTGATCGGTATAACCCTAAACCTTTTTCTTTTTATGTTTTATTTAACTCAAGATCACATGAAATCATGAATGTTAAAAACAAGTAAACATATGTTAATTAAACATGGGGGTAAATTAATTAATGGTTAAGGGGTGTTTGTTTTGTGGTCGACGCATGAACCGAGCCCCAAGGGGGTCTCGGTTTGATTTGTTTCGCACCTACCGAGACCTCAAGGTCTCAGTGTGGTGGTCTTGTGTCACGGCAGCAGGAACCAAGGGAAACTACGACCTCGGTCGGGGTATGTTTGGCTCGGGTGGGTCTCGGCTTAAACAAAGAAACCACCACCGGCTTAAGCCGGTGGCTAAATAAGGAAAGCAGGGGGAACCACCATGCCGCGGCAGCAAGGGTAACCACCGGCTAGCCGGTGGGAACTTTTGGCTAGCCGGCGGCTAGTTTGACCAATGGTGCGTTTGTGCCGGTTCACGGGTTTAAAACCGGCCTGGTTCACACATGTTTAGATTAAAATACGGGTTCGGTTCATGGGTTGTTTTTACAAGATTAATTATATTTACGAGTTTATTTTTTTCAAGACTTAAATTAAATTAATTAAAACATGTACATGATTAATTTAATTTATACATGACTTAGGTTATTAATATTAGTATTAATACATGAATTTTAACCTAAGTAATATTATCATGATAATTAGACTGTATAATTAATTAATTATTAAAATCATGACTTATAATTAATTAATTTACATGACTTAGGTTATATTATTAATAGATAATAATACATGTTTTAACCTAAGTATTTTACCTTTATTTAATTAAACCATGTTATATTTAATTAAATACTTTAACCTATATTTTATTTAATTCACATGAAATAATTAATAAAATATATTATTTAATTACATGACTTAGTATATTAATCAGTAAACACTTAAGCTTATATAATTAGCTTAATAATATAGCTTATATCTAATTATGGAAATTTTCTATTTTTAGAAACTTATCTATTTTAAGCAGTAAATCTATTTTGGAAACTTTCTATTTTAGAAACTTTCTATTTTTGGAAACTTTCTATTTTTGGAAACTTTCTATTTTAGGAAACCTGCTTTTTTTAGAAAGTTACTTATTATTACGCAACAAGTATAATAATACATGAAATATAAGAAATATTTAAACAGAATAGACAGAATACATGATAAACACAGTATAAAGCTTAAATCAGTAAAACATGACATGAACAGATAAAATAAGCTAAGACATGATATAAAACCAGTTACGTACTTAGTAATCAGATACTTATACATGTATGTATTTATGTAGCATTAGTGATACCGAAGTAGGACTCTCTTTCGTTCGTCTTCTTCGATCACTGGACACAAGGTACGGATTCTTCGTCCTTTCAGTATGGACATTCTTCCTTATTAGGATTTCTCGTATGCAGCCAACTGTTTTCCCCAGTATATGTTTTATATGTTTTTGAATTGTTTATGTTGAATTAGAATACCTAAAGCTATATACATACATGACCAGTTTCACCTAGTTATGGAGGTACCATAACCATAACACTGGAGGCACCAGTGTTATGACTTCACCACGACGGAGTGATAGATCGTGGCGTCCCTTTCAGCTTTTGGCCATATTATTATTATCAGGTGAGGCGTATGGGTGCATCCTAGTTTACATGTTTTCAGCAGATTATTCAGTGTGAATGTGGTGTGTGCCTTTCATCCTTCAGAAGGAGTTGATCCCTCCTACCCAAAACTAGTATATTAAATTAGAGGCAGCCCCTCTAATTTGCATGACGAGGTCACCCCTCCAAGTATTCATGCACGTTGATATTTCATGACCTATATTGGCTAATGGTAAACATGTTAAACAGTTTTTACAAGGTAAACATAAGGCTTTTCAAACTATAAAACCAGTTTTACTATGATATAACCAGGTTATCCACGAATTAGTCTTTTCCGCTGCTCTATGCTTATATGCTTATATTGTTTATGTTATACTTGTATATCCGTACACTGAGCGTTATGCTCAGCCGTTTTCCTTTTCATGTTCGCAAACGGCAGGTACTCAGGGAAGCTCGTAGACTTTAAGCGTACGTGCATATGGATTGGAAGCTTCCTAGCCTTCTTTACTTTATGTATTTCTTTATACTTTGATACCCATTTTCATGGACATTGTTTAGTCCTTTCATTTACAGTACTTATGTTTGTGTGTGATGAGTTATACTTTTGGGGTACCGATGTTTAATTCTGGTATTTCCTTTATGGTCATGTAATGTTTAGACATTTATCCTTGTATTCTTTGATGACACGCCATAATCACGCGTGACATTCCATTTATCAAAATGGGGTGTTACATCACATGTCTGGAAAGGTTTAACAAACAGCGACCTAGATCTTTTGAGCAGACTAACAGTCTATCGGAGGCTGAGAGCTGGATTACATATGTTGAGAACATTTTCGACGCCATGAGGTGTGATCATGTCTTTAAGGCGAGGCTTGCTTGTTACAAATTTGTGGGAGATGTGCTAGTATGGTGGAAAGCACTCAAGCAATCGAATGGCGGTGATAACTGGGTTGCTGGTTTGACTTGGGCGTAGTTTAAGAGTTGGTTTTGGATCGGTTCTTTTCGAAGGATGAGCAGTACCGGCTCAAAAGGGAGTATCATGGCATTCTACAGAGAGCTTAAGAAAATAGTACGGAATTTATGTAGAGATTCCTTAGACTTACGGGTTTCCTGGGCGCAACAGCCGGGACTACGGAAGAGCAGGCATATCATTTTCGCTGGGCTCTTCGCATTTCTGTCGGCAACAATCTGGTGTGTGCTACATTTACTATTGTGGCGTAGGTGGAAGATGCAACTCGCAAGCTAGAGATGCTGCAAGAGAGAGACGAGTTTGGTGAAGCATACAGATCTGGGAAGAGGTATATCTCAGTCATCAAACGTAAATCATTTCATTCATTTCAGTACCTTCCATTTTATATCATTCTCTATACCATTGCATTTTTCAGGCAAAAGACTGGGGACCGGTCCCAACCGGCCACTCAGCAATACCAGCCTAATGGAAACGGTCAGACTCAGGACCGTTTTGCATCTGATAGGTGTGGCGGTAGTGATAACTACCGTAATAACGCCAACAAATCCAGTAACAGCAGGTCCCTATAATCATTCATATCTATGCTATGTTGCTGTATGATTCATAAATTCTGACACTTCAGCATTTATCACCCGGAACACTAGCAACGGACGGGATCAGGACCGCAAAGGTTCACAGCCCAGCCGTGCAGCTTCATCTGGTATTACAATCTAAACTTTCTGTGTAGTCATGTTTGTACCCCAATAATCATGTCTCACGCATATCTTCTGAATCAGGCTCCCAACCAGCTCGAGCCCATGTTGGAGGGTACACTCGCCCTATTTGCACCACTTGCAATCGTAGACACCTAGGGACGTGCCACCGTGGTAGTGGCACATGCTTTAAATGTGGCCAGCAAGGCCACCAGATGAAAGATTGTAAGAAGGGTGAGATTGAGGGTACTTCAGGGCATGCTAATACCAAGCCACCTCTGACTACTGGACGTGGGTATACTACCACGCGGGACCAAGAAAAAAAGTCGTCAGGTACCATCACTGGAATCTTGAATATGTATGGTCAAGCTGCTTTCGTTTTGTTTGATACGGGTGTGACTCATTCAGTCATATCCACTGCTTATGCTAGTCGTGTTAGGATATCCCCTATGCCACTTGATAATGTCTTAAACATATCCACGCCCCTAAGAGACTCTGTGCGCATCACACATGGGTACAAAGATCTTCCCCTACAGTTCGATGACATAACTCGTGAAGTTGACGCATTTCTGTTAGACATGTGCGATTTTAACATGATATTAGGCATGGTCTGGCTATCCAAACACCATGCCACCATAGATTGCCATTCATATCGGGTTATTTTTTGTGATGTCAACGCGCCAGAGTACATTCACAATGGTTTCATACCAGGAAAGTCTGTACAAATCATATCAGCCTTACAGGCACGTACCTTACTGTCACATGGCTGTGAGGATTTCTTAGCTGTTGTTCATGATATTGAGGCTGAAACTCCATCCATTCAGGATGAGCCTATCATGTCAGAATTTCCCGATGTATTTCCTGAAGAACTTCCGGGTATACCACCTGCTCGTGAGGTAGAGTTTGGTATTGAGCTCATCCCAGGAGCTGAACCAATCTCTAAGGCTCCTTACCGCATGGCTCCCATTAAGCTCAAGGAGTTAAAAGAGAAACTGCATGAACTTTTGGAGCGAGGTTTCATCCGCCCTAGTGTATCTCCATGGGGTGCACCGGTGTTGTTCGTGAAGAAGAAGGATGGCAGTATGCGTTTATGCATTGATTACCGTGAGCTGAATAAGATCACAATCAGAAACCGATATCCTTTGCCACGTATAGATGATCCATTTGACCAACTACAAGGCGCCAAACACTTCTCTAAGATCGATCTGAGGTCTGGCTACCATCAGCTACGGGTGAAAGAGAAGGATATCTCCAAGACTGCTTTCCGTACACGCTATGGTCACTACGAATTTGTAGTCATACCTTTTGGACTTACCAATGCTCCAGCAGTCTTCATGGATCTGATGAACCGTGTCTTTCATGAGTTTCTGGAAAAGTTTGTTATCGTCTTCATTGATGACATTCTGATTTTCTCCAAATCCAAGGAGGAACACGAAGAGCATCTTCGTACAGTACTACAAATACTTCACCAAAAGCAACTGTATGCCAAGTTCTCCAAGTGTAAATTCTGGTTGAGCAAAGTGGCGTTTCTAGGCCGCATCGTATCCGTAGAGGGAATAACCATGGATCATGCGAAGGTTGAGGCTATTACCAAATGGCCAAGCCCGACATCGGCGACTGAGGTTCTTAGTTTTCTGGGCTTAGCTGGTTACTACCGCAGGTTCGTGAAGAATTTTTCACGTTTAGCCTTGCCCTTGTCTAAGCTGATGCGAAAAGGGGAGAAATTCGTCTCGAGTGATGAACGAGAGAAGTGCTTTGAAGAACTCAAACAGAAGTTGGTATCTGCACCTATTCTTACTCTCCCATCTGGCACAGGTGGATTTCAGATCTATAGTGATGCTTCAAGAAAGGGTCTTGGCTGTGTTCTCATGCAACATGGGAAAGTGATTGCTTGCGCATCACGACAGCTTAAGCCTTATGAGGAGAACTATCCTACCCATGACTTGGAGCTTACAGCAGTTGTGTTTGTACTGAAGATTTGGAGGCATTAATTGTATGGTGAATCATGTGATATCTTCACAGATCACAAGAGCCTTAAATATATCATCACCCAACGAGAACTGAACATGAGGCAAAGAAGGTGGTTAGAGCTGATAAAGGACTATGACATCAATCTTCAGTATCATCTCAACAAGGCGATTGTAGTGGCAGATGCTCTCACTAGGAAGTCAGGCATGATTAACGGCATTAAGATAGAAGAGGAAATCATACGTGACTTAGAACGATTGAACATCGAGTTTATGGTACGTGGACAACATGGCTACTGGGCTAATCTTAGAGTTGAGCCAGACTTACTCTCTAGGATCAAGGAAGCTCAGAAGGATGATGGTGAATTCTGGGCGATTATTCAGAACATCGACCAGCAGACGGAGTTTCGGGTAGATGATGATGGTATCTTATGGCAGGGCAATAGATTTTGTGTTCTTGATGATCTTAGACTCAGGGAGACTTTGCTGACTGAAGCTCACAGCTCTCCATTTTCCATTCATCCTGGTTCCACCAAGATGTACCATGTCATCAAACAGCATTTCTGGTAAAGTGGTATGAAACAGGATGTTGCTACCTTTTTCTCCAAATGTCTTACCTGCCGGCAGGTTAAGATTGAGCATCAACGATCTATTGGTTTACTACAAACATTAGACATTCCAGAATGGAAGTGGGACAAGATCTCCATGGACTTTGTCACCGGACTTCCGCAGACCAAGAGGAAACACGATGTCATTTGGGTTATTGTTGATCGACTGACCAAATCTGCACATTTCCTACCAATCTGCAAGGATGATTTAGTTAGCAAATTGGCTGATATCTATCAGAAGGAGATCATGAGACTACATGGTACTCCATCCAGTATCATCTCTGACAGAGATCCCCGTTTTACATCTTGATTCTGGAAGAGTCTACAGAATGCTTGGGGCACCAGACTTAAGCTTAGCACGACTTTTCATCCTTAGACAGACGGACAGTTAGAGCGTACCATTCAGACATTAGAGGACATGTTGTGAGCTTGCGCTTTAGAATGGACAGGAAGTTGGGACGACTATATCTTCTTAGTAGAGTTTGTATACAACAACATTTGGCACGCCAGTATCAAGTGTACACCGTTTGAGATGTTGTATGGCAGGAAGGTTCGCGCCCCAATCTTCTGGGATCAGGTTGGTGAGAGAATTCTTGAGGGTCCGGAGATGATAGAGGTGACCAACGAGAAGGTTGTCGTCGCCAAGGCAAAACTGTAGGAAGCTCGTGCACGTCAAAAGAGCTATGCCGACAAGCACCGTAGGGATTTGTACTTCAACGTGGGTGATCATGTCTTTCTCAAGGTATCACCAGCACGTAGAGTTAAGCATTTCAGGATCAAGGGAAAAATCAGTCCTCGTTTCATCGGCCCATTTGATGTTCACGAACGTGTCGGTGAGGTATCGTATCGTCTGGCGTTACCTCCGCAACTATATCACATCCACAACGTTTTCCATGTGTCCTTGCTTAGAGGGTACAACTATCATCCCCTACATATGGTTTAGTATCCACTCGAGCATATTCGTGAGGATCTTTCTTATGTCGAGGAACCCGAACGAGTTCTTGATCGTCAAGAGCGAGTCATGAGGAAGAAGACGATTCCATTCGTCAAAATCCTTTGGAGGGACCATCTTGAGCGGGAAGCCACTTGGGAGACGGAGAAGTCTATCCGGACTTCTTACCCTCATTTCCAGTTTTGATTCGGGTATGTTTCTCTTTAAGTTTACGTTATCTATAATTCGGGGACGAATTATTCTTTTTAGAGGGGAAGAGTTGTAAAACCCGCATAAAATACCATGAACAGTACACTGCATAAAAACACGAGTAATTTAAAACTTTCCATTAATAACATACGACACGTGTCACGAACATTAAATTACAAGAACTACGTATATTATTAATTCACATTAACTATTACATATACTATTTAATTCACGAACATTAAACACGAACATACGCGAATAATATTTAAACATGGAAAACATATGCATTTGGCTTTTGGGCCTTGTGTATCCGCGGAAAAGACAAAGAAAGGAAAGGGCCCGACCTATTATGAAACCAACTAGCAAAAGTAAATCTCTAGGGAATTCATTTTACCAATTTTTAGAAAAGCTAAACAAAATCCTGGCCCCTCTCTTCCCTGTAGCCGCGGCAGCCAACCACACAAACAAGGACGATTTTTGTGATGATCTTGAATATCTACGTGTACGTGTTTGTGTTCCAATTCCCTTTTCATCTACGCATTTGGTATAAACTAAACCTTAATCTCTTTATTTTATTTTTGATTATATGAACATGGATCTTAAAAACATAATTTAAAAACATGTTTATGTTAAGGGTTAATCAAGAAAAGGGTTGTTAGGTTTTTGGTTTTGGTTCGACACACAAATCGAGATCCATGCCTCTCAGTGGTTGTTTATCACCAGCAGCCAAAACCCCCCACTTGGGGCTCAGTGTGGTTTTTATACGGGCAGCAGCAACCAAGGCCTCTACAGTGGGTAACCTTGGTGCATAAGTGGGAACCGCGACCAACAGCGGCAACCAGGGCAGCAGCCGCAGGCTGCACAGCCGTCGGCCACCACCACCAACCGCCGGCTATGTGGTGATGTTCGATGCTCGGTTTTGTGGACTCGGGTTTCGGGGCTCGGGATACATTTTTATTATCCATTATTTTATTAAGTTAAATAATTAAATTAATTTACATGAACTAATTATTTTATTTAACTAAAACCATTACTTAGGTTACATTATTAAAAATTAATAATACATGTTATAACTTAAGTATTTTATTTCGACATTTATTTTAGTAATCAGTTATTTTACTTAATTTACATTAACTAGTAATTAATTAATTAATTCATGACTTAGGTTATTTTATTTAATTTAAATAAAACATGTTATGACCTAAGTATTTATTAAGGCTTAATTAAATTAAACCATGACTTAGTTTAATTATATTGTATAAGGTAAAGTTTATTAATTTAACCATGACATTTTATTAATTAATAAACCGTGCATTTTCATTATTAATTAATAATCATTTTAGCCTAAGTATTTAATTTAATATACTTTACTAATAAATTATCATGACTTATAACATATGATTAATAAGCACTAGCTTATATTTTAGACTTATTAATCCAACTTATTTCTATTTATGGAAACTTTCTAATTCAGGAAACTTTCTATTTTTAGAAACTTTTTATTTTTGGAAACTTTCTTTTTTTGGAAACCTGCTATTTTTAGAAAGTTACTTATTATGACACTACAAGTATAGTAATACAAGAATACATGAAATACATAATCAGAATACATGTAAAACATGAATAAATACAAGATAACATTTAAAACAGTAAAACATGACAAGAACATATAAAATAAGATTAGAACACACAGAACCAGTAACACACTCAGTAATCAGACAACTCATACACGTCCCTTATTTATGTAGTATCCGCGAAGTCGGAGTAGATCGTTCAACTTCCATTCTAGCTTCACTACTGAACATAAGGTACGGGTATTTCGTCTTTCAGTATAGACATTCTCTTCCTTTATTAGGATTCTCTGTTTGCAGCCATCTGTTTTCCCCAGTTATTTTATATGTTTTGAATGCTTATGTTTTATTTTAAATGCCTGAGCTATATATACATGCATGCCAGTTCATCTATTTATGGAGGTACCATAACCATAACACTGGACGCACCAGTGTTATGACTTCCCCACGGCCGAGTGATTGCTCGTGGCGTCCCTTCAGTTTGGCTATTTATTTATATTATCATGTGGGGCGTAGGGGTGCATCCTAGTTACATGTTTTCAGGATTGTCATGGTGAATGTGGTGTGTGCCTTGCATCCTTCACAAGGAGTTGATCCCTCCTATCCAGACCAGTATAATTAGAGGCAACCCCTCTAATTCCATGATGAGGTCACCCTCTAAGTATTCATGCACGTTGATACCTCATGACCTATATGGGCTCTTGGCTAAATTTAAAATATAGTTTTTCATAAGTTAATCATAAGCTTTTCAAACTATAAAACCAGTTTTATAAACATGTTCCAGGTTTTCCAGAACTTAGGCATTTCCGCTGCTATTTAGTCTTTATTAGGCTTATGTCATTCATACTATGTTATATATCCGTTCATTGGGCGTTTTGCTCAGCCGTTTACTTTTCATGTTCCCAAACGGCAGGTACTCATGGACGCACTTAGGACCTTGAGAGTATGTGCATCTGGACGGAAGCTATCCAGCCTCCTTTACCTTATGCATTTCCATACATTATTTCTTTTGGACATTGTTTAGTCCTTTCCTTTCAGTACTTATATATCATGTGTGTGAGCTTATGTTGGACTACCGATGTTTGATTCCGATATTTCCTTTATGGTCATTTAATGTTTTAATATATTTATCTTGCATGCTTTGATGACACGTCATAATTATCCTGTGATATTCCATTTATCAAAATGGGGTGTTACATTTCATGTTTGGAAGTATAAATTCTTCTATGTCATAATTAACTCTAAAACATGAGTTCTACGTGTGAAAATGATTTTTTAGAGTCATACGTCCTTTTGTCAAGTCACCAAATGATTTTGTTCAAAAACTCATTTTTGTCCTGTGACCGCGGATCATTAATTGTTCCCCGAGGTTCACTATCAATAACGAACCGCGGTCAGTCCGACACAGATTTATGCAAACTTTGTAAAATCATATAAAATCAACCATAAGTTCTTAGAAGTCGTGCCACCCGTCATTTCGAACGTAATTGAGTCTTCTTTCATTTAAAACAAATCTTTATTCTAACTTTAAAATATGGATGTTTTCTAAGTTCTATTCTTTGTCCAAATAATTAAGTCCCTGTTTGTCGTAAAACTTATGTTTTACTCTTTTCTACTAAGTTGGACATCTCTTGTGGGTATATATTTGAAAATTGATATATTTAAAAAGGGTTGAACTTAATTAAATTTTGAATGGGTCGAAAACTATTTTCAAATAAAATCAAGTATGTATACTTTGTTGCATCTAACATAATGCTTTTATGTGTTTAGTTAAATAATTATGTGTGTCTTCTTATGTGTGATTTTTATTTATAGACATTTTTAGGTAATCTTTTCTATTTGTAGTAGAGTTACTTATATGTCTAATCTTTTGTGTCTTGCTTGGTATTTGTTAGTATCTAGGTTTTTTCTAAGTAGGATTTATTCTAAATTTCTTGAATTTCGTTTGCAATATTGTTTGTGCATTGTATATAGGATCAACATCTCTTGGCTTACAAATGTTACATAAACATCTTGTATACCTCGTTATGTTTAATAACACTCTTAGGTTCGAAAGCTATGTAAGCTTGTTGAATCTATTGATAAAGGTCTTCTTACACTATCATTGTGTTATGAGTTCAAGTAGACAAATGTCTCACTATAAAACATGAAACGCTCTTTAAAATCTTAGTTATGTTCTCTTAAAGAAGTGTTTGTGGAGATCAAGAAAGATTTCAAATATATATCAATTCATTATTGAAATTATGATTCGTATCATTATCGAATCTAATTGACATGTATTTAGACATGAATGTGGATTTTTATGAATATACATCGGATCATAACATACATTTGTGTTGATGATGTTATATTGAATCTACTTGTTCAAATTGTTAGACAAATTTGTTTAATTATTGCTTAAAACACAATGAATTCGGTTTGACAACTTGGATGTTTTATTTGAAACACTTAAATAATTTATATTGCAATGCAATTGGTAAATGTGTCATTTCTGAAAGACCAATCAAGAGTGTTCTAACAAATTGTGTAAACTTTGTTTATACAATTCAATGTTAATGGCCTCATGCTCTATTAAGGTAAATAACCTTAACTAGATTCTTATTGTCAAGATATGCGATGATGCATTCTTAAACCCCATTAGGTTATGCATTGTGTGGTAATATAAATTTCACCTTTGCTATACTTCATTAGGAAAATGTAGGAATTACATTTTGTCTAACTTGAGAATGACTACTAGAGAATCTATTGCACTAGAAATTCTTTCATGCGAGAAGTTGGGTTATTATATAACTCGTAAAAATGATCATGCTTAGCCTTAATTGAGCACCTCTAGTGATAGTCTCATACTCATTTTCTAAATTGGTTAAATGGCTCTTCCTAAATATGACTAATGATAGTTTACATCGATGAACTTTGTATGTCGTTATGAGTCTTTTAAATTAAAGCCATTAGGTTTTTCTTAGCTTTCTTCCTACGTGCTAATTAAACATTCATGTTTTTTTATGTGTCTTGATTGTTTCTTTTCTCTTAACCTCTCAAATTTTTATTGTCTTAGATACTTGACTCACATAAGTGGTGTAATGTGAGTTAGTCGAAGCTTAAAGTATAGAGACATGATTTATATAGTTTGCAACCTTTTATGGCAAGTAGGCCCTATATCATGTGTAGTGTATGTAATTGAGCTCGTCTCTAAGATGATTGATAAATCATTTGAGACACCCAATTACATCATATAATGTAGTTAGGTCACTACACATTTGGAAGTAAAATATTCCAAGGATATTGTCATTGTATCTCATAACAATGTTCTAAATCCGATCACGAGGGAGAGAAAGTGGATTTATATTTTTGCTCACTTTTGTATGAGCCTAAGAGATTTACTTAAATGTTTTTACTCTAAGAAAAAAAAAACTTGGTATTATTCATCACCAAACCTGTTTCTTTATTCACAGGAAAGGCATGACACTAGCTCGAAGTCTTTTATTCTTTAGTTTCTTTCTTAGTGTCAATTTCTAAGAGGTCGCATTTATCTTCCTTTGGTATTCTTTCTAGTATCTTATTTCCTACATAAATTTTCATGTAGATGTAGAATAGATTTAGTTTTATGTGTTATAACTTGCTTGTGTACACATCAATCAACTTCAATTTTAAACTAAAATTGACCCTAAATCTATTGTCACCTCCAAAACTTGACTAAAACTTGATTAAAATGTTATACAAATATTTGTCACCCTTTTTCAAGATGTTCATGTGAGTATGTTGCTCTTAATGCAACCTTAGCCTAACCTAGTGCTAATAGAGGTAAAAATCCTAGATTTGCTAAATTTTGAAAAAGTCTTATATTTTCTCAAACTTTCAGAAAAATGGATTTTGGCATCCACTGTGTGCGGCTAAATAAAGAGCATGGCGGATCATTATCAATAATGAGTCGCGTCCTCATTTATTGAACCGCGGGCAGGGAGCCCTATTTTTGCTTGTGTTTTGTCTTTCTCCTTTGACTAGTTTTCTTCAAGATTCTTTGTTTTCATCTTTGAGCTAAACATTTTTTGAAATCTTGTGTTTCTTTATTTTCTCTTATTTCGAGTCTTCTTTTTTAATCTAGTAAGACTTAGGATTCTCTTTGGAGATTTGCACTACGTGTAGTTTGATATATGATATCTAGATTGATAACTTGCTTGTATGTTACATGGTTATATATATTCTAGTTTATCCCTTATGCTATATGCTTAATTGTAAAGTTAATGAATGCATGCTTATTATAAATGTTTTGTCTTTGTCTAGCAATTCCAATATAATATCTATTATATGTGTAACTGATGCATGCTCTTAAATGCTATGTGTTAACATGACTTAGTGTTCTCTATTTAAGTAATCATGTTTCTTGTGTATCATTTTCCATGTCTTACATGTTAATTGTGCACCTTCTCTATATTGGTTTATTGTAGACTTTATTAGGCTTACCTTTTCTAGATAAGTCTCTAGATGGCTGTTAAACTTGCTCATTAATCTCTATGATTATTGTTTTGATGCTTGCTCAATTGCTCCTACATGCTTAAACCTTTGTGTATTACAAGCTTATGCTTACATACTTAAATCTATATGCTCAAACCTATTTGCGTTTAGGTCTAGGAGTGATGAAACATTTTCCTTGATTGTGCATGCTTAGTTGAGTTAGTTTTTACTTTGTTAAATGCTATGTAAACCGTCATCTCATTTTTGTTGCATATAGACATTAACTAGAATCTTTTCTTAATGTCAATCCTTCTTCTATAATTACATTAAGCATTGCATGAATTCTCCTATGTGCTTACTTGATTATATGTTAGATTTTGTGCTAACTCCATCATATATTCTTAAATTATCTTGTGAGATTATCCTTAACTTCTTTGTTGAGAGTTGATTTTGATTAAATCTTGAATTTTCTTGGGTGATTCCAAAAATTCTAAGCTTTTAACCCTTTGACATAATATCTTCAAATTATTGGATGCTTCTTTTCTACCTCTATTCCAACAATTGTGAATTGATCTTTTCAAAATACTCTCCTTGGACATTCTTTGGATTGATATCATCACGTGCACACTATGAGACCCCCAAAATCAGGCAAGGAAACACGTAGGCGGAAAAGGGGTTCCACGTCATGTTACAAGAAACAATGAAATACTGTTGACATAAAGTTGACGTAATAAAAACTTATACATTACATCACAAAAAGATCAGAGTTTTTAAACAAAGGTCCCAGAGTTTTATAAGCGGAAAATCTATTATTTAAACATGGTTTTGTAACATGTTGTTACCAAAAACATAGGATAAACTTCTAACAGCTTTTACCAAAACCAAACTTTAAAAAGTAACACAAAAATCTCCAAGCTGCGATAATATCCTGCGGCCCCCCATCCAAGCAAAGCTAAGTAATAATACCTGAGATTAAACATGTAAAATCGTCAACATAAAGTTGAGTGATATTCATAGGTTTAGCAGTAAAGGTGTGGAACACAAGCATTCATTTGAAAAACAAGAAATAGGAAAAATGGTTACGTACGATAACCATAGTCCGAAACCATTATTATTGCTATTTAGTTTATGAACCGAAGCTTAACTCAATGTAAGTTCCTCTAGTGAGTATTCAGCCTAAATACTCAAGTAGCAAAACAAATGTAATGCGTCAATGGTTAAACAACCGCAACATGGGACGGGGATTGTCAGTCCTGATGGATCCAACCACAATATTCGCGCTTAGTAACACAAGTAAATTAACGGTTCATGATCAGGAGAGGAAACTTAAGGGCTATAACTAAAAGCAATAATAATAATGAAAATCTGTTGGAAATCATCAAGTTCTGGAAAGCATACAAGTTCTGGATAGCATACAAGTTCTGGATAGCATACAATTTTAAATGAATGTGTTCCACCATGTAAAATCTCACCCCGCGTTTAGAAACAATATATAAGTAGTAAAAAGGAGCTATGAATTCACCTTAGCGATACTGATATCAAACCAGAAGAAGATCAAAATAATAGTGGCTGGAGTGAAACAATGAAATAAGATAAGCTAAGAAACCACGAGCTTCTAACAACGACCTAAATCGAGGAATTAAATCAAACTCGAACAATCTCTCTCGTCATCCATTTCATTCGGCCCATAAGATACAAATATGTGCAAATTGGTATAGGTTTACTACTAAGTATATTAATTTGCAATCTTACATATGAAGAAGATTCTCATGTTGACGTAATTGTATTATTATATAATAAAAACAATAAAAAACATTCCACCTAAATAAACAACACCTGTCTTTTGGTTAAACACGTATTGCCTTGTCATGAATTTTATTTTTTATTTTCAAAGTATAATTTATATTATAACAATATTTGATAAAGCGGGTATAATTGAAACCCGATATTTTAATAGTTACGCGATATAAAACTGACACGTAAAACACGAAAAATAAACGCTCAATATAAAATAAAAACTTCGACATTCAGAGCACGTTGACATTTTGATAAATAAACGAGGGTTTATTATTTAATAAACGTTAACGCGTCATATAAATAAATTACACTTAAAAGTTTAGCATAAACTACGAAGAATGCTCATAAAATGAAAAATTAGAGCGACGACAATAAAAATATTTCTATGTCATAAAAATATATTTATGGTCGATGACGGACATAGACTTTGCCAATAAATAATAAAAGGCATATTTTTTATACATTAAAGTAATAACCTTGTTGGTTAACCGAAAATTCAATATATTTAGTAAAATGATCATGACAAATAAAATTTGGGTAATAAATATTGGCCCGAATATTAATAATATTATTAGAACTCGGTCTAAATATTAATTTTAAATTTCAGGTTATTACAGTAAATAAATATGAAATATATATATATATATATATATATATATATATATATATATATATATATATATATATATATATATATATATATATATATATATATATATATATATATATATATATATATATATATATATATATATATATATATATATATATATATGTATATATATATATATATATATATATAAATTTTATAATTCCGAATAAAATATAATCAATGATCAGAAAAATAATTAAAATACAATTTAGTTAAAATTCTCAAGATCTCAGGATTTACTATGAAAAAGTAAAGAGGAACGAGTAAACATCGTAAAATCGAGAAGTACGAATAAAAGAATAATTTAATACCGGAAAAGTACGAGTTCTTATAGTCGACCACCCTAAAGAAACTCTGGTCCCCATAGTTCCACTAAAGACGGAAGAAAATGCAAACAAATGGAGATGCAAAGTTTAGAATTGATTCATTGCTTCCCAGGTAATTTCTGCACCACGGCGTACCTTAATAATTAGAATTCACTATGCTCCAGTTTCTTAACTCCGTTTCGAATAAACTTTAAAACTTGGATGAAAATAAATAACCTTTCAGTACGGAGAATTATCAAGAGGTAGAATGAACACAAGAATTGCTTAAACGGATAAGGTGCGCTAAAACGAGTTAAGATTGTTAATCAACAAGGAATCGTAAATCACGTAAACTGTATAACATGACAATTCTTAAAACGTAACAAATTTTTTTTCTTTTTTTTTAGAAATCCAAGTAGGTGATTAAGGTATCAAATGATTAACATAGGGCATGTTCGGATTTTCAAAAGGTGACAAAATAGCAAATAATTGTCAACAATTAGAATACAAGCAATAGCAAAAGGGAATAAAACAAAATTCATATCAATTTCTTAACGGACATGGTAGAGTAGACGCATCAATGATAAGGACAATATGAAACAAAGGATTTAACAAGATTAATTCACGAGTGTGGTTGGCATCACCAACAACGGCTTATTAAGTTCTCAGTTGTCGATACACGATCGAAAGAGAAAAGCCACATGACTAATTTTCGAATCAATGAAAATTTTTAAGAAGTCACTTGAGAGTAATTCCAATAAATGAACAACATTAGCAATGAGAGGCGAAATCAATACGTGGTTCACACGAATGAATTTCAAGATGATAGAGTCTAACACACATCATGACAAGTACACAAAATCATTATTCACTTCCAGTCATAAATCACTATCCGCGTCCGGAGATGTTTCGAAGGTCTATCAAAATAGATAGAGAAGGTCGATCGATGTAGAAGCATAACAACATTGAAACTTTCAAGTCTGATATCAATGGTAAAAAAAATTAGACAAGTGGTAATGAGAATTATGTCATGAAGGAAGATGAGGTAACAAGTAAAAGAAAGACCGTTGAGTAAAGAAATTTGTGCTTGAGGCATGTACTTTGCTCAAGAAAAGATAAGGATTCATATGTGTATGTCGCGAACTGGTGTTACTCGCATTATATGTAAAAGTTTTCAAACTTTATTTTATCTAGCTTTTTAAGAAACATAAGTAAAAAGTTGGTTCTTGACCAAATATTTAAGGTGACTACTATTTGGCGTTGCATGGCTCCTTCTAAATTAAGCATAGGTGATCATGCCATGCATAATTTAGGACTAGCAATGCGACGCTCAGCTTCGTCAAATCAGTATTACAGGTCATATTATTTAAAATATGTATATAATTCCATTTGTAAAAACAGGAATCAAAATATTTTATGAAACTTTTCGCCAATAAGTTACTGACTAGATATTTAATTCAACAAATTTTTTTATGGTTACAAGAGTTCTTTATAAGACCAATTATTGAACAGTTTGAGAAATTATATCGTAAAATTAATATAAATTAATTTTATAAGATAACATTCAATTATTTAAGAAAGCCCAAATGAAACCTTTTGTAAAATGATTCGCAAACAAGACCAGTTTGAGTTTATATGGTAACATGATAATAGTTTACAAAGTAGCGAGTGAGTTACAAGAGGGAAATAAGGAGTAGTTCAATACAATCAATGAAATGGTTACAAAGTGATAGGGTTTCGAGAGGCTTAGCCGGAATCGTCAAGAGTCCCGTGTCAAGAAGGATAACGAATGATGAAAATAAGAACTTCAACCTCGGTCTAAATCAGTGGTACGATAGAAGCAAAGAAAGACAACTTAGAATGACAATTAAGTCATATGTAAAAGAAAGATAAAGGAATCCATATGTGTGCACATCGTTATTTATTTGACATAAATATGCACTATTTTAACGTTTTCAAACGCAATCATTGTTTCATGGTTGTAAAATATCATTAGTTAAACTTTTACGAGCTCACACGAACTCAAAAACGCCTAAAAACCCTATTTCAAAATTTCTACCAGCTTTGACTTTTTAGTCAACTTTGACCTTTTGGGTTTGACCAAACCAATTGATTCACTAAATGATATTCTAAGACTCGAAGTCTAATGCAATTTGATGTAAAACGATGTTTTGAACAACTTTCTAGTTTTACTAGAGACTTGAAACGGATAAAAAATGGACGAAAATGCCCTTGCATTAAAATCTGTCAACAAAATGATATTTTAGAACTATGCAGAAATAAGTTCTTAAATTTTACAATCCCAAATGAGCGTAACTTGCTTGTTTTTTTCTTTTAATGTTTACTGGTAAAATATTATTTCCTAAACGGACGTCTCAACAAGTAGAAATATATATTTTTATGTCTAAAGTTATAAAAATATTTTCTCGACACTAACAAATTTCCTGTAAAGTTTCTGTACAAAGTATATTTTTCGACACAGTTTGAAATTAAATCCAAATTTCATAATAACCCAGAATTAATGTACACACAAGACTTGTGGATTCCATAAAGACAAAAAAGAATAAATTGCGTAATTAATCATGTAAAGAAAACACACTATAGAAATGGTTCAAGAATGCAAACGATAAACTAAGAATTCAAAAACGACGAATGACATCCGTGTCTTAGATTTCGAGATGCAATGCACGAAGGTCTCTTGGCAGTGTGATTTTGTTTTTCAAAATCACAAGACATATCGATAAAGAATTGGAAGATTAACGGGTCACACTACTGGAGCGAGGAGGTTAAATGAAAAGGGGGGATACAAGTTTATAGAAGTACAATCGTGTTCCAAACAATCGCCGCAGAATAGAGGATGAATTACAAGATAGTGATGATGTTTTCAAGATACAAACGAACGTTGTAATTCGAAATCGAAATGTAGAATGGTCAATGAAATAAGATATAATCCATGTACAAGTGTCGTGTAAAATGGTGACGTAAAGGTCAATCAATATTACGAAAGCCCACGATATTATTTAGCACGGATTCAAAGAATGCTTCGAGATGTGTGACTCACACGATGTCCTTTAGTCTTTCTGGGAGACACATTGAGCTACACAATGGTCAATAGACTATTTTTCAAGACATCCAATAACAAATGGTCGAAAGCAATTTAGATATCTAAATAGATATTTTAAAGAGATTTAACAATGAAAGCAACACGCACGGTAGTAAAATGGAAATCAGAAGTTTCATTGAAAACAACACTTCTTAATCCCGAACAATGGTATCACGAGAGTATGCACAGCATGTAATAGTGAGTCGAGAAAGAAAACAGATGGTTCAAAATGAACGAGCATATGATGTCAGTCGTATCACGCATAAACAAGATAGCAATAGTACTCAGAAAAGTGAGTATGAAAAGTCGGCAGCATACGCGCTCTGAATACAAGTATGAAATATCTTAACGATATCAAATTATTGTAACAAGATCAATTCACAAGAACAAGAATTCAAGAAATACAGTAAGCGCATATGTAATCAAGTAATATCCAATGATAACTCATTGAGCACAAGGGCTTTGAAAAGAGATAGTAATTATCGTCATTAGGGTAATGCAGTATTTCAAAATGTAGTCAAGAGATGAAATACTACAACGATAATGAAAAGTAAATAATAAGGATTAGAGAGTTACCCGCCCAGATATCGAACAACAATGGCGATTCTGTGTTTGACACTTAGAAACATGAAATATTTGAACTTTCGGTTATAGACTAAGTTTTGAAAACGACTCAGTTCCCTATAACCATTGCTCTGATACCAATCTGTGAGACCCCCAAAATCAGGCAAGGAAACACGTAGGCGGCAAAGGGGTTCCACGTCATGGTACAAGAAACAATGAAATACTGTTGACATTAAGTTGACGTAATAAAAACTTATACATTACGTCACAAAAAGATCAGAGTTTTTAAACAAAGGTCCTAGAGTTTTATAAGCGGAAAATCTATTATTTAAACATGGTTTTGTAACATGTTGTTACCAAAAACATAGGATAAACTTCTGACAGCTTTTACCAAAACCAAACTTTAAAAAGTAACACAGAAATCTCCAAGCTGCGATAATATCCTACGGGCTCCCATCCAAGCAAAGCTAAGTAATAATACCTGAGATTAAACATGTAAAATCGTCAACATAAAGTTGAGTGATATTCATAGGTTTAGCAGTAAAGGTGTGGAACACAAGCATTCATTTGAAAAACAAGAAATAGGAAAAATGCTTACGTACGATAACCATAGTCCGAAACCATTATTATTGCTATTTAGTTCATGAACCAAAGCTTAACTCAATGTAAGTTCCTCTAGTGAGTATTCAGCCTAAATACTCAAGTAACAAAACAAATGTAATGCGTCAATGGTTAAACAACCACAACATGAGACGGGGATTGTGAGTCCCGATGGATCCACCCACAACATTCGCGCTTAGTAACACAAGTAAATTAACGGTTCATGATCAGGAGAGGAAACTTAAGGGCTATAACTAAAAGCAATAATAATAATGAAAATCTGTTGGAAATCATCAAGTTCTGGAAAGCATACAAGTTCTGGATAGCATACAAGTTCTGGATAGCATACAAGTTCTGGATAGCATACAATTTTAAATGAATGTGTTCCACCATGTAAAATCTCACCCCGCGTTTAGAAACAATGTATAAGTAGTAAAAAGGGGCTATGAACTCACCTTAGCGATACTGATATCAAACCAGAAGAAGATCAAAATAATAGTGGCGGGAGTGAAACAATGAAATAAGATAAGCCAAGAAACCACGAGCTTCTAACAACGACCTAAATCGAGGAATTAAACCAAACTCGAACAATCTCTCTCGTCATCCATTTCATTCGGCCCATAAGATACAAATATGTGCAAATTGATATAGGTTTACTACTAAGTATATTAATTTGCAATCTTACATATGAAGAAGATTCTCATGTTGACGTAATTGTATTATTATATAATAAAAACAATAAAAAACATTCCACCTAAATAAACAACACCTGTCTTTTGGTTAAACACGTATCGCCTTGTCATGAATTTTATTTTTTATTTTCAAAGTGTAATTTATATTATAACAGTATTTGATAAAGCGGGTATAATTGAAACCCGATATTTTAATAGTTACGCGATATAAAACTGACACGTAAAACACGAAAAATAAACGCTCAATATAAAATAAAAACTTCGACATTCGGAGCACGTTGACATTTTGATAAATAAACGAGGGTTTATTATTTAGTAAACGTTAACGCGTCATATAAATAAATGACACTTAAAAGTTTAGCATAAACTACGAAGAATGCTCATAAAATGAAAAATTAGAACGACGACAATAAAAATATTTCTATGTCATAAAAATATATTTATGGTCGATGACGGACATAGACTTTGCCAATAAATAATAAAAGGCATATTTTTTTATACATTAAAGTAATAACCTTGTTGGTTAACCGAAAATTCAATATTATTAGTAAAATGATCATGACAAATAAAATTTGGGTAATAAATATTGGCCCGAATATTAATAATATTATTAGAACTCGGTCTAAAGGTTAATTTTAAATTTCAGGTTATTACAGTAAATAAATATGAAAAAAAAATATATATATATAAATAAAATTTTTATAATTCCGAATAAAATATTATCAATGATCAGAAAAATAATTAAAATACAATTTAGTTAAAATTCTCGAGATCTCAGGATTTACTATGAAAAAAGTAAAGAGGAACGAGTAAAACATCGTAAAATCGAGAAGTACGAATAAAAGAATAATTTAATACCGGAAAAGTACGAGTTCTTATACACACTTCTTTCTTCAATGCTTGTCATTGTTTGTGCAAACGACTTGTTTATCGTCCTCATTTTCTTTTTCCTTAATAGTCATTCTTTATCTCTTTTCGACTATGTGAAATTGTTTTATTTTCCTTGTCATACTCTATTTAGTTTAGTATTCTTGCCAAGATAATAAAGTGGAGTATGTCCTCTCGACAATATTTTTTTTATCAATTGGACATCTCTTTTCTCTCTTAGTCCCTTTTATATTTTTTTGGTGTCATCAAAATAAGTTGGGTTCTCTTTTTTATCTAATATCCCACTTGTATTTCTTAACTTGTTAAATTTTTGACACTTCTAAAAGTTAAGATTGTTTTAGCTTCATCTTGAGTCCCCCTACTTGTACTTGAGTTGTTTAAAGCTAATTTCGCTTGGGTGACCTTACTATATATATGCTCTTGTCCACTAACTTTGTTTTGTAGGACATCTCTAACCCATTTTTGTAGCTCATCACTATTCTTGCTTTGTTGGTGCCTCAAGCAAGGGAGAACTCATAGCCAGGGGGAGCATTTGCAAGAGTTCAAATCATTACATTTGCGATCGTTTACTCACTTAAATTGCATTCATCAAACATGCTTTTGTTCAACTCTAAATACCAATTTTCTTTTGTTTTTAAACCTAGCGTGTAACTAGGGCTGAGCATCGGGCCCAGATCAGAACGGAACGGCCAAGACTAGACCGGACTGGACCAAAGACCGAAATGGTCTAAAACCCCGGAACGAGACCGAGTCGAAATGGTCCGGCCCGGTCCGATTCGGTCTTCGGTCTGATCTGTACCTATTAGGCATAATCGACGGGTTTTTGGTAAGAATAACCTGACCTAGGATCGAATGGTTAAAACCTAGGACCAAGGACCGGATCGAAATTATCCGGTCCGGTCCGGTTTTTCGATCCGGTCCGAGTCGACAGTCCAAATGCTCATCCCTAGTTACAGAGATAAGGGTTTAGCTAAAATAATATTTTAATTAAATTGTTTATAAGTGTAAATTATTACAACATATTTCTGAAAACTTTTAGTAGCTAAAATTACGCATTTCAGGCTAATAATAGTGTTTTTTTTAAGAATTAATAGAATTGGTTTGTCACAGCCAGATAAGAATTAGCCTAAAATGACAAATCATAGAGATAAGGGTTTAGCTAAAACCTACAAATATAATGGGATGAAACTAAAACAAAAAAAATAGGCCCCAAATATATCTTTTTATTCACAAACTCTCTCAATTTAATCTATTGTTAAAATATTATTTTCTCACTCTTTCACCTATACAACTATTCTTAACATTTTTATTATTTATTAACAATTTAACCTAATAATATATAAGTTGTTTGAATCACTTAATGTTTTATAAGTGGCTTAAAGTTGTATAACTTAAAGTTCTATAATTTAATAAAAAACTTTTAATTAACCATGTTTTGCTATATTTTTTAATTGTGTCCTTAAATAACAAAATACAAGTAATACTAACTAATAAACAATAAACTAGAAAGAAAAACAATTAAACTAGACTTTATTATTTTCATAAGCTTCAATATCATATTTTGTACTCTAGTATTTTATCTTAACACTTTATTTTTACCCATCACATTTACTTTATCTTTTTCTATATGTCTATCTTCTTCCTTAACACTTTATTTCTTACCCACCATGACACTTAGGGGCTGTTTGTTTTAGCTTATATAATGTAAGCCTATTTGTGGCTTATTTGGAGACATAAGGGCTTATTTAAGTTTGTTATAATATAATAAACTCATATAAGCCCATAAGTCACCAATAAGCTTAAAAAATTAGGGTTTATGAAATATAAGCCGAAGTATGGCTTATTTTCGGCTTATATAACGTAATCCCCAATTTTGTGACTTATTTTGAGACTTAGGAGCTTATATAAGTTTATCATGATATAATAAACCTATATAAGCCCATAAACCTCCAAATTAGGCACAAAGTTGGGGCTTATGTTATATAAGCCGAAATGAGCTTGCATTATATAAGCCAAACCAAACACCCTTTAAGCACATTTATAACTATTGAAATGCTTGCACAAGAAATAGATAAAATGAAGTAAATGAGCAAATTGTGGCTTAATTAAAGGATCGATTGCTTACACTAAGGCTGGTGGGAGTGGGTTATAACCCACCCGTGACTACCCTCCACCCACGCGCAGCCCCCACCCCCTCCTACCCAACCCGCGCGCGAGTCACTTGCTGGAAAGCAAAAACCATAGGCAAACTCACCCCAGCGACTTTCTGAATATTGGGCCCCACCACTTTTAAATATTACCGTTTTTTTATCAAATTAAAAAAAAAATTTTTTTACCCAAAATTTACTTATAAATACCCCCATCATCTTCTTCATTTTTCACACACACAAAATCAAACATCTTATCATCATCTCCATCTTCAATCTCCAAATCATGTCTCAAGAAAACACACCCCGAACCTCCAACAAACGTCGAGGTAGGCCAAATACCCAAATTCACCACCCACACCGCGAGGAACTTTCGACCTAAAAAACCCGTCACCCGGTATCACCATTCGACCACCATCATTGTATCACCCACAACCTTACCAAAACACACCTTACCGTTGCCCGGACCCAAGTCAATACCCTACCCAATACCCTACCCAATACCCGAGCCAATACTCGAGCCAATACCCTACCCAATACCCGACCCAATACCAAAGCCACAGGGGTTGTTCCTCATCACAACCCGCCTATGAAACTCAAGATTGCTACATCCCGCATTATTCAGACTCGATTGAAAGTCAAGGGTTTGCTTCGTATCAACAAACCGGGTCTCCCGAGCTGGAAACCGTTTCCGAAACTCAACCAACGGTCCAAAAACCTAAACCAAAGAAGACATTATCTAGGGGACGTCAAAAGAAGAAGGCGGTCGAAGAACTTTCAAAACGACAACAGCATTGGACAACAGCGGAGGAAATTGTTTTGACAAAAGGTTGGGTTTCCGTGTCTACTGACAACATTAATGGAAACAAAATGAGTACGCGGGGATTTTGGACAAAAATCCTTGAGTACTTTGAGAGCAAAACGGGGTAACCCGGGGTTCGTACTTATGATTCTTTGAATGGGAAGTGGAAGTCAATGCGACCTTGTATTGCTCGTTTTTGTGGTGTTTATGGTCAAATGATGCAGATGGGGCCTAGAAGTGGTGCATCGGATGCTGATATGGTTAATGATGCGTTGATGCATTATGATGCTCAAGTTGGACAATGATAGGTGTGAAAACACCCATCTTTTCTACCACTTAATTATATTAAAACAAGACCTAAACGTATATTTTATGTCGTAAATGGCGGAATTATGCGTGGTTTGTATTTTTATTGTGTTTCAGGGTCGAGATGGTGAAAAGTGGAGAAAACACGGCTTTCATGGGCGTTTATTGAAGAAAAAGACAAAAGATGAAGTCGAAAGATCAAGAGTGGAAAAAGAACGGAAGTCCAAGACCAATTCTGAAGATTTATCGAAGAAAAAGTCAAAAGACGGAAGTTTACCAAAAGCCAAAGAACTCAAGTCTAATTTATTGAAGAATACAAGACGAGTTTGAAGAAATCCCAAGAAAAAGTCCAAGTATTAAGAGATTAACAAAAGATTAAGAAGATCAAGGACTTAAGAGTGCAATTAAGAGAAAGAAGAAAGAGGGAGGAAGCTTCCTAAGCTCCTCCCTAATTCCCCTATATATAGATCTCCTTCATTTTTGTTTAGGTTGTTGGAGGCTTGACAAGCCTCCCTTCCCCATTTTTCATTTCTCTTGTTCTTTAAATTTATGCATCTTAATCTTTATGTATCGCACCTTTAATCTTCTTTTAATACCAAGTAAGTTTACCTTTAATTGTTGTTAATCTTTATCTTATAGCCAATCTCCTTCTACCTTTCTTGTTTGATTTGTTCTTTATTTTGATTGTTCATGTTCTTGAGTTTTTTATGATTTTGATCAAGTGGGTTTTGATTGATTTGGTTATGTTTGTTAGTTTTGATGATTTGTTTTGATTGATTATTGTTAGTTGATGCTTATTGGTTGTTTTGGGTTAATCTTTCGTTTGATTTTGATTAATTTGTGGATTGGATCGTGTTACTGTACATTCCCCTGTTCTTCGCTTGGTGTTTCTGTATTTTATCATTCCCAGAAGTTCCGGATCAATGATCCTTCATTCGGAACATTGTATTAAAAAGTTCCGAATCAATTTATTTTAAAAAGTTCCGAATGAATAGTTTTTAAAGAGTTCCGAATGAATGATTTTTAAAAGTTCCGAATGAATAGTTTTTAAAAAAGTTCCGAATGAATGATTTTTCAAAAGTTCCGAATGAAAGCCTTCTAAAAAGTTCCGAGTAAATTCTTCCGAACAAAAAAAAAACTTCCGAACCAGTTAAAAGAAAACTTCCGAATCAGTAATTCTCAAAAGTTCCGAATCGGAACTTTCTAAACTTCCGAATCAATTCATAACTTCCGAATGGGAAATTTGGTAAGTTCCGAATAAACGAATTTAGCTCCACCTGCTTGCGTGCTTCCTTACCACTTTTTGGCGCTCATTCCACCTGGCTGCCTGGCAGCTTCCAGCAGCTAGCCTGCTAGCTTGTTTATTTAATAGTATTGTTCCGTAATTGTCTAGTTTTATCTAAAAGTTGTTCCTATTTCATTTTTGAAAGTTACGTATTTTTAGTTGAATTTTTCGTCGATTTTTAGTATTAATATTTTTTTGTAAAGTTTAAGTTTTATCTTTTATTTAGTACCCGCTTTAGGTTTTGCCTCGTTCAGCTTGAAAGTACCATTTTAGTTTTATTCTCTCCTTTTTCATTTAGTAAACTTTATTTTCGAGTCGATAGTTAATTTCGTCTTTTAGTTTTATTTTTATTAATTGTTTCGCTTTAAATTACGTTTTATTATTTGTTTTAATATTCGTTTTAATATCGTTTTAACTTTTAGTTTTTAATATTCACCTTGTTTTACTTTTATTATTTGAACTTGTCTTTAATTTGTTTTTAGATACTTTTCTCATTTACTTTTAAATTAGTTTTAGATAATCAACTTCCTTTCTTCTTAACCAAAAATAACTGAGTCGCACTTTGAACCGGAAATAAATTCGATTAGACACCGAGAAACGAACTTTTTCAACGAGTAAAATCTGAGTATTAAAATGGCGCCGCTGCCGGCTCTTTTCGTGAAGATCGAAGGTTTTTTGTGAGTGACGCGTTGGCTTTTGGGACCCGTTCACTTGTGAACGTTATTTTTCGTATCAAAAATTTTCAAAAATCCAAAAACATTTGAAAAATCATAAAAAGCATTTCTTTTTCAAAGTTTTGCACCAAAAATATTCTTCTTGCTTATCTATCTTTCTTTATGGATTTTTATGTCCATTGCGTCCGGTGTGGGAAACAATTATCTGGGAACAACTCTTGTCAATGGTGCACATGTGAGCGGTGCGGAAACGATATCGACTACACACAATTCGGATTTTGTCCCTTGTGCAATTCGACTAATTCACTCTTTTTGAACCCACCTCCTGTTCCCCCGTGCATCTATTGTGGAAGCGATTCTCATTGGCATGTTTCGTGCCCGGTTCGATACCCGTATGGTCACGGGCAAGAACCGGGGTACAATTATGACAATGATAATAGCTATCCACAAGACGCACTTGATTTTTCTCCATACCCGGTTTGCAACAACTGTGGGGGTCCGCACGATACCTATTATTGTCAACCAATGAATTATTATGAGCAAAATCCGGATCCTCAGTTTTCTTCACCTATGGATTATTATGAACCAAACCCGGTTTCTAATTCTTCTCAACCGATGAACAACTATGAGCCACATCCGTCCTATAATTCCGGTTTTCAAAATCTTGAACCCCCACCGCACTCACTCGATCATCAGCCTCGTCACGGGATGAGTTACCAAGAACCAATTGTCGATCTTGCTACAGCTTTTCAAGCGCAATCAAAAGAGCTTTTACACACGCTGCGAACTTGTATGGAGTCATTTTTACAGCAGCAAGATCAGACGAGTACCCATATCCCTGAGCATATTATTGGCCCTATAAATAATGAGGAGAGTGATGACGATATTGAGGTTATTTTCGACGACGAGGAATTTCTAAAGCAAAATACTTCACTCCTTAGTGATGATGGTTTTCACATTCCTGAGATCAATGAGTTTCTTGATATTGATACACCCATGGAATACATATCCGGGTATTCTGATGTGGAAGGAGATATACTTTTTCTAGAGGATTTATTACACGATGACACTACACCTTCTATCCCAGAGGTGGAAAGATGTGAGTCTACTAAAAAAGGGACGCAGGTGGAAGGTAATTGTTCTCATACTTCTCATATTATATTGCCACCTCCTCCTCCCACGTGCACACCCAAGCGGGTGATGTATCACTTTTACTCTACTCGTTTTATACCGGGAAGTGAGGATGAGTGCTTTGACCCGGGAGGTGACATTGATTATGCTATGATTGATACCATCACGGCTTTGCCGTTTGCTCAACTTCCATTATCTTTGGGGGAGGAAAATGTGCTCACTATACCCAACCCACCTCCCGTGGATCTTGAATTCACATACTATACGTATGTTGAAAGGACCTTTCTCCCTTTCAAGACTTATTCCCCCGCCTCTCCTTTGTTGATGTCAACCGGGAACGAGGACAAGGTCTTTGATCCCGGTATCACATTCGATGCTTCCCCATGGACCATTTAATTCGGGGACGAGTCAGGCTCGTGACTCGGTCAACAAAAACAAGCGCTTTTTGGGAGGCAACCCAATTATCTATCTATTTTCATCATAAGTGTAGGGGGATCCCCGTTGGTGTTTCTTGTTCTCTTTCTTATCATGTGCAGGGATTAGAGCTTCAAAGACACACTCTTGATGACTTTTGACGAACCGTGATTCCGTGTTCCCTTCTTCCCGGTTCTATCCTAAACTCTTTTCGATTCACTATTTTATATTTCTCAATATTAAAATAGGAATCTCTTTAGTTGTCTTTCCCTTAACGAGATTTAAACAAAGTGCACAATGTCCTAAGTGTAGGGGAATTTACTCCCACATGCTTAAACATTGAGGACAATGTTTATATTAAGTGTAGGGGGGACTTCTATCGAAGTTAAGTGGCCTTTTCCTTGTATTTGCCCTCATTTTAACCGGAAAATCAATTTTTCGACATTTTTCAAAATTTTTAATCTATTTTGGCCTAGTTGTAGTCTCCTTTATTTTTGTTACTTTCTAGCATTTTAATAAAATGGTTTTAGCAAGTTTAGATATCTTAGATATATTAGGCCCGTTGTGAATATTTTGACTCAACCCGAGTTTACTTATCCAAGTTCACTCTAGCTAGTATCCTTAACCATGTAGACCTTAATTGGTTTATCAGGCTAAGCATCCACGAGTCTCATTCCTTGAGATTTTAAATTGTGGAGAACGAGAAATGATAGAGTTGGTTACAAGTTTGGTATTCTCTCATTAACTTATGTGAGTTAATTATGATCTTTTTCTCCCATCACTTGCTATTAAATTATTTGCAATAAGTAAGGTCGTACGATTTGAAAAGTTACTTAGCTTCTAGCCCAAGATCGTTTAAAAGTTGCTCGGTAATGATAAGAGTTCATAGCCAAGGCATAACTTATGAAGCGGGGCGCGAAGATTGGCGAGTCCGAAAAGGCCCTAACAAGGCATGAGGATTCCATTTTATTGCTGAAGATCCAAAGTGATGTGAAAAGCATTATTCCAAAATCAATATGAAGGATCAAGACTCACGACGAAAAGCAATCAACTCCCATAAAGATCATGGAGAAGTCTATCCAAAAAGACCCTAACAAGGTATGAGGATAAATAGATCCAAGTCCGAAAAGGAGGCGGATCGTTGTATCTCAAAATCCCAATTAGAGATTGAAGAAATAATCATGAAGTCGTGGTCAACAAAGTTGGAGTACCTCTCAAAAGTCTCCAAGTGAAGAAACTCTATGAACGATGAGAAGACCATTATCTCAAGCACGTCTCTCAAGATATGAAGTATGAAGTACATGCCAAATATCGGCCCGAGAAAGGTCTCAAATCGTGAACCGAGTTATGCCAAGATATGAACTTTTTGATATCCCGAGAAGCAGTTTTAAGAGATTTTGTCCTTTAGCTAACTATTGATCAAATCGTCCTACTTTGCTTTCAGCCTAAATAAATTATCGAAATAAGTCAACAATGCATCCTCGTGACCATTCAAGACATCAATAAAATATAAGAGTTACCAATAGGAATAAGGGGGTTTAAGTGATTAATTGAACCGCATGAGTAAATGTTTGTTATGCCAACTTGTACTAACAATGATCTTGTTTTTAAGCTTGGCATGGGGAACGTGAAACTTGAGGGTGATAAACATTCATGACACACAAGCCCTAATGTAAGTCTTAGATTTCTTTACATGTTTCTTCCTTGATTGCATCTTGTTATTTTTTATATTTTTGATTTTCCTTAGTTGTTTAATAAAGGCCAAGGTAGGTTGATTATGATGGAAAGTGTAAACCTTGCTTTATCACTGAGCATTGCATGAGGGCATTGCAATGGTTAAGTGTAGGGGATTTGATAGGTGTGAAAACACCCATCTTTTCTACCACTTAATTATATTAAAACGGGACCTAAACGTATATTTTATGTCGTAAATGGCGGAATTATGCGTGGTTTGTGTTTTTATTGTGTTTCAGGGTCGAGATGGTGAAAAGTGGAGAAAACACGGCTTTCATGGGCGTTTATTGAAGAAAAAGACAAAAGATGAAGTCGAAAGATCAAGAGTGGAAAAAGAACGGAAGTCCAAGACCAATTCTGAAGATTTATCGAAGAAAAAGTTAAAAGACGGAAGTTTACCAAAAGCCAAAGAACTCAAGTCTAATTTATTGAAGAATACAAGACGAGTTTGAAGAAATCCCAAGAAAAAGTCCAAGTATTAAGAGATTAACAAAAGATTAAGAAGATCAAGGACTTAAGAGTGCAATTAAGAGAAAGAAGAAAGAGGGAGGAAGCTTCCTAAGCTCCTCCCTAATTCCCCTATATATAGATCTCCTTCATTTTTGTTTAGGTTGTTGGAGGTTTGACAAGCCTCCCTTCCCCATTTTTCATTTCTCTTGTTCTTTAAATTTATGCATCTTAATCTTTATGTATCGCACCTTTAATCTTCTTTTAATACAAAGTAAGTTTACCTTTAATTGTTGTTAATCTTTATCTTATAGCCAATCTCCTTCTACCTTTCTTGTTTGATTTGTTCTTTATTTTGATTGTTCATGTTCTTGAGTTTTTTATGATTTTGATCAAGTGGGTTTTGATTGATTTGGTTATGTTTGTTAGTTTTGATGATTTGTTTTGATTGATTATTGTTAGTTGATGCTTATTGGTTGTTTTGGGTTAATCTTTCGTTTGATTTTGATTAATTTGTGGATTGGATCGTGTTACTATACATTCCCCTGTTCTTCGCTTGGTGTTTCTGTATTTTATCATTCCCAGAAGTTCCGGATCAATGATCCTTCATTCGGAACATTGTATTAAAATGTTCCGAATCAATTTATTTTAAAAAGTTCCGAATGAATAGTTTTTAAAAAGTTCCGAATGAATGATTTTTAAAAGTTCCGAATGAATAGTTTTTAAAAAAGTTCCGAATGAATGATTTTTCAAAAGTTCCGAATGAAAAGCCTTCTAAAAAGTTCCGAGTAAATTCTTCCGAACAAAAAAAAAACTTCCGAACCAGTTAAAAGAAAACTTCCGAATCAGTAATTCTCAAAAGTTCCGAATCGGAACTTTCTAAACTTCCGAATCAATTCATAACTTCCGAATCGGAACTTTGGTAAGTTCCGAATAAAAGAATTTAGCTCCACCTGCTTGCGTGCTTGCTTACCACTTTTTGGCGCTCATTCCACCTGGCTGCCTGGCAGTTTCCAGCAGCTAGCCTGCTAGCTTGTTTATTTAATAGTATTGTTCCGTAATTGTCTAGTTTTATCTAAAAGTTGTTCCGATTTCATTTTTGAATGTTACGTATTTTTAGTTGAATTTTTCGTCGATTTTTAGTATTAATATTTTTTCGTAAAGTTTAAGTTTTATCTTTTATTTAGTACCCGCTTTAGGTTTTGCCTCGTTCAGCTTTAAAGTACCATTTTAGTTTTATTCTCTCCTTTTTCATTTAGTAAACTTTATTTTCGAGTCGATAGTTAATTTCGTCTTTTAGTTTTATTTTTATTAATTGTTTCGCTTTAAATTACGTTTTATTATTTGTTTTAATATTCGTTTTAATATCGTTTTAACTTTTAGTTTTTAATATTCACCTTGTTTTACTTTTATTATTTGAACTTGTCTTTAATTTGTTTTTAGATACTTTTCTCATTTACTTTTAAATTAGTTTTAGATAATCAACTTCCTTTCTTCTTAACAAAAAACAACTGAGTCGCACTTTGAACCGGAAATCAATTCGATTAGACACCGAGAAACGAACTTTTTCAACGAGTAAAATCTGAGTATTAGACAACCGTTCAAATTTCGTCATTGCTGGGAGATTTTGAAAGACGTTGAGAAATGGAAGGAGCAAGAATTGCCTGCCGAATTAGCTAGGACTTCCAAAGTAAGCAAGAGATACAAGTCATCTGGGTATAGTTCGTTTAATACAAATTCTATGGATGCAAGTAACAGTGTGGATGTTGATGCCACTGATAATGAAGAAGTGCAACCGATCCCACGTCCAATGGGAAGGGACAGAGCTAAGGCTAAGGCTAAAGGGAGCAGAGTTTCGGGGGAGTCGAGTACAAACGACGAGGCTTTGGCTAGGTTGATGTTGTCTGGGTTTGGTGAACAACAAGAACGGGCCTTTGCTGTGCAGGGTGAACAACAGGCCGCATATTTTGAGATGAAAAATAAAGAGATTCGAGTCCGGGAAAAAGAAGTGGAAATAGCCCGATTGAAACAGCAAAAGGAAGACTTGGACTTTTATATGCAGCCGATAGATCATTTGACGGGACGTGATCTTGCAGTCGCGGACTTTTATATCCCGTATTAGTTTTTTATTTAAATGTTGTTTTTTTTATTTTCTATGTTTTTATTTGTATTTTCGTACTGTGTTTTAATTTTTTATGTTTTATTTTTAATTTTGTACTGTGTTTTAATTTTCTGTGTACCCGTGTTGTAATAAAGTTGTATGAATAAAAATTATTTAATGAAAAAAATGAGGTGATGTGGAGTGAGTTTGGGTGAGTTTGGTGAGTGTCATTACCTCCTGTGGTGAGTTTGGGTGAGTTTTGATAAATTTAGAAAAAAGCTGACGTGACGTTGAGATAGAGATGAGTGGGTTTCACTCCACTCCCACTAGTCTAACTAGAAACCAAGCTACACACCAAGCTAGTTCGGTAGGTTTTTTTTATGATTTTAGTTTATAGATCAATGATGGGTTTAAATCTGAGATCTAGTATATTCATCCATAAATATATAGATTATCTCTTACATGATTTATAACATGCAAAACCCATCTTAAATTAATAAAAACATAGATTACCGTTGATATCATGACATGTGGCCAGATAAGTTGAAAGATTCAAGAATCATCAAACGAACGGCTCGTGAGATAAGTTTTATCAGTGTTGTACTTCTTGCAATATAATACACCATATTTAATAGTATGTCTTTGCAACCGGTTGGATGTCTCTCATAGATAAACCTAATGTTAGAGGTTTGAGGCAATGTTTTAAAATCCGGTTTTTTAGTTGATCTGATCTAGTGACCGATTCATGGTTCAATTGGTTTAATCGGTTGAACCGTCGAGTCAACCTGATTCTTTATATATTGTATAACTTTTTATATTTTTAATATGTAATATTTATTTTTTACTCACTAGCTTTACTTTTTAATTTTACATTTATAACATTATTGTAAAATTGTGAAAAAATAATTAATTTATACTTACAATTTGTATTTGATTGTAATAAAACAATATTAGTAAACGTTTTAAGTTAGTTTAACTTTATTTTAACTAACATTAATAATCATTACTTTAATATATATCTTTAAAACTTAAAAATATTTAAAAAAAAAAAGTTTTTGAAATATTTTTTTATAAAAATTCGTGACCTGGTCGGGTTAATCAAACCGGGTCAACGAAAGACCGACGGTTCAATCTGGTTCTCAAACACGCAAAAACCCGGTCATATCCGGCGCGGTCTCCGAGCCGGTTCACGGTTCAACCGGCCAGATCAACCCGGTTTTTAAAACATTGGTTTGAGGTTATCTTCCCCGACAAAAACCTATTATCATTTGACTACATTAAAAACACATATCAAAACTTTTTTCTTCTGGTTGGAAAAATCTCATATACTATATTCAAAATCATCTATTAAATGCTCATAAAATAATTTTATGCTTATATTAGTGTTTTAAAACTGAAGGCCCCTACAAAATGAGGGCGTGTACAGTTACACACCCGGTACACAGTGGCGGAGCTTCAAGTTATTTTCTAGGAGGGCCAAAATGCATGTAATATATATTTAGGAGGGCCAAATTAAAAATTCTTACTGCAAATTGTTTTTACTTAACATACAGGTCAAGCATTTTAACATAAGTGTCCAAAATGTGGGGAGGCCAAAGCCCTCCTTGGTCCCCACTAAGCTCCGCCATTGCCCGTACATGTTCAAATAGACCCTGAATTTATCTTTAACGAGTATGCATCAACAATCTTAAACAAACTTTACATATATTATCATATATTTTGATTTCATTACTTAAAAAACATTGTTAAATCCTTTTACATTTTATTGCTACTCATCTTCTTACTTATGTAAATATATTATAAGTGTTTTTCACTGATTATCTTTCTTCATATCTCTTCATTTAGATCAAGGTTATAAAAATCGTGAATCTTTAGTTGGGCGGCTGACCATCTTTTAACTTGTAATCGCTCATAACAGAATTAATTAGATTGACATTTTTTAATAATATGAATATTTTTGACAAGTTTTGTGTATTTTCGGTAACTTTTTTATATTATCGACAAAACTATTTCTAAAAAAACTTGTGATAGATTTAAATAGATACTATAAGTGATCAAAACAATTTTAAGGTATGTTTTAGGTACTTCCAACAAGATTAGAAGGTTTCTGACATGTTTGACCACCTTTGAACGTCGTTTATCATGGTTGACCTATTTGTTTGACCTTGTTACATTAATTGACAAGGTGGGTCGCCTTATAACACGTACTCGATGATTAATCAACTTTGTATACTTTGTTTTAAAACACTGGTTTAAACCACCAGTTTTTTTCACATGTCATGCGTCAGTAGAAGAAGTTGAAAAAGTGAAAGACAACATTAAAAAGAAATATTATTTCTCTTACTCAAAGTATTCTAAGAATGCTTGGTGTTCATTTGCGAAAACACGCCAAAAGAAAAAAAAAGTAACTGGTTCCTAAGAGCTCGCCATCCCACACGCCGTTATACACTTCATTCACGTTGTCGAGTATTTCTTTTATTTTTTCTGACTTAGTGATGATTTTTGATAGAGTTTTGTGAGACTTATAATATGTTTTTGATATTTTTATGAAAAACAATTTTTCAGTTATTAATGTATTGAAAAATGTTAAAAGTCTAAAATAAAATAGTGTAACTTTATTTGCAGAACCTATTTAAGTGACAAAACTCGCAGAACTCACTGTTAGCCTTTAGATATGTTAATCAATGATCATGATTAAATGTGACACTTTTGTAAATAATTAGAAAAGAAAAAAGTATCTAATAAAATAAAAAGGGTACTGCAATCATTTAATAAAAATGTATATCACACGTTTCACAAAATATACCATTCCTTGAAAAATCACATATTATTTTATTTTTTTAGATTTTGAGAAAAAGTTATCTTCAGCATTCCCAACCCTAACCACCATCCATTCTTTTATCTACAACATCACAGCCGCCTCCTCCAATAATCAACATCCACGCCACCGTTCTCTAAGAATGATATGTTTCTCTCGTAGATCAGATTTATTCACATACAAGTTCCTTTTATTATGGATTTGTCGTTAGTGTTGTTTGCGCAAACGGTAAATGGTTTTCGAAGGTTTCATTAGCCAAAAAGGTAAGATCGAATTATTTGTTAATTTTTGCTATGTTTGATCCCCAAAACGGTAAGATCGTGATTTGATTTTGATTTGTCTTTACATGATCGGCCGAGATCCGTGTTTTAGAAAGAAAAAAATCATTGTTATCAGTTTATACGAATGAGATTTATTTTTGTAACCACTGAATTGGTACTCTTTTTTTTGTTTTCTTTCACACTAACACTAACAAATTGGTTCTAGATATTTTGTGAGTTTTTTATTCTTTAATGTAAGAAAGGTTGATTTGATTTTGTTTTTATATGATGGTTAAGAATACTGGTTATGTCCTACATATATTAAAAAAATATGTTAAGGGTTTCAAATCTCTTTTAGAATACTAGTTATGTATATACGTTAAAACGTAGGAGAAGAAGTGAAAACGTAGGAGAAGAAGTGATTTTTTTTAATGCCTGAGTTAAAACAGATGATATTTCATTTTTATGAACGTGTTTTAATTTAGACATGATAGACGCGGCTCATGGATGTTTCCTCGCGGAAACATGTATGTTTCTGCGCGTAAACATGTATGTTTCTGCGCGTAAACATGTATGTTCTGCGCGGAACATGTATGTTTTTGCGCGAAAACATGTATGTTTCTGCGCGGAACATGTATGTTTCTGCGCGAAAACATGTATGTTTCTGCGCGTAAACATGTATGTTTCTGCGCGTAAACATGTATGTTTCTGCGCGGAACATGTATGTTTCTGCGCGAAAACATGTATGTTTCTGCGCGAAAACATGTATGTTTCTGCGCGGAACATGTAAGTTTCTGCGCGAAAATATGTATGTTTCTACGCGAAAACATGTATGTTTCTGCACGAAAACATGTATGTTTCTGCGCGGAAACATGTATATTTTACGTTTTAAGAAACATGTATGTTTTAAGTAGGGTTTCTTTATCGTTATTATAAAACAAATATGTTTTGTTGTTATAAAAACATTTATGTTATAAGAAACATGTGTGTTTTATCGCTCGTATAAGATTAATGAAAGAAATGTGTATATATGCTTTGTGATTTGATTTGTTTTTGTGCATGCTTGTTTCAGATATATGAAGATGATGAAAGATGATTATGTCATTTGAAGACTTCGAAGTAGATGAAGAATGATGATATCATTTGAAGACTTAGAAGTAGATGAACACATATACAAATGAATATAATTTGTCATTTCTAGAGAGATACAACTGTTATATATATGATTTTTTATACTTGTTATTAAATCAAATGTAATATGTATGTACATGAATATTTTTTTCATTTATAAAGGTTTATGTTATTTAATATTTGTTTCAAATTCAAAAAAGTAATACACACAATAAAAAGATGTATATTTACGTTCATATAGAAAAAAACATACATGTTATTAAGAGAAAAACATACATGTTTTTAAGAGAAAAACATTCGTGTTCTTAAATTTTTTAAAAATATGAATGCAAAAAAGAAAAAAAACAAAAAAACAAAAATTAATGAATTTTGAAAACGTTTTTAATAAAAAAAATAAGTAAAATGTATGTTTTACTATTATGCCCTTTTGATTTAAATTAAATCTATTAATATTACTAAATTGTGAGTGGTTGAAAGGAGTTCTGCAAGTTCTGTCACTAAGATTGATTCTGTAAATAAAATCCCCAAATAAAATAATAGATGAATAACACGTTATTAGTACTTGAAAAACACGCTCTCTAAACATTGAAAAGAAAAATCTTTGAACAAAAGAAAAATCAAACTAGTAAATTGGAAATTCATTGAAAGGAAAAATCAAACTTTTTATTTTTGAACAAAAGAAAAATCAAACTAGTAAAGTGGAAGGAAAAATTCATCTTATTCCAACGGGTCCCACAAACTAGCCGTGTTGAATTCCACCCATTTTTTCATCTTAAAACCCCGCCAACCAATTCCAAGTCAAACTTAACTCAAAAATCAACTCACCGGAAAAAAATATAAAAATATCTAAAACCCAAATTCCGACCAAACCAAACCTTAATTAGTTTCATGAACCTCATCATCTTTCTCACGTTACTCTTGCCGTTACTCTCGCCGTTAGTTAACGCCGAAGATGACGTGCAGTGCTTACGTGGCGTCAAGACCTCACTTAACGATCCACAACAATCACTTTCCACGTGGAGCTTTGCGAACACTACTATCGGATTTATCTGCCATTTTAACGGAGTCACGTGCTGGAACGATCAAGAGAATAGGTTAATTTCGCTTAATTTAGGCGATTTCGGGCTCGAGGGAGGCGTGCCCAAGGATTTGGAGATGTGTGGGAGCTTGCAGAACTTAGATTTGTCTGGTAATAAGCTTACGGGTTCGATACCGAATGATTTATGTGCTTGGTTGCCTTATTTGGTAACTTTAGATTTATCTGATAATGAATTGACTGGTACGATACCCGGCAGTCTCGGTAATTGTAGTTTTCTGAATAGTGTTGTTTTGTCTGGTAATAAGTTGAGTGGGAGTATACCGAATAGTCTGACGAATTTAAGGCGGTTGACTAGGTTTTCTGTAGCGAAAAATGAGTTGAATGGGAGCATTCCAAGTGGTTTAGGGAAGTTTGGGAAGGAGAGTTTTGAAGGGAATAGTGGATTGTGTGGTAAGCCGTTACGGAAGTGTAGCATTGTGTAGCGTAGCACAAGAACTAGGCGGCTCACAACACTATGATGGTTTCCACTTCTATTGGCCACAAATGGTATGGACTATGGCCATATTATTCTACTGAAGCTTGTTTGTATGCACTTATTATGTGCTCTATATTTTTGCTGGCTGTTGTATATGCCTGATATTTGTAAAATAACTGTATGATCATCTATCACACAAGTGCGTTTAAAACTATTGCATTCTGCTTCAAATGAAATGTTCAGTGCATGTATTGTTGTGATCCGGAAGACTGTTATTTGATTCTGTATCTCACTGCTCATGGCAGCTTGTTCTTATACAATTCATATTGATGTATATTTCTAGTTAATCACTGAGCAAGGACATGTTCGTCAGCCAGGGACGACAACCTGGATGCTAAATCTGCATGCTACTTCAACTAGCTGTGCAAACACCGCAATATCCCCTTTTTACTTACAGATTCACAATTTCCTTTATCACTCTTTTCCATACTGTTTTGCAATCCCATGTGTATTAGACACTTGAATTATCATAATACTGATTGGTGTACCCAGTGGCGGACGTAGAAAAGTAGACAGTGGGGGGCAAATTATTTTTTTTGCTAATAGTAAAGAGAAAAAACTAAAATTTGAATAAAAAATCGAGTATTATAGCTTAAAAATTGAGAATTTTTAGGTTTTAGAGTGCTAAATATTGAACTTTAATGTGTGAGTGGGGGGCGATCTAACTTTCGAGTGGGGGGCATTTTAAAAAAATGCTCAAAATTACCGAATCGTATTTTTGTCTAGCCATGGGGGGCGCCGCCACCCCGTAGTTAATGAATACATCCGCCCCTGGGTGTACCGGTTTAGGAACTATGTGAAGGTTTCCTTGTTAACCAGATTTAGCCGGCTAATCCATACCTTCCCTGGGGTTCCAGGGTTCATCCCGCTAATTTGTATAATAAGCGAGGACCAGAAGTTACAGGAAGGTAAAGTCTCGAATTTATCCGTGCAGGTATATCTGTGCGACTGTGCTTCCATCTATGCAATGAGTTGCACTATATCAAGTGTTATCATTCATTTCGGCTAGATTCGATGTCTATGTTTCAATTGTTAATTAAACACTAACATCTATTCTCTTTATCCCCATTTTTCTCTGCTCATACTTAACTTATGTTCACAATAAACAAATAAGCCTATGTTGCCATCTATATTTCTTTCGACATCATATGGTAAGTCACGGTTGACAACCCATAATACATTTATCTTTAACACGTCATGAAAGAAAAGATAAAAACCCAGGAACTCACCTCCGCGCTCATTCTCTTATACATCAAAGACAGTAGTTACTTTCAAGTCTCGATAAGAAAATATAACCAAACCAAACAAATTAAAACACTCAGTTTTATGACTCTTATCTCGTCAACTCATTTACCAATTAAGCAAAAATCCATCGAGGTTCCACCAGTTTTCCCGGTCATTATCATTAGAATTTCGCATTAGTACTCCAGATTCTTCACCTAAGAACCTTTTGTCCATCATGTGTTAAATATTTTTATGAGCAATAGAAGAAGAACTTAAATATCGAGAAATTCCACAATCTCAAGAAAAGAACTCAATATATCCAGATTTTTTGGGTGATTCAATTCTTATGGCATCATAATAGCATGAATGATCAGCACTCCACTTGCTCACTCTTCCACGACATTGACAAGCTCATATTCAACTAATGACAAATTGTTGTATTCTTTAACAATGAAACTGGCTGGTTCGGTTACCTCAACACGACCCCACTTGTCCACAGCAAGCCTCATGGATCCCTTGAACATGTCGATTTTTGCATTGCGCAAGATTACAGTGCTATCAGCTTTCATCAGATCCACTGCATAATCCAAGTAACATACAAAATTAGGATAATCAACATCAAGGAACAAGCTTGCAAAAGTAGGGTTCTTTGCGTTTGTAACAAATTTACTGACATGATCTTGTTTAGCAATTAGCATAACCTTGTTTGGGTGCCTCTATGGAACCCAAGTTATAATCAGAGGTGGATGATTGGCAGATTGGATAACGGGTCCAAACAAGCAAGTGTTGTAAGGTTGGGTTGAATCATAAAACCTGTCATAAATCAGTGACCCAAGTTGCACCGAGAGCAACGAATCCCACTTCTCCTACTGAAGTTTTGTACTGAATATGAAGTTGTAGAACGAAACATTGTACATACATTTCGAGCATTTGTTGACTAAATGCTAAGATAATAACAGTCATGTTGCTATTATCATATTTATATAGAGAAGAATGAAAATGTTAATGCTCGAAAGTCTTAGCCTTTACCAAAAAAACAGAACAAAGGACTTAAGAAAAAGGCAACCATTCTGTCAAAGCAACGTATAACACTCAAAAGACGAAATGCCATTTCAACATATCAGATTCCGTAGTCAAGCAATGAACCTTATATTCAGAATTTTGCTTGATTTTTCACATATGTATCACGTGTATGGTGGCTAATGCTAAAAAAGAGCTACCTTAAAGCTGATCTAATGCTCAACACTTTTGATTATAGCAGACCAATCGGATCATCTTTCATTTATTAGTTGTTAATACGTAATACAAATTTCATATCAAATTAATTATGTTATAGGATTACTAAGCTTCATTATCAACTGGTTGAAGTCAATTACCTTGATTATTCCTGGCTGTGAATAGTATAGACCCAGTCTCGTCGCCCACCAAACATTCAGCAATTCGCATTTGACGGTCATCAGGCTTGCCCTTCTGCAAGACCAGCTTTGCACTAACAACTTTCACAATCAGATTATGGCCACTGGTTCCAGGACGCAGGTTATCAACCTTGGTGAAAACAGGCTTCCTCTTAGGTGATTTCATATCAGCCATTTCTCACAATTTCTACAATAATCATTAACCACTATATTAGTCTCCACAAATTATTAATTTTAAAAAGAAATTTTACACAAAACATACTTCATTTTTTTGCCATTGTATGTAAGTAATGTGACATGTGCTTTACGAGGAGGACAATGCACCGAGGAGGACAATGCACCATGCCACGCACTATTTATGTACGGTGACCATATTTTGGGGAAAATATTACAAATGAAGAATTTTTTTTTACCCATGCTCATAAACATCCGGTGGTGTTATCTCACAAACAACAAAAGTAAATACGGTCCCGTCTCGCTGTTTTGTTTGTGAAAGAACATGATCAGTCATCAAGGGCGAAGCTAGAAATATCGGCTCGGGGGTCACACTTTGATATTTATTGTAAATTACATACATTACAAAAAGTTTCTCAAGAGGTCAAGTTATAAAAAAGCTCAAATATTTTCGAAAATTTATGCTACAATCTTTTCGCTAGGGGTCTCCGCCACTGTCAGTCATATTTGTCCGAATTGAAGAGATCAATCTTAACTCATAAAGTGCGAAAAAAGGCAGGCAAAAGTAAGTTACAAATTAGTGTTAAAAATGATTAAAGGATGCCATAACATGATATAATTTTACATACGTAAATGAAAAGAAAGCAGATGACAATAATCCTTAACTACTAGAAGAACATGAAAAAAACAATTACTATGTAATAAAAGTTGAGAAATTAACAACACAAATAAAAATGATGCATGCATGATCATGAACGATGAAAGTGAACAAAGATAGAAGAATATGAGTTACCGTTTTGATTGACTGATTCGTAGATGAAGATGTTAGATGATAATTAACGAGTTTAATTATTATGATCTGATTGATTTTTCTGTGTTTTTGGTTGTGTGTTACGCGTGTGATTCGCCACTAAAATGGATTCTTTTTAATGGTAACCGTTGATATACCGAAATTTATTAAACGTATCACTACCGTCCATGTTGGTATTATGTGCCCATTACTAAGGATCGATCTCCTGGGCTTCATTTCCTTTATTCGAGTCTTTGAGATTAGAGAAGAGTAAGCTCTCGCCCAGCCCACCTTTGGGCCATTACTTAAAAGCTAGTTATCGGTAAGATCGTTTATCAGTTCGGTTAAACTTTTTTCTGGCTATAATCAAAACTGAACCAAAACATATTCAAATTGGATTAAACCGAATCAAATAATCGAAAACCAAACCCCTATAATCGAAAACCGAACCTAACAACCCGAATAACATAATTTTAATTTTTTTTTAGACATTTAGTGGGTGTTTGGATGTGCTTATTAAAAACAAATTATTCATTTTGAAAACTCCATTTTGAAAAATCATCATTTTGAAAACTCCATTTTAAAAAATAGTGTTTGGATTTGATATTCCAGTTTGAAATCGCAATAATCAAATAATCACTTTTTTGAGTGTTTGGCAAATTTGATAATTTGATAATAAACTCCATTTTGAAAACTTAATTTTCCAAAACTCCATTTTGAAAATGAAATAAGTAGCTCCCCACTAACTTTTTCAAAACTCCATTTTAGAGCTTCTAAACGCAAATAATCACTTATCTCCATTTATTACCCAAACACTTTTTTTTAACTTATCTCCATTTTGAAATTGAGATTTGGAGATAATCTCCTCCTAACCGCACATCCAAACACCCCCTTAAATAGTGTTTGGATTTAATATTTCAGTTTGAAATCGCAATAATCAAATAATCACTTTTTTGAGTGTTTGGCAAGTTTGATTATTTGATAATAAACTCCATTTTGAAAGCTTACTTTTTCAAAGCTCCGTTTTGAAAATGAAATAAGTAGCTCCCCACTAACTTTTTCAAAACTCCATTTTAGAGCTTCTAAACGCAAATAATCACTTATCTCCATTTATTACCCAAATACTTTTTTTTAACTTATCTCCATTTTGGAACTGAGATTTGGAGATAATCTCCTTCTAACCGCACATCCAAACACCCCCTTACTATGAAAGAGTTTACAATTTTGATAAAATATATAAAAAATGTATACCTGTACATCAATCCAGTTTTCATATAGGTATTCGTTTTAGATTGCCAAAACCTAACCGAACCAAAAACCGTCGGTTCGATTTGATTTCTATTTCCTATTTATTTGGTTATTACCTAAAAACGAACATCTCTAATTATCAGGTTGTTCTATTTATTCAATTTGGTTAATTTTTTTTTTCATAAAACTAAAACTAAACCTAAACCACACCGAATTTAAATAGATTTTAGCCGAACCAAGAACCTAATTTTAATTATGTTCAACTTTTGAATCGATTCGACTAACATAAGTTACATCATTTATATCCTTTAAATATTTTAGTTACATAAAATTTTAACAAACATATTTATTTCAAGCTTAAAAAGTGTTTATCTCTACAAGAATATTTTGCGCATATTATGTATGTAAAATATATGAAAAGATAAAGAAATTTACATGGATTTCGTTTTTGGTTTAGTTCGATTGATATTTTGCGACACCATATCCAAAACAAAAATCAAATATCTTATTTGATTTTTTTGAACGTCGATTTTATTACTAGAAAACAACTAGCAAGATGCTAGAATTACACAGAAATAAGGTACGGGTTTTTGAGCCAATCGTTCCAAGTGAACGACGTTTTACACTGAGAATTACACCAAGAAAAAGACCAAGAAACAATATTATCAAATAGCATCGCCTTGAAGAGGAGCTTGTTCCGAAAACCCCAAATGAACCACCACGAGACATTGAACACGCCTTCCGAGATGTCTTTCAGGGCGCTTGAGAAACGAACCGACGCCAACCAGCTCAACCAATCATCATATGCATTAAATCCTTCGTATGGGAGATTCCACCACCGAGCAATGTTCCTATAGATACTATCTATAGTTGTGCACGTAAAAAATAGATTTGAAGAAGATTCAATCCCATGATCACAAAGGGGGCACCCGAGTGAACCCAAGTCTATACCCCGACAAGAAAGATTAAACCTAGTCGGAAGAGCGTTGTGATAAATCTTCCAGGCCAAGATGTTTACTTTAATCGAAAAGTATTTCACCCATCTAGTTTTAGTACCTACATAAGCCGACTGAACGCTGTCAATCTTTTTGCGCAAGGAGGCAACCGAATACATACCATCACTGCACAGCGAATACATACCCAATGATTCTGACAAAGCGAGAAGTTGGGCCTCCTCCAATCCTCTGCTCACGTTCCTTCACAAAGAGTATTCCAAACTTGTGTCAGCCAGCTTTGAATATATACTCACGTCTTTACACATCTCCAGATTATAGACCCTCGGAAACCTATCCTTAAAAACAACAACGTCGCACCAGTGATCCTTCTAGAAACGAGTAGTGCAACCATTACCCACTTTAAGTTTAAGGAACTCAAAAAAGTCGACTTCCTTAGCTTTGAGTGAATTAAGTTCTTTAATAATACTCAGCCATGTAGGGTGGTACCCCAAGCGTATCTCCCTACCAACATTACCGTCTTCCCCGTGAATAGCTTTTATAACTTTCGTCCACAAGGAATCTCTATCTGCATAATATTTTCAGAACCACTTACACATAAGAGCACGATTAAGAGCGTAGAGGCTCGCAACACCGAGACCCTGGTGCTCTTTACCAGCAGTAATTGTGGTCCAATTTGACCCAAGACGCTTTCTTATTCCCTAGACCCTGACCGTGGAAGAAACATCTTCTAATAGATTCCATCCCCTTTAAAACCTGCATAGGGTTTTATAAATGGACATATAAAAAATAGGCAACGAGCACTGATTTAAGAAGTGTAAATCTGCCTCCGATAGATAATGCTTTCATTTTCCATTTAGATAGCCTCTCTTTAACCTTATTGATAACCTCTTTCCAAGCTTCAATCCGATGCATCTCTTACCACCAATTAAAGTCCCCAAATATGTAAATGGAGCGCGAAGAATCGTACAACCAAGGCTATTCGCTGCTTGATTAATCAAATCATGCTCAACTATAACCCCCATAATTTTACTTTTCTTCATATTAGTTTTAAGCCCAGATACACGTCAAAAACATTCCAAAACGTAAGTGAGTACGTCTAAATTTTGATCACTCCACTTTCCAATGAAAACAACATCATCCGCAGAGAACATATGCGAAATGTTTACCGTGTCATTAAGTTTGACTCCTGTGAACATATCCTTTTCAACGATACGACTAAAAGATAAATGTAAAGATTCCATGATGAGAATAAAAAAGAATGGTGAAAGAGAGTCACCTTGTTTTAGGCCTTTGAAGAATTGAAAATCCAAGGTGGGGCTACCGTTAACAAGGACATAACTTTTAGATAAACTAAGGAAACTCCGAATCTATTGTCTCCATTTAACACCAAAACCAAACTTATGAAGAACCTCATCTAGGAAATCCCACCTGACCGAATCGTATGCTTTCTCGAAGTCGGCCTTAAAGATAAGAACATGCTTTTTCTTGAGCGAACACTATTGCATAATTTCATTAAGTATGAAAGGGCCATCCATAATCTGCCTTCCAGGAACAAATCCTGATTGAACTTCATTAACTATATCACCTAAAACTGAAACAAGTCTATTGGCCAAAATTTTGGTGATAATTTTATACATGCTGCCTATAAGGCTGATAGGTCGAAAGTCTTTCACCTTGTTGGCATGCGGAGTTTTAGGAATAAGAGTAATAAAGGATGAATTACAGCCGGTAGCAAATTCCCCTCGAGTAAAGAAAAACTTCACAACATTAACCACACCTTTTTCAATCAGTTCCAAAACTGTCTATTGAAACCAAACGTGAATCCGTCCGGACCCGGGGACTTATCCACGCTGCATTCCAAAACCACACGTTTAGTTTCTTCCGAACTGATCTCAGACTCAAGATCTTCCTGCTGACCCGCACTGATGGACTTAGGAAAATCCATATCAAGTTTAATGTGATTAGAAGCAGGCCGTGAAAACCTCTCACGAAATTGATCCAGAAATTCGTCTTTAACACTGTTCGGATTATGAGTCTACACACCATCCTTCATGATCCCACGGATACTTCTTTGTTTCCTTTTTTTGTTAATAACACCATGAAAAAAACGAGAGTTTTCATCTCCTTCCACACTCCACTTAACTTTTGCCTTTTGAAGAAACTTACTTGCCTGTTTTTTTCAAGTTTATCAATAGCATTCATAGTTTCCATTCTCCTAGCAATGATATCATCAGTAATGTTCCCCTTCTCGATCTCCGTATCAATATTGTTCAACTCAACATAGAGATGAGTCATATCTGCCATCGTTTGCACGTTAAAAATATTATTCCATTCTCGGATTTTACCTTTAAGAAATTATAATTTCTTCATCAAATTACGCATGTCGTTACTGCCATCCCCTGGAGCAGCTAGCCAAGTATTCTCAACAAATTTACGAACCCTTCAGCATGTAACCAATGATTATAGAAACAAAACGGGGTCGGTCCATATACCAACATAACTTCACGGAGTAATATTGGTTTATGATCTGATAAGTAACGTTCCAATGTAATGGCAGACAATTTAGGATGCGAATTCTCCAAACTGTCAGAAATAAGGAACCCATCCAACTTGCTCATCTTCTTGGCAGATTTATGGCACCAAGTGTATACACTACCACCATAAGGAACCTCCGCCAATCCTGCATTAAGGATGAAATAATTAAATACATGTGCATCTCGGGCATTAAAGACCGATCCGAATCTGTCTGATGGAAGATGTACTTCGTTGAAATCTCCCATAATAACCACTTCGGCTTTGCAATTATTCGCAACAGAAGACAAGTAATCCCACAAGACCCTTTTTTCCTTCACATCATTTGGGGCGTATACCACCACAAAAAGAACATCTATATTAGTAATCTTCCAACAACCACGTACAATGACAAAATAATCAGAGATAGGTATGACTCCTCTTATTAAAACAACTCGAATCCCATGTACATAAAATTCCTCTAGAGTTCCCAACCGAAAACAAAATCAAAAGCAAAATTACCCCAACATGATTTTACCGTCACTGTTTCCATAACCTCCATTTTCGTTTCTTGTAAAGCTAAGAAATTAACTCTATGTTTAATACATAGCTCCCGAACCTAATCCATTTTGGCTTGTTGGGCAAGGCCTTGTATGTTTAAGGACAAAAAATTCATCGATTAACCATATCATCTCATTGGGATTCAATGATCTTCATGATATCGTTTTCGCATCCCCCCATATTGTACCTTATTGCTTGACCGACTTTGACAATCTCTTCCATGCAATTCAAGATTGATCCACCTGTCCTTGGAATTTGTGACGTTTTAAAATGACCAGCATTGCCTGAGGCACTACTTCCAATAGCTGTATCATTATGTTCATTACCCTTCTCTCCCTAGATGTCTTCCTGAGGCACTGTATTGTTTCCCTCACTCTGCTCGATTTCATGATCTTCTGCATCAGGCATGAACCCTGGTGGATGTTCTCCACTACTGTTACTCCCTTCACATTCTGGTTGAGCATTCTTCTTCGCCTTATTCAACTCTTCGTAAATTTTGAAAGGATCTGGTGACTTAGTGTCACTAGAATCCCCCGATTTATTAAACACAGTTTATACAACGAAATCCGGCTCGCTCATGTCATCATTATCTGATAGATGCCCCTCTATATGAAACTCGTCATCAAACTGTCATCTTCCGTATAATTAGAATAATCAGGTACCCACACTGGGACTTCTTTAGCCCTAATATAGCACTCTTTACCTTTGAAGATAACTTTAAAGGATTCAAAGATATTAGTTAGCATTGTAGTAGCTACACAGATCCGTTTTGAATAATATCCTAACTCGTCCTTATCATCAAAATCCAGCATACGTCCCCATTTAAATGCAATCTTCTTGAACGTATTGGTAGTCGAAAAATTAAGAGGAACCCCTTCGACTTCCACCCAAGCAAGTCTGCCCTTGGTGTAAAAATCAGATGACGCATGTTGAAGAGTAGAAAACCAAGATGCAATCCACGTGTTGTTCATAAAATCATCTCTAGACGTAAGATTAGGGAAACTCACCATTACCCACAACTCTCCCATATATCTAACAATTGTATCATTAAAACACTCATCGCCAAGAAAATTAGTGATATTAGATAAGGCCTCAACTTCCTTCATTCTACCATTTACCGAAAGAGATAAGTCCATTTTATTAATACACTCATCGTCGAGCATAATAGCTGGTGTGTACTCCTTTTCCTTTGCTATGTTATTATTCAGTACAGAAGCAAAAGATCGTGAACTTGTGTTATATCCCTTAGTGACATGCGCGGTCTTCTCCAAATTAGTGCAACTACAAAATTCTCTTTTTCCTTGTGGGGGATTTTTGCGTAAAGAGGACCTTTGGAATCTTGTAACATTCGCATGGAGTTAAAAACGTCCCACCCAAACCGTCCGTAAATTATTAACCAAACGACCGACATTGAATACATTGATGAATCGAACAAAACCAAACCTTTTACCACCCATAGTCTTCTTATTTGGGATAAACGATTCGACCACATGCCCGTACACCTTACAAGCGCGAAACAAATATTTAACAGAACACAGAACAGGGAAATTTGTGATGTAAAAGGATGTGGATATGTTTGCAATATCATCTTCCTTAGAACGAAAAGTACCCATCTGTAAGACCAAAGCACACGACTATCCAAACACGAAATCCATGAATATTAATGTGACGAGATGATTTATGTGATGTATATGATGAACACGAATTAAGAAAAGAAATAAGATGAACAACAATAACCAAGAAAAAAACAAAAGAAAGATTAGATTAGATTAGAGAGAAGAAAGGAAAAAGAACAAGGAAGAAGTATGTGTAATCCTAGTGAGACAAAGACAACAACTTTCTCTCTCTACAACCTATGGAAAGGAAAACACACACACAAATGAGGTTGGAATTCCTATTTATACTATGCCTCATATGAGAAGGAGGCATTCCTCATTTGTGTGTTCCGGACTAATACCCGTTACATAAACAATAATAACTTGAAACTCTCGACACCATTAAGTAACATTTTCCACGAGCTTCACAACGGTATATTATATGACCATACTTTAAATACTTCTAATAATCTCCCCCTAAGGGGTGGTCATGTAATATGTGACTTCACTTATTTGTTGTTGTAGAATTTGAAGCTCGTTGTCTTGAGAGTTCCTTCATAGTTCCTTTCATGACTTGTGATCTTGGATCTTTGATCTTTACCTTGACTTGATCTTTAAACTTTGCCAACTTGTGTTCTTGTGTCTTTCCCCACATACTCATACTTTGCGTTGTCTTGAAAGCTTGTTAACAATCTCCCTTGATGATCAGAGTAGCGGAAGTCTTTGTCTTTAGATGTTCTTGAGCTTTCTTCATTTACTTGAGTATGTGGTCTTGAATCACGACTCTTGAGTTTATGCCACCGTTTGCTTTCCTCTGGTTTCCCGTTCTACAGTACAAGTACTGTACATGTGATTAGGTAAGTTCAAAGAACTTCCTTGACAGGGTTTCTGGCTGTGGTAGCCGTTCTCAATACTTGAATATATCGAAATATAAATAATAGTAAAGAGTGAATCATGCAGTTTCATTCTACTGATTAAGTCATCAATTCATTTCCTGGAACAAGTTTGAATCAATTAAGAATCAAACCATTGTTTCTTTCTAGTTGACACAAGTTTGATTCGTATAGGATCTCGCAAGTTACCTACCGCAGTAATGTTTGATGATGACACTAGAAGGATTTCCATTCGTCACTGTAAATACTAAGGAGTATTACTCTGAATGTTCTGGAAAGATCATAAAGATATTGCGTCAAGACCTGGAACGAGTTTAAACCAAGAAAGAATCAAACCACTGTTGCTTTCCAGTTAACATATGTTTAATTCAAGTGAATCTTACATATGACCTACCTACCGCAGTGATGTTTGACGTTAACATTGGAAGGATTTCCATTCATCATTGTGAATACTAAAGAGTATCACTCTGAATGTTCTGGCAATATCAAAAGGATAGAGCGTAGGACTCTGTAAATTATCGTTTGTGTTCTAAAAATGAAAAACACTTGATATATGGAATAAGTGTCCTAATGAGATTTTTGATGAATTTCATTGGCTCTAAACTCTATAAGTGCACGTTTATTTGGTGATCGGAGGCTGGAGCAGACTGCCACCTTTTCAATATCTACTATCTCGGAGTGAGAAAGTCGATAGAAATGAGTTGAAATCCGTGACAATAAAACAAAATTCTTTTGAGAGAAGCTTGAGTAGGCTGGGAAGGGTTGTGCATTGCATCACTGGGTCCATGACACTTTGTCTTCAATACCAAAAATCATTTAAGTGATTCTGATAGTAGATGTGTTGACCCGGTTTCTGCCTAAGTTGTATGGAGGGCTGCTTTCTTTACACCCTTTATCCTTACATTTCTTTTTAATTCTTCAACCCCTTCAATGCTTACCAAGACGTCATAACTAGCACCTTGTTGTGATTGTTCCAGTGCTAGCTTAAGTCATTAGTCGACATTTTTTCCGTACACTCAACTACTTCATCTTTCCTAAGGACTTCTAAATTCTAACGGATTGTCCCTGGGAAGAACTCTCCGGTTCTGGTTGGATCATAGGACGAATACCTAACCACCTTTTGACACCAATACCGTCGTGAATTAATGTGTTGAAGGGTATAGATATCGTCACCAGAAAAACCGATTTAAAAATCAATCAAGGTGTTAATGAAATCGATGTTTACACCTTGATAGTTTTCTATATCGCCAAAAACGCTCCCCCTACATATGTGCTTCATAAAATGAAAGATATTTGCACATATTAGGACGAGAAAGAACTTATATCAAATATTTTATCCAAAAATGAAACATTTTGATCACATTTTATCACTATTCTCCCCCTAAAAAATTGCATGTGTTTGTGAAATTTTTGATATACTAGTGATGTAACATGGAGAGAATAATGTTTCTGAAAATTTAGAACTATATTTTATGATATTTTTATACCCCCCCCCCCCTCGAATAAAGATTATGATTAAACAAGGGGAGTATATGAGCACACAATTTTGAAAGAATTTGAAAAAAAAGTCAATGTTCAACAAAAACAAAGCGGTTCAAAAAGAAAACACACACATAAATGAGGTTGTAATTCCTATTTATACTATGCCTCATATGGGAAGGAGGCCTTCCCCATTTGTGTGTTCGGGACTAATACCCGTTACATAAACAATAATACCTTGAAACTCTCGACACCATTAATTAGCATTTCCACGAGCTTCGCAATGGTATATTATATGACCATCACTTCAAATACTTCTAACACCATCAAATCAAACCCTAAAAATAAAATAAAATAACAAACCCTAAAAACACAGAATTTGACTCTAGGCCACGCAGACGAAAAACTGCTCTTAAGGATCTTGTTGATCCTTCATAAAATTAGATTAGATAACCAATTGAAAAGACTAAGATTAATTGATGAATGTTGAATATCAAGCCAACTAGGATAGATCCAAAGATCTAACCTATTTCCTCAATTACGTCGAAACAACCACCAATAACCGTAACCAATCTGACTGTCCTCATAAACTAACGTTATAAAGTGAGTGGAGATCCAACAAGAGCAATCATGAATACTGTAAGAAAGAGCATAGAAAAATTCAAAGGTGATCACCCCTTAGATCTTAGATCCCTATGGTTCCAGTATTACTAGGGAGTAAAAAAGCTCGTTCCTCGAGATCAATCATAATGATAATCCTCAAAGACGACATGTTCGTTAATCACACGAATAAAAGGAAGGTAGTAGATCAAAGATTGAAGGAAGAATCAAGAAAAAAAGGATGACGACGTCATTAGGGTTTTGTATTATTGCTATTTTGATATGTTATACTTAAATATCTTATTTGATTTGATTTTTTCGTTTTGACAAATTCGGTTCTCTTTTCGATTTCAGTTTTCAGTTACCATAGGCATTATTACCCTAATTGTGAACAGGCTAATTCGTAATAGTGACCGTCAGTTGTAAAACAAGTATTTACGTTATCATTTGTGTTTGTTTCTAGAAAGTTGTCTAACTCTAGATAAAAGCCTATTAATTGTATTTACTTGTAAACACGAGTCGTTTAGTCCCACACAATGCACACGATTTGTATATAATTGTTCGTTGAGTAATATTTCGTTCCTCAACTTTTCAAAAACAACAATTTTGTCACCGAGTGTATACTTCAATCAATTTTGCCACTATATTTGACAATATCGTACAAAATAGCTATTGACTTAACTCTTTTTTATAACTTTGGAACGTTTTCCCCCGTTAACTCCTACACGTGCCTGGTACGTGTGGGTATTTTATTCATTTCCACATCATTTCCAGCCTACCCACCTTTCATTTCATGAAAAAACGTCCTCGAAAGGATTTTCCCGCTATTCAAGCCACAACCACTAGTTTGTACAACATGATAAATGGTCGTTTGACACTTCGTTTCGGTCAATATCAAACGAATTCCGCAAAAAATGATGATCATGATTGGGTATTATCGTTTGATATAGACGATTTCGATCTCCAACTAACGCTCTTCACCCGTCCGTGCAACAGCCAACATAATGTTGCTAGCTCCACCACGACCACCAAACTCATAGTTGCATCGGAAAACCCAATTATTGATAAACCCAATGTTGATTATTGTGCTGAATATTCGATTAGGACCACCACCACCGAAACCATAGTTTCAACATAAAACCTAATTGTTGATAACCACAAGTCCACAATGTTGAGAACTGTAATGAAATACCAGTTAGGACAACCACCACCGCCACCGCAACCATTTTTCATTTAAAAAAAACATTGTTGATAATTCTGATGCAAAAATGGTTAGGATAATACTAGGCCCACTTGTATTGTTCAAGCATCCAAATCCGTAAATTAGCAGATAGCCGGGATTATGCCCAGTAGGTCGTGATGTCTACATAAGAGTATATTAGGAAAGTTATTGAGAATGTTGACGAGGATGAAGATTTTAGTCGTGGCCCGTGGGTTAGCGTGGTCGAGTTTCTGAATTTTAATGGGGGTATTGTGAGTGGGTGTTTAGGCAATGTGAATAACTTTCTTAACAATGGGAAACTTGAGCAAGTGATTGCGATAATCAAGTCTTGTAGTCCGAATGATTTGGGTGATCTAACAGTAACACTCAGAGACCTTTCAGGGTCTCTTTTTGGTGCAATTCACCACACAGTCCTTTCCGTAAAGGAAATTAAAAAGGATATTACTGTAGGAGCTGCTTTGATTCTTCGTAATGTCTCGGTGTTCACTCCTACTGTACCACACGCTCTGATAAAGAGACAAAGTGCCACATTATGGTGTCTTATCAGGAACATAATAACATAAAGGTACAAAATGGAACTTATTATTTAAAGTGTAAAATATGAAAAGTAAACTCCAACATAGTCAAATCCCCAAAACAACGGGGTGCAAAAAGAAAAGTATTGAAAATCATAAGTGTGTTTAGTAATTTATTGACACGAGTAACTCTAGACACTCACATCAAAAGTCTCAATGCCTAGCCTCCTGCTTAATTCCTGCCATAGGAAAAGAAAACACGGCTGAGCTAACGCTCAGTGCACATATATAATAATAAAATCTGTAGAGTGAAGAGAAGCAATAGAAGATGCGGATAACAATCATATATGAACAAGAGATTAAACAAAGAGTAATAAATAAGAATGAAGGAGAAGTAAAGGAATGCCCACGAGCTCATATCACATATGATATCACATATCATAATCATAAACTTACATCAGTCACATAAGTGACATACACGGATCAGACCTAATGTACCGAAAGCGATATGGGACATATAGCACACACAACCCATTCACTAAATCATAATTATACTTACATAGCCTAGGATGCATCTATACGCTCCATGCAAAACAAAATAATAGTATGTATACGCTCATGACTAGCATACATGATAACACCCAAATCCAACATGTTTTTGGGAGCGTTATCCGTACTTTTGTACATGTATATTGGTTATATCTATGATACTTTTGTGCATATTTGTGCCCAATTGTGTTTGCAAGTCTTTGTGTAGCCAGTTTCAGGAATAAAGCGTAAAACAACTCAAATATGGAGATTAGTACGAGTACGAAGAATCCTAGTCAAGTTCAAGACCCGTGTACAAGTTACAAGCCTTTAAAGATCAAATTCGGGTGCAAGAACAAGTGCTTCCAAGGAGCATACAAGTCACTCAGCATGAAGTTGCCACCAGTAGAAATAAAGTCGCCACTGGCAAAACTCATCCAAGTTGCCACCAACAAGATTTAAGTTGCCACCCACATTTGTGTAGGCAGAATTTGTGTCTACATTCATGCAAGCTTATGGAATAACACACAAGATCATACAAGAAAGTTCTAGACTTCCTTTGGCTCCAAGCATTTGTCTTTGGCTCCAAGCCATGCATTCACTCGATGCCTTCAATTTTGCTTATAAATAAGACCCTTAGGGTCATGTAACATATACAACTCAAATATTTTTTCATATCATCTCATAATAACTCTCTCAATATTGTCCAAACCTCCATTCTGGATTTGAGCAAGGTGGTGCAAGAAAAATCACTTTTGGAGTCTGAAAAGCAAAGTTAATATCACGAAACTCTTAGGGATCATTACCTTAATCATTAGCAACACATTTCCACTTTCATCATTTGTTAAGAGTAGCTAAATCTCATTCTACACTTGGTAGGATGATGTTTGTGGTATGAAGTAGTTGTTGTGATTGTGATTTATGTTTATTTCAATGTCAAGCTTTCCTTTGAACCATTAGTACTTATGTTTCATGTGACAATTGTTATCAAAACTTAATTTGTTGGTAAAGATTTCATAGGTTGAAAGGGTTATTTTCTATCAACAAGTCATAGCCGGTTTGTCTATGATTGGCTATCTTTTGTATTGATCATTTCTTATGAAGTTTTGATTATCAAGAAACATAATTATAAGTGTTAGCAAATTCGTGAAACGACCGTGAATTGAATGTGTTGAAATTGGATTAAGTCTTGAATTGAGTGATTGAGTCTAATGCTTGTTTTCTTTAACCAAAGTCTTGACGAGGATTGAAGCTCTTGAAAACAATAGATTGGATTATCCATCTAATTATCATAATCATATTTGTTAAACGTGTCATCACAATCATACCACTACGGATGCTCAAACTAATCCTTACCAAGTGTTTCTTTTAATCTTATTATTCATCTCATCATTTTTACTTATTACTTGTTTGTCACCAATTGCTACAATCAACGATTATAGTTTTATTTTTGAATGATCATAGGTTTTCCAAATCCCTGTGAACGATCTCGGTATTACCACATAAAACCTATACACAAACAAATAGGTTATACTTTCCCGTGCATTTAGTCAATCCGGTAATTTGTGTTTATAAATTTAAAACTTGTTCTCCAAATCCAACCACGATGGACACATCAAGTTTTTGGCGCTGCTGCCGGGATTTGATTGTGTTCTTAGTTCCAAAATCATCCTATAATCAAACTCATTGTAGAGTTCTTGTTGCCAAAAGCCCAAAAATCAAAAAGTAATTTTTTTGCAGCAGCATCGATTTTGCCGCCGACAAAACCTCTCTGCTGCCGGCAACAACATCACAGAAGCACTTTTGCTGACCGGCAAAGTACTTCTGCCACCGGCAAGATCATCACATATCAGCTTTTGCCGACCGGCAACCCCATCTTGCCGCCGGCAAAAGCGTGAACAGTAAAAAATAAAAATAAAAAAATTTATGTTTTTATTTTGTTTGGTTTATTTAATAACTTATCTTCTTATTTTCATATTAGTTATATTTTGTTTGTTTTTATTTTTGCTACTTGTAGTCTTTTTCAAAAGTTCTTCAAGACTTGAATAAACACACGTTCTTCCAGTCAAGAATTACTTAGTCCATACACCGATCCCGAACGTTATATTCATCAATCTCGAAAGAAGAACCGCAAGAACCAACCCTTTGTTTCTTTTGAAAACCGAATTCCAAAAACCAAAAGCCCACTGTTTGATAATCTCTTAGACGCATTTGTCGTCTATAACCCATTTAACGATCTACCATTCCCAATGGCCGATGATCAATCCATGTGGGCAGCCAACCGAGTAGTAGCACCTACCCCCGAGGCTGCCATTGTTCAAGTTGAGCTTGGAGAAAACTTCACCGTGAAAGGTCATCACCTTTCAATGATCAAAGACCGCCAATTTGACGGTCGTACGAGGGCCGATCCTCATAAGCACATAGCCAAATTCATAGAGATATATGGCATGTTCCGATATGGAGTCAAAGTCGATGTAGACGCTATAAAACTCAAACTCTTCCTATCATCTCTATCCGGAGATGCAAGAGTTTGGTATAATGAGTTGACGCCCGGTACCATTGAAACATGGGAACAAATGAGAACCGCTTTTGTTAGCCGTTTATTTCCACCCGCCATGTACGAAAGACTCATGGGAGAAATCCGAGGTTTCGCCCAAATTCCACAAGAAACACTGATTGATGCGTGGAACCGAATGAAATACCTACTTCGTAGTTGTCATGGACATGGTTTATTAAAAGGAACCATCATCCAATTCTTTTATCATGGTCTCAATGAACCGACACAAGAAATCCTTGACGCCGGTGGAATCTTTCTCTATAAGACTCCCAACGAAGCATATTAATTGCTCGAGGACTGAGTTCTCTTAAAACTCGACTGGCCCAAAGATAACCGTTCCAAACCTTTCAAGAAAACTGTTGCTTTCGTTAAAGTAGCGAAAATTCTAAACTCATGGAAAAGATGGACGCTCTCACATCTAAACTCGACTCGCAATTCAAAACTATCAAAGACGAAATGAAAGAGATGCGAGGCGAATGTACTCTTTGTGGAGGACCACACCCATCTACAGAGTGTGATGACACACCAATAAGAGAACCACCACAAGAAGCAAACTACGCCCAAGGATACCGAGTAGATGGTTATCGAGGTAACTACTACGGTAGAAACCTCGACATTTGGCGTGAATACCCCCAAAAACAAAAATCGTAACTCACAACCTCGTGAGAACGATAATTTTGTTCCATCAAACGAGAAGAAACCCGAAGGATCGAACTTAGATAAAACGTTGTTAGATTTCATAGAGTCTCAAAAATCAACAAACACGTTCATTAAGAACCAATTCTTTGATCTCAAAGCCAACGTTGAAAGAGGACAAAGGCACCACACCGCCACTATTAGTGATCTCGAAACCAAGATCTGTTGAATCACCGACCAATTAGCCAATCGACCAAGTGGTTTGTTGCCAAGAAACACTCAAACAAACCCGAAACCATCCACGGATAAACCATACCGCCCACCCTCCTCCCGTAATGAACATGTGAATGCCGTATTCACAAGAAGTGAGATGAGTTATGATCCACCACAAAACCCGAACACCAATGCTTCCACTTTCGCCGATGAAAGTGAAGATGAATCCGATGAGCCCGAGAAGGAAGAAACAGTTCCTCCTTCCAAACCAAAATCAAAACAAACCACACCCATTCCAACATCAACACCAAAGGCGTATACACCCAAATTTCCATATCCTCAACGCCTACGAAAGGAAAAGATGGAGGCTCATAATGCCAAATTCCTTAAGATGATCAAAGAAGTTAAGATCAATGTTCCCCTTGTTGATATCTTAACCGGCATGCCCAACTATGGGAAATTCCTCAAAGATCTTGTGAGCAACCATAGTAAGCCAGAGCAAATCTCTGCTGCGTTTCTGAATGAAGAATGTTCTGCAGCCTTGCAAAGCAAACTTCAACCAAAGCTCGGAGATCCGGGAAGCTTTCTCATACCATGTACTCTAGCCAACAATGTTGAATGTCACGCCTTGGCCGATCTAGACGCGAGTATCAATCTTATGCCATACTCATTATACAAAAATCTTTCAAACAATACTTTGAAACCTACAAGTATGAGTATACGTTTGGCTAACCACACTTACCAATATCCTATTGGGATAACCGAGAACATGCTTGTTCAAGTTGACAAATTCATATTTCCCGCCGACTTCGTAATCCTTGAAATGGAGGAAGACCATTACGTCCCTCTCATTTTAGGACGACCATTCTTGCACACCGCCGATGCTATCATTCGTGTGAAGAATAAAGAACTCAACCTTGGAGTCGGGGAGCCCCGTGGTGTTTCTTGCTTTCTTTCTTATCATGTGCAGGGATTAAAGCTTCAAAGACACACTCTTGATGACTTTTGACGAACCGTGACTCCGTGTCCACTTCTTCCCGGTTCTATCCTAAACTCTTTTCGATTCACTATTTTATATTTTCTCAATATTAAAATAGGAATCTCTTTAGTTGTCCTTTTCCTTAGCAAGATTTAAACAAAGTGCACAATGTCCTTAGTGTAGGGGAGTTTACTCCCACATGCTTAAACATTGAGGACAATGTTTATCTTAAGTGTAGGGGGGGACTTCTATCGAAGTTAAGTGGCCTTTTCCTTGTATTTGTCCTCATTTTAACCGGAAAATCAATTTTTCGACATTTTTCAAAATTTTTGATCTATTTTGGCCTATTAGTTTTTCCTTTTGCATAGTTATTTTCTTTCCTTATTAGAATAAATGTTTAATAAAGTGGTTTTAATTTTCAAACGTTGTGAATCTTTTGACTCAACCCGAGTTTACTTATCGAAGTTACTCTAGCTAGTATCCTTAACGTGTTTAAGTCAAGTTTTGCTAGGCTTTTATATAGGGAGCTATAAAACGCGAAAGTCTTAACTCTCACGGGTTAAGAACAAGAACTTTTCGCAAGTTCCTATAATTGATCCTAGAGAGTCGTTTTTCAAGGGAACTTTAAAATGCGATTTCTAAACTTGAAAAAGTCTAAGAATTCGCAAGATCCTATAGGCGACTCGAAAACCCAAAACTTTGATTTAATAGGCTAAGCATCCACGAGTCTCATTCCTTGAGATTTTAAACTGTGGAGAACGAGAGATGATAGAGCCAATTATAAGTTCGGTATTCTTTCGTGAATTTATGTGAATTAATTATGAGCCTATTCTCCCATCGCTTGCTAATAATTTATCTGCTAATAAATAAGGTTGTACGATTTGAAAAGTTACTTAGCTTCTAGCCCAAGATCGTTTAAAAGTTGCTCGGTATGGATTAGAGTTCATAGCCAAGGCATAACTTATTGAAGCGGGATGCGAAGATTGGCGAGTCCAAAAAGGCCCTAACAAGGCATGAGGGCTATATTTTGTTGCTAAAGATCCAAAGTGATGTGAAGAATCATTTATCGAAAATCAATATGAAGGATCGAGACACACGACGAAAAGAAAAAACTCCCCAAAAGTCATGGAGAAGTGTATCCGAAAAGACCCTAACAAGGTATGAGGATAAATAGATCCAAGTCATAAAAGGAGGCGGATCGTTGTATATCAAAGTCCAAAATAAAGATTGGAGAAAAATGAAGAAGTCGTGGTCCAAGTATGAATCTCTCAAAACTTCAAGTGAAGAAATTCCATTATGAAGTAAAGACCATAATTTCATGAACGTCTCTCAAGGTTTGAAGTATGAAGTCGCTGCCAAATATCGGTCCGAGAAAGGTCTCAAATCGCGAAGCGAGTTATGCCAAGATATGAACTTTATGAGGGCCCGAGAAGCAGTTTTAAAAGATTTTGTCCTTTAGCTAACTATTGATTAAATCGTTCACTTTATTTTCGGACTAAATAACTATCGAAATAAGTCAAACAATGCATCCTCGTGATCATTCAAGACAACAATAAAATATAAGAGATACACTTAGGAATAAAGGAGTCTAAGTGAGTAATTGGCCCACATGAGTTCGTGTTAGTTTACTAACTTATAATAACAATGATCTCGTTTTTGAGCTTGGTTTGAAGAAAGTGAAAACTTGAGGATGATGATTATTCATGACATTTTCAAAACCCAAGGTATGTCTTTGATTTCTTTACTTTGTATGTTTTTAATTTTCTATCTCTTTAATAAAAGCCATTATGGATTGATTGTGATGAAAAATGTAAACGTGCTTTGTGACTAATGCATTGCATGAGGACATTGCAATGGTCAAGTGTAGGGGATTTGATAGGTGTGTAAACACCCATCCTTTTTACCACTTAATTACAATAATAACCGGACCAAAACGTGTATTTTAAGTCTTTTATGTCGGAATTATGCGTGGTTTGTGTTTTTGTTGTGATTTAGGACGAAATTGTGAAAAGTGGGGAAAACACGGCATTTACGGGCTTTGATTGAAGAAAAAGATGAAAAGACGAAGTCAAGAAGTCAAGAGTGTAAAAAGAACGGAAGTCCAAGACCAATTCTGAAGATTTATCGAAGAAAAAGTCAAAAGACGGAAGTTTATTAAAAGCCGAGGAACTCAAGCCTATTTTATTAAAAGACGAGTTCAAAAGAAATCCCGGGCCACAAGCATTAGAGTCCAAGTTTAAAGAGATTAACAAAAGATTAAAAAGATCAAGGACTTAAGTGTGCAATAAAGAGAAAGAAGAAAGAGGGAGGAAGCTTCCTCCCTAATCTTCCCTAATCTCCCTATAAATAGAATAGGCTAGATTCATTTGTAGTTGTTGGAGGCCTGACAAGCCTCTCTTCCCCATTTCCATTCTTTTTGTTCCTTAAATTTATGCACTTTAATTCTCATGTAACGCACCTTTAATTCTCTTTTAATTCTAAGTAAGTTACCTTTAATTGTTGTTAATCTTTATCTTATTGCTAATCTCCTTCTTCCTTTCTTGTTTGATTTGTTCTTTATCTTCATTGTTCATGTTCTTGAATTTTTATTATTTTGATCAAGTAGGTTTTGATTGATTTGGTTATGTTTGTTAGTTTTGATGATTTGTTTTGATTGATTATCGTTAGTTGATGCTTATTGGTTGTTTTGGTTTAATCTTTTATTGAATTTGATTAACTTGTGGATCGATTCGTTGTTACTGTATGTCCTTGTTCTTCGGTTTGTTATTTTCTGAAGTTACTGTTCTTATTCCCAGAAGTTCCGGATCAAGTGCTTCATTCAGAAGTCTATAAACTTCCGGATCAAGGGTTCTTCATTCGGAACTTTGAAAGTTCCGGATCAAGTGCTTTTCATTCGGAAGTCTAGAAGTTCCGGATCAAGTGCTTCATTCGGAAGTCTATAAACTTCCGGATCAAGGGTTCTTCATTCGGAACTTTGAAAGTTCCGGATCAAGGGTTCTTCATTCGGAAGTCTAGAACTTCCGGATCAAGATTGTTTCATTCGGAACTTTGGAAGTTCCGACTCAATTGTGTTCATTCGGAAGTTTTAAACTTCCGAATCAAGGTTTCTGTCAAGTTTTCTTTTTAAGTTTTTGTCTTTTATTTTCAAGTTTTATTTTTCCCGCCTTTTTCTTTATTTGAATTTTTATTTGCTTTCCTTTTCGTTTAAGTTTTGAATTTGCTTCATTTACTTTATTTGCCTTTTAATTTTCTCGCAATTTACTTTTCGCCAAGATTTTAACTTTTGTTGTCTCTTTTTACCATCTTTATTTTATCTTTATTTGTTTCAAGTTTTCATTTTAAATTAGTTTTAGACAACGACAACTCTTTTATTTGATTCACCAAGAACAACTGAGTCGCTCAATTAACCCGAGATCAATTCGAGAAGATACCGAGAAACGAACTTTTTCAACTAGTAAAATCTTGTTATTAAAATGGCGCCGCTGCCGGCTCTTTTCGTGAAGATTAACGGTTTTTTGTGAGAGACGCGTTGGATTTTGGGATCCGTTCACTCGTGAACGTTATTTTTCGTATCCAATAAATTTTCAAAAATTCAAAAACATTTGAAAAATCACAAAAAGCATTTCTTTTTCAAAAGTTTTGCACCAAAAATATTCTTCTTGCCTATCTATCTTTCTTTATGGATTTTTATGTCCATTGCGTCCGATGTGGGAAACAATTATCTGGGAACAACTCTTGTCAATGGTGTACATGTGAACGGTGTGGAAACGATCTCGACAATACACAATTCCTATTCGGATTTTGTCCTTTGTGCAACTCGACTAATTCGTCCTTTTTGAACCCACATCCTGTTCCCCCGTGCATCTATTGTGGAAGCGATTCTCATTGGCATGTTTCGTGCCCGGTTCGATACCCGTATGGTCACGGGCAAGAACCGGGGTACAATTATGACAATGATAATAGCTATCCACAAGACGCACCTGATTTTTCTCCATACCCGGTTTGTAACAACTGTGGGGGTCCTCACGATACCTATTATTGTCAACCAATGAATTATTATGAGCAAAATCCGGGTCCTCAGTTTTCTTCACCTATGGATTATTATGAACCAAACCCGGTTTCTAATTATTCTCAACCGATGAACAACTATGAGCCACAACCTTGCTATAATTCAGGTTTTCAACACTTTGAGCCCCCACATCACACCCTCAATCATCAATCCTCTCAGCAAATTAATCTTGACCCACAACTCACTACCTTGAATGAAGAAACACACTCCATTGTTTTGAAACTTCAAGAAGCCGTTGTTTTGCTTAAAGAACTTAGGGACGAGGAAAAGCGACTGCAACAAGAGCAAGTATCTAATCTTAGTGATTATACCCCTCCTCTTGTGCATCAATACTATTATGATGATGATGACGACGATGATGTATGCACTTTCAACACATCTTCTGAAGTTGCTGCTCCTACTCTCGATGTTCCTGTTACGTCTAAGGATCTAGATTCGTTGAATGAGCTTAGTGCTGTTGGTCTCGACAAATTATTGGATGATGAGGTTTGTGACTTACCTGCTATGGAGCCTGAGGACGACATTGCTCTTACGCAAGAGGTCGATCCTAGTGATGACGATTCTTCTCTCTGCTATGAGAATTTCACCTTTGAAATTTCTCAATCTCCACCGGGAGATGCGGATGATGACGATTTATTCTCTCCGGCTTACGAGAAGTTCACCAATGAACTTGATCTTGTGGATGAGGTGGAAGACGTGCTTCTTCGTGATAGATTACGGAAAGTTCATCTTCTTATTGCACAAATCGAAGAGTTGACTTCTCCTTCTCTTTCTAAGTCTTTACCTCCATTTATTCCTCCCGTTGAAGATAATGACCCATTGCTGGAAGAAATCGATATTCACTCCATGCCTCCAGGTATTGATGATGATGACATGGAGGGGGACATTATTTTTGATAATTTGCTGCAGGAAGATATTGTCCCAATTCCCCCTCCCGAGCACCTTTCATCCTCCTCTTTAGCAACTATCACGGAGGATGAGTGCTTTGACCCGGGAGGTGACATTGATTATGCTATGATTGATAACAATACGGCTTTGCCGCTTGCTCAGCATCCATTGTCTTTGGGGGAGGACAATGTGCTTACTTTACCCACCCCACCTCCCGTGGATCTTGATTTCACATACTTTACGTATGTTGAAAGAACCTTTCTCCCATACATGACTTATTCCCCCGCCTCTCGTTTGTTGATGTCAACCGGGAACGAGGACAAGGTCTTTGATCCCGGTATCACATTCGAGGCTTCCCCATGGAAAATTTAATTCGGGGACGAGTCAGGCTCGTGACTCGGTTAATATAAACAAGCGCTTTTTGGGAGGCAACCCAATTATCTATCTATTTTCACCATAAGTGTAGGGGGGAGCCTCGTGGTGTTTCTTGCTTTCTTTCTTATCATGTGCAGGGATTAGAGCTTCAAAGACACACTCTTGATGGCTTTTGACGAACCGTGACTCCGTGTCCACTTCTTCCCGGTTCTATCCTAAACTCTTTTCGATTCACTATTTTATATTTTCTCAATATTAAAATAGGAATCTCTTTAGTTGTCCTTTTCCTTAGCAAGATTTAAACAAAGTGCACAATGTCCTAAGTGTAGGGGAGTTTACTCCCACATGCTTAAACATTGAGGACAATGTTTATCTTAAGTGTAGGGGGACTTCTATCGAAGTTAAGTGGCCTTTTCCTTGTATTTGTCCTCATTTTAACCGGAAAATCAATTTTTCGACATTTGTCAAAATTTTTGATCTATTTTGGCCTATTAGTTTTTCCTTTTGCATAGTTATTTTCTTTCCTTATTAGAATAAATGTTTAATAAAGTGGTTTTAATTTTCAAACGTTGTGAATCTTTTGACTCAACCCGAGTTTACTTATCGAAGTTACTCTAGCTAGTATCCTTAACGTGTTTAAGTCAAGTTTTGCTAGGCTTTTATATAGGGAGCTATAAAACGCGAAAGTCTTAACTCTCACGGGTTAAGAACAAGAACTTTTCGCAAGTTCCTATAATTGATCCTAGAGAGTCGTTTTTCAAGGGAACTTTAAAATGCGATTTCTAAACTTGAAAAAGTCTAAGAATTCGCAAGATCCTATAGGCGACTCGAAAACCTAAAACTTTGATTTAATAGGCTAAGCATCCACGAGTCTCATTCCTTGAGATTTTAAACTGTGGAGAACGAGAGATGATAGAGCCAATTATAAGTTCGGTATTCTTTCGTGAATTTATGTGAGTTAATTATGAGCCTATTCTCCCATCGCTTGCTAATAATTTATCTTATAATAAATAAGGTTGTACGATTTGAAAAGTTACTTAGCTTCTAGCCCAAGATCGTTTAAAAGTTGCTCGGTATGGATTAGAGTTCATAGCCAAGGCATAACTTATTGAAGCGGGATGTGAAGATTGGCGAGTCCAAAAAGGACCTAACAAGGAATGAGGGCTATATTTTGTTGCTAAAGATCCAAAGTGATGTGAAGAATCATTTATCGAAAATCAATATGAAGGATCGAGACACACGACGAAAAGCAAAAACTCCCCAAAAGTCATGGAGAAGTGTATCCGAAAAGACCCTAACAAGGTATGAGGATAAATAGATCCAAGTCATAAAAGGAGGCAGATCGTTGTATATCAAAGTCCAAAATAAAGATTGGAGAAAAATGAAGAAGTCGTGGTCCAAGTATGAATCTCTCAAAACTTCAAGTGAAGAAATTCCATTATAAAGAGAAGACCATAATTTCATGAACGTCTCTCAAGGTTTGAAGTATGAAGTCGCTGCCAAATATCGGTCCGAGAAAGGTCTCAAATCGCGAAGCGAGTTATGCCAAGATATGAACTTTATGAGGGCCCGAGAAGCAGTTTTAAAAGATTTTGTCCTTTAGCTAACTATTGATTAAATCGTTCACTTTATTTTCGGACTAAATAACTATCGAAATAAGTCAAACAATGCATCCTCGTGATCATTCAAGACAACAATAAAATATAAGAGATACACCTAGGAATAAGGGAGTCTAAGTGAGTAATTGGCCCACATGAGTTCGTGTTAGTTTACTAACTTATAATAACAATGATCTCGTTTTTGAGCTTGGTTTGGAGAAAGTGAAAACTTGAGGATGATGATTATTCATGACATTTTCAAAACCCAAGGTATGTCTTTGATTTCTTTACTTTGTATGTTTTTAATTTTCTATCTCTTTAATAAAAGCCATTATGGATTGATTGTGATGAAAAATGTAAACGTGCTTTGTGACTAATGCATTGCATGAGGACATTGCAATGGTCAAGTGTAGGGGATTTGATAGGTGTGTAAACACCCATCCTTTTTACCACTTAAGTACAATAATAACCAGACCAAAACATGTATTTTAAGTCTTTTATGTCGGAATTATGCGTGGTTTGTGTTTTTGTTGTGATTTAGGACGAAATTGTGAAAAGTGGGGAAAACACGGCATTTACGGGCTTTGATTGAAGAAAAAGATGAAAAGGTGAAGTCAAGAAGTCAAGAGTGTAAAAAGAACGGAAGTCCAAGACCAATTCTGAAGATTTATCGAAGAAAAAGTCAAAAGACGGAAGTTTACTAAAAGCCGAGGAACTCAAGTCTATTTTATTAAAAGACGAGTTCAAAAGAAATCCCGGGCCACAAGCATTAGAGTCCAAGTTTAAAGAGATTAACAAAAGATTAAAAAGATCAAGGACTTAAGTGTGCAATAAAGAGAAAGAAGAAAGAGGGAGGAAGCTTCCTCCCTAATCTTCCATAATCTCCCTATAAATAGAATAGGCTAGATTCATTTGTAGTTGTTGGAGGCCTGACAAGCCTCTCTTCCCCATTTCCATTCTTTTTGTTCCTTAAATTTATGCACTTTAATTCTCATGTAACGCACCTTTAATTCTCTTTTAATTCCAAGTAAGTTACCTTTAATTGTTGTTAATCTTTATCTTATTGCTAATCTCCTTCTTCCTTTCTTGTTTGATTTGTTCTTTATCTTCATTGTTCATGTTCTTGAATTTTTATTATTTTGATCAAGTGGGTTTTGATTGATTTGGTTATGTTTGTTAGTTTTGATGATTTGTTTTGATTGATTATCGTTAGTTGATGCTTATTGGTTGTTTTGGTTTAATCTTTTGTTGAATTTGATTAACTTGTGGATCGATTCGTTGTTACTGTATGTCCTTGTTCTTCGGTTTGTTATTTTCTGAAGTTACTGTTCTTATTCCCAGAAGTTCCGGATCAAGTGCTTCATTCGGAAGTCTATAAACTTCCAGATCAAGGGTTCTTCATTCGGAACTTTGAAAGTTCCGGATCAAGTGCTTTTCATTCGGAAGTCTAGAAGTTCCGGATCAAGTGCTTCAATCGGAAGTATATAAACTTCCGGATCAAGGGTTCTTCATTCGGAACTTTGAAAGTTCCGGATCAAGGGTTCTTCATTCGGAAGTCTAGAACTTCCGGATCAAGATTGTTTCATTCGGAACTTTGGATGTTCCGAATCAATTGTGTTCATTCGGAAGTTTTAAACTTCCGAATCAAGGTTTCTGTCAAGTTTTCTTTTTGGTTTCTTTTTAAGTTTTTGTCTTTTATTTTCAAGTTTTATTTTTCCCGCCTTTTTCTTTATTTGAATTTTTATTTGCTTTCCTTTTCGTTTAAGTTTTGAATTTGCTTCATTTACTTTATTTGCCTTTTAATTTTCTCACAATTTACTTTTAGCCAAGATTTTATCTTTTGTTGTCTCTTTTTACCATCTTTATTTTATCTTTATTTGTTTCAAGTTTTCATTTTAAATTAGTTTTAGACAACGACAACTCTTTTATTTGATTCACCAAGAACAACTGAGTCGCTCAATTAACCCGAGATCAATTCGAGAAGATACCGAGAAACAAACTTTTTCAACTAGTAAAATCTTGTTATTACCCAAACATGAAGGAGATTGTAAAAGCTGAAGTAATCAAACTCCTTGAGACAGGAATCATCTTTGCCATAGAAGATAGTCCTTGGGTTAGTCCTATTCACTGCGTTCCTAAGAAAGGAGGAATGACTATTGTGACCAACGAATATAACGAACTTGTTCCTACAAGAACCTTTACCGGTTGGCGTGTGTGTATTGATTACCACAAATTAAATGATGCCACACGAAAAGATCATTTTCCTCTACCATTCATGGACCAAATGTTGGAAAGACTAGTGGGAAACAAATTCTTTTGTTTTCTCGATGGCTTTTCCAGATATTTCCAAATACCTATCGAACCATCCGATCAAGAAAAGACCACTTTTACGTGTCCTTTTAGAACATTTGCTTATAAGCATATGCCTTTTGGTCTTTGCAATGCACCTACGAATTTTCAAAGGTGTATGATCGCGATCTTTCAAGACATGATCGAAGTATCCATGGAACTTTTCATCGATGATTTCTCAGTATTCGGAAACTCATTCGAGTCATGCCTTTTTAATCTATAGCACATGCTCATCCGATGCAAACAAGCTCATCTCGTGCTCAATTGGGAGAAATGTCACTTTATGGTGACTGAAGGAATTATGCTTGGACACAATGTCTCCGGAGCCGGATTACAAGTAGACAAGGCCAAGATCAAACTGATATCCAAATTACTACCACCTACTAACGTTAAAGATGTTAGAAGTTTTCTAGGTCATGCGGGATTCTACCGCCGATTCATAAAAGACTTTTCCAAAATCGCTAGACCGATGACCAAACTCCTTGAAAAAGACATAGTCTTTGATTTCAATGAAGAATGCATAAAGGCATTTGAAAAGCTTAAAGACAAGTTAACAAATGCACCGATCATGGTTTCACCGGATTGGTCGTGACCATTTGAACTTATGTGTGATGCAAGCGATTTCGCTGTAGGAGCCGTATTAGGACAACGCGAAGGAAAACATTTCCGTCCTATACATTTTACGAGCAAAACTCTAAATAGCGCGCAACTCAAATACATGATTACCGAGAAAGAAATACTTGCCGTAGTTTTTGCTTATGACAAATTTCGATCCTATCTCGTGTTGTCGAAAACGATTGTATTCACCGATCATTCCGCGTTAAAATACCTATTCTCTAAACAAGATGCTAAGCCGTGCCTTATTAGATGGATTTTACTACTCCAAGAATTTGACATCAAAATTCAAAATAAGAAAGGAGCTGAAAACGTCGCAGCCGATCATTTATCGCGACTTGAAAATCCAAACATGGAAGAGTTAAGGGAAGAAGATATCGATGACCATTTTCCCGATGAAACTCTTATGCAAATCTCTACGGACGAATCTCTGTGGTTTGCAGATTTTACAAATTACCTCGTTGGAAGAATTCTAAGAAAAGGTTTAACCTATCACCAACGATGTAAATTCTTTTCCGACCTAAAACACTATTTATGGGAAGATCCCTACCTTTTCAAGGTATGCCCCGATGACATAATTAGGAGATGTGTTTATGGTGCGGAAACAAGAAAGATCCTTGATGAATGTCATCATGGCCCTACTGGGGGACATTATGGTCCTTCCACCACCGCGAAAAAAGTGTTTGATGCTGGTTTCTATTGGCCAACAACTTTTAAAGAGGCCTATACTCTAGTCGAAAATTGTGATGCTTGCCAACGTACTGGTAGCCTCTCGCGAAGAGATGAGATGCCTCAAAACAGCATCCAAGTTAGCGAAATATTTAACGTATGGGGAATTGATTTCATGGGACCCTTTCCTAAATCCCATAAGTTCAAATATATCTTAGTCGCTATTGATTACGTGTCCAAATTGGCCGAAGCCGAAGCTTTACCCACGAACGATTCACGAGCCGTAATCAATATTTTGAAAAAGATTTTCTCTCGTTATGGAATGCCGAAAGCTTTAATTAGCGATCGAGGTTCCCATTTTTGTAACAAACAAATGGAGAAAATCTTAAAGCGTTATGGAGTCACCCATCGCTTTGCCACCGCATATCATCCACAAACGAGTGGACAAGTTGAGAATACCAACAGAGCCTTAAAACGAATACTCGAAAAAACGATTAAGGACAATCCTTCCATTTGGCCAAGGAAACTTGACGACGCTCGCTTGGCATTCCGAACAGCTTATAAGACACCAATTGGCACAACACCTTATCATTTATTGTAGGGTAAAATGTGTCACTTGCCCTTCGAAATTGAGCACCGTGCTTATTGGGCATTGAGAAGCTGTAATCCCGATCTCAAAATCGCTAGAAAAAACCGATTCTTGCAATTGCATGAACTCGATGAATTAAGACTCCAAGCTTATGAGAATTCCAAATTATAGAAAGCACGTACTAAAGCTTATCATGACAAGAAACTTCGAATCCAAAAAGAATTCAAGAAGGGAGACAAAGTTCTCTTGTTTAATATGCGATATAAATTCAAAGCTCCAAAGCTTAAACAAAAGTGATACGGTCCTTTTATAGTAAAACATGGATACCTGTCCGGTTATGTTGAATTGTATGACAAGAATAGAGGAAGCTTCATTGTTAATGGACACCGTGTTAAACTATACCATGATGAGTGGAGTGAACATTTTCCGCTCGATAAAAAATAAAAAGAAGTACGAGTCAGGCTGATGAATCAATAATAAAATAAGCGCTTCTCGGGAGGCAACCCGTGTGTTTTGAAGTTTTTAAGTGTGATTTTTCCTTTTTAAAATAAATTCATGCTTACACCCTACAAATTTTAACGAATGTTTTGCTTAAGTGTGAGGGGGTTTAGCATGTGTCGCTTTTATAAAAACCTATAAAAACAAAAAATAGAGTGTTTTCGTATTTTTGTGTGTTTTATCTTTTTTGTAGGTACCGCAAATTGAAGGCGAAGACAAGACTCTTGTATGATACATGATATGCCCGTGATTCTGGTTTTTCTCTTATTCCTAACTTTTGTTCAGTTTCATCACATTGAGGACAATGCTAAACTTAAGTGTGAGGGGGCTGTAGGGAAATTGAGAAAAAAATATGCTTAATTGCCATATTTTTGGGCTATTTAAATAAAAATAAAATTTTTGTTCTGTTTTACCCTCGTAAATAAAAAGTTTCAAGAAAATGTATATAAATAATTAAGAAATTACCCAATCGGTAAATTTTGAAGATTTGAGATGTATTTTTGTGTCAAACTTACCCAAGTCAAAGTCTCATATAATAGTAGAAGAAAAATCCAAAAAATAGGAGAAAGTTGCAAGTTCCATGTTTGTCAATGCAACATGAAATTTGTAAGTATATTGATCCATGGCTAAGAGTTTTAGCCAAGAAAAAAAAAAGAAAAATTCAAAAAAACAAATAAATAGCCAATGAGCTATAATGTTATGAAGTTGAAGGAAGAAGAAGAAATAAAAGGTATCGATTAGCCAATGTGCTAAGTCGGGATACATGTTGCTTCAGTTCATATGTTATTAGTGTAGTTAGAAATAAAAGATTTTCTAGATTTTTATAGGTATTGACTTTATATCTCAATTTTTCAACCTTAAAAACTTAAGTCGATGAGTTTTATCTTGTACTTGTACTTGGTGGACTTGCATCGAATTTTTATTAAATACATGTACTTTTGGATTTAATTTTCTTTTCTTCTTGCTTGAGGGAAAGCCAAACTTAAGTGTGAGGGGATTTGATAACGCCCAAATCCAACATGTTTTTGGGAGCGATATCCATACTTTTGTACATGTATATTGATTATATCTATGATACTTTTGTGCATATTTGTGCCCAATTGTGTTTGCAAGTCTTTGTGTAGCCAATTGCAGGAATAAAGTGTAAAACAACGCAAATATGGAGATTAGTACGAGTACGAAGAATCCTAGTCAAGTTCAAGACCCGTGTACAAGTTACAAGCCTTTAAAGATCAAATTCGGGTGCAAGAACAAGTGTTTCCAAGGAGCATACAAGTCACTCAGCATGAAGTTGCTACCAGCAGAAATAAAGTCGCCACTGGCAAAACTCATCCAAGTTGCCACCAGCAAGATTTAAGTTGCCACCCACGTTTGTGTAGGCAAAATTTGTGTCTACATTTATGCAAGCTTATGGAAGAACACACAACATCATACAAGAAAGTTCTAGACTTCCTTTGGCTCCAAGCATTTGTCTTTGGCTCCAAGCCATGCATTCACTCCATGCCTTCAATTTTGCTTATAAATAAGACCCTTAGGGTCATGTAACATATACAACTCAAATATCTTTTCATATCATCTCATAATAACTCTCTCAACCTTGTCCAAACCTCCATTCCCGGATTTGAGCAAGGTGGTGCAAGAAAAGTCACTTTTGGAGTCCGAAAAGGAAAGTTAACATCACGAAACTCTAAGGGATCATTACCCTAATCATTAGAAATATATTTCCACTTTGTAAGGCTCTTGATTATGACTTATAAGACTATTATTTCAGAGTTTATTTCATTATTTGTTATGAGTAGCTAAATCTCATTCTACACTTGGTAGGATGATGTTTGTGGTATGAAGTAGTGGTTGTGATTGTGATTTATGTTTATTTCAATGTCAAGCTTTCCTTTGAACTATTAGTACTTATGTTTCATGTGACAATTGTTATCAAAACTTGATTTGTTGGTAAAGATTTCATAGGTCGAAAGGGTTATTTTCTATCAACAAGTCATAACCGGTTTGTCTATGATTGGCTATCTTTTGTATTGATCATTTCTTAAGAAGTTTTGATTATCAAGAAACATAATTATAAGTGTTAGCAAATTCGTGAAATGACCGTGAATCGAATGTGTTAAAATTGGATTAAGTCGTGAATTGAGTGATTGAGTCTAATGCTTGTTTTCTTTAACCAAAGTCTTGACGAGGATTGAAGCTCTTGAAAACAATAGATTGTATTATCTATCTAATTATCATAATCATATTTGTTAAACATGTCATCACAATCATACCACTACGGATGCTCAAACTAGTCCTTACCAAGTGTTGCTTTTAATCTTATTATTCATCTCATCATTTTTACTTATTACTTGTTTGTCACCAATTGCTACAATCAACGATTATAGTTTTATTTTTGAATGATCATAGGTTTTCCAAATCCCCGTGAACGATCTCGGTATTACCACAAAAATACTATACACAAACGAAAGGGTCCTTTTTAGTCAATCCGTAATTCGTGTTTATAAATTTAAAACTTGTTCTCCAAATCCAACCACGACGGTCGCATCAATACACAAACACACATAATCATATATATCAATGTGCACCAAAAAGGAACGTTGGGGTCTAATCACACCGCCCCAGATGGTGTCATGCCACCGGTGCATCGATGACATGGTCATGGTACCTCCATGACTAGTTACATATAGCTCGAGCAAAAGGAAGGCATATAATAATCATAAGGCATACAAATCAAAGGAATTATCAAAACAAAACATACAAAAGCAAATAAAGCTCATATATCATACTGAATCAATGAAGACAAAAGGATTATATGAAAACATCAATTAATCCTAAAGGGAATTATATCAATGGATTTTAGGGATCATGCAAAAGAAAACCAAAAGAGATAGGAAGGTCCTTGCTGAAAGGACGGAATATCTGTACATAAGCAAATCGCGTACACGCGAAACTGCACACAAAAGCTAATAGATCTTACCACGTGTAACCAGAAATACAAAGTACATATACATACAGATCATATAACATAATAAAAATCATATTACAAAATTACCAAAAATAGGTGGCTGACTTTCCAAAAATAACAGTTTCCTTATTTAAAAGATTTTGTCGATAAATAAGGTAAGTGCCACTACTTAGCTACCCATAAATAACCTTTCATAAACTCTCATAAAACTCACAGAGGTTAACTTATGGGTCTATAAGGCCTCTGTAAAAGGGTTTAAGCCCAAAGGTAACCTAACCCACAATATGACCCAAAAGCCCAAACTAGCCCAAAAACAATTCTGGTTAGAACATAAAGAAAGTTATGACGATTTTGATTTACCTAAACACATTTATAACTTTTATAAAAAAATATGGAGGATGTCCCAACATATGAATATCATCCGTTGTAATTAGCTTAGCAAAAATCATCATGGTTAAGGAACTAGAATTTTTATGATGAACATAACATTTTTAGTCTTAAAAGTCAGATTCTGACCACTTAACTTGTAAAACCAAAAATCCGTATCTATGTGTCTCATAAAAATAAATGGCTTACTGATTCGAAAACTAGATTCAAATTAGATAATTTTAGGCTTAAGAATCATGTCAAACGATGTTAATCCCATATTAATCCATAACACAAGATTTAGAAGAGATATTTAAAGAGAGAAAGAGAAGAAAAATAGAGAGAGAAACAAGAGAGAATTTGGAAGGTTAATGTTTACTTGAGAGAGAAAGTAAAATGAACCAACACCCTCTTCCACACATGGAAGAGGGTATATATACCCACAAACCTGGGCTTTCCATGGGCCGTGGGTTTGTGACATAGGCCGGGCTTGGCTTACACTTGGGCTTACGCCTTTAACTTAGACAATATTAGCTTAAAGTCCAAGCCCGGTTAACCCGACTAACCTATTACAATACAAGACCTTTAACGACTAAGATGACCTATTACATTCTTGTTTGAATATATAAAATATAGGGCTAACAATCTCCCCCAATGTATCGGTCATCTTAAAAAGCTTAAAAAAGCATAAGATGATTGAGTGAATACATTCTTGTAGAAGAGATCTTCCTGCTTAGGTCTGGTATCTTGGTCTTGATTTTGTTTGTAACAGCTTTGTTCCTTCATGCTTTCGTGATCTTTATCTTGAGCCTTTGTCATTTGACTTTGAGTGCTTGAGATCTTCATATGTGCTCCTTGTGACTAATATGACCTATTACATTCTTACATTCTTAGGTATCTTGATTATCGCCATCTTGTGCTCTTGTGACTTTTGAATCGACATCGGTTACACAGCTACGCCACCTTCTTGATATGCAGCAACATATATAGACACGGATGAAATGGCTTTGAACATTTCACCCTAACTCGGTAGCGTTTTACCTCCGGTCGGTGAAGACCGTTAAACGGTATTAAATACCGTACTTGTGATCAGGTAGATTCGATTAAGAACCTCCTTGACAGGGTTTCCCGGCGGTAATAGCCAGTTCTCTTTACTCGACCGTCTCAAAGCAGACTGCGAACGTAAAGAGTGAATAAAAAAGGATACGGTTATCCGTTTGATTAGAGTCGTCAATTCATAATTCCTGGAACAAGTTTGATTCTAAAAGAATCACCCCATTGTTGCTTTCCAGTTTGCCACAAGCTCGATTCATAAAAATCTTGCATGTTACCTACCACAGTGCTGTTTGATGTTGACACTGGAAGGATTTCCATTCGTCACTGTGAACACTAAAGAGTGTCACTCTGATGTTCTGGCAAGATCACACGGATTTTGCGAAGAAACCTGGAATTAAGTTTGAATCAATTAAGAATCCAAACTTAGTTGCTTTCCAGTTCTCATAAGTTTGATTCGTGTAGAATCGCACAAGTTACCTACCATGAGCTTGTTTAATGCTGGCTCAAGCAGGATTTCCATCTTCATTGTGAATCGTATCACTCAGATGTTCTGGAAATATCACAAGGATAATACGTAGGACTCGATTGTGTCCAAATGAGATGATAGATAGATCTCGTTTGGCTCTAGACTCAATAAGTGCATTTTGGTAATCGGAGGCTGGAGCAGACTGCCACCTTTTCAATATTGACTAACTCGGAGTGAGAAAGTCAATAGATACGTGTTGATCTCCGTGACAATGAGACAAGTTTCTTTTGAGAGAAACTCGAATGGCTGGGGAAGGGTTGTGCATCGCATCACTGGGTCCATGACACTTGTCTTCGATAGATGTGTTAACCCGGTTTCTACCTAAGTTGCATAGAATATTCAAATCCTTCAATGCTTACCAATACGTCATCACTAGCACCTTGTTGTGATTGTTCCAGTGCTAACTTAAGTAATTGGTCCGCATTCAGCTTCATTCAACTCCATCTTTCCTAAGACAACTATTTCTAGCTATGGAATGTCCTTGGGTAGATCCCTCCGGTTCTGGTTGGATCATAGGACTTAGTTTCCTATCCTAAACCACCTTTTGACTCCATCGTTCCGTCATGGATAATAGGTTGTTTTGGGTAAAGATCGTAACCATAAAACCATTGAAAACCATTCAAAGTGTTTGATAAAAATCAAAACTTTTAACACTTTGAAAGTTTTACATTTCCAAAAAGCTCCCCCTACACACATGCATCGATATACGAAATGGTCTAGCATGTGAAGGAAAGAGTTGCACTTGAGTCTTTAAGATCACATGTTGCAATATATTACATTTTAATCACATTTTCTCCCCCTATCTCTAATATAGAAATATAATATTAGAGATACCAATTGATTAAAATATGATAATTTCCGAAAAATCGACGGGAGAGAAACAGGTGTGCACGCATGAATCATGGAACATTTTCAGTCGGGTCGCTCCCCCTCAACAATATATGTGTGTCTTGAGACAAAATTTGACAAAATTTTAGGAAAACGACACCACAAAATATGTTGAGGTACGGAGTTGAGATGCCTTTACCGATAATATATGACAGATTTAATATCATTTTTCGGAATGTGTTGGATACATAAAATATGACAATTCTAGAGATGTACCCAACAACATTAAAAGGCTTGATTTTAAAACGCTCCCCCTCAAAAATTGATCAAAATAACATATGACAATTTTGAGATATGAAAACCACATATGAAGAAGGGAGTGTTGAACACACAATTTTGAAAGATTTAGAAAAACCTTGTGAGAAATTCTTGAAAAATTGTGTTCAACGGTTTTAAAATAATCAGGATAGAAGACTTCTCTTCTATTGCTTAGAAAGCGCACTGAAACCTACACTTCCCTTTCGGGTCCGTTTTTCATGAGCTCAAAACTTTGATTGTTTTGTGACTAGCTCATGACCGAGAAAAATAAATTTCCCGTTGTGAAGGATAAGTTATCGTCCGAGATAAACTTTCCTTAGTTGAGGTCCGAGTCCTAAGCTGTGATGCGCTTAGAAGTCATATACACGAACTTAAAACTTTCGAATAGTTTTAATGTAAGCTCATGTCCGAGAAAAATCGAATTTATCGTTTTGAGGATAAGTCATACTCGGGATGAACTTTCCTGTCTTGTGAGCCCGGGTTACAGTCTGTAATTTGACTATAAGCCTTGTACACGAGCATAAAACTTTTGAATAGTTTTAATATAAGCTCGTGACCGAGAAATATGAATTTCTCGTTTTGAGGGTAACTTATCGTTGAAGAGATAAAGTTCCCTTTCTTTGACGTTCGAGTTACAGCCTGAAATGTGACTGTAAGTCATTTTGAATCTTACTTGTGAAACCCTTGAGACACGTATTTCTCTGATATCTGCTTCTTCAACAAGCAAACTCTGAGAGTGTCTTTTGTTGAACGGTATGAATATGGAAAACCTTTGTGTTCTTGTTGAATCTTTACTTTATTACCTGCACTTTTATCAGTAGTTTGTATGCTTGCATGTGGGTTAGTGATATCTTTGCGAGAACCGTGTGGAGGTTCACCTTGAACCTTTGTCGAGCTAGAGGGAAATATCTTTCCAGTAGGAACCCACCTAAGACCTATTGTTTTAAAGGTTCTACCCGTTGGTATCCACCTAAGACAAGGTCTAGGAGTCATAGATTTCTCGTGCACAGCGGAAGACTTTGTTAGAGAAAACCTATTTCCTGTAGGGTTCGTCTTTGAGATGCTCTAACTTTGTGGTTCACCTTGTTCAGGACTTACGTTATACAAGCATCATGAATGGCATTAAACACGCATTTGTTACATTTCATGCAAACAAAGTGATTAGCATCTGATAAGGCTCTAGAGTTCCTAGGGTTGGCAGAATTGTGCACATCATAGAAGGGTCTAGAATTCCTAGATGTGTGAACAACGCTCCTAGGTTGTGGTTTGGTCCTATCTCTTGCTTGTGTATTTTTCTGAGCATCCTTTAGATAGCTTTTATGACCCGTGTCATTTGAACTACGCCTAGGCATGTTCTTGGAGCTAGATCTAGAGTTTCTTGAAGCATTCATGTGATCGGGTTTAGCAGATACAGTTTTTCTTAAGGAGGATCTAGATTGTGGAGTGACTGGTTTTGACAAATTGCTACGCATGTCAGCTTGGGAGGCAAACCTCGGGTTCGACGTTTTAGGTTGTTCAGACTGAAATGCATTCGGTTGTCTAGCAACTGAGCAAGGTCTGATTGGTTGAGAAGGAGGTTTCCCCAAGACAGACTGTTTTATAAACTTTGTATCCACACTATTTCCTTTCAACTTCCTTAATTCATTTTTCGCAGCAGTAAGTGCAAAAACCTTTTCCTGAATCTGAGCTTTTAATTGCTCATTTTGTAGAAGTAATTTAGCGACACGTTGTTCTAACTTAATGTTCATATTATCAAATATGTCGTTATCAGCAGTCGCGTCATTACTGTCTACAGTGTCGATAGGTTGCACAGATATTTCAGTTCGTGAAGCAGGCGGAGGACTTGGATTTTGAGAAGTCAACTTTGATTCTAACAAATTTATTTGTTTCACAATATGTTCTTTTTCCGCGTTAAAATATTGAATCTTACGATCCAATTTTTGTTCAAGAACAACATTTGCTTTCTCAAGTTTTTCAAAGTAAGCCTCAAATTTGTTATTTTTCTTTGAAAAATCAAGTTTGGCATCCTCAAAACCTTTAGTCTTCTGAGCTAACAGACTTTCAAGCTCGTGAATCTTAGAATTAACATCCTGAGAAGTCTCTCCTCCATTAGTACTCGTATCTGATGAATCAGGTGTGGTATTGCTATCAACCTTTTCCACTAGATACGTGTCAAGAATGGGTTCAGATTACTCAGTATGTTGAGGAATATCGTATTCAGCATTTAAATGTACCATAGCCATTGGCTGATCATCATAAATGGGTCTGATATCCGCATCATTGGTTGTTTGATCATTCCCTGAGCTGGTACTGATATGCTGCATTTCTGATTCTGTCCCGCTGCTCTCTGTATCAACCGAAGAAGCATCCAATGCTTGATCTATATCGATAGTACTCTCTTTCGTCTGCATCAGTCTTTGATTCACCCTTCTTTGAAAGTGCCTTTGATGGCGTGTTCTTTCAGCAATTGACTTCTTTATATTGCTCATATGTTGAAGAAGTGTCTCTTTGAACGCTTGAAGATCTACGAGGGTATATTTGGTAAAATATGTGATTGTGAACTCTCGATCGTTTTTGGATAAGCCACTTGAGTCAATGAATTGTTGGAACTGATTGTTGAGAGCTAAAAGGACCTTCATGGATGTATTCTCGTGAAAATCGTCTCTGTCGAATTCTTGTTGAAGATGGTCCACATTAAGTAGCATCGTTCTGATGAATGTCTCAACATCTTGACCAAATAGTAGAAAGAATACCCGTTTGAATCCAATTTCAAGACGAGTGCCTTTTAGGTCTTCTCTTGAAAGAACCTGAAGGTGTGACTGAAGCAACTTTATGTGTTCCATGCATCTTTCTTTTGCTTTCGACATCTTGTATTTGATTGCATGAACGGTTTTGGTGGTAGAATCCTTGTTAGAAGGTTTACGGATTGGAGTCTCAGTGTTTGTCTGAACCTCTGGATTCTGCATCTTCTCTTTATTTATCTCAGTCATAGACGTTGTTGGTGTTGAATCCACGAAGATGTCCATTGAACGGATGTCTCGAAGAGGATATGATGTGTATGGATTACGGATCTTAGTGGATGTGTTGTGATTTGATTGTGGTTGAAATTACGAAAATTCCAAATTTTTTCAGTCCGACAATAAATTCCTCAGTTCGACAAAACGGTAAGCCGGAAAAATTTTGAATCACCAAATTTTTGAAATCGAGTTAGAAATAGCCAAAAACTAGTAGGGAAAAAATTTGAAAAGTGAAAATTTTTGACAAAAATAAAACCTAAAATTGCCCTAAAAATTTGAATTTTGGTCCGAAAATTCGAATTTTTGGTCGAAAATTTTTTCGCTTCGCCAAAATTTGAAATTGAAGCTTAAATGGCCTAAAAATGGTCTAGGAAAAAATAATTTTTTCTAGAGTTTTCCCGCCAAAAAACTCTTTTTTTTTTTAATCTTCGTGTAAACGATGTTCCGAAACTAGTCTAGATAGTGGCTAAGTCTAAAAATTACTCAAACAAAATATCCATCGGAATAACCTTGTCGGAATGTCCTTGATCGGAATACCCTTGTCGGAATAACCTTGTCGGAATAAACCCTATCGGAATAACCTGATCGGAATATCCCTAATCGGAATACCCTTGTCGGAATAACCTTGTCGGAATCTCCCTATCGGAATGTCCAAAATCGGAATGTCCAAAATTGGAATGTCCAAATTGGAATACTCAAATCGGAATGTCAAATCGGAACGTCAAATCGGAATGACTTGATCGGAATACCAAATCGGAATGTCCTTATAGGAATGCACCAAATCGGAATCCCTAAACCCTATTCCGATTGCACTGATCGGAATAACTGTAAACCCTTTTCTGATGACCTGATCGGAATAAACCCCACTTTTCTCGGACAAAACTCAACCAATTCGTGATTTTAAGCCAAAAAATGATCAAAACACCCAAAAATTTTGTGTTTTTAGCCAAAGTAACTATACCAAATCTCTACCACAACTATGTAGAATATTTGTATCAAGAAAAAACCATAAAAAAACACAAGAAAAAATTTGGGACGTGAGATATAGATCAAAATAACCACGAAAAATCAAGAACACCACACACGAATCTTCAATCACCTATCTACTATAGGCTCTGATACCAAATGTTAATCCCATATTAATCCATAACAAAAGATTTAGAAGAGATATTTAGAGAGAGAAAGAGAAGAAAAGTAGAGAGAGAAACAAAAGAGAATTTGGAAGGTTAATGTTTATTAGAGAGAGAAAGTAAAATGAACCAACACCCTCTTCCACACATGGAAGAGGGTATATATACCCACGAACCAATGGGCTTTCCATGGGCCGTGGGTTTGTGACATGGGCCGGGCTTGTCTTACACTTGGGCTTACGCCCCTAACTTAGACAATATTAGCTTAAAGTCCAAGCCCGGTTAACCCGACTAACCTATTACAATACAAGACCTTTAACGACTAAGATGACCTATTACATTCTTGTTCGAATATATAAAATATAGGGCTAACAAACGGTTTTATAGAAGTCGTTTTATGATGGTTACAAGTTGACCATTTTTCAAACTGCCCAAAACTCTTCTTTTAAAAACTATGGTAAAGCCATCTAGATCACCTTATGGTGTCTAGATCTTGCATATAATGGTGTAAGAACTTATGATATAACATAGGTCTAAAACATGTAATGATTTAAAAACATATTCAACCACCATAATCATAAGATTAGGGTTTATACAACCCTAATACATAAAAAAAAAGCATACAAATTATTCCATGATGATACATGGATAAAGGATGAATAATACTTACATGAGAGATGATAATGATGATATGAGAATCACCAAACACAAAAAAACACTAAGGAATGAGAAGAAATGATAAAGAAATCACCAAAATAGGCCTAAAACCCAATGTTTCTTTTTTTTGGAACATCGATTTTATTAAAAGAAATCTAGCAAGGAGTTAGAATTACACAACAATTAAGTAAGGGTTTTTTTAGCCAAGCGTCATAGCTGAACGCGGATTTACATCGAAACCTACACCAGTAAAAAGAATTTAAAACAATATCATCGAACAACATCGCCTTGGATGGAGGATTATTGTCAAATAGAGTGTTGAACCCAAACTTAGATCAATTTAGCTTGTGTAAACGAGATTAAATCAAGTTAAACATGTAGAGAAACTTTGTTGTGTATAAAACAATTTAAGTATTATGCGGAATTAACACTCAAACAAGAACACACAAACAATTGTAGAACAAACTTTCACTTGATTGATTATAACAAACTTGTATACAATGAAAGTGTTAAACGTATGAAAACTTATATGAAACAAAACCTAAAGGTCTTCTTTTATAGACATAAGAAGCCTTGTACAAGAGTTTACGTATCAGCTATTCTAGGTAAAGATAAACATAGAAAATACATTGTTGATCTTATCTTTACTACGTGTAGACTAAGTCTTCTATCAGTGCTTGACTTCATCCTATCAACGCTTGACATCTTCCTGTCAACGCTTGACATCTTCCTGTCAACGCTTGATCTGTCAACGTTTGTTTTCTTCTTATCAACGCTTGTTTTCTCCTTGTCAGCGTCCAAGTGTACTGGCTACATTTTATTCCTAACAATCCTCCTCTAAACTTGATATCTACTCTAGCAATCAAGTTTCTGAATAAAAATTAAGAACTAGGAGGAATCTTACAAATCTTATCATATTGGTAATAAACATGCCTAATCAAATCTTTGGCCATGTCACTTGAATAGTCAATCTCCAGCTGTGTTGTCTTCATCTTGTCCAAAACTTCTTTGGACATGGGATACTCAGCATCTACAAGAAGATACTCAGCAAACTTTGTAGAACTCAAATAATACACACCAGCAGTTGAATACAAATGTCATTGAAGTCCACTGATATCATCCTCAAGATCCTTCCAAACAGGATCTTCTTCTTCTGGTGCACACATTCTTTTGAATGTTGACCAAAGCTTTATTCAATTGACTAAAGTAGGTGCTTCAGTCTCATACTTGGCCAGCAACAACCTCCAAAGGTCTGCCAAGTCTTCCCTATCCATACTTGCAAAGAGAGACATAAAAGTAGTAAATGTGTTTACCTCTTTCCCATATCTGCCAATCATCCAAAACCCACTTGCATCTTCTTCATAGCTAATGATAGGGTTTTTGGCATCAAGAGGTAACACTTGTACCATATCTGAAGCTTCCATGGGTGAGAGCTTAATGCTCCTTCTAAGAACAGCTTCACTGGGAGTCACTTTATTTAAACCTTTAGGGAACTCAAGTGGAACTCCCTTCTTCAAAGGCCTTGGAACAATCATTTCCTTTTGAATCTCCATCTCTTCTGCAAGTTCTTCTTTCCTTTCATCTGAGAGAAGTCTGATAGTATTCATTTCCTGCACTCTTGCCCAAATGGGATAAGCCTTATACTCCAATTCTTCAAAGGATAATCCCTGCAATGTCTTAAAGGTCCATCCTGTTCCATGACATCTGAGTAACATGTAGTAAAGCTCCCTTCTATCTCTCTTTAGCAGTGAGAAAACATTGCTAGCCTTATGCTTCAGAATTACCTTGCAGTCTCTTTGAACTCTTAGAAGAATCTCCAATCCCCAAATTTGATCTGAAATTGTCATATCTGGATTCTCCATAACCTTATCTTCTCAAGCATGGTACATCTGAGAAACTTCTGGCATATCATAGTCTACTTGCAATTTTAACTCTCTAAGCTTCTCCCTTGCCAACTCATCACCATATTCAAGTCTTTCTGGTTGTTCAATTATCATAACACTTGAATCAGAACTCCCTTCATCACTTCCTTCTTGTTCCTCAGAAGTAACAACAAATGGTGATTCACCAACCTTCTTCATTTATTGTTCCACAAGTTGTGCAACCAACTTTGAATCAAACTCTACTTGAGCTGCATCCTTTGGAACTTCTGTTTCTACCATGATTCCTTTACCCTTATCTAATGGATCAATGATGGGTAAAGATGATGATGGTACCTGTTAAGACACTTCCTTGATGATAGTTGATGACTGGAATACACCAACCATATCTGTAGGTCTGTCAACGCTCAAATTCTGTATGTCAGCGCCCAACTTACTCTTGTCAGCGCTTGGTGTGTCAGTGTCCAAAGTTTGCTTGTCAACGCTCACCTTACTTGTCTCAGCGCCCCTTGTGAACTGCTCCATCATAGCTGTAAAAGACAAGTTCAAGTTTGTAGGAGTAACCAAAGATGTATCAAAACCTGGTTGCTTCTTCAATTCAGTAAGGGCTTCAGCTACACCCAAAGATTCTCCATCATTTGAGCCTTTATCACTCACATGGATCTGCTCATCCTCCCCTTTGGAAGAATCCTCCATACCACGCCTATTATTAGCATCCTCCAAAAGAACAATCCTCTCCCTCAATTGCTTGAGTTTAAGGCCTTGTGTACTGACTGTTTGTACCAGGTCTACATTTTGCTTTTGCAAGCTAATGCAGACAGCCGTCAATTCCATCATTGTGTAAGGTTCCAATCTGCCCTCCTCTAGAATGGGGATTTGACCTCCCAAAGTAGAGTCATAGGGCATGGATGAGGTCTTAAAGATGTTAGGACTGGCTTGGCCTGCATCTAAGCGAGTACCAATATTCCCAGCCTCATCCATAGCACCAACCACACTTGTGGTGGTGGTTCTCTCTACAACATGGCTAGGACTACTAGAGGAGAACACTCCAGTAATCCTTGGGCATTGTATCAACCTATATTCAGGAGGTGTAGAAGATGATGTGGATTGGGTGGTAGTTTGAAGGTTAAGGGGTGTTTACGTCTGTGAAGGAAAGGTGTCAACGTTTGGATTACTGGTGTCAACACCAACATTTAACATGTCAGCGTTGAAGAATTCTTGGTCAAGTTCCATGTGTTGAGGTGAAGGTAAGGGATCTGGTATTGGGTCAAGTTGTGGTTGTGGGTCTGGTTGAGGTTATGCTGCTGCAATAACAGCAAGCATAGCTTGGGTGAGGGGTAAGTCACGGTGAGGGGGTGAGTTCATCTTACTAAAAATAGCTTTCTTTTGCATAGGGATCTCATAAAAATCATCATGATCCCTTGTGCAATACCCTTGGTCATCAAAAATCATTTGTAAAAATTTGGGATAAGCCAAAGTCATCTTATTCCCCTTGTTTTTACACATGCCATCAAAAATGAGTTTTGAAAAATTATACTTTTGCCCATTTGTAATGCACACAATTGCACTAGCAATGGATCTGTTAATTTCATTATGTGCAGTACATTTGGGACTCAAACATTGAAGGATGACATGTTTGAGGTACTTCCAGGCTGGAGGGAATTCTTGTTTATGATATTTATTTAAAGTACCCTCTTCAGGGAAAGGATACCCCAAAGCCCGAAGTCCTTATTCTATCTCATTAATGGGGAGAGTGGTTATACCATCTGCATCATTAAGATGCAAAGCCTGGCGAACCAAGGCTTCAGTAACCACCCAAGTATGCCCATGAACAATAGTTGTTAATGTAGTCACATTATTAAGTGTTGAGGAACTAACAGTGTTCCAAAACTTTTTAATATGAGTGACAGGGATGAGAGGAGCATGAGAAAGTGCATACCTAAGTGGAGATGCATTCAAATACGCCACCATCTGGGTGTATTGTGGAAACAAAGTATCATCAGCCGCCAAATAAGCAATCATATTGTGCCGACTCCTGAATCCCAATACCAAGTCACTTGGTTTAAACTTTGGTGCCATTGATGAAGAAAGTTGTTTGTGAAAGATTGATGAAAGATGAATTTATAGGAGAAAAAGTGTTAGAAAAGAATAGGAGAGTACCCTGTATAAAAATAGGATCCAAATATATAGGAGTGATAGGTACATGTGATTGGTCAAAAATAAGGCAAGTATTTTCAAAATATAATGATGAAAATATTGAAAAGAAAATAAGTTATCTTGTGCATTAATTAAAAGTTATCTACTCCCAAAATTACGGCCCCAAAATTCGTTCAAAAATAACAACTAGGTAGGACCCAATGAGTGTCAATGGTCAAAAATAACCCATCAACGCCCAACGGCTATATTCTTGTCAACGTTTGCCAAAGCCATGTCAACGTCTAATTTGGTCACAACAACGCTTGGAAATATATTTGTCAGCGTCCAAAAATAAAGTAATAAAAATGAAAAAGGACCTTAACAAAGTAATTTATCCTAGTGAAGATAACCTATAAACTAAAAATTATTATAGGGCGGCAAGCACTGTCCAATTATACACACTTGCTTATGCAAGATAGACATAACAGTCCTCTAGTGTCCCTTGCTAACCAAAATTCTTAAAAATTAAGTTATCTCATAAATTCCCTTGTAACTCCCAGGTAAACCCAATATAAATCAAACCCAAGTCTCCCAACAGACCACATCCAATTCTAGGCCAAAAAGGTCTTGGCAACATGCATAGTATATCAACTTTGCATGCTATAGTGCCTCATGAGATAGAAAACTAACTCATACTCACCTGTGGACACAATCTAGAATTGTGATAAGAGTATCATAAGAATACCCAAAAGTCCTAAAGGTTCCTAAAACCTCCCCTTAAACTGTGATACATAAGTTGCCAAATAATATGCATGTAAATAAAAATTTATGTCAAGATAAGAATATAAATATTTCAACCATCATCAATAAATTGAAACATGCTCCAATGATTCTCCAAGGATCCATAAGCAACTCTGTATCCAATGGTATAATTCTAACAACGCCTGCACACTTAGATCAAAGACCACAAAACTAACATGTTGCTGACAACGTCACGATAACACTTATCAGCGTTAAGATAACCTTTGTCAGCGTTAGACAAATAAAGTGGAAAATGTAACTTCTCAAAAAGACCAATAACAATGCATATCTTGTACATACTTTTACAAAAAGATCCCAAAACACATATTAAGTGAGATTGATCATTCCAATACTTGTTACCAAGTATTGAAATCTTCCAGTATCAGAAGGTTTAGTTAATAAATCAGACACATTTTCTTCAGTGTCAACTCTATCTGGTTGTATTAAACATTTTTCAAAACAATCTCTTATAAAATGATGTCTAATTTCTATGTGCTTTGTTTTAGAATGATGTACAAGATTTTTAATAATGCATAAAGTGCTGTTATTGTCTACAAAAATCTTGGTATGCATGAAATTATACCCATAATCCAACAGCTGGTTTTGAATCCATAAGACTTGTCTACAACTAGCAGCTGCTGCAACATACTCTGCTTCAGTTGTAGAATTGGCCACCACTGTTTGTTTCTTGCATTGCCAAGATATCAACCTGCTCCCAAGAAACTGACATCCACCAGTTGTGGATTTTCTATCAAATTTGTCACCACCATAATCACTGTCTGAATATGCAATAAGCTCCAATGGTGAATCTTTTGGATACCATAATCCCAGGTCTGGATAACATCTAAGGTACCCAAAGATTCTCTTGACAGCATGAAGATGACACTCTTTAGGAGTCACTTGATGACGTGCACATGCACATACAACAAACATAATGTCAGGTCTTGAAGCTGTGAGATACATCAATGAACCAATCATTGATCTATGGTGCCTGACATCCACATCTTTTCCATCTCCAACTTTTCCCCAAGGGTGTTCTCTATCCATAGGAGTGCTAGCCCTTTTCTCATGTGGAGAAAAGCCAAATTTCTTCAAGATTTCTGCTACATATTTATCTTGAGAGATGAAGATACCATCTTCTTTCTGCTGAACTTGTAACCCTAGAAAGAAGTTCATCTCCCCCATTGCACTCATCTTGAATTTGTCTGTCATAAGCTTGGAAAAGTCTTCACTCATCTTTGGACTTGAAGAACCAAAGATGATATCATCCACATAAACCTAGACAAGTAAGAAATCCTTACCAGTCTTCTTTGTAAATAAGGTCTGGTCTATGCTGCCCCTTTTGAATCCATTTTCCACCAGATAGGTGGACAATGTGCCATACCATGCTCTTGGGGATTGATGAAGTCCATACATAGCTTTCTTGACTCTATATACCTTGTCTGGATGCTCTGAATCTTCAAAACCAGGAGGTTGCATTACATAAACCTCCTCTACAATTGTGCCATAAAGAAAAGCACTCTTCACATCCATTTGATAGACAGTAAAGCCCATGCAGGAAGCATAGGCTAGAAATATCCTTATAGCCTCAATCCTTGCAACTGGTGCAAAGAACTCCTCATAGTCTATCCCTTCCTCTTGTGTATATCCTTGAGCCACTAAACGTGCCTTGTTCCTGACCATAATGCCTCTTTCATCCTTCTTGTTTCTAAGAACCCATCTTGTCCCAATAGGTCTGACATGTCTGGGACAATCAACCAACTCCCAAACATCCTGTATAGCAAATTGGTGAAGCTCATCCTGCATTGCTTCCACCCAACTTGGTTCTTTGAGAGCATAAAAAATCTTCTTGGGTTCCTGTTCTGACAGAAAACAGGTAAACAAACATGCTTGAACAAGAGGGGTATCAACCTTCTTGTGAATATTGGCAATAAATCCTCCAAGATTCTGATGAGATCTTCTAGTTTGAACAGGAGACATCACATCACCAATAATTAGAGAAGAGGGGTGATTTTTGATTATAGAAGTAAGCACTCCTCCTTCAAAAAGTGAGTTGTCTTCAATCTCATCTTCCATGTTACCAATATCTTCTTTAGACTCTCTTCCCTCAATATCTGAATGAATGATAGGTATGTAAACACCCATCCTTTTACCACTTAATTCTGGCTAAAACAAGACCAAAACACGTATTTAATATCATTTGTTTGGAATTATGTGTGGTTTTTGTGTTTATTGTGTTTTCAAAGTCAACCGGATGAATAATGAAAAAACATGGGATTTCACGGGTTTTATCGAGGAAAAAGACTCAAGACAAAGTCTACTGTCCAAGAGATGCAAAAGATTTGAAGTCATTGTGCCTATTTGAAGATTTATCTAAGAATAGAGCCAAAGATGAAAGATTCATATATGTCAAAGAACTCGAGTCTATTAAACAAAAGATTATAAGACGAGTTGGAATTATTCACCGACACTTCTCAAATCCAAGTCGGAAACGTTTATTTAAAGAAGCGTGAACACTAAAGAGGAAAGAAGAAAAAGAAGCCCAAGCCTAATCACAATCCCACCACCACAAGACACGCCTATATAAAGGCCCTTACTTCACAAATTTCAACACTGAGTCTTTTAGGTAGTTTTTAGTTTTAGAAAGAGAAAGTTTAGAACTTTCTCTCACTAGATTTCATCTTTTTCTCTTTCTAGATCAAAACATTTGTATTACTTTTTCATTAATCAAGTTCAAGTTTTTACCTTTTAATCTTTAATCTCATCCTTCCTTTCTTTTACTTTTATTGATTTTGGTACAAATCTCGTATGATCCGTGTTGTTCATCAATGATTTGTGCTTAAAAAGTTGATTTCTTTTTATGTTTCCTTAAGTTTATACACTAATAAGCTTTAAGATCCTTGTTCTTATTGGCTTATTTGTTGATTTATCTTATTTACTTTTTAAAGTTTTATAAAAAATTCATCTTTTTATTGATTTGATCTAAAAGTTGTTTATTTTGAGTTTAGAAAAGTTGTTTTTAGTGCTTATTTGATCAGCTTATATTGGATTCGAGCTTGTTGGAGGTTGGCTTATTCTATAGCTTATTCCCTAGCTTAAAGTCTCGAATTTGCACCATTTTCGGAAAGGGCAAAGCCCTTTTCCGACCGTGCTTTCCGACCAGCAACATCCCCTCTTTCCGATCAACCGATCGGAAAAGGGTTTAGTTTTTCCGATTGCTGCCTATTTCCATATTCCGATTGATGCCCTTTTACCATATTCCGATTTGTCCATTTGTTAGATATTCCGATTGGTACTAAGTTGAATATTCCGATTGAGCAAGTTTTTAGTATTCCGATTGTACAAGCTTTTCAAGTATTTCGATTGCCCCACCTTTCAACATTCCGATCGATCGATCGGAATACATTCCGATCACCATTATTCCGATTGACTACATTTTGATTATTCCGATTGGGGTGATTTCCCACTTTTCCGATTTGGGGTGTTTTGTTCCGATCTTAATTTCTTTTAGTACTTGTCAATTAAGTTTATATTTTTACAAAGTTTTTCCAAGTGTTAGTTTTTATTGAATGTCCATTTATTTTTCTAATATAATCTTTAAAGTTTTCAAACATCTAATTTTAACTCGTCTTTTCACGTTAATCATTTAAGTCTTTAAATTTACTCTTCGACACTTAATTTCTTGTCATTAGTTTAAAATAGATAAACAAACCAACCACTTTTTAATAACCAAGAACAAATCATTCCACTTAAAGCCGAGATCAATTCGAGGAGATTCCGAGAATCGAACTTTCAAACGAGTAAAATCTATTGTATTAAATGGCGCCGCTGCCGGCTCTTCTCGTTAAGATCAAAAGTTTTTTGTGAGAACTTGGATTTTGGGATCCGTTCCCCGTGAACGTTACTTTTTCATAAAATTTTCAAAAATCCTAAAAATTAAAAAACATAAAAACCAAAAATATTTTTGCTTTGCTTTTCTTTGTTCGTTCTTTTGCAGGTGTATGCGCACTCGATCCACGTCTTATCAAGAGCCCGAGCCTCTCGATAACTTAGACATGGCCGGTGTACAAAACAACAATAACATACCACCTCCAAACAATAATAATAACAACAACAACCCACCTTTCAACAACATGAATAATAACAACAACAATGAGCCTCAACCGGATAATCGCCCGATGATTGAATTGCTGCAAGCTCATGTAGATGGCAACAATGATCCAATTGTTATACCAGCATTTGCAGCCAACAACTTTGAGCTCAAATCAGGCTTTATCCAGATGGTCTCTGCTCAACCATTCTTGGGGCGTACCATTGATGATCCACATGACCATATCAAGAGATTCTTGCAACTCACCAACACGGTCAAATTCAATGGTGTTCCACAAGAGGTCATCAGGTTACAACTTTTTCCCTTTTCTTTAGAGGGACAAGCCCGACATTGGCTTGCTAAGGAACTGCCACAGAGTATTCTCTCGTGGACGGATTTGGAAACTAAGTTTATCAATTACTTTTTCCCACCCTCTCGTACTACCGCTTTGCGGAATGAAATCATAAATTTTGAACAAAAGTACGATGAGTCGTTCAGTGAATCTTGGGATCGTTTTAAAGATCTTTTAAGAAAATGCCCACAACATGGTTTTACCAAAGTACATCAAATTAATACTTTTTACAATGGTTTAAGCATGAGTGACCAAGATTCACTAAACAGTGCCTCGGGAGGTAATCTATTGGCTAAGACTTCCAATGCTACTTGGGATATCATTGAGAATAAGTCTCGTGTGCAAACCAAGAGTGTTCGGACCAATGTCGCTAGTGCTAGCACTAGTGACAGCGACAAGCGATTGGACAAAATCACTACGCTTCTTGAATCGCTTGTTACCCACACCGTCAACAACAACAACAGCAACAACGCTAAAAACGCTCAAGTTAACGCTGTCAGCCAACCTTGTGAGATATGCGGTGGTCCTCACTCTTACACCACTTGTACTGCCACCCAAGACTACCCTTCTGAGAATGTGAATGCAGCTTATGGCACCTATCCTCAACCCGCTTATCAAGCTCGACCTCAAGGTGACCGTAACTTGCTGAGCTACCGTTCTAAGAATTATCTTTCCCCACCTAGTTTTCCTCCTACCAACCCAAACCAACAACAAAACCTCAATCGCCCTCCTCAACAACAACAACCTCGTACACCATACATCCCTCCTCACAAGCAGCAACAACCACCTCAACGAAACAACCAAGTTTACCAGCAACCTGCTTATCAACCACCCACATACACTACTCCTTCCAACCAAACCCCCGCATCACATCAAGACATTGGAACCTACATGCGGACTAACGATGTGATCGTGGATAATCTCCAACAGGAAGTACGCAACTTGAAAGCAGACCTGATGAAACAAGGGAATGATCTGAGAGCTGATATGAAAAACACTATGGATAGCCAAACGAATGACTTAAGAAACATGATGGCTAGTTTCTTCCACGGTAATCAACCCTCTTCTTCGGGTACTCTTCCGAGTAACACCGTTGCGAATCCAAGAGGGGAGATGAAAGCAATCACCACTCGCAGTGGCAAAGGTACCAAGGAACCCGAGCTTCCTATACCTCCACCGGTGGTTGTGACTAAGGAGAACGAGTCACCTGCTCCTATTTCTCATCCTTCTACTTCCCCAATTTCTCCACCTCTTCCTTCTACCCCTCCTCCACCCAAGGATGTGAGTGATCCTATTCTTCCAAAGCCTTCCTCTTCTTCCAATATACCTTATCCATCTAGGTTGAGGAAAGAGAAGCTCAAAAGCAAGGATGATATTCAGGTTTCGAACTTTCTTAAAATGTTTAAACAACTGAATTTCAATATCTCCTTCGCTGAGGCTCTCGCTCACATGCCCAAGTATGCTAAAATGTTTAAAGATCTTCTGAGCGACAAGGAAAAGCTTCTCGATATTGCCAACACCCAACTTAATGAGAATTGCTCTGCAGTGCTCTTAAGGAAATTGCCAACCAAGCTTGGTGATCCGGGTCGTTTCTTAATCCCTTGCAATTTCCCGGGAGTAGAGAATTGCATGGCCCTATCCGATCTAGGTGCCAGTATTAATCTTATGCCTCTAAGTGTTTGGAAGCAATTATCTCTCCCAGAGCTAGTCCCCACCAAAATGACTTTGGAATTAGCTAACCGTACGGTTGCTTATTCAGTGGGGATAGCCGAAGACGTCTTTGTAGGAGTCGACAAATTTACTTTTCCTGCTGATTTCGTCGTTGTCGACTACGAGATGGACCCTCGTGTTCCCTTGATCGTGGGTCGTCCATTCCTGAGGACCGGTCGCACTCTCATCGATGTTGAAGCCGGTGAGCTTATCATGAGAGTGGGTGACGATAAAATCGTCTTCAACATGGGAAAGTTGTCCAAACAACCTTATTCCAACGAGAGTGTTAATTTTATTGACGTTCTTGATGAGGCTTGTGAAGAACACTTCCAAAATGCTTGCAAAAGTATTCCTACTTCTCTTCCAATGTTGAAACCGTTGCCTCTATCGATTCATCATTGTCTCTATTTGGAGATAGTGATTTATTTTGGAACAATCTTGAAGACACCATGGGAGATGTGAATTTAGCTAATGATGATTCTCCCACCAATGGGGATGAAGACATGAATTTCTTTGACAATCTTCTCAACGAAGACAATCCTTCTCCTCCATCTCCCACGGTTATTGCTATCGATACTCCGATTTTGAAAACGCCTCCCGTCGAAAATCCTCCGGATTTAGAACTTAAGGAATTGCCGCCCCATCTTGAGTACGTGTTCCTTGAAGAAGGGAAGAATTCACCTGTCATCATCGCTAAGGACTTGCAAGAAGAAGAGAAAACTCGTCTCATCGCTGTGCTTAAAGCTCATAAGAAGGCAATTGCTTGGAAAATTTCCGATATCCGCGGAATTGATCCGAACTTTTGTACTCACAAGATTCTCATGGAAGATGACTTCAAACCCACAATCCAGAGCCAAAGAAGGGTTAATCCTAAAATTCATGACGTCATCAAACAAGAGGTTATCAAACTTCTAGATGCCGGCTTGATCTACCCTATTTCGGATTCGCCGTTGGTAAGTCCCGTCCATTGTGTGCCCAAGAAGGGTGGAATAACCGTCGTTCCCAATGAACACAACGAGTTGATTCCCACTCGTCTCGTTACTGGGTGGAGAGTTTGTATTGATTATCGCAAGCTCAATGACGCCACGAGAAAAGACCACTTTCCTCTTCCCTTCATGGATTAAATGCTCGAGCGTCTTACGGGTAATGATTATTACTGCTTCTTAGACGGTTTCTCCGGGTATTTTCAAATTCCCATCGATCCCAAGGACCAAGAAAAGACCACATTCACTTGTCCCTATGGAACATTTGCTTACAAACGCATGCCTTTTGGTTTATGTAATGCTCCTGGGACATTCCAAAGGTGTATGATGGCTATCTTCCATGACATGGTGGAAGACACTATGGAAGTATTCATGGATGATTTCTTGGTTTATGGCGATTCATTCTCTTCTTGCCTTGCCAATTTGGAACGTATGCTTAAGCGGTGCGAAGACACTCGCCTTGTTCTGAATTGGGAAAAATGCCATTTTATGGTAAAAGAAGGCATCGTGCTAGGACACAAGATCTCCAAAGCCGGTCTCGAAGTAGACCGTGCTAAAGTCGATGTTATCGCTAAGTTGCCTCCACCTTCAACCGTGAAGGGTGTGAGAAGTTTTCTGGGTCATGCGGGCTTCTACCGTCGATTCATCAAAGATTTTTCTCAAATCGCTCGCCCAATGACCCACCTCTTGGAAAAAGATACTCCTTTTATCTTCTCCAAAAAGTGTCTTGAAGCCTTCAACTCGCTGAAGGATACGCTAACTAAGGCACCCGTCTTGGTTACTCCTAATTGGGAGCTTCCCTTTGAGTTGATGTGCGATGCTAGTGATTTTGCTATTGGAGCGGTTCTGGGACAAAGAGTGAACAAACACTTCCAACCAATCCATTACGCTAGCAAGACAATGACGGGGGCACAATTGCATTATACGATAACCGAAAAAGAGCTTTTAGCTGTTGTCTATGCCTTTGAAAAGTTCCGCCCCTATCTTGTCCTTTCCACCATTATCGTTTACACCGATCATTCCGCGCTGAAGTACTTGTTGACAAAGCAAGATTCCAAACCAAGACTTCTTCACTGGGTTTTGCTACTCTAAGAATTTAAAATCGAAATTCGCGATAAAAAAGGAGTTGAAAACCTAGCCGCGGATCATCTCAGTAGACTTGAGGATCCTTACCAGGGGGATCATCCGAACAAAGAAATCAATGATTCTTTTCCCCTGGAGACCTTAATGTCTATCAACTCGACTTCTGATGAAACCCCGTGGTTTGCGGACATTGCAAACTACTTGGCGGGTGGAATTCTCGTTGACGGGTTAACATCCCAGAAAAAGAAGAAGTTCTTTAACGACATTAAGACTTACTTTTGGGATGACCCGTATCTATTCAAACAATGTGCTGATTTGATTATTCGCTGATGTGTTGATGGACCGGCAACTTTGGAAATCCTTGATGCTTGCCACAAAGGACCCACCGGTGGTCACTTTGGTCCCAACTACACCGCCAAAAAAGTGTTTGATTCGGGATTTTATTGGCCCACCATCTATCGTGATGCTCACGAGATGGTTAAACAATGTGATGCTTGCCAAAAACAAGGCACTATCACACATAAAGACGAGATGCCTCAGAATTTCATACAAGAATGTGAAATCTTTGATGTATGGGGTATCGACTTTATGGGGCCATTCCCTTCTTCTAAAGGAAACAAATACATCCTTGTAGCCGTTGACTACGTCTCCAAATGGGTTGAAGCCAAAGCTTTACCTACTAATGACGCAAGGGTGGTTTGTAACTTTTTGAAAGCTCTTTTCGCTAGATTCGGTGTGCCTCGTGCCATTATTAGTGATCGTGGGACTCATTTTTGTAATGACCAATTTGCTAGAGTCATGGCTAAGTATGGTGTCAATCATCGTCTTTCCACAGCCTACCACCCACAAACTAATGGCCAGGCTGAAATATCCAACCGAGGACTAAAGCGAATTCTAGAAAGAACCGTGGGAGAGCATCGTGCCTCATGGGCTGATAAACTTGATGATGCTTTGTGGGCTTTCCGTACTGCTTACAAGACCCCGATCGGCTGTACGCCTTATCGTCTTGTGTACGGGAAAGCGTGCCACCTCCCCATTGAGTTGGAGCACAAGGCTTACTGGGCCTTGAAGTGGGTTAATTTTGATATCAACCAAGCCGGTGACCTACGCAAGATCCAACTCAATGAGCTGAATGAACTCCAGAATGAGGCTTATGAAAATTCTTTGATCTATAAGGAAAGGACTAAGCTCATTCACGACTCTAAGATTAAGCATCGAGAGTTCCATGTTGGAGACAAAGTCTTACCTTTTAACTCTCGGTTAAAAATCTTTTCGGGCAAGCTCAAATCTCGTTGGTCCGGCCCATTCACCATTGCCCAAATTTTTCCATATGGTACTCTCGAGCTCGCTCAACCTAATGGTCCTAATTTTAAGGTGAATGGCCAACGATTGAAGTTGTTCTTTGGTGAGGACACCTCTCAGGAGGTGATTTCATCCCTCACCACGTTCCCCATGAACTAATTTTGGGTCGAGTCAGGCTCGTGACTCGGTTATCAAAAACAAGCGCTCCTCGGGAGGCAGCCCGAGTATCTATCCTTTTCTGTTTTAACCTCCTAAGTGTAGGGGAGCCTGTATATGTGTTTGTATTTGTGTGGTGATGTGATTACAGGGATAAGTGCACTCTTGGAACCTCTGAAGAACCGTGCTCCCGTGTTATCCGAAATCCGGTTCTATCTCTCAACTATCGTGATTCAATTTTCTTCATACTCACATTTGAATTGATCACTTTAGTCGTCTCTTCCTAAATTTGAGTTAACCAGCGTGCACAATGTCATAAGTGTAGGGGAGATTTTTCCCACATGCTTAAACATTGAGGACAATGTTTATCTTAAGTGTAGGGGGACTTCTATCGAAGTTTTAAGTGGACTTTTCCATGAAAATGCCTTCATTTAACCAGAAAATCATCTTTTTCAACATTTTTCAAATTTTTTATTAACTTTGGCCATTTAGTCGTAATTTTTAAATTTTTATCGTTGCTTTCGTATGTATATATCCCACAATAAAGTCAAAAGTATTAATAAAGTGGTGTAGCTAGTTTAGAAGTCTTTGACATATTAGGCCCGTTGCGATTATTTTGACTCAACCCGAATAGACTTAATTAAGTTTATTGTAGCTAGTATCCTTAACCATGTAGACCTTAATTGGTTTATTAGGCTAAGTATCCATGAGTCTCATTACTTGAGATTTTAAACTGTGGAGAACGAGAGATGATAGAGTCTATTATAAGTTGGTACTCTTGCGCAAGCTCACTTGGTGTAATTATTTTCCTATTCTCCCATCACTTGCTAATAATTTATCTGCAATAAGTAAGGTCGTACGATTTGAAAATTTACTTAGCTTCTAGCCCAAGATCGTTTAAAAGTTGCTCGGTAATGATAAGAGTTCATAGCCAAGGCATAACTTATGAAGCGGGGCGCGAAGATTGGCGAGTCCGAAAAGGCCCTAACAAGGCATGAGGATTCCATTTTATTGCTGAAGATCCAGAGTGACGTGAAAAGCATTATTCCCAAAATCAATATGAAGGATCAAGACTCACGACGAAAAGCAATCAACTCCCATAAAGATGATGGAGAAGTCTATCCGAAAAGACCCTAACAAGGTATGAGGATAAATAGATCCAAGTCCGAAAAGGAGGCGGATCATTGTATCTCAAAATCCCAATTAGAGATTGAAGAATAATCATGAAGTCGTGGTCAACAAAGTTGGAGTACCCCTCAAAAGTCTCCAAGTGAAGAAACTCTATTTACGATGAGAAGACCATTATCTCAAGGATGTCTCTCAAGATATGAAGTATGAAGTACATGCCAAATATCGGCCCGAGAAAGGTCTCAAATCGCAAACCAAGTTATGCCAAGATATGAACTCTTTGATATCCCGAGAAGCAGTTTTAAGAGATTTTTTCCTTTGGCTAACTATTGATCAAATCGTCCTACTTTGCTTTCAGCCTAATTAAACTATCGAAATAAGTCCAAAAATGCATCTTCATGATCATTTTAAGACAATAATAAAATATAAGAGATACACCTAGGAATAAGGGAGTTTAAGCATTTAATTAGGCCATGTGTGTAAGTGTTTGAATTGCTAACTTATAATAACAATGATATCGTTTTTAAGCTTAGTTTGGGGAACGTGAAACTTGAGGGTGATAAATCTTCGCAGCACCGAAGCCCTAATGTAAGTCCTCGATCTCTTTGCAAGTTATTTCCACATAGCTATTTTCTATCCTTTCGTTTACTTTAAAGTTTTAATTTCTCTTAGTACTTTAATTTTTGTTTAGTAGTATTTTAATAAGGCCAAGGTTGATTGATCATGAGAAAAATGTACAATTGCTTTATCACTAAGCATTGCATGAGGGCATGGCAATGGTTAAGTGTAGGGGATTTGATAGGTGTGTAAACACCCATCCTTTTACCACTTAATTCTGGCTAAAACAAGACCAAAACACGTATTTAATATCATTTCTTTGGAATTATGCGTGGTTTTTGTGTTTATTGTGTTTTCAGAGTCAACCTGATGAATAATGAAGAAAACATGGGATTTCACGGGTTTTATCGAGGAAAAAGACTCAAGACGAAGTCTACTGTCCAAGAGATGCAAAAGATTTGAAGTCATTGTGCCTATTTGAAGATTTATCGAAGAATAGAGCCAAAGATGGAAGATTCATATATGTCAAAGAACTCGAGTCTATTAAACAAAAGATTATAAGACGAGTTGGAATTATTCACCGACACTTCTCAAATCCAAGTCGGAAACGTCTATTTAAAGAAGCGTGAAGACTAAAGAAGAAAGAAGAAAAAGAAGCCCAAGCCCAATCACATGCCCACCACCACAAGACACGCCTATATAAAGGCCCTTACTTCACAAATTTCAACACTGAGTCTTTTAGGTAGTTTTTAGTTTTAGAAAGAGAAAGTTTAGAACTTTTTCTCACTAGATTTCATCTTTTTCTCTTTCTAGATCAAAAATTTTGTATTACTTTTTCATTAATCAAGTTCAAGTTTTTACCTTTTAATCTTTAATCTCATCCTTCCTTTCTTTTACTTTTATTGATTTTGGTACAAATCTCGTATGATCCGTGTTGTTCATCAATGATTTGTGCTTAAAAAGTTGATTTCTTTTTATGTTTCCTTAAGTTTATACACTAATAAGCTTTAAGATCCTTGTTCTTATTGGCTTATTTGTTGATTTATCTTATTTACTTTTTAAAGTTTTATAAAAAGTTCATCTTTTTATTGATTTGATCTAAAAGTTGTTTATTTTGAGTTTAGAAAAGTTGTTTTTAGTGCTTATTTGATCAGCTTATATTGGATTCGAGCTTGTTGGAGGTTGGCTTATTCTATAGCTTATTCCCTAGCTTAATGTCTCGAATTTGCACAATTTTCGGAAAGGGAAAAGCCCTTTTCCGACCGTGCTTTCCGACCAGCAACATCCCCTCTTTCCGATCAACCGATCGGAAAAGGGTTTAGTTTTTCCGATTGCTGCCTATTTCCATATTCCGATTGATGCCCTTTTACCATATTCCGATTTGTCCATTTGTTAGATATTCCGATTGGTACTAAGTTGAATATTCCGATTGAGCAAGTTTTTAGTATTCCGATTGTACAAGCTTTTCAAGTATTCCGATTGCCCCACCTTTCAACATTCCGATCGATCGATCAGAATACATTCCGATCACCATTATTCCGATTGACTACATTTTGATTATTCCGATTGGGGTGATTTCCCACTTTTCCGATTTGGGGTGTTTTGTTCTGATCTTAATTTCTTTTAGTACTTGTCAATTAAGTTTATATTTTTACAAAGTTTTTCCAAGTGTTAGTTTTTATTGAATGTCCATTTATTTTTCTAATATAATCTTTAAAGTTTTCAAACATCTAATTTTAAACTCGTCTTTTCACGTTAATCATTTAAGTCTTTAAATTTACTCTTCGACACTTAATTTCTTGTCATTAGTTTAAAATAGATAAACAAACCAACCACTTTTTAATAACCAAGAACAAATCATTCCACTTAAAGCCGAGATCAATTCGAGGAGATTCCGAGAATCGAACTTTCAAATGAGTAAAATCTATTGTATTAATGAACCTCTCCATTTTTGTTTGAAGGTTCATCTTGTTCAAAATTGGAAGAGAAAATATGGTCAAGAGAGCTGTCAGCGCCTGGATCATGGTTGTCAACATTTGAGTCATCAACGTCTGAAGTTGTCTTGTCAACGCTAGATTTTCCTTTGTCAGCGCCTGAAAGATCATGCATGTTGTCAACTGGTGATACTTGGGGACCACCATTTTCCTTTCCAGCAGCAGCATCAGCAAATGCATCTGTCCATATGGGAATAGTGACATACTCAAGTATGGGTGATGATTTATCTGCTTGTGATCCAACCTCTTCATTAACCTGTGTACTTGAAACATCAACAACTAGTTCTTCCACAACATTTGAAGTTACCTTCACAATGTTTGGATTAGTAACAGGCATATAATTCATAGTCCTAGATAGAGGTTCCAAGTCAAATAGCCAATTTGGACCACTTTCAGGATCACTAGGTTTACTTTCTAAAAACCTAACATGTACTTTTTCAAGTATACGTTTTTCCTTCTTAATGTAAACCCTATATCCTTTACTCTGCACTGAAAAACCCATGAAGTAGCCTTCATCACCTTTAGCACTAAATTTACCTAAGGCATCACTAGTATCCAACACAACTACATGACAACCAAAAGGTTTAAGAAAACCAATATTAGATTTCCTTCCCCAAAGTAACTCATAAGGTGTTTTGTTGTGAATCCTGTTGACTAATGCTATATTATGAACATAACAAGCTGTATTCACAGCCTCAACCCAAAAAGCAATGGGAAAGTGAGCATCAGCCAACATAGTCCTGGCTGCTTCTATGAGGGTTATATTCTTTCTCTCAGCAACCCCATTTTGCTGTGGGGTTCTGGCTACACTAAACTGTCTAGTAATCCCTTTCTTGGCACAAAAATCATCCAACAGCTTATTTCTAAACTCACCACCATTATCACTTCTAAGCATCTTAACTTCATTACCATACTTCTTCTCAATTTGGTTAATAAAGTTAATTAAAGTATCAGTAGTGTCACTTTTCAAAGCTAAAAAGAAAGTCCAAGTAAACCTAGAAAAATCATCAGTAATGACAAAACAGTAAGATTTACCATTCAAGCTTTCTATATTAGTTGGACCAAACAGGTCCATATGCAGCAAGTGAAGTGGTTTAGAATTAGAGTGCACATGTTTAGACTTAAATGAGACCTTGTGTTGTTTGCCTTTAAGGCATGCAACACAAGAGTGGTCATTGTGGAAAGCCTTTTCAGGCAAACCATCAACCAAGCCATGTCTCACAAGTCTGTTTATATTTTTAAAATTTATGTGCCCTAATCTCCTGTGCCAAAGATTACTCTCATCAACCGAAGCCTTAGCATAAAGACATGACAAGTTATTGTTCATCCTAATTCCATTAAGATTCACATTATAAATGTATTTATGCCTCGTGTTCTATAATCAATGAATTTCTCATCTGGTATTTTAAAATCCTTGCTCAACACCAAGCATTCAGTATCAGTGAAAAGAACCTTATTTTTGTTATCACAAACTTGTGATACACTAAACAGATTATAGTCAAGTTCTTTTACCAGAAACACGTTTTTAAAACGAAAATTGTTGGTGAGAAGAGTTCCTTTGCATGTGATAGTTCCATATCCGCCTCCAAAGTAAACTTTGTCACCATCCTTAATGGGAGTGAAGTTTGTGAGATAATCTTCCTTCCCAGTCATGTGCCTAGAGCATCCACTATCCCAAGAGCCATAATCATTAACCTGCTTTTGAATGCCCTGCACATAAAGAAAACAAATTAGTTTTCTTTGGGAACCCAAGCCTGAGCAGACTTGGATTCATTTGGTTGTTCAACAAGAACAGACTTAGTCCTCATAACAACCCCTTGTTCATCCCTTTTTGGATTAAACACCCAGTTAACCCCAATTGGTTTTGTTATGACCTTTGAAATATAATTAAATCTATTACAGGTCATAGAAATCCCATCTGAATTAGGGTTTTGATCTTGCTTAGGTCTCCATGTCAAGCTAGAAGAAGCTTTAGACCCTTTTTTCTTTGGTTGCAAATATTTACCATTATTTGGTCTGGCAACGTTTCTGTCAGTGTTTGATTTGGTCTTGCCAACGCTGAAATTACCCTTATCAGCGTTGAACCTAGGGTTTGCTATAGGAACCCATTGTCTATTAGACCATGTATTGGTCTTCTGAAAAGGTCTTTGTCCATAAGTATTAGACCCTTTAGTAAAGAATGGGGCTGGTCTAACAACTTGTGGACTTTGTTGAACAAAAGTTTTGGGTTTGAAAGTGTTTGACTTTTTGTCAGTGTTGACCTTTGAAGCATTGACACACTTATAGGCTAAATGTGAAAAACTACCACAAGTATAACAGGCTTTTCTAGACATAACTCTAGGTCTAGAAGAAAAGAAACCTGTTCCATCATCACTAATTTGGCTTTTTGGTGACCTAGTTTTTCTATACATTTATGCATATTTAATACTAGGTTTTCTAACAACGTTTGAGCCAAAGTCAACAGTCTTGCCAGTGATTGAGTTTGTTACTTTGATAGGTGTAGACTCATTTGGGCTATCACTAAGCATGCCACCCTTGACAAACAAGGTAGGGTTGGATTTCTTCCATTGGTCCAAATCAGTCAACTTCTGCCTATATTCTTCTACTAGGGTAAGAAATCTTGGTGGAGGAATAAATTTCTCTTCTTGGAGTTCTGGTAAACCAGTCCAAGATAAGTCCTTTCTTTGGACACCATAGAAGTCCCCAGCTGGTGGTGGAACACCAGCATACTCTTTCATCCCAATCCCAGTCATATCCCTAGAATCCCTTTGTTTACTAACACATTCTCCTAGGGTTTGTGAGGCTTTATCAAATCTCTGAATTTTAAGATCTACATTATCCTTATTCTTGATAGCCTCATCTAACTTAGCCTGTAATTCAGAATTGACCCTCTCCATGATGTTTCTAATATCAGTACTAGCATTTAAATCATGTTTTAAGATATTGATTTTATCTTTTAGGTCAAGCTCCATTTTCTTATACTCAACTACAGTCTTTTTAGTTTGAGTAAGAGCAAGTTGATAGTTAGACAACTTGCATCTTTGATTACCCACATCTATTGACAATTTTAAAACTTCTTTGTTAAGTCTTTTAGTATTTAGACGACAACCCTTACTACAAAAATCATCATCATATACCTCATTGTCTGATGAAGATGAGGAGTGTGTCATGAGAGCATAGTGAACATGCTCTTCTTCTTCCATTTCAGCAACCAAAGCTTTATTCTTTTCCTCATCCTTAGCCAAATAGCTCCAATCCCATCCAACACCATCAATTTCTTGCATTGCAACCATGGCCTTGGGATCCTGAGCCTTAATGATTTGGCTTGAGGGTTTTCCAGCATCAGATCTTCTTGGAGATCTGCATTCTCTCATGAAGTGTCCCATACGATGACAATTGTAACACTCAACCTTGGATTTATCAAATCCAGCAGTGTCCTTAGCATTAAAAGTCATCTTCTTCTTGAATCTTCTATTCCATCTGTTTGCTCTTATACTTGCAAGAGCCATATTCCACTTTATGTCCATCTCCTCCAAATGCTCATCACTAATTTGCTCAAGGTCCTCATATGTAATCACTGAACCATTGGGCAAGGAAGCAATGTATGCACACACAGTATCTAGATCAATACCAGCAGGCTTAACTCTTGGTGAGTCAACTTTGTATGTGTCAGCGTCTGAATATGAGGCGTTGACAGGATATGATCCAGCGTTGACACAAGTTGATCCAGTAACGGGGTGCATGTAGGACTCATTTTGATCAAATTGACCTTCAATATGTGAGAAGAAGGCCATGTTTCCATTGGTAGACCTGCTTCCATGATCCAAAAGAGTTTCATTCTCTATCAGCCTCAGTTTATTGTAAACATCATCAAAAGTAGAACTTTTGTGAGTGTTATTAGCAATTATAGACCTTGCTTCAATCTTCCATGCATCACCAAGGCTTTTAAGAAAAGTGGAGATGATATCAACATCACCAAGCACTGTTCCCATAAAGAACAGTTTGCTTGTAATGTCAAGAAGTCTGCTTGTCACACTACTTAGCTTCTCATTAGGTTGAGCCTTAAAAATAGCATACTCATGCAAGAGTTGCTTCTTTTTCTCTTGCACAGTATCAGCATTACCACCATAAGCAACTTCAAGAGCTGCCCAAAGATCTTTTGCTGACTCATAGCTTCTGTATTTATGCTGATTTTCTTGCCCCAAAGAGAGTTTCAGAATGCTTAGGGTTTTCATGTCAACCCTTCTCTTTGCTATATACTCAGTTGAGACAGCTCTACCATCTTCAGGTTTTTCTCTTCGATCCTCTTTAGTAGAACCTTGAACAGCTGTTCTTTGTCGGATGGCATCTGCAATCTTTTGAGCCTTATTGAATGTGTTTCCATATTCAATAATTTCCCATAGGATGTAGTCATGGATTTGTAGATATTGCTCAAAGTTAAACTTCCACAACTCAAAATTGTCTGGGTCTAGCATGGGAATCTTAATGTTGTGGGTTGAGGAGGAGAAGGAGTTTGCTTTTAGGGTAGACATGATGTTTTTAGGGTTTTATGAAAATTAGGGTTTTTGGCAGTTTAGGGTTCTTGTGTTCTTTAGATCAAAGTTTCTCAACAAGCTCTGATACCACTTGTTGATCCCAAACTTAGATCGATTTAGCTTGTGTAAACGAGATTAAATCAAGTTAAACACGTAGAGAAACTTTGTTGTGTATAAAACAATTTAAGTATTATGCGGAATTAATACTCAAACAAGAACACACAAACAACTGTAGAACAAACTTTCACTTGATTGATTATAACAAAATTGTATACAATGAAAGTTTTAAACGTATGAAAACTTATATGAAACAAAACCTAAAGGTCTTCTTTTATAGACATAAGAAGCCTTGTACAAGAGTCTACGTATCAGCTATTCTAGGTAAAGATAAACATAGAAAATACATTGTTGATCATATCTTTACTACGTGTAGACTAAGTCTTCTATCAGTGCTTGACTTCATCCTATCAACGCTTGACATCTTCATGTCAACGCTTGATGTGTCAACGTTTGTTTTCTTCTTATCAACGCTTGTTTTCTTCTTGTCAGCGTCCAAGTGTACTGGCTACATTTTATTCCTAACATAGAGTCTTGTTACGAAACATCCATATGAACCACCACAAAGCATTGAAAAATCCTTCCAGAATTGATTTAAGTTTAATCGGGAGCCGAATCGAAACAAGCCAAACCAGCCACTCCTTATACGAGCTACACTCAACATAAGGGATATCCCACCAGCGTGCTATCTTGATGTAAAGCTGATGGACCAAATTACATGAAAAAAACAAGTGCGAAGTAGACTCAGCCATATGTTGACATAATGAGCACGAACGAGATTGGATATCAATACCACGGCGCGAGATGTTTAATCTTGTTGGAAGAGCATTAAGCTTTACTTTCCAGGCTAAAACGTTCAGTTTGATAGGCATATACTTCACCCATCGAGTTCTTGTTGACACGTACGGAAATCTGTTGTCGTCGATAACCTCCCTGATTGAATTAACAGTGAAGCCACCATTATTTCCTAAAGACCATGCATACCTGTCCGCTTGGGGAGAAAGACTGATACCGCCAATAAGTTCAGTAATTTCATCATATTGCAATTGTTCAGCACCTCCCCTGACTATACGACGCAAAGAAGATTCGAGGCTAGACTGTACAAGTTTAAACCTGACTGTCTCATTCTTACGAGTATCCAGAGCATAGATTCTCAGAAATCTACATTTGTGGATACCTACCTCATACCAGTTGTCATCCCAAAACGAAAACATAGCGCCATCTCCCAATCTAGGATTCAGGTAGTCAAAAAAATTTACTCTATTTTCTTTGAGAATAGCAACTGCTTTAACGATATGTAGCCAACAAGAACGAGCCCCAACTCTCACATCTTTTACTACACAACCATCTTCACCATGGATAGCTTTAACCACTCGAACCCATAGAGTATTAGATTGAGCAAAGAATCTCCACATCCATTTAAGCATAAGCCCCCTATTAAAAGCATAAAGACTTGCAACACCTAGACCACCTTTATATTTTATTATTCCATTTGGTCCATGAAGCATTATGGTAACTACGATCATGCCCATTAAAGAAATGAATGCGTATAGATTCCAATTCATGAAGCACCTTCTTTGGAACATGATATATTGACATATGTAAAATAAGGATCAAACCAAGGACGGATTTGAGTAAAGTAAGTCTAACACCGATGGAGATGGATTTCATTTTCCATATAGAATGACGAACCTTAACATTATCAACAACATCTTGCCAAAAAGAAATCTGAGACATAGGGCCTCCAACTTTCGTGCCCAAATAAGTAAAAGGGGCACGAAGAGTAAGACAACCTAGTTTTGCAGCGGCATGATTGATCAACGTATCATCCACATGTATACCCATTAATTTACTTTTACTCAAATTTATTTTAAGCCCGGAAGCACGATGAAAACAATCTAAACATTAACAAGCGTGTTAATATTTTCTTCACACCATTTACCAACTAAAACCACGTCATCCGCAAAGAACAAATCCGATAAACATAGAGAGTTACAAAGATTAATCCTGTAAACATTTTAGCATCGACCACACGTTGAAACGAAAGATGAAGGCTCTCCATAACAAGAATAAATAAGAAAGGGGATAGAGGATCACCTTGTTTAAGGCCTTTACGAAATTGAAATTCCTCCGTAGGGCTTCCATTAATAAGAATAGAACCTCTTGATGAACAAAGGAAATTTTGAATCCAAGTACGCCACTTACTTCCAAAGCCAAACTTTGATAAGATCTCATCCAAATATTCTCATCTAACCGAGTGAAATGACTTTTTGAAATCAACTTTAAAAATAACCGCTTTCTTCTTTTTTGAGTTACACCATTGGATAATTTCATTAATAATAAAAGGACCATCAAGCATTTGTATCCCCGCAACAAAAGCCGATTGCACTTCATACACAATAACATCCAACACATGAACAAGCCGATTAGCTAAGATCTTGGCGATAACCTTGTAAGTACTTCCAATAAGGCTAATAGGGCGAAAGTCTTTTACGAGATTAGCATTAGAAACTTTAGGAATCAACGCTATAAAAGAAGAGTTACAACCATTAGGAATCATACCGTGAGCGAAGAAATACCTAATAGCCACAAAGACATCTTCCTCAATAAGTGACCAAAAATAACGGTATAACTCAAATGTGAAACCGTCTGGGCCGGGATACTTGTTCACACCACAATCCCATACAGCGCGTTTCACCTCATATCGGGTCACATTACCTTTCGATTCCTGTTGCTACTCTACCAAAAGAGTAAAAGGAAAATTCATGTCTACATGGAGGTTCTTGTTTAGAGGCTTTGCAAAACGATTACTAAAATGTTAGAGAAATTCAGTTTTCACCAAATTAGGCTTATCAATCCAAGTACTTCAACCATAACCCCACGAATGGTCATCTGACTCCGCTTCTTATTGAGCATAACATGAAAGAACTTAGAGTTTTCGTCCCCCTACATTGACCATTTAATCTTCGCCTTTTGAGCAAGATAAGTTGAGGAGCTTTTGTTGATGCACTGGATAGAGTCCATTACCTCCATTCGTTTCAATAAAATCGCCTCTGAACTGATGCTACTGTCTATGCCCTCATCTAAGTCACGTAGTTCCTTTTTGAGATTAGTCAAAGCGACCAACAAAGTTGCTTTTTCCCATAGTTCCATTCTCGAATTTTCCTCTTAAGATATTCTAATTTTTTCATTAAATTTTGAATACCATTATATTTTTCACCTAGAGCATCATTCCATGAATCATTAACAAGCTTAGAAAATCCATCCATCTCCAGCCAATGATGATAAAATCGGAATGGGCTCGGCCCATAATCATGAGTAGATTCTTGAAGCAAAATAGGACGATGATCCGATAGAAATCTATCCAACGTAATAAAACTAATGCTAGGATAAGAAATCAAGAGGTTTTTAGTAACAAGAAAGCGGTCGAGTTTACTCATCTTGGAAGCGGACTTATGACACCAAGTAAAAGCATTAGCTCCTAATGGAATCTCATCTAATCCCGTGTTCATAATAAAGGAATTGAAGACCGCAACAGATTGAGCATGGAAAACAAATCCAAAACTGTCCGGCTTGGTACGAACTTCATTAAAATATCCCATTACAATTACTTCCCTATTCCAAGTGTTAATAACTCGAGTCAAATAATCCCAAAGCATTCTTTTTTCTTGCTGGTCATGAGGAGCATACACAACCACAAGCATCAAGTTCAACTTACCACGAAAAATAACAAAATAATCCGACAACGTATGACTATTTTTGTAAAAAGAGTTAGGATCCCAAGTACACAATATACATCCCGAGTTCCCTACAGAATCACTATGCACGAGCTCAAACGCGTAATTACCCCAAAAAGATTTAACACAAGACACCTCCGTGTTCTCCATCTTAGTTTCTTGAATAGCGAGAACATTCACCTTATTCTTAACACATAACTCTCTAACCCAATCTGTTGATCCCAAACTTAGATCGATTAAGCTTTGTGTAAACGAGATTAGATCAAGTACTACACGTAGAGAAACCTTTGCTTATGAATAAAGTAACAAAGTGTTATGCGGAATTAACACTTGATCTAAAACACAATGATGTTAAACAAACTTTCACTTGTATTAGAATAATCTTGTTGATTACAATGAAAGGCTTAACTTGCGAATACTATGAAAACTGATATTAAACATTAACCTAAAAGATCTTCTTTTATAGAACAAGAAGTCTTGTACAATAAGCTACGAATCAACTATTCTAGGTAAAGATAAACATAGAAAATACATTGTCGTTCTTATCCTTACTAGAAGTAATCTAGAATATAATAAACGTGTAGCTCACATCTCCCATCAGTGTTTGTCTTCATTCTGTCAACGCTTGACTTTAACTTGTCAACGCTTATGCTGTCAGCGTTCACTTTGCTCTTGTCAACGCTTAAGTTGTTCTTGTCAGCGTTCAAGTGTTCTGGCCTAAATTTATTCCCAACAATCCTCCCCTAAACTTGATATCCACTCTTATGATCAAGTTTCTGAATAAACATTAAGAACTTGGAGGAGTCTGACAAACCTTATCATATTGGTAATAAATAAATCTGATCAAATTCTTTGCCACGTCACTTGTATAGTCTATCTCCAACTGGGTGTCCTTCATCTTCTCCAAAACAGCCTTGGATATGAAATACTGAGCATCTACAAGTAAATACTCAGCAAACTTTGTAGAACTCAAATGGTATACACCTGCAGCTGAATATAACCTCCATTGAAGACCACTGAGGTCATCTTCAAGATCCTTCCATATTTCAGGATCTTCTTCTTTTGTCCCACACATTCTTTTGAATGTGGTCCAAAGTTTTATTCCATTGGCTGAAGTTGGTGCTTCAGCCTCATACTTGGTCTCTAGCAACCTCCAAAGGTCTACCAAGTCTTCTCTGTCACAACTTGCAAATAAAGATATGAGAGTGGTAAAAGTGTGTACCTCCTTGCCAAATATTCCAATTTTCCAGAATCCACATTCATCTTCCTCATAACTTATAATTGGATTCCTGGAATCTAGTGGTAACACATGAACCATATCTGAAGCTTCTAATGGGGAGAGCTTAAGGCTCTTTCTAATGATTGCTTCACTTGGATATAGTTGAGACATATCTTTTGGAAATTCAAGAATAAATCCCTTCTTTACTGGTCTGGGAACTATCATAGCTTTCTTGATTGCCATCTCTTCTGCAAGTTGCTCCTTTCTTTCATCTGAAAGAAGTCTGAAAGTGTTCTCTTCCTGCACTTTCACCCAAATAGGATAAGCCCTATGTTCCAACTCATCAAATGTCAAAGCCTTCAGCTTCTGATGTGTCCATCCAACTCCATGACATTTGAGCAACATAAAGTAGAACTTCCTTCTATCCCTTTTCAATTCAGAGAGAATGTTGCTTGCCTTGTACTTCAGCATCACCTTACAATCCTGCTGAACTCTAAGAAGAATTTCCAAACCCCATATCTGATCTGAAATAGTCAAGTCTGGATTATCCATGCAGCTTTCTTCCCAAGAATTGTACATCTGAACTACCTCTGGCATATCAAAATCAATTTGCAACTTCAAATCTCTCAGCCTTTCCTTAGCAAGCTCATCACCATACTCAAGTCTTTCTGGTTCAACAATCATCACACTTGAGTCTGAGCTAGCTCCATCACTTTCTTCTTTAGAAGTCACAACAAATGGTGACTTTTCCTTTTCTTCTTGTTCCATCATTTGCTCAGCCATTCTTCTATCAAACTCAATCTGAGCTGCATTCTTTGGAACAATTTCTTCTACCAACTTAACCTTACCCTTATCTGTTGGTTCAATTGTTGGTAAGGTAGATGATAATACCTGAGTAGGAACATCTTTGATGATAGATGATGACTGGAATACATCACCTCCATATGCAGATCTGTCAACGCCCAAATTTCCTCTATCAGCGCCCAAAATACTTCTGTCAGCGTCCAAACTTGTCTTGTCAACGCTCAAATATTTTCCCTCAGCGCCTTGTGTAACCTCCCTCAACATATCTGTAAATGATAAATTTAAATTTGTTGGAGAGATTAAGGACGTATCAAAACCTTTTTGTTCCTTCAATGTAGTAAGAGCTTCAGCAATATCCAATGATTGACCATCTTGACTGCTCTTATCACTCAGATTTCTTGCTTCCTCCCCTTTGGAAGACTCCTCCATACCTCCCCTTGAATGAGCACTCTCTAAAACAACAATCCTCTCCCTCAAATCTTTGAGTTCAAGGCCTTGGTTACTGACAATTTGTACTAAGTCTGCATTTTGCTTTTGCAAGCTAATGCAGACAGCCGTCAATTCTAAAAGCGTCATTGGTTCCAGTCTGCCCTCTTCCAAAATGGGAATTTGACCTCCCAAGTCAGGTTCATTGGGCATGGATGAGGACTTAATTATGGTGGGACTGTCTTGGCCAGCTTCTAAGCCAGAACCAATAGTCCCAGCCTCATCCAGGTCACCAGCCACACTTGTGGTGGTGGTTCTCTCTGCTTCATGGCTAGGACCACCAGAGGAGAACACTCCAGCAGTCCTTTGGCGTTTAATCAACCTATATTCTGGTGGTGTGGAAGATGGTGTAGAAGATGGTGTAGATGTAGGTTGGTTAAGGGGTGTTTGGGATTGTGATGGTTGGGTGTCAACGTTGGAAATAGGCATATCAACGCCCACATTAGACGTGTCAGCGTCGAAGGGATTTTGGTCTATTTGCATTTGGTCAGGTGAGGGTAAAGGTTCAGGGATAGGCTCAAGTTGTGGTTGAGGGGCAATATGAGGTTGAGGGTCTAGTTGGGGTTGTGCTGCTGCAATAACAGCAAGCATGGCTGGGGTTAATGGTAGGTCTCTATGAGGTGGTGAATTCATCTTGGTAAAAATAGCCTTCTTTTGTTCAGGGATCTTATAAAAGTCATTGTGATCCCTTGAACAATATCTTTGAGCATCAAAAACCATTTGCAGAAAACGGGGATAAGCTAAAGTCATTTTTGTCCCCTTGTTTTTACACATTCCTTCAAAAATCATTTTAGACCAGTTATAATTTTGCCCTGTTGTAATACACACAATAGCAGATGCAATGGATCTATTGATCTCATTGTGTGCAGTACATTTGGGACTCAAACACTGAAGGAGAATGTGAATTAGGTACTTCCAGGCTGGGGGAAATTCCTGCTTATGGTACTTATTAAGAGTACCTTCATCAGGAATAGGGTATCCCAAAGCCCTAAGCCCTTGTTCTATTTCAGGTATGGGAAGCATGGTTATACCATCAGCATCATTAAGATGCAAGGCCTGGCGTACCAAGGCCTCAGTAACCACCCAAGGTCTCCCATGTACAATAGAATTCAATGTTGTCACTCCATTAACTGTTGAGGAACTAACAGTGTTCCAAAACTGTTTAATGTGTGTGACTGGAATGAGTGGGGCATGAGAAAGAGCATACCTTAATGGGGATGCATTCAAATACTCCACCATCTGAGTGTATTGAGGGAACAAAGTATTATCAGCAACAAGATAAGCAATCATGTTGTGTTGAGACTTGAACCCCAAATCCAATTCTGCTGAGTTAAATCTTGGTGCCATTGATGAAAGCTGTGAATTTGATGTATAAAAGATGAAGGTTGATAAGAGAAAAGTGTGAGACAAGAATTATAGATACCCTGTTTAAAATAGGAGCCAAATTTATAGGAGTGGATGAATGCACGTGATTGGCCCAAAAATAGGCAAAGATTTTCAAAAATCAATCATGAAAATATTGAAAAAGTTTATAAGTTATCTCATGCATTTAATGAAAGTAACAACTCCTAAAATTACGGCTTGAAAATATGTCAAAAAGTTACAACTGGGTAGGTCCCATTGTTTGTCAACGGTCAAATATAACCCATCAACGCCCAACGGCTATAATCTTGTCAACGTTCGCCTAAAGCCATGTCAGCGTCCATTTTGGTCACAACAACGCTTGGAAAAATCTTGTCAGCGTCCAAAAATAAAATTGTTTTAAAAAGTGAAAAATGACCTTAACAAGTAACTTATCCTAGAGAAGATAACCAAAAGCTGATAATTATCATAGGGCGGCAAGCACTGTCCAGTTATGCACACTTGCATAAGCAAGATAGACATAACAGTCCTCTAGTGTCCCTTGCTAACCAAAATTCTTAACAACCAAGTTACCTCATAAAATCCTTGTTACTCCCAGGTAAAACCCATATCAAAAGGATTCCCAAGCCTCCCAACAGACCACAACCAATTCTAGGCCAAAAATGTCTTGGCAGCATGCAAAGTTGATATACTATGCATGCTACAGTGCCTCATGGTTTAGTAAAACTAACCCATACTCACCAGTGGACACAATCTAGAATTGTGATGAGAGTATTCTAAGAATACCCAAGAGTCCTAAAGGTTCCTTAAACCTCCCCTTAAACTATAATACATGAGTTCTCAATAATATATATGAACATTAAAAATTTATGTCAAGATAGGAATATAAATATTCCAACCATCATCCATAAACAAAACATGTCCAAATAACTCTTCAAAGATCCATAAGCAACTCTGTATCCAATGGCATAAAGCTACCATTACCTGCACATTTAGATGAAAACCACAAAACTAACATTTGTTGCTGACAGCGTCCCGACAACACTTATCAGCGTTGAAGGAACTCTTGTCAGCGTTAAACAATAATATCTCCAACAACGGCAAAAGAACACTTGACAGCGTTGCATTTACCTTTGTCAGTGTTAGAAAAAGAATGTGGAAAATCTAAATCATCACAAAGACCAATAACAATGCATTATCCTGTACATACTTTTACAAAAAGGTTCCAAAACACATATTAAGTGAGATTAACCATTCCAATATTTGTTACCAAATATTGAAATCTTCCAGCATCAAAAGGTTTAGGTAATAAATCAGCTACATTATCTTCAGTATCTACCCTATCTGGTTGTATTAAACCTTTCTCAAAGCAATCTCTTATAAAATGATGTCTAATTTCTATGTATTTGGTTTTAGAATGATGTACAGGATTTTTAATAATGCATAAGGTACTGTTATTGTCTACAAAAATCTTGGTATGCATAAAATTATACCCATAATCCAACAGCTGGTTCTGAATCCATAAGACTTGTCCACAACAAGCAGCTGCAGCCACATATTCTGCTTCAGTTGTAGAGTTTGCCACCACTGTTTGTTTCTTGCATTGCCAAGATATTAATCTGCTCCCAAGAAATTGACATCCACCAGTTGTGGATTTCCTATCAAACTTGTCACCACCATAATCACTGTCTGAATATGCAATAAGGTCCAATGGAGAATCTTTTGGGTACCATAATCCAAGATCTGGATAACACCTTAGGTACCTAAAAATCCTCTTCACGGCAAAAAGGTGACATTCTTTGGGAGTCACTTGATGGCGTGCACATGCACACACAGCAAACATGATGTCAGGTCTTGAGGCTGTAAGATACATCAATGATCCAATCATTGATCTATAGTGCCTAACATCTACATCCTTTCCAGCTCCAATTTTTCCCCAAGGGTGTTGCCTATCCATAGGAGTGGAAGCCTCCTTCTCATGTGGAGAAAAACCATATTTCTTCAAGATTTCAGCTACATACTTGTCTTGGGAGATGAAGATACCATCTTCTTTCTGCTGAACTTGTAAACCTAGAAAGAAGTTCATCTCACCCATTGCACTCATCTTGAATTTATCTGTCATGAGCTTGGAAAAGTCCTCACTCATTTTTGGATCAGTAGACCCAAAAATGATGTCATCAACATAGACCTGCACAAGCAACACATGTTTTCCTTTCTTCTTTGTAAACAGTGTCTGATCTATGGTGCCCCTCTTGAAGCCATTTTCCACCAAGTAAGTGGACAATGTACCATACCATGCTCTTGGGGCTTGATGAAGTCCATACATTGCTTTCTTCACTCTATAAACCTTGTCTGGATTTTCAGGATCTTCAAAACCAGGAGGTTGCATGACATATACTTCCTCAACAATTGTCCCATAGAGGAAAGCACTCTTCACATCCATTTGGTAAACAGTAAAATTCATACAAGAGGCATAAGCTAGAAAAATTCTTATAGCTTCAATTCTTGCAACTGGTGCAAAAACTTCTTCATAATCAATTCCTTCCTCTTGTGTATAACCCTGAGCTACCAAACGTGCCTTGTTTCTGACCACAATGCCTCTTTCATCTTTCTTGTTCCTTAGAACCCATCTTGTCCCAATTGGTCTCACATATCTAGGACAATCAACCAGCTCCCAAACATCCTGTATAGCAAATTGGTGAAGCTCATCCTGCATTGCTTCCACCCAACTTGGTTCCTTGAGAGCATCAAAAATTTTCTTGGGTTCTTCCTGTGACAGAAAACAGGCAAACAAACATGCTTGTACAAGAGGGGTATCAACCTTCTTGTGTATATTGGCAATAAATCCACCAAGACCTTGATGGGATCTTCTTGTCTGAACTGGAGCCATAACATCACCTATGATTTGAGATGTGGGATGATCCTTAGCTGTGGAAGTGAGAACTCCTCCTTCAAAAAGTCTGGTGTCCTCAACTTCACGCTCCATGTTGCCAATATCTTCTTCATCAGATTCTTCTTGATCAACAGAAATCTCTTCATGGACATTAGAAGGTCCACCCTGTTCAAAATGAGAAGAGAAAAGCTGTGTAAAGGTGTCTCCAAAGTCTGATCCTTGTTTATCAGCGTTTGGGCTAACAACGCTTGAACTGATGTTGTCAGCGTTGGAGCCATCAGCGTCTGAATTGGTCGTGTCAGCGCTTGATTTCCCTTTGTCAGCGCTTGAAGAATCATGCATGTTTGTAGTTGGTGGTATCTGAACACCACCATTATCTTTCCTTGCAGCAGTAGCAGCAGCATAATACTCATCTGTCCATATAGGAAGTGTAACAAACTCTTGTGTGGGAGATGATTTAACTGCTGGTGGTCCATCCTCCTTAGCAACCTGTATACCTGAAACATTACCAATTCTCTTTTCCAAAACACTTGAAGTTACCTTCACAATGTCTGGATCAGTAACAGGCATATAATTTAAAGCTCTAGACAAAGGTTCTAAGTCAAACAACCAATTTGGACCACTCTCAGGATCACTAGGTTTACTTTCTAAAAACCTAACATGTACCTTTTCAAGTATACGTTTTTCCTTTTTAATGTAAACCCTATATCCTTTACTCTGCACTGAATAACCCATGAAGTAGCCTTCATCACCTTTTGAATCAAATTTACCTAAGGCCTCACTAGTTTCTAAAACAACTACATGACAACCAAATGGCTTGAGAAAGCCAATATTAGGCTTCCTTCCCCAAAGTAATTCATAAGGTGTCTTATTATGTATCTTGTTGACCAATGCCCTATTCTGAACATAACAAGCTGTGTTAACAGCTTCAGCCCAAAAGGCTATAGGAAAGTGGGCATCAGCCAACATGGTTCTGGCTGCTTCAATAAGGGTCCTATTCTTCCTTTCAGCAACCCCATTTTGCTGTGGGGTTCTAGCTATGCTAAACTGCCTAGTAATCCCCTTCTTGGCACAAAAATCATCTAACAACTGATTTCTAAACTCACCCCCATTGTCACTTCTAATAATCTTGACCTCATTACCATTCTTCTTTTCAATCTGGGTAATGAAATTAATCAGACTTAGGGCAGTTTCACTTTTCTTGGCTAAAAAGAAAGTCCATGTAAACCTGGAGTAATCATCAGTAATGACAAAACAATATGATTTACCCTTCAAACTTTCTATATTAGTTGGACCAAAGAGGTCCATATGCAATAAGTGAAGTGGTTTAGAACTAGAGTGCACCTGTTTAGACCTGAATGAGACCTTGTGCTGCTTGCCTTTAAGGCATGCAACACAAGAGTGGTCATTGTGGAAAGCCTTTTCAGGCAAGCCATCAACTAAACCAAGCCTCACAAGCCTATTGATATTCTTAAAGTTTATGTGCCCTAGTCTCCTGTGCCAAAGATTACTTTCATCTACTGAGGCTTTAGCATATAGACATGACATTTTATTATTTACCTTAATTCCATTAAGATTCACATTATATATGTCTTTATGCCTTGGTGTTCTAAAATCTATGTATTTCTCCTCAGGGAGCTTATAATCTTTGCTTAACACCAAGCACTCAGTATCTGTGAAAAGAACCTTATTTTTGTTATCACACACCTGTGATACACTAAACAAATTATAATCCAGATCTTTCACCAAGAAGACATTATCAAACCTTAGATTGTTGGTGACAAGGGTTCCTTTTCCTGTGATTGTGCCGTAGCCACCTCCAAAGTATACCTTATCACCATCTTGAATAGGAGAGAAATTGGTCAGATAGTCTTCCTTTCCTGTCATGTGCCTTGAGCATCCACTATCCCAGTATCCATAATCATTAATCTTCTTCTGAATGCCCTGCACATAAAGAAAACACATTAGTTTTCTTTGGGAACCCAAGCCGTGGAAGACTTGGATTCATTTGGTTGTTCAACAAGAACAGACTTGGTTCTCATAACAACCCCATTTTCATCCCTGTTTGAATGAAATTCCCAGTTAACCCCAATTGGTGTTGACAATGCCTTAGAAATATAACGAAACCTGTTGCATGTCATAGAAATACCAGTAGAATTAGGGTTCTGGTCTTGTTTTGGTCTCCATGTTAAGCTAGTAGAAGCTTTAGACCTATTTCCCTGTGGTTGCAAATACCTAGGTTTAGCAGTGTTTCTATCAGCGCTGAAATTTCTCTTGTCAGCGCCCCGATTACTCTTATCAGCGTTGAACCTAGGGTTTGCTACAGGAACCCATTGCCTATTTGACCAAGTATTTGACTTTTGAAAAGGTCTTAGGCCTTGTGTGTTAGACCCTCTAGAAAAGAATGGGGCTGGTCTAACAACTTGTGAACTCTTGTTCACAAAGGTATTGGGTCTGACAGTGTTTGACCTATGTTGACTTTTGTCAGCGCTGAAATGGTTCCTATCAGCGTTGACATTGGAAGCGTTGACACATCTGTATGCCAAATGTGAGAAGCTCCCACATGTGTAACAAGCTTTTCTAGACATAGTCTTGGGTCTAGAAGCAAAGAAGCCTGTTCCATGATTACTAACTTGGCTTTTTGGAGACCTAGTATTCCTATACATCTCTGCATATTTAACACTAGGTTTTCTAACATATTGTGGGCCAAGGTCAACAGGTTTGCCAGTGGTAGGGTGTGTGATCTTGATAGGTTTACGATCAAGGGACTCATCAATTGGTATCATGTTTGGTGTGGGCTCATTTGGACTCTCACACAACAACCCTCCCTTAACAAACAAAGTGTCGTTAGCTTTCTTCCACTCTTCTAGGTCAGTCAGCTTTTGCTGATATTCCTCAACTGGGGAAGTCACTCTAGGTGGAGGAATGAACTCCTCCTCTTGGCATTCTGGCAAGCCAGTCCAAGATAAGTCCTTTGATTGGACACCATAGAAATCCCCAGCTGGTGGTGGAACAACAGTATAATTATTCATCCCAATCCCACTCATATCCTTAGAGTCTCTTTGTTTGCTAACACACTCTCCTAGGGATTGTGTGGCCTTATCAAATCTCTGGATTTTAAGACTCACATTATCTTTATTTTTGTTAGCCTCCTCTAACTGAGCTATCAAATCAAGATTAACCCTATTTACTATATCTTGAACATCCTTACTCTGATGTAACTCATGTTTTAAGATATTTATTTGATCCTTTAAATCAAACTCCATTTTCTTATACTCAGATACTGTCTTTTCTGTTTGGGTAAGAGCAACTTGATAGTTAGATACTTTGCATCTTTCAGTACTTGCCTCATCTAATAATTTAACTATCTCTTGTTTTAATTTTTCAGTATTTAAACGACAACCCTTAGAACAGAAAGCATCATCATATACCTCATTATCTGATGAGGAGGAGGAGTGTGCCATGAGAGCATATTCAGCATGCTCTTCTTTAACCTCATCAACCAAAGCTCTGTCCTCTTCCTCATTCTTAGCCATCCAGCTCCAATCCCATTCTCCAACACCATCAATTTGTTGAACAGCAACCATGGCCTTGGGATCTGGGTTCTTAATCATTTGGCTAGAAGGCTTCCCAGCATCAGATCTTCTTGGAGATCTACATTCCCTCATAAAGTGCCCCATCCTATGACAGTTGTAGCACTCCACCTTGGATTTGTCAAATCCAGCAACATCCTTAGCATTAAAGGTCATCTTCTTCTTGAACCTTTTATTGAACCTGTTTGCTCTTAAACTTACAAGAGCCATAGTCCACTTGATGTCCATCTCTTCCAATTGTTCATCACTTATCTGCTCAAGATCTTCATATGTAATCCTTGAATCACTGGGCAAAGAAGCAATGAAAGCACACACAGTATCAAGATCAAAACCAGCAGGTTTAATTCTATCAGCGCCATAATTGTGTGTGTCAGCGCTTGAGTACAAAGCGTTGACAGGATATGATCCAGCGCTGACAGATTGACATCCAGCGCTGACACCTTGAGATCCAGTTGCTGAATGTCCATAGAAGTTCATGGAATCAAATTGGCCTTCACTTTGTGAAAAGAAAGCCATGTTGCTGCTGGAGGATTTGTTATCACTCTCCAATTGCCATTCATTCTCCAACAATCTTAGTTTGTTGAAGATGTCATCAAACCTGGAAGTCTTGTGAGTATTATTGACAAGAATAGATCTTGTCTCAATCTTCCATACATCACCAAGGCTTTTGAGAAAAGTAGCATTCAATTCAGGATCATCAATCTGTTTTCCCATGAAGGAAAGTTGACTTGTGATGTCAAGAAGTCTACTTCTAACACTGCTGAGATTCTCATTAGGTTGAGCTTTAAAGACAGCATACTCATGCAATAGTTGCTTCTTCTTTTCTTCTTTTGTGTCAGCATTGCCACCATGTGCTACTTCAAGAGCTTCCCAAAGCTCTTTTGCAGACTCAAATCGTTTATACTTGTGCTGATTCTCATGACCTAGGGCATGTTTCAAGATGTTCAGAATTTTCATGTCCACCCTCTTCTTAGCTATGTATTCAACAGCTACAGCTCTCCCATCTTCAGGCTTTTCCACCTTATCAGATTCAGGACAATTAGGAACAGCTGTCCTTGTGGCAATAGCAGCAGTAATCTTTGCTGCTTTATCGAATGTGTTCCCATATTCGATAATTTCCCAAAGAGTGTAGTCATGAATAGCTATGTATTGCTCAAAATTGGACTTCCAAAGCTCAAAGTTCCTGGCATCAAACATGGGAATTTTGATACTAGGGTTTGAGAAGTTGTTTTGTAGCAAAGCAGGAGGTTGATTTGTGCCAGACATGATGTTTTTAGGGTTTTGAGAATTTTAGGGTTTTTAGGGTTTGGTGTTTTAGGGTTCTGCGTTACTTAAAGATCAAAAGTTTCTCAACAAGCTCTGATACCACTTGTTGATCCCAAACTTAGATCGATTAAGCTTTGTGTAAACGAGATTAGATCAAGTACTACACGTAGAGAAACCTTTGCTTATGAATAAAGTAACAAAGTGTTATGCGGAATTAACACTTGATCTAAAACACAATGATGTTAAACAAACTTTCACTTGTATTAGAATAATCTTGTTGATTACAATGAAAGGCTTAACTTGCGAATACTATGAAAACTGATATTAAACATTAACCTAAAAGATCTTCTTTTATAGAACAAGAAGTCTTGTACAATAAGCTACGAATCAACTATTCTAGGTAAAGATAAACATAGAAAATACATTGTCGTTCTTATCCTTACTAGAAGTAATCTAGAATATAATAAACGTGTAGCTCACATCTCCCATCAGTGTTTGTCTTCATTCTGTCAACGCTTGACTTTAACTTGTCAACGCTTATGCTGTCAGCGTTCACTTTGCTCTTGTCAACGCTTAAGTTGTTCTTGTCAGCGTTCAAGTGTTCTGGCCTAAATTTATTCCCAACACAATCCTATTTGGCCTTTTTGGCAAGGTCTTGAACATTTAAGGGCAAGAAATTCATCTATTAACCAAGGACTCTCCTTGCGATTCAACTATATGTGTAACATCCTTCATGCACCCCTTCATATTGTACGCCAGAATTTGCCCTAATTTTATTACTTCCTCCATTAAATTTAATATAGACCCTCCTATTTTTGGAACCTCTGAAACTTTAAAACGACCCGAATTAACAGATTCTAATGTTTTCACTTTAGATCTAACGTTCTCATCGTTTTTTTTCTCCTTATTTTGTTGCTTCTCCATATGCTCTTCCTGTGAAATATCATCATTCTGAGTGTACCCTAGTGGATGTGACAAACTTGTCACACCCTCAAATTACCAATGTATGTGAATACACGAGGATGTGACTATCATGACAATCAAGAGGCATAGATATAAAGAACGACTACTAAAAGCCATTTTACATTCATTAAAAATAAAATAAACTTGTTCCAAGAAAATGTTTAGTACATCATGATAACATAAATCAAAGTTTACAAATGACATACCATTTTAGATCAAGTCACCAAAATATAGTCATGATAATTTTATTTATCTCCATGGCACAACCACGTCACTCCTCTGCCTTGACACCTGAGAAAAACATTGCTAAAACGTCAACACAAAGGTCGATGATATTATAGGTTTATGTATAGATAGTGTGATGAACCATAAGATTTTAGTTAGGCAACCGACAACTAATCTTATAACAAATACAAGATCATTATCAAATAGCATACGTTTATAACATCCTACCTCTAAGCTCATGACACCGAAGCGTTAACCGTACTAGCAAGATAATATGAGAGCCCAAGCAAATGCCTATCTCAAAGAATTCGTAACGAATCAAATGTAAGTGTATCTAATTTGGCCACACAACCAACATTAGATAGGGAGGTCAATCCCAATAGATCTATCGTTAACATTCGTGCTTACACAAAGTAATTAACGGTTCAGGATAGTGGGCTAAAGCATCCAGGGATATCGCTACTTAGACATCATGTAGGTAACGTATGAGTTTTCATGGCACTTTTGTTCATCCGTAAAAACAAGCAATGTTCTTACCCCAAATAGTTAACAACAATTAAAAGTGGGGCTATAAACTCACCTCGTTAAATAATAAAAGTGATGGAAATTAAAAGTAGCTCGAGAATGTGATCACGTTATCCACAACCTATTTGAATATAACGATCGTGTTATGACGTCTAAAATTATACTAATAAAAATGCATGACATCCTAGTTATGCTTGACAATACATTTTGTTTACGGAAAACACGACATTTTAACTTGGTTATTTAGTATATGGCTTTTGGGCTTAGTATTACAATTTATTAACCAAAATTTCGGTTTGGGCTTATATAAACCCGACCAAACCAAACGGCCCATCATCAAGCACAAAACATGGGCTCGGACCATTTGATTTCGTTTACTCAAACCTACCCCAGCCCATGAGGTGATATAAACAAGGGAGGGGGGGTCATATACCTATTACCATTCCTAAAACACCCAGTCACATCTCTCACTCTCCCCAATATACTCCCAACCGTCTCTTACTCTCTCTCTCTAACCAAACGGATCTAACATCATAACCATGGCAAAAAACATTCACTGATTTTATTATCATCAAAGAAATATGAAACCCTATGGTGTTTATCATTCGTGGGGTGTGAGGATTCGTCCATTCTTCTAATTCAACTCGAAATCAATGGTTTCCAAGGGTGATTCGATGGTGCATCTAAACAAAGATAAGGCTTTCAATCTCTATTCAAAAAAGGGAAATGGTTTAAATGGTTTTTGTTCATTCATTCGAAAATAAAACGGGTTCATCGGTATCAAAATTATTTGATTTTATTAAAGTATGACAAGAGGGCCTAGAATATTTTAGGGTTTTCAAATTAATAAATTAGGGTTTTTGAAAATATTGGGGGTTTTCTAAATCTATGGGTTTATTACAATTAATTAGTGTTTGGGTATAATTCCATGTTAATTTCATCATATAGTTTAATTAATAAAAAATAGGGTTTCAATATATTAGGGGTTTCTTAAATCTTGGGTTTCATTCTAATTAACTAGTGTTTTTATGCATCTCACGATGTTAATTATTGAATTAAAATGAGTTTTTGAAAATTAGGGTTTTGAATAATTGGGGGTTTTTATAGACGAAGGTTTAATTAGGTTTAATAAATGTTTCTATGAAAAGAATTGTACAAATTTCTAAGTTTGGTTGATTTTACAAGTATCTAAGGTCTCGACAGTTTTATGTGGTTGATTCGAGTGGGGTTTTTGGTTGATATTGTTATCATTAATGTTTCTACACGAAATGACAACAAAAACGTGAAGAGGGGTCCTGGTATGGTCTCGACAGTTTTATGTGGGTGTCGTGGGTCATAAAACTAGCTATGATTATTAGTTCGAGTTTCTAATATTTCTTAGCACAAATTTGGAATGGTTTTCTAAATAACTAACTCATTTTGATAAATGTTTTCGCAAGTAGGGTTTTGGTCAAGCACAACTATAATGATGCATAAAGACAAAGGAAAAGTGGATAGAAGACTCACAACAACAAAGGTTTTCGGCTTGGTGTATTCAGACAGAAAAGTTGAAGTGTGTTTCGGTTAACCCAAGGCTTGCTACTTGCTTCCTAAAATTTGCCCATAATTTATTTGATAACTTAAGTTTTGTGTTGAAACTGTGAAAGATTTAGATAGTATTTATCTTGTAATAATTTGCTTAGGGTTAGTTTAAGTCTGGAAATGGTATGCTTGTGACATACCCAAATAGGGTAATCTCGGCTTGTGTGTTGGCTGGTAGTAGTGAGTGGGTAAGTTTAAAAACGTAGTTTGACTTTGGTTGACTCAACATGATAATTGTATTGGACATTTTTATATGACTAAGTTTTGTTCCCTGTGTTGATACATTTGGATTTTGTATGTAGGCTTTTGACTCAATACCTTTGTGTTTTAAACTGTCCGGCCCAGTAGGGATTTAGTTAAGTAGTTTTGGCCCAATAGATGTTAGTGAACAGTTTCGGCCCAAACAATGATACCTTAATGAAACTTGTCACAAAGTATTAAAACTTAACCAGTAAAATGACACAACATAATACTATGAGAGTATTAACACGATTTCTCAATGACATGACCAAAGTAAGGGTGGATACACATATTCTCGACAATCAAAGTGCATTCATAGCCGACACAAACGGATAGCATGTCTAAATGTTACAAGCAAGCACGTCTTTAATATAATAATAAGACGCGGAAATTCAAGTTGTTACAAAACTAACATCACCTGACACATTCTTGTTTCCCTTATTGGTTTTTGAGTCTAAAAGAATATAAATTTCAAAGGGGTCCTCTGATATATTCTGGTTCAATCCCGATTCATCTTTAAACGAAGTTTCTGGTATTTCCTCAATATCACTGTCAATACAACCAATATCCTCCCCTTTTTTGGTCTCTTCCTCGTTCATCATACCATCTTCTGATTGTTTATCATCTTCCAAATCATCTAAGAAATCTGTCACCCAACCTGGGATTTCTTTTGCTCGAATCCAAAACACTTTCCTACGAAAATTTATTTTGAATTCTTTAAAGATATTTGAATACATCTTACTATACACGCATAATCTTTTAGAATGTAAGCAAGTGTCTTCTTGATCATCAAAGTCCAAGAGTTCTCCCCATTTAGATGCAACCCGCCGGAACATTTTCCCCGACCATAACTTAAGCAGAACTCCTTCAACTTCCATCCAAACATTTTTCCGTCAACATAAAGTTCATTAGAAGCATCCCGTATCTCAATGAACCAAAAATTAACCCCCACATTGGCACAAAATAGGTCTTTGGCAGTATTAGAATGAAATTCTATCATGATCCATAATTCTCCCATGTATCGGATATGGAAATTAAGAAAGCCCTCGTTAGCAATAGTATTATTGATATTAGATCACGACAATAATTCCTTAACCCTGCTCATCAAGGAATTAGATAAATCACGAGAGGATAAACACTCCTCATCAAGGACAATAACATGTTTAGAGATATTCCCAGGCATAGCCGGCGAAACATTTCTTTTTAAAATATGAGCATAAAATTTATCGTTACCTTTAAATCCTCTTTAAGCATTAGAGGTATCAGTACCCTCAGAAGAGTACGTTTTCTCATGTGACTTAGCCCCATTCACAGTAGAACATTGAAATCTAGCAATGTTAGCGTTCGGTTTAAAATGACCAATCTATAATGTGCATAAATTACTCACCAATCGATCCACGTTGAAGACATTAATGAAACGAACAAAACCAAACCTTTTACCCCCTTTTGTCCTTTACAAAGGGATATATGAATCCACCAACATGATCGTCGGCTTACAAGTGTGGAAAAGATCCTTAGCAGAACATGAATCAAGTAAATTCGAGATGAAGAAGGACGTATAAATCTTAGAAACATCATCTTCCTTTGATCGGAAAGAACCCATAATACGAAATCAAAATAAAAGAAAGAAACCCTAAAATGGAAGAGAAGGAGTAAACCCTAGACATGAATCATCAAAACCAAACTTTAATGATCTCGTCGATCTCGCTAAAAACGAATTAGAAGATGAAATCACAAATATAGGAAGTAGATCAATGCGATTAATGAATATTGAACCAGATATCAGATCAGATAAAAAAAGATCAAACCCTAATCTCTTCAACTACGTCGAATCAATCGCACCAAAACACAATCCTAGATCTAAGATGGATCCTCAATAATCCACTGTTATAAAGAGATTGGAGATCAAACAAGGTTAGATAAAGAACAATTTCGCTAGGGAAAAGAGACTCCAAGGTTATTAAAAAATGACGATCACGATTCCCAAAACTTGGATTACAAACGAATAAAGTAGCTCATTCCAAAAAATTCAAACCCAAAGGCAAACTTGTGAGACAACGGGCCCATTAGACGACCGAATTACCGAAAATTGAGTCTCAATGATCGAAGGGAAATAGTGGAAAAGGTAAGCCGTCATTGTTAGGGTTTTTATAATAAACCCAGTTATAATAAACCCAAGGTTTTTTCAATAGAGGAATAAAGAAAAGCTTAAGAAAATAACAATGGAGGATTTGAAGTATGAAACAAAAACCACGAATGAAAAAAGATGAGGAGAAATACTTCGTGATTTTAGCATGTTTCACTGCTTAAAGGAGATATGTTTTGAAAGTTACACATTTTTACCATATATGACACAATTGCACAAAATTAATAGACCTCCTTTGTTTATTAATTAAAAATTCGTTTTTATTATATAAGGAAAGAAAATAATTTTTTTACTTTATGTTATTTCATAATTTTCAAAATATTATAATATAATGTTTAATATTAAAATTTTTTATTTATTTAAACTCATACTTTATATTATATGAAATAAAAATGAAAAATCTATATTTTTAAAACGCGGGTTTTACACCTACACCATCCATACATTATCTTACTATTGTTAAAAAAACCTAGTTAAGGTTTTCAGGAAGGGCACATTCATTGGAAATTGTAGTGGCGTAAATGGTAATGTAAGTTGAGTATCATGTGTTTGGGGTTGTTTACTTGTTCTAGGTTGTAGTTGCTTGTTGTTTTCTTGGTCACACGGAATCAATGTTTTGTATAAAAAACTTTGAATTTACCATATTAACGCTCATATATGTTGATTGTGTTATTGCTGCTTAAGGGTTGTTTGGATCATTGGTTAGCAAATAAAATCTTGGATACCCACTTAAGGGTTTACATTAAGCATATTAAGCCATAAGCAGTTTCACAACTTATTAATAGAAACGGTTAATAAAAGAAAAAGAAGGAAAAAAAGAAATGAAAAAGTCCCAAGAGGCAACTGGTTCAAGTGAGTGCGTGTTAAGGTGTGTGGTGTGAGGAGGTCACGAGATCGAATCCTAGTGTCATTTTTGCTTCACACAGACTTGATTTACTTTTTAGACTAATTAAGGTGCACTATAAGCAGTTTGCTTATAACTAGTATAAGAACAAATATAAGCAGTTTGCTTATACCATAGTACTAATCCTATGGTATAGCAGTACTAATAGTGAAGTTTGGGCTTAATTATTAGCTACTATTCAGCTCTAAAATCCAAGCAAACCTCAAACAAAATTACTTCACCACCTATTCTAAGAGTGTACCAAGTTTGAATTTCTAAAACCTAGGGTTTGACCCCTTAAATACTTGCTGGTGTGTTGTGTAAAATGCTTGACCAATTTTTTCCAGTTATGAACTAGTAGATGACTTTTTAGCTATAAGTGTATGGAACTCAAAGTAATACTTCTAAACTGCACAAAACAATAATACAAGTAAATTCAAGCTAGATATAACTAGTTTTAACAACTTAAATCCTATATTTGAAAAACTGATATGAAATTGATAGAAACTTAAAACTACATTATTTTTTGGGTTTTATGTGTTTTTATACAAACAAATATAGAAATAAGCTTGAATAATCTTAGATAAACTAAAGCAACGATTCCTAAGAACTATATGCAAGTAGTGAATAATTATGACCTAAACCCAAACACTCCTTAAATCCTTATCAGTCCTTGTAATCTTTTTAATAAGCTTGAATAATCCTAGATGAAAGTCAAAGTTTTAATTTCAAAATTGCCTAAACTTCTATACACAACACTATCACAATCAGAAGCAAGACTAAGCAGTGATCATTTAGACCAAAAGAAATGATACAAGTTTATAGAAGGTTGACTTAATAAAGTCAAAATCAAAATACAACCCAAACATAAAGTTTCTACAAAAGATGCAAGGTAACATTTTAAGTTATTTTTACATAGATTGTTTAGGATTTTCATAATTTTGTCCCATGTGGTCACTGATGCAAGCCTTATGATGCAATTCCTTATTAAAAGGAGCATAGAAAAGCAGGTTGTTCAACTTTCTTGTTGGACCTCAATTTAGCTTTATAATCATTAGAAGTTGAACATGGACTAACAAGATCTTTCACTTTACGCTTTTTAGTGTCAGAGTCCGACTCAATTGTTATTAATTATGTAATTAAGATATGATTCTAGGTTAAAAATCAAATGCTAAAATGGATGTTTGGAACAACACAATATATTTCAAAAGCCCAAATTGATTAATGAATTTTTCTACGACAATATTTTTACCTTCTTCAATAACATTCGTTTCTTTTCTACTTGAAAATCTTTTCTAAATTTTGTATCCTGATTTCAAGATCATCAAATCCCTTTTCAAGATCTTCAAAATCTGTCATTGATGCATAAAAATTAGGTTTTTTTGTTACACATCATAGTTGTTATTACTGGCAGTTGTATTTTTAATGGGCTGGACCCATATGTAAGACAAATTGACTTTTGTAACCCTGTACCAAACAATAGTTTGGTTACAACACCACATCCAATGTAACACCCCACTTTGAAAAGTAGACCATTACATGATAATTATGGCGTGTCATCAAAGCATGCAAGGTAAATGTCTTAAAACATAAATGACCATAAAGGAAAACCTGAATCAAACATCGGTCCCCAAACATAAGCCCACACATGCATAAAGTAAAGAATGTAGAAAAGGACTAAACAATGTCCAAGAAAGCATAAGTATATGAAATGCAAAAAGAAAATAAGTCTAGGGTAGCTTCCATCCTATGCACGTAGTCTTAGTTGCTCAAGTTCGTCCTTGTGTACCTGCCGTATGGGAACATGGAAAGAAAATACGGCTGAGCAATACGCTCAGTGAGCGGATATAATGACATGATATGAATAACTGAAACATAAGTAAAGTATGAAATGCAACGGAATAAGTGTTAGTCCTGGAAAACCTGGAACATGTTTTATAAACTGGTTTATACCAATCTCCAAGAAAAGCCGTCTTGGTTTGCCATTGAATTATTATAAGTCTTTAAGTATAAGTTTGGGTTTCAGATTGTGTTTAGGGGTACTGATATTTATAGGGTAGAGTGCAACTGACATTGATAATTGATGTTCATGAACCGTCGTGAATTTTGCTAGCAAGTTTGCAACTTTGGTCCCTAAATCGAAGAGTCTAGGGAGTTAAATGCGTTGAGTCTTCAAAGGCGATGCAAAATACGTCCTTGAAAGTGTGTTAGACTGTGGACTACCAAGAGTTTTTTTTGCGCGAAATTCAATTTAAGGGACAAAATTTGCTGTTACGAAAGGTGCTTGTTGAAGTGTTAGGTAGAAAATCCTTTCGAGGACGTTTTTGCATGAAACGAAAGGTGGGTATGTTGGAAACGATGAGAAATGATGAATGAATATAACCTCACGTGCATGGCACGTGAGGGAGTTAACGGGGGAAAACGTCCTAAAGTTAAGAAAAATTTAACTCAGTGGTTGGTTTGCACGATATTTTCAAGTATATTGGCAAAATTATCATTTAATGTTTATTACCCACCAATTAATATAGAAAGAAATTTATAAAAATTTGTGTTGTAAAGTTTTATACCAAAATCTTGTGACGTTGTACTATTTAAAATTTGGAGAGAAAGAGAGAGAGAGAGTACAATTTTTTTTATAAGTAGGCTATATTTATGTGTTGTAAAAGAAAGTAGTCCAAATTAATTTAATGGTGTCATTTTTATTAGTTTCGGTAGGTCTCTTCGGTTCTCTTTTGACGGTTTTTTTGGCTAGTTGAACCGCTTGTGACTCCGGTTCCTAGTTGAACCTCATCATGATAATATGTACAATTTTGTAGATATGTATGTTTTTAATTGTTGTATAATGTGAATATATAATAGTATTTCTAAGTAATGAGGTATATTAATTATTTTTATTTTGAAATGTATATTAATTAATATGTATTAATTAGTTTTAATATAAATATTAAATTATGTATTAATTAATTTTATTATTATTTATTTATTTATTTTAATAAAGAGAATTAAATGATATTTATTATTTTCATTTTCAATTTGAAGTTGAGTAAATTACACGGTTCGTCCTTATGGTTTGCGTTGACCGACGTCGTTCGTCCTTTGACCAAAAAAATTGCACCGTTCAGCCTTAACTTTGAAACTTTTTCCGCTGTTTGTCCCTCGCTTTAACTGGGCCCACAAACGAGTGTTAGCACATTTCGACACAGGGGTAAACTTATCTTTTCACTAAATCATAAATAAATAAAATAAAACAATATCTTCACACCTCTTTTATATCATCTTCATCTTCTTTCTCTAACTTATCATCATCTTCATCACCACAACAATCTTCATCTTATTTCTAGAAACACCATCATTCTTTTAAAAACACCTAATTCAACACCACAAATAATCAAAATAAACCTACTTTTTCTACCGAAGACTAAAAAAAATCAAAAACCCATACTCCGATATATAGTTGGAGATTACAGGTAACCATACAAAACAATGAATTTTAATTAAATTTGCTTCATTCGTGATACAGTATGTGGAAAAAGTAGACTGATGCTTGTTGGCAGCTGAACAAAATCATTTCCAGATAGAATCAAGGATACCATTCGATGCAGCAAACCAATAAAATCAGGAACTACAGATAGATTGCAATAACATAGATCAAGCTCCCTTATATTTGACACGATCTCCACATTTGTAAAAAGAAAACCTTTATTTTGAGATGCAAATGGACATCTTTGAGCACGTAGGAGTCTTAATCTTTACAGGTAATGAACGGACAAATGAATCTCTTCTATAGAGGTTTCACTTGCATCAAGCTTCCTCAAGTTAGGAAATTCCCCAAGCTTTATGATAACTTCTTGATGTTAGTTCCATCAAAATAAAGGTTCTCTAAGCACTCCATGTTTCGTCCAAACTCAGGACTATATATTCAAGACTAGAGCAACCAGAGAGAAGTAGCGTCACAAGAGCTTTCATTTCCATTTTACTTCTGCCAAGGCTTTGTAGATATGTACACCCAATAAGATTCATGTACTGTAGACTTTTCTGCTGAAGAACTGATTCGTGAAACTCTTTCAAACTTGTGCAGCCTTCAAGAATCAGTTTCACTAGTTTTGGAGTCGATGTCAAGTCTGGGATTTCGATCAATTCCTTTGAGAAACTAAGGTCAATAGATCTCAAATTTGGAAAAACCTGTAAATCAGAAAATCTCAGATTTAGGATCTATAGACAATACTTACAAGGGTTTCCTCCCAAAGTGTTTTAAGCTGGCTATAACACATTTCAAGTTCACACATATGCGTCGGCTTAAAGTTTGAAGGAAAAGACTTCAAAGAACATTTAACCCATTCCAAAATTCGTAGATCATTCGAAAGGTAACTAAGACCTTTGAGGAAAGCGTCATTACTCATTCTGAGAAATTGCAATCTCCTCATTATTGAAAAACAACAAGGGAACATCAATGGAATCGTCCATTTCAACCTTCTCCTGGTTAATGATACGAATTGTACTCAATTTCTAGTTAAACTTATAGCAGCAACGCAGTTACCTATTATGCTAGGACAACGAACAGAGAATAAAAATATTAGTGGTGGGACCCACATGTTCTTTATTTAAGAAAAGACAAATATGCCCTTGTGGTTAAACAACTTAACTTTAGCTAGTGGACCCAGTTAAATCGAGGGACAACCGACGACAAAGGTTTCAAAGTTAAGGCTGAACGGTACAACTTTTTTAATCAAAGGATGAACGACGTCGGTTAACGCAAACCATAAGGACGAACGGTGTATTTTACTCTTTGAAGTTATTTGATTTGTAAAATATTAAAAAGAGTAAGTTGATTTTGTAACAGTTATTTAAATAATGAATGTGTTTTTAATATATAAAAAAGATTATCATTATATAGCGGTTCGATTATATGAAGCAATACTTATTTCAATTCTTCGAGTGACAACATTAGCTTTCAAGATGTACACCAAGATACCCCTTCATACGAATCAATACAATAGATTAAAACCAAACAAATGAAAGAGACACTTAGGACCATCGAGATAAAAAGCTAAAAAACACAAGTACGGGAGTCGGGGCCGTTTCGAAGTACATCTTTAGCGATCGCATGGATAGATCATATGATATCACATTTTGTTTGTTCTGATTTTAGTGTATCGATAACCGAACTATTGAAGCTTAATTAATGTTCACGAACATGTCTATGTATGCATAATACACGATTGACATTATTATCATATCGTCCATGCATGAATTTGACTCTCTTGCTAGAAGGTCTCCCAAGTATAAAACTATGTTGTACTCCGTATATGTTTGTTTATATTCGAGATCAAATCATTGAGTTTTGGTTTTGTGTCATGCAAAAGCATAGATTGTGGCTTTATTATTGCATTGTTAGTGAAATGCCTTATCATAGTAGTTTTATATTGTATCAATTTTTTTCTACCAAACAAAAAATTTAATAACAAACATAAAGTTTAGAATATTTTATAACACAAGATACAAAACATCAAAAAGAAGATTGATTTCCATATTGATTGATTTTGTTACCACAAAACGAGTCCTAACTATCAAGTAGGTTGCATCTTCAATGATTAGCCCACCAATTGTTTCGTACCTTCCCTCTTAAAGAAAACATATTGACCAACTTTTTGATTCTCTTTTAATCGCGTTTAGAAAAAAATCAGTTTTAATCTTTCAAAACATTTCTAAACCTTTGTTGCAATGTTTTGAAACTGGGTCATTAATTAACTCGACCGCATCATCGCGTTGCGGGGTTTAGTTTAATCAACGGATCAACCCGATCTTTTTCCAACACAAGTATGTATATAAATTATATGATTGGTCCATTTGTCGAGCCTAGAAAAATATTTACCGACAAAAATAACATGTAAAAATAAATTTTCGTCACAACTATATTTATTTAACTTGTGTTTGTAGATAATAATAAAAAAAAAAGAGAAAAATCAGCGTATCTCGAAAACCAAATAAAAGATATTATTTAGTCTAACTTTTTTGGAGAGCCGGTTCAACCGGCCAGGTCGAACTGAACTCCTAAACATTGCTTTGTTATTTTAATCTCGAGTGCAATATTTGAGTCTTCAAAACGGTGTTTCATTAACATTTGCGCAAACTATCAGACTTATGGATCATGCATGGATGTAACAAACAAGGTTGAGTAATAAAACTGATAATGTTCATTAAACTAAAAGAAGCTTTAGCTCCTACAAGCTTCAACTAGTTTTGGCAAAAACACCTTTAAAGTTACTGTATTTCGTATGTACATGTCATTGCCATAGAATGAATAAGCCCATACAAAATTAATTGTCTACAAAAGTACCCAGTCACCAACCATGAACACCTTTGCTCCCAACACCTTAAATAAAGTTGGTAAAGAAGACAAAAATATACTAGTTCTTTCCAATTATTTATGTTTGTTATTGGACAAGCTAATGATTAAAAGTTGGATTATCTACTCTTGTTTTTGTTTTTTTCTAAAAGTTTTTGAGTCAATAAAACAGGACCGAAACACTTCAGAATATTGGGGCGCAGTGAGAAGCTAGAAAGAAAAAAAGGGTTGCACCATCAGAATATACCTTAGTTGTGATTCTTTTTTAACATATCTTTTTACTAACAATACCAGAGCTTTAATTTTAAATTTTATTTGATTGTCACCAACTTTTTTATATCTGCATGGTTAGGTTTATTAGGACCACTATCGTCAATCAAGGAAACTCATAAATTCATATTGTACATTTGGCTTCTAAATGAGTTTAAACTTACTTGAGATTATGTTAGTGCAATTGTTGTTATGATGCAACTTTGATGGTTTATATAGTGTGTTTTTTTTTTTTTTTTTTTTTATAATGCGACTTTAGCAAGGCCGTCCTTCAATTTTAAAAAAGTTTAAGGGTTCTGGACCAAATTATATGTTGAAGCTCTTTGAGAAGAAACTTTATATATAAAATGTCACCGTATATAAGAAAAATATATGTACACAAACGCACATACAATAATTATTAATAGGACTAATTTAAAACTTTTAAATGTTTTTAAGTCATGTGTGATCGCTCACTCTGCACATCTTCAAAACGGCCCTGGCCCATGAACACAACTTTATAACATGAGAAAAGAAAGTGTCTTAGGATTGGAAGTTGGGTCATGTGAGCCAAGAGATATGAGATGAATTAGTAACAATTTTTATGCACAAACTTGGTACAAGATCATATTCTAGTTTTAGTTACACACATGTAGCTTTTTAAGATAAATTGATTTCACTATCGAACAGATGAGATGGCTTTATCTCTAGACATAATTCGACATGAAGCAGTAGCAAAGACAAAAGACTCATCAGAGATAAATGTCGCATTTCAATGTATTGAAGTGGACAACTCGGACACTCGGTTGATACAATGTAAACGTATGAAAATCGACTTTTCAAATATTAATATTGCTTTTTTCTGGCTTCAAAATCTTTAAAGATAAGAAAAATAAGATGTTGTTGCAGAATATTAACCATCTGAAGATACTTTAAATTAAAACAATATACACATATATAGAGTCCATGAAATCATTGTTTGATAAGTATGCATATATGAAACATCTCGAAAATTCTCTCCTAAATAGAAATATGTAATACTAATTATCCAACTAATTACAATGACACATATAAATTAACAATAAAATCCTTGTCACAATGATATATCACAATGTCCTGTTTTTTAAGTTTGAATTTTGATCAATGTCAAGTTCAATTCCTTTCAAGTGTCAATTTCCACATCAATACATCATTTCTTCAAGACTACTTAGAATTTGTATAAACTATGTACAAATATGTAACTTTCTATGAACTACTTATATTTATACTCAAAACTACATCAAGACCATTTAGATCACTAGATTAGAAAGGAACATCTTATAAAAAATGTCATTTTAATTACACTTAGACTTGAATCAAGAAACTTGATTTAACATAGACAATGATTGATGAACATTCCATTACTCCAACATCTAATTTTCAAAGGTTAAGAAAAACTGTCAAATATAACTTAAACATTGATGTGAAAGTGTAAACTTAAAAATCACATTAAAAATTGACATGCTAAGTAACAAGATGTAGAGAGGTGGGAGATAAGTCCCATTCATTTGCTTGTTACATTCCACCTCTCTCCACCTCCATTTCTTGCAGCACATATATCTTCATTAATTTAAATTTCTACTTACAATACACATCACCTAAAACACACATAAATATACACCTTAGTTTATACATGGAATCCCCATAATTAATTATTTATGTTTTGATTCCATTTTCTTGCCATTATCCTCATCAACCACCATTTCTCTCTTCTACTATTGGTATAAACCTTCCTCTATCTCTCTCTATATATACACATACAAACACCTACAAGGTGTCAAACACACATTTTTCATTTCTGTTCTTGTTTTCTTCCAAGTTCATACATCATATTCGCGTAGACACTTTGCCAAACTACAAAAAAGAAAAATCGCATATATAGAGAATTTGCTTCTTCTCTTTCTGTGAAGTTTCAAGGTACGCAATCGAGTCCCATGCCAATTTTGTTACTATTTCAGTTCAAAACGTTGATATAGAAGCTATAGTTTTCTGGCTTTATAATGAATGTATTTGTTCTTTAGGGATGACAGTTTTGTTTAGTTTACATGAACATGTGTTGTTTACTTGTTTAGAGTTTCATTATATTTAAGGCTATCATCTCTCTGCATAATGGCAAAACATATTATATTCCTCAATACATTTACGTAAAAGTTTATAATTTTCATTTTATCAAATTCAAAAGAATTTGAACAAAAGTCTCATACATGAACTCCCAACTACAAGCTTGATGGATATATACAGACTGGCAAACTTCCGCTAGAGATTAGTTCATTTGTCGACGGTAGGAACTTATCGTAGCAGTAAAAAAAAAAAAAAAAAAATACACTGGTAGACTGGTAGACTGGTAGTTGATATACAATAACTTTCATACAAAATTAGCTAATAAAGAGTTAAGTATTTTTAATATTGGTACAAAAGTTAGATATGAGGAACTTATCTTGTCTCTTATATTGATCACTCCTTAACTATTTACCTATATTTTTAACTTATACATTGAATTTAGCGTTTTATTTGGTCAATGCAATAAAAGTAATTGTTAGTATATGTTTTGGAATTGTTAAGTTTTATGTAATTCAGTTTTTAAAATTTTGGGAAGAAGAGAATACTAAACCTTTGCGTAGAAGAAGTGAAGTTGACATTAAATTAATTAACTTAGAATTTCATGAAACATTCATTAAATGTTACTCATATTATTCTCTTTTCTGGATATTCTTTTATCTTGCGTTCATGCATGTTCCCATGATCATTTGACACATAAAAGTGAAACATACGTTTTATCGGTATAATATTTTGTTTCAATAAGACATTAAGATTTTAAGGAATAAAAGTTGTTTAAAGTAAAGTAAATATTAATAAGGGCTATTAGTCTAACAAAAATATTACTTTATTTTAAACCTCGTTAAGTAATCAGAATTTTAGAGAAAACAAAAAAGGATTAAGGAGATAAACAGTTTTAAGTCTTGCAATCGGAAGACTCATTTTATATACTCCGTCCGTCTCATAATAATAATTTATCGACAAAAAACACGTATTTTAATAAAAATATTATCGTTTCAGTTTTTTTTCTTACTTTTACATAATGACAATTTTACTATTTATCAATTAATTTACAATTTTTTTATTGTTTGTAATAATAATTTCAAGTGAGGGTGATACGTTAAACTCAATCTATATTTTTTATTTATTTTTAAACTGTACTATTAATTTGGGACGCATAAAAATAGTAAACCGACTATTCATACGTGAGGGAGAGAGTACTAGTATCATGCATGTTTGACTTTTGTATATTTCCATTGAATATTTTTAATAATCTCAATAATCCATAGTTGCTTAATCTGTTTCAAATCATATATCCAGTTCATATTTGATTGCCTGCCACCATGACAACAATGATCACTTTGAAACCTGGTTTCTTGCTGTCACATGTTTATGCAGATCATTTGCTTCTAGGAAAACAACATCCTTAATTTGTTCAACCAAAAAAAGGCTGTCCAAAATGACAGAAGTCGCGTTCGACCACTCAACTTCAACTCCCACGAGCGGAAACATCCCACTCGGGGCGTACGTCCCACACAAGGAGCTTTTTGGCTACTCGTCCCCCAGAAGTCCTTTGAGTACACGTAGCCCTGAAAGTGACTCACTCGACTTAGGTGTCAATAGTCCTGAAGCTATTGACACGTCCATTGAGCAGCTTTATAATAATGTGTGTGATATGCAAAGCTCAGACCAAGACCAGTCCCCTTCAAGATTTAGTTACTTGTCGTATGGTCAAGAGTCACGTATAGACTCTGAGCTAAGGTTTTTAGCTGGTGGAGACTACTACACGAAGCCTGATGTTAGTGTTTCAAAAGAAAGCATGGTTGTAAATGATGAGAAACCTGTTACTCCCGTTACCCCAAAACAGAAAACGTCGAGCCCAAATAGTAGACCTCCTTCTGGTAAAAAAAATGGATCAAAAACCATCAAGAAAAACGAAAAAACACCAGCTAAGGACGATGCAGGATACATATCAACTTATTTACTCAAACAAGCTAGAGACTTGTTGGCATCAGGTGATAACCCGAAGAAGGCGTTTGATTTAGCCCAAAGAGCATTAAAAGCATTTGAAAGTATTGAACCCCAAAAACCCAATTTGGAACACGTTATGTGTTTGCATATTGTAGCGGCGCTGCATTGTAGCTTAGGACACTACAATGAAGCAATCCCTCTTTTAGAACGTTCAATCGAAATCCCAAATATGGATGAAGGACAAAAGCATTCATTGGCTAAGTTTGCTGGATGTATGCAGCTAGGTGACGCATATGCGATGATTGGAAACATTGAAACTTCTATACTTTGTTATACTGCGGGTTTGGAAATCCAACGACAGGTTTTGGGTGAAACCGACAGTAGATTTGGTGAGACGTGTAGGTATGTAGCTGAGGCGCATGTTCAGGGGTTACAGTTTGATGACGCAAAAAGATACTGTCAAATGGCCCTTGATATACATAAGACTAATTCACCAGCATCTTTAGAGGAAGCTGCTGACCGGAGATTGATGGGGCTCATTTGTGACTCGATGGGAGATTACGAAAGTGCCCTTGAACAATACGTGTTGGCGAGTATGGCTATGGCTGCAGATGGGCATGACTCTGATGTTGCTGCTATTGATGTGTGTATCGGTGATGCTTATTTAGCTTTGGCTCGTTATGATGAGGCGATTTTTTCATACCAGAAAGCACTTAATCTGTTTAAGGCAACAAAGGGTGAGAACCATTATTCGGTTGCTTCAGTTTTTGTAAGGTTGGCCGATGTTAATAACAAGATCGGGAAGTTCCGGGAATCAAAATCGTATTGTGAAAATGCATTGCGGATTTATGTGAAGCCAGTTCCGGGAATCCCAAAAGAGGAAATATCTAGTGGTCTGATTGAAATTTCGGCGATCTACGAGTTAATGAATGAACTCGAACAAGCGCTTAGCTTACTACAAAAAGCGCATAAGGCTTACGGGAAAGCACCGGGTCAGTTAAGCACTGTGGCTGGAATCGAGGCTCAGATAGGGGTTTTGTATTACATGATGGGCCGTTATCTGGAGTCGTATGAATGCTTGAAGGGTGCCATTTCGAAGCTGAGGGTGGCTGGGGAAAAGAAATCGGGTCTTTTTGGGGTTGCTTTGAACCAAATGGGGCTCGCGTGTGTCCAGATTCACTCGATAAATGAGGCTGCTGATCTTTTTGAAGAAGCAAGAGGCATATTGGAGACCGAGTATGGTCCTCATCATCCCGATACACTTGGGGTGTATAGCAATCTTGCTGGTACATATGACGCCATGGGAAGGTACTTTTAGTCTATTATTTTTTGGTAATCATTGTTTCTAGCCTTTTTGGCAGACTTCATGGAACTTTTTGTCAACCAAAATCCATGAACTCATATAATAGGCACATTAATTTTGATTTTTGAACAATATATCATAAAACCATTTGCTTATAGCAAAACGATTACCAATTCCATAAACTAGCTTATTCGTGAAATAAGCTTTTTGGAACTTTTTGTTTGTTGCAAACTTGACTATTTTATGGACTTCCACTCTTTACTATAGCTAGGGTAATCTTCTAAGATTTCTTATTTGTATAGGTGGGACGATGCAATTGAGATACTAGAATATGTTGTCGGGATGAGAGAGGAGAAGCTCGGAACAGCAAATCCAGATGTAGATGATGAGAAACGGAGGCTAGCTGAGCTGCTGGAAGATGCTGGTAGGAACCGGAATAAGAAGTCACTTTCACTTGAAACTCTTCTTGACGCCTAATTACGTTTTACAAGATATTGTTTGATAGAACATCATATGATAACATTAGTGTTGAGATTTCATTTTCTATTGTGGTTGCACCAGATCATGCTGTTAGGATGCTTTTACTTCAGATTTGTGACAAATAAATAAATCGGAATTTGTGTTTAGTGATGGTAACATATCTGCTAATTCAGAAAGTGATATTCCATAACACTTGACTTATAATCGTGCGAAAGATACAGACGAGTGTTAACTAGTTAAACAGAGAAATAAGATAATCAGTTCTAAAATTCAAGTAAAGCATAACACAATATTTATAAAGTGACATAAACATACCAGTAGGACGATGGTCTACATATTTCTTTTGGCTTCTGCGCTCCTCTTGTCCGAATCATGTTGTGAATGCCCAACCGTGTGGGCAATCTTCTCTGCTTCTTCATTTATGATCTCCACATCAGGTCTTTGTGTCTTGAACAAGGGCATAAAATTTGAAGTGATATAAGAATCGATTTTATGTATATCAGTGATAAGTGTCTGCAGCCATCAGCCACCACAGCTACTAATCCGTTTCGTGTACAGGCGAGGCTTGTTCCACTGACGTGCAATATCTCCAATTTTTGACAATGCAATCCAATCTACTTCCACCCAGAAATTGTAATCTTCCAACACTGTGTTAAGTTCAACTCTATTAGCAATGGATACCCTTTTGCAATTTGCAATATGATAACCACTCTGACATCATTAAAGTTAAGGACTTTAAGATTTGCTGCAAATCCCAGTCCAATAAACAAGTTCATGTCCCCAATAATAACCAATCGTAGGAGAAGTAAAATGTAGACACTCAAGACTACTACTCCCTTTGAAGGCGTGGCAGCAATTCTGAGTGCTCTAAGTTTGCGACAATTTTTGAAAAGGTACAAAATTCCATGGTAACTTACATTAAAGCAGAAAGTAAGATCCACTCGTTTTAAAGATGCACAAAAACTTGTTAAAATTTCTAATCCATTATCAGTTATAGAAGAACAATGATAAAGACTGATAACTCACAATGATGGACAAGCAGAAGCAAACGATGCAATACTTTTATCGGTTATATTACAACACAAAGACAGAACAAGAGAATACAACCTAGAGCCATATATAGCAATTTACTCAAAGTCAAATCCAATACTCTATCACAACCGATCAAGAACAGCGACTCCAGCTGCTTAAAACGACTAAGCAAATTAACAATTCTACGGGAGGATAATTTTGGACATCCAACTTTCAAGCATTTACGACGAGAATTTTGAATATTAAGAAAACGGTGATAGGTTCGGCCAAAAGAGTTTCGGTCTTCTTCATAGTTTAACTTTTCGAATATCGAGTCGTTAGGAAGATCTGTAATGCTCTAATAACACACTTGAATCCATGTTTTCTTAGATACGGTTTTACTCTTAGTACTGTAATCTAAACATAAAGAACCTAGCACGAACTTAATTACCTAAACACGAAATAAATGAACACAAACTTAGTAATAAATCAACTATGTTACCTATTGGCTAAATCCTTCCCTCAAGTGATGTGGATTATAATTTTAGGGTTCTTGAGTGTTTGGTTTGACATTAAATGAAAAAAAAGCAAGATTGAAGAAACTGAATAAAACTAAACTTAGGGGTAATGAGGGGTGATATGAGTGATTTTAGTCATATGAATTGTATCTAAAAACAGTCAATAAATGCATAAATATCATGAAATTATCCTTGTATATGCATGTTTTGTTGTTTGATGTGTGTAGGTACCGAAGTTCGCGAAAACCGGCGAAAACGACACGAGAATGAAGAAAAGATCAACAAAGCCAATTTCAAGATCGATTTTAGCGGATTTAATCATTTATGGAGTTTGAAAGGCTTGTGGGTCCCACATTTGGGAAAATGGGCTCAAAAGCCCATTTGAAATTCAAGAAAGTATTATTATTCGTTTTAAAGCCTAAAAGGCCCAATTGGAAAGATATTGTGGATGGATGGAGTTATATATTTTGGGTATAAGCCCAAAATGAAAAGATATTGTGGACGGATGGAGGCCCAAGACCAATCAAAGGCCCGAGAAAAGAAAAATTTGGGAACAGAACGAGTTTATATATCCTTTGGTCAAGTCATATGGTCAAAATTAATAAACACATTTAAACCTCACACGTTTTCTTTCGATATAACCAAGGTATCCACCTTTCTTCCTTACCTCCAAAATAACCAGAGTCCTCTTTCCCTTCCCTAACCCTAGTTAAATTGAATTGGGGGTTTTCTATCTAAGGCGCGTGAATATACACGCGACCTTAATTAATTACCCCCTCTTTCCGGAGCTTGAAGATGGATGCTTAATGTGACGTGGCATAATATGATTGGTAGAGACAGCTCATCCATCCTAATCCACCAATAAAAAGGAAACACCTCATCTCCAAACTAGCACAACTAGCACACTCGGATGCCACGCTGGCGATCCGTGTGCTAGTTGGCTCATCTCAGCCGTTTGATCAAAGAGAAGAAAGAGAAGAGAATAATCTAGGGTCAAGAATGAAGATGCTACTCAACAAACTCCTCAGCAAGGCTTGGTGTTTGCCTATAAAAACCCCCACAAAATGTAATTTTAATTATCTCATTTTTATCTCAGTGTTATAATGTTAGATTAATTGTAGGATTAATTGTCTTTTAATTTCTACAGTATTGTAATATTTTTCATGATTTAATAAAAACTTTCTTTCGAGTATCAACTTGTTATCAATTTTCTGTTAAAGTTTTTATATGAATTAATCTTACTGTTTTTTTTTTCTGAAATTATAATATAAGAATTATTTGTTTAAGCTTTTTAATAGCTTAAGTGAATAATCTAAGATAAAAATTTGGGACCAACTTTCCCCACTGGAAAGTTTAGAAAATGGACTCATACGGTTCGAATGGTGATGTTAATGGTGGGTGATGATTCGTACGATGGTTAAAAAGGGTGTCGTTTAGTTTTCTTTAGCCAGCTCAGCGCTGCGCTACTTCTCAAAGGGATCTACAAAAGGTTTTACTCCTTATTTTAATTTAAGTAATTTAAGTTTAAGATGTTTTATATTGTATGATTTTACTGTTAGAAAATCTGTGATAATGTGCTAATATGTTTAGTTTAATTGATACGTTTGTTAGTTGACTATTACTTGAATTTTGGATAACTGCTTTGCTGTTTAAGTACTCTGATGAGTGTAATCTGGATGTTTAGCTGAATTGTTGCCTTATTTTCGAGTTATATAGGCGCTTGTTTAGATATTTGATATATGAGAGTTTGAGTATGCAAGTTTCTTGTTGACTTTAATCTGAATTGTGTTTTAAGTCTGCTTTATACTTGAAAAGGTTTAAGTCTGCTTAATGTTTCGATTTATGTATCTGTTTAGTTAACTGAATTGGTATATATGTATCGAATTAAACTGTTATTGATATTTGGGTTAGATCGTTGATGAATCTGGTTGTGATAATAATCTGAATTGTTGTTGCTGCGTTTTATGGTTACATGGATTAGTTTTGTACATTCTAGTAACCTGCTGGCATTCAGATCTGCTCGATTGTACACGTTTTAGTGACTGTATTTTGTATCTGAATTGAATTACTTGCATACCAGTGTTGTCTTTATGTTTGAGTTAATTTAGCTGGTGATGATGATTTGCTGATTTATATTCGTCTCTTGCGGTTTGCAAGCTTATTTAGCTGCTTAATATATTTTGTTGGTTTCAAAAAGCTATCAGATTCACTAATCTGATAGCTCACAAGCTGATATCCTTATCATTGTTTCATAGATTAAGTGTGAAAATCACTCCTGTGATTTTGTTACTTTCACTTTGTTTAAAAAAAATCACAAAAAGTGTCCCTTACAAGGTTCGAACCCATGACCTCCTGGTCATGGGCCAAGCAAGTTTACCATCTTACCCAGAGTCTCTTTTGAGTTATTCAATAGCTTTAGTTATTAATATAGTGTTAATCTTATTAGCTGTCAGATTTTATTTAGCTTAAATACTCTTATTTACTTTAATTTACATTTTTAATCATTTTATAATATTTCTTTTATAAAGTTTTAGATAATAAATAAATCAAAATAAAAAATGTTTTATTTTAGAAATTTAATTAGTTTTTAAATTATTAGATTTTAATAAAGTTAGTTTTTAAATAAATTAAATTTGATTAATTTTTAGAAGTAAAATAGTTTTTATTAGACTTTTAAAATAGTGTAAAAGTGATTTTTCTTAAATAGATAAGTTTTTATTTGATTTTATTTAAATAGTTTAAATTTAAATATAGCTTTAATTTTTTAAATAGTAATTTTTAAATTAATTTCGGGTTTATGATTCATGCACTTTAGGATTATAAATTGTATGATTAATTTTAGTCTTAAAACCGAAAACCAATTCGAATCAATTGTCCAAATCAAAGCTAAACGTCTCAAATTCACTTGATCTTCGTGTACAACAAACTTAGTTCACCAACGTGTTTAATTGAATCTGTAACACCCCATTTTGGAAATGGAAATATCACAGTAATTATGGCGTGTCATCAAAGCATACAAGGTAAAATGTCTAAACATTACTTGACCATAAAAAGGAAAATACCGGAATCAAACATCGGTAGTCCAAAAGTAAAGCTCATCACACACAAACATAGTATAATAAAGGAAAGGACTAAACAATGTCCAAAGCATAAGTGTCATAAGAAAGGAAATGCATAATGTAAAGAAGGCTAGACAGCTTCCAGTCCATATGTACGTACTCTTAGTGTCTACGAGCGTCCCTGAGTACCTGCCGTTTTGGGAACATAGAAAAGGAAAACGGCTGAGCAAATACGCTCAGTGCACGGATGTACAATAAAGCATGAATAGGATAAGCATATAACATAATAACAGCGGAAGAAAACTAATTCCCGAGTAACCTGGTTAAGTCTTAATAAAACTGGTTTATAGTTTGAAAGTCTTATGTTTATCTTATAAAAACTGTTTGTCATATTTTACCATTAGCAAATATAGGTCATGAAAATCCATCGTGCATGAATAATTGGAGGGGTGACCTCATCATGCAAATTAGAGGGGCTGCCTCTAATTTAATATACTGGTTTTTGGGTAGGAGGGATCAGCTCCTTGTGAAGGATGCAAGGCACACATCACATTCACCATGTAATCCTAAATAAAAACATGTAACTAGGATGCACCCATACGCCCCACATGATAAATATAAATAAATGGCCAAAAGCTGAAGGGACGCCACGAGCAATCACTCCGCCGTGGTGAAGTCATAACATCAGTGCCTCTAATGTTATGGTTATGGTACCTCCATAACTAGGTGAAACTGGTCATGCATGTATATGGCTATAGGTAATCTTAATTAAACATAAGAAATCAAACTCGTAACTTATACTACGGGAAAACAGTTGGTTGCATACGGGGAATCCTAATAAGGAAAGAATGTCCATACTGAAAGGACGGGAATCCGTACCTTACGTCCAGTGAACGAGAAAGACGAACTGCGAGAATCCTACTTCCGAATCACTAGTGCTACATAAATACGTACATGAATAAGTATCTGCTTACTAAATACATAGCTGGTTTTATGTCATGTCTTAGCTTATTTTATGTGTTCTTACCATGTTTTACTGTTTTAAAGCCTTAAACTGTGTTAAATCTTATATTCTGTTTAATCTGATTAAGTATTTCTGGTATTTCATGTGTTATTATACTTACTATGTAATAATAAGTAACTTTCCAAAAATAGCAGGTTTCCTAAAATAGAAAGTTTCCAAAAATAGAAAGTTTCCAAAAATAGAAAGTTTTCAAAAATAGAAAGTTACCAAAAATAGAAAGTTTCCAAAAATAGAAAGTTTCCAAAAATAGATTTACTGCTTAAAATAGATAAGTTTCTAAAAATAGAAAGTTTCCATAAATAGATTAGCTGCCTGAAATAAATAAGTTTCAAAAAATAGCTGGTTTCCATAAATAGATTAGCTGCCTTATTTAATTAAGTTTCTAAAAATAGAAAGTTTCCATAATTAGAAATAAGCTGGTTAAATAAGCTAAGTATATAAGCCTAAGTGTTTTTCATGATTATTTTCTAAGTCATATGGTATATTGTATAGTTTAATAATTATTTCATGTAATTTAACTAAACTATAGGTTATAATATTTAATTAAAGTATAACATGTTTTTAATTAAATAAGTTAAATACTTAGGTTAAAATATGTATTATTATATATTAATAATATAACCTAAGTCATGTTAATTAATTAATTATATCCATGGTTTTAAAATAATTAATTAATTATAAGTCTTAAATATATAAATACTTAGGGTAAAATAATTGCATGATCATTAATAATTAAATAACCTAAGTCATGTTATTAAATTAATTACATCATTTTATTAATTTAATTTTAACATAAGTTCATAAACATAAAAAAAAAAAAAACTAACATACACCATGAACCGGATCTAGGCTAAAAACATGAACCGGACATGAAATCGACACCGTACCCCGAACCAACTCGGGGTACCCCGTGTTTCCCTTGCTGCCGTGGGACCCACACGCACCAACCAAGACCATATGGTCTTGGTGGTGGTCGGCTTGGCAAACCGAAACCCATTCGGGTTCGGTTGCAGCCTGCGGCCAAACAAACACCCCCTTAAAACAACCCTTTGATTTAATTTGACACCAAAACATGTTAGATCTATGCTTAATTTATTATGTTTTTAAAAAAACATCACATGTTCATAATTAATAAAAATATTAAATCAAAAGAAAAGGTTTAAAAAGGTTTTACCGAATTCGTGGATCAAGAGAACGAAGAACCAACACGATAAATCACTAGAATTCTGAGATCCAAGATCAAAAACCACCTTGTATGGTGGTTGTAGGGTGGCGGCACAAAGGAGAAGGAGGAAGGAGGAGGTTTTAGGTTTTCTTAAAGTCTTCTATAAGTTAATTTGTGTAATGTAAAAATAAATAACCTTCTTTAGTAAATTTGACAAATGGGCTTGGCCCATTTGTCCTTGTTGGCCGCGGGTAGGGACCCCACTTGGGGTACCCGTACCTTTTTCCATGTCTCGTTATTTAGTTACTCGTTTGTGATTATTTGTGTTCGTGTTTTAAAAGTTCTCGTTACGTGAATACCGTGATCTAATATATTTATTTACGCTCGTAATAAATATATATACGTAATTAATAATAGTTCGTGTTTTAATTACGTTCATGATTTCATGATCGCATGTTCGTGATTAATTATCGTTAAATAATTATTACATGATCGTGCATAGTAAATACTTATCGTGTTCTAACACGTACGTAATACGTAAACTCCTAACACGTAATCGTAATCATGCTATATTAGGAAAGTTTTAATCTAGTACGTACGATCCTAAGGGTACTATGCATGGTAAAAGCATGCGGGTTTTACAACTCTTCCCCCCTAAAAAGAATAATTCGTCCCCGAATTATAGATAAAGTAAACTGGAAAAGAAGAACATACCCGAATTCAAAATATGAAATGAGGGTAAGAAGCCCGGATAGACTCCTCCGTTTCCCAAGTGGCTTCCCGCTCGGTATGATCCCTCCATAGAATTTTGACGAATGGAATCGTCTTCTTTCTCATGACTCGTTCTTTTCTGTCAAGAACTCGTTCGGGTTCTTCTATAAAAGTGAGATCTTCACGTATCTGTTCCAGTGGATACTGAACCATGTGAAGGGGATGATACTGGTACCCTCTAAGTAAGGACACATGAAACACATTGTGCACATGCGAAAGCTGCGGAGGTAACGCCAATCGGTAAGATACTTCACCGACTCGTTCAATGATATCAAACGGTCCGATGAAACGAGGACTGAGCTTCCTTTTAATCCCGAAGCGTCTAACACCACGTGCCGGCGAAACCTTAAGGAAGACGTGATCTCCTACGTTAAAGTGTATATCCCTACGATGCTTATCGGCGTAACTCTTCTGACGTGATCGTGCCTCCTGAATCTTCTGCTTAGCTACTGCGATCTTCTCATTTGTCATCTCTATGATTTCCGGTCCTTCGAGTGTTCGCTCGCCAACCTGATCCCAGCAGATTGGGGCGCGGCACTTTCTGCTATACAACATCTCAAATGGAGCACACTTGATACTTGCGTGCCAACTGTTGTTGTATGCAAACTCCACCAAACAGATGTACTCATCCCAATCACCCGTCCATTCTAACGCACATGACCTCAACATATCTTCCAATGTCTGGATGGTTCGCTCCGACTGTCCGTCCGTTTGAGGATGAAAAGCCGTGCTAAGCGCGAAGTGAATCGAGGATCTCTGTCTGAGACGATGCTGGATGGTGCACCGTGGAGTCTCATGATCTCTCGTCTATACGTATCTGCGAGTTTACTTACCAGATCTTCCTTGCGGATCGGTAAGAAATGAGCTAATTTGGTAAGTCGATCAACGATAACCCAAATTGCATCGTGCTTCCTTTTGGTAGGCGGAAGACCGGTAACAAAATCCATGGTGATTTGGTCCCACTTCCACTCTGGAATATCTAACGGTTGAAGGAGACCGCCAGATCGCTGATGCTCGATCTTAACCTGCTGGCAGGTAAGACATTTGGAGACGTAAGTGGCCACATCCTGTTTTATACCACTCCACCAAAAGTACTGCTTGATGTCATGGTACATCTTAGTCGAACCAGGATGTATCGAGAATGGGGATCTATGAGCTTCAGCTAACAAAGCTTCCCGGAGTTCTTGGTCATCAGGGACACAAAGTCTCGTGCCCTGCCATACGATACCATCTGCATCTACTCTGAATTCTGTCTGCTTCTCCAAATTCTGTACTATCGCCCATATTTCTCCGTCATCCTTCTGAGCTTCCTTGATCTTAGATAGTAACTCGGGTTCTACTCTAAGATTAGCCCAGTAACCGTGCTGTCCACGTACCATGATCTCGATGTCTAGTCGCTCGAAGTCTCTGATGATTTCCTCTTCGATTTTAATGCCGTTGATCTTTCCGGACTTCCTGCTAAGAGCATCTGCTACTACATTTGCCTTTCCGGGATGATACTGTAGATTAATGTCATAATCCTTCAACAGCTCTAACCATCTCCTTTGCCTCATGTTCAATTCACGCTGAGTGAAGATATACTTCAAGCTCTTGTGGTCCGTGAAAATGTCACATGATTCTCCATATAAGTAGTGCCTCCATATCTTCAATGCAAACACGACTGCAGCAAGTTCCAGATCGTGCGTGGGGTAATTTTCTTCATAAGGCTTAATCTGCCTTGAAGCGTACGCGATCACTTTTCCATGTTGCATGAGAACACAACCAAGTCCCTTCCCCGATGCATCGCTGTAGGTTTGAAATCCACCCGTACCAGATGGTAGAGTAAGAATAGGTGCAGATACTAGCTTCTGCTTCAGGTCTTCAAAGCTCTTCTCTCGATCTTCAGTCCAGACGAATTTCTCCCCTTTCCGCATCAGTTTGGTCAATGGTAGTGCTAGGCGGGAAAAGTTCTCCACGAACCTACGGTAATAGCCAGCTAAGCCTAAGAAACTGCGGACTTCCGTCGCTGATGTTGGCCTTGGCCACTTAGTAATGGCCTCAACCTTCGCTGGATCCATAGTGATTCCTTCTGCTGATACAATGTGACCCAAGAATGCCACCTTGTCTAACCAGAACTCACACTTGGAGAATTTAGCATACAACTGCTTCTGGCGAAGAATCTGTAGTACTGTACGAAGATGGTCTTCGTGTTCCTCCTTGGACTTTGAGAAAATCAGGATGTCATCGATAAAAACAATGACGAATTTGTCCAGAAATTCATGGAAGATTCTGTTCATCAGATCCATGAACACTGCTGGAGCATTTGTCAGGCCAAATGGCATAACTACAAACTCGTAGTGGCCATAACGAGTACGAAAGGCAGTCTTAGCGATATCCTGCTCCTTGACCCGTAGCTGATGATAGCCTGACCTAAGATCAATCTTGGAGAAGGGTTTGGCCCCTTGGAGTTGGTCAAACAGATCGTCAATGCGTGGCAGTGGATACCTATTCCGAATGGTAATCTTGTTGAGCTCGCGATAGTCTATGCAAAGACGCATACTGCCGTCCTTCTTCTTAACAAACAAGACCGGTGCGCCCCATGGAGATGCGCTCGGTCGAATGAAACCTCGTTCAAGAAGTTCTTGTAGTTGATCCTTCAGCTCCTTCAGCTCTATGGGAGCCATGCGATAAGGAGCCTTGGAGATTGGTTCAGCTCCTGGAATCAGCTCGATACTGAATTCCACTTCTCGTGCAGGTGGTATGCCCGGAAGTTCTGCTGGAAACACGTCTTGGAATTCCAACACTATTGGTTGATCCTGAATCGATGGAGATTCAGCATCCATGTCGTAAACCGTAGCTAGATAACCCTCGCAGCCATGTGACAGTAGTGCACGCGCTTGCAGGGTGGATATGACTTGTACAGACCGTCCGGGTACGAACCCATTATGAATGTACTCTTGTGCACTGACATCACCGAAGATAACTCGATATGAATGGCAGTCTATGGTAGCATGATACTTGGATAACCAATCCATGCCCAAAATCATGTCGAAGTCATTCATGTCCAGCGGAAGTGCGTCGACAGGTCGAACCTTATCATCAAATTCTAGGGGAAGACTCTTGTATACATGGGTGATTAATACAGAGTCCCTCAAAGGCGTGGAAATATTAAGCCTATTTCTAGTGGCAAGGGAGGCATCCTAATGTTCTTAGCATAAGCAGTAGAAATAACCGAGTGAGTAGCACCCGTATCGAAAAGAACACATGCAGCTTGACCATACATATACAAGATTCCAGTGATGGTACCTGTAGACTTGTTGGCCTGGTCTCGAGATGTCGTGTAGACACGCTCGACAGTAGGAGGCGGCTTGGTATCAGCATGTCCCGATGTAACCTCCATCTCGCCCTTACGACAATCCTTCATAATATGGCCAGGAAGACCACACTTGAAGCACACATCAGTATTACGGCGACATGGTCCTAGGTGCCTACGGTGGCAAGTAGAGCAAAGAGGATGAGTGTATCCTCCAGCAGGTGCTCTGGCTGGCTGAGAACCTGATAAAACATTTTACATAAGACATGATAGTTGGGTACAAAGGACAAAGCGGATAAACGTAAGATTGAATACCAGTGATAGCTGGACGGCTAGGCTGCGAACCTCTCTGGTTCTGGTCCCTACCGTTTCCATGATTCCTGGTAGAAGTTGGCTGAAGTGTCAGAATATGAGTAATACCATAAAACATAAGGAAATGCGTAAGTATTAGGACCTGCTGCTGTTAGAGTGCCCAGCGTTGTTACGGTAATTGCCATTACCGCCACGCCTATCCGTAGCAGAACGGTCGTTAGTCTGACCGTTTCCCTTGGGCTGATGAGGCTGCTGCTGAGTAGCCGGCTGAGACCGGTCCCCAGTTTTCTGCCTGGAAGATGCATTTAAAAGATGAATAATTGACATATGGAAAATATACGGATTGGTCACCGCTTGAATACGAAGGTTTACCTCTTGTCGGGTCTTTCAGCTTCCCCGAACTCATCTCTCTCCTGCAGCATCTCCAGCTTTCGTGTTGCATCGGCCACTTGTGCTACAGTGTTGAACGTAGCACACACCAGATTGTTTGCGACCGATGTGCGAAGAGCCCATCTAAAGTGATGTGCCTGCTCTTCAGGAGTACCTGCTGCCGCACCAAGGAAACCAGCCAAGCGAAGAAAGCGCTGCATAAACTCGTTGCTATTCTCCCAAGCTCTCTGTCGGATCCCATGGTACTCTCTCTTGAGCTTGTCCTGCTCAGCCTTGGGAAAGAACTGCTCCATCATCCTGTCCTTGAACTGAGCCCAAGTCAAACCAGCAACCCACTCATCACCACCTTCAGATTGCATCAACGCTAACCACCAGTTGAGTACATCGCCTTCGAACCGATAGCATGCCAACCTCACCTTGTATGCGGGGTCACAGCCCATAGCGTTGAAAATCTTCTCGATGTGAGCCAACCAGCTTTCAGCATCGCTAGGGCTATCTGTCTTCTCAAAAGCTCGAGGGCGGAGCTTGTTAAATCTCTTCAGCCATACTGCTAATGTCACTGGAGGAGGAGGAGGAGGAGGAGGCTGATTGTGCTGCTGATTGTTGGCAGCTTGAACTTCAGCCCTGATGTCATTCCTCAGTTGAGGGAGCAAGGCTTGCATGGCAGCCTGAATTGCAGCATTGAGCTGCTCCTGTTCGCGTGTGAGAACCATCTGACAGTATAACATAAAACATATGATTAAACATATCAAAACATAAAATATAAATATATACATGAAAAAAAAATTATACTAAAATTTCACGAGGAAAATTTTGTGTATGAATGCATGATGCAGTTTTATGAAAACTTTTGTATGCTCGAGAGTGAACGCCTCTAGTCAGTTCACCCAAAACAAAAGACATGGCTAGGGGACGCCTATGGGTCGGTCCTAAATCTAAAAGTTTCGATAAAACACATGCGACTAAATAGGGCCAGTCCTGTACCAACCATTACTTAGTCAAAAACCCTGCAACAATGACATGTATATGTATGCTTAAAAATGATGAATGCATGAAAACAACTGTCAGTTCTAGGAAGACCGTAGTGACTACCCACTAATCACAGGTCATATTTGAGAGCCTACAGGTCGAAGCCTTGGCTCTTATACCCTAATTGTAACACCCCATTTTGGAAATGGAAATATCACAGTAATTACGGCGTGTCATCAAAGCATACAAGGTAAAATGTCTAAACATTACTTGACCATAAAAAGGAAAATACCAGAATCAAACATCGGTAGTCCAAAAGTAAAGCTCATCACACACAAACATAGTATAATAAAGGAAAGGACTAAACAATGTCCAAAGCATAAGTGTCATAAGAAAGGAAATGCATAATGTAAAGAAGGCTAGACAGCTTCCAGTCCATATGCACGTACTCTTAGTGTCTACGAGCGTCCCTGAGTACCTGCCGTTTTGGGAACATAGAAAAGGAAAAGGGCTGAGCAAATACGCTCAGTGCACGGATGTACAATAAAGCATGAATAGGATAAGCATATAACATAATAACAACGGAATAAAACTAAGTCCTGAGTAACCTGGTTAAGTCTTAATAAAACTGGTTTATAGTTTGAAAGTCTTATGTTTATCTTATAAAAACTGTTTGTCATATTTTACCATTAGCCAATATAGGTGATGAAAATCCACCGTGCATGAATAATTGGAGGGGTGACCTCATCATGCAAATTAGAGGGGCTGCCTCTAATTTAATATACTGGTTTTTGGGTAGGATGGATCAGCTCCTTGTGAAGGATGCAAGGCACACATCACATTCACCATGTAATCCTGAATAAAAACATGTAACTAGGATGCACCCATACGCCCCACATGATAAATATAAATAAATGGCCAAAAGCTGAAGGGACGCCACGAGCAATCACTCCGCCGTGGTGAAGTCATAACATCAGTGCCTCTAATGTTATGGTTATGGTACCTCCATAACTAGGTGAAACTGGTCATGCATGTATATGGCTATAGGTAATCTTAATTAAACATAAGCAATCAAACTCATAACTTATACTACGGGAAAACAGTTGGCTGTATACGGGGAATCCTAATAAGGAAAGAATGTCCATACTGAAAGGACGAGAATCCGTACCTTACGTCCAGTGAACTAGAAAGACGAACTGCGAGAATCCTACTTCCGAATCACTAGTGCTACATAAATACATACATGAATAAGTATCTGCTTACTAAATATATACCTGGTTTTATGTCATGTCTTAGCTTATTTTATGTGTTCTTACCATGTTTTACTGTTTTAAAGCCTTAAACTGTGTTAAATCTTATATTTTGTTTAATCTGATTAAGTATTTCTGGTATTTCATGTGTTATTATACTTACTGTGTAATAATAAGTAACTTTCCAAAAATAGCAGGTTTCTTAAAATAGAAAGTTTCCAAAAATAGAAAGTTTCCAAAAATAGAAAGTTTCCAAAAATAGAAAGTTACCAAAAATAGAAAGTTTCCAAAAATAGAAAGTTTCCAAAAATAGAAAGTTTCCAAAAATAGAAAGTTTCCAAAAATAGATTTACTGCTTAAAATAGATAAGTTTCTAAAAATAGAAAGTTTCCATAAATAGATTAGCTGTCTGAAATAAATAAGTTTCTAAAAATAGTTGGTTTCCATAAATAGATTAGCTGCCTTATTTAATTAAGTTTCTAAAAATAGAAAGTTTCCATAATTAGAAATAAGCTGGTTAAATAAGCTAAGTATATAAGCCTAAGTGTTTTTCATAATTATTTTCTAAGTCATATGGTATATTGTATATTTTAATAATTATTTCATGTAATTTAATTAAACTATAGGTTATAATATTTAATTAAAGTATAACATGTTTTTAATTAAATAAGTTAAATACTTAGGTTAAAATATGTATTATTATATATTAATAGTATAACCTAAGTCATGTTAATTAATTAATTATATCAATGGTTTTAAAATAATTAATTAATTATAAGTCTTAAATATATAAATACTTAGGTTAAAATAATTGCATGATCATTAATAATTAAATAACCTAAGTCATGTTATTAAATTAATTACATCATTTTATTAATTTAATTTTAACATAAGTTCATAAACATAAAAAAAAACTAACATACACCATGAACCGGATCTAGGCTAAAAACATGAACCGGACATGAAATCAACACCGTACCCCGAACCAACTCGGGGTAACCCATGTTTCCCTTGCTGCCGTGGGACCCACACGCACCAACCAAGACCATATGGTCTTGGTGGTGGTCGGCTTGGCAAACCGAAACCCATTCGGGTTCGGTTGCAGCCTGCGGCCAAACAAACACCCCCTTAAAACAACCCTTTGATTTAATTTGACACCAAAACATGTTAGATCTATGCTTAATTATTATGTTTTTAAAAAAAACATCACATGTTCATAATTAATAAAAATATTAAATCAAAAGAAAAGGTTTAAAAAGGTTTTACCGAATTCGTGGATCAAGAGAACGAAGAACCAACATGATAAATCACTAGAATTCTGAGATCCAAGATCAAAAACCACCTTGTATGGTGGTTGTAGGGTGGCGGCACAAAGGAGAAGGAGGAAAGAGGAGGTTTTAGGTTTTCTTAAAATCTTCTGTAAAGTTAATTTGTGTAGTGTAAAAGTAAATAACCCCCTTTAGTAAATTTGACAAATGGGCTTGGCCCATTTGTGGACCTCACTTGGGGTACCCGTACCTTTTTCCGTGTCTCGTTATTTAGTTACTCGTTTGTGATTATTTATGTTCGTGTTTTAAAAGTTCTCGTTACGTGAATACCGTGATCTAATATATTTATTTACGCTCGTAATAAATATATATACGTAATTAATAATAGTTCGTGTTTTAATTACGTTCATGATTTCATGATCGCATGTTCGTGATTAATTATCGTTAAATAATTATTACATGATCGTGCATAGTAAATACTTATCGTGTTCTAACACGTACGTAATACGTAAACTCCTAACACGTAATCGTAATCATGCTATATTAGGGAAGTTTTAATCTAGTACGTACGATCCTAAGGGTACTATGCATGGTAAAAGCATGCGGGTTTTATAGAATCCGTCTTTGGTAATTTTAGTCTATTACTTTTTCCTAAAGGTAATTTTCTAATTTACCCTATAACGTATCTAATTAACATATACTATCACGATCACATCAAAAATTTTGGCGCCGCTGCCGGGGATCTTGTGTACGATTCGTTTCGTGGAGATTTGTTGATCGTTGATTTGAAGACCCTTTCCGTCCTCGGAAAGTTTTGTTATTTTTCTATTATTATAGTATGTATCGGTTTTCTCGTTTTTTGTGATTATTATATTGTATTACGTAGAACAATAAATTTACCTATTTTTCAAATAAGACCTTAGTTGGGATTTCATCACCTAGCTATTGTATTCGAATCCAAAACGAAAAAAAGAGGCAAAATAGATAAATACTAATAAGAAGTTTGAGCTCGATTTATACAAACTATAAGGTGGGTATAAGGCGACGAGCTATAAAAGGCCGTCTAAGGAAAAAGGTTTTTAAGTGCTTTGTGTCACCTCGTTTCCCCGCTTGCTTGTGCGTATATTGAGAGGGACGACCGATTATTGGTTTGCCAACTCAAGTAGTATTATATCTTATTTTTGTAGTTTACTTATTGAACCTCGAGACGTTTAGGTTTTCACCTATCGTTTCAAAGTCGACCGAGGGTAATTTACTTCGATAGTAGTTATCCTTATTCCTTGTTTTTATCAATCAATTTTGATTGAGCAATACCAAATAAAAATACCAAAAATAATCTTCTTCTTGTCTAATTTCTTTTCTTCAATCCTCTAAATTCTCGTCATTGTAGTGTATGCAATTACGTTCTTCTAGACTTGTGATTGATTTTAATAGGCTTGAAAATATTCCTCGTAGAAATAGAAATCGCCAACAACGAATAGTGGAACCCGAGCTTCCACCTATTGTTGTAGAGATGGCCGATAACCGAACAATGGAGGAATTGCTCCGTGCACCCACCGAAGGGTATGGGGAAGCAATCGTTGTGCTGGCTATTTTGGCGGATCATTTTGAGATTAAGACGGGTTTTTTTATCACTCATTCGTGCCGACCAATTTCGTGGCAATGAGACCGATAACCCACATTCTCACATTCGGAATTTTCTTCGAATTACCTCGACTCTCAAGTTTAGAGATGTGCCGAATGACACGATTAAGCTCATGCTTTTTCCGTACTCGCTCGAGGGTAATGCTAAGATTTGGTATGAGAAAGAACCACCGGGTTCGATTTTGACATGGGATGATTTAGTATCTAAGTTCATGAATTACTTCTTTCCACCATCCAAAACAACACACTTTAAGAACGAGATCACTAGATTTGAACAAAAAAGTGCATGAATCGTTTGGGGTTGCTTGGGAAAGATTTAAAGATTTGTTAAGACAATGTCCACACCACGGTTTCTCGGAATTGCATCAAATAAATACTTTTTATAATGGGCTTAATATGATTGAACAAGATTCTTTAAATGCCGCCGCGGGTGGTAATCTTTTAAGAAAAACTCCGAGAGACGCGTGGTGTATAATTGAGAATAATTCTAGAGCACAATATTCACGAAACACACCGGGTGTTTCCAATGTGAATTCATTTAATCCCGAGATTGCTAGATTGGACTCTAAGATTGACACGATTTTGAATGAGCTTACGAAGAATCCTCATGGATCGATTAATATGGTTGAGAAAGTTTGTGTATCATGTGGTAGAGCACATCCTAATTATGCTTGTTCAACCACGTGGTTTGATCAAGCTAGTGCTTTTTCCGCGACGGGAACTTATGGCTCCAACGGTCAAGTTCCTCGTCAAAATCATGTTGCTCCACCGGGTTTTCCACCGGTTCAAAATAGGTACAACAATGGAAATAATGGGAATAATTTTAACCGTGGTAAACAAGGGAATTATAATCAAGGAAATGGGTTTAATGCTAATCAAAATAATCAAGGTTTTCAAAGCAATAACCAAAATGATTTGTCAAGCTACATTAAAACGAATGAGGCAAATTTGAAAGCTTTTCAAAACAATATTCAAGGACAAATGGCAACTTTGAAGAATGAGTTTCAAAATACGCTAAAGGGGCAAAATAACAAGATTGAGCTTAATCAACAAAGAATTGAACAAAGATTAGAGCAAAACCAAAACCGTTTTGAGCAACAAATAGAGCAAAGTCAAAACCGTATGCAACAAAGTTTAGAAAAATATCAAAACAAATTGCTTTCGATGTTTGAATCATTTATGTCCAAACCATCTTCTTCTTCGGGTTGCTTACCTAGTAATACCATTCCAAACCCGAGGGGAGAGCTTAAGGCTATCACCGCTTATGATAATTTAGAAAGAAAGCTTGAGCTTTATGTTCCACATAAAGAAACTTTTCTTAATGTCACCAAGGCTACTTTAAATGTGATTAGTACCTCGGATTTCCTTGATTTCTTTCCTAAGAAATATAATGATTCGGGTCAATTCTTGATACCTTGTGTTTTTGATGAGCTTGGGGAATACAAAGCTCAAGCCGATCTAGGAGCTAGTATTAACGTAATGCCCCTAGCAATTTGGAAAACTCTTGACTATTTGCGACTTATGCCCACTCGAATGATCATTGAGCTTGCTAATGGTACCACCACCCGTCCAGTTGGTATAGCGGAAAATGTCATTGTTAAAGTGGGGGAGTTCGTTTACCTTGCCGATTTTGCAATCATTGATTATGAGCCAAATCCTCGTGTGCCTATCATTTTAGGACGACCATTTTTGTGTACGGCCGATGTTTTAGTTGATATGAAAGAAGGGGAGCTTAAATTGTTTCATGGGGATAAACATATGATTTTCAAACCGGAAAAAAATTCCGAGATTGGTTCCTAAGAAATTGGAAAGTGTGGAACTTGACAAACATATCTTTGTTGAATCATGTTGTAATCTTACCTCATCTCCACTCACTCCACACGAGGATGATAGTTCTAAGATTGAAAAGGAAATTAATGACTACCTTAGTGCACCATTTGATGCTAGTGAGTTTGATAGTGAGAATTTTGATCCCGAGAGTGATATTGCTTTAATTGAACAATCTTTGAAAATGGACTCATTTTCACTCTCTTCGAAGGATCAAATTGATGTTCCTAAGGCACAATCTTCCGTTGAAGAGCCTTTGATTCCTAACTTCACACCGAGTGAGGTTAGTGACTATTCGTTGGATAAGTTCGCCGATGAACTTTTTGCTATCATTGATCCACTTCCACGGGGAAGTGAAGACGTTTCCGATCTCGAGATCGAGCATGAATCTCGTGTTTTACCTACCATTCTCGAGGAATTCACTGATGAATTTCCTTCAAATGAGAATGATGATCTTGTATCCGAGTGTGACGCACTTGATACTTTGTCGGATATTTCTTGTGATGACAAGATTGATGACAATTTTGTGACCTACTCAAATCCTCTCTTTGAAGCTTCAATGAACAATAATCCATTGTTTCAAGAGGAATTTGAGAGCATCATACCTCCTTCATCTCACACCTTTTGTGTTGATGAATATGTCGACCCGGATGGAGAAATTTTCTTTATTCCCAATCTCCCTCCCACTCGCTTTGATCTTAATGTGCGGGTTTTTCATGTGACTCATATTGAGTATCATGACCCCTTTATTCACATTCCTAAGAGTGACAAGGTCGAAAAAGTCATGCAAGTTGATACCACTATTGTTGAAACTTTTACCACACCATTATCATGTGCTTTATATGATGTTGGATTAGCATGGGGGGACGACACAGTGTTATCTATTCCTTTCTCTCCCGAGGACGAGGTATTCGACCCCTAAATCATTGGTTTAGGAAAATCTCGGCCTTTCACCGATGCAATAATTGAAAGACTTTTTAATCATCTTGGTGCGAGTTTATCTCGGGGAGCATGCTTTTTCCATATCGTGATTTGTGACTACCATCTCTTTTTGGAGATTTATGTTGGAGTTTTATCCTTTCATTTGTCATCCGACAACGAGGATGTAATCTTCGACCCCGGCATCGCACTTTATGTTGGATTTTATTCCATTATGCCATTTTTCACCTTTTTCCTTAAGGACCAATGAATTTGGGGATCGAGTCGAGCTCATGACTTGGTTAACAAAAACGAGGTGCCTTGTGGGGGAGTCCCATACATTCTATCTTCTATATATTTTCTAACACTAATAAGGTATGACCCTAATCATTGAAGACTCTCGTGCTCGGTTTTTGCCGGTCCACTTGATCTTCCATTCTTTGAATGCCAAAAAGGGGCACACTCTCTATCCTTTGATTTTTATCGACTAACGTTTTATCTTGAGGCATAATTAATAAACAGCTTATAGATTTGCGTGCTCTTTCCATGTTAGGATTTTGCATTAGACTCTTCGTGTTTTAGCAAGGGGGTGTTACTCTTGAGCTAAGAAACATTGAGGACAATGTTTGGTTTTAGCATGGGGGAGTCAATCGATATAATCGCTTGCAATTGCTTTTGTCGTGTCTAAACGTAATCGTTTTTCTCGTTTTCATAAAAATTTTAAATTTTTAGTGTTATTTTTAAGTTTTTAATAAAGAAAATAAGTATTTTTGACACGAATGTAGGCTTTCCGTTGGTGAAAATAAAAATAGTTTTTGACTCGACTCGGTTTTTACCTTAGCTTTTCCTTAACGTGTTTGAATCAAGTTTTGCTAGGCTTTTATATAGGGAGCTTTAAAATGCGAAAGTCTTAATTAATTTTTTCTTTTTTACCAAAGGTAAATTGCATTAAAACAAAAGAAAAGGTACAATGTCAAAAAAGCACAAAGACTAAGAAGCAAGGACAAACCCCTAAACTTCTAGCTTTGGCAACAAAAAATAAATTGCCATGGACAATCCCCATGCTCAAATCAATAAGTACTAAAAAAATTAGCAACTAAATCCAATGTAGACAAAGCTGCTAACTCCTATCAAAACTTAATCCCAATTGATGAGGACCAAGCTCCTGCTCTTCAATGGCACACCAAAAGACTCCATCACTTAGTTCAAGTAAGAGTCCTACTTCAGAATCCATGGCATCCCTCAATACAATCCACAAAGGGAAAATACCAAGAGCAACCAATCCATCCCAATATAACCTCTAACCAAAACTAAGTATAGGGAAAGCAAGCCATAATAAACCTGCATAAATCTCCATCTGAACAAGCAGAATCCATAGAGAGGTGCCAGTGTAGCGCATTATATCTATTGCCTCCTCAAAACCCCTGTCTATGTAAAACCCAGTGGGAAACCATAAACAGGGGAAAGAGTACAACTAGATATGAATCCTCTCAAGATGCAATAACCAAAAATATCTATCAGCTCAACAATAAACAGATACATGGTTAAATAAAGATAACAGGGAGGACTAGGCATCAAATTAACAGGTTTGGCAACTAAAAATTGTTCAAATAGGTAGTATACGGGATAAATGCACCATACCAAGCATAGACGGCACATCTTTCAGCACGCTCTAGATGGCATAGTACACTCCCCCAAACACTACCCATAAGCCCACTAGTAGCACATCAAACCTCAAAACAACCAATCCAGAAAGTGCTCCCCCAAGCTCCCTAAAGATAAGAGCTGCAGTTCTTATGGGTGACAAGTTCAAGGCAAAGGCGAAAGTCTTAATTCATATGGGTTAAGAACAAGAACTTTTCGCAAGTTCCTATAATTGATCCTAGAAAGTCGTTTATCAAGGGAACTTTAAAACGCAAATTCTAAAACTTGAAAAAGTATAAGAAGATGCAAGATTCTATAGATGACTTGAAAACCCAAAACTTTGATTTAATAGGCTAAGTATCCATTGATTTCACATTTTTGAAATTTTACAATATGGAGAACAAGAGATGATAGAGTTCAATCATAAGTTTCTAAATTTAACTCTTATTGTGCAAGTATTTTTGTGTTTGATTTAATCTCCTCGTATTTACTTTCCACGCTTGAATAATAATTGCTTAATAAATGAAATTTTTAGCGGTTTAGGCTTGATATCTTAACTCGTAAATCCTTCTTTTTCTTCCCTTGTAATTAAAGTGAGAACACATTAAGGGTGTCAGCGTCATGGACTTTTGATCATGGGATTGCGGAAATTTGGCTTACTATAAATATCATATTAATAAGAAGAATAAATAAAAACATGTTCTCTAGGAGCCTTCGGGTGGTAGTCATGTAGCACTAACCTTGTCATTAGAGCCTTAGGGTGTATGGCAAGGGGACGTGTTGAATAAAAATTGCTTCATCATCATGAGCCGTAAGGTGGGATGGTGAATGTCAATTCCCTTATTTTTGTCCAAGGAGCCTTCGGGTGTGGATTTTAAATAAGGAGCACAATTACGTCTTAAAGAGCCACAAGGTGATATGATGTAATTGTTGCTAACTCCATTAATAAGGTCATAATTGACTTTGGAGGTTTTATTGTTTCTTTAAGTAGTCCTATTAGCCAAATTTCGGGTCCAGGTATTTATCCCTCAAATCGTGTTAAGTTATCCTTGATGTGGGCTTTCTTTAGTGACAACGGTTTTTGAAGTCGAGGTTAGGTTTTGAGTGTTGAGTTTACACCGTTTTTGCCTTCATTTTTGGATTAATAAATATCAAAATAAAGTCAAATGAGCCTTTGGGTGAATGACAAATAAAATCTAGAGATACAATTAGGAATAATAGGAGATTGAGTTTAACATAAATTACTTGTATGAGTTGATTTAATTTTGGGGCTTATGATTGACGATGATCTTGTTTTTACACTTGGCATGGAAAAGTGAAAAGTCGAGGACGATGAATCTATTTGAGTTTTATGATCCTTAAAGTTATTTTTCAATAATGAAAGCAATACATTATGTCTTTGCAAAAATAAAATGTCAAAAAGTTAAATAATGGTGTAGTTAGTGTTTTATTTTATCATTGCGTGAGGACACGGCAATTGTTTAGCAAGGGGGAGTTTGATATGAGTGATTTTACTCATATCAATTGTATCTAAAAACAGTCAATAAATGCATAAATATCATGAAATTATCCTTGTATATGCATGTTTTGTTGTTTGATGTGTGTAGGTACCGAAGTTCGCGAAAACCGGCGAAAACGACACGAGAATGAAGAAAAGATCAACAAAGCCAATTTCAAGATCGATTTTAGCGGATTTAATCATTTATGGAGTTTGAAAGGCTTGTGGGTCCCACATTTGGGAAAATGGGCTCAAAAGCCCATTTGAAATTCAAGAAAGTATTATTATTCGTTTAAAAGCCCAAAAGGCCCAATTGGAAAGATATTATGGACAGATGGAGTTATATATTTTGGGTATAAGCCCAAAATTAAAAGATATTGTGGACGGATGGAGGCCCAAGACCAATCAAAGGCCCAAGAAAAGAAAAATTTGGGAACGGAACGAGTTTATATATCCTTTGGTCAAGTCATATGGTCAAAATTATTAAACACATTTAAACCTCACACGTTTTCTTTCGATATAACCAAGGTATCCACCTTTCTTCCTTACCTCCAAAATAACCAGAGTCCTCTTTCCCTTCCCTAACCCTAGTTAAATTGAATTGGGGGTTTTCTATCTAAGGCGCGTGAATATACACGCGACCTTAATTAATTACCCCCTCTTTCCGGAGCTTGAAGATGGATGCTTAATGTGACGTGGCATCATATGATTGGTAGAGACAGCTCATCCATCCTAATCCACCAATAAAAAGGAAACACCTCATCTTCAAACTAGTACAACTAGCACACTCGGATGCCACGTTGGCGATCCGTGTGCTAGTTGGCTCATCTCAACCGTTTGATCAAAGAGAAGAAAGAGAAGAGAATAATCTAGGGTCAAGAATGAAGATGCTACTCAACAAACTCCTCAACAAGGCTTGGGGTTTGCCTATAAAAACCCCCACAAAATGTAATTTTAATTATCACATTTTTATCTTAGTGTTATAATGTTAGATTAATTGTAGGATTAATTGTATTTTAATTTCTACAGTATTGTTATATTTTTCATGATTTAATAAAAAGTTTCTTTCGAGTATCAACTTGTTATCAATTTTCTGTTAAAGTTTTTATATGAATTAATCTTACTGTTTTTTTCTAAAATTATAATATAAGAATTATTTGTTTAAGCTTTTTAATAGCTTAAGTGAATAATCTAAGATAAAAATTTGGGAACAACTTTCCCCACTGGAAAGTTTAGAAAATTGACTCATACGGTTCGAATGGTGATGTTAATGGAGGGTGATGATTCGTACGATGGTTAAAAAGGGTGTCGTTTAGTTTTCTTTAGCCAGCTCAGCGCTGCGCTACTTCTCAAAGGGATCTACAAAAGGTTTTACTCCTTATTTTAATTTAAGTAATTTAAGTTTAAGATGTTTTATGTTGTATGATTTTACTGTTAAAAAATCTGTGATAATGTGCTAATATGTTTAGTTTAATTGATACGTTTGTTAGTTGACTGTTACTTGAATTTTGGATAACCTGCTTTGCTGTTTAAGTACTCTGATGAGTGTAATCTGGATGTTTAGCTGATTTGTTGCCTTATTTTTGAGTTATATAGGCGCTTGTTTAGATATCTGATATATGAGAGTTTGAGTATGCAAGTTTCTTGTTGACTTTAATCTGAATTGTGTTTTAAGTCTGCTTTATATTTGAAAAGGTTTAAGTCTGCTTAATGTTTCGATTTATGTATCTGTTTAGTTAACTGAATTGGTGTATCTGTATCGAATTAAACTGTTATTGATATTTGGGTTAGATCGTTGATGAATCTGGTTGTGATAATAATCTGAATTGTTGTTGCTGCGTTTTATGGTTACATGGATTAGTTTTATACATTCTAGTAATCTGCTGACATTCAGATCTACTCGATTGTACACGTTTTAGTGACTGTATTTTGTATCTGAATTGAATTACTTGCATACCAGTGTTGTCTTTATGTTTTAATTTAGCTGGTTATGATGATTTGCTGATTTATATTCGTCTCTTGCGGTTTGCAAGCTTATTTAGCTGCTTAATATATTTTGTTGGTTTCAAAAAGCTATCAGATTCACTAATCTGATAGCTCACAAGCTGATATCCTTATCAGTGTTTCATAGATTCAGTGTGAAAATCACTCCTGTGATTTTGTTACTTTCACTTTGTTTAAAAAAAATCACAAAAAGTGTCCCTTACAAGGTTCGAACCCATGACCTCCTGGTCATGGGCCAAGCAAGTTTACCATCTCACCCAGAGTCTCTTTTGAGTTATTCAATAGCTTTAGTTATTAATATAGTGTTAATCTTATTAGCTGTCAGATTTTATTTAGCTTAAGTACTCTTATTTACTTTAATTTATATTTTTAATCATTTTATAATATTTCTTTTATAAAGTTTTTAGATAATAAATAAATCAAAATTAAAAATGTTTTATTTTTGAAATTTAATTAGTTTTTAAATTATTTGATTTTAATAAAGTTAGTTTTTAAATAAATTAAATTTGATTAATTTTTAGAAGTAAAATAGTTTTTATTAGACTTTTAAAATAGTGTAAAAGTGATTTTTCTTAAATAGATAAGTTTTTATTTGATTTTATTTAAATAGTTTAAATTTAAAAATAGCTTTAATTTTTTAAATAGTAATTTTTTAATTAATTTCGGGTTTACGATTCATGCACTTTAGGATTATAAATTGTAGGATTAATTTTAGTCTTAAAACCGAAAACCAATTCGAATCAATTGTCTAAATCAAAGCTAAACGTCTCAAATTCACTTGATCTTCGTGTACAACGAACTTGGTTCACCAACGTGTTTAATTGAATCCGTCTTTGGTAATTTTAGTCTATTAATTTTTCTTAAAGGTAATTTTCTAATTTACCCTATAACGTATCTAATTAACATATACTATCACGATCACATCAAGGGGCATAGGCTTATATTATATAAGCCATGACTTATATATTATAAGAATATAAGCTTATGTTAAGTGTTTGATTAGGCTTATTAAAATTAATAAAGTAAAATGAAAAAAAAATATGAATGTTAAATTATGTAGTTATTAAATGGGGGTATAAAGGTCTTTTTATATGTAATAGTTATATAAGTCTACCTTTTGTTATAAAAGCCTCAAATGTTTGACTTACCAATTAAGTTACTCAAAGTCGTCATTTAACCGTAGTTAAAACAAAAAAACTCACTATTCACACCTTTTTTAAATACTTTTATCTTCAAAACTCAAAATGTAAACAACACATAAACATACAGAATTAATAAAAACGTATATAGGTATTATGTTAATAAGTTGATTAAAGATAGTAAACTCAGTGTATGTTTTGATGAGACCGAGTGTTATATTAAGGATTTGAGAAGGTAGAATGTTCTAGGGACTCGTATTGGTAATGAATCTGTTGGCCATTACTTGTTTGATACTATGCATTCAAGTTCTTCTATTGCTAGTAATTGCAAGTTTCTTGTTTATAATGTTTCTAAAGAAATCTAACATAATAGATTGGGTTATCCTACTAATTAAGTTTGGAAATTGTAAAAGGTTCTTTCAACGTGTCTAATATTGATCCCAATGGTTCTTGTGAAGTATGTCATTAGGCGAAGCAAAATAGGGAATCTTTTGCTTTAAATGAGCACAAGTCTAAATGTTTTGGTGTTTGATTCATCTGGGTGTATACCGTGGTTGATGGTTTCAGTAGAGTTGCTTGGATGTATTTGATTAAAAACAAAAGTAAAGTTTATGAATGATGGTTAGTTCTTATAAATTGGTTTTAACTTGGTTTGTTAGAAGAAATTAAAGTTGTTAGATCAGATAATGCTATTGAGTTTGTTAATCATCAAATGATTTTTTTTAATTTCATAGGTATTTTTCATCAAACTTCTTGTGCTTATACACATCAAACTTAATGTGGCTATATTATTATGTTTTAGGGGAATTCCTCTTAAGTTTTGGACAGAGTGTGTATTAACTTCTACTTATTTGATCAACAGACTTCCTTCCTAAATTTTAAATGGTAAATCTTCTTGTTCTTTAGTATATGGTAGGAAACCTAACCTTTCTTATTTAAGAAGTTATGTTTGTGTTTGTTTTGCAACTATAGTAAGAGGTTCTGACAAGTTTTCTCAAAGGTCTAAAAAGTGTGTTTTAATAGGTTATGCTAGTGTTAAAAATCCTTATAAATTTTTTAGTCTTGAAAAAAGGAATGTCTTATACTCTAGAGATGTCAAATTTTATAAAACTATTTTTTCTTATAAAATAAGAGTCAAAATCAATCTGATAATATTGATATAGGAGATGTTTCCACTGAAAATTTATTTGAGTCTTTTGAGTCTAAATAAGTAACCAAAACTTAGTTAAGACCCAATGATCATGACGAAGGATCACCTAGTAGAGAATGAGATAGTAGAGTACATCAAACAGTGATTGACATATTTTACCAATCTATACATTATGATTCAACCACAAACTATTTCTGAGAAAATTTTTGACCATAATAATGACCATGACTTTGAGGAGGTTCATGTTCTCCAAAATGATTTGCCTAATACTTTTGAGGAGGTTGGTCATAGACCTTAATAGTGATCATAAATGGTAATAATATGAATGAAATTGAAAAGTTTAAGAAGTTTTTGCTAACATGTTTAATATGAAGGATTTGAGTGAGTTAAAATATTTTTGAAAATTAAGGTTTTAAAAACTAAGGAAGTTTTATGTTTAAATCAAAGGAAGTATTGTTTGGAACTACTTTGTAAATATGGTTTATTAGCATGTAGGCATGTTATGACTCTTTTCTTGAAAATATTGTTTTAAATTCTAAGGAAAGAGATACTGATAAAATTCTTATCAATATCACTTCTTATCAGAAACTTGTTGGAAAATTGATTTATCTAATACATACCAGACCTTATATTGCATACTATGTACATTTTTGAGTCAGTTAATGCGTGATCCCCTTAAATCTAACTTTGATATAGCTTTCAGGATACTTAAGTATCTTAAGTTGGCTTCTCGATTGAGTGTTGAAGTTTCTAAGAATAAAAGTGTTTTTAAAGTTATTGCATATTCTAATTATGAATGGGCAAAATCCTATCACTAGAAGATCAGTGTCTAGATATTATGTATTTTTATTAATGGTAACTTGGTTTCTTGAAAAAGTAAGAAGCAAGCTACATTGTCTAAATATTCAGCTGAACCTGAGTATAGATCAGTGCCCTCTACTACTTGTGATGTTATGTCGATTGTGAAAATCCTAAATAATTTTGGTATTGAAGGTATTATTTTAGTAAAGTTAATTTGTGATAATAAGTTAGCAATCAAGATTGTTGCTAATCTATGCATGAAAAACATAACACTTTGATATTGATGTGCATTTGGTCAGGAAAAAAGTTGCTTCAAGTTTGATTCAAACTGTTACGTAGTGTTTGGTACGTCGTAACGAGAGTATGAATGTAAATTATTAATACAACATAATGAAAATATTCTGTTTGTTTAGAACTATGGAATGAAATGAGTAATTACATGTAATCAGTCATTACATCAAAAACATTTATTAGGGGGACCCTTTTTTTATTACGGCTTGGAATGGAATCATATTACATAAAAGCCCTTCATTAATTACTCACAAAAGAAAAGAATATTATAAAAGGCTATTTTAGTCCTTTTGTTAATGATTACATTCTATTTTATCATGACAATCGAATAGAATTATAATCGTTATGCGTAATTCTATTACTTTATTTATTACATTACGACATTCACTCCATTACGTGTCATTTCGTTTTGGTATTGAAGGTGTTCTTTGAGTAAAGTTAATTTGTGATAATAAGTTAGCAATTAATATTGTTGCTAATCTATGCATGAAAAACATAACACTTTGATATTGATGTGCATTTGGTCAAGAAAAAAGTTGCTTTAAGTTTGATTCAAACTGTTAAGGTTGGGTCTAAAAGTCAAGTTGTTATATCTTGACTAAAACTCTTCACCATACTGTTTTGGTGAAAAAATTGGGTTTGTTGAACATGTTTGTATCATAAGGGTGTTTTGGTGAAAAAATTGGGTTTATTGAACATGTTTGTTTCATAAGGTTTAAGGATGAGTGTTGAAAGTAGTCTGGCTTTTTGTGCAAACTAATGAAACTTAAAGGACTTATTGGTATTTATTTACTTTTAAAAAAATGGTATTTATTTTTCTTAACTTATGTTTAGGCAAAATGTGTTAGTTTGTGTTTGTGTATGGTTTAGTATGTAAATATAAAACTAGTAAAGTGGCTATATAAGGTGGTATCTAGGTCAAAACTTTATATCTTTTCACATATTTCTCTCACAACTCAAATTAAGGTTTTAGTTGTTTGTTGTTATTATAGATCATCTTGATCTTTGTTTTCCAGATTGTTAGGTTTCACAACTCAAATTAAGGTTTTAGTTGTTTGTTGTTATTATAGATCATCTTGATCTTTGTTTTCCAGATTGTTAGGTTTTACTAGTGTGAGTTTTGTTTCGATGAATAGCATTTATTGATTGGAAACTATCTTGTTTTTTTTGTATTCGTTTGGTGAGCATTTGTGTTGGAGACTACTCTTTGTATATTGTTGTAATAAAAATAATAAAGATCACACCAAGAGATGGGTAATTGGTGACTAAGAAATTATATTTGTTTTGTATCATATTAAACAATATTATTTCAACGCGAACCATTCGACATCATGGGCGGACCTACAGCAGTCAAAGGTAAAGGTGATGCTCGAGAACCACCTTGAAACCCAAAGTTGCTTAGAAACGACGTATACAATTATTATTTTAGGACTTACTTTAGAATTATATTAGGAACTACCTTGGATTTAAATATGAAAGAAGTTAATAAGAAAATTAATTTTAAATTTTGTCAGACATTAACGCCGTTGATTATATAGATCGTGCTACAAAGAGGATGAAGAAAAAAAAAACAATAAAATATGAGATATACTTTTTTTAAGTGAAAGGTAATACATTTTATTTTACATGAATAATGTTTTACATAGTCTGCTGTATAATGTTTAAAGAGCATGAGTAATGTATTGCACCGGTCGGACATCAAACTAACAGTGTCGTGATTGATGTCGTATACATTGTTGATAAAGAGCATGCATGAATAATTTAATATATTATGCATGCTCTTTATTTTGCGTCATATTATACGTAATCGATTGGTTTGTTTGACTTTTTGACTTTTTTTTTTCGTTTTTTTTTCTTTTAAGAGGGAATTACCTTGAATTTGGCGCTGGGACCGCCACGACACGACATCATTTAAGTTAAGGATTTTAAGATTTGCTGCAATCTAATCCAAAAACAATAGTTCATGTCCCCAAGAGCCAATCATAATAGAAGTAAAATGTAGACACCCATTTAAAAATGTTAGAGGAAAACATTTGAAGGCATGACGGGCGAGCAATTCGGAGTGCTCTAAGTTTGCGACAATTTTGGTTAAGGTACGAAATTCCACGGTAACTTATGTTAAAGCAAAAAACTCAAAGACAAACAAAAACTTGTTACAAATTTCCAATCTATTACTATCAGTTATAGAAGAGCAATGATAAAGACTGATCGATAACTGACAATGACGGACAACCAGAAGAAAAGGAGGCAATACTTTTATGGTTAACCAAGGATACACACCATTCACAGGCACAACTCTCCTCAGTTCATGCACAAATAGGATCAAGTCCATGGCATGAACAAGCAGCAGAGGTGCAGGGCAAAAGTCATGATACAGTGTAGTGTTATGTAGGACAAGCTTGTATTATTAGTTTAACTTGTTGTACTTCGTTTAAATAGTTTTCCCTCTCATTTGTAGTATTAAATTCATTACTTCACATTCTCTCTGTTTCTACCTCTCATCGTGGTATTAGAGCATTCATGATCATTGATCGTGGTATCGTGGTAACGTCCACGGGAGTGTATGGTTGATCATTGCTCTCATGATCGTATTTTAGTTTCCTTTAGCGAAAAGAGTGGTAGCCATTAGCACGAAAGTAAATAAAAAGTATCATCATGTTATTGGAAATTATGTTCGGGTCTACATGGTTATGATCTCTTAATAGAAAATGGAATTCTACTACATAACCAGCAGCTTATAAAAAAGCTTCATCTTTGCAAGGAAAAATGTAACAAACATCCCACCCTCTTAGTAAAGCTTCCAATGCAAGATGGTGGCAACATCTTTTACCTAGCAAATGAACAAAGGGATCGAATAAAACAAAAATAACCATATGTATATATATAGTAGTAACAGCTTCAAATATATATTAATCATATCATGAAATCATAACAACAATTTCCTTTTGGTTATTCGAAATACAAAAGAGGAAACGGAGGGATTTTATATAAGATATTTACTCAGTCGGTCATACAGAAGTAGGTGTCGAAAGCCCAAAGTCAAGTCCCCATAGCTCAAAGGTTCCGTTCACAAAATCGTAGTGACCACCCTTGAGTTGTAGTGTTTTCTTCACTAGTCCATTTCTTACGAATGGGTATGTCAACAGGTTTCCGAGTGATACATTCACAGCTTCCTGCGTAAATATAAATAGCCCTTTGTATTAGCAATGTATACAATTGCTCACTATTTGGATAATAGTAAGTAGTATGCAACAAGACGCACGCGTGCACAAACTTAGGTGAAGATTTTGCTTACCTTTTCACATTGTACACATTGATCATCAAGGGATGCACCGCCTGTTTCTGCAAGGACCTTTGCCTTGGCGGGAGCGCATACTTTCACCCAGTCCTCAATGAAATCACTGCAAAGCAGTTTTACATTAGAAGATAACACTACTTATGGTATTATGTTTGAAGAAAGTAATGAATAAGCGAAGAAATATTGATCAGATAGAAAAGAAAGTTACGTAGTGTGAGGTCCTTCATCAGGGAAGGTCATGAGACCCTTGATCCCTCCACATCGGCTGTGTCCAATAACAATAATTTGCTCTACCTGCACCCATTACAATCATGCCAACTTATTAGAACATGGTCAGTTTCAGTGATATATTATGGTTCACGAGTCAAATGAGCGAGTGGCTCGAAATTTGCCAAAGTTTATATCATCCTATTAATGTACTTACAGAAATATTGTAACAAACTTTGTATGTATTTTCATTAAAAATACTACCAACTTATAATAAAGCAAGTGAGATCTACAAAAAGTGTTTCAGGGACACCACACCATAACAAGTTTTGACCCATTATCCAGTCTACCCATTTTGCCCCGTGTTGAGCAAAATAAGCAGTATAGTTCTTGTTGCTAGATTTTTGTTAATAGGTGTATAAATTACCTTTAGATGCAAAACTGCATACTCAACAGCAGATCCAACTCCAGCATATTTAGTCTGTTTTGCAAAAGTTGAAATAATTTGGTTCAAATTACATTACTTCAATCGGATGATAATAATAACAACAACAACAAATTATGAACAAACCTTGTCAAAGGGTGGGACCATGTTGGCGACATTACGGACTACAAATGCCTCACCAGGTTGGAAATCAAGTACATGTGATGGGCAAACACGCGAGTCTGAGCATGCAAAGACCATGAACTGCCATACACAACAGCTATTAGTCGCTACACTACAACATGATAGCTCTATGTGCATCATAATTAAAAATATAGATGAAAGTTTCAAGAGTGATTCGATTGGGTTATGTATCTCAAACGGGTAAAATTTTGGCTTTAAAGAAACAGGTCATATAGTCAAAAGATGTCGAAATTGTTTTTGAAATGTATATCAAACTATTTTTATATTTATACATAAATGATATAATGTAATTTTTATAACCATTATTTCTTGTCCCATTACTCAACCGATCATTTGGCTACGTCTAATTTATCATTTGTCTTGTGTACGTGTTTCACAGTAGCAATGTCTGAGGTAGGACATGACTTGTACCTTTGGGCTCTGGCCCTTGGAAAGTTCATCGTACAAGGCTGGGTTAGTTCTGCACGCGATTGTAGAAAAGAATGTCATCTAGAGTAATGATTAAAAAAAAGTCAAAATATGGCTGCGAGTAATGTTCATCAGGAAGTTACATGTATTTCTCTCTCTTGAATGTGGCGAAGCCGGTTTTGATCCTCTCAACAGGGTCGAATGGAACTGTGGCGTTGGGTGCTGCAGCTTGAGCTGTGATGTTGTCAATTCTGGCAGCAGCCATTGGTTCTAGCTCGCCTTGTTCACTGTTTCTCACATCATGGTAAAATTAGTAAGTTTGGTGCATAATAGGTTATAAATGAAAAATGTCAACTATGTTTGCTTAATAATATTCGAATATGGAACTTGGATGTTGTCACTTGGTTCCGCTTACATGAGATGTTTCTTGAGTGCCTCCATAGCCTTTTCGTATGATTCATTTCCCATCTCTTCAGTCTGCAAATTTAGCAAAAGTACTCGATTATATCATATGATTAAAAGTCTTGCAAAGTTTTTCAAAATATGTTTCTTGAAAACATCTTATAGCGTAATGAGGCAATGTACCCAGTTTGGTGTGATGATGGGAGCAGGAGCAGCGAAAACAGGCTCATTACGAATGAGTCTTGGTGGACTTGCAGATGACGATGATGACGATGAGTTACATGTGAACTTGGCAGAAAACGAACCAAGTTTAGCTGTAGTAGACTTCTTCAAAGAAGAAGCATTGAGAAGAGAAGGTGCATTGATAGCAAAAGCAGAAGCGGTCGACATTGTTCACTAAACAGTTGTTGTTCTTGAGTGACTCAATCAGTTTTTTCGGTTGGGGATTTATAGCAAGTCTTTAGATAAACTGATGAGGCACGAGTGTACCATATCACTCACACAATTTCGTCTTCATGCATTTTGATTGCATTGTTCTAATTGTTCATTTCAGTGATTGGTTAAGTTTGTATTTTAGGCAAAAAATTCAAATGAAATTAAGGAAAAAGCAAAGGGCCCATGCTATTACTATTCGCCACGGATATCTTGTAATTGTATGGTGTTTACATGTATGCAATGTATATTTCACACACTAGCACATCATCACCATTAATGGATGGACCATCTGTGGCCTCTCTATGACCATGCCACATAAATTTCATTAACTTTGTGTTATATGTTCTTTTTTCATAAACTTATTTACCGATCGATCTGTTGTCTAGCCGTATCCGTATGTATTGAAGGTATTCTTGATCAACTTGTTGTGGGTTTAGCCCTAACCGGGACAGTGACGTAGCTATAGCCTATAATATGTGAGTTTGCCGTAAAAAAAACTAATTTAGTTTAAGAAACTTTTTAAGGTTTTCCCTTATGCATATGTTGTATTGTCTGTAATGGTGATATAAACATGGAGCTAAAGTTGATGATACTAAGTGTTTAAAGATACAATTGAGGTAAACTAAACTTGCTAAATGGTATTTACATCTTGCAAGTGTAGTAATCCAAATTATTTGGAGACGATTAGAAAAGCTAAATATTCTTATACGGGTGTGTCGTATTAGACGATTAGATTATGACGCAAGCCCACAATCGGGTTTGGGCTATAATCTTATCGCAAAGATGTCTTTGTTTACGAAACTATTTTAAGCTGTTTCATTTGAAATACATAATCCAAATCTGTTGTTTAGATCAAATAATCAGTTTTGAAATGCCAATAGAGTTATTGGGGTGTTGTGTTATGATGATGGATGAGGGCCATACATGATATGTGTGATGTTTAATCATATATGATACCTTACCATGAATGTCCATGTGTGGTTGCTAGTAACAGAAAATGACCCTTCAGTAGAAAGTATATAGAAGCATCCTATTTCTCTATGAAAATCAGACCAATCCTTGTATTTACTTTAAATAGTTCAGTATACTTTTGTTTGACAGATGTTGGTTCCTTAACTTTCCTAAAGAAAAAAAAAGCAATTGGTTCACTAAATAAATAAAACTTGTATCAAGTGTTTCATTTAGATTCTGCAATACTAATCTAAAAGCAAACTCAAATACTGCTAATATCATTATCTTAATTCTTAAGCATTCAAGCAAACACTGTCACTGAATACGAGAGTTTGATAAAATTAGTTAATTAGCGCCAGCCACTTCATCAGCGACAATAACCATTTTCATACATAGTGTTATACGTAACGTATATGTATTTCATGTCATTGTAACAAGTCGCTATGTTAACCAAGTACGTATTTTTATGTTAGAATCTATCACGACATTGTGAACAATCTTTTAGTATTCACAAAAATTGAATGCACAAAAAAGGATAAGGTGGTGTATTATCATCTGAAATTCGTGGTTTTTTGTTGTATAAAACTTTATGGTTGCAGGGTTGGTTTTTGCCATGCAAATGATCAAAGGCAAAGGATGAAGGGATTAATGATAGAGGGATAAGGTGGTGGTGGTATGAAATGCTCTCTTTATCTACATTGGATGCTGCCTTCTTTACCATTGCCTTTTTCTATCCTTATCTATGTTAGCTTCTTGCCCATAATATATGTGGTACCAAGTATCTGTATCATCTGTGTCACATAGTTTCACATAGTTATAACTTATAACCAAAAGGGCCCAAATTAACCAGTAAAAGAACAAGCAAAAAAAAGATAAAGGTATCAAAGAACAAAACCAGTAGTCTCGGCCTTCATTTTTGGCGTTTGAACGTCGTTCCGGCTAGATTCATCTACTTCCATGCCCATATCTCGAGCCTAGAACAAAAAAACTATAATGCACTTAGAAGTAGGAGCCGTAGGGTTGTTAACTCGGAATTCTTTGTGGAAATGACAATGGCGATAGACTGATAGTAGCTTTACGCCGATTGTGCATGAAATCCGTATGAAGTTCCATAGCCATGTTCATGTCATGATGGCTCAGGCCTTGAAAACGTAATACGTATTATATACGAATATGGTCAGAACAAAGAAGTATAAGATCATGAAATCAAGAAATTTGTAAGATTTTATAGTTAGGAATTTTTGCACAATATATAACATGCTCTAAAGATACAAGCCTAGTGCAAAATTTCTAACTTTAAGTAACATAAGGGCTCAGAATAAGGTAGATTTATACTAGAAATGTGTAAATTGAGATGTATACATGATGGCATCATTCTATCGGATGCAATCAAATAATACAAATACGCATATATAACTTGTTATATGCTATTCCTACTTGCAATGTTGACATCCATTTGCCACCTGGACAAAATTTCATTCTTACATAATAGGAGCCTATCTAACATTTTAAATTCATATCAACATTCATGTTGACATTCTTTTGTCACCTACTCAAATCTTTCTTATACAGTATAAGGGCGAACAACTTAATTTGGGCTGCCTTTAGAAAGAATGGGGCAAATGATTGAGTGACTGGTTAGGCTTAAGAGCAAACCCATATCAAGACATGGGCCAGGTTAGGCCAGTTCTAAGTTGATAGCACACTGAAGGCTAAATTAAACCAAAGCTAACTTTAAAGATTAGCGAACTATTTTTAAAACGTTAGTTATTTGTATGCATTAAAATGTTTGCGAACTATTTTTTCAATAACAACTAGGACAAATAATTCAAGATAAAATACTACTTATAACTCGACTAACTAAGCCAAAAAACAGGTTTCCGTATTCGGAAAATATGAGTCTTTGTCACACGTACGTTAATCCTAATTTATATCTTTTCTGAATTGTAGCTGCCAGCTGACTTCCTTTTTTCCTGTTAAAAAAAGTTGATTTTTTTTCTGTTATTCTTGGGTTTATACTTTTTAACTCGTCATTTTGGATCGATTAATTTTAAAACAACTATTTTTTAAATAGCCTAGAGTCGTTGCATATGACTTCCTTTTTCCACAAGCATTTTGCGTAAAAAAATTAATACAATGATCAAGAAGATTCGAAGATCAATGATATGAAGATTCTATGAAATATATTTTACACCTAAATGAAGCAACGAATTATACAAAACTGCGTCAACTTAATATCTAGAAGGGAGGCATTTTCCCCATTCCATTAGCATTAGGCCTTAGCAAACAACCCAACAAGATTTTGCCTATACGGTAAAAACGATTTCTTCTTGACAATTTTATTTTCAACTCTTCTTTGCACGTAAAATTGTTCATGAACTGGGCTCTGCGCCTTCAGTCGACCTGTGACTTTATGTTTTGGACTCTCGACCATTTTATTCCACACCATTGGTTTCACGTTACCTTCGCTATTACTCCGCTTGAGCAAATTACAGATACTCCATCTTTTTGTTCTGGAACCGGTTGAACTACTCTTTTTACATTTCGTCATTTGAGGTGAGGATGATCCAATATTTCCCGATTCATTAGCTTCTTCTGACTCTGACGATGATGAATCCGAAAAGGAAACTAATTCTTCATCTACAAATAATTTTCGTAACGAACTATTTATAGAAACAGAAACATCAATCTGTTTATCATGGTTGAAGACAGGAAAAACAGTTGAGTCTTGTGATTCAATAGTTTTTGGTATATCTTCTTCACTAACGACAAATGAAAACTCATAATTTTCGCCTTCAAAATCGTGAACTTGTGCTGCATGTTCTTCATGGATCACCTTAGTGACAGCTTTGAAGGTTAACGTATCAGAATAGTAATAGCTGAAACTTGGACTGTCGAATCCGAAATCATCTATTGCACGTTGTTGTAATTGCATTTTCATAAACTGTAGTATGCTTAGCTTGATGGACAACAGGTTAGTTGATGAATGAAAGAGATAGGTGGTTCAAGGTACCTATTTATAGTCATTATATATAGTTATATAGATACATGGCTAGTATATCGTTTTAAACAAGTAACGAGTCATGGCTGACGTATTCAACACCATTAGTAAAATCATATAAATTGTTGGACTTGCTCTCTACGCCATTTAAATAAAAAATGAATGATATAATATGATTTGGTTATTAATTAATTAATGGTCTATTCCAGTGGCTTAGAACTTGCATGTGATATTCCTATACTGATAAATTTAGGTCATCTCATTAGTCATTACTCTGCATGTATTCAATTCTGTATACTACTTGGAAGAATTTTATATATTACTCTTACATATAGAGCTAGTACGTACGCGATGACGGGCTTACATGCATACATATGCATATATTGATAGTTAATAAGTTGTTTTAGCTTCAACGCAGATATATAAATAACAAGAGCATTAGTGAAGTACATATTTTTACATTATATTGTTTACGATTTGGAGGAGTTTAGGACAATCAGATATTGACGCCGAACCTCACCAATATTGTAAATTGAGACAAGTAGAAACAATAATACATAATACCATGCAAGAAAAAGTATGAAACAAAAGGGAGAGTTGACATTCTAGAAGAGCATAACCAGCAAATCCATACCTTGCGATGTGTGGGAAGCAAGTTTCCATTCGACGAGGCTAATATAAAATTGGGAAACATGTTACGCATCTCAACATATTCCATAATCAGGTTCTAGTCCCTTCATCCTAAAATTATTGTCCCTAACAAAAAATATATAGTTTAAGATAAGTATCACTTTTTCAGCTTTCTCTTTCTTATTTTTTTTGCAGAAACACAGTTTTACCCTTAACAAATTAATTTAAAACATTTTTAAATTTTGTAATTATGATTTCAATTAAGGGTAATCTAGTAATCTTGATCTAAAATTCCTACCTTTTTAGAAATTTTAGAAGTCAACAATTAATTTGAGACAACCAAAAAAGAAACATGGACTATAATTTTGGGACGGAGGGAGTATTATATAGATCTCATAAAAGAGAATTAGATCACGGAGTATCGTATTATTTCATGTCAAGAAAATGTTTAAGCAAAAAGTTATTCACTGTTTTTATTGTTAATAGCTTCTTTATAATAATATATAGGATTTTGTTCCAAAAAAAAAACACTCAAAAACAAAATTTCAGTAAATTATATTTTCGGTTTCAAAAAGAAGGTCTAAAAACAAATTTTATGCATTTTATGATAGGGAGAAAAGATCCCTAGGGAACACAACCTCAAAAAAGTCCAAAGGAATGAATCTAGACCGTTCATTTTAAATGGTTGAGATTGTTTCACTTTCATTTCCTCCACCCCACACCCCTGTTCTTACAAACACATATACATCCACCAACCGCCACCGCACCCACCATCGCCGCCGTACCCCACCACCGCCACCGTATCCCACCACCACCGTCGCACCACCATCGCAACCCCATCATCGCACCCCTCCATTGTCAACAAGAATATATATGATTTTACAATCGCAATCTAATTTCACTTTTCTATATCTGAATATCAAAAGAAAGAAAACCAGGCCAGTATAGAGGATACTATTTTACTATATCAGAGTACCACACTTTTTGTACTCCATGGCTCTTCTGCTTACAAGATTTTACTAAGCACTGTGTATCTGCTTAGTTTCGAGGAAAATAACCAATTTCAAAGAGAGATGGCAACAACATATTATATGTTAGATATATAAAACAAATTAGCTTCTGAATTACATGTGATTTTGCTTGAATCACATGTAATTGTGTTTGAATTACATGTAATTCTGTTGTGAAAGTAAATCGTCTATCGTTGGTTGATCCTCGTTGCTGACAATCAGCATTATCATATTTCTATTTGTCAATCACGTGCACACAAATTACATGTAATTCGCTGATAATTACATGTGATTCGCTGATAATTACATGTGATTTTGGTTGAATTACATGTGATTTTGGTTGAATCACATGTGATTTTGATTCGCTGATAATTACATGTGATTTTGGTTGAATCACATGTGATTTTTCTTGCATTACATGTGATTTTGGTTGAATTACATGTGATTTTGGTTGAATCACATGTAACTTTTGTTTGAATCACATATAATATAAGAAAAATCACATGTAATTCAAACAAAATTACATGTGATTCAACCAAAATCACATGTAATTATCAGTGAATCACATGTAATTATCAGCGAATTACATAATTCAAGCAAAATTACATGTGATTCAACCAAAATTGATTCGCTGATAATTACATGTGATTCAACCAAAATTAGCTTCTGAATTTTGATTCGCTGATAATTACATGTGATTCAACCAAAATTGGCTTCTGAATTACATGTGATTTTGTTTGAATCACATGTAATTTTGTTTGAATTACATGTGATTCGGCGATAATTACATGTGATTTTTCTTGCATTATATGTGATTGAAGCATTTTGAAACCTTATCATCTTCTAACAAACTCACTATAGATAAATTACATGTGATTATGGTTGAATCACATGTAATTCGCTGATAATTACATGTGATTTTTCTCACAACAAATTAATAGTTTAGACTTCCAGGTAACAAACTTAATAGTCTAACATGATCATTTATAGATTAAAAATGAATCACAAGTGATTTAGTTTACAACAACAAAGAAAAATTATACTTGATTTATAATTTTTCATATAAAACACAACAAAATATAATACCATACAAACAACATTGCAATCATTGTTAGAATCACATGTGATATATATTTTTAACATCTATATCTACAACTTTTTAAAAGCATCTTCTATGTTCAGATTCATGTACATTATCATGTTCAATAACTTCTTTTTTTCAGATCTACCACATCCAAATCATCCTAATTAATGCTTCTTTGCTCGGTATCATTTTCCGGCAAGATTTGTTGTTTTCCGGCGAGGTTGTCATTTTTCGGCGAGTTTTCTTGTGATTCTGAAACGTTTTCTTGTGATTCCAGCGGTGTATGTTGTTTTAATATGATTCGTGGTGGTGGTTAAGGTCTCCATCGTTTTTTCTTGATTTCCAGCGAGATTTTTTAGAGATTCCGGCCGTGGGTTTTGATTTCCGGTGAGGGTTTGATGGATGGTAGGTTGTGTGTGTTTTGTAGAGAGAGAATGTTTTAACGTAAATGAGGGACATGAGGTTTTTTTTAGGGTTTTAAATATGGTTGGACTTTTGATATTAGCCATTAGATAAAAAAAATGAATGGTCATGATGTGTTCCTTTCTTTTTTTATTTATACATATTCTTTATTGATCTCACAGTGTGATAAATTTATATAAATTCAAGTGTTATATTTACTTATAGAATTTTATGAAAAGTATTTTGGCGTAAAATAGATAAAGTGGTTAATTATTAATTGAATTTTTTTTATAATAGATATTTTTTTAGACAAAATAAAATAGAAATGTTGGCTCTTAGCATTGACACCATTTTATGCTAACAAAACCATAGGTGATGAATATCTAGAATCAACAAAGGGTTCTTAAGCAAGTGACATATATAAGCTGCAACTCTTATGTCGTAAGCACAAAATGAATCATCTTAAGATCCGGGAAAGCTTCCCGGTGTACAATAATACCATAAACTATTGCATAGTTAAAGCGTAGGGCGTAATTTGTTGTTGTAGTGTGGTATTATGAAAAAAGTGGGTGTCACGTAAACATATCACGCATTAACACCAGAATCCACATAACACCACAAAATTGGCTACTTGGTTAACATCATATTTATATTATTATAGTGGTTACACTTTTAATAAAGTAAATTAAAAAAAAATCCATGGCACGAGCTTATAACGCGAGCCATGGTACAGTTCTCGAGCCGTAGACTCGCGTTATACCCACTATTTTAAGCTGACAACTACAGCTTGAAAGGCTATAACACGAGGAAGGGTTTGATATTTGGCGTTGTCATGCTCGCGTTATACCCACGGCTTGAGCCATGGATTTCCATACCCTAAATGGGAAACCAAGATAATGCAATATTCACAAAATCCTCATCAGTAATTGGCGACCCAAGCCCCTCATCGAAGGGCATGATCCTAATCTAAAGAAGAAGATTGTGGTTTTCAAGGGTGTCGGCCTAGCTCATTCCCCACGGAACCTAATTTAAAACTCGATAAAGGAGAAACCGAGCCAAAATTCGGTAGAAGCCACTATCAGAGAATGGTTGATAGATTAATTTATCAAGCTACCAGACCGATATCACATATGTCGTGAATGTGTTGAGTCTATTTGTATCTGATCCCCGACAAAGCCACTTGGAAGTTGCTCATCGTCTGCTTTGATATCTTAAAATCTACTCATGTAGAAGGAGTGCTTCTACCATGTACAAGCTACCAGACCCGATATCACATATGTCGTGAACATATTGTGGTGCGTCGATTTCCTAGAAAACTAAAAAACAACCTATTGTTTCTCGCTCATCCAATGGCTTCCACTATTAGCGAGATCTTGTGGATGCATTGGCTCCTAAGTGAGTTGAATATTTCTTTGGAGGGAAGCATTCTGTGATAACCAGGCATCGAGGCACATTGGTAACAATCTTGTCTTCCACGAGAGAACGAAACACGTGGAAATGGATTGTTGCTTCGTTCGTGAAAGAGTTGAAAGCAAAGCTCAGTTTATTTTCCATCGATGAAACTCAAGGATTAGGAGCCTCACAACTCAATCTTTTGCTTGGCAAGTTGGGTGTTATTAACATACATGCTCCAAGTTGAGAGGAAGTATAAAATTCCATTTATTTTCATATCTCTTCGGTAATTATTCCATGATTTGTCTATTTTGATCACATATTTTTGTTTTATATGAAATAAACTAGACCTAAGGGGCTTGTTTCCATTGATTTCATCAATACATTTTTCAATAATAACCGGGACAACTAGTTACATAGATAACGTGTATGAATGTTGATAAGTTGAATATCAAGGAGTTATCATGCTCTTAGGCCTGGCACATCCACTACAAGAAAAACCATCTTTAATGACAAAACAGATTTCGTCACTAACTGTATGAAAAGTCGTCACAAAGTCAGTTAGTGACCAAATTTAAAGTCGTCACCAGTCGTCACTATAGCTCCGTCACTAATCAGTTAGAGACGAAATATAAGTCGTCGCAGATTAATGACGAAAAAAATGGTCACTTATGATTTAGAGTGACGACTTCTACAAAACCACGAGTGACGAATATTTGGTCACTTTTCTTCATTTACTGACCAATATAGTCGTCACTAAAAATGTCTGTTAATGACGAAAAAGTGGTCACACAACTGGTTACATACCAACTACTTAAAGCCAGTTAGAGACCAAACTAATGGTCATTAAAAAATAACCATCTCACTAAATTTCAAATAGGCTCACATCATTTAATACAAAAACTGGAAGTAACCAACAAACAAACATTTTTTCACCAGAAAATAAAATCAATAACAAAAACTGGAAGTAACCAACAAACATTCTTCCACCAGAATTGTGGATCCATGATTAAACCAAACATATAGTACGAACAATAGAGTTTCAAAGAAACACAAACATAATGCGAAAGCATGTCTATAATTCTGTAGAAAATCTCACGAACACAATATTTCCCGTGCCTACAATATTTTTAACATCGATAAGCCATTCACTTTTTCTCTTAGTTGATGGTGAAAAAATCCTTATAATCTTCATATTTCTCCCTGAAAAAAAAGATAACAAAGGAGTCATTTCAGCAGGAACAAGAAAACAAGATGGTCAAAACAGCGTGTGACAAGCCTGAAAGTTTATAGCCTAGAAACAAATACATTGGAAACTAAGGTAACATAAGTTGAGTGAGATGATATCATCCCGACGCCTAAGCTATACATGATTCAGCTTATTTTATTCAAGTTGCATTTCCTGATTTGGTTAATGACTTTGTACCTATCATTAACCTGTCACACCACTCTAACGTATCGATACTCCAATAGTTCATATACAGTATTGTTTTGAATGCTTTGCAAGAAGAAATGAGCAGTGTGTTCTAATTTACTGACAAGTCCAAGTGGCACAAATTCGACCATATGACGATAAAGAAGTTTAAAAAGCAAGAGTTACGAACCAACCTAAGTCCAATAACAATTTAATCGCATACACGCAGTCCATTAATAAGTTAATCGCATACACGCAGTAATAATCACTTTTGAAGCTAATCAATATATACATTCAGTGCTGTTACGCCTCTTCCCCCTTTCAAATCCTAAAACTTAATGAACTACGGCCTAAAATCGTTCCTAAAAAAATAAACTCAAAAAAGATTCTCATTCGTTTGACTCCTATATCAATCATTCACAACGCTAACAAATTACTAAATCCCTCAACAAACAACTTCATAATCAAAGAAATTACTGATGAAATTTCAACAACGGATACATCTATTATCGCAGTTCCAAACTAGCCAACAACGTGAAAAAGCAATGATCTTTATAAACTAAATTATGCTAAACTAACAATGGCAGTTCTGTTCCAACTTAAAACACAATATATCAAGTATAAACTTCAAAATCACGTTAATATAAAACAAAAACTTACTTGTTTTTGAAGTTGTTGTAGCAATTGAGTCATCTTGCTCATCTCTTCTATCAAGTAATCCACTTTCTTATTAGTAGCTTTATTCTCTTCTTTCAGGGCCTTTACCTCTGATCTTAGGTTCACAGTTTCCAGCATTTGTTTAGTAGATGCAGAATGTCCTTTTATGTGTCCAGGAAGATGACCAAGCCGTTTGAAGCATATCTCTGCTGGTGTGCTTGACGAAGTGGCTTCCTCAGCTTGTAAATCATTCTGCATCATTGAATATCTTATAATATCAACCACGCATGATTTATAAGTTCAAGATTTATGCATATTAGTACATATGTAAATTAAAATTACTCAAATCTTAGTGGCCTCCTCATTGATCATTCCATTCAACTTTTTTGACCAATGTGCCATATGGTATTGTTGAATTTCTGTTACTTCTTTTCCTTCTCCCATTCTCTGTCATATAAATACCACAAAAACATTAAAAGAATGGACATAAAGAAGAAATATTGATTTTTGTAAATAACAAACTCACCATATGAACTGTTCTTGGAAGCGAGTGTGTGCCAACTGTTGGTGGAACTAGATTCAGTTATCGATTTTTCTTATTTTTTTCGCTTATCTTCTGTAAAGGTTAATTATGTGACATTATTGTAAATAGAAATCATAAAATAAAGAAAAAATGAAAGAAAGATTACACATGTATAAAGGAATAAGGTTAAAACCTGGAATTTCGGGCTTGCAAAATGTTCACATAACTTCACCCAGTCTGAAACTTTTATGCCTGGTGGAGGATGTGTCATTGATTCCTCCATTGTCGCATATTTTTTATAGATAAGGTGCAACCTGTATTGATAATTTTTGTGTTGGTAACCAAGTTGTGATGACATAGCACCAGTCATCTGCGAACTCTTGAAATCAAAGTTGGAGTTTTCCTGGAATCGCAATGTACGTCAGTAATTAATGTTATAAAAAACATATAAAAAAGCTGTAATTGCAAGTCTACTAGAATACACCCTTAAACTCAAAGGTTGATACGACACTTAAACTCAAAGTTTCAAACTTACGATGGTTTTAGAGATAATATCGGTCTTCAAGAGATCCGGTTGCTTTTTCCAAGTTGTTCCATCTACCTTCGCATACTTTCTCATAACACATCCACCTTTAGTTATAAACCCTTGATTGTCTTTTCCAACTACTCGTCCAAAATAATCAGATACTTCAAATACTAAACTTCCCTTTTTTAATTGACTCTTTCTCATAACACATTACCAAATATACACGACAGGCCAAATTCATATGAGTATTGATACATGTATATCGTTGAGCCTTTGTGCAACATGACAGTTTTTAGTCATCTTTAAGCCTTAATAGCACCCGTGTTCTACAATTTATCCGAGTTTGGAAGATTCAAAATTTTTGTTTTGACTAAGATAGAATGATGTTCCGATTCAATAAAGTTTAACAGCTAAGTTCTATAGTGTTCTACTTCTACGTACGTACTACATCACACATTCACGTGTCACACAGTATACATATTGGCGTTACAGCAAGCTATAAAATGTTCATATCGTTTCGAACCTAAAATTCATGGTTTAACCCTTTCTCTGCATAGAAGGTGAACATTTTGAAAAAGATAATAGAGTGGACAAGTAGTCTCATGGTTAGAATGAAGCAATAAGCATCTGCATTTCAAACAGCCAGTAGCAACACTGTAAATAGGCGATCTAGCTAGTTGCACTCATGATTTTAGGAAGCACAGTTTGGCAGATGTCTAAAGTGCCAAATTTACCTCATAGCACTTATAAGACCTCACATATTCATTAGTAATGATCTTGGGCTCAATACTCACAGATAACAGGATGTATGTGTGCATTGGCTTAATTAAAGCTTGCATTATCAAAAAAAAAGAATCAGAAAGCTGATTTAATAAGGGCCCAAAGCCCAAACCTAAAGAGCTTTAAGGAACAAGGAAGATTGTTCAAATTTAGCAAACTTTGCAAATCCAATTTGACAACAAAATAAAATCTCTACATATATACATAGGTTCTTATACAAAGCTACATTACACGCTAACAGACTATTTGCAAACTGCAAGGGACAACCACATACAAAGGCTAGCCGAGTCCTAGAAAATCCAGCCTAGATGCACTAGCACATGCTCTCACAAGATCTTTCACTATAATTAAAAAAACTAACTTCTTATCTGGCACATTTTCATATATATTTACAGAAACTACCAAAACAATCCATTGTTATGGGCCTTATGGAAAGAGGTCAATAGTCCATTTCGACAAAAGGAAAATCACAGGGTAAGTGAGGATAGATCAATCCGTTTTTTAGCTTACACACAAACACACAGGGTGAAGTCACTTGACTGTATATTAACTTTTAGATATGTGTAATGTTTCTACAGGGTAATATAGCTAACAACACAGATGTGGACCAGTATTCAGAGTTCAATATCGTGAAATTAGAAAATATAAAGGGCCTAGTTCATCAAATTGAATTGCTGAACACCAGCACTGACAATGATGCTACAACTGTCCATGTTTTAGAGAAAACCAAAGGATGTATAGAGTTCACAGATGGTGGATACCACAAAAAGAAATACGTTATGCTCTGCACGCTACATATCACAAGCTCCAACAAATTGTTTAACAGTGATGCATCATGGCAAAAAGAAAGATAATATACCGAATTGAACTTCTGGTGGCCGGATATCAGAAAGATTTATGGTTTTCTGGTGGTAGATGAAGGCTATAGACTAGTTGAAAGGCAAACCTGAAATTTAAAAGATATAAACAGTAATTAGTTGAAGTCTGGGAAAAAATAAATAGTTTTAATTAACAAAGAGATAAAAGATGCTGCCTAATTTAGTTTAACAATTACTATAAAATTAACATACCAAAACACTGCAACACTGCAACCAAATATAGTTGAAAGAAGTAACCTTTTATCATTACCGTTTAACTATTAAAATCTTAACATACCATAATTTCTATAAAAATAACATGAAACAACAAATTGAAAGTTATAATCTCCCTAAAAATTTGTTACACTCAACATCAATACAAATGCTAATCTGAATCAGAGTATTCCTCTTGTGATGATTCCTCGTTCTCAGAGAATTCTAAATTTGTTGTGTCGATTTCCTCATCGTCACTATTATATTCTTCTTTTCCATGATTTTGACTTGATTGAACGGTTGAGGCCTCCACCAACTCCAATGGAATGGTACCTCTTGTCAGTGATGATGGTTCCACACTAGAATTAGAGATTACACTTGAATGTGCATCGTGTTCTTGGTACACTTCATGTAGTGGAACATCAAACAATTTGCGAGGAGGACTATTTTCTACTACATACCAATTCTTGCCCAATTTCAGGTCTGGTGCATAGAAAACCTGTTTGACTTGAGAAACAATAATATACGGTTGATCTTTGAACCATTTTCGAGACATGTTGATACTAATAGCATTTGGTTCCCTATCAACTTGGATTCCTTTCTTATCATCGACCTTAAACCAATCACACTTGAATATTAAGAATCTCTTATTTTCTCCTAAGTATTCCACCTCTAATACCTCCTTTAATATCCCATAGTAGTCGATAATGTCTTCGCCATACTCCCTTTTAACCACAATGCCACTATCTTGGGTTTTCCTATCTATTTCTCGAATTTCGGTGTGGAACCTATACCCATTCACCATACATCCACTATATCGATTCATTGATAATGGTCTACGTGACAAGACTCGAATTTCAGAGGATTCTTGACAATCATTTACCTAAACACAAAACATGTAAAGTACATGTTAACTGATGTTAAAAAATTTCATATTTGTTTTAAAGAAATAAATCGGTAACTCTTACACGTTGTTGAAGCCAATAGGTAAACTGTCTATCATGTGTTTCGTTTACATTGCTATTGTTTTCTGCCTCAAGTTTAGCTTTGTGTTCATTGTGGAAATTAGACAACACATTACTATGCATAAAGCCAATAATAAATTATCCTTAAATGAAAGAGTGTACTTACTTTTCTAGTTCTTTCAGTTCTGGGCAATTATTTAAGATGTATGTATGAACCGCCCTTAGTTCAGTGCCACTCATAATACGTTCTTTAGTAAAACCAAATGGACGTCCTTCGCATGAAAAGATGGAAATTTCACCGCCAGAGTCCACCATTTCATTATTACGCTCAACCTTGTTGAAGATTGTCTCAACATCATTTAGATACCTTGAACAAAATGTTAGACATTCGTAGTCTAGGTATCTCTCAACAATACATCCTTCCGCACGAGCCGGGTTTTTAACATATCCATTTAAAGTGCGCATTAACCTGAATATATAATGAGTAATTAGTCTTATCACAATTAACAAGTGTATCAAATATTTGCAATATGTGATTACCTCTCAAATGGGAACATCCAGCGATATTGGGGTGGACCCGTTTCCTTTGCTTCACTTGGTAAATGAATCAAAAGATGTATCATTATATCAAAGAACGATTCAGGAAATATCTTCTCAAGCTTACACAAAATGACAACAATCTTCGCCTCCTGTTCCTCAAGAACATCTAAGTGCATGTTTCGTGCACATATTATTCGTATGAACTCACTTAGTTCATATAACACAATTCGAACTTCTTGTGTTAATGAACCTCTAATTGACAAGGGCAACACTCGTTGTATGAAGACATAAAAGTCATGACTTTTCATACGAGACAATTGAAATTCTTCCTCTTTTATGCATCTAGATATGTTCGAGGCAAACCCATTAGGAAACTTAACTGACTTCAAGAAATCTAATATTTTTAGTTTCTCATCCTTTCTTAAGTGGTAGCAAGCCATCGGCATTATAAATGAGTTACCATCTTCTTGCAAATGTAAACTTTTCTTCAAACCTTTCACCATCAAATCCATACGAGATTTCCAAGTGTCTTTTGTCTTGCCACTAATGTTGAATAGTGTGGCTATTAAACTTTCTGTTAGATTCTTAACAACATGCATAATATCAATGTTATGTCTTAATTTCAACTTAGACCAGTACGGAAGCTCGAAGAAGACACTCTTTTTTTTTCATCCTTTCTTCTCGCGTGAACGCTTACGGTTTCTCTTATTACCATTAATAAAAGAATCAATATCATGTAAAACTTCATCTCCGGACTTAGGTATGATCGGTTCTCTAGACTCTATCTTCCCATCAAAATTTAAGGTATCTTTTCGCCACCGGTTCGAAATTGGCAAAAACCTTCGATGACCCATGTAACATTGATATGAGCAAAAACTCATATCAATTTATCAACAAATCACCCTAAAACACAAGAAAAATACCTAAACTTTGTGCTATAAAGCGGAATTATGTGGTATGTTTTGTGTTTGTGTGTAAATAGGTAAGAAGGATACAATTTCAAGCAAACAAAGGAAAATCAAGCTTAATTGGATGAAAAAGACAAAGAAGGATCAAAAGTGACAAGACTTTAAAGACAAAGGACCTATCTTGACAATCTGCCAAAGATGAAGGACCAAAAGTGTAAATTTGTCAAAGTCAAGATCAAAGTCAAATCTGGTCAACTCTCAAGTCAATCAAGTCAAAGGGCTTAAATGTTTAAAAATGCAAGTTGAAGGACTGAAATTGTTAAAGAAATGAAGATTATAGCTCAAAAGTTCAAACTGCCAAAGTTGAGGGGTTAATTCTGCCATTTGTTGGAAGTTATATGGTGCTTGATTCGTGTGAACTATTCTCAGCCAATGGGAAGCAAGGAAACAAAGATCTTGGATTGCCAAACAAGCGCCACCTGGCCACTCACAGCCGCCAGCATTAAATAACCAAATCCCAACAGTGTTCTCCACTCACCAGTTCTCCACCATTCATACAACGCCATGCAATAATTCTTTTATCCAATTTGGATATCAATCCGTGTGAGCTATTAAAGACAAATCACAATCTGCCACGTGTCATCTTCTTCAACAAAAATTGACAGGAACGGGATTGAGCTAGGATGCGTTTCAGAAGATGATATAAACATCAAAGTTGATCAAAATTAAGAGACTAATACAACCATACAACTCAATTAACATGAAATCATATCAATCAAAAATCCCCAAAATTGTTCTTCACCTGCAAAATTCAATCAAGCAGAATTGTCCACGTGGAAGCTTGGGATTAGATGCAACACGTCACTCTCCCTCACCAACTCTCATCTGCATTCTATAAATACCCTAGGATAGCTTTCATTTCTTATAATATAGAAAAGTGTGAAAACACACACACTTTTTAGTTTTCTCTCAACTCAGTTAGTTTTAGCTTAAACAACTCAAGAGACTGACAATCTCTTGAGTCTGTTATTAGTTGTAACCAATTTACCAGACTTGTAACTACTTTTCCAATTCAATAAATAAAAATTCACATTTATCTTCTTCATCTACTGTTCATACCCTGCATCTTGTTACTCTGTTGTTGTTCTAGTTAGTTATGATCACCATTTGATCATGATTAGCTGATTGAGAAGACTTGTAGATGTTGATCATGTTCAGTTCATTCCAGTCCAAGTATTGAGTAGATTTTGAAGATTTCAAGTTCATTAATGGAGATTTAGATGATGGTAGCTGTTGATTAGTAGATATTTGGTTTATTCTAGTGCTAAGGTGGTGGTTTAGCACTAGCTAGAAAGCTCAGCGCTTCTCTACTCCCCAATGGAGGCCTAAGCTAGAAGGTTTCAAGTTCTGAGTTCTTGTTCCACTCAATTGTTGTTTGCATGCTCAATACCTAGCTAACTCTTGTTTGACTGCATGATCAAATGTGTTTAGCTAGTCTTTGATCTGATTTCAGTGTTTGAGTAGCTTTATTGTAGCTTAATACTTGCTCTTTAGTCTTATACTTGTCCTGTTTTCAGCTTAATCAGTCATTTTAGCTTATTAGATCATATAGAGTTCTAGCTGGTTAAACTGTTTGCTTTTGGGTCATTTGCACTTCATTCTAGCTATAAAACTTAGTCTGTTATTACTTTTTACTCAGTCTAGCCAATTGCTTAAAATCCTTTCATAAAAGTTTGTTAGAGTTCAGATAAGTAGTGTTTGGGGTTAGCTTGCAAGTTGTTTTCAAGTGTTAGTATTTGGCCAATTCTAGTTCCTTTTCAGTCCTCTAGTCATAGCATAATAATTTCAGTCATTTTCAAGTTAAGTCTTTAGTCAAAAAGGCAATTGGTAGTTGAAAAAGTTTGGGTCAGTTCTTGTTAAGTAAATTTTCAGAAAGTAGTGATTTTCAAATCATTGGCATTTCTTTAATCTTGGATGAAATTGATTCAAACCAGTTCTCAGCTCTTACTTAACATCTGAACTTTTAGCTTATAGAAGGAAATTATACAGTATCTAGTTTTGAGTGAGAAATAAGCAAATCATTAAGCACTAGAGCATTTTCAATTCCCTGTGATAAATAGGTGAACTGATTTCTCATATTGGCATTTCCACTTCAGAAACTTGCTAATTTTCTTTCACAAATCAATCCAAAAAGTGTTCCTTGATAAGTTTTGAGAATTTGAGCTTTTTGAAAAATCTGGTCAACGAAAGTCAACATAAGCTCATTTTAGCTTATTTTCAGTTTTAGAGCTTATTACTGGATCATTTTCTTTGAGACTAGATTTCCCATTCTTCTTTTGAGCCGTTTAACAAGTTTCTTCATTAAAATCAAGTTGTGCATGAGTAGCTTATTAGATAGCTTATTTTGAGCTTATTTGAATTTGCTTATTAGAGTTCTAGATAGTTTCAGCTTATTTCCTTTGACAAGTCTAGCTTAATCTCAATTTTAAGACTTTTGAAAGTGGTTTGAGCTTATTTGGTCAAGAAACGAGCTCAAACGAGCTTATTTTAGTCCTTAACCCGTTTTTGGTTTAAAGTTTCTGAAAATTGCCTTTTAGTCCTTTTGGTATTAAACAATTTCTAATTCAGTCTAATCTTCCAACTAATTAGGTTTTGCAAAAGTTTAGTCCTCAGATTTTCAAGTTTGTTTAAAAGTGGTTAGTCAGTTTTCAGTTAGTTAGAATTTAGTTACTTTGTTTGATAAATTTTCACTTTGAGTCCATTTAGTTAACTGATTTTGCATATATAGTCCCTAGACTTGTTTACTTTGTATTTTTGGCATTTATTTTTCTTAGAATTTACATTTTTAGTCTTTATATTTTGTAGAATTTACATTTGAGCATTTTAATTGGATAAATACTTGGTTTGTGCACTTTGTTTTACGTATAAGTAGACTGTATTTTTCATTTTAGCAAGGCTTTGTTTGAATTAGCTATAGATTATCCAAATACTTTACCAACCAAAAACAATTAAAAACTCGATCTTGTTAGGACTTTCAATTTGTTAAGAACTGAGAAAAACGAACTTCAACTATACACATTTCAAACATACTTTTCTACTGTGAGTCAAGTAATGAGATGAGGTGTCATTCATGCACGTGGGGCAAGCATTGTAACCCTTAACAGTCCACCCAGAGAGCATACCATATGCAGGAAAATCATTTATTGTCCACAAAAGAGACGCACGCAGTGAAAAGGTTTCTTTTTTATGTGCGTCATAAGCTTCAACACCTTTCCACAACTCATTTAATTCATCAATAAGAGGTTGTAGATAAACATCAATATCATCTCCGGGTGATGTGGGACCCGGAATTAACATTGACATAAGAATATAGGGATCTTTCATACATTTCCACGGAGGCAGGTTATACGGGACAAGAAACACATGCCATGTGCTATGTTGACTACTTAGGTTACCAAACGGATTAAATCCATCGGTAGCCAACCCTAAGCGTACACTGCGTGGATCATTAGCGAAAGAAGGATCTACTTTGTCGAGGCGTTTCCAAGCCTTGCTGTCGGCGGGATGTCTAAGTACGTTACCATCATCAAATCTTTTCTCCCTATGCCACCTCATGTCACAAGCAACTTTCGGATCTATAAATAATCTTTGAAGCCTAGGTATTAATGGGAAGTAATGAAGCACCTTTCGTGGTACCTTATTATCTTTTCCCTTATATCGAGGCTCATTGCACTTAGGAATTGGAAAATGTGTCAATGATTATACTTTTTTCTATAAAGAACACAATCATTAACACAAGCATGAATTTTCTCTCTCTTAAACCCCAAATCGCGTATGTACGTTTTTGCTTCATATAATTTTTTGGAACATAGGACGGATTTGGCAGTGCTTTTCTGAATACGTCAAGAATTAAATCAAACGACTTATTAGTCCAACCACTTACTGTTTTTACATGTAAAATGGTGTCGATGAACGAAAACTTTGAATAATTTTTGCATCCTTCGTAAAGATCTTGATTAGAGTCGCCTAATAATCTACGTAGACTCTCTAAATCTTTATCTAGGGTAGATGAAGATGCCTCACTAGTTTTTCAATCACTACCCCATTTACTTTGACCTATGTTATCAAACATCTCGTCAAAGTCATCGTCAACATCATCATCATTCATATTCTCATGAACCTCATCGCCTTCCTCCTCTTCCTCGTCGGACGATGATACATACTCGTCATTGTTAGAAGACTCTCCATGCCGTGTCCAATTTTCATGACTAGCAGAGAATCCCTTTTGCATTAGATGTGAATAGATGGTGTGTTTATTATGGTCACGAAAATTGTTGCAGACTTTGCAAGGGCATGGAATTTCCAATGACTCGTGTTTGTGACGATAAGATAATCTAATAAATTCCTCGACTCTCAACTTATATCTAGGGTCATTTATCCGTGGTGCAGTCGACTTATCCATATGCTCTAATAATAAAAAGAGTTCCTGAAAACAACTAAATAGATTGAGAAAATAGTGTTTTTCCAAAACTTCAGTTAATTCCGTACATAAACCACAAGCTGCTTATGTTAATAAGGCGCAAAAACGCTTCTTATTTATGTAAAACTACATAGTTTTCTATCAATATAATACATACTGATATAAACCAAGACATAAAATGTCAACATGCACATGCATTTGCATTTGCATATTTTAGAAGAATTTGCAGCATCAACAGATCTCTTTCAACTATATTATTTATAAGCAAAACAACCGCACATTCAAAACCAAAACATATGGGTGGGTGTAATAAGTGTACTTCAACACTGCATTTGTTATTGTCATCTAACATCACATTTAAAGGTTGCTCGCAGTTCAAAAATCAGAATGGATCGATTAAAATCGAATCGGACTGAAATCAGCTTTGGTTGAAACATCGGACCCAAATCCAAACACTTATTTATCAATTTTATTCTCATGTATCACTATTTATATCAGTACACATTCGTTATTTATAAGATACTAACTTCACCCTTATAACAAACATCATAGCTTATGTGTGGCTTATGAGCTTATATTTGTACAAGTTTATTACTACGTATGATATTGATAAAATAGTATAAGCCCATAAGTTGAGGCTTATATAAGCCGAAATCGGATAACCTAATAAGCCCACATAAATAATCCCTATAAATCTCAACATTTTATAATCAAGATCCAGATAACAAAAACAAGAGCACATATAACTCATTAACATTTATGAAACATAACCAAAAACAGAACAATTAATAGTCAGTCACCTGTTGCTTAACATAGAACAAATCACAAATGAAGAGACCAGCATTGGTCTGAGACCGGACCAGACCGATGACTACCCGGGTAAGGTCGGTCTTACTTCGGGTGAAACGGTCCGGTCCTCGGTTTATTGTAAACTTTACCATACACCAATAATGGATGCAGAAGTCATAAAATATATTGTAGTTCTAAGAACAAGGTCGAATCAGTTTTTTATTAATAAGAAAAAGGTATGATACTGATATTGGTTCCAAAAAAATAAATACAGTAACAAGGTTCATGAGCACGATCGAGCCTGTTTTGATAGCTTCGTTAGGTCAATAAGCCCCTAAGAATCCAAACACTTCATAGATGTTTTTTTCTTTTAAATTGCAACAAACCAAGTATGTATCAAATATTAAATTTTTTGTTACTTTTTTCTTATTGTGTTCCATGCATGCGCCTGGTTTTGTGGAGTTTGATGATGTGAATGGAAAGGTGCTGACCTTCTCAGCACAGGATAGGTATATATTTGGTTAAAGTGGCATGCTGGTCGGGTCGGGTAATGGGTCAAAAGTCAAAACATGCTTGAGTTAGCAGAGTCTGTTTTTAGTACTGGCGAAATCAGTAACGTTGGCTCTTGGCTCAAAGACTATTATATACATTGTTATACTTGTTATATATAATAGCAAAAATCACTTAAGTCCAATTCGGGCGACTTTTAACTTGTTTGATCAGTTTTATTTTTTTAAGTTTTAATTTCCGTCGTCTTTCATGATGTGACATGTCATTGGATTGGTATTAACTTTCATTTTGTTGTTTTTCCAGTGTTTACAAGGTGTTTGATCTGGAAAAATTATACGCTGTCAAAACTCGTTAACTACTCAACCGCTTCATTCACCAACACAAATTCTACGCTAGTTATTACCACATCAATAAACACACATTCAAATAAACTTACGTGTTGTTTGTTTAAGCGTATTCTTGGGCTTACGAGCTAATGTGGTTTCGGCTTATGTTTCATAAGCCAATTTTATTCAGCTTAAATTAATACTTATATAAAGAGGTATTTGTTTCATCTTATACACGGGCTTATTAGCTTATTTGATTTTGGCTTAATTTTATAACCCCAAATATTCAGCTTATTTTGACACTTTTACGCTAATATAAGTTTATCATATGATAATAAACTTGTATAAGCCTGGGAGTCTCAAAATAAGCCGGAAAATCGGGGCTGGGCTTCAAAAGTATAAACCAAAAAACAAATAAGCTCATAGTCCACATATAAGCTTAAACAAACACCCCTAAGTTACAAGCTTATATAATATCCTAAATAAGCTAATAAAATAGGCTTAACGAACATAATCCAAAATCACATAAGCTCGTAAGCCGAAAAATAAGCTTAAACAAACACCCTAAGTTACAAGCTTATATAATCTCCTAAATAAGTTGATAAAATAGGCTTAACGAACATAATCCAAAATCACATAAGCTCGTAAGCCGAAAAATAAGCTTAAACAAACACCCCTAAGTTACAAGCTTATATAATCTCCTAAATAAGCTGATAAAATAGGCTTAACGAACATAATCCAAAATCACATAAGCTCGTAAGCCGAAAAATAAGATTAAACAAACACCCCTAATATTTAACCCTAATTAAACTAACACACATATCACACATTAATTATAAGAAAAAGAAAACGAACCGCAAATTAATAGATGAAATTACGCCGAAATAGCCGCTTGCGCACCTAACCGTATACACCGAAGACTAACCGTTACCTAACCCATATTTTAAGCTGATAATAAGTTGGATCGAGAATAAGCTGATTATAAGTGTGTGTTTGTTGGAATGGGAATAAGCTGATAATAAGCTGGATCGAGAATGAAAATTAGATCGAGAATGAATAAGTGTGTGTTTGTTGGAATGAGAATAAGTGTGTGTTTGTTGGAATGAGAATAAGTTGGATCTGTTGTTTTTTTTTGATAAATTGATAAATGAATAAATGTTATTAAATTGGGCTAGACCTTTTCTACTCCACTGGGCTAGTTTTTTCCCCAAGTGTGTCTTTTTTGGATAATTGTTCGTTCAACTGTTATGGCTGAACAAAAACCGAACATAACCAATAAATTGGACCGGACAGAGCAAATCTCGTTTGGTTTTGGTTTTGAATATATAGCTCGCAGTTTGGTGTTGGTTCGGTTCGGCTCGAAACCGACCCTAAATCGGTCTGAACCACCTACACCGAACCGAACCGGTTCGGTTTCGGTTTTTATATATGTAAATCAGTTTGTTTTTTAAATACGGTTTCGGTTTAACTCGGTTCGGGTCGATTTCAACCCGATGCTCAGTAAGAAACGTAGTTTAATATTTAAGGTTTTTAATTCGGTTCGGGTTTGGTCACTTTTCTTCATTTAGTGACCGCATAATGACCACTTATAAGTCTCGTCACTAACTTTGTACTAGTGACGAAATATAATGACCATAAATTATATCGTCACTGTTTAGTGACGAGATAAAAAAGTGGTCACTCAATTTTGGTCACTAAAGCCCTTTTTTCTTGTAGTGAACCGTCGACTCGGTTGACCCTCAAATCCTCTGGCACCTCAGCTTTCTCTCCGACAACCTACTAGCGATTCTTCCCCACATCAAAACGACAAATTTATGCGATCAAACGAACGTTACATTTTTCGTGATTTTGTGGGGTGCCACAAAAGGTCCTCCACTCGACCATGATTGATACACGATCGAATCCATATCGGTCGGTGTATCAGTCAAGACCGATTTGAACGACCGATCGGATGTGCTTAGCCTTATAGACATAGCGGATAACCTTTGAACTGATGGACTAACTACGACGTTGGGAAGGCCTAATGTTAGTTAAGATATTAACTTTCAACTTTACCAACTAATCCAACTAACCCAACTAACCAAATCTATATTCTAAAAGTAGTAGAGTCTTGCATTGTCACACGAACGTTAATGCTATTTTAGCCGTCAGTTGACTTCTTTTTTTCACACACATTTTGCGTAACAAACGAAGTTTTGAAAACAATCATATATACATTTAAATGAAGCAACGAATTGTACAAAACTGCGTCAACCTAATATCTAGAAGGGAGGCATTTTCCCCATTCCGTTAGCATTAGACCTTAGCAAACAACCCAACAAGATTTTGCCTATACGGTAAAAACGATTTCTTCTTTACAACTTCATTTTCCGCTCTTCTTTTCACGTAAAATCGTTCATGAACCGGGCTCTGCGCCTTCAGTCGACTCATGACTTTATGTTTTGGACTGTCGACCTTCTTATTCAACGCCATTGGCTTCACATTACATTCGCTATTACTCCGCTTGAGGAGATAACGAATACTCCATCTTTTCTTTCCGGATCCAGTTGAACTACTCTTTTTACATTTCGTCATTTGAGGTGAGGATGGTCCAATATTTAAATGTCGCTTCCAAACACAAAATCGTCCGGACCGTATATTTTTCATTTCATCAGCTTCTTCGGACTCTGATGAAGATGAATACGCTGAGGAAAGTATTTCTTCATCGACGAATAATTTCCTTAACGAGCTATTTATTGAAACAGATACATCAATTTTGTTATCATCTTTTGCTTTAGCTTGACGATCAATATCATTGATGAAGACAGGATAAACAGTTGAGCCTCTTGATTCAGTATCTTTTGGTGTATCTTCACTCACGACAAATGAAAACTCATAATCATCGCCTTCCAAATCGTGAACTCCTGCTGCATGTTCTTCATAGATAACCTTAGCGACAGCTTTGAATGTTAAGGTATCAGAATGTTGGGTTTAATCGGTTATCAGTTCAGGTTCATCTATGCAGCAGTGCATGGTGCATGGCTAAGTTTAGTTTAATAAGTTTTATGTTTAAGATTAATTAGGTAACTAGTTTGAATGAGTAGAAGTTATGACCGGGTATTGTGCAATACATTTGCACGTTGGTGAGTTGCTGTTCTTTAGGCAGAAAGTTAGTGTTTCCTAGTTTGAAGGTAGACTAGTTATACACACGTCTTTATTGTAAGGCTATATATAGCCATCTTATTTATGTATAAAGTTGTATCCTTTTTCTTAATATATTTCCTTCACCTACTGTTGAGTAATAGTACACAGCTTCAAATCTACATTTGGTATCAGAGCGCTAGGCTCGTACCGGGGAAGCCTCCGCCATCGGTGGGTGTGTCGGTGGTGGAGGGCAGGTGTTGAGAAGGTTCGGACAGCGGGTGGCTGTTTGAAAACAGTAGGAGTGCTTTGTGCTGGGCAGGGAAATAAGAAAAAGAGTAGCAAGTTCATGTGACTTGCATAGGACCGAGAGGGCCGACAAACCGCAAAAGACCGGCGGCACGGCGGCACCTAGACCGAAGAAAGTAGAGACCGAGAAGACCGAGGAGCTGCAAAAGACCGGGCAGCACCTAGACCGACACAGGTGGCAATAGACCGAAAGCTCACCTGAGAAAAATAGACCGAAGACCGAAAGAGATAACCGTGACCGGCGGGTTATCTAGACCGAAGTTTCAACAGCAAAAGACCGAAGGACTGTTGAATTAGAAGACCGAGACCGAAGGAGGCAACCAAGACCGAGACCGTGACCGCGTGTTGCCCGAGAAAGAAAAGACCGAAAAAGACCGACGTTGTAGATAAGACCGAGAAAGCTCCGGCGTGAGATTGAAGACCGAAGACCGAAAGGACCTTCGCTAGTAAGAGTAGACCGAAGACCCAAGAAAGAATTATTGAATCAAATCAACAAAGATTCAAAGTAAGAAAGATGATCAGGCGAGGTGATCAAAAGAAAGAACGAAAGCAAGAAAATGCAGCAAGAAAGATAGCAAGGGCTGCTTAGCAATGAATATGCAAAAGGAGGCAAGAGCAAGGAAGACGCATCAGGAGCAAAGCTCGTGGAACGGGAAGACATCAAAGCAGGCGGCTTCGATTCGGTTCGTTTTGCGGATGATGGAGAGACTGATCAACACAGGGGGTGTTGAATAAGTTTTGGACCTGAAAGTTGCATTTAAGGAGATGGCTTTAGGAAAAGTCGGGAAACAAGATGTTTCCAAAGAAGATGTTCATGACCGAGGAGTCAAGAATAACTGATTAAGGGGGTGATTGTTGGGTTTAATCGGTTATCAGTTCAGGTTCATCTATGCAGCAGTGCATGGTGCATGGCTAAGTTTAGTTTAATAAGTTTTATGTTTAAGATTAATTAGGTAACTAGTTTGAATGAGTAGAAGTTATGACCGGGTATTGTGCAATACATTTGCACGTTGGTGAGTTGCTGTTCTTTAGGCAGAAAGTTAGTGTTTCCTAGTTTGAAGGTAGACTAGTTATACACACGTCTTTATTGTAAGGCTATATATAGCCATCTTATTTATGTATAAAGTTGTATCCTTTTTCTTAATATATTTCCTTCACCTACTGTTGAGTAATAGTACACAGCTTCAAATCTACATTTGGTATCAGAGCGCTAGGCTCGTACCGGGGAAGCCTCCGCCATCGGTGGGTGTGTCGGTGGTGGAGGGCAGGTGTTGAGAAGGTTCGGACAGCGGGTGGCTGTTTGAAAACAGTAGGAGTGCTTTGTGCTGGGCAGGGAAATAAGAAAAAGAGTAGCAAGTTCATGTGACTTGCATAGGACCGAGAGGGCCGACAAACCGCAAAAGACCGGCGGCACGGCGGCACCTAGACCGAAGAAAGTAGAGACCGAGAAGACCGAGGAGCTGCAAAAGACCGGGCAGCACCTAAACCGACATAGGTGGCAATAGACCGAAAGCTCACCTGAGAAAAATAGACCGAAGACCGAAAGAGATAACCGTGACCGGCGGGTTATCTAGACCGAAGTTTCAACAGCAAAAGACCGAAGGACTGTTGAATTAGAAGACCGAGACCGAAGGAGGCAACCAAGACCGAGACCGTGACCGCGTGTTGCCCGAGAAAGAAAAGACCGAAAAAGACCGACGCTGTAGATAAGACCGAGAAAGCTCCGGCGTGAGATTGAAGACCGAAGACCGAAAGGACCGTCGCTAGTAAGAGTAGACCGAAGAACCAAGAAAGAATTATTGAATCAAATCAACAAAGATTCAAAGTAAGAAAGATGATCAGACGAGGTGATCAAAAGAAAGAACGAAAGCAAGAAAATGCAGCAAGAAAGATAGCAAGGGCTGCTTAGCAATGAATATGCAAAAGGAGGCAAGAGCAAGGAAGACGCATCAGGAGCAAAGCTCGTGGAACGGGAAGACATCAAAGCAGGCGGCTTCGATTCGGTTCGTTTTGCGGATGATGGAGAGACTAATCAACACAGGGGGTGTTGAATACGTTTTGGACCTGAAAGTTGCATTTAAGGAGATGGCTTTAGGAAAAGTCGGGAAACAAGATGTTTCCAAAGAAGATGTTCATGACCGAGGAGTCATGAATAACCGATTAAGGGGGTGATTGTTGGGTTTAATCGGTTATCAGTTCAGGTTCATCTATGCAGCAGTGCATGGTGCATGGCTAAGTTTAGTTTAATAAGTTTTATGTTTAAGATTAATTAGGTAACTAGTTTGAATGAGTAGAAGTTATGACCGGGTATTGTGCAATACATTTGCACGTTGGTGAGTTGCTGTTCTTTAGGCAGAAAGTTAGTGTTTCCTAGTTTGAAGGTAGACTAGTTATACACACGTCTTTATTGTAAGGCTATATATAGCCATCTTATTTATGTATAAAGTTGTATCCTTTTTCTTAATATATTTCCTTCACCTACTGTTGAGTAATAGTACACAGCTTCAAATCTACACAGAATAGTAATAGCTGAAACTTGGACCGTCGAATCCTAAATCTTCTATTGCACGTTGTTGTGATTGCATTTTCATAACTGTAGTATGCTTAATGGAGAACAGGTTTGTTGGTGAATGAAAGATTTTGGGAGCTTAAGGCCCTGTTTAGTTGGTGAAAATTTTCCTATTTTTCTAGAAAATTTTTTATTTGAAAACTAAAAAACAGAAAAGCTGTTTAGTAGTATCATTTTTCGAAAATTTTCTAAAATTTCAAAATTTTCATTTTTCAAATTTATATAGAAAATTAGAAAACCCCATATTACACTTTTCTAAATTTTCAACTCTTTTCTAGAAAAAGAAAACTCCCCTCTTTTCTAGAAATTTGGAAACAGAAAAATATGAAAAATTTTCCACGACTAAACACACCCTAAGATACTTATTTATACATAGATATATAGTTGAAGTTGATATTTCTTTTTACACAACGAGCGAGTCATGCCTGACGTACACCTCTACACCATTAGTAAAAGCAAATAAATTGTTGGACTTCTCTTCTCTACGCCAAATAAATAAAAAAATGAAACATATAATTTGGTTATTAATTAAGTCATCTGACTCATCTCATTAGTCATTACTCTGCATGTATTGTATATTGATAGTTAATAACTTAATACGTTGTTTTAGCTGTTCGCAGTGCAGTTTGGCAGATATATAAATAATAAGAACATTAGTGTGAGTGCATAGTTTGATATTGTTTACGATCAGGACAATAAAATATTACTGTATCAAGTTTTGAATTAGTGAAGCCGGAGAGCGCTCCACACACGGATTCGCGTTACATATGATACGAGGTTCCAGTCCTGCACCATTAACGCCGAACCTCATCAATATGTAAACTGAGACTCTTAAGTAGAAACAATAGTACATATACCATGCCAAAAAAAGTGTGAAACAAAATACTTAGAGCATCAACAATGGTTCAAGTCTTTTATGACTTGAAGCATTGATGGCAATCAATGTTAAATGTATAATGACTTGAAATATTTAATGCAATACTTCCAAGTAGAAAAGCTATTGCTTCAAAGACTTGGCTAGTGCCAAGTCTTTCTTCCAAATTCTTTAAAAAGCTTTCCTACTCAACGGTAAAAAGCTTTTCAAAAGCTTTTTCAAATAGTAAAAAGCTTTCCATCAAGTCCTCCATTGCACATGCTCTTAGAAAGAAGAGTTGACATTCTAGAAGAGCATTAACCAACAAATTCATATCTTGCGATGTGTGGGAAGCAAGTTTCCATTCCACGAAGCAAGTTTCCATTCCACCAGCAAATGTCACGTTATTTAACATTTTCGTTTCAAAAAATCTTTGACCAAACGGTACCATACGAAAATAAGTTGTTGTTATAACGTCACATCAACTTTAACAAAATTAACATTAACACCCCATGACACCACTCATAGTCTGATATTATAATACTAAAATAACATAACTTTTTTCACTTACCATTTATTTTTCATAAAACATTATCAACAATTTAATTATTAATACAAACTAATTTCATTTCATTCATAATTTAAAATACAAATTAAACTTACGAAATAAAAAAAATGTGAATAAAACATACTCTCCAGTGGCTAATTTTATTCTTCGTCTTCAACTTCAAGCCCAACGCTCATCAATTTATTGTCAAATATGCTCCATAAGGTTTCTTTGAAGTGAAAGATTAGTTTGTTTCTCCCATAATTGTTTTGTTGACGGTTGACTTTGCATCTATCTAAAAAAAATGCATACGTTGCATATTTCTTGAGGGATTAGCATACATATCATTGCAATTACTAATCGTCATTTCTTGATTTTCTCCAAAATCATGTTATGTAATATTTTGCAAGTATAGATAAATCTACCTATAGTGTTGACATGATGTGCTTGAGCCGGTTGTCGTATTATTCCTCAATGTCCTTAGAGAACACCAAAAGCACGTTCAACATCCTTTCACGCATTTTCTCGTCATCTTTTAAAGTGAATATGTTTCGGGTTACTTGTGACCATGAACGTTTTGATGAAACTTTCTCCTTGTGGGTAAATTTCGTCGGTTAAATAATACCCATTCTAAAACCCAACTCCAATTACCACATACGGAGCTACAGAGGCTTCGTCATTAAGAATGTCGTCGAATAACGGAGAACTGTCGAAAACATTAATATCGTTATTCGCGCCAGCTACCTCAAAAATGCATAACAAATCTACAAATCGGTTAAAGCAACAACTTCAAGGCATAATAGTTTGGTATTTTTTTATCACCCCTCCTGTATTGTCACTGCCATGACACTGGACAATTTTTCCATTCCCAGTTCTTACAGTCAATGCTTTCAAACATTTCCGAGCAACCATGAACAACCTCATATTTCTGATATATCCTTTGAATGTCTTGCAAAGTTAGCTATCTTAAATAATATGCTATGTACAAATCAATAACACACATATTACAGTTAAATAAACATTTGGCAACAGTACGCTAACTCATTTGTAAATATTCATCAAATTGATCGGGTACGCTTCTGTATGCCAACTGGCGTATGATAGCGGTACATTTCATAATAACACTTAGACTCATTCTACTGTAGCATCGAGCCGGAGTCTAAAGAATTCAAAGTGTTTTAAAAGAGATCTTCCTCATAAGATTCAATATAATGGACAATTCTCAAAAATAAATAACGCCTCATACGATATCTTTCCGAAAAAAGTATAACGGATATTTATAGTGTTCATCAAAATAATCCTCCTTCAAATAAACGTTTGACTCTTTACAGCTACGATGAATCATATAACGGGTTAAGCGAGGCGGATTCTATTGTGGGCGTAACCATTTGTGGTATTCATACGCTTGAATCATAAAATTGACGTTGGATTCATCATCGATTTCAGAAGCGGTGGGTTCGTACGCATCATTTTGATTTGATCCATTTTTTTATCTTTTGTGTATAAAAAGTGTTGTGAAAATAATGTGTGATAAAGAGGTTAGTTTTATAGGGTTTAATCCATTTAAATTTATTTTGTTACTTTATAAATTAGCGATTGGGTTGTTTTAGTTTTGTTTAACTATCTGTTACATATAAGGAGGGTTTTCGAAAGATTTTATTTATAGTTGTTATAGGGCAAAGCTATGTTCTTTTTCTTAAATACCTACCAACGCGCGTTGGTGGGTTAAAATTCAGGCTTAACGATTCACCATAAAAGGGCAAAGCATTAGGCTATAAGGGAAACTTAGACCCCAATCCAATCCGCAAAGTGTAAATGTACTTGTGTTCATTTCAACTAGTAACAAGTAGTGGATCAGAATGAATCAACAAAGTTGGAAAATTAGCACGTCCTAGAGTAAACTCTTAACATAATATTATCATTTAGTATAATGTATAGAATACAAAGGTATTCATCAATTAATAGGTTTGTGTACATAGATCATAAAGTTTTTAAAACAGGTTTCTTTAGACACTAAGTTTTTAACAAGTCTCGACACGTTTAAAAGTTCTCAAAAAATATTATGTTATTTAATGTATTTCTTGTTTTAATATATATTGTTTTTTAATCACCCAAATAAACTAGATGACAGAAAATACCTGTATTTCATAAGTATTGAGTCTTTGTTACACGTACGTTAATGCTAATTTACATCTTTTCTGAATTTTAGCCGTCAGCTGCCTTTGTTTTTTTTCACAAACATTATGCGTAAAAACAAATACACTCATCAAGAAGATCTGAAGACAATCATATTATATAGTGATTCTATCAAATAAATTTACATCAAAATGAGCAACGAATTATATAAAACTTTGTCAAGTTAATATATATGGAAGCACTTTCCCCATTCCATTAACATTAATTAGCAAACAACCCAACAAGGTTTTGCTTGTACGGTAAAAATAATTTCTTCTTAACAATTTCAATTTTCTCTCTTCTTTGCACGTACAATTGTTCATGAATCAGGCTCTGCACTTTCAATCGACCCGTGACTTTATGCTATGGACTCTCAACCTTCTTATTCATCACCATTGGTTTCACATTACCTTCGCTATTACTCCGCTTGAGGAAATTATAGATACTCCATCTTTTTGTTCTAGAACCGGTTGAACTACTCTTTTTACATTTTGTCATTTGAGGTGAGGATGATCCAATATTTCCCAAGTCATTAGCTTCTTCTGACTTTGATGATGATGAGTCCGAGGAGGAAACTATTTCTCCATCGGCGAATAACTTGTGTAGTGAATTATTTATAGAAACAAAAACATCATTCTGTTTATCATGGTTGAAGAGAGGAAAAACAGTTGAGTCTTGTGATTTAATAGCTTTTGGTGTATCTTCACAAACGACAAACGAAAACTCATAATCTTTACCTTCAAAATCGTGAACTTGTGCTGCATGTTCTTCATGGATAACCTTAGTGACAGCTTTGAACGTTAACGTATCAGAATAGTAATAGCTGAAACTTGGAGTGTCGAATCTAAAATCTTCTATTACACGTTGTTGTGATTGCATTTTGCAGAAACTGTATTATGCTTAATGGAGAACAGGTTAGTTGGTAAATGAAAGAGATAGGTAGCTTAAGGTACTTATATATAGATACATGGCTAATATATCTTTTTAAACAAGTAACGAGTCATGGATGACGTGAACCTCTACGCCATTTGTAAAATCAAATAAATTGTTGGACTTGCTCTCTACGCCAATTGCAAATAAACAAGAATCATATATCATTATTTGGTTCCTATATTAATTAGTGGTCTATTTCAGTGGCTGGAACTTGCATTTAATTTTCGTATTGATAAATTTAGGTCATCTCATTACTCTATATTCAATTCTGAATAACAATACTATAAGAATTTTATAGTATTACTATACTCTTGTAGAGTTAGTACATATGCTATGACGGACTTACATGCATATGTATATAGATAATAAGAAACATAGTTACAAATGGTTAGGGATACCGTAGAAATTTATAATATATATGGATTTTTCTCCGATAAAATGAATCTACAAACAAAACATGAGTAAATTACATTTTTAGAGTAAATTACATCGTTCGTCCCTGTGGTTTGGGTCAAATCCCTAATTGCGTCCTTATCATTTTTTCTTTCATGAATCGTCCCTATCTTGAAACTATGTAACATCGTTCGTCCTTATATCTAGAGATAAGGACCAATTGTGTTACATAGTTTCTGGCCTAATCCGAGAGATAAGGCTGAGTGGTGTTACATAGTTTCAAGATAAGGACGATTCATGCAAGAAAAAAAGTTAGGGACTCAAATAGGGATCTGACCCAAACCACATGGACGAACGGTGCAATAATGTAGATTCAAATGGCAAATTCACCCATACATTTAATTAATATTTAAATTGATTATTATTTTTTGGAAAAATGTTGAGACTTCAAATGAGACGAGAAGAGTATAATATTACCTAGTAATAACCATAAATACGGTATATATGAAAATAATATTGTATATAACTTATATAATATTACCCTATATATGGTATATAACTTGTAGAAAATAGAAAGGGTTAAATAGTTACTCTTCGGTTTATGTCCTAATTAAAATTCCTTTCAATTTAGTTTGTCTCAAAACTAGCTTTTATTTGAAAGCTAGTTGCATAATGATGAGATTCAATTCTAATGCATTAAAAATGACAAATGTTTATGGTGTGTAATGTAATAATGAAAGTAAGTAAAGAGTAAGGAAGGAAACAACCTAATACGAAGACACCAAGATTTATAGTGGTTCGGCAACGAATCTCTATCTTCGTTCCTACTCTACTCCTCGAGTACACCTTACTCAAGATTTCCACTATATCCACAAGCTCCCTTTTTGGCGGAGAAAACCTTACAACGTCGCTTACATTATTTTTCGACACTAAGCTAAATATCGAGACCTAATCTTAGGTAGGACCAATCTACACAATGTCGCCTACTTCACCATTTTACGACACAAGGCTAGATGTTGAGTTCTAATCGAAAGATAGACCCAATCTTCACAACGTTGCCTACTTCACCATTTTACGACACAAGGCTAGATGTCGAGTTCTAATCTAAAGCTAGAATCAATCTTCACAACGTTGCCTACTTCACCATTTTCCGACACAAGGCTAGATGTCGAGCTCTAATCGAAAGCTAGAACCAATCTTCACGACTCTTCACTTTGAAGCTAAGTGAGAACTTCACAAGACACAACTACACATCACTTTATAGTTTAGTGAGAACTCACAAGAAACAACTACATCACTTTATAGTTTAGTGAGAATTCACAAGTCACAACTTTTACAACTCAATAAAACACATATCCAAGCATACACATGTAACTTGGATCTACACAACACAAATCCAAGTATACACATATACAATAGATTTACACAAGACTTAATCCAAGTATTCACTAATACAATGGATCTACATAAGACTTAAATGAAACAAATGATAAACATGACTAGATCTTTAGGAGAGGATGGTCTTCATCAAGGCTTCATCTTTAATCACATTACAAGTGTGTGAGTGATCTTCTCTTTGGACAAGGTAAAGAAGGAGATCAAGGGGATAATCATAAGTAAACATACTTAACACATTAAGTGATCATTTACAAATGATTAGAAAATGGAAAAGAGAAAGATGGCAAACAGAGTGTCCAAAAAGGGTTGTGGAAAATGCAGATTTGATTCATTATTTATAGGAGACAAAGGCCAACGGCTCTCTGACCGCAGTTCCTTAATTGTCCTGCGGTTCCTTATCACTATGTAACCGCATAGGTATTTAATGAGCCGTGGTAGTAGACTCCGCTCCCTTTTGTCTTTTAGCGGGGAAGTAATATTAGAGGTAAGTTTTTACATTCAAAGGATATTCCTATGGCATTTGGAATATGACATATTTAAATTTACATTTTCTATTTTAATAAAATATTTTCTTAAAAAGAAAGTTTATTAAAAAATCTTTTGTCACATTTGACAAAATGTTAGTTTAGGTCTAATCACTTTTATGATCACTAATCATGATTAGATATGTTAGTGCAATACTTAAATGATTATTACCTTGATGATAGTGTTTGTTAGATAATTCGTCTTACGATTGTATTTGACGATAAATGTCTTTTTAATTTGTCGTGATCAAAACTAAGAAAGATTAGTTAACACTAATAATGTTTTTAGACATTACTTTGTATTAACAATCTCCCCCTTTTTGTTTACGACAAACTATAAACTCATTTATGTAAAATCCAAAATTGTTCGAATTATTAACGAGTTTATCACTATCATTTCTCCCCCTTTGTCGAAGCAAAAAGGTTAGCACAAGTCGTTGAGGAAGAGAAGAAGTGACTTTGCTAAAAGCTCCCCCTTGGTGTTTACTCCCCCTTGCTTGGGGAACCAAGTGAATGAGCTAAGGTGACATGTTACACAAAGGTTAGTAGAGAGAAAAGAAACACCAATGTATATATAGTCACTACCTACTAAGTAACTTGAGAGGAGGAAGAAAAGAAATATCAAATTAGAAGTAAGTATTTGCTAAGCATGTCCAAAGAGGGTGTTTTGACAAAATCAAAGTTCAATTGGTGGAATAGAGGTAGAAAAGAAACATCTATACCAATTGAAGTGATAATATGTCAAAGGGTTAGAAACTTACAATTGGTGGAACCGCCCAACAAAAATTGTAGGTTTTAACCATGATCTACTCTAAACAATGTGTGAAAAAGAATTAATGGGAAATGGTGTTGGAAATACGTTTTAACTTATATTAGAAGTATCGGTCACTCCAATAAGATTATTAAATGTAATTAGCTCGTAGTTAGTTCTTTGTATTAAACTAAGTAACAAACCAACCCATGGGCTTGTCCATGGGTTGAAGGCGCAAGCCCACCTAGGCTTGGGTGTATAAGCCCCCTTTCCTTCATGGAAAGGGGTTGATTGTTTCATTTCATTTTCAATATAAACATAGTTTCTCTCATCTTTCTCTCTCTAGTTTCTCTCTCTAGAAACAACAACCCACTTGTTAGGATCATAGATGATCACTATTCTAAATTAGTATCAAGAGCCATGGGATTTGGTTTGTTTTTGTGTTTGTTTATTGATTTTCGTGGGTTTTGATTTAAAATCACTCGATCAAAATTTTTTTTGTATTTTTTTGTGGTTTAATCTTCCTAGAAATCATCTACATAGTTGTAGTAGTGATTTTGGGTATTTTTTTTGGTCAAAAACATGAAAGAGTTGGAAGTTTTGGCTTGATTCTTGGGTAAAAACACGAAACAACTGGTTTTAGGAGCTTCTAGTTTAATTTCAGAATATAGGGTATATTACAGATTTCATTTATTCCGACATCTGGAAAGTCAAAGATTTCGGAATCTGAAGGGTTAGTATTCTGAATTTTAGAATTCTGGTATTCGAATTTTGGAAAACTTGATTTTATTCTGAATTTTGTTTCAGTTCACATATTCCGAAATTTGAAAAGGTAACAGATTCCGGATTACATACAACGGATTACATATTCCGAAATTTGAAAAGGTAACAGATTTCGGAATCTGAAGGTTTAGCATTCCGAAATTTGAAAAGGTACTTGACTGATTCCGGAGTCTAGGTTGCATTCATATTCCGAATTTTGTTACACCATCACACATTCCGGAATCTTACAACACTTATTCTGAAATTAGTTTGGAATACTCATTTCGAAATTTTATTCAACAAACTTATTCCAACATTTCTTTTGGAACACGTATTCAGAATTTAGAGGTATTTGGGATTTGGGATTCCGACTTCTTGTAAAAATAAAAATTCCAAATTTTATTGGTGTTACAAATTCCGAATTTAGTGTGGATAGCTTATTCTGACATTTGTGCAAGTTTCATATTCCGAATTTAGTGAAGCATACAGATTCCGAATTTTATTGGCGTCACAAATTCCGAATTTAGTGTGGATAGCTTATTCAGATATTTGTTCAAGTTTCATATTCTGAATTTAGTGAGGTATACTAATTCCTAATTTATTTTGGATATATAGATTCCGAATTTTATCTTGGGTATACAGATTCCGAATCTTATTTTGGGTATACAGATTTCGAATTTCATTTTGGGTTTAAATATTCCGAATTTAATTTTGGATAAACATATTCTGAAATTGATTTTGTCTCAATTATTCTGAAATCTTTCAAGAAGCCATATTCTGAAATTATTGTAATTATTCAGGATTTGGACTTAGGTATTACGAATTTGGAAGTTTTTCAAAAACATGTTTTTGAACATTGTTAGTTATTTAGCCTTGGAATTTTTGGTTTCTCGAGAACTCATACTTAGGGGATTTAATCATATTTTCTTCACAAATCAAGGAATCAAGAACTTTGGATAATTTACGGTTTAATCGGTGGTTTGTAAAATCCCGCGAATTTATTTCTCGGTTTCTCCACGATTAGTAAAACTCCGTACTTTCGACAACAGCAAACACAATTACTTTCTTTCATTGCTCGATAGTTAAGTAATCCTTACCTTCATTTGTCATCTAACTTCAATGGAACCGTTGAATTTGATATCTCAAGAGGGAGAATTGCATCAAATGCAACACAAAGCTAGAGAAAGTGGTATAACGTTATTTCGACTACTTCAGTCTCATCTTGTAACCCTTTCATGGCTTTAAGGAGGAAGCGAATTTGTGACACTCTTCGGTCAAGATCGTTATTTATTCATCGACTCAATATTCCTCAACTTGAACAAACTAGCTGAGCAACTTCACAAAGAAGACTTCAATCACTTTGCATCAGAATCTGCATATAAAGCTCTCGTAACACAATTCACGCACTTCTTCCAATTCAACATCGTTAAGTTTAAAAATTCAGGGATATGCCATTCATTTCTTCAATACACACATACTGAGGTTCAAGATTTCCGTGGTAAACTGTTGAAATACATGACACCGGTCTCGTCTTTGATTTATGAAAGATCTCGACTTCAGCAAGCGTATGATAGTGGAGTGCAAGAATCTACGATGCAGATGCAATATGAGAATGGTCATACGGTTGACAAATTGGAGGCTAATAAAGATTGCAAGGGAATGGAATCCACAGCAAATCATGATATTAGTAGCATGCCAGGGAATGTTACCAATATCTCGTATGATGACAACATACCCATATATGACGAAGAGCCTACAAATACGGTACACTGTAATGTTGTATATGATGTATATGCCGATTTCATTCCGCATGTTGGGCATTCTGAACCTAATTATGACAAACATGGGATGGAAAAGGGTGATACTTATACCACTTCTAATTCATTCGATGTGAGTCATAATGGGGGAGAGATTGTTTAGAATGTTGTAGGTAATCATGATAAATGTTATATGACTGCTTCTTCTAAGATTGAAGAGCTCGAAACAATGTTAGATCAACAATCTAAACATCTTGAGGATGCCCAATTTGAATTTTCCAAGAAAAAGGACAAATTTGAAACATATTTTGAAAAACTTGAAAAGTTAAACGTTGTTCTTGAACGAAAATTGGATCAAAAAGTTCTAGATTCTAAAGCTGAAAAGGATAATCTTTTGAAACAAATTAAGTTGTTAGAATCTAAGGTGGCATCCCAAGATAGATTGTAGAAAGAGAACGAGACTTTAAAGGCACAGTTTCAGGAGAAGGTTTTTGCTATAGCTGCGTTGAAAAACGAATTGAGAACAACTAAAGGAACTAGTGTGGACACTAAGCTTGAAAAACCATCAATCTTGGGGAAACCGCCTCAAAATCAGTCTGTTAGAAAACCGACTACATTTAGATCCGAGAGACAAAAATCCTTTAGACCGCGGTTTGCCTCCCAAGTTGATTTGGTTCATCTTTCTAGACCAGTCACTCTATCAACTAGGCCCAATATGACTAAAACAGCTTTTGGAAGACCTAATCACATGATTGCATCTATTTTCTCTAAGAATACCAAGACCACGTCTAAAACTAGTTCAAATGACGTTCACCATAAATTTGGTCTAAGGTAAGATAAGCAAAAGACACAAGTAAGAGATAGGAAATTCAAACCTAGTCAGATGCCTTCTAGATTACCCAACACTGCTAACCGTAACATGTCATATCATAGGAGCATCAATCAATCACCTAGGAATTCTAGATCTTATTTGGACTTGATATATGTAGGAAATGTGTCTTTAAGGCAAATCATGACTCTTATGTCAAGAAATTCCTTAATAAGGTAAACTCCCGTGCCAAAGTTAAATCCCAGTGGTTAGCTAGAATCAAACCCATTGGTAGAGTTTGGCGCCCCACTAGTAGAACTTTCACTTTTGTGGGAAATGATTGTCCTTTAACTAGGAGAGTCTCTACTCTTACTAAAACTACTAGGGAGGAAATTGAAATAATTGATACATCACTTAAGCCTGAGCTTAGGTTAGTCTATAAAAGGAAACCTTTGACAACTAAGATAAGTGAATCATCTACTCAAGTCACCTCTGGCACAAGTAAAGCCAACTGTAAATCCTCACATGGTTCTAAAATAGATATCGCTGACCCATATCAAAGCATACAAACTCCTAATGACAATGCAGGTACCAAAGTCAATGTTCAACACAAACAAAGCGGTCCAATCTTTGTATACCGTTCAACTAAGGACACTCTCAGAGTTTGGTTGTTGAAGAAGCTGATATCTAAGAAACAAGTGTCTTAGGGGATTTGTAGTTAAGCTTGTAAATTGGTTCATTGTTAAATGACAGACGATGACTCGGACTTCAAATAAAGGGAAGTTTATCTAGGCAACGATAACAGATCCTCACAAACGAGAAATTAAATTTTCTCGGACACGAGCTTTCATTAAAACTATTCAAAGGTTTTAAGCTCGTGTATACGGTTTGCATTCACATGAAAAATTGTAACCCGCGCTTCAAAGAAAGGAAAGTTTATCGCCGATGATAAACTTATCCTCACAACGAGAAATTAATTTTTCTCGGACATGAGCTTATATTAAAAACATTCAAAGTTTTTAACCTCATGCACAATGACTTACAGTAAAATATCAGACTGTAACTCGGCCTTCAACTTTAGAAAAGCTTATCTTTAATGATAACTTATCCTCGTAACGAGAAATTAATTTTTCTCGGTCATGAGCTTGTATTAAAATATTCCAAGTTTTAAGCTCAGAAAGGAAAGTGTATCTTTTAAATAAGAGAACTTTTCCTCATAACGAGAAATTCATCTTTCTCGATAATTAGCTTTATGTTAAAACATTCAAAATTATTCAAGCTCATGAAAATGACTTCTAAGTAAATGTCAGCTTAGGACTCGATCTTCAGTTAAAAGGAAAGTTTATCGCCGATGATAAACCTACCCTCACAAGGGGAAGCTTACAACTTCTCGGAATTGAGCTCGTTTAGTAAGATATTCAAATTATTAAGCTCAAGTAATTGGTTTTCAAAACGTTGAACACAATTTTTCAAGAATTTTTCAAAAGGTTTTTCTAAATCTTTCAAAATTGTGTGTTCAAATTTTTTTGATAAAAAGAGCATGTCTTCGGGAATCGATAATATTTACGATCCTAGAAATATCGTTCAATAATGACACGGGGTTGTAAATAAAGTTCGAGCAAAAGTTTAAATGATTTAAAACATGCTCAAAATGGCTTGCTATTATTTAGATAGTAACCCGCCTTTCATATTCAAGTCAAGCATTTCACCGGAAAGCTTTGACTCAACAACGATAATTAATTTTTTCGGGCATGGTTTATTTTATAACAATGCAAGGGATTTTGTTTACGTAATAACACAATCTAACACGAATATATGTACGCATCAGTGCATTTATTTGTTAAAACAAGAGAAATCTTGTTTTTATGAAGTTATCGTCTCTACAACCCGCAGCAATTTACAATTGATATCTACATACTCGACGATGCGACTACTCAAACGGCGACTACAACTCTTTCGATATAACACGGGTCAACAATTGAGGGGGAGCAATTGTCAAGCATTCAGAATCTTCGATGCCGAGAGTGCCAAGTTCACAAATTGGTATCAAGACAACGATATCAATTATACATGTGGTGTCATGAAAGATTACCGTTTTTCAAAAAGGAGGAGATAATTTCAGACGTTACGGGGGAGACCAACATTCGTGAACAAGAACCATGCGATTCTATCATACGATGTTCTCATCATTCAGGTCCAACCTCGTAAATTATCAATCTTGTGAATACATTATCATATATGATCTTTGCACATGATAAGTACCTTACACTTATGTTTAAAAGGTATTTAATTTACGTATCAAGTACAACCTCATTAATTTGAGGGGGAGCTTGTGTAAATCATGAAGATAATTAGATTTTCATTTTTCTTCCCAAATTTTCTTAAAATGGTATTAAATCAATTGATATTAAAAACATCGATTGGGTTAATATTTTTAATATGGGGGAGAAAATGTGATTTAATATTGAGATCAATAATGGTTTGACTTAATGTGGCTCATCTCGACATGTGCGAAATGTTTTCGAATATCATGGCATATGTTAAGGGGGAGCAAATGGATTTGTAGTTCAAAATGGAATTCATGGTAACGTATTCTTACCCATACCCTATCTATTTCACGACGGTGAAGATTGTGGTGACATAAGGATGGTAGGATAGGTAAAAATCCAATAATTCTTCTAGAACTGGAGGAATCTTCCCAAGGACGTTCCATAGATAGAAATAGTAGTCCTTAAGAAAGATGGAGAAAGATTGTGAATGTAGCTGAATGTCGACTAAGTACTTAAGTTGGCACTGGAACAATCACAACAAGGTGCTAGTTATGAGGTATTGGTAAGCATTGAAGGGGTTGAAGAATGAAAAAGAATTATAAAGATAAAGGGTCTAAAGAAAGAAGCCCTCCTTACAGCTTAGGCAGAAACCGGGTCAATACATATGATATTGAGATCATTTTTTAATGATGTTCGATATTGAAGATAGACATCATGGACCCAGTGATGCAATGCACAACCCATCCCAGCTAACTCAGATATCTCTTAAAAGGTATTTGTTTTAATCACACGAAGACAACGCATTATCTATCGATTTATTCACTCTGAATATATTGATATTGAAATGGTGGCACTCCTCTCCAGCCTCCGATCACTAAAAATCCAAAATTCACGATCGTGTCTAGAGCTATTTGAGATCATCAATAATCTCAATAGGACATATTTCCATATTTACTTGCTTCTTCACAAACTATGAAAAGTAAGAAAGTTATTAAGAGTCCTACGCAAAATCTTCATGATCTTGCCTGAACATCTGAGTAATATGAAAGTATTTATAATGAAGATGGAAATCCTTCTTGAGCGAACATTACAAAGCTCATGGTAGGTGACTTATGCGATTCTTTATGAATCAAAATTGTGATAACTGGAAAGCAACAATGGTTTAATTCTTAACTGAATCTAAAAACATTCCAGTCCTCTACGTAATATCTTAGTGATCTTGCCAGAACACTTAGAGTGACACTCTTTAGTGTTCACAGTGATGAGTGGAAATCCTTCTAGTGTTAACATCAAAAAGCCCTTGGTAGGTAACTTGCAAGATTTAATATGAATCAAGCTCGTGACAAATGGAAAGCAACGATGGTGTGGTTCTTAATTAAATTTCACTTGTTCCAGGAACATGAATGACGGCTTCAATCAAGCGGATAATATTATCCAAATGATTCACCCTTTATGTTCGCAGTCAGCTTTGGACGGTCGAATAAAGAGAACGGGTTTACCCATGAAATCTTATAAATGAGGTTCTTAATTAAAACTACCTGTCACAAGTACAATATTTAATATCGTCCAACGGTCTTCACCGACTAGAGGTAAAATGCTACCTAATTAGGTTGAAATGTTCAAATCCATTTCATCCGTGTCTTTGTTTTGTTGCTAATTTTCTTATGCAGCGTAACAAGACGGTGGCATTACGGTATCCGAGGAAAAGTCATCCACGCATGCTTATACTTTTTGCACTTAATACTTCAACAAATCCAAGAAAGCCTAAAATTCAAGTCTTCCGCTGTATCAAACTCTGGAGCTTTCAGGAATTTATAAAGGTACAAGTATGTGGAACATGAAGTCACGAGGAGGCAAATTTCACAAGTGATGAATGCACAAGGTCAAGGCAAGGAAACATGCTCAAGACTAAAGTCAAAGATCTCATCAGCATATTCACAAGAACAAGATCGAAGACTCAAGCATAGTATGCTAGGTTTAAGATTTTGTAAAATGGTGTGACCTCCCTTAGGGGGATATTGTTGGAAATACGAAATTCCAAAGAAAGTCTTGGTCACATCATTGTTAGCATAGATCACGAGCTATAGACTATTTAGGACTTTGTACCTTGGAGCGACCTCCATTAGGGGGAGATTGTTGGAAATATGTTTTTACGTATTTAAAAAGGATCGGTCACTCCAACGAGATACATCTAGTATGGGCTCATGGTCTAGTATGTAAACATATAACCCATCAAGCCCACATGTAAGGTGGGCTATATATACCCCCTCATAGCATGTTAGGAGGGGTTAGTTCTCATTCATTAATCTAATGTTACACTTTCTCTCTCAGTCTATCCAACCTCTCTCTACTTTCTCTCTCTAGTTCTTCATCTCTCTCCATATTTATTAATCATTCTATTGATTAGATAATTCAAGGATTACGTAGGCCTACAAAGGGAATAACACACATAACATTCATATTACAGAAATATGAAGCAACATACAAGAGAAATATTCATACACACGATATGAATATTTAAAACAACAAATAAGCAGCATAAGCAAACACTACTCTAGTAGTGATAATCTTCCAAGGTTTGCTTAAGTTTTTATTTGACTCAAACAACTAAAACACAAAGTGTGCTTTAATTAGAAAAATAAGACAACGAGGCATCATTCGAAGATTTGTTCATGGAAGCAAATACTTTGAGAGGAGGTCGAGTGAGAAGAAATTCAAGAAAATTTAGCTTGTCATACACATGATCAAGTTCAATTTGTTGAAATCGACAACAAGCACACGAGCTTCCATGATGCAAAACAAAGTCGTTAGATGGGGGAGGACCATCAAGGTGAGAAGGTGGTGGTGGAGAGGGAGATAATGGATATGAAATGTTTTCATAATGCCTAGTGAGATTTGGGAAAGAAGAAAGGTCATTGAGAGGAGGTATGTTGCAAGGTTTAGGTGGTGGTGGAAGAACTTCTCTTTCTCTAGTAATTGGATGGATCGAGAAAGTCTCATTCCAATACACAATAGGAGAGAAAGAGGAAGTCTTACAAGGTTTGGGAGAAGAGGAATCATGATGATCCTTGTTCTTCTTGATCCAAACGGGTTGAACTAAGATTTTCGGTTTCTTGGAAATCTTAGAAGAGGAAGCTTTAGGTTTAGAAGATTGTAACAAAGAGATGCCAAGGTTAAGATTACAAGAGTTAGACATTGTGAGGGATGAGAAGAAGGACTCCCAAAAGGAGAGAATTTAAAGAAAATAGACAAGAAAATATTTGAAATGAAAACACAATGTTTCAAAAAGTGTTTAGCCAAAATTGGCAATAAGGAATCTTGAAAAGACTGAGGTCAAAGAAGAAAGATAAAAAACGAGCGAGATAATGGCTTTATGTCTGCGGTTCCTTAAGAGAACCCGCGGTTCCTTATATATAAGGAACCGTGCGACTTTAAGGATCCGCACACAGTGGACTTAAAAATGAAATTTTACAAAGTTTTGAGAAAAAATAAGACTTTTTCAAAATTTTGCAAATCTTGGATTTTACTTCTTTTAGTACTAGATTATGCTTTGGTTGCACAAAAGACAACACACTCACAAAGAGTGTCTTGACAAAAGGTGAAAAAATATTTAGATAACATTTTGATGCAATTTTAGTCAAGTTTTAGAGGTTGTGATAGACTATAGTTCAATTTTAAATAAAATTGAGGTTGATTAGTGTGAGCACATAGATTAAAACACACAAATGCTAAACCCATAACAAATCTTCATGAAAACTCATGAAGGAAAGGAAATACAAGAAATTTAACAACAACTAACTATTACAAAGTTAGCTAAACTAGTTCTTGATATATAGTCTTTATTGGCTTGATTTTCATTTGAAAGCATTAATTTTTAGAAGATCATCATTCATCTCCTAGGAGGTGGAGCCATGGAAAACAAGGTAAGCAACAAGTCTTGCAACCTGTTATGAAATCCAAACATCTCCATTCTTACGATTGTATTTGACGATAAATGTCTTTTTAATTTGTCGTGATCAAAAGTAAGAAAGATTAGTTAACACTAATAATGTTTTTAGACATTACTTTGCATTAACATAACTTATATGGTAATATAAATGACGGTGTAAATGGTCCCGTATATTTGGGAAGCTTGTTCAAGCGAGTTTCATAGTCCCACATTCTTGAGTTTTATAAATGCTTTCCTTTACTTCCAAATGGGATGGAAGACATTTTAATGATTTTGCAATGTATAGCTGTGATTGTTTTTAATGGTTTGTGTTGGATAATATGTGTTTACTTTTGTGTTACTTGCTATGTGAATCTTGATTGTGTTGTGATTTGGATTATGGAAAATGTACTGTCTCAGTGGATATTGGTAAGGTGGGTAGCCTTGGTTGGGTACATAGATGTATGGGCGTCTATCAGACCAGTTGTGATTGGTAAGGCAGGTAACCTTGGTCAGTTTGGTATATAGATGTATAGGTGTCTATGGGACCAGTTGTGATTGGTAAGGCGGGTACCCTTGATTGGTTTGGATTGTGTGATTTTGATTCGTAGTTTGTTAATGCATATTGTAGCACCTTGTCCATATGTGTATTGGTTTATGGTTTTAATTCACAGCTTAAAACTTTATGTTTGTATTGGCTTCTTGGAGTCTAAAACTATGACTCTCACTAACTTTATGTTGACGTGTTTTAGTGTCTCTTTCAGGTGAGAATGTGGTGAAGGTAGAGAATAGAAGTGGCTAGGATTAGAGATGCCTAGGACTACATATGAGGGACCCTTTCCTCTTAGATTTCATTTTTGTTTTGGATTTTAAATAAATGCTTGTATGACATCTATATGTGTTTGTTTATTTGTATTGGGTAAGAGGTAGGACTTGTTACCTACTTAATTAGACACTTGCATTGTTTTTAGATATTGTCATGACTTTGTGTCGCCTTGAATGACAATTTTGCATTTAGTCTTATCTATTAAGACACCGTTTTTTATGATGATATCCATAGTCCACGCCCCGAGTTTCCGCCATGGCGGGGTGTGACAACAACCGTTACTCAGATTGATCCTTTTAATAACAACACAAATGGTTTTATTTTTGAACCATTTAATCAATTGTTAGATACTGAGAATAATAAATATTATGAGAATGATGTTGTTGGTATGTTTTTGTTGGGAATCTAAGTTTGTTAGATTCCCTGTATCATAGATTTAAACACAAATTAAGCTGTTAGATAGTCACTTGCCTATGCCTAGGAGGCAGGCAAGTATCACAAGACTCACAAAGATCTATGTCTCTGTGAGCAACCTCAGAGGAGTCCATATCAGAGACAATTGTCAAGGAAGTCTAAGACTACTTGAAGACATACTCATTGGCTATGATGGATAACAGCCAAGATGTATCAGGGACTCTGAGGGGTTGAGGGTTAACAGGGGTGGCAATACCCTGTTAACACTCAGCACACTTTGGACATGCCATTTGTGTGTACGAGACTATGAAGAAAAAGGAAACTGTTTCAAGATCTGTTTCCCTAAAGCATTATGGCAGACTACCAAGAATAGAAGAGCATCTTGGGACAAATGTCTGAAAAGTGAATGTCTTGTATAGTCACCATCATCTAGTACTTAGGTCAACCTCGTATCACTATAAATAGGATGTGTAGCCCAACATTAATGTTTAACACTTTGAGAATATTCACATATTAATGCTTAGAACTTATTGAATCAAACAGCTGTGACTGTATTCATAAGTTAGGTTATTTAGTTGTTCAAAGTGTGCACAACACATTGTAATCAAACGGTGTTATCCATAACACTTGTAATTCTTTATTATACAATAATAAGTATTACGTTTGAAAAGTATTTCCTTGTGTTGATTAGTTAATTTAGTGTTTCTAGCATTGATTAGGGACTTTCAATTGGTATCAGAGCGGTGTTTGATATTAAACTGTCAAGAAACATCGTTCTAAGTTTTATAATCAAGATCCACCATGCTGTAAACAACCAATCCACCACCATCGTCTTCTGGGAACAACAACAACAATGCACCACTAACTTCACCTAGACTCACTCCTCCACCTCCTAATAAAGATGATCTTCCTCAACTTCTTGACTTAAGAGGCGGATCACATGTCACCAGCGTACCAGTCTTTGATGAAGAAGAATTTGCTAGTTGGAAGAGTCAATTCCTCGTATATCTCGATGGACTTGAACCATTTATTCTAGAAATTCTAGAAAATGGTCCTTATGTTACCATGGCGCTTACCTCTACTGATGATAACCCTCTTCCCAAACCTCTCAAACAATGGACTCCATCTGATAGGAAATTGGCAAACCAAGATAAACGTCTCAAAAGCATCATCATATCCTGTCTTCCCAAACACATCATGAAGTCTGTCATTCAGTATCCCACAGCTAAACAAATGTGGACAGACCTTATCCTTGGTCATGAAGGACCCTCTGAAACCAGAGAAACCAAGATTCAGGCACTCAGACTTCAGTTCAATGGTTTCAAGGCACTTGAAGGTGAAAAGGTTCAACAAACATATACAAGGCTGAAGATTCTTCTTAATGACCTTGCTATGAATGATGTCACCAATGGTCAAGATGAGATTAATGCCACATTTGTCAACAGCCTTCCAAGAAAATGGCTGAGTATGAATCAGACTCAGAGAGCCAATAACTCAATCAAGAATGACACCTTAGCTCAGCTTTATGGAAAGTACAATTATAAAGAAGGGCTGATTGATACTATATACAAATCAGAGACAGAAAGATTTGTAGTTCAAGGAGCAACTTCCAAAGCCTTGATCTCTACCCCACACCCTCATGACAACGACTCTGATGTTGAAAAAGACACGCGCAGCAGCCAAGAGTTCTTGACAGACCTTAATGCTGAATTTCATGAAAGAGTCCTGGTAGCCAATCAAAGAAGATTCTTCAAAATATCAGGGAGAATAGGATCAACTAGCAAACAATCCGACAGATCAAAAGAAACTTGCTTTGCCTGTGGAAAGCTTGGACACTTCCAAAAAGACTGTCCTTCCACCAAGACATCCTCACCTTCCTATCCATCATCTTCCACCAAACCTTACAAGTTCAAATCACAACACAACAACTCATCTCACCAATTCAACTCATCAGACAATGAGAAGAAGGATTACAAGAACAAGTATAAGGCGCTTAAAGCTGAGTTATAACAGATGAATTTGAAGCTGGAACTCTGTCTAAGAAGAAAGGAGGTGATAAAAAGACAGAGAAAGGGTTGGTAGCTGAAGCATATGATTGGAATGATGAGCCGCTGACTTCAGATGAGAAAGATACTACTAGAGTCAGGGCTTTCATGGCTATAGCTGAGGATGAACCAACTGTTGGGAAAGGTGATGCAAGATCAGGACAATGGGTTGACATCACAATGGAAAAGGTACATATGCTTTTATCTATGTCTGATAGTGATGAACGCAAACATGTCCTTGATTACACCATTGTTGATTTGCACTTTGTTGAGGAACAAAGAAAGAACCTGCTTGATAAGTTTCACTTTGTTAAAAATGAACTGCTGAATGCTAAATCTGAATGTGAAACTCTCAAACGGGTTAATTTAGAAAAAATATCCCTTTAAAATGAAGTCAGTAGGTTAACCTTGAAGAATAGTGCTTTAAATGATCAAGTATCTGAATTAAACAAGGTTATTGAAAAATGGTTGTGCAGTAGGTTCACTATAGATCAATTGCTTAATGATGAACTGCCTGCTGATATTAAAAGGGATGTCTCTGCTAAGAAAAATAAGCTGAAAATTCTCACCAAACCCAAAGAGATTGTTTTTAAATCTACAGAGACAATTCATATGTTTGATCCCATTTTGACTAATGACCCTGTCTCTGAAGATGTGGCTGAATTACCCCCTTTACCCAAACTCTCTGGAGTTGAACCCAGCAGTTCCTCTAGAGGAGCTAAGGGTGAACTTAAAACAGATGTTGAGAAACCACTAGCTAAAATATTTTCTGTGCCTGCAAAACAATCTGTTAAGCAAGTTGCATTTAAGCCTGTCTCAACAAAATCTGTGAACAAAGTTGACTCCTCAACTGAAGAATGCATGTTGTCGTTAATGAAAGAAGTAGAACTCTTAAAACAACACATTAAGCCTTCCGCTGAATGCTCTACTTCTCGTGAACCAAAGTCTGTTCTAGGTGAACCCAAAGGGGAAAGGTTAGTCAAACCTTATTGCAATATCTGTAAAAACTCTCATCACATGACCTTAGACCATGATAGACAAATGGCTGTTAAGAGAGCTCAGACACCTTGTAGGGAAAGACAACAGGGTTCTAAGAGACAACTAGGGAACTACAAACCTTATCCTCCCTGTAAATTCTGTGGATTCACAAACCATCACTCAGATGAGTGTGGTGACTTCCCAGGTTGTGATATCTGTGGAAGTTTCACCCATGAGACATCTAATTGTCCTTCCCATCGCCAAAAGTTCTACAGGAACTCAAGAGTTGCTAATCAGCAATTCAGGGAACCCACTGGAAAGTGGGTTCACCATAGGAACTAACTTGTTTCTATGTATCTGTGCAGAAACATCTTAAGGAATCGGTATGGTATCTAGACAGTGGCTATTCTAGACACATGACAAGGATTCAATAATACCTGCACAGATGCTCAAGGGAGCCAGGTCCTAAAGTGGTGTTTGGGGATAATTCTTCAGGCGACACAGAGGGATACAACTCAGTGATCTGCAATGGGATAACTTTTACAAGGGTTGCATATGTGAATCGTCTTAAACACAATCTCATTAGCATCAGCCAATTGTGTGATGCTGACTAGAAGGTTTTGTTTACTAAGACCCAGGGAACCATATTCAACAAGAACAATGATGTAGTGCTTATTGCACCAAGAAGGAGAGATGTTTATGTCATCAACATGGCTGTTTGCTCTGAAGACAGCTCAAATTGTTTTCTAGCTAAAGCCTCTGAGAGTGTCAATTGGTTGTGGCACAAAAGACTGTCTCATCTCAACTTCAAGAACATCAACAAGATAGCCACACAAAACCTGGTTGCTGGTCTACCTTCAGTGATGTTTTCTAAAGACAAGACTTGTTCAGCTTGTGTCAAGGGAAAGCATCACATGTCTTCTTTCAAGACCAGGCAATCATTTTCTATTGACAAGTGCTTACATCTCGTTCACATGGATTTGTTTGGGCCTGTGAAACCTCAGACCATTAATCACAACAAATATACCTTGGTCATAGTTGATGAGTTTTAAAGGTATACATGGGTTTTCTTCCTTAGAAGGAAAAGTGATGCAGCTGATACCATCATGTCCTACATCAGACAGGTTGAAAATATGAATGATGTTAGAGTCGAAGCTCTAAGAAGTGATAATGGTACTGAATTCAAGAATCATCAACTTGAATCTTTTTGTGATGAAAAAGGAATATCACAAAACTTCTCTTCAGCTGGCACCCCTGAACAAAATGGTGTGGCTGAAAGAAGAAACATAACTTTGATTGAAGCAGCCAGAACTATGTTAAATGGTGCAGCTTTACCAAAGCAATTTTGGGGAGAAGCTGTTCACACTGCCTGCTATACCCAAAATAGATCAATCATTGTCAAAGACATGGTAAAACTTCCTATGAAGTTTTCAGAAACAGAGCTCCAGATGTCAGCTATTTTCATGTTTTTGGATGCCCTGTGTTCATTTATAACTACAGTGATAAACTTGGAAAATTTGATGAAAAAGCTGATGATGGTTTCTTCTTAGGATACTCTCCAACAGCCAAAGCCTTCAAAGTATTCAACATCAGAAGACAAGAAGTAGAAGAAACCTTTCATGTCAGATTCAATGAAGATGACGATGTCATACAGAGAACTGGAATAGAGGGTGACGAAATTGATTTTAATGAAAATGTGTCATTCCCAAGTGATGAATTCTTAGAACCAAGACCTGCCTGTCATCACCATCATCACTCCAACACTCTCACTCCTTATGTTCCTGCTTTTGACCCTCTGTCTACACACAACATTAAAGTTCCCACCTCTCAAGAACTTGATGAAGAATAACCACAGCCTTCTTGTAGTCCTATTTCCTCAACTGCTATTGATGATTCACCAATTCTTCAAACCCTTGAAGAATCTCCTGCTGATAATGAACTTGTACCCCTTTATATGAGTGAAGTAGACTCAGACACTAAAGTCATCTTTGAAGAAAGCCCTCCTAGTCAGCAGGATGAAACTCAAATAGTACCAGCTATACCCACAATTGTCCCTGTCCATGATTCCCCAGCTCCGCAAACCAAGTGGTCAAGAGATCAACACTTTCTTCTTGTCAACATCATTGGGGAACCTAATGCAGGGGTTACTACTAGACAGCGAATTCATGACTCAGAGTCTGCCTCAGCCAACGAATGTCTCTTTGCTGAATTTCTCTCTCAAATTGAACCTAAGAGAGTAGCTGAGGCTCTTGTAGAAGATGGGTGGGTAGCTACTATGCAGGAAGAAATCAATCAGTTCAAAAGGAACAAGGTATGGACATTAGTGCCAGCTCCACCTGGTAAGAACATCACAGGCACTAGATGGATCTATAGAAATAAGTTGGATGAAATTGAAAACATCATCAGAAACAAGGCCAGGCTGGTGGCACAGAGGTATACACAGACTAAAGGAATTGATTATGATGAAACATTTTCTCCTGTGGTAAGACTTGAAGCCATCAAAATCTTCCTTGCTTATGCTGCTTATATGAACTTCACTGTGTATCAGATGGATGTTAAGAGTGCCTTCCTCAATGGAGATTTGGTTGAGGAAGTATATGTTGAACAACATGAAGGATTCGAAAACAACAAGTTTTCGAATCATGTGTACAGATTACACAAAGCCATGTATGGGCTGAACCAAGCTCCAAGATCATGGTATGAAACTCTTCCTAATTTCTTAACTGAAAACAAATTTGTCAGGGGTTCTATTGATAAAACACTCTTTACCTTCAAGGATAAGAGTGATTTCATCATTGTGCAGATTTATGTGGATGATATCATCTTTGGATCAACAAATGTTAATCTTAGTAAACGTTTTGCTAAATTAATGACCAAGAAATATGAGATGAGTATGATGGGTGAATTAACTTACTTTTTGGGTTTTCAAATTAAACAATGTCCTAAGAGAATTTCAATTTGTCAAGAAAAGTATGTTAAAGATTTACTTAAAAAATATGACTTAGCTGATTGTGCATCAGTGAAATGCCCCATGCTTCCACCCAACAACTTGGGTCCTGATGAGTCAGGGGTCTCTGTTAATGAGACTTTATACAGAGGCATGATTGGGTCACTCATGTATTTAACAGCTAGTCGTCCTGATATCCAATTCTCCACATGTCTCTGTGCAAGGTACCAAGCTAACCCAAAAGAATCCCATCTAGTGGTTGTTAAGAAAATTTTCAGGTATCTCAAAGGAACACCCTCCCTAGGTCTATGGTATCCTAAGGAATCAGGCTTTGATCTCAAGGCCTATTCAGATTCAGACTATGCTGGATGCTGTATTGATAGGAAAAGCACCTCAGGTAGCTGTCAAATCCTAGGAGGAAAATTGGTTGGATGGAGTGCTAAGAAGCAAAACTTTGTGGCCATGTCATCAGATGAAGCAGAATATGTCGTTGCTGCCAGCTGTTGTGCTCAGGTGCTCTGGAAGAAAAGTCAATTGGCTGACTATGAGATCTTATATGACAAAGTGCCAATCTTTTGTGACAACACCAGCGCCATTGCCATCTCCAACAACCCAGTTCTTCACTCTCGTACCAAACACATTGATATCAGGTATCATTTTATCAGGGATGACATAATGAAGGGAGATATTGAGCTGCACTTTGTTCCCACAAAGCTGCAACTAGCTGATATTTTCACAAAGCCTTTGGCAGAACCTTCGTTCAACAGGCTAGTTGCTGAGCTAGGAATGCTCAATATCTCAAAGCATGTGGCTTTATAATAAATGTGTTCATTAAATGTTTGATTCAATATTAAATGTTTTTCACATGAAAATAGGTAGTTACTTTCCAAGTAAATGATAAAAAAACATTCTCAATATTTAATCATTTATTTTCCGAATAACGAGGAGACAAATAGTTTTTGAAAGGTCAAGGGACCCACATGTGCAGTCATTTTCCCACTTTGCATTAAATGCGGTTGAATAACTGTTTTCATATTTGAATATATATAAATTGTCTCACGTCTCTCCTCACCTACCACTATTCTCATTTCACAAATATCTCTCTCTCTCTAAGCTTTCTCTCTCTAATCCCATCCTCTATTTTCGCTCTTCTTCAACCTTGAATCCATGGCATTCCCAGTTCCCAAGGCAGCAAACGTCAACTTTGAACTTAACGAAACCTTCTTGCATCGGACAACTCCATTGGATGGCTCAAGGCTCCAAACGAATCCTACTCAGATCTGGTAAACTTCATGAAAAATTGTGATGCAAGTGAAGCATTCACAAAATCCCCAACCACCTTCTACCAAGAATACCTTAGGGAATTTTGGTACTCTGCTGAAGTCGTTGATGACACCATTACCTTTAGCCTCTCATGCAACGAACATCCCTTTGCCTTCTCTCTAAAAGACCTTGCTAGTGTGGCTGGGTTAATACATGGCGATGAATTCCTGAAGGTGGTTGACAAAAAGGCCGTTAAAGACGCCCTTGCCACACTCAAACCCTCTCATGATGTAAACCCTGCTCTTACACACGCTGAAGTTCTCTCCAAGTATCCTTTGAAGATCAAGTATTTTTCCCCTATGTGGCGTGTCTCTTCACTCACATAGTCAAATCCCTGGGAGGAATACAGGGATCCCAAGATCAGATGTCCTTCAACCACCAATCTATTGCATATGGGCGGATCTGGGGCACAGATGTTGATGTAGGAAGTATTATTTTCTCCAACCTAGTAGAACAGCTGAAGGGACGTAACCAGGTCAGGGAGAAGAACATATGCTACGTTCGCTTTCTATATCTGATCTTCAAAAGCCTATTGGGTGACAGCTATCACAACTCTGCACTCACTTCTCTGAAGCCCTATCGCATCACTGGTGCCATTTACAAGGAAATTGGAGCTGAAGATGTCCTTGTCACCTCTCACATGATGAACATAGCAAACAAACAACCATCTGCTGAGAAGTCCTTGCTCCCTTCCTCTACGAAGGTGAATACCTCTGGTGTGTCTGGCAAGTCTACGTCTTTGACCTCTGGGCAGCACACCACGATGTCCCAGGCAACAACTGGCCAACAGCCAAAGAAGAAGAAAACCCCATCTTCTTCCCACACCAAAACTGTTGCAAAGGCTAGGGGAAAGAAGAATGTGAACCTCGAAACCTCCTCTGTTCCAGAGACTCCTATGGAATCAGAGACTTCAGCTGACCAACAACAAGGGTCTAGTGTCTCGATGTCAGCCGAGACAACAGGGAACCAGCCGAAATCTGCTGATATCGCACAGGTAATCAGTATAAATTTTTAGAGGTCCATAAGCAGCCACTCTCAAATGTCTGTAGGTGAGAGTGGTGAAGTTAGGGTAATCCTCGACCCATAGAAGTCAGTATGTGCACTTAGAACTCTTTAAGACTTTTGTACACCCTATCTATGCACCAGGGAATGATTCATTTGTGTTTATAAAGCACCCCGATGACCCTGCACCCTCTAGACAGTATTCAGGCAAACAACAACCTGAATACATATATGTCTCGACCTTGACCAGCTGTACCTCACACAGCCTCTTGGTTTCCTCAGAAAAAGAATCCCAAAAGTTTTACTTTTGGGGGAGCTGAATCATCACCCTCAGCTTTCCTAGGGACAACGTAACAGGCGATCTTCACCCACATATGTTTCATCCTTAAAAGAGTCCCAAAGGTTTCTTAACCTTTTGTGGGGGATGAATAATCACCCTCAGCCTTCCTAGGGGCAGCGAATGGTGATCCTTAACAACATATGTTTCACAATCAAAAGAGTCCCAAAGGTTTTAACCTTTTGGGGGGACTGAATAATCACACTCAGCTTTCCTAGGGGCAGCGAATGGCGATCATTAACCTTATACTTTTCACCCTTAAAAGAATCCCAAGGATTTATCCTTTGGAGTGGCTGAGTAATTACCCTCAGCTTCTCTGGGACAGCGAAATGGCGACCATTCCCCTTCTTTATTTCCCTGTTACTAATCTGGAACAATTTGCAGGCTGATATTGTACAGCCAAGCACAGAATCACTGGAGCAACAAGACAAAGAAGCTGATACAATCATTCAGGATCAACCAAATGAAGAAGAGCCCCTGCTTGATATTATAGAAGAAGTGCTCTCATTAGTTGATGATTTCTCTGAACCTGAATTGATGCTTGAGGACGAAATACTCCCTGAAGGGATGTTTGAGGAGGAGGAAGATGAACAAGAAGATGACCAACAATCTGTGTCTCCTCCCAAGGAAATAGCTGTGTCCAAACCAGCTGATAATACCACTCCTCCTCCCAAGGAAGCTGTTGTAACTCCCATCTCTGCTACCTCCACCACAACAGTCTTCCAAAGACCTGCTTATGATCCAACTGCTGAATTTCTTATGTTTGATCATCCTGCCCAAACCAACTTTGATCTTTTGCCAAGGGGGGATGATTATGCACAACAACGCCTGAACATCCATAATCTTCAACCTGTACATCATCAATCCGATATGGAGCGCCTGTCAAGAAAGCTGGATGTTATCAAATCTGAGATGCATAATTTCACTATCACATTTCTAGGGATCATCAGTCAGGCGGTTAGGGATGCAGTCACTGAACCCATCAAGGATGGTGCAAGAAAAGGAGTGTCCCAAGGACTTAGTCATTTGTCCACGAGAATCAAGGATGCCATTGTCACAGAGGTCCCTGCTCTTTTTAATGCTCATGAGTTGACAATGCATAGAGAGTTTGAAGCAGTTCGTAGCAGGCAATATCGTCACACAAACTTTATCGTTGATCATGTTCATCGCAACACAAATGGAAATTGCAACCTCCTGCTGAAGATTGCCAGAGCTTCAAGGACCAGGCAACGTGATATGGCTGCCTCTGTTGACCAGATTGCAAGGCACTTTCAGGCACGTTCATCCAAACGTCTGAAGAGACAGACTGAACATGAGGGGGAGAAGGAAAAGGTACTTAACCTTGAATCTGCCAAACAGGGCTCAAACTCTGCTGATAACACTATTTCTTCACCTGTCCCCCTCCAAGTCATAACACCAGTGATCATAACCGATGATGAGGATGAAAGTAAGGAGGAGCAATAGAATAATGATGGAGTTGATTCACCAAAGTCCCTGACTTTGGTTAACACCAGCGAGCCAGTGGATGATGGTGAACCAGCTGGCAAGAAGCTAAAGTTCACTGTTAGCTCCCTACCTAAGGCAATACAAACCCAAGCTCAGTCAGCGTTCATCAAAAGAGCTGAAGAGCTGAAAAACATGAGTGTTGAATCCTCTGTCTCGAAGAAAGGAAAGGAAATAGTTTTGGTTGACACAGACACCAAACTAATGAAAATAGCTGCGATGCTAGAGACAGGAGGATCAACCACAGACCTTTCCCAATTTTCAACCTTCACACCTGCTAATGAGAATCCTCTAACACCTGATGAGATTGAGAAACAGGCTGTTGTATTCAAGAGGCTAAATGAAATCAAGAAAGGCAAGGAACTGAATGAGGAAACTCTGAGGAAGATGACTCCTCCTGAAAGGGAAAAGCAAAGACAAAGGTTGAAGGAAATGGAAGCTAAACGCACAGAGGCACTAAGAAAGGTAAAAGCTGATTATGATGCCTGCATCAACAATATGCACCTGGAAAGATAACCAAGTTTAAATAAACAATTCACAAGTCCACCAACACACCACAAATGATTTTGTGGAGAGATAACCAACAGGGTAATATGGATGTCTTTGAGGACTTCAGGCTAAAGAAACTTGGGTTATCTGAATGGTTTGAACTTGAAGCCTTGGCTGCTAAAAGAACTGGTCAGACTAATTTCATTCTTCTTAAGACCCTTAAGGCTAAGTTCACCTGGATTAAAGAAACAGCAGCCAAACTCAAAATAGATCCCCCACCACAGCTGTTTGAACAAGAACCCCCAAAGTCTGGCAAGAAAAGAAGAAGGGTGACTCAACTTGTTAAGGAAACCTTCATCACAGATGATGTTCAAGTGGATGGAATGCACAGGGATTTGATACTACCAAATGGAATCGTTGGTCCTGTTGATGGTCAGACCTACACAGAGCCTGAAAGAGGTATGGCCTTCAGCTTGCCAGTATGCATTCCAAAGAAAAGATGAGCTTGGATTAACATCAATAATTCAGTTGCTTTGTCTCAAAAAGGGGCTCAAGATTAACTCAGAGTATTCCAAGGTTTTTGCACAAGCTTTGCAGGCAGAATTGGATACTAGAACAGACATAGCTGAAGCTGAAGAAAAGATAAAAAATGATGACTATTGAAGAATTTCACAGCTCAATTTTACCTTCACATTTTATTTCACTTTTGTATTATACTTGTAATTTTCTTTAAGTATGAATAAAATCATGAGGTATGTTTGTTTAGATCTGTTATGAGTAAGAAGAAGCTGTTATCTCACTTACCTTAACTTAGATGGATCTAGCTATATTTATGTTTAAATAAGGGGAGATTGTTGGGAATCTAAGTTTGTTAGATTCCCTGTATCATAGATTTAAACACAAATTAAGCTGTTAGATAGTAACTTGCCTGTGCCTAGGAGGCAGGCAAGTATCACAAGACTCACAGAGATCTATGTCTCTGTGAGCAACCTCAGAGGAGTCCATGTCAGAGACAATTGTCAAGGAAGTCGAAGATTACTTGAAGACATACTCATTGGCTGTGATGGATAACAGCCAAGATGTACCAGGGACTCTGAGGGGTTGAGGGTTAACAGGGGTGGCAATACCCTGTTAACACTCAGCATACTTTGGACATGCCATTTGTGTGTACGAGACTATGAAGAAAAAGGAAACTGTTTCAAGATCTGTTTCCCTAAAGCATTATGGCAGACTACCAAGAATAGAAGAGCATCTTGTGACAGATGTCTGAAAAGTGAATGTCTTGTGTAGTCACCATCATCTAGTACTTAGGTCAACCTCGTATCACTATAAATAGGATGTGTAGACCAACATTAATGTTTAACACTTTGAGAATATTCACACATTAATGCTTAGAACTTATTGAATCAAACAGTTGTGACTGTATTCATAAGTTAGGTTATTTAGTTGTTCAAATTGTGCACAACACATTGTCATCAAACGGTGTTATCCATAACACTTGTAATTCTTTATTATACAATAATAAGTATTACGTTCGAAAAGTATTTCCTTGTGTTGATTAGTTAAGTTTAGTGTTTCTAGCATTGATTATGGACTTTCAGTTTTCTACCGTTGAACTGTTTCTACATATATTTTTTTTACATATTAGATTTTTTTTAAATTAATGAATTGTATTCTTTTCTACAGTATTGGTTCTGTTGTTGGTATAGGGAATGTTGTTCTTGTTATGTCTACTGGTGGGAAAAAGAGTCGCATAACAATCATAATTGACGATGTTGAGTAAGTTAGCGATTTTTAAAACTCTGCATATTTTTATTTTACTTAATAAAGTTGTTAATCATTATACTAACGACTAACTTTGTCCATTTTTTTATATTTTATAGTGGTGATCGATTAGATTTAACGTTCTGGGATGATTGGGCAACAATGTGGGATCAATGTAAAACCCGCATGCTTTTACCATGAATAGTACCCTTATGATCGTACGTACATGATTAGAACTTTCCTTTTATAGCACATTTACGTTTCACGAATAATAATTGCAAGTATTACGTACGTGTTATTACACGATAAGTGTTGAAATTGAGTATATTGAAGTTCGTTTTCTCTCGATTCTTGACAAATTGAAAGTCTTAAAAATCTCAAGTCTTTAATTGTTGGTATTTGGATATTCTATGTCTAATTCAATCAACAAGTAAAATTGGTGAAAAATATTAAACCTACGTATCCGTAAAACACTTTGCAATTACCAAATAATATTCACAAAAGTTCAAAATGTAAAAACATGAAAGTAAAAGTGCTTGAACAGTAAACTAAATGAAAGTAAAGGACTAGAATGTAAATTTCAGAAAGTTAAAGGACCAAAAATGTAAAATCTAACAAACTTGTAACAAAATTTAACAAACTTAACAAACTGCCTAACCAAATTTAGCAAAAACTAAAAGTTAAAGGGCTGTAAAATTGCAAAACCTAAAAACTTGTAAAATTAGCAACAGATTAACCCAATTAAGAAGTAGGAGGACTAAACTGCAATTAACTAGAAACTTTAAACAAAAACGGGCTAAGTAAAAGAATAAGCTCGTTTGAGCTTATTAATGGACCAATTAAGCTGTAACTTGTTTTAAAAAATTTAAAATGGAAAATTAGCTAGACATGCTCAAAGAAACAGCTTAAAAGCTTGTAGAACAAAAGATAGCTTATTCCAATAAGCCAAGAATAAGCAAACTAGCAAACCAGACTTCCACAACTTGAATTCAATGATCAATCTTATTAAACAACTAATAAGGAGTATGGAATGTCTTTCCAATCTGAAAATGATCCACTAGATAAGCTAAAAAATGAATTTAAGCTAGAAAGTGCTTATTTGACCAACGTTGACCAAATTTTCCAATAAGCTGAAAACTTCAAAATCCACTCATGACATGTTTTTGACAAGATATGTGAAAAAAAGCTAGAACATTTATGAAGTAGAAATGGAGATTCAAGAAAATAGTCAAGCTTTTATCTCAGAAACTTGCATTTGCTAAAGAGCTTATTAAAAAGCTAATTTCTCAATCAAAATGGAAAACTGTAGAATTTCCTTGAACACACTAGTACTTTGGATGTTTAGCTACAACTGAGAACTGATTTCAAGCAAAATGGTTAAGTAATGAATCAATGGCATTGATTTGAATCTAGCTAGTTTTCTGATGAAAATGATGACAGAACTTGACCCAAACTTTTTCTAACCAATTGCCTTTTTGACCATTGTTTTGACCACAAAACTAAACAATTGAGTTACCACTAGCTTACTAAATGTGAATAATCAACTCTCAAGTGAATTATAAGACTTAAATCACAAAAACTAGGCAAATCCAAACACCAGTTATTAAAGCTGTTAAGAACTATTTCAAAGCAATTTTGAGTAAAAGAGTTAACCAAACTATGACTGATATCAAGACTTGTTCAATGAAAATGAAGAGTAAATGAACCAAATTTAGACTTGTTCACAAGCTTGATCACAGAATGCACTCAAAAGCTAATTACTGATGAAAATGAAGCTGAAACCGAGTAAATGCAGATTAAGGCTACAAGACTACTCAAATGCTATCAATCTAACAATATTAAACTAAAACAAAGCTAAACACATCATCATATCAGCAGGTAATGATTACTCTAAGAATTAAGCATGCAAAGTTCATTTTAGAGGAAACCAAACAAGAGAAAAAGTGCCTTTTAGCTGTGAAGCCTCCATTGATGGAGTAGTATGGCGCTGAGTCAACTAAAATCTGCTAGAACAACACCAATTCACCACTATTAACCAAATTAATCACCTCCAAAAGCTATTTCTGTTCAAATCAACCCAAACAGCTACAATCTACTAAAACTGGAACTGGAACTGAGTACTAATGAGCTTCCAAAACGTCTCAAAACACCTCATTGATCAATGATGATCAATGACATCACAATATCATAACAGTAATGAAGGATTGAGAAAAGTAGATGAAGATGAGAATAGGAAATGGATATTTTTGTGCTTTTATTGATTTAGGAGGGAAAAGTAGTTACAACAGCTTAACTAACTATCTAACAAACTCTTAAGTGTGTGTCAAACACGTAAGATTTGTTATCTAACTGAATGAAGGAACAATTGAGAGGAAAAACTATAAGTGTGTGTTTTTGCACACTTAACTACACTATGAAAATGAAAGGCCTAGCTACTATTTATGGAGGTTGATGATGAGTTGTTGGGGTAGCATGACGTGTCTCAACCAATAAGGAGGTGCCAGGTGTCACAAACTGGTGAATTATGGATTTGACTCCAAGAACACAAAAGGGGTTTTCTTATCCTTTGATCTTTAGTCTAATTAAGTTGTGCAGTTGGATTCGTCATCTCATTCTGAGTATTTTTCATGTATAAAGTTCTTCATGAATTGCCTTGTAGCTCTAAATCGATCCTGGGTTATTTGTTTGTTGAAGACGCCACGTGTCATGTTTTCATTGGATACTGGCCAGGTACACGGATCATTATCCGTTGTGGTTAAATGATATTATTGCATGTAGCTTCTTGATTGGTGGATAAAAGTATAGTGCGTTGCACTGTGTAAGATTCGGTTAATAAATGAAAGGGTGAGTTGGCATGTTAGCTGGCAATCCGCACCATTGATTTCTTGCATTTTGATTGGCTTACAAGCTTAAGACATGTATCAAGCCAAAGTATAAGCAAATTTAACATATTCAGCCCTTGGACTTTAACAGCTTCTTCATTTGCACTATTTTCTTCATTCCAATGGCAAATTTGGTCCTTTGACTTGCATTCTTGACTTTTTAAGTCCATTGACTTGTTTGACTTGAATTTTGACCAAGTTTGACTTTAATCTTGACTTTTCCAAAGTTTGCATTTAAGTCCCTCAACGTTTGAGTATTTGTCAAGATAGGTCCTTCATCTTCAAATGGCTTGTCAACTTTGATCCTTCTCTTGTCTTTTCATCATAAATGAGCTTTATTTCCTCTTGTTTGCTTGAAATTGTATCCTTGTTACCTATTTAAGCACAAACACAAAACATACCACATAATACTGCTTTATAGCACAAAATTTAGGTATTTTCTATGTGTTTTAGGGTGATTTGTTGATTAATTGATATGAGATTTTGCTCATATCAAATCCCCTACACTTGAACATTGCCATGACCTCATGCAATACTATATTTTAAAGCATAAATTTACATTTTCCTCATAATTAACCCACCTTGGCCAATATAGAATGCTTTTACACTACTCTACACTATATGATGCATGATTTTGATTTTGTACAATGCAATGCAAAGAAGAACAATTCTATTTATATATTTTTGATTTTTCATAAATGGTTTTGATGGAAGAACTCATAAAAAAATCAATGACTTAAATTAGGGCTTTGGTACCATGGACACTTATCACCCTCAAGTTTCACTTTCCCCATACCAAGCTTAAAAAATGGGATCATTGCATTCACAAGTAAAAAGTGCATCAACTTATTCATGACAATTAAATGTGGAACCGGTTATTATTTGAGCAAATTACTTGAAGGCAAATTTGTCATTATTTGAAGCGTGAAATATAAGAAATGTAAAATCCAAAAATAAGGAAGCACGGTTTTAATCCTAAGTAATCCTCTCATCCATTACTTGAAAAACCACTCACAATTAATATAAGTCCGTTTCAAGAGTAATAAGTCATTCACCTTATGTGTAAAATTCTCATGTCATGCATTAATAAGTAGCTACACACTCGCTAAGGAAAGAAAAATAAAACTCACGCAATAATTTACATCCGCCGCCTTTTTGGGACTTTGGATCTTCAATCCCGCAACCCGTCAAGGTAATATTGGATTGGAGCAACTATCAAATCCCCGCAACCCGTCAAGGTAATATTGGAATTCAATAGTTACTATAAATAAAACTTCACTGACCCTCTTAGGAGTCTTGTATAATTATTTTTTTCCTTTTTTTTTCTCTAGCCACTCATTTTTTTTCATAAGCCGCTCTTATTTTTCTTTATTCTCACAAAGAAAGTTAAAAAGAATAAAAGGAAAAACACCCGCTAAGTATTAAGCATGACATAAGTCTAGTACACATAAAACGTTCTAACTTAGAATCTTAAGACGTACTTATACCAACCATGAATGATTAGTCAAAAATGCATAAGAGACTACAAACCAATTAAAACCGTTCTTGATTATTTATTAACATATATACATGCGAAGAAAATAGAGGTAAAGAAGAGAAGGGTTTAGCCACAAGTAATTATCATGAAGTTTATCTAGCTCTTTTATACTTGATTCAACTCTATCATCTCCCATTCTCCACAAATTTAAAATCTCAAATCATGAGATTAGTGGATGCTTAGCCTAATAGACCAATGAAGGACTACATGGTTAAGGATACTAGCTAGAGAATGCTTGGATAAGCAAACTCAGGTTGAGTCAAAGTATCCATGGCGGGCCTAATATGTCAATGAAATATAAACTTGTTAAACCATGTTCTTATTATATTTTTTACTTTTTCACTTTTTCATAAAGTACAAAAGAAGAAACATATACAATGCAAAATGCATATTTTTGGTGGCCAAAGTAGATCAAAAATTTGAAAAATGTTTGAAAAATTAATTTTCCATGTTATCATGAAGGTCAATGACAAAGTCTAGGTAAGGTCACTTCGATAGAAAACCCCCTACACTTAAGCTAAACATTGTCCTCAATGTTTAAGAGCATGGAAGTATAAACTTCCCCTACACTTATGACAATGAATATACTTTGCTTAACCCAAGCTAAGGAAAGATCAACTATAGTGAATTCATTTTTTAAGCATAATGTGTCTATGAAAAATCACAATAGTAACGAAGTGAACCGGATACAAGGGCCTCCTCCATAAGCTCCAAAGCACGTGATGAGTGAGCAACCCTAAAAACAACATGAAGATAAAAGGAAGGTCTCCCCTACACTTCTCATCAACTCTCCATCCTTATTTCTAACCTACAACACTCTAAGTCTAAAAACCTCTAAACCTAGTTATTCAAGCTTGATTTAAGGAGTATCTAGCTCGACTCTTCCCATAATGAATTAATTCATGGGGAAAATGGGGATCTCTTGGACCATTTCCACGGAAATGTCCTCCCCAAAATAGTGCTTAACAGGGTGACTATTCACTCTGAAATTTGGACCATCGGGTTGTGACAACTCAATAGTTATATATGGAAATACTTGAGAAATAGTGAATGGACCGGACCATGTCGACTTAAGCTTGCCCGCAAAGAGTTTCAACCTTGAGTTAAAGAGGAGAACTGGCTCTCCAACTTTGAACTCACGGTTCTTGATCTTAGCATCATGCAATTGCTTAGTCTTTGTCTTATAAAGAAATGAGTTCTCATAAGCATTGGCTCTCAATTCATCCATTTCATTGAGTTGATCCTTTCTATGTGATTCAGCTTGGTTTAAATCAAAGTTATTCCACTTGAGAGCCCAAGAAGCCTTATGCTCTAACTCGAATGGGAGGTGACATGCTTTTCCATACAAGCCTATATGGAGTACAACCAATTGGTGTCTTAAAAGCCGTCCTAAAACCCCACAAAGCATCATCAAGCTTATCCGACCAATAAACTCGATGATCTCTGTGACAACCCTGGTTTTGAGGTTCGCCACTTAGTTTTATTTTGTGCTAGTTGCGTGTCTTTACGTGTTTATGCGCTTATTGGTGTGTATAAATTATGGTTTGGATATCGTTTCCGGTACGGGGTACCTTGTGAATGAAACGATGTGTGATGATTCATGAGTTCACATGGTAGTGACTATGAAGTGAGATGGTGTTATTAGGGTGGTTTTAAGTATACGTATATGTATTATAGAAAATCGTATTTTTACGATTTACGGTTTAGCATTTGGAGGTCTCGGATGAGGTAATTAGTCATATGGATATTTTTCGGGATGGTTTTAAGTCATTTAGGACTTAGTTATAAAGTTTATTTCAAAATTTGAGATTTTTTTTAAAAGTGTATATTTTACGACTTTTACGGTAAAACGCGTAAATTTGACTAGTTTTACGGTTTTGGGGTTTTGGAAGCTTTAGGAGCTGAAATAAATTAAGGAAAATTAAGGTAATATTAATAAGATATTAATAAATAATAGAATATAAAAATACGAATTTAAGGGGTGTTTGGGTCGGTTTAGACGCACCAAAGAAGAAGGGGGGAAAAGGAAAATAGGGGAAAGTGTTTGGGTTGGGCTAGGATTGGGTAACAAATAAACATATAAGGATTTTTACCATCAAAACACTTCATAATCCCTAGAAACAAAAAAAACAAGTGAGTTCATCAATGGAGGATTTAGGGTTTCTTTAAAAATTTCATCTTTCATTACTTTTAAGGTATAAACCTTTAATCCCTTTTCATTTAATTTGTTTTTAATCATGTGTACATCATCTTATGATGGATTTAGGTTAGGGTTTAATTTAAAAACAGTAAATTAATGTTATAATAATGAGTTCATAATGATTACATAAATTAGGGCTTGTAATTAGTGGGATTAGGGTTAATTAATGAGGTTGATTTTGTTAAACCCGTTTTTAAAAACTGGGCAGAATTTTGAGTCAATTGTTTTGATCATATTGGGAGTTTTACAAACTCTTATTTTACGATCCAAGTATCCCTGAAAAGGTAATTGAAGTGGATTTCCAATTCAAGAAATGATAACTAAATTGGAGGTAGGGAAGTGGGTCAAAAACAGGTTACAACAGTCGGAGGTCAAAACAGTTTTGAATTCAGCCTGTTTTCTTTTTAAGTTTTGGGTTGTTTGGGGTACTTAGGGTTGCATTGGAATCTTCTAACGAACATGAGAGATGGTTTATATATTTTAGTAAGTATCTACACTTGGGCTAAGGTTGTGGTTTAGGGTAAAACCCCCTAATCATAACAAAATTTTTGTATGTTTAAAATCAGTAAATCTGGAATGACAAAAGTATATATATATATATATATATATATATATATATATATATATATATATATATATATATATATATATATATATATATATATATATATATATATATATATATATATATATATATATATATATATATATATATATATATATATATATATATATATATATATATATATATATATATATATATATATATATATATATATATATATATATATATATATATATATATATATATCGGGGCGTTAACAGTAGCTTTAAGGTAAGGGAAAATGGGAGGTGTTAGATAACATATGCAAGGGCATAAATATTCCCTTTACAGAGATCATGGGTGTGTGTAGGTGGGTGTTTGGCTTATAGTTTGGAGACCTAAAACTGGGACTGTTTTTGATAAAATGTTAACGGGATGTGTTATGAAGTAAATCGAGTTAAGGGCTTTATAGAGGGGTGTAATGAGATGCTTAGAGCATATATATGAGGTATATATATGGTAGAAGGTTAGATGTCCATCATAGGTTGATGAACCATTTTAGTGTTTGGTTCAATGTTTTGATTATGTGTTTTTGGTTGTTAGCTTTTTGCTAGTGCGCGGATGTTTGGGGAATCTCAATCAGGTGAGTTTCATAGTCCCATGTTTAATATTGATTTTCACTTCCAGATGGGATGGAAGAGACACTGTGTTGAGTTATTTATAAATTGATGTTGTGAATGTTTTTAAGGTTTGAGATGGACTTGTGTGTACATTATGTGATTAACTGCTATGTGATTCTTGTTTGTGTATGATTTGGATTGGAGGGGTACATAGTGTAATCATCTATGGGACCAATGGATAATGACAAGGCGGGGCCTTGGGATAGGTACATAGTGTGATCATCTATGGTACCATGATGTTTGGTAAGGTTGGGGGCCTTGGGATAGGTACATAGTGTGATCATCTATGGTACCATGGTGTTTGGTAAGGCTGGGAGCCTTGGATTTGGTTTGGAATGATTGATCTTGAATGTTAGTTGTTAATGCATACTTGTAACACATTGTCCATATGTTATTGTGTTGATGGTTGTTATTCACAGCTTATAACTGATTTAGCGTTGTAGTCTAAACCTATGACTCTCACCAACTTTATGTTAACGTGTTTTAGTGTCTCTTTCAGGTGTGAATGTGGTTAAGCTTAAGGATAGAAGTGGCTAGACTTGGATGCCTTAGGATTTCATATAGAAGGAGATCCCCGTTCCTTCTTAGTTTCATTTGCTCATTTATTAAGTGATACTATTTGGCACCTATATGTTTGTTTTGGTTTTGTGATTTTTTTGTCTTGGGTAAGAGGTAGGACTGTTACCTACTTACCTAGACTCCTGCATTGTTGAGATATTGTCATGACATTTGTGTCGCCATTTATGACGTTATATTTGCATTTTATTTTCTCTATAGAGACACCATTTGTTGTGATGATATCCATACGTCGTGCCCCATATTCCGCCATGGTGGGGTGTTACAAAATGGTATCAGAGACAATGGTTATAGAGAATTAGGTTGCCTAGTCATGTAGCCTAGTCTATAGCTTAAGGGTCCCTGCATATAGGCGTCATAGGAGTATGTGTGCATTTTATATTATTTGATGTGTTTGGATGTTATTTATTGTGATGTTTTGACTAGTATGAATTGAACAGTAGTAAGTTCGTACTTAGCCACATGTTATTTTCTTTTCGGGTTGTGACTAGTGCGGGTTGAACCATAATCGTCCACACTAGTCATTGTCGTATTTTGCTTAAATTGTACATTATAGTACATAATTTGGTACAAGGTAGTTTCTATCTTTTGTCGAGTTATTTTACATACCTGAGGTATGCTATTTTCTTTTGATGTTTAAGTCATGTTCCCTAAGAATAGTGTGGTGGTTCGAGTTACTAGGAGTATATGGGTAGGAAGGATTTTAAGCTGTTTCCACTCTTACGGGCGACATGACTTATAACTGATTATGTTTTCGTTTTGGATTTAGTCTATGCTGTTTTAGCTAGACTATGGATTTACGTATTTCAAGAGTATTACTATGTTATTTTAATAGATGGATTTTTGGACTTTATTGGTTATGTGGTTATGAGCTTATGTGAGTAGATGGATTTATGTGTTATATGTTGTACTGATTCTTATAAGTGTCATCATAGGAGGGAGTGCATTGGGGAAAGAGTAATTGTATAAGTATGGTGGCCAACATAGTTATACAAGTACCACAACTTCAATGGGTTCTCAAGTATGATTGCATGAAAGAGGGTTAGTACATGCTTGTATATGATGAGATGTGGAATTTGGGTATACGTATATATATGGGTTTATGTAACGGCTACCTACGATATGGTTTGGTTTTGGAGGTGGGCTTTATGCCTTGTTGTGGCACGGTGAGATGGTGAATACTCGTATGGAAAAACGAGCGTATAAAGCGATTGATTGACTTGACATGTATGATAACGAGTATGTTTAGGAGATTCAATAGGTATACATATGCGGATGTATATATACTAGTAGATGTTATGTTATGATTTACGGTCCTTCAGTAGTTATTATAACTTGAACGTACCTAGTGCTCTCTTGTGTTTAAACAATTTATTAGTGCTCGAGTTTGGTGGAGTTTCAACGACGTTTTGAATCTTTTGAAGTGTGTCTGGTAGCGTATTCTTTGAGTTTCGTATTTCACGTGTACGTTTTAAAATGGTGTTCTTGGTTTTAAGTCTATTGAAATAACTTGGGATTTCTTTTGAGATAATGAAATCTTGTGTGTTGAGTCTTACATTTCTTTTGGTCGGTATATATTGAGAAAAAGGGGGACTTGGAAATCTATTATAGGGTTAGATAGTTGGTTGTATTCGGTAAAATAAGGGTAAGGTGTTGGAGTCGTGTTTGAAACAAGATGTAACATAAGATTTCTTTCTAATCAACACTTATTTATTTCAAATTCTAAAAGACTTTCTTTAAAATAAAGCGAAGTAAAATTTCTTTCTACTTACATAGTTTATATAATTGGGTTTAACCGATTCATGTTATTTATAATTATTAATACAAGGTTAAATTGAGTTTATGAAGATTTCACATACAATTTTATCTTTCATTAATATAAAACTGTTTTGGTCATAACTTGTTCGTTTTTAAAGCTTTTTGGATGATTCAAAAGCCTAAAATTATGTACTCGGAGCGTACTTTTCAAATATTCAGAATGTATAGTCATGGGAGTTCATTATCTTGGCCGAAATTATGTACAAGTTTCGGGTTAAAGGATGAGTTTGAATAGTAGTTTATTTTTATGATTTGGGATGCACGGGATACCTAGTTTTGAGTTCGTCAAGAGGGTTGTTTGTAGATTGTTTGAGTCACATAGATGTAGGGAGGTAAAAAAAAATATAAATATATATATATATATATATATATATATATATATATATATATATATATATATATATATATATATATATATATATATATATATATATATATATATATATATATATTCTTTTGGAAAAAGTCGATCTTTTGCACGGTTTAAATAATATGTCGCGGGGCGTAACATGTTTGGTTGCCATTGGGTGTTTTTGGATTATTTTTCGTTGTCATGGGTCATTTTGAATTGATACACGTTTTGTGTTTAAGTTTCTTTTGAGTCTCATGGTTTTTGACTTGTTTTAAACGGTGCACGTGAAATGTCGTTAGTTATCCGTTGGTTTGATTCGTTGATCGTATCTGATGGATTCAGGATGTAGTTTTGGTTTCGTATTGTTCGGGAGCGTTGAGGTAGTCATATGAAAGACTTGGTCGCGCCTACACGCTTAAGTAGGTGACCATGAGAGAACGGTCGAAATACCCTTAGTGGGGATGAAAGAGGTTCGTAGACGAACTAATGTGGTCATGAGGTCTATTAGGAGTGCCAAGGGAGATGAATAGAGATTTGTGTAATGTATGGATATTGGCACAAGTCATGTGCCATAGAGAGTGTTGGAAGGGGATATTGTTCGTAAGGCATGTATGTTTTCTGAAAATTTCCTGAAATTTAGTAGGTTTACCTATTATTTTGAGATAGAACCATGAATAGAGCAAGTAGGAGAAGTGAGAGGAGTTGTAGTTAGTGCCTTTCCAAGGAAATTGTTGATGGAATGATTTCAAGAGCAAGAGTTGATGGAAATTGCAACGGATGCAAGGTAAAAGTTGAGTTGCTTAGTAGTAGATTGGATGTGGAAAGCGGTTGAGTGGTCTGATGAGAGGAGGCATTGGTCTTTTAAAATGCGTATAGAATTTTGCAAGTGGAACGAGGTAGGAATCTATTCGTATTGTCGTTAAGAGAGGGTGCAAGGAGGACATGGTTGAAACTGCTAAGGATGTTGTATGAACGCTTTGGGTTTACGGTTATGCATTTGGCTTCGCCAAAGCACTAGCGGTTTTCATGGTGTCAATGAACCAAGTGTGCATGACCGTGTTTAAACGAGTTGTCATCGGGAGCATCGACGACATCTTGATCTACTCAAATCTGAGAAGGAGAGTGAGGAAAATTATGTGTTGGTTTTGGAGTGGAGTTATACGTAAGATTTTCGAGTGTGAGTTTTAGTATTAAGTTTACCATGATGAGTAGTTAGAGATGATGACATATCATGGAACCAGCAAGGGGCGAAGTGAAGAAGGATGAGAAAGCATTTTGGAGGCTGAAGAGGTGAATTGGATAATGAGCCGATATTGGCATTATCGGAAGGACTGGATGAATTCGCAAAGCATGACGATACGTGGAGCAAGGATTTGGACACGTACGAGGACGACAAAGAAAGGCGATCGCTTATACGTTGCAGGAACTGAAGATTTGGAAGAACTGGATAGACTTAGTTAGTGGAGATGGACTGTTATATCTGCCTAGAATGCTAGAGGCATTTGGTGAACGAGACGTGGAGAATGATCTATACGGATCATGAACGTCTCCAACACATATTCAATCATCTTGATTGAACATTTGGCAAAGAAGATGAGTGGAGTTAATTGATGGAAGAAAATTGCAAGGCCAAGTACCATCTGGGAAAGGCAAGCATGGTTGATGAGATATGGAATAAGAAGAATGAAGTGAAGCTTAGACGAACTTGAACTATATGGGTGACGTATTAGGGTGGTTTGGATGAAGGATGTAGGTTGCACGAGTTGAGTTGTCTAAAGCAGAGAACGCGTCAACACGTATGTTGCGTGGCTTGGACAATCATATGGAGAAAGGGACGTAGACTATACTTCCTACATAGATAGGAGTAGCTTAGAAAGGGGCGATGTAAGGACGAAGTTGGTGGAAGGGATACATAATGCGTTGGAGGATTAAGTACGATTAGAGTTGGGTGATAGTCAATAGACTGACTAATTCATCACCTATTTCAAGAGGAATGAGAAGTCACGTAGTTGGGAAGTTGGAAGAATTGCGTACGGATGTGATGGAACCAAAGGTTTTGCGTAAAGGTTAGCCTAATATGTATGGAGTGCCTTATGAAGGATTATGGCAATGGAAGAAACGAGGGGAAGCATCACATCGTGATGTATGGTAGGAGTTGAGGAAGAAGAAGGAAGTGTGTATAGAAGCGAAGCATGAATGAAATAGGTCGAGATAGGAACCGAAGGTAAAACTTTGGTAGAGTTTAATGAGTAGAATAAAGCACAACGCATGCTAATACTGTCGTAGTGTGGAAAAGGAAATGGCACTGACCTATACTGATTGTTTGGGAGGCTTAGTATCGATAATCGAATGGATGAGGAATTATAGGTGTGATGTGCCATAGGGACGAAGGGCTTGGTCTAACTGAGTTAACCGTCCTTTTGATGATGTGTATAGATCATAAGATGATTTGGACTGGAAGAACTAATGGATATGTGAAAGACCTTCATAGGTCACTTTGTAAGGAAATTTGAATTTTTAAGTAGTTTGGGGTACGGACTGAAGGGAGTTGATGAACATGATTGGATATGAGTATATCCAGCTAACTGGGAAAAGGATAGGCAAGTGAGATATTTATACCACCTTAGGAGTTACACTGAGGGCATGGGTGATTGATTTAGAGGTAGTTAGAAAACTCGTTAGCGATGGCTGAGTTTTCATATAATGATAGTTATCATACTAGAAGTCGATAAATGCCATTTGAGGCACTATATGAAAGGATAGGGTGAGTTGTCCCTATTGTGGACTAGAATTGGTAAAAGAGGCTACTAATGTGGTAGTGATGTTTGTGGAAAGGATGAGAGCAACAAGGGATGCTATGTAGAAAAGGAGAAACCACTAGAGTTAGTGACAAAGTTATGTAGGGAGTTTCACCCAGAGTAACGGGTGGTATGTTTTGGTAAAATGGAAGAGTTGATGTAGAGTTTTGTAGGTCCATTTATGATCTTAGGAAAGATCGGACCATTAGCTTATGAGCATAGAATTACCTGGGGGAAATGAGTTGTATACATGATACATTTCATGTATTGGGATTGGTAAAGGTTGTTTGAGAATGCATTTTGCCTGTACGGTTATTCGGGACTTGTGTTAATAAGAGTCTTTGTTTTATCAAAGAGTCATCTTTGAGATTTATTGACTGTGAGGTCAAGAGTTTGGCAATGAGTTTAATTATTTTTGGTTTGTGTATGTGGTATTTTGAAACTTGAACTAAACTTCACGTGGAAATGAGTGGAGTTCATTTAGAACAAGTATCCTTGTGTGATCTGTTGTTTGTGTGTTTGATCCTAAGGAGTAAATCCCGGGATGAGATTTCTATTAGGAGGGAGTGATGTGACAACCCTGGTTTTGAGGTTCGTCACTTAGTTTTATTTTGTGCTACTTGCGTGTCTTTACGTGTTTATGCGCTTATTGGTGTGTATAGATTGTGGTTTGGATATCGTTTCCGGTACGGGGTACCTTGTGAATGAAACGATGTGTGATGATTTCATGTTCATGAGTTCACATGGTAGTGACTATGAAGTGAGATGGTGTTATTAGGGAGGTTTTAAGTATACGTATATGTATTATAGAAAATCGTATTTTTACGATTTACGGTATAACATTTGGAGGTCTCGGATGAGGTAATTAGTCATATGGATATTTTTCGGGATGGTTTTAAGTCATTTAGGACTTAGTTATAAAGTTTATTTCAAAATTTGAGATTTTTTTTAAAAGTGTATATTTTGCGACTTTTACGGTAAAACGCGTAAATTTGACTAGTTTTACGGTTTTGGGGTTTTGGAAGCTTTAGGAGCTGAAATAAATTAAGGAAAATTAAGGTAATATTAATAAGATATTAATTAATAATAGAATATAAAAAACGAATTTAAGGGGTGTTTGGATCGGTTTAGACGCACCAAAGAAGAAGGGGGGAAAAGAGGGAAAGTGTTTGGGTTGGGCTAGGATTGGGTAACAAATAAACATATAAGGATTTTTACCATCAAAACACTTCATAATCCCTGGAAACAAAAAAAATACACGTGAGTTCATCAATGGAGGATTTAAGGTTTCTTCAAGAATTTCATCTTTCATTACTTTTAAGGTAAAAACCTTTAATCCCTTTTCATTTAATCTGTTTTTAATCATGTGTACATCTAGGGGTGTGATTCGGGTTGACCCGGTCGGGTTCGGGTCAACTCGGGTCGGGTCAAGTTGGGTCAAGGGTAAAAAATATATAACCCGAATCCGAGCCTAATTAGAACTCGGGTCACTCGGGTTCGGGTCAATTCGGGTCGGGTCAACTCGGGTCGGGTCAACTCGGGTTCGGGTCAACCTGAGTTTAAGGAAAATGTGTAAAAAGTGGCTAAATTAAGTACTAATACAATGTAAAAAATGTAATTCTAGTCGGGTCAAGTCGGGTTGGTCGGGTTCGGGTCAAGTCGGGTCGGGTCAAGTCGGGTCAAGGGTAAAAAATATATACCCCGAACCCGAGCCAATTAGAACTCGGGTCAATTCGGGTTAACCCGAATTGACCCGAATACACTTTTGGACCCGAGTGACCCGACCCGAATATGATTTTTCGGGTACGGGTTCGGGTCGGGTCAACTTTTTCGACACCCCTATGTACATCATCTTATGATGGATTTAGGTTAGGGTTTAATTTAAAAACAGTAAATTAATGTTATAATAATGAGTTCATAATGATTACATAAATTAGGGCTTGTTATTAGTGGGATTAGGGTTAATTAATGAGGTTGATTTTGTTAAACCCGTTTTTAAAAACTGGGCAGAATTTTGAGTCAATTGTTTTGATCATATTGGGAGTTCTACAAACTCTTATTTTACGATCCAAGTATCCCTGAAAAGATAATTGAAGTGACTTTCCAATGCAAGAAATGAGAACTTAATTGGAGGTAGGGAAGTGGGTCAAAAACAGGTTACAACAGTCGGATGTCAAAACAGTTTTGAATTCAGCCTGTTTTCTTTTTAAGTTTTGGGTTGTTTGGGGTACTTAGGGTTGCATTGGGATCTTCTAACGAATATGAGAGATGGTTTATATATTTTAGTAAGTATCTGCACTTGGGCTAAGGTTGTGGTGTAGGGTAAGACCCCCTAATCATAACAAACTTTTTGTATGTTTAAAATCAGTAAATCTGGAATGACAAAAGTATATATATATATATATATATATATATATATATATATATTGGGGCCTTAACAGTAGCTTTAAGGTTAGGGCAAATGGGAGGTGTTAGATAACATATGCAAGGGCATAAATATTCCCTTTACAGAGATCATGGGTGTGTATAGGTGGGTGTTTGGCTTATAGTTTGGAGACCTAAAATTGGGACTATTTTTGATAAAATGTTAACGGGATGTGTTATGAAGTAAATCGAGTTAAGGGCTTTATAGGGGGGTGTAATGAGATGATTAGAGCATATATATGAGGTATATATATGGTAGAAGGTTAGATGTCCATCATAGGTTGATGAACCATTTTAGTGTTTGGTTCAATGTTTTGATTATGTGTTTTTGGTTGTTAGCTTTTTGCTAGTGCGCGGATGTTTGGGGAAGCTCAATCAGGTGAGTTTCATAGTCCCATGTTTACTATTGATTTTAACTTCCAGATGGGATGGAAGAGACACTGTGTTGAGTTATTTATAAATTGATGTTGTGAATGTTTTTAAGGTTTGAGATGGACTTGTGTGTACATTATGTGATTAACTGCTATGTGATTCTTGTTTGTGTATGATTTGGATTGGAGGGGTACATAGTGTGATCATCTATGGGACCAATGGATAATGACAAGGCGGGGCCTTGGGATAGGTACATAGTGTGATCATATATGGTACCATGGTGTTTGGTAAGGCTGGGGGCCTTGGGATAGGTACATAGTGTGATCATCTATGGTACCATGGTGTTTGGTAAGGCTGGGAGCCTTGGATTTGGTTTGGAATGATTGATCTTGAATGTTAGTTGTTAATGCATACTTGTAACACATTGTCCATATGTTATTGTGTTGATGGTTGTTATTCACAGCTTATAATTGATTTAGCGTTGGAGTCTAAACCTATGACTCTCACCAACTTTATGTTGACGTGTTTTAGTGTCTCTTTCAGGTGTGAATGTGGTTAAGCTTGTGGATAGATGTAACACCCCCAAAATAGGCCCAGCGGAAGCACACTAGTTTTGAGGCCTGTTACGTCATGATTATCCGAGTCTTGATCCGAGAGAACGACATCTATGCCAAATATCACAATGTAGACTCCAAATAATCATTCAGTCAAGTACCTGAGAATACATGCTTAAAACGGTCAACATAAAGTTGGTGAGTTCATAAGTTTTATTAAAATGTTTATGACACTTCAAAGTTTATAAAACCTACTACCAAAGGTAGTGTCGCAAAAACGTTTAGAAATCCAGAGTTTCGCAACAAAAGCAACGCTTACCACAAAGTTTAGTCATAAATCAACATTTAGCCAAAAGTATTATAACCAGCCCAGAATAATTCGTTTTATATTGAAGATTCATATCAACACCGCATGCAAGATTTATAACAAGATCAGATGCACAATTCGTATCAAGACTAAATATAAGTAGCATATCAAGATCATAGCAAGGTTCACATTCAAGACCAATATACGATCATAGCAAAGATCACAGTCAAGATCAATTGGACCGCAAACAAAATGTTTTAAAAGCATATGAATCCCATTATAGGAGGGCAAACATATAAAGTTTAGAAGTATATGAATCCATTTAATAATGGCAAGCATATAAAGTTTAGCAGCATATGAATCCATTAACTAATGGCAAGCATACAAATTTAGCTTCCCATATAAATAGCAAATTTAGCAAACAGTTGACTAAATAAAAAGTCTAGGGGTAAAATAGTCATTTAACGAGCCACGAAAATTTCTCGGGTGTTACATCATCCACGTGTTATTTTGAGTTTCGTCCTCGAAACTCGATCGTTGTTACTAGGTTGAGAAGTGTTAAGAATGACGAAAGCAACAGGTAAAGCTGGAATGTATTAGGAAGGTTTGACAGGTCAATCTGACAAGGCGGTAACGGTTCATAAAACGATAAAAGGAACAATTAGAAGTGGAGAATCTAGCAAGTCGTCAACTCTGGAAAGTCAATATAGGGTTTAATACAGTTAGTTGGTTAAGTTCACGTCGGTGGATTTTCATTCGGAAAAATATGTGCAACAATTCACGAGTCAAATGAAGTTTGAGAAATCATTCGCCAAGACGTAAAAATGGTAACGATAAAAATACAAAATAATGATCAAGTCGTACGGTCGAACCGTGAGTCAATAAACACATTTCACAATTGGAATAATAAAATAAAAATATAGAGACATGTCGAATGCACTTAAGCCCACTTGTTTATAAATCGTTATTTACATCGATAAGCGTCCTAATCCTTGTAAATAAAAATTTCTACCCTCATGGTTCAGCGACTTATAACCTCTTTATTCAAATGTAGAGGCGTCCCAATTCATTTCAATAAAGACCTTATAAATCATTTTATTCAAGCATCCTCAGCAAAATTCACAATGAAAATAGTTAAAATCTTCTTAAACGATATTAAATAAATTTACCAAAAGCAAAACGTATGAGTCGTCAATAAGTCGTGTCTAGTAAGTAGACGTCCAAAATCATAGGCGAAAGAAAATAAATATTGACGCCTAATAACGTGCGCAACAATACGTATCAAACAAGGAGCTCATATATAATATACTGATATATTATAACAATTACCAAATAGATAAAAGTAACAATCAGCATATAAAGCAATCATAAACCGATAAAACAAGCAATCATGCAGCAACGGATAAAGAAATCACAAACACGCAAGCGAGATATTCATATAGCAACGGATAAGGCAATCATAATATGTAAAGCACACGCTCATATAGCAGCGAAAATAGAATGTTAACATGATAAAACACACTAGAGCATCGGTTATAGTCTAGGCCTATACAATAACACCTAGTTCTCTATAACCAAGGCTCTGATACCAATCTGTAACACCCCCAAAATAGGCCCAGCGGAAGCACACTAGTTTTGAGGCCTGTTACGTCATGATTATCCGAGTCTTGATCCGAGAGAACGACATCTATGCCAAATATCACAATGTAGACTCCAAATAATCATTCAGTCAAGTACCTGAGAATACATGCTTAAAACGGTCAACATAAAGTTGGCGAGTTCATAAGTTTTATTAAAATGTTTATGACACTTCAAAGTTTATAAAACCTACTACCAAAGGTAGTGTCGCAAAAACGTTTAGAAATCCAGAGTTTCGCAACAAAAGCAACGCTTACCACAAAGTTTAGTCATAAATCAACATTTAGCCAAAAGTATTATAACCAGCCCAGAATAATTCGTTTTATATTCAAGATTCATATCAACACCGCATGCAAGATTTATAACAAGATCAGATGCACAATTCGTATCAAGACTAAATATAAGTAGCATATCAAGATCATATCAGGATCATAGCAAGGTTCACATTCAAGACCAATATACGATCATAGCAAAGATCACAGTCAAGATCAATTTGACCGCAAACAAAATGTTTTAAAAGCATATGAATCCCATTATAGGAGGGCAAACATATAAAGTTTAGAAGTATATGAATCCATTTAATAATGGCAAGCATATAAAGTTTAGCAGCATATGAATCCATTAACTAATGGCAAGCATACAAATTTAGCAGCATATGAATCCATTAAATAATGGCAAGCATATAGGCATATGAATCCATTAAACAATGGCAAGCATATAGGGTACCCAGTTACGATAGCAATAAGCTCATGATAAAACTTCCGCGAAGTGATTCAAGACAAAACACATTTTGCGTCCATAAGCAAGCAACATAGCATTATCATCACAAAGATAACTTCAGAGAATAGATCAATAAACATGTATTGGCGTTCATAAGCAAGCAATAAGCATTATCTTCATAAGCATAACCCCAACGAAGTAATTCAAGAAAACGGTAGTTTTGCGTCAACAAAAGATGTTACAAGCATTATCACACCTCAAATACAATAACCATATAAGGCAGGTCAAAAGAAGTTATGACTCACTCACATATTCACAATGTGTAGCATAAAACAATACTTGCAAAGTATAACCACGTATATATCACAAACAATCATCAAAGCGTATAAACATGTATTTGACATCAACAAGCATGCATCTCCCCCAAAAGAGATATAAAATATTTATAAAGGGATTCTGAAATAGAAAGAGGGGGTATGAACTCACCTTAGTAATGCACAACAAGAATATAAAAAATAACAGATGCAACAAACACCAGTCGCAACCTAGATATATAATGCTAAGTTAGGTCGAAATCAAAGAATGTAATAATGCATTCGTCACACGCACATGTCACCCTTTACCATGGTTTAATTTATAAATATATGCTCAAAATATTTGCGTGATACTCGACCAAATTTCAAAGTAAATAAAATGTCGTTACGACTTGATAAAATTCGGCAGCCTTTCGACGTTACATTTACATTTACCATTTAACTTTAGATAAAATATCTTTTAACTTTCTAAAAGAACTCACTAGACTTTCGGCGTAAATTTAATATAGCCATTTTAGACAAAACACTCAATACATGTTAACTAAATTCGACTACTCGCTCTCAAACTCAAAGGCATGTCCCATTTTGTATGACTCGACACAAAAATGTGTTCTAATACCACTTGTACTAAAAGAGTTTATTATTATTAAGAACTGTTAACAAAATGAGTAAAAGACTACAATAACCAATTCACAATTCTAAAACCCTTATATATCATGTGAAGGCTTTTTGAAAGACAGATTTTTGGAATACAGTTCGGTCCAAAAGAGACACCCCTTATTTTGTCATCTTTTAGAAAAGTAAACATGTTTATCTCTCATTTCATTGTCTATATTACTCACAAAACAAATGGTTTGTGTATTTCTTTTTCTTCTTTCTCTCGGTACAATAACACAGCAGGAACAAAACTCATTATGTAAAACCATTTGCTCTCGCTCTCACTCTCGGTGTATAAATATGCCATCCCTCCCCTCACTCTCTCTCTCGGTGAAAAACAGCAGCAGAAAAACAAAACGACACCATTTTTGTAAAGCATTTACTCATCTCTCTTGGTACAAGCAGCAATCTATCTCACCAATTTTCTAAATTGTTTCCCTTTCAAATTTGTAACACTTACGTCATTCAGTTAACTCCTACAACTCGCAACACAAACCCTCGTAAAGCTCACCTCAACTCTCGCGATAAAACTCACAACAAAAAGCTCACATCGAACAATCTATCACAAAACTCTCGCAACTCTCGTCTCGCATATGTTAGTACTTGGTCACAACTCAAATGTTCGGTTTCGAACATACCATTTAGCTTAACTCTCACAACAAATGTACCAACATGATTTCTGATGAGATGGCATTTATACATGATCTCATCGTTCTTTTCGGGCTTTAAATGCATTAAAATGTCATAAAATACCATATATATGCTTGTGTTTGTTTACTTTTGTATTTTAGGTATGGATATCGTGAAAAAGACAAAAGATCACAAGTTACAAGGAAAAACGGACACGAGAAACGAAGCCGTACAAAGAACCGGGCCCTAATCATGAAATGTTCAACAAATACCCTTGAAGATTTGAAAACAAACAAGATTGATCCTCCAAGAATGAAGAAATGACACTTAAAACCCTTGTATATTAATAATTACAAGTTTGGTCCCTTAAGTTTGTCAAAATTGCAAAAAGGTCCTTCAACTTTGAAGAAATGACAAAGATTGGTCCCTCAACAAAATCAATTTGTCAATTATGGTCCCTCATGAAGTCAAAGATACAAAGAAGACCTTTGAAGATCAAGATTGTCCAAGATCAGCCCTTGAAATATGAAAAAGTATCAAAAATAACCCTTGATAACCTTTTTCCAAAAGTTTGTGCCTAAAGTGTAAAGAGTGGAAAGTTATTTACAAAGGAGAACACGTTTTTAGGGCAAAAGACTTTGTTTGCCAAAATTCCCAAAGAACAAGGACTGAAGTCGTGCACTTGAAACTTTCAAACACAAACACGCGCTAAACACTTTTCTCCCACTAAAATCGGATCAAAACTACTTACTGTAGCACGTGAGAAACCCAGTTACCACACCCCTTAAAACAAAGGGTTATTTAAAATTACCTTTACAAACGTGTGATTCACCTCACCCCAAACAATTCCCAACAATTAAACATCTCTTCTCCACTCACCTTGTGACCCCACACCCAAGACGTGCACCCAATCACATCACACCTTGGCCTCCAAGCATGTTGACGTGTCCAAAATCAACAGTGGTGATTCATTGCTTCCTCCCAACGCATAAATGGACGATTGAGATCAATTATGACAGCTCAAATCCTCAAAAGCATCTAGAAGACTTAAAGGGCATTTTGGAGATTTTCTTAGATTAGGGTTTTGATTTTCAGCATTCTAGAGAGTTCTTAGAGTAGTATAAAAGGAGATGAGCCTGTTCATCCTTCCTTGTTCCAGTTTTTCTTCAAAAAGTTTTGTAATTCCTTTTGATTAAATATAAAAGTTTGGTATTTGTTATTTAGCAATTTAATTCCTTTTTATGATTTTCTTAAAGTTGGTATAAATTATTGAAGGAAAACTGAGTTCCATTTTTAATTTGGTGAAATAATTTTGTGTTTCAAAATTTATTTCCAGGTTTGTGATATTGAGAATTTTTGTGAAAGAATCTGTTGCCAAGGATTTGTGTTAAGAGTTTTGTTTAATTGGTGATTAAGAGTGTTTTTGAAAACGTGTTTGATAAGGTTTAAAAGGTTTTGGAATAGTTTAAGGAAAAAAGAAAAGTAAAAACAGAATAATATAATTGCTTGTATTTTTTTTTTTTTATTTTCTTTGAACAGGTTGTGAAAGGTTGTTGATCATAGATCTGCGCAGGCCTCCAGCCTGTGGGAGGTGGATTTACATCCACTAGAACCTTGGATGTAAGGTTCTAAGGTAACTTCTTTTTACCTTTTTGAAAATTTCAGAAAAATTGGTGGTTTGAGTGATTTGCATGATTGTTTAATAATTTGTGTTAAAACTGGTTTGTATTGTGTTTACATGATATGTTATGCATGTGAGATGTTATATGAATCAGTTTGGATAGATTTAGGAAGCTTTTGATTTGAAAAAGTGTGAGACAAAAATATTAAGGGTTGTTTGGATACATGTTTTAGCAGGGTCATAATCTTTGATTGTGCTTCTAAAAGGAGTTAGCAAGGTTAAAAAAGGTTAAGATAGGTTATTAGTTAGTTGGTAAGTAAGTTTGGAAAGTTTTGTAACAAGTTTGTGTGTTTTAAAAGGAAAAACATAGCTAGAAATCTGCATATCCATTTTCCTGCTTATTTTCCATGAAAATTGTGCTTGGATTTTGAATTCTATTAAGTGTTAGTGTGATTTAAGGTTTGAGTTTACTTGTGTGCTATTTGAAGCCTGTGTGTGCAAAACATAGGAGTTTGAAACTCAATTTTGTGCAAACCATAGCTAAAAGAAACCACCAGACCTAGTAAACTGTCACAGAAACTTGATATTGCCTGTGTGTGCTTTATTTGAGTGATTTGTGCTACTTGGCTACTTGATTTCTGCTATTTAGTGACTCCTTGTGCTTCAAAGAGCACAAGGGTGCCTGTTGTTCCATAATACTTCACCAAATAAGTCAAGCCAAGCCCCTCTTGGCTCCAAAGTGCTCAAGTGTGAACTCACACTTGTTCATCAGCAACCATAGCCTAACTGGGCACGTTTTGAAGTTGAATTTGATCTAATCTTAGTGAAAAGGAGTGTTGGATTGTGTTTTCTAGTCACAAAAAGGTCACAGTTGGATTGGAAAAAGAAAAAAATAAAAAAGAAAAGTTTGGCAAAAAGTCGCCCGCAACAGGACTCGAACCCCCGACCTCTCGAAGGAGGAGTAAGGGGAACTACCGTTGATCTAGACGCTTTCTTATGTTCTAGTGTGTTTTCAAACGATATTTAAACCCTTTTCCTTTCTAGCTTAATATAAAAAGCCGTAGCTTATTTCTTGTGTTTTGGGCTTATTTAATAAGCGTTTTTGGTTATTTTGATTTTTCTTAGGATTATTATTAGGTTGGTGATTTTTCTAGATAGGTTTTACATTTTTCCCTTTATTTGTTTATTTTCTATGCATTTTTCTTTATACGTTTTTTATTAATTGCTTAAAAAATAGAAAAAAGAGTTTTAATTTTTAGGAAAAATAAGTTTTAGCTTTTAGATTAATATTTTGAGGTTTACATCTAGTTTTGGTTTTATAAACTTTAATTTTTAATTTTATATTATTTTAAGGTTTTTTATAAACTTTAATAATTTTTATAAAATTATAAAAAAGGATTTAGGAGCTTTAATTTACTTTTTTTTATCTTAGTTAGATTATTTTAAGATTTTAGAAATTTTTTAGAATTAATTTTATAAACTTTTTATTTTTCTCATTATTTTAATATTATTTTATTATTAAAATTAAAAAGTTTTATTTTTATTTCTTTTTCATTTTTCCTAGATTCTTTAGCATTAATTAGGAATTTTCCCATTTTTAGAATAATTTTATAGCTTTTAGATTTATTTTTATAAGTATTTTAAGTTTAATTAGTTTTTAATCATTTTAAATCATTTTTAGAGTTTTAAAAATAGTTTTAATAGCTTTTAATTTTTAGAAAATTACTTTTTAGTCTTCTAATAATATAAGTTAAGTAATTATTCAATAAAATCATATTTTATACATTTTTATTAGTTGTTTTTAATTTTAGGGCTTTAATTAGCATTTAAAATTAAATATTTAATTAATAAAAGGTTTTAAAATATCTTTGTTGGATTTTTGTCTTTATTTATATTATTATTGACTTCTTTTTAATCTTTTATTTATTTTGTTTTTGGTTTTAGTTAAATTTTTAATTTGGGTAGTTTTTCACGGCTTTACGTTTACGTCGTAGTGTAATTTTAACGTAACCGTCTTTTCATCCTTTCATCCCCATTCTTCTCAATATTAATCTCAAATAATTACAAGTTGAATCACACACATATACCTCCTTGGGAAACGAACTTTCTCTCTCTTTATTTGATTGGGTCATTAGTGTTGATTTTTCCTAAAATCATCACTCGATACTTACCGCTCATATACGTTCTTTTGTTTTCCTAAACAAGAGGTGTAATTTACTCTACAATCAATTTCAATGAAGCTGCTCAAAACTTTTATGTAAAACCCATTTCAACGCATACTTTAAAACTCTTTTTGAAGTTACAACGTCACATTTCAAAGTTTTATAACCCATACTTGGTTTCCAAAAATAATGGTAAATAAGGTGACACATGCTTACACGATAAGAAACGCAACAAAAGAAAATGAAAGTGAAAGGGTACGCGAGGTAACCTTGAGCTCTCGATGACACAGTGTCTGTTACGAACGAGATGATAGTCACACTATCCGTAAGTAACCCACGCCTTAGAACTGGAAACCCACGTCAGAAGGAACTCTCGAACAAACCGATGAACCCGTTTCACGTACAGCAACCGGTACAGCGATCACTCGAAAGAGAAACCCACGTCGTGTAGTACTTCACGTCGTCTGTAGCAGCTAAAACCTCGAACAAGCAAAAACCCACGTCGAACACGTACCCACGTTCACAATGTTGGAACCTTCGTCGAACAATGAACCCATGGAAATAGTAAACCCACGAGTAACCTCAAGCGAAGCCCTCGTCTTACGAGTAAAACCCACGTCAGAAAAGGCGATAGTCACGTCAGGATGATAAGTATTTTTGTTAGGTTGTAAATGATGTGTTTAGAGAGCAGTTGTATGAGATGAAAAGGGATTTTTAAGGTTTTGGAAATGGAGGATTTGAAGTATGGATGATGGAGTTCGGTTGTTATGTTTTAAGTTTTAAGCCGAGTAGTAGTATTGAGAGAGAGTGTGCATCAAGCATTTTGTGAGTGTGTGTTTAAGGATGAGCATGAATGATGCATGTTTGTGAAGAAATAGGGGATACAGTTTTCATTGTGGGGGGACCAAATTGATCCAGCCTATAGTAGGAAAAGGGAAGGACTAGTACTATTCATGGTCATAGGAAATCTGTTAAATGTTTTGAATTTCAAAAATAATTTATTTGGGTTAAGGGTCTCGGTTTGTAGCATAGTTGGGTATCTTATGTTGAACTTAATTTATGTGTTGGAGTTGATAAATGATGGAATCATGAGTACACTATGATAAAGGTGTTCATTTGATAAAAATGTTCATTTGAGGTATTTTGTGTTTACACTATGAATCGAATAATTAAGCGGGCGTTGATTATGTTTGCGGAGAATAAACAATAAATAACGATTCACTAAAATAAATAATATAATTAATTAAAAGAAATAATTATGAGAATAGTTATTAGCACAGTATTTATATATACACAAACGCTGATAGCAGTTAAACTGCAGATAGCTCGCGCAACGCGACACAGATAAGTCCTACACACATTATGCACACGTATTGAAATTTAATTTCAGATACGTTAAAGTATTGATCATAAGTTATTACGCAACCAATAGTGACACACTCGCAGTATTCACAGCAACGCAGACTGAGCACAGTCTAAGCAAAATACACATCAGCACACGTTATTTCACAAAATAAGGGAACGCTTCCCATATAAATAGCAAATTTAGCAAACAGTTGACTAAATAAAAAGTCTAGGGGTAAAATAGTCATTTAACGAGCCACGAAAATTTCTCGGGTGTTACAATAGAAGTGGCTAGACTTGGATGCCTTAGGATTGCATATAGAAGGAGATCCCCGTTCCTTCTTAGTTTCATTTGCTCATTTATTAAGTGATACTATTTGGCACCTATATGTTTGTTTTGGTTTTGTGATTTGTTTGTCTTGGGTAAGAGGTAGGACTGTTACCTACTTACCTAGACTCCTGCATTGTTGAGATATTGTCATGACATTTGTATCGCCATTTATGACATTATATTTGCATTTTAGTTTTCTCTATAGAGATACCATTTGTTGTGATGATATCTATACGTCGCGCCCCATATTCCTCCATGATGGGGTGTTACACTCTCCCACCGTTCTTTCCAAAATTCTCTTTAAACCACGATTTGTGACCTCGGTTTGACCATTGGTTTGAGGGTGATACGCGGTAGAAAGTCTATGGTTAACACCATACTTCTTCATAACTCTTGTGAATTGATCATTACAAAAGTGAGTACCACGATCACTTATGATGGCCCGAGGTACACCAATTCTAGCAAATAATTGCTTCAAAAACTTTACTACAAGTCGAGCATCATTAGTAGGTAAGGCTTTGGCCTCAACCCACTTTGACACATAATCCACCGCTACGAGTATGTACTTATTTCCCTTAGAAGATGGAAAAGGTCCCATAAAATCTATTCCCCACACATCAAAAATCTCACATTCTTGTATGAAGTTTTGTGGCATCTCATCTCATTGAGTAATTTTTCCTTGTCTTTGACATACATCACAAAATTTCACCATCTCTTGGGCATCTTTGTATATAGAAGGCCAATAGTAACCCGAATCAAAGACTTTCTTGGCGGTATAGTTGGGCCTAAAATGTCCACCCGTAGGTCCCTTATGACAAGCTTCTAAAATTTCAAATGCCTCAGGCCCATCTACACACCGTCTAATGATTTGGTCCGCACATTGCCTAAAGAGGTAAGGTTCATCCCAAAAGTAGTATTTCACTTCCTTAAGAAATTTCTTCTTTTGTTGTGAAGTGAGACCCTCTATTAGCACATCCCCCACAAGATAGTTTGCAATATCCGCAAACCAAGGGGTGGCATACTCTTGAGAAGAAATAGACATGAGCTCCTCTAATGGAAAGGATTTATTGATTTCCTTATGAGGCAAATCTCCTTGAAAAGGATGCTCAAGTCTACTCAAGTGATCCACCGCTAACTTCTCGGCTCATTTCTTATCACGAATCTCAATGGAAAACTCTTGGAGCAATAAAACCCATCTCAAAAGTCTAAGCTTAGCATCTTGCTTTGTCATGATATACTTGAGAGCGGAATGATCCGTATACACTATGGTTTTGGATAGCACAAGATAGGGTCTAAATTTCTCAAAGGCATAGACTATAGCAAGCAACTCTTTCTCCATGGTGGTATAATGAAGTTGTGCACCCGTCATGGTTTTACTAGCATAATGTATAGGTTGAAAATGCTTATTCACTCTTTGTCCTAACAAGGCCCCCACGACATAATCACTAGCGTCACACATAAGCTCAAAAGGCAAATCCCAATTTGTAGAAACCAAAACGGGAGCCTTAGTTAACTTTTCCTTAAGTATCTCAAATGAATCCAAACACTCTTGGTTGAAAATGAAAGGAGCCTCATTTTCCAAGGGGTGGGTCATCGGTCTTGCTATCTTAGAGAAATCTTGTATGAAACGTCTATAGAACCCCGCATGACCCAAAAAACTTCTAACTCCTTTCACCGTGGTTGGTGGGGGAAGCTTAGCAATCACATCTATCTTAGCACGATCCACTTCTAAACCTTTGTTGGATATCTTATGTCTCAAGACTATCCCCTCTTTGACCATGAAATGGCACTTCTCCCAATTAAGAACAAGACGTGTTTCTTCACACCTCTTTAGCATACGTTCTAAATGGGAGAGACAAGAAGTGAATGGATCTCCGAAAACCGAGAAATCATCCATGAAAACTTCCATAGTTTTCTCAATCATGTCATGGAAAATTGCCATCATACACCTTTGAAATGTCCCTGGTGCATTACACAAGCCAAAAGGCATTCTCTTGTAAGCAAATGTACCGTAGGGACAAGTGAATGTGGTCTTTTCTTGATCCTTAGGGTCAATGGGTATTTGAAAATAACCCGAGAATCCATCAAGAAAGCAATAGTACTCATTTCCTACTAAGCGTTCAAGCATTTGGTCCATAAAAGGCAATGGGAAATGATCTTTCCTATTAGCATCATTGAGCTTCCTATAATCAATACAAACTCTCCAACCCGTAACAAGTCTAGTAGGAATAAGCTCATTGTTCTCATTGGGTACTACGGTGATTACACCCTTCTTAGGAACACAATGTACCGGGCTAACCCATGGAGAGTCGGAAATGGGGTAAATCATGCCCGCATCAAGGAGTTTGATAACTTCCTTCTTAATGACCTCATGGATTTTAGGGTTAGCCCTTCTTTGGCTTTGAATAGCGGGTTTGTAATCATCCTCCATAAGGATTTTGTGTGTACAAAAATTTGGATCAATTCCCCTTATGTCAGATATTTTTCATGCTATGACTTGCTTATGTTTCTTAAGGACTTCTATAAGTTTTTCTTTCTCATCCTCTTTCAAATCTTTAGCAATGATCATGGGTAATTGGTCTTTCCCCTCTAAGAAAGCATACTCTAGGTGGGATGGAAGGTCTTTAAGTTAAAGAGTAGGTGGACTCTCTATGGAAGGTTTCACTATGATGGATCATCATTGGTAACTTCTTGTGGGACGGGTAAAGGAATGGGATCCTCATTGAGCAACTTTTGGATAGTGAAAATTTCTTCTTCCCAATTAATAGGAGAATCATCATTACCAAGGAACTTGGACTCAAATTCCTCCAAGAGGAAATTACTCTCTCTAAAAGGTGTTAAGGAGGGAGCAATTGAGGCAACGGTCTCTACATGAGGCATGTCTTCACTATTATTCTTACAAGCATCATGGAAATGCTCATCACACACCTCATCAAGTACATCTACTATGTTAATTGTTTCACAAGCTTGAGACTTCTTAGTCACTTTGCCTAGCTTAAACACCACTTTCTCATCCCCAACTCTCATAATTGGTTCTCCCTCCGCCACGTCTATAAGAGTACGACCCGTCCTCAAAAATGGTCTACCAACAATTAGAGGAACTCTCGGGCCCATGTCATAATCAACCACAACAAAGTCGGTCGGAAAGCTAAACTTATCCACACCTACAAACACATCCTCCGCAATACCTACCAGGTAAGATATGGTACGATTGGCTAACTCAAGGGTCATCCTAGTTGGAGTGAGCTCGGGAAGAGAGAGTTTTTTCCAAACCGATAAAGGCATGAGATTTATGCTTGCCCCTAGATCCGCCAATGCAATGCAATGCAATTTTCCTCCCAGGGAAAATTACAAGGGATAAAAAAGCGCATTGAATCTCCAGGTTTTGTAGGTAAGGTTTTGAGCAACACGGCGGAGCAATTCTCATTAAGGATGTGTTAGGCAAATCCACCAATTTTTCCTTGTTGGAGAGGAGATCTTTGAACATCTTAGCAAATTTTGGCATATAAGCAAGAGCTTCCGCAAAGGAGATGTTTATGTTAAGTTGCTTGAACATCCTCACAAAGTTTAAGACTTGTATATCATCCATGTTTTTCAATTTCTCCTTTCTCAATATTGAAGGGTAAGGAAGGTTTGGTTTAGGTGTGGGTGGAGGAGGTGTTGTGGTTGGAGATTTGTCTTTGGTAGCTTCTTCATTGATAGTTGTGGAAGGTAAAGGAGAAGTGAGTATACGTTGAGAAGGTGTAGGTGGGGAAGTGGTAGAGCTTGGAGGTGGTGAAGAAGATGTAGAAGGCTTATCACAAGTTGGAATCATAGTAGGCTTAACAATAGAAGGTGTAGGAGGTGAAGGATCATTAGTTGTTTTTGCACTTCTTGTTGTAATAGCATTGACATTAGCCCTCGGGTTTGTTTGTGTGTTAGAAGGTAAAGCCCCTTGTGCTCTTGCATTCTTTTTTCACTTTCACGAATTCTCCTCTCAACATACTCATGATTATCATGTGGCCCATATCCTTGATTTTGAACTTGAGGGTATCCTTTATTTGGGAAGGGTGGTGGCGGTGGATTAAATCCTTGATTGGGTGGATGAAAATTATTTCCTTGATTGTGAAAGTTGTTGGGTGCTTTATAGTTGTTCCCTTGGTATTGTGGACTTGGTCCTTGGTTCCTTTGTAATAATTGAGAGGGATTAGGTTGAGTAAGGGTGGGTGGATGGCGTGGGAATCCGGGTGAAGCAAGGTAGTTTTGAGACTTGTAAGAAAGGTTGTTTTGATTTATGTTGGGTTTGAAATGTTCTCTATGTTCTTCTTGGTAACCATAACACTCAACTTGATAACCTTGAACTTTGTCACAATGTTGATGGGAATGGGGACCTCCACAAGTCTCACATAAAAGAGCAATAGCATGCACATCATTGGTGAAATTGTTCAAAGAAAGGCTCTTATGGGTTTGGATTAATTCTTGATTTGACTTAAGATGCATCTCTTGATTCCTATCCATTTTGTTGAGTATCTCTTGGTGACTTTTGAGGAATTGGTTATCAGAATGTGTTTGAGAACTATCTTGCACAACATAAACCCTTTCATCAAATTGTGTGTTAGTTTGCACCATTGATTTGGTCTCAATAATGTCCCAAGCTTCTTGAATGGATTTAGCAAGAATACTTCCACCCGCGGAAGAATTGAGTGAATCTTGGTGATGAGGTCTTAATCCATTATAGAAAGTATTAATTTGGTGAACCTCATTGAATCCATGATTTGGGAATTTTCTCAATAACTCCTTGAACTCCTCCCAAGCATCACTAAAGGTTTGACTAGGTTTTTGTTGAAAGCCTATAATTAAATTCCTCAAAGCCGTGGTCTTAGATGGGGGAAAGAACTTGTTCAAAAAATTCTTAGTGAAATCATCCCAAGTAGTAATGCTCTCGGGGTGGTTGTGTATCTAACTAATACTTGGCATTGCCCTCTAGTGAAAATTGTATCAATATCAACTTAATGGCATCATGGGGAACTCCATTGTACTTAATGGTGTTGCAAAGAGCAAGAAACTTCTTAAGGTGATCATGTGGATTATCATTAGATTTCCCAAAAAATGGTGTGTTTGAAACCAAGTTAATCATAGATATCTTATGTTCAAAGGTGTTTGCGGGAATATCAGGTATCTTAATAGCATCGGCATATCCTTGCACATTGGATTGCAAGTGCTCCATCAAAGGTCGAGTGTCAACGCCGGTCGTGGCTTCTTGTTGTGTGTGGATCAAAGCACGATTCTCGGGATCGGCTTGATGGACGGTGGTGTTTTTACTCTTTCTCTTTTTCTTCCTTTTGGGAGGAAGGGGTTGTACACCAAATGGTATTTGTGCACGCCCGTGAGTGAGCATGCAACTCAAATCAAGGAGTGAGAGAGAAGCTCTCGTTCGACTTTGAAGAAGAAGAGATTATCCTCTTCGAGATTTAATATGAAATATCCACAAAAAGTATAATATATGTAATTACTACTTGGGTGTAAGACCCCCAATCAAGCCTTCCTTCTTAGATTACGCACTAGTGAACGGGGGGTTAGGTGGCGCGAAGAACTTAAGTACCTATTAACCCTTAGATGGCATTTTATAGGACATCGCCTTTCTATTCACTTTGTAGTTTGTATTCTTCGAATTCTTGCCTATTGGAAGTATTTATCTATTCTTTCTTAATTAAATTTGATCGATACACGTGTCAAGGACCGAAACGCTCCCTAACACGGTGTATTACAAAAGCAATACTTATGGAGATACGTGTATTGATTGTTCGTATACGTATACGTATCTACATATAATAATATAGAGAAAATATTTTTGTATTTATTGGGTTTTTTAAAGAAAATACTATATGTACGTAAAAACCGAGGAAATCTAATAATATATATTTTTGGTTGCAATCTCTTAGGAAAAAGATTGCTTTTTGAATTTTTTATTTTTTTGGTCAATTCTTTAGGAAAAGAATTATTTTTGTTATTTTTTAGTTTTTATATTTTTATATTTTTTATTTTTTATGTTTTTGATTTATGATACGTAAAAATAACGCTCACGGGGTGAACGGATCCCAAATGCCAATGAAAACCGTCAATCAATAGTCTCTCGTAACGTCAAAGAACCGGCAGCGGCGCCATTTGAAATTGAGTATATTGAAGTTCGTTTTCTCTCGATTCTTGACAAACTGAAAGTCCTAAAAATCTCAAGTCTTTAATTGTTCTTGGTTGTTAGGGTATTTGGATATTCTATATCTAATTCAATCAACAAGTAAAAATGGTGAAAATATTAAACCTACGTATCCGTAAAACACTTTGTAATTACCAAATAATATTCACAAAAGTTCAAAATGTAAAAACATGAAAGTAAAAGTGCTTGAACAGCAAACTAAATGAAAGTAAAGGACTGGAATGTAAATTTTAGAAAGTAAAAGGACCAAAAATGTAAAATCCAACAAACTTGTAACAAAATTTAACAAACTTAACAAACTGCCTAACCAATTTTAGCAAAAACTGAATGTTAAAGGGCTGTAAATTGCAAAACCTAAAAACTTGTAAAATTAGCAACAGATTAACCCAATTAAGAAGTAGGAGGACTAAACTGCAATTAACTAGAAACTTTAAACAAAAATGGGCTAAGTAAAAGAATAAGCTCGTTTGAGCTTATTAATAAGCTCTAACTTGTTTTAAAAAACTTAAAATGGAAAATTAGCTAGACATGCTCAAAGAAACAGCTTAAAAGCTTGTAGAACAAAAGATAGCTTATTCTAATAAGCCAAGAATAAGCAAACTAGCAAACCAGACTTCCACAACTTGAATTCAATGATCAATCTTATTAAACAGCTTATAAGGAGTATGGAATGTCTTTCCAATCTGAAAATGATCCACTAGATAAGCTGAAATATGAACTTTAGCTAGAAAGTGCTTATTTGACCAACGTTGACCAAATTTTCCAATAAGCTGAAAACTTCAAAATCCACTCATGACATGTTTTTGACAAGATATGTGAAAGAAAACTAGAACATTTATGAAGTAGAAATGGAGATTCAAGAAAACAGTCAAGCTTTTATCTCAGAAACTTGCATTTGCTAAAGATCTTATTAAAAAGCTAATTTCTCAATCAAAATGGAAAACTGTAGAATTTCCTTGAACACACTAGTACTTTGGATGCTTAGCTACAACTGAGAACTGATTTCAAGCAAAATGGTTAAGTAATGAATCAATAGCATTGATTTGAATCTAGCTAGTTTTCTGATGAAAATGATGACAGAACTTGACCCAAACTTTTTCTAACCAATTCCCTTTTTGACCAATGTTTTGACCATAAAATTGAACAATTGAGTTACCACTAGTTTACTAAATGTGAATAAGCAACTCTCAAGTGAATTTTAAGACTTGAATCACAAAAACTAGGCAAATCGAAACACCAGTTATCAAAGCTGTCAAGAACTATTTCAAAGCAATTTTGAGTAAAAGAGTTAACCAAACTATGACTGATATCAAGACTTGTTCAATGAGAGAAATGAAAAGTAAATGAACCAAATTCAGACGTGTTCACAAGCTTGATCACAGAATGCACTCAAAAGCTAATTACTGATGAAAATGAAGCTGAAATCGAGTAAATGTAGATTAAGGCTACAAGACTACTCAAATGCTATCAATCTAACAATATTAAACTAAAACAAAGCTAAACACATCATCATATCAGCAAGTAATGATTACTCTAAGAATTAAGCACGCAAAGTTCATTTTAGAGGAAATCAAACAAGAAAAAAAAGTGCCTTTTAGCTGTGAAGCCTCCCTTGATGGAGTAGTATGGCGCTGAGCCAACTAAAATCTACTAGAACAACACCAATTCACCACCATTAACCAAATTAATCACCTCCAAAAGCTATTTTTGTTCAAATCAACCCAAACAGCTACAATCTACTAAAACTGGAACTGGAACTGAGTACTAATGAGCTTCCAAAACGTCTCAAAAACCCCTCATTGATCAATGATGATCAATGACATCACAATATCATAACAGTAATGCAGGATTGAGCAAAGTAGATGAAGATGAGAATAGGAAATGGATATTTTTGTGCTTTTATTGATTTAGGAGGGAAACGTAGTTACAACAGCTTAACTAACTATTTAACAAACTCTTAAGTGTATGTCAAACACTTAAGAGTTGTTATCTAACTGAATGAAGGAACATAATTGAGAGGAAAAACTATAAGTGTGTGTTTTTGCACACTTAACTACACTATGAAAATGAATGGCCTAACTACTATTTATAGAGGTTGATGATGAGTTGTTAGGGTAGCATGACGTGTCTCAACCAATAAGGAGGTGCCAGGTGTCACAAACTGGTGAATTGTGGATTTGACTCCAAGAACACAAAAGGGGTTTTCTTATCCTTTGATCTTCAGTCTAATTAAGTTGTCCAGTTGGATTCGTCATCTCACTCTAAGTATTTTTCATGTATAAAGTTCTTCATGAATTGCCTTGTAGCTCCAAATCGATCCAGGGTTATTTGTTTGTTGAAGATGCCACGTGTCATGTTTTCATTGGATACTGGCCAGGCACACAGATCATTATCCGTTGTGGATAAATGATATTATTGCATGTAGCTTCTTGATTGGTGGATAAAAGTATAGTGCGTTGCACTGTGTAAGATTCGGTTAATAAATGAAAGGGTGAGTTGGCATGTTAGCTGGCAATCCGCACCATTGATTTCTTGCATTTTGATTGGCTTACAAGCTTAAGACACGGATCAAGCCAGAGTATAAGCAAATTTAACATATTCAGCCCTTGGACTTTAACAGCTTCTTCATTTGCACTCTTTTCTTCATTCCAATGGCAAATTTGGTCCTTTGACTTGTATTCTTAACTTTTTAAGTCCATTGACTTGTTTGACTTGAAGTTTGACCAAGTTTGACTTTAATCTTGACTTTTCCAAAGTTTGCATTTAAGTCCCTCAACTTTTGATTATTTGTCAAGATAGGTCCTTCATCTTCAAATGGCTTGTCAAATTTAATCCTTCTCTTGTCTTTTCATCATAAATGAGCTTGATTTCCTCTTGTTTGCTTGAAATTGTATCATTGTAGGGATGAGCTCGGGACCACTCCCGTCCCGAACCCGTCCCGATTTAGTGCTCCCGATTTTTTCCCGATCTAAAAATTTATGTACCGATCCCGTACCGAACGGGATTCGGGAATCGGTACCAGTACGGGATCGGTACCAGGAAATCGGGATTTTCCCGTTTTTTTCGGGAATTTCCCGATTTGGTACCGGTCCCGTCCCGAATTTGTCGTCCCGTATCTTTTTATCTTATTTCGTATTCCCGGTCCCGTACCGAACGGGATACGGGTATCGGGAATCGGTACGGTTCCGGGAACGGTTCGGGTTCGGATTCGGGTCTAAATGCTCATCCCTATATCATTGTTACCTATTTAAGCACAAACACAAAACATACCACATAATACTGCTTTATAGCACAAAAGTTAGGTATTTTCTATGTGTTTTAGGGTGATTTGTTGATTAATTGATATGAGATTTTGCTCATATCAAGTATTTAAGCATATTAATACACGATAATTATTATCAACAATAATTATAATCACGAACATGAAAACATTAACGTAAATAATCACGAACCTGTTATTATGTACTTACGTAATAATTATTACGATTACGTATAAATCTATATTACGACACGAACGATTAATAAATAAATCACGTAAGCACGACCATGAGAGCACATAAATATTTAAAACACGGAAAACAATGGGTTTCCCCTTCTGGGCCCCACCTACTCGCGGCATGAACAAGCAAAGGGGCCAAGCCCACTTTGGGCTTTTTACTAAATAAGAAAAAGGAGAAACATGTTTTCATATTACCGAGTTTTTAGAAAATAACGAAACCCTAGCCTCCTTTTTCTTCTCTCTCTGACCACCGGTTTTAAACACACAAGAAGGGGTGTTCGTTAATTTTTGATGATCCAATTCTAGTGAGATCGTTCGTCTTATCACTTTTTTTGTTTCACGCATCAGTAATCCTTAAACTTTTTTTTTCTTTTTAATTATTTATTAGATCAAGAACACATGAATCGTGGGTTTATTAAAAACTATTAAAAACATGTTAATTAAGTCATGGGGGTTAAAATCATGTTGGTTTAGGGGTGTTTTTGTTCGCCCGACGTGTAGAACCGAGATCCGAAGATCTCGGTGGGTTTATGATCACCACCAACCGATACCTCAAGGTCTCGGTGGGGTTTTGGTGTCTCGGCCGCAAGAAAACAATGGACCCCGACACATGTCGGGGTACCGTTTGGTTTTGGGGGGTCTCGACTGAAAACAACAAGCACCACCGGCTTAAGCCGGTGGCGGTTTGACATAAGGGTGGCTACCGGTCAAGCCGGTTCGCCACCATTAAGGGGTTGGTTGTTTGGTCCGGTTCAAGGTTGATCACGGTCCGTTTCACAACATGTCTAGATTTAAAACACGGTTTCGGTTCACGATTTAACTTGACAAGCTTAATAATTTTTACAAGTTAATTAATTACAAGGTTAATTAAATTAATTTAACATGTTATATAATTAATTTAATTAAGACATGACTTAGGTTATATTATTATTATAAATAATACATGATTTTAACCTAAGTATTTTATTAGTTAATTTAGACTAAGTAATTAATTAATTATTAAAACATGACATATAATTAATTAATTTCCATGACTTAGGTTATATTAATAATAAATATTAATACATGTTTTAACCTAAGTATTTTATACACTTTAATTTAATTAAATCATGCTATATTTAATTAAATCTCATAACCTATAGTTTATTTAATTTACATGTATTAATTAATAGACTATACTATTAATCACATGACTTAGAATATTTATCAGTAAAACTTAAGCTTATCTTATTAGCTTAATAATCCAGCTTATTTCTAATTATGGAAACTTTCTATTTTAGAAACTTATCTATTTTAAGCAGTGAATCTATTTATGGAAACTTTCTATTTTTAGAAACTTATTTATTTTTTAGAAACTTTCTATTTTCGGAAACTTTCTATTTTAGGAAACCTGCTATTTTTAGAAAGTTACTTATTATCACACAACAAGTATAATAATACAAGAAATACAAGTAATACTTAATCAGAATATCCAGAATACATGATAAACACAGCATAACGTTTAAATCAGTAAAGCATGACATGAACATATAAAACAAGCTAAGACATGATATAAAACCAGTTACGTACTCAGTAATCAGAATACTTATACACGTATATTATTTATGTGGCATTAGTGATATCGAAGTAGGACTCTCTTCCGTCCGTCTCCCTTCGTTCACTGGACACAAGGTACGGAGTCTCCGTCCTTTCAGTATGGACATTCTTTCCTTATTAGGATTTCCCCGTATGCAGCCAACTGTTTTCCCAGTATATATGTTTTATATGTTTTGATTTGCTTATGTTTAATTAAATGCCTAAGCCATATACATGCATGACCAGTTTCATCTAGTTATGGAGGTACCATAACCATAACACTGGAGGCACCAGTGTTATGACTTCAACACGGCGGAGTGATAGCTCGTGTCGTCCCTTTCAGCTTTGGCCATATTATTATGTTATCATGTGGGGCGTATGGGTGCATCCTAGGTTACATGTTTTTACATATTATTCAGCTGAATGTGGTGTGTGCCTTGCATCCTTCACACGGAGCTGATCCCTCCTACCCAAACTTATATTAATTAGAGGCAGCCCCTCTAATTGCATGACGAGGTCACCCCTCCAAGTATTCATGCACGTTGATATTTCATGACCTATATTGGCTAATGCTAAACATGTTAAACAGATTTTATAAGATAAACATAAGGCTTTTCAAACTATAAACCAGTTTCACTAAATTACGTCAGGTTTTCCAGGACTTAATCAATTCTGCTGCTATATGTTGTATATGCTTATGTTATTCATTCGATGCTTGTATATCCGTGCACTGAGCGTTATGCTCAGCCGTTTTCTTTTCATGTTCCCAAAACGGCAGGTACTCAGGGACGCTCGTAGACTTTAAGCGTACGTGCATATGAATTGGAAGCTTCCTAGCCTTCATTACTTTATGCATTTCTCCACTTTTGATACTCATTTCCATGGACATTGTTTAGTTGTTTTCATTTACAGTACTTATGTTTGTGTGTGATGAGCTTTTACTTTTTGATACCGATGTTTGTTTCTGGTATTTCCTTTATGGTCATGTAATGTTTAAGACATTTATCCTTGTATGCTTTGATGACACGCCATAATCACGCGTGACATTCCATTTACCAAAATGGGGTGTTACAATTATGGAATCAGAGCCAAGGCTTTGACCTGTAGGCTCTCAAAACACGACCTGTGATTAGTGGATAGTCACTATGGTCTTCCTAGAACTGACAGTCGGTTTTCATGCATTCATTTTTTTCATGCATTCATATATATGTCATTGTCGTAGGTGTATGACTAAGTAATGGTTGGTACAGGACTGGCCCTATTTAGTGGCATGTGTTTTATCGAAACTTTTAACTTTGGGACTGACCCATTGGCGTCCCCTCGCCATGTCTTTTGTTTTGAGTGAACCGACCATAGGCGTTCAATCTCGCACATATAAAAGTTTTCATAAAACTGCATCATGCATTCATGTACTAGTTTTCCTACATTAATTTTTTCTCATGATTTATTGGTATAAATTTTTTTCATGTATATATTTTATGTTTTGATCAGTTTAATCATGTATTCTTATGTTATACTGTCAGATGGTTCTCACACGCGAGCAAGAACAACTCAATGCAGCAGTCCAAGCTACAATGCAAGCTATGCTTCCTCAGCTGAGGAACGAAATCAGGGCTGAGGTGCAGGCTGCCAACAATCAGCAACAGCACCCAGTACCTCCTCTTCCTCCAGCAATATTGGTCACATGGCTGAAGAGATTCAATAAGCTAGGCCCTCGATCCTTCGAGAAAACGGATAGCCCCAGTGAAGCTGAAAGCTGGTTGGCTCACATTGAGAAGATCTTCGATGCAATGGGCTGTTACCCCGTCTTCAAGTCGAGGTTGGCTTGTTACCGGTTCGAAGGTGATGTGTTATCAGGGTGGAAGGCACTGAAGCAGTTTGAGGGAGGTGATGCTTGGGTGGCTGGTTTGACTTGGGCTCAGTTCAGGGATTTGGTGATGGGACAGTTCTTTCCCAAGGCTGAGCAAGACAAGCTGAAGAGAGAGTACCATGGAATCCGACAAAGAGTTGGGAAGAACAACAATGAGTTCATGCAGCGCTTTCTTCGTTTGGCTGGTTTTCTTGGCGCAGCAGCAGGTACTCCCGAAGAGCAAGCATACCACTTCCGGCGGGCTCTTCGTACATCGGTCGCAAACAACTTAGCGTGTGCTACTGTGACACCCCACTTGGATAAGTGGACCGTTACGTGTATTTATGGCGTGTCATCAAAGCATAAGGTAACTGTCCTAAAACATTAACTGACCATAACGGAAATGCCGGAATCAAACATCGGTAATCCAACCTAAGCTCAAAACATGAAAAGTAAAAACTGAAGGAAAGGACTAAACAATGTCCAAATAAGAAGAATCATGTAAGAAGTGCATAAAGTAAGAAGTCTGAATAGATTCCATTCAATGCACATGCTATTTGAATCCTAAGAGCGTCCTGGTGTACCTGCCGTTAGAACATGAAAGAACTACGGCTGAGCATAACGCTCAGTGAACGGATATAAAGCATGATAAGGAATTACTGAAATGAAACAGATGATAAAATACTGGAGTTGTAAGACTGATAAGTAAAGTTGCAGCGGAAATCTGTGTATAATCTGCAAAGTCTGATTTATAATAATAAAGCTGAACTGTTATCTGTTAAATATGAAAACATGCATTTACTGTATTTTAATTTCCAGAGCTTATATAGGTCATGTGTTGTAACAACGGTGCATGAATAACTGGAGGGGTGTCCTCGTCATGCTGTAGAGGGGTGACCTCTAAATAACTGTAGAGGGGTGACCTCTAAATACTGTGCTGGGTGGAGGGATCAGCTCCAATGTGAAGGATGTAGAGCACACACCACATTCACCCTGATAACTTGTAAACTGATAAGCCTAGGATGCATCCATACGCCCCACTAAACATACTTATAAAAATGGCCAAACTGAACATGAGTGGGACGATGCAGGATATCACTCTCCTGCGTGTAAGTCACGACACCGGTGCCTCTAGTGCCATGGTTACGGTACCTCCGTAACTACTACATAAACTGGTCATGCTTGTATATAATGCTCAGGCAATTTATTTAGTTATTAACATGATTACTGATAAGCTTAAACACATACTGGGGAAAACATTTGGCTGTAGACGGGGAATCCTAATCATGCAAAGGAAAGGGAGTCCTTACTGAAAGGACGGAAAATCCTTACCTCGTGTCCAATAATGAAATAAGAATGAAAGCTGAAAGATCTACTCCGACTTCATGGTTACTACATAAATAACGGATACGTAATAAGTTGTCTGATATGCCATGAGTTACAGGTTCTTGACTTGAATTACTTGTTCTTGACTGGTTATACTTGTTCATGTATTATTATATATATTCTTAATCTGGCGTGGTTCGTGAGTTCTTGATATTGTATTACATGTTTCATGTGTTGTCTTTCTTGATCTTTTTGTAATTAGTAACTTTCTAAAAATAGCAGGTTTCTAAATATAACAGGTTTTCAAAATTAATAATAAGTTCGATTCTAATAAGCCATAATTTAATTAAGTCAAAATCAATAAGCCATTTCTTAATAAGCCTATTTTAGTTACGCCTAAACTTAATAAGTAATTTAATAATTTATGAGTTAAAAGCCAAATTAAATAAGCCCCTTAACATTAACGTAGTAATCCACATTCTTGTTTGAAATATTTCAAACATGATTACTGATATTCTCTTTTTTTATAGCATGTTTAGCCATATAAGGCTTTATAAAATAAAACCCATGCATCTACGTGCTTACAAGCAGAAATCCAAATCTTTATATATCGGTGTTTTATTACTAACAATATATTCAGATCATTCTTTAAAATCATGCATGTTTAAGAATCACTCTACATTTCTACATATAGTGTCCACTTATGAGACCATCTAGATTTGAAAAAGAAACTATACATACGAATCATTAAAATGATGGTACCTCCAGGCTGCTAAACAAAGCAGATCAAATGGAAATCGAAACCGAATTTGAAATGACACACATCCACCAAATGCCGGACTCAATCTATCTCGTCCTAATGAACCAACCCGACACCAAAATCGAACCGAACAACAAATGACCAGCCGCGGATCAAACCTGAACGATGTAACCAAACCGAGCAGACTCCGTTTACCGTTATCGAGACTATCTAGCATGTAACTGTCTAAATAGTAGATGCTTTAAATGAGTGAGAGCTTGTATGGTTTTTAATTAGGAACTTGTTTTGGTGTTGAGATTATGAAATGAGTATAATGATGAACCAATTATATGGTGTCTTTGCCAATATCACGCCTGAATAAGAGGGAATTATACAGTAACTATTGATGACCGAATATTTATTTTTGACCAAAAGAATCTGTATTTATCATACAAGGCCCGATTCACAATATTAATACTTATAAGGCTCATGCTTAACTATAAAGCCCGTTTTAATTATTTTGTGTCTCAACTTGTGTTCTCGTGAGTGTCGTAAATTTGTGATTAATTTTTCTTGTTTACTCATGCCGTCTAATACTTATTTTCTTAATAAATAATTATTACGTAATACTGAATAAATACTATTATTTATTATTCTTAGCAATTAATCATCTCCGTATCGTTTTAAATAAATCTGAGACTGCGTGTTATTAATATTGTTCATGGCTTTTAAAAGCGGGTTTTACAACTCTTCCCCTCTAAAAAAAACAATTCGTCCTCGAATTAAGGATGCGATAATGCCGAGGTTTTACAATTCTTCCCTTCTAAAAAGGAGAAATTCGTCCTCGAATTAAAGGTAATAAACTGATGAAGTTATAAGAACTAGAAGAACACGTGAACTGAAAAGACAATTAAACTGAAGGATGAGTCGTCCTCTAATTAAGACATAATGCTGCTGATAGGTATAACATGACATGACTTAAGTGATCATGTAACGTGACATGGCTGAAGAGAACCTGGAACATAACCTGACTGAAAGAATTTAACTAGATTTATTGAAGGAAAAGGATGAGAGGTCCTGATGGACTCCTCCGTTTCGAGTGGCTTCCCGCTCGAAACGATTCCTTAAAAGGTCTAATCATAATGAAAATCTTGGTCCTGATGACCCTGTCCTGATGATGCTGAATAGTTTCTGGTTCCATACTTAATATGGATTTTCTGAATCTGCTAGAATGAATAAGGTATAGCATTAAGGAAAAATGAAACGGCACGTATAAATATGTTGAAAGATAACATTTCTATATCTAAGCAAGCTGTTAAAAATATATAGGGACAAAACTGCGTGAACAATTGTGAACGCGCTACGTGAGCAATTGCGAACGTGGTTCACGATTATATGAGGAATGCTGGCATGGAATATATCGTGCACGATAATACATGAAACATTCTGTGAACGTGATGCTAGGACATATCAAGAACATATGCTCACTAAGGAAAGAATACCAAATGATACGGCCTGATACGTGAAACATCTGTCTGGTTATGGAATAGTTGTGCTATACGTGGGTCTGGTTTCTCAAGCTGCCTGTAACCGTATTCGGTAATAAACTGTGAAACGCATATCGCGAGATGGAACACGAACCTGAACGTGGACAATGTTATGAACGCTAACGTGAACTTAAATCATGAGATAGCACAAAACATGAACTGAAACAACATCTTACTGTGAATGAGACGTAAACGTGAAAGTGAAAATAAACGTGAACGTAAGTGAACATAAACATACACGTGATCATGAACATGATTTCTGTCTAATATGATGGTCGATGGAACCTTGAATTCGTATAATTTACAGCTAAATTTTCTGCAGGTCCACTACTACGTAATCCTTTTGGATGAAATAAAACGCGCAGGTTGGTTACATGGTTAACGATGACTTAGATATTATCATACTTTTCGGAGTCTGTGGTAACTGACAACAATTTGATGGAATTTCGTCTCATTTCTGCTCAGAAATTTCTAAGGATCGTAGTAACTCACTAGCACGACGGCGTTCTATCTTGAACCTGCCGTATGTCAGGCATCGAGATATGAACATAGTTACATCAACGTGTGATACAGCTTCTATCAAAATTCTACCCGGGATTATGGGACATTCTGGTGGAAATCTGGTTGAATAGTTAGGGAAGAATTTTTAGTGCGAACTGTCAGCAATTTCTGCGGTAGCGGTCAATTGAGTTCAGGAAAAGTTTGTACTTCGTTCACAGGGGTCGGTCGGGACCATCAGGTGATGGCCTTCACCTTCACAGGATTGTCTGAAATTCCTTTCTGCTGAAATAGGGTGGCCCAGAAATGCCACTTTGTTCATCTGGGATATACATCTGGAAAGCTGCTTATATAATTTCCTCTTATCATAAAATCTGAAAAATCGTGAAAAGATGATTCCCATGTTCTTCTCCAGAATTTAGGAGATCAAGATGTTATCAAGGAACATACTGATGATTTTGTCTGTGAAGTCGAAAAAAAATTTATTCATAAATTTCATAATATCTCTGGGGCATTAGGGAGCCCAGACGTATAAGTTAAAATTTTATAGAGACTGTAACGTGTTCAACAGCAATCTAAAAAACATCATGTTCTTCTCTCACCACTGCTGGTGGCATGGTCGCGAATTGTTCTGGAAAAATATTTAAGATATCGCAGCAGGTCAGGTAAACCTTCTATACGTGGAATGAATATCGATTAAGAATGGTGATCTGGTAAATTTTCGGGTGGTCGATACATGATCTCATGTTACCATACTTCTTCCTAATAGACAGAAACAATGCACTTTCTGGTGGTGCGCTAGGGCGAATAAGGCCTCGTTCCGGTAACTGTTACAGCAAATGCTGCAACTCTTTAACGTAGCTGAAGCCTTGCAATAACGAGTTTTGAAAAGAAAAGTTCCGTTCTTGAGACTAACTCGATGTTAAAATTCTGTCTTGTGGTCAGGAAAGAATTTTTAGAAAACCTTCTGGAATGACATCTGGAACTTTTAGGATAATCTGCTGATCATGCCTTTAAAGAATTTTAGAAGTCGCATCATGAATGGTGATTAGAAATCTTCGCAACCATAAGATAATAATTCTTGTGCTTGTAAAGCTGAAATAATTTATACTGATTTTTCTGGCAAAATATAATGAACAAATCAGGAATAAGTAAAACGAATCTCGTTTTTAACTGGAAGAAAAGCCTTTCTAAATATGGTGATACTTTGGAATCTTTTCTGGCTGGGAGGTAGGTAATACATGATTTAAGATAAAGCTGACATAGGAATACGTGAAGTAAACGTGACAACTTTCACTGATTGTGTTTATCTGTAACCTCACAGAATGAACATTGCGTGTCTAACCTGAATAGTACTCCAGTGGTGATAAATGAATTGTATTGATCTGATTTATGCGTGGCATAACAGAACGAGTATACCCCCTTGGAGGGTACCCTGAATTTTTGATGACCTAGTTTAGAAGGCATACTGGTGTTATGAATCTAACTCGTACTTTGAGAAGATAATCATATGACATGTATCGTAACTGGTGTCCTGAAAGGTGTCTTCTGAAAGGATACTTGAGACCTAAGTCTTGACTGATGCCTTGATAGGTGTTTTAGTAGGTGTATCTGAACAAGGCTGAAAATTTTTGATAACTACAAGGGTTGGCGGACCGGTTAGACTGCTGACCTCTGTATTTCTGGTCACGTCCGTCTCGGGGTTCCGATGGTTACTGACTAGTTAATTATTAGGACGGTGGTTGTCACCACTGCTTTGTCTGTCAATTTAATGACGGCCATATCATGACCGTGATTCAAGTAACTATTTCTGCTGAGTGGCCGGATGGTTACCGGTTCTCACTATTCTGACAGAAAGATTAGCTGAGTAACGTGTGACAGCTAACTGAGGAAGTAAGACATGGAATAGAATGGTAGTGTCTGATGGTTGAAATTTATTCTTGTCAGTAAGTCAAATTTATAGTTTTTGTTCTTGCTCTGCGGAGTCTTTATAGTATAAACAGCATCAACATCAGCATCTTGAGAAATCTCCAAAGTATCAGCACCATCAGCAATTGTGAGGTCTTCAAAGTGTTAGCAACATCAGCATCTGGTAAAATCTTCAACTCACGAGCAACATCAACATCTGGTAGAATATCGACAAGTGGAAACGCCTGAGATGATTGAGGATCGATTAGCAATATCCATGGAGTAGGGTACATGGAGTACACCTGACTGTACATGAAGTACAAAATGAATACTGCACATGGAGCATATTTGAGACATTGTACGTGGAGTACACATGAAGTACTACACATGGAGTATAACTGAGATACTGTACATGGGGTATATATGGAATACTGTGCATAGCACTGGTGGAGCTTTTATGGGATGATCGATACTGGTGTCGCTTGTCTGACATGATTAAAGAAATAAATTGATTTAAACGGTAGTAAACTTAACTGAAATGAGTAACATGATAGCCTGGTGATTCCTGCGTAAACTTAATGCTGGTTGTATAGAGGTTCAAGAATATGATTAAACGGAATTTCAACAATGGCCAGTATGAAGACATGACTGATGAAGACCAACATGATTTACCATAAAAATAGGATTTTACTGTAATCCTTCTTTAACTTAGCATGAAAACATCATCACCTTGCTGAAAACGTAATCCTCATAAGGAGGCATGAACTTAATTAGCATGAAAATGACATAAACGTGAGGGTATGAAAACTTGATTGTTAATGGGAGCATAAAATTATAATTGACTGGGGTTCAACATACAGAATTCAAGGAACAAAACATGTGACTAAGTATGCGCTATTCTGGTTTGATCCATACTTGTCAAAATTTTCTGAGAACTGTCATGTATAGAAATTTACAATCTGGGACTAAATATTGCTGGCTGTAGTCCAATGCATACTTGTCAAAGTTTATGGAATGTCCTGATATGATAAGGGTGAACAACTGTAGATCGGTTCACAAAACATCATTCAACTGAACAACATGAAAATTTGACCTGAGAAATGGTGAACGATTATGGCTGGTTCACTAAGTAATATTTGACTGAAAACATGAATCTGACACGAGTAAGGGTAAGCGCCTATGGGTCGGTTTACCAATACAAAATCTGAATCGGGCAAGGGTGAACGCCTATGGGTCGGTTCACCAAAACAAAATTCGCAGAAAAGCACATGCGACTATATATGGCCAGTCATGTACCAACCTTTTACTTAGTCAAAATTTTAAGAAAAACTGACTGATAACTGGAGGAAACTGACTGATAATTACATGAGAAACATGAAAGATAACAACGCCAAAATCTGGGAAGTTCCTGGTGATTACCCACTAGTCACAGGTCAAGTTTTAGAGCCTACAGGTCGAACCAGGCTCTGATACCATAATTGTAACACCCCACTTGGATAAGTGGACCATCACATGTATTTATGGCGTGTCATCAAAGCATAAGGTAACTGTCCTAAAACATTAACTGACCATAACGGAAATACCGGAATCAAACATCGGTAATCCAACCTAAGCTCAAAACATGAAAAGTAAAAACTGAAGGAAAGGACTAAACAATGTCCAAATAAGAAGAATAATGTAAGAAGTGCATAAAGTAAGAAGTCCGAATAGATTCCATTCAATGCACATGCTCTTTGAATCCTAAGACCGTCCTGGTGTACCTGCCGTTAGAACATGAAAGAACTACGGATGAGCATAACGCTCAGTGAACGGATATAAATCATGATAAGGAATTACTGAAATGAAACAGATGATAAAATACTGGAGCTGTAAGACTGATAAGTAAAGTTGCAGCGGAAATATGTGTATAATCTGTAAAGTCTGATTTATAATAATAAAGCTGAACTGTTATCTGTTAAATCTGAAAACATGCATTTACTGTATTTTAGTTGCCAGAGCTTATATAGGTCATGTGCTGTAACAACGGTGCATGAATAACTGGAGGGGTGTCCTCGTCATGCTGTAGAGGGGTGACCTCTAAATAACTGTAGAGGGGTGACCTCTAAATACTATGTTGGGTGGAGGGATCAGCTCCAATGTGAAGGATGTGGAGCACACACCACATTCACCCTGATAACTTGTAAACTGATAAGCCTAGGATGCATCCATACGCCCCACTAAACATACTTATAAAAATGGCCAAACTGAACATGAGTGGGACGATGCAGGATATCACTCTCCTGCATGTGAGTCACGACACCGGTGTCTCTAGTGCCATGGTTACGGTACCTCCGTAACTAGTACATAAACTGGTCATGCTTGTATATAATGCTCAGGAAATTTATTTAGTTATTAACATAATTACTGATAAGCTTAAACACATACTGGGGAAAACATTTGGCTGCAGACGGGGAATCCTAATCATGCAAAGGAAAGGGAGTCCTTACTGAAAGGACGGAAAATCCGTACCTCGTGTCCAATAATGAAATTAGAATGAAAGCTGAAAGATCTACTCCGACTTCACGGTTACTACATAAATAACGGACGCGTAATAAGTTGTCTGATATGCCATGAGTTACTGGTTCTTGACTTGACTTACTTGTTCTTGACTGGTTGTACTTGTTCATGTATTATTATATATATTCTTAGTCTGGCGTGGTTCGTGAGTTCTTGATATTGTATTACATGTTTCATGTGCTGTCTTTCTTGATCTTTCTGTAATTAGTAACTTTCTAAAAATATCAGGTTTCTAAATATAACAAGTTTTCAAAATTAATAATTAGTTCGATTCTAATAAGTCGTAATTTATTTAAGTCAAAATCAATAAGCCATTTCTTAATAAGCCTATTTTAGTTACGCCTAAACTTAATAAGCAATTTAATAATTTATGAGTTAAAAGCCAAATTAAATAAGCCCCTTAACATTAACGTAGTAATCCACATTCTTGTTTGAAATATTTCAAACATGATTACTGATATTCTCTTTTTTTATAGCATGTTTAGCCATATAAGGCTTTATAAAATAAAACCCATGCATCTACGTGCTTACAAGAAGAAATCCAAATCTTTATATATCGGTGTTTTATTACTAACAGTATATTCAGATCATTCTTTAAAATCATGCATGTTTAAGAATCACTCTACATTTCTACATATAGTGTCCACTTATGAGACCATCTAGATTTGAAAAAGAAACTATACATACGAATAATTAAAATGATGGTACCTCCAGGCTGCTAAACAAAGCAGATCAAAAGGAAATCGAAACCGAATTTGAAATGACACACATCCACCAAATGCCGGACTCAATCTATCTCGTCCTAATGAACCAACCCGACACCAAAATCGAACCGAACAACAAATGACCAGCCGCGGATCGAACCCGAACGATGTAACCAAACCGAGCAGACTCCGTTTTCCGTTATCGAGACTATCTAGCATGTAACTGTCTAAATAGTAGATGCTTTAAATGAGTGAGAGCTTGTATGGTTTTTAATTAGGAACTTGTTTTGGTGTTGAGATTATGAAATGAGTATAATGATGAACCAATTATATGGTGTCTTTGCCAATATCACGCCTGAATAGGAGGGAATTATAGAGTAACTATTGATGACCGAATATTTATTTTGACCAAATAAGAATCTGTATTTATCATACAAGGCCCGATTCACAATATTAATACTTATAAGGCTCATGCTTAACTATAAAGCCCGTTTTAATTATTTTGTGTCTTAACTTGTGTTCTCGTGAGTGTCGTAAATTTGTGATTAATTTTTCTTGTTTACTCATGCCGTCTAATATTTATTTTCTTAATAAATAATTATTACATAATACCGAATAAATACTATTATTTATTATTCTTAGCAATTAATCATCTCCGTATCGTTTTAAATAAATTTGAGACTGCGTGTTATTAATATTGTTCATGGATTTTAAAAGCGGGTTTTACAGCTACGTTCAACACGGTGGCACAAGTGGCCGATGCAGCACGTAAGCTGGAGATGCTGCAAGTACGAGAAGAGTTCGGAGAAGCGGAGAGACCTGGGAAGAGGTAAACATTCGTTATTCAGCGGTGACCAAACCGTATTCTTTCAGCATATGTCAATATTTATAACTCTTAAACTGCATCTTCCAGGCAGAAGACTGGGGACCGGTCTTAGCCGGCTACTCAGCAACAGCCTATTCAGCCCAAGGGAAATGGTCAGACTCATGACCGTTCTGCTACGGATAGGCGTGGCGGTAATGATAATTACCGTAACAACGCTGGAAACTCCAACGGCAGCAGGTCCTTACACTTACTCATTTTCTTATGTTACATGCAATATTTCATAATTCTGACACATTAGCAATCCTCTACCAGGAATCATGGTAACGGGAGGGACCAGAACCAAAGAGGTTCACAGCCTAACCGTCCAGCTATCACTGGTATTACACCTTACGATTTGTCCGCATTGTCCTTTGTACCTATAAACCATGTCTCATGTTCACTGTTCTTAACAGGCTCCCAGTCAGCAAGGGCACCTGCTGGAGGGTGTACTCATCCTCTTTGCACTACCTACAACCGTAGGCACCCAGGGCCATGTCTCCGCGACAGCGACGCATGCTACAAGTGTGGCCTTACTGGTCATCACATGAAGGACTGCCGCAAGGGCAAGATGGAGGGCACATCTGGACATACTGATACCAAGCCGCCTCCTACTAGTGGATGCGTTTACATGACTTCTCGCGATCCGGCCAACAAGTCTACAGGCACCATCACTGGAATCTTGTACATGTATGGTCAAGCTGCATGTGTTTTATTTGACACGGGTGCTACTCATTCGGTCATTTCTACTGCTTATGCTAAGAATGTTAGGATATCTCCTATGCCATTAGAGAATGTATTAAACATTTCCACGCCTTTAAGAGACTCTGTACGCATAACCCATGTGTACAAGAGCCTTCCCCTAGAGTTTGACGACAAGATTCGTCCTGTTGACGCACTTCCGCTGGACATGAATGATTTTGACATGATATTAGGCATGGACTGGCTATCCAAACATCATGCCACCATAGACTGCCATAGATATCAGGTCATCTTCGGTGATGTTAATGCACCAGAGTACATTCACAACGGGTTCATACCCGGAAGGTCTGTACAAATCATATCAACCCTGCAAGCACGTACGTTACTTTCGCATGGTTGCGAGGGCTATCTAGCTACGATTCATGACATGGACGCTGAATCTCCATCAATTCAGAATCAGCCAATAGTGTCAGAATTCCAAGATGTATTTCCAGAAGAACTTCCGGGCATACCACCTGTACGTGAAGTAGAGTTTAATATCGAGCTCATCCCAGGAGCTGAGCCGATTTCCAAGGCTCCTTATCGCATGGCTCCCATAGAGTTGAAGGAGCTGAAGGACCAATTGTAAGAACTTCTTGAACGAGGCTTCATTCGACCGAGCGCATCTCCATGGGGCGCACCGGTCTTATTCATTAAGAAGAAGGACGACAGTATGCGTCTTTGCATGATTATCGCGAGCTCAACAAGATCACCATCAGGAATAGGTATCCTCTACCATGCATTGACGATCTGTTTGACCAACTCCAAGGGCACAAACATTTCTACAAGATTGATCTAAGGTCGGGCTATCATCAGCTACGGGTTAAAGAACAGGACATCGCCACGAATGCTTTCCGTACACGCTATGGGCACTACGAATTCGTAGTTATGCCATTTGGCCTTACCAATGCTCCAGTGGTGTTCATGGATTTGATGAACAGAATCTTCCATGAATTTCTGGACAAGTTCGTCATTGTCTTTATTGACGACATCCTAATATTCTCTAAGTCCAAGGAGGAACACAAAGACCAGCTTCGTACAGTGTTATAGATTCTTCGCCAGAAGCAGCTGTATGCTAAATTCTCAAAGTGTGAGTTCTGGTTAGATAAGGTGGCGTTCTTAGGTCACATTGTATCAGCAGAAGGAATCACCATGGATCCAGCAAAGGATGAGGCTATTACCAAGTGGCCAAGACCGACATCAGCGACTGAGGTTCGCAGTTTCCTTGGCTTGGCTGGTTACTACCGTAGGTTCGTAGAGAACTTTTCCCGTCTAGCACTACCGTTGACCAAACTGATGCGAAAAGGGGAGAAATTCATCTGGACTGAAGAAAGAGAGAAGAGCTTTGAAGACCTAAAGCAGAAGTTAGTATCTGCACTGATTCTTACTCTCCCATTTGGTATAGGTGGGTTTCAGATCTATAGTGATGCATCGGGGAAGGGACTTGGCTGTGTTCTCCTGCAACATGGGAAAGTGATCACGTATACTTCACGACAGCTTAAGCCTTATGAGGAAAATTACCCTACGCATGACTTGGAACTTGTAGCAGTCGTGTTTGCATTGAAGATATGGAGGCACTACTTGTATGGAGAATCATGTGACATATTCACGGACCACAAGAGCTTGAAGTACATCTTCACTCAACGTGAATTGAACATGAGACAAAGGAGATGGTTAGAGTTGTTGAAGGATTATGACATTAATCAGTAGTATCATCCCGGCAAGGCGAATGTAGTGGCAGATGCACTTAGTAGAAAGTCCAGAATGATAAACGGCATTGAAATAAAGGAGGAAGTTATTAGAGACTTGGAGCGACTAGACATGGAGATCATGGTACGTGGACAGCACGGTTACTGGGCTAATCATAGAGTAGAACCTGAGTTACTCTCCAGGATCAAGGAAGCTCGGAAGGATGATGGTGAAATTTGGGCGATAATTCAGAATTTGGAGAAGCAAACAAAATTTCGAGTAGACGCAGACGATATCTTATGGCAGGGCACGAGACTTTGTGTTCCTGATGATCTGGAACTCCGGGAAGCATTGTTAGCTGAGGCTCATAGCTCCCCATTCTTTATTCATCCTGGTTCGACCAAGATGTACCATGACATCAAGCAATACTTTTGGTGGAGTGGTATGAAACAGGATGTTGCGACTTACGTCTCCAAATGTCTTACCTGCCAGCAGGTTAAGATCGAGCCTCAACGATCTGGCGGTCTTCTACAACCGTTAGATTTTCCAGAGTGGAAGTGGGACAAGATCACCATTGATTTTGTTACCGGTCTTCCGCAGACAAAGAGGAAGCACGATGCGATTTGGGTTATCGTTGATCAACTTACCAAGTCAGCTCATTTCTTACCGATCCGCAAGGAAGATTCGGTCAGTAAACTCGCCGATACTTACAAGAAGGAGATCATGAGACTTCATGGTGCTCCATCCAGCATCGTCTCAGACAGAGTTCCTCGTTTCACTTCGCGATTTTGGAGGAGTCTACAGAAAGCTTGGGGTACAAAACTTAAGCTTAGCACGGCTTTTCATCCTCAAACAGACGGGCAATCAGAGCGAACGATTCAGACATTAGAAGACATGTTGAGGTCATGTGCGTTGGAATGGACGGGAGATTGGGATGATTACATCTGTTTGGTAGAGTTTGCATACACCAACAGTTGGCACGCAAGTATTAAGTGTACTCCATTCGAGATGTTATATGGCAGGAAGTTTCGCGCCCCAATCTGCTGGGATCAGGTTGGTGAGCGAACACTTGAAGGACCAGAAATGATAGAGTTGACCAACGAGAAGGTCGCAGTAGCTAAGCAGAAATTGCAAGAAGCACGGTCATGTCAGAAGAGTTATGCCGACAAGCATCGTAGGAACTTACATTTTAACGTAGGAGATCACGTCTTCCTTAAGGTATCGCCGGCACGTGGTGTTAGACGTTTTGGAATCAAAGGGAAGCTCAGTCCTCGATTCATCGGACCGTTTGATGTCATTGAGCGAGTCGGTGAGGTATCTTATCGTTTAGCGTTACCTTTGCAACTTTCTCATTTTCACGATGTTTTTTATGTGTCCTTACTCAGAGGGTACAAGTATCATCCCATTTACATGGTTCAGTATCCACTGGAACAGATTCGTGAAGATCTTACCTTCATAGAGGAACCCGAACGAGTTCTTGACAGACAAGAACGAGTCATGAGGAGGAAGACGATTCCATTCGTCAAAATCCTTTAGAGGGATCATACTAAGCGGGAAGCCACTTGGGAGACAGAGGAGTCTATCCAGGCTTCTTACCCTCATTTCAAGTTTTGAATTCGGGTATGTTCCTCTTTTCCAGGTTACGTTATCTATAATTCGGGGATGAATTATTCTTTTTAGGGGGGAGAGTTGTAAAAGCCGCATGCTTTTACCATGAATAGTACCCTTATGATCGTACATACATGATTAGAACTTTCATTTTATAGCACATTTACGTTTCACGAATAGTGATTACAAGTATTACGTACGTGTTATTACACGATAAGTATTTAAGCATATTAATACACGATAATTATTATCAACAATAATTATAATCAAGAACATGAAAACATGAACGTAAATAATCACGAACCTATTATTATGTATTTACGTAATAATTATTACGATTATGTATAAATATATATTACGACACGAACAATTAATAAATAAATCACGTAAACACGACCATGAGAGCACGTAAACATTTAGAACACAGAAAACAATGGGTTTCCCTTGTGGGCCCCACCTACCCGCGACATGAATAAGCAAAGGGGCCAAGCCCACTTTGTTTTTTTACTAAATAAGAAAAAGGAGAAACATGTTTTCATATTACAGAGTTTTTAGAAAATAACAAAACCCTAGCCTCCTTTTTCTTCTCTCTTTGGCCGCCGATTTTAAACACACAAGAAGGGGTGTTCGTTGATTTTTGGTGATCCAATTCTAGTGAGATCGTTCGTGTTAACATTTTTTTTGTTTAACGCATTGATAATCCTTAAACCTTTTTTTTCTTTTTAATTATTTATTAGATCAAGAACACATGAATCATGGGTTTATTAAAAACTATTAAAAACATGTTAATTAAGTCATGGGGGTTAAAATCATGGTGGTTTAGGGGTGTTTTGGTTTGGCCGACGTGTAGAACCGAGAGCCGAAGCTCTCGGTGGGTTTATGATCACCACCAACCGAGACCTCAAGCTCTCGGTGGGGTTTTGGTGTCTCGGTCGCAAGAAAACAAGGGACCCCGACGCATGTTGGGGTACCGTTTGGTTTTGGGGGGTCTTGGCTGAAAATAACAAGCACCACCGGCTTAAGCCGTTGGCGGTTTGACATAAGGGTGGCAACCGGTCAAGCCGGTTCGCCACCATTAAGGGGTTGGTTGTTTGGTCCGGTTCAAGGTTGAACACGATCCGATTCACGACATGTCTAGATTTAAAACACGGGTTCGGTTCACGATTTAATTTGACAAGCTTAATAATTTTTACAAGTTAATTAATTACAAGGTTAATTAAATTAGTTTAACATGTTATATAATTAATTTAATTAAGACATGACTTAGGTTATATTATTATTATAAATAATACATGATTTTAACCTAAGTATTTTATACACTTTAATTTAATTAAATCATGCTATAATTAATTAAATCTTATAACCTATAGTTTATTTAATTTACATGTATTAATTAATAAACTATACTATTAATCACATGACTTAGAATATTTATCAGTAAAACTTAAGCTTATCTTATTAGCTTAATAATCCAGCTTATTTCTAATTATGGAAACTTTCTATTTTTAGAAACTTATCTATTTTAAGTAGTGAATCTATTTACGGAAACTTTCTATTTTTAGAAACTTATTTATTTTTAGAAACATTCTATTTTTAGAAACTTTCTATTTTTGGAAACTTTCTATTTTAGGAAACCTGCTATTTTTGGAATGTTACTTATTATCACACAACAAGTATAATAATACAAGAAATACAAGTAATACTTAATCAGAATATCCAGAATACATGAAAACACAACATAACGTTTAAATCAGTAAAGCATGACATGAACATATAAAACAAGCTAAGACATGATATAAAACCAGTTACGTACTCAATAATCAGAATACTTATACACGTATATTATTTATGTAGCATTAGTGATATCGAAGTAGAACTCTCTTCCGTTCGTCTTCTTCGTTCACTGGACACAAGGTACGGATTCTCCGTCCTTTCAGTATGGACATTCTTTCTTTATTAGGATTTCCCCGTATGCAGCCAACTGTTTTCCCAGTATATGTTTTATATGTTTTGATTTGCTTATGTTTAATTAAATTCCTAAGCCTTATACATGCATGACCAGTTTAACCTATTTATGGAGGTATCATAACCATAACACTGGAGGCACAAGTGTTATGACTTCACCACGGCGGATTGATAGCTCGTGGCGTCCCTTTCAGCTTTGGCCATATTATTATGTTATCATGTGAGGCGTATGGGTTTATCCTAGGTTACATGTTTATACAGATTATTCAGGTGAATGTGGTGTGTACCTTGCATCCTTCACAAGGAGCTGATCCCTCCTAACCAAACTTACATTAATTAGAGGCGGCCCTTCTAATTGCATGACGAGGTCACCCCTCCAAGTATTCATGCATGTTGATATTTCATGACCTATATTGGCTAATGGTAAACATGTTAAACAAATTTTATAAGATAAACATAAGGCTTTTCAAACTATAAAACCAGTTTTACTAAATTACGTCAGGTTTTCCAGGACTTAATCAATTCCGCTGCTATATGTTGTATATGCTTATGTTATTCATTCTATGCTTGTATATCCGTGCACTGAGCATTATGCTCAACCGTTTTCCTTTCATGTTCCCAAAACGGCAGGAACTCAGGGACGCTCGTAGACTTTAAGCGTACATGCATATGGATTGGAAGCTTCCTAGCCTTCATTACCTTATGCATTTCTTCATACACTTTTGATACTCATTTCCATGGACATTGTTTAGTCCTTTTCATTTACAGTACTTATGTTTGTGTGTGATGAGCTTTTACTTTGGGATACCGATGTTTGTTTCCGGTATTTCCTTTATGGTCATGTAATGCTTAAGACATTTATCCTTGTATGCTTTGATGACACGCCATAATCACGCGTGACATTTCATTTACCAAAATGGGGTGTTACAATCAATATGCTAAGAATCGAGCTAAAATCCAACATTTGATTATTATTGTTCAGCTTGCAAAGTTAAATATTGGAAAGGTATGTGCATCAATATTAATCTCGATTATTTTCAATGCATTCTATTTATTGTTATTAATGTTCATCCATTGTTTTGATACATAACAAGATTTTCTAATTTTTATAATAAGAGTTCCTACAATTCACAATGCCCTTTTTGGTACAAAAGTGTATACAAACCCTCACATGGCTGAGATTTAAGAATTCAAGAAAAGGTAGCAAATGCTTTGACCTTTTTTTTAAAAAGAAAATTATTCTTGAAAGGTAATATAATTGTTTTTTGTAACTAATTTATTAGGATTGAAGAACGTAAAGGTTTTGATGAAATTTGATGTTAACAGGTTTAAGGTAATTATAAGAGTCATTGATGATTCTGGATTTGCCCCATTGTTGTTTTTCAACAACAATTTTGTCAAACTTACTAGGCATAAAGCTTGGGAATTAATGTAAAAGCATGGAATGGATCCAGATGAAACTATGATGGAAACTTTAATCAAAGATACAGAAACAAGGATTACTAAGAAGGAGGCCTTTGTTCAGAAATTGAATCATAATCAACCTTTGAAAATACTCAGAAGGAGGCTGTTGGTTTGAATATGAATGTTAATCAACCTTTTATAATTTTTATGTTTGATTATGTCATATTTATAAGAATTGTTGTTCCTCTAAAATAAGAATCATACCACATATGTTGTTGTGGATAATGGTTGTTTGTAATGTCCTAGTGAGGAATTTCAAGGTTTTATGATTTTTACTACATTTATTAAAAGTGGTTAGCTATTCTTTCACTCCTTCCGCTCGTTGTCATGCCGTGAAAAAATGAATCTTTGAGATATGCTTTTACCCAATGATGACGCAACTTAAACATGTTTCCCAACCAACTCTCGCCTATATTTCTTCTTGAACTTTTCCCACCCTAATTCAAATTCTTCAACATATTGGCTTTTAACACATTGATTGTATGTATCTTTGAAATCGTCATATCGAGATCAAAATGGTTGTAGATGCTCTAAAACATGCTTTTGAATATGCCATGCACAATACCGATGTTTCATGTTTGGAAAGACTTTTGAAATTGCTTTACCCATTGCCAAATCTTGGTCTGTAATGAGAGCTACAGGCGGGCACTCATGCATACACTTTAGAAACTGCTCAAATAATCATTTAAACGTTTTCTCGGTCTCATTTTCCAACAAAGCGACTCCTAGCATAATATATTGACCATGGTGGTTCAAGCCAACTAATGGTGCAAATGGGAAACAAAACTTATTTGTCCTATAAGTTACATAAAAACAACAACATCACCGAATTGGCAATATGATGTTCTTGATCTCCCATCTGCCCAAAACACATTTTGCTACACGCCATCTTCATTTATGTCCACTGCAAAGTAAAACGCTTTATCCAAATCAGACTTTTCTTTAATATGCGTGATAATTCCATGACATTATTTGCCTAAGTTATAACTTCTCTCTTCACTAACAATAGTGGAACCTTGAACTCGAGTGACTTGATCCTCTTCACCACCTCTAAAGGCATGAACTATTTTAGAGATTTCAGAAGGCTTCATCCCTGCTTTTGACTATTACAACATCTTTGCATTCATTGGAACGATGAAATATGCTATGAGACCTTTTCATAATTACCGCTGATGGAGAATCAAAAGGATGAGTATGTCCATCATTAAACTTGTCTACAACCCACTCACCACTGTCACTTGATAATGTCACTTGCATTAGGGCCTCACAACCAGTTCGTGTAATACAACGTCGTTTTACATCATCACATAATTGTCTCTTATCAGTCATATCCTTAAAACCTTCCTTGTTACATGAAAATATTCGCCGATAAACTTCGTTTGTGTCTTTGTATCTATTAAGTTGATGCTTATAAATACCAAAACCCTTGGATAGACCATACTAGTTGTAAAAATCATATGCAGCATCAGAAGTGCAAAATTTTCTTCCTAAAATAATAGTATACCTTAAAGATCCATTGAAAATATGTGTGACATCTGTTACTTCTTCTTGCATAAGATAACCATTGTTGTGGTATCATCAATTAGTATATGTTCCATTTCATCTTGATTTTCATCTATTAAGAAAAAAACTAACAAAAGTAAGTTAACAAAACAACAAAAAGTAACCCATAATGAACTTAAAGATACAAACACAATCAAACCAACAATCCTAACATATCTAAAGAAGTTAAATACCCCTGGGACCACACAACCAAACAAACCACAACAAGATAAACATCATGTTAGGGGACAAAAAATTTAGCAAAAAAAAAATCAACAAAGCATGGGCAAACTGGTTGAAATGCAATCACAAAGGCAAAGAAAAATAAGATCAAGTCATAACCACTAGTTAGATTGTAAACTGAACTTGTAGAACATACTTGCAGACCACATCAATACCAGGTACATTCAATTGAAGACATAAAAATAACCCACAATACCAATACCACATAATCCACTCATAACAATTACTCGGATCATACACCTCATGTGCCAATCTATCTTTTTTTTATTTAAAAAATATTTTAAATAGAAAATAAAAGAACAAATTTATTTAACCATGAAAAAATAATGAATAATATAATCAAACCTGGTATGATTTCCTTCTCGTGATTTGAATCACTTTTTGAAAAACTAAGAGAATTGAACATAATTTTTTGTTAACTATTGCGACTCTAAAGTCAGAACAACATATAATATGCTCTTGCTGATTTTTTTTTGGCGGGAGATTTGGCGCCTAATTTTAGGATACTGTCTAAATAGATAAGATTTAAGATGAGCTATGCTAATTTTTATAATGGAGTGTAATTGTAACTACTATGAAAATAAAGTCAGAACCAGATATAATATGCTCTTGTTGATTTTTGTTTGGCGGGAGATTTGGCGCCTAATTTTATGATACTGTCTAGATAGATAAGATTTAAGATGAGCTATGCAAATTTTTATAATTGATTGTAATTGTAATTACTATGAAAATAGTGTTTTTTTTGTCAAAGAAAATGTAAGTAATTGCTTGCATAAAAAAACAGGCATCATTTTCCCATACTTCAATAACAAACAATTTAGATGAAACTACCCATAAGTTGGCATAAGTAATTTACGAATGTAGAATCGAGAAGGATAGAGACGTAGAGAACTTGTAGTTGTGTATGTGACCCAGAGGGCCGACCCAAAAGGGGTGCAACCCGTGCGGGTGCACAGGGCTTCCAAATATAGAGGGCCACATTTTCTGTGCTACTCTGTTGATATACTAATTACGGAGTAAGATATATTGAAGGCCCATATAATAATGTATTCGCTATACTATTTTGTTGTAATGAGAGCATGCACAATGTATAACTATAATAAATAATAGGCAACTAATACGGTAATCAGTTATGTAAAAAAAATTAGCTATCTAATTAATCATTAAGAATTTCACAAATCAAGTTTCTTGTAGATTAATAAGTTTTCAGGTATGAGTTAAGGTAACTACTTGTGCATCGCTATATCTTTAACAACTATCGAAAGTTTTCGTGATTGACGAGGCCTCTTGATGGAGGAACATAAAAAATAAACTGGTTATTTAGTTTAATTTGTGGTATCTTTTATTTAGTAATCTTATTTTGTGTTTTTTTTTAAATAATTTTTATCTTTTTGCCCAAGTTTAGTTTTCCTATAAAATTAAGACTTATTTGTATTGAATTATTATGAAGCTATGAATAAAAAAATTACGGACTTTTAGTCTTTCGTTAATCAACAATAAACCCTGGTTATTTAGTTTAATTTGTGGTATCTTTTATTTAGTAATCTTATTTTGTGTTTTTTTAAAAATAATTTTTATCTTTTTGCCCAAGTTTAATTTTCCTATAAAATTAGGACTTATTTGTATTGAATTATTATGAAGCTATGAATAAAAAAATTACCGACTTTTAGTCTTTCGTTAATCAATTTAAATCTAGGTTAGGGTTTATTGTTTGATTTCATCCAAATAATCGGGTATTCGTTGAATCAATGATTGTTGGAGTTACCTGATTATCGGTATTCTTTTTGAATCAACGATAGTTGGAAGGATTGTTTCTGGCATTCTTTGGAATCAACAGATTCAATTACTTATCCTTGTTACTTGTTATTTTTCGCTACATCAGTTGGTATCAAGAGCCGAAGTTCCTGATTAAGATGTTAGCATATCCATTTTTTGAGGTTGATGGTTCTTCTGATGAATGGGAAGATTATGGTGCGGCTAGTGATGATTATGATGGACCTCCCATATTTGATGAATATGAAGAAGAACCGATGCTAGTTTATGACACAGACATTGAAGATGTCATTGAGGAAAAAGAAGGATTTACGACGAAAAAAGAATTTGGTGGAGAAGAAGACAATATTGAAGACACTGTAGTTGTGGCTAAAAATCTTTGTCCTACAATGATCCAAAATATCATGATCGATAAGTTGGGTTTTAAGACGATCAAGATTCGTGGTCGAGTCATTTTAAAGAAAGGAAACTTAATGCAAGAGATGCAAACTTGGAAGCTACGAGTACAAGGACGAGCGACACAAACTCGAGGACGAGTTTTTTGAAGTGAGGGAGAATGATGGAGGAACATAAAAAATAAACTGGTTATTTAGTTTAATTTGTGGTATCTTTTATTTAGTAATCTTATTTTGTGTTTTTTTAAAAATAATTTTTATCTTTTTGCTCAAGTTTAGTTTTCCTATAAAATTAGGACTTATTTGTATTGAATTATTATGAAGCTATGGATAAAAAAATTACAGACTTTTAGTCTTTCGTTAATCAACTTAAATCCAGGTTAGGGTTTATTGTTTGATTTCATCCAAATAATTGGGTATTCGTTGAATCAACGATTGTTGGAGTTACCTGATTATCGGTATTCTTTTTTAATCAACGATAATTAGAAAGATTTTTTCTGGCATTCTTTGGAATTAACAAATTCAATTACTTATCCTTGTTACTTGTTATTTTTCGCTACATCACCTCTATATAGTTGCAGCATCGGGCCATCGAAATTTACGGGACGACCTTGGTGACCCACAATACAAAATACTGTATAAATTATTGGGTACTTTGTTACTAAAGATCAAAATTGTAAATGTGAGATAAATAAATTGTAAAGGTACATATGTGATTTCATTTTAGTTTCTGTGGATGAAGCAAATTTGTGGGTGACTAAATCACCTCCCTATAATATTACCTAGTCAAAACAATAAATACGGTATATAAGGAAAGAATACCGTATATAACTTATAAATATTACCGTATATATGGTATATAACTTATATGGTAATATCAATGACGGTGTACATGGTCCCGTGTATATATATAGTTATACCGTATCAATGACTTATATAAGTTTTTCTTTGTTCCTTGTTTTCTTTAAATATTACAAGTCTGACCGATCGACTGTTTGTTTTCATACCAGAATATCAATATATCAATGACCGGAACCCTAGCTCAGGATCCGATGATTCGTCGGAGGAGAGGGTTTCTCCAGAGCCAATCTGCTGATATCCTTTTTCGTATTTTCTCTTTTTGTTACGAAAATCATCTTTCAGATAGAGATGGCACTGAGATAGGACCTATCACAAAAGATGATGTTTCCTTGGATCGCACTCAAATTTTGCCTAAGGATTCGCTTTGTCAAGAAGATACACCTATGGATGAAACCCGAGTGGTTCTGGATACCCAAGAAGACTGTTTATTTGATACACAACTGGATCTAGCTGAACCTGATCATAGAGAATCAACTGAACTTTGTCACAATGTGGATATCGATCCTTCAGTCTCCTTCGATGTAAACGACCAGGATAATTTGATGGACTCAACGTTGAGTTCTTCCCTTCCTTTACCCACAGTTTCAGATGTCGAGGAAGGAGAAATATCAGGGGATTTTATGGACTTCACACCTGAAAATTTTACAGGCATAGAATCACTAATAAAAAACGACAACAATTTAATTTCCTTATCCACAGTTGCAGCTGAAGATGCTGGTAAAGATATGGCGAGGATAGTAAATACGAACACAAGAAATTTGGTGGATTACTCTGAATTAGATGTTCATGGAAATTCTCGAGAGCCTGCAAATCAACCGACAGCTGTGCTAGGTTCTGACTCATCACTTCAACGCTCTGGACGTCTGCTAAACTTAGATAACAGTAAAAAAAGGAATCAGGATCTTGTAAGACCAGTGAAGAGGCAAGGACCTTCCAGTCCAGACGAAAGAGCATGCAAAAAGGTGAAGAAGCTTGTTGACCTAAGAACCTGTCCTGAAAATATAATTTTGGTTGGTGAGGATGCCTCTCGCCAAGTGATCGATGCTTTTGTGAATAAGGATGCTGCTAATGAGAAGAAAGAGAAGCGGGTTGTGACACAGGAAAGCAAAGCAAAGAAATGGAGGAACGCCAGAATTAAACGAGCACAAGAGAGAAAAAAGCTTGGAATGAATAGGCCAAAACATGAAATTGTCGTAAAAGAGAAGAAAATTTCAATTTGCCGTCATTATATGATGGGAAGATGTCATGAGGGCGATAAGTGTAAATTTTCTCATGATTCGATCCCTTTGACAAAATCCAAGCCGTGCTGTCACTTTGCGCGTCACGCTTGTATGAAAGGTGATGACTGTCCATATGATCACCAACTCTCCAAGTATCCTTGCAATAAGCTTCTGTCCAGAATAAAACGAGCAGAAGAGAGAAAAAAGCTTGGAATGAATAGGCCAAAACTTGAAATTGTCGTAAAAGAGAAGAAAATTTCAATTTGCCGTCATTTTATGATGGGAAGATGCCATGAGGGCGATAAGTGTAAATTTTCTCATGATTCGATCCCTTTGACAAAATCCAAGCCGTGCTGTCATTTTGCGCGTCAGGCTTGTATGAAAGGTGATGACTGTCCATATGATCACCAACTCTCCAAGTATCCTTGCAATAAGCTTCTGTCAACAGGGGCATGCAACCGCGGTTCAAGATGTCTGTTTTGCCATGATGCACAGCCTATTGAACCCACCTCAGATGCTTTAAGTAAGTCGATGCCTGATCAAGAGTCTCGTAATTCTGGGTCCAAAAGGGTAGACGACACGAAGTCTTGTTGGACGCCCAAATCTGTTGCTAGTAACACCGAACGGAATCCAGTAGATATTACACCAAAAGTATTCACTCGGCCACCAAAAGGCATAAGATTTCTTTCTCAAAAAAGGTCACCGGTAGAATCCCGCTCATCTCCCGATGTAGATTCCGAGTTAAAGGAAACTCCCAAAACATCTAGTGTTACTCAAGACCCCAAAGAAATTACTAACACTCCCCGAGTAGTTCCAACTGGAATAAACTTTCTGTCATTTGGTAAAAAACCTTATATGGACAATTCAAATGGCGGATTTTCTTTCAAGATTAGCAATGGAATCGGGAAGTCTCCGTTAGGTAACTTGGAGGGCGAGTGTTCAAAGTCTGATTCAGCAGTTAATGTGGTCAATGGTACTGCTAAACCGGGTTTTTCTCAGAAGCCGCTACCTATGGTGGCATTCATGTCAAGTACATCACAAAAAGCGCTTCAGTCAACTTTAGCTTTGCCTCTAAATTTTAGGCTGGTGTGAAGACAAACAAGCCTGAATATCTGACTCAGAAGACATGAAAATTTTAACCATCGCAAGTTATGGCTACGGGGTTACGGGCATACTAGTTGTGCAACGCCTAAAAGATTGCCAGAGGTTCAACTCCTGGTCTGTTAGTGCTTTTATTTTTACTAGGTTCAATGAGCGAAATGCGCGGTCAACAAGCTGGACTTGGTTATGGTTTAGGATTAATCTAGTTTTATATAACTGAATTGTAAGTGACATATCATATTATATTAAAAAAAACTGATGCTTATTAAAGTCTGCATAATACTCGTATCATATGTTTTTCTTTGTGAGAGTAAATAAACTCTTAGTATGGTACCCGCTTAATGCGACGACGGGTAATCGATTACGAGTTTTAAGACCATCAATTATAACACTTGTATTAATCAAATTTACATTCAAATTAATGCTAAAATTGTAAAAAAAAATTCAATTAAAATAAACCCACTAAAATAAAATGAAAATCTAAAAATTAATAAAATATACTAAAATAAATGTGCATTAAATAGCATAAAAATTTTAAAATATAATAAAAATTAAACTATGAAAAAAATCAATATATAAAAAAAATATTCCAATTAAAAATTAATGATAATTTTTTTGTTATAAAAGTTTGTTTCAAAAAATTATTTAAAAAAAATCATGATATATAATATGAAAGTGGCATCAACAACTTGCTTTACTAGATAAAAATATCTAAAAATTTGATTTTGCTTTTAAGAAATGGCTTAAATATTTCATAAAGTAATTATAATATTTTTTTTCTTGGAAAAGCTAAAGTAATTATAAATTAACATAATTATATGTGTTAGTAATCTTTTGTAAACGAAAACTATAAAATTTGTAATATTTTGTGTGCCATACATACTCTACAATATATTTATAACTTAGATAGAGTTTCTAATGATGAACCCGGTCGAAACACAAAGATAGTCTCATAAATTAACCGACCACGAACGACAGTGGGTTCTCTCATATTTAATATAAAGCACGAAAATAATTACTTTTTCCGTTCTAAACTTATAGTCTTATAGTCAATGTTTTCTTTTTGAAATGTCTAGATTCAATTTTCCACTAATAAAAATATATAAAGAAATTTGTTCAATTTATTATTTACCTCTTGCATGAAATCATTATTACAAAATTATAAAAAATAAATAATCAAAAGTAAAATTGAATTTTTTGTCGATAAATAATAATTAAAAAAACATAATATACAAAAATATTTTCTAATAATACTCATACTTTAAAAAATCACTAAAATGTTCATTTATTTTATAATAAGTGATATAGTAGTTAAAAGAAAAATTATTGTACTAAAATTTTGAAAAAGATAACTTAACATGTGTGTGCAACACACACAACAACTATATAACGGTAGTAATTTGTTTAGATTTTATTCTTTTTCTTACTAGCAATATTATTGATAGTCGACTCTACTAACTCACGTGATGCACCAACACTACGCAACAACATTCTACCTTCTTTCTCTCTCCGCGTCATCATCTTCCTTAGCAGTTCCTGCAACAAAAAAAAGATTCTTCCTCAGCAGTTTAGATCTTCAATTTTAACATTTTTTCATCCTAATTTCAACATTAGTTGTAGGGGAAAATGATGATAAACACGACGGTGGTAAGGAGGATGGTAGTGAGGACGGTGATGGATAGAACGATAGCAATACCGATCTTTCTATAATAGGTAATAGTCTCAAATGCTTTATTATATAGTAAGATAAGATAATATTTGTTGACACTTTTGCATGTCTATTTTTTTGAGGTTCATGTTACCGCTTAAAGTGCCGGGCTTTAGTCTATGTGGGGCATCACACTAGCCGTGCTCATTTCGGGTATTTTTATGTAACCGGTTAGGGTAGTAACGGTAACCGGTTATTAGTCAAACCCGGTTTCACCGGTTAGTCATAAAAACCGGTTCGGGTCGGTTAAAATTTACAGTATAAAAACCGAAACTGGTACTGACTGGTTCGGTTCGGTTAGTAACCGGTTGATGCCAAAAAAACCAGTTACTAACCGGTTTTTTTCATTTCCTTCACTGTGTACAGCTCACAAAGATGCAATATATATCTTACTCCAACATAGTTTTAAGGCACAAACATTAACATACAGTTAGTTAAGGATATATTGTTTTAAGGCACAAAAACAATCAGATTTCATATTGTTTCAAAGCACAACAGATTAGTTAAGGAACATACATACCATATATATCATATTTTCAGCATATATGTCCATTCCTTAACTACTGCAAATTGCAGCCACCAAAAAAGGCCATATTTTTTTTTGCTAATATTTTGTATTAGTTGAACCATAACCGGAACCACCATAAACTTTGACGCAACAACAACAAGTTTACCCAAACACCCCTTAACTGCTGCAATGCACCAGTTAAAAATCACTTCCAAACGCCCCTTAAACTTGGTTTCATATTTGTAACTTACTGTGATCATACAAAACTGTAATTCTTTATTTTACTAGAATTTGAACAAAAACAACAATTTCTAAATTTCCAAATTTTATTCATACATCAAACAATTGTAACAGAAACTACAACATTTATTTAATGAAAATTTCAACTTTTATGCGTCATACATCAAACTTCAACTTTTATTCATCGAAAAGTTCTTCATCGGAAAGTGAGATTGTATAACCCATTTTCGCCCCCTCTTCATCATGTATTTCTTGCTCGGCCTTTAAACAATCGTCTTCAAGACTTGAAATATTTTGTATGCGCACTTGTGCGTCTAGGTAATCCTTGTAGCAAATGCACATCTCCAGAGAAGTCGGTGTGAGCCTTGTTCGTCGTATCGATAATACCCTTCCACTAAGTAAAAAAGCGGATTCTGAAGCAACCGTAGAAGCTTGTACACTTAGTAAATTCTAAGCCATGATGGATAGAATAGGAAATTGATTTTGCCTTACTTTCCACCAAGACAAAATATCAAAGAAATCAAACTCTTCTTGTTCCATAGAATCTATCCAATTGGTACCAGTATATTTCCCAAATTCGTTAGTATCGACTTGGTCGGTCCTAGACCGTTTGACACTTTCTTGTCATAATCTTTGAAATAAGTTAGCTTTCGAACTCATAGACGATGATGAAGGGAGCCGAACTCGTTGATGTATTTCTTGAACCATATTTATTATAATAAACATCAAACAAATCTTTAAAACATTTACTAAAATGAGCTTTTGCTTTGTTTGGAAAATAATGTTTTCATCTTGCAAATCCAATTAAATACAAATATACTCGATAAATAGGTCCACACCGCTAATGTTAAAGCACGAATTTGATGCGGCAGAACAAGTAATTACCAGTGGAATTTCTTTGAAATATTTTCGAAATTTGTCTTTCATCGGTTCAAGCATAAAAACAAATGGTTCACCTAAATGTTCAAATTCAGATATTTTTTCACACATTGCTTCAAGTTGTTGGAGTACTAAATGACTTGTTGGATAATAAACACCCTATAATAAAGTTGTTGCAACTTTAAAAACCTTAACTAATTCGGTTAATTTTTCAATAACCCCCCAATTTACAACGTAGAATGGGGCAACTAGGTTCTTTTCGGCAAGATTATCATGAAAAACACTTAAAGTTATTTGTTGGCGTAAAGCACTTTTAAACATAAAATAAGTCAAGTTTCATCTTGTAGGAACGTCCCAATTAGTTGTTAAGAAAACCGTTTCCGTTTGGGTACACAATGCCATATAATCTACATACCTTTATTAGGTCCACAAAATAAATCTTGCAACATTGTTTTAAAAGCTTTTTTTATGGCCAATATTTCGGGTACCCTAAATGCATCTTGCACAACTAAATTTATAATGTGTGCAACACACCGACTATGAAAAAACAAGCCGTTTGAATGTGGTTGGTATTTTGTTATTAGATGATTACCAGAATTTGTATTATTTGAAACGTTATCAAATAAGATTGAAAAAAACTTATCTTCTAATTTGAACTTTTTGAATACACCTAGTAATATAAGAAACAAATTCATACCCGTGTGAGGATATTCAAAGGTTTGAAAATCAATCGTACGCTTCATCATTTGCCAAGTTGAGGGGTCTATCTGATGCGTGATAACGTAAATGTATGAACCCGACAAATTACGAGGCACCGACCAAACATCAGTTGTAAAGGTTACATTTGTTTTTAAATTTTCAAATTCGTTTTTTAGTTCGAGTTTAGCCGTTTTCCATAATTTAAGTGCATCACGTCTAAGAGTTGTACGGTTTACTTGAGTATATCGTGGTTGAAGACATTGTTGAAACACGTTGATTGATCTCCGGTTGTCAAAGTGGTTGAACAGTAAACCATCTTGAATCATGAACTTTGCAAATAAACATCAAGTCCTTTCCGCCTCGTATGCAAAAACACCCCCCTCTCGTGACATAGATGCTTGACCCATTTCCGAAACGGTTTTGAGTGACAGGCAATACTTTTTGGTTATATGTTACTTCAACGTCGAATTGGAAGTGGAGCCCAAAAACGTGCCACAATGTTTACAATGAGCCTTGCCAGTAGCATCCGACATCAAGCAAAGATCGAAATGTTGCAAAACATCATAATTTCGGGTTGTTTATAAAACTTGAACAATCGTTGGTTCATCCGTTGTATTTGTAGAACCGGCATTAACGGAATTTTGAGAACTTAGAGTTGCCATTGTTGAGTGTGTTTGATTATTTTTTTGGAATGTTGGACTATTTTTGGAGGTTATGAATCTTGTAAAAAGTAAACTAAATTAGCATGTTATTTATAAAACATGTTTCCTGCTCAAAGGTACCAAAAATAAATGTTGTGTAGGAAAGTAAACGGTAACCTGTGGGTTTACTGCTGCCTATTGTTGCTTCCTACTTCCTAGTACTTATTTTTTCAAATAGAGAAGTAGCCAACGTTAACAATAAAAACCCGGTTTGTAACCGGTTATTTTCTAACCGGTTGGTTAACCAGTTACCGACTAACCGGTACTTGCGGTAGGAATCCGTAACCAGTTAGTAACCGTTGGTTATTTCATAACCGAAACCGGTTATAGTCAATAACCGGTATTGACCCTGTTCGATTTTGGATTTTTTGCGGTTACGGTTTCGGTTACGGTTATTATGTGCACGGCTACATCACACTACCATCAACTTGTGTCATGTTCATGCAAACCTCTAAATCAAAACTTGTAATCACGTCTGCAAATGTAAAACGGAACTATGAGAGATTAAAACATATGAAAACTGAAAGGATGTCAAGATTTGTGTTCTTAACTTATCTATTTTTGTGTTTAACTACTGATCATTTGATATTATATGTGTATTTTCAAAAAAAACAGATGATAAAATATAAGATAAAGAATAATTCCGCCTATAATATTGACCAAGAATCCAACTAATCAAGTGTCAAAATATGATCAGTTGCACATATTCCAAATAATACTTTAGTAAGATATATACAATTCTTCACAAAAAATGCTAAACAATACTTTAGTCACCATTAGCTAGAGGATCTATAATGCTTCAATTCTTATATGACTTGAAGCATTGATGGCATTTAGTATAAATCATATTTAATGGCTAAAACTTTAATCAAAGACTTGTAACGTGTCAAACTATTGTAAAAAGCTTTTAGAAAAACTTATCCTCAAACGCTAAAAAACTTCACAAAACACTTCTTGGGATGAAAATTTTTTGCTTTTTTTGCATTGTAGATGCTCAATTTGCATTATATCCCAAATAACACTTTAATCTCATGCAGCTAAACAAATTCATATGACAAAGGGCAAAATGAATACATGTTGGTAGCCTCTTTGTAAAAAAACATATTAAAGTTAGTGATGCTTTTAGTTGGTCCTTAAATCCTAAACTATCAATCGAATCATGGTGATTTGCTAATTTACTTCTCTACCCGACGTAATTCTTTTCCATGATTACCTTAAGGTTTTGCCTATACGGTAAAATCGATTTCTTCTTAAAAAAATTATTTTCTGCTCTTCTTTGCACATAAAATTGTTCATAAACTGGGCTCTACACCTTCAATCGACCCGTGACTTTATATTTTGGACTCTCAACCTTCTTATTCGACTTCATTGGCTTCATATTACCTTCTTTATTACTACGCTTGAGCAAATAACGGATACCCCGCTTGAGCAAATAACGCATTCATTTGACACTACAAAATTTATGACATTTGCTTACTAAATTAAATGGGTATAAAGTAAGTAATAAAATGGACACTAAAATTATTTTCTATCAATTTCTATTAAAAAGAGTCACCAAGAGCTATTTGAGGTAAGAATGATTCACTATTTAAGATTCGCCTCCAAACACAAAATCGTCCAGACTATGTTTTCCATCTCATTAGCTTCTAATGACTCTGATGACGATGAGTTCGAAGAGGAAACTAATTCTTCATCTACAAATAATTTTCGTAACAAAATATTTATAGAAACAGAAACATCAATCTGTTTATCGTCTTTCGCTTTATCTTCACGATCTATATCATGGTTGAAGACAGGAAAAACAGCCAAGTCATGTGATTGTTGGAAAACATAATCCATTTAATCTTTGTTTGCAAGTCATACAGGAAGAAGATATAGGAAGAAGACACAAGCCTGTATAATCAAGTATGTTGGCCCAAGGCCCAGACCCAAACCCTAGATATATTAGTAGTTAATATACAGTTTTTAAAAATTGTATCTTTTACTTTTTGTGAACCAGTGTATACCATGATCAAAAGCACTGTTTCACTTTGTATATATAGTTAGCAATTTTGTAATCAACATTCATCCCTTAATCAATTTATTATCAGATTATTTAAAGGGTTAACCCCAAATCTTCTGTTCTCATTTTGTCGATATGATGATGATGTTTATGTTGTTGTTTTGATCATGATACGATCCTGGAAATCACGGATTCAAGACCTATCAACAATGGTATCAGAGCGAAGGGATCAAACAACACTAAAAAATCATGGAGTAATTAACCTTATTTTATTTAATTTTAAAATATAAAAATCTCCAAGGATAATTTTACTTTAAATTAATCCTATTAAAATTAAAATAGCATGCGAGGCATTAAGATTAGAGTACTCAATAAAAAAATTCTAGACACTATAAGTGTCAAGATATTTTAATTTGGAGATTTTGGACAATATCAATCAGACATGAAAAATAAAGATGAAAATGGTTCAAAAAGGAGGTCAATACTATAAGTACACCTGAATTTCAATGTCCAATGTTAAAATTTATGAATGACTCATTATGGGCAATTCGAATACAAATCATTCTCGAAACGAATAGTTTATGGGAAATGGTAGATCCTATAGAGACTACCCAAATAGAAGATTTGTTACACTTTTGCATGTCAATTGTTTTGAGGTTCATGTTACCGCTTAATGTGTCAGGATTTAGTCTATGTGGGGCATCACACTACCATCAACTTGTGTCATGTTCATGAAAACCTCTAAATCAAAACTCGTAATCACGTTTGCAAATGTAAAACGAAACTATGAGAGACTAAATCATATGGAAACTGAAAGGATGTCTAGATTTTTGTTCTTAACTTATCTATTTTTTTGTTTACTACTGATCATTTGTGATCATTTGTGTATTTTCCTAAAATAAAACAGATGATAAATTAAAGATAAATAATGATTCCACCTATATTATTGAACAAGAATCCAACTAATCAAGTGTCAAAATATGATCAGTTGCACATATTTCAAATAATACTTTTTAATATGATATATACAATTCTTCATAGTAAATGCTAAAAAAAAATACTCTAGTCACCATTAGCTACTACCTAAGAAACTTGCATTATAACCCAAATAAAACTTTAATCTCCGCTAAACGAATTCACATAACAAAGGGAAAAAATGATTACATGTTGGTAGCCTCTTTGTACAAAGTGTTGGAAATACGTTTTTATGTATTTAGAAATGACCGGTCACTCCAACGAGATACATCTAGTATGGGCTCGTGATCTAGAAATGTAATAATATAACCCACAAAGCCCACATGTAGGGTGGGCTATATATCCCCATCTAGCATGTTAGGAGGGGTTGGTCCTCATACTTTCACTTTTCTAATCTAATATTCTCTTATTTCTCTCCAACCTCTCTCTACTTTCTCTCTCTAAGATCTTCATCTATCTCTCTCTCTCTTGTAATCCTTCCAAGGTTAGATAATCCAAAGATTACGTAGATCTACAACTGGTATCAAGAGCCAAGGGATGATTGGTTTGTTTTTGTGTTTGTTATCTTAACGTTCGTGTGTTTTTGATAAAAAATCCAAGTTCCAAAAAAAAATTCGTGTTATTTTTGGTCCAAATTGATTTAGATGTCTTCAACATAGTTGTGGTAGGGATTTGGGTACTTTGGATTGTCCAAAAACACGAAATTTTGGGGCGTTTGAATCAATTTAGGCAAAAACCCACGTTTCTTCAGTTTATTGCGGACATCTCACTTTATTACGGAATCTTTCCATCTTTAATTACGCAATATTTAGGGTTGCGAGATCTGGTTATTGCAGAATTGTTACTTCCTCATCTCGCAATCTTGTGTTTCGCAATATCAATGTTATTCCGAGATCTTGTTTGGTTTCATGTTATTGCGAGATCTCTGAATTAAGTTTATTGCTAGATATTTTTCCTATAAGGATTATTGCGAGATCTTTCTTATAAGATTATTGCGAGATCTTTTTGGCTCAAGGTTATTGCGAGATATTTGGTTACGGTTATTGCAAAGATATTTGGTTTAAGATTATTGCGAGATCTTTTTGGCTCAAGGTTATTGCGAGATCTTTGCTTAGAAATATTGCGAGATCTTTGTTACTATATTCTGAAATCTTCACTTGACATATATTCCGAGATTATTTACTTACACATTGCGAAATCTTCACAAATATTCCGAGATTTTTCAAAAATCTGATTTTGAAAATTTTAACTGTGAGTTATTTGGTCTTGAAATTTTTGGTTTCTCAAGAACACATTGTTAGGGGATTTCAACAACTTTTCTCGTCTTCAACTCACGACCTTTTGAATATTTACGGTTTAATCGGTGGTTCGTAAAATCCCACGAATTTATTTCTCGGTTTCTCCATGATTAGTAAAACTCCGTATCTACAAGAACAAACACAATTACTTTCTTTCATTGCTCGATCGATAAGTAATCCTTACCTTCAGTTTTCATCGAACTTCAATGGACCCGTTGAATTCGATGTATCGAGAGGGAGAATTGCAGAAGATGCAAGAAGAAGAAAGAAAAAGATGTCAGGTCTCATTTAGACAATTTGAATGTCATCTCGACGAGCTTACAAAGCTCGAGTACGGACCACCCTTTGTGGCAGTCTTTGGTCAAGATGCTCCTTTCTTCATCGAGGCTATGATGATAAAATTGGATATTCTTCAACAGAAACTTGACAAAGAAGACTTTAATCACATTGAATCCGTATCTTCACTTCAAGTTCTTTTGAAACAATTATCAATTTTTCTTTAATTCGATGTTGCCAAGAAAGAAAATTTAGTACTCTACAAGTCATTCCTTGAAGACATGCGTACCGAGATTCAAGAATTTCGTGGTACCTTATTCAAATACGTGAACTCTCTTACCCATTTGTTTCAAGAAAGACCGCGACTTCAACTTGATTATGATAATTGGAAGTAAGAATACCACATGCAGATGCACAAGGATAATGATCATACGGATGACACAAAGGATACCGCTTTGGTTAACGATGAGAGCAACACGTCAGGGAATATTACAGACATCTCTTATGATGACACCTTACCCGTATATGACGAAGAGCCTACAAATATGGTCCAAATACAGCATGTTGAGCATTCCGAACTTATTTATGACAAACATGGGATGGTAAAGGGTGATAGTTATACCACTTCTAATTCATCTGATGTGAGTCATAATAGGGGAGAGATTGTTCAGAATGGGATGTAGTAAATCATGATAAATGTTTTACAACTGCTTCTTTAACCAATTCTGCTTTTAGGATTGAAGAACTTGAAACGATAATTTCTCAACAATCAAAAGATCTTGAGGATGCCACACTTGAATTTTCGAAGAAAAAGGACAAATTTGAAACATATTCTGAAAAACTTGAAAAATCAAACGTTGTTCTTGAATGAAAATTGGATCAAAAAAATTTAGATTCTAAAGCTAAAAATGATAATTTGTTAAAATAAATTAATTTACTTGAATCTAAGTTGGCATCCCAAGATATCTTACAAAAGGAAAACGAGACCTTAAACAGCGTTGTAATGAGTTAAATAATTCTATCGTAGAGATGAGGTCTAAAACTCTAGAGTCAACGACCTTGTTAACTACTGAAAATGCTGATTTAAAGGCTTGGGTTCAGAAATAGGTTTTTGCTATAGCTTCTCTGAAAAACGAGCTAAGGAAAATTAAGTGCACTAGTGTGGACACTAAGCTTGAAAAACCATCAATCTTGGGGAAACCGCCTAAAATTTAGTCCGTTCGACAACCGACTGCATTTAGATCCGAGCGACCAAAATCCTCGAGACCGCGGTTTAACTCCCAAGTTGATATGGTTCATCTTTCTAGACCAGTCACTCCACTATCTAGGCCTAATGTGATCAAATCAGCCTATGCAAGACCTACAAACAAGACTACTACTAGTGATTCTAGGAATAGTTCTAAGGATATGCCACAACATAGATAGAATAACATGCCTATTAATCACTATGTAGAGGAACCTATGAAAAGGGCACAAGCTAGAACTAGGATTTCTAGATCTCATTCGGACCTCAAACACGGTGTTTGTTCCATATGCATGAAAAGTGTCTTCACGACAAATCATGCGGCTTGTGTAACTAAAGTCTTGAAGGAGCTGAACTCAAGTGCTAAAAGAGGGATTCCTGGAGGAAATATGTTTTCTACCGCTAAGTCTTCCGCTGTGCATAAGGAAACCATGTCGCCTAGATCCAATCTTAGGCGGAAACCCACGGGTAGGATTATCAAATCAAGTAATCTTCAATGGGTTCCTACAGGAAGGATGTTTCCCTCTAGCACTACCAAGGTTGACTGTGAACTCCCGCATGGTTCTAAAATAGATATCGCTAACCCATATAAAAGCATACAAACTCCAAATGACAATGCAGATACCAAAGTTAACGATCAACAAGAAAGTGGTCCAATCGTTTTATACCGTTCAACTAAGGACACTCTCAGAGTTTGGTTGCTGAAAAAGCAGATATCAGAGAAACAAGTGTCTCAGGGGATTTGCGGTTAAGCTTACAAATACGATTTGCAGTCACATGACAGATTGTGACCCGAACTTCAAAGAAAGGGAAGTTTATCTCGTCAAAGATAACTTACCCTCAGAACGGGAAATTAATTTTTCTCGGACACGAGCTAAAATTAAAACTATTCAAAAGTTTTAAGCTTGTGTAAATGGCGTATAATTATATCTCAGATTATGCCTCGGACTTCAAAGAAAGGAAAGTTTATTGCCGATTGTAACTTATCCTTACCACGAGAAATTAATTTATTTCACGCATGGGCTTATATTAAAAACATTCGATGTGAGACCCCCAAAATCTGACATGGAACAACTAGGCAACGAGGGGGTAACACGTCATAGTACAAGAAACAATGAATTACAATTCATATAAAGCTGACGAAATAAAAACATGTACATTACATCAAAAAGGTCAGAGTTTTTAAATATAGGTCCCAGAGTTTTAGAAACGGAAAATTATATTATTTCGTCTCAATTTATAACATAAAGTTGCCCAAAAGATAGAATAAACTCCTGACAGTTTTTACTAAAAAAGTCTTTCTAAAGCATCACAAAAATCTCCAAGTTGCGATAATCTCATGCGGGCTCCCATCCAAGCAAAGCTAAGTAATAATACCTGACATTAAACATGTAAAATCGTCAACATAAAGTTGAGTGATATTCATAAGTTTAGCAGTAAAAGTGTGGAACACAAGCATTCATTTGAAAACACGTAGTAGGGGAAATGTTGTATACGTCAACCACAGTCCGATACTATTATTATTATTGTTGTTTAGTTTCATGAACCGAAGCTTAACCACGTAAGTATTCAGCCTAAATACTCAGGTATAAGCAAATATCAATGCGTCAAGGTACTTGAGACGGGGATTGTCAATCCCGATGGATCCACCCACAACATTCGCGCTTAGTACTCGAAATTAACGGTTCATAATCGGAGAGATAAAACTCAAGGCTAACATCTAAAATCAATAATAATATCGAAAATCTGAAAATCTTACACGATCTGGATAGCATACAAGTTCTGTATAGCATACCGTTTTTAAATGGTTGTGTTCCACCATGTAAAATCTCACCCCGTGTTTAGAAACCATGTACAAGTAAAAAGGGGCTATGAACTCACCTTAGCCACGAGGTAAGTCAATCACGGTACTCGGAAACTGAGTAGAAACGGTAGTGGTAGACGATCACCGACGATATGGATGCCCGGGGAAACACGAAAACCGCAATCTATTAAAATAAGGAGCGCGTTAAGACTCGAACTCGAATATCGATATGTACCAAATATAATATGACTCAACTGATTTCAAAGTATTCAAGTTTCTAAACCATTATCACGAGCCAAATGAATCCATACTAACCCATTTATTCCAACACTACACGTTAAAACACTTGAACACTTGAAAATGACCCGCCATACGATGCCAAGTCAACGTAAGTCAAAATATCCTTATACATCTCTCGGACCAGTAGCTAAGTCATTTATATAATGACTAAGAACTTGAGTAAGTCATCATGTCCGATGTTGAATACTCAAACTCACGCAACACAAGCATTGAACTAAGTGTCCAAAATAAAATCAGCAAGTACACCCCGAATGTACACACCGATCTACCCTATCTAGACTTGTCCGTTTTACATGAAAATTGGTGTCAAGGTCACTTATAACCTGTATAGGACCTCACCAAAATTTGAGTCAATGTTCACACTTTAAAATCCATTAGCTCGACACTTTACTCGACTCCATATTTTAGACGGATTTGTGCACTTGTTTTGTAAAACCGTTTGGACCACTTTAAAAGTACTAACTCGACAATCCGTCTTATGAAAACACTACTAGAATCATCAAACTAAGTTTGTAAAATTTGAAAACCAGTAGATACATTTATCTAACCAAGCCTAAAGTCCCCGAGAGTCGACCCAAAATCAGCCACAATTTTTGGATTGTGCCGACTTGCTTCTCTCGGTACACGAAAACTAAAACTAACATAACTTTTGACTCGTAATGACTTAGAAGCTCTATCTTATACCAAAACGACCGTCTCGGAAAACTATACAACAATATCAAATAATCTTAGCCTTTCTCAGAACTTAAACCCACGAAAAATCTGTTAAAGACTTGCTGTCTTAAAATAGCCTTTTATAAAATATGACAAATCAATTTTTCAATCAAAACCACTCATTCCCATACCTCTAGGATCACTATACCATCATTCCTATCAACCAAAAACTCCTAAAAAACTTGTATGAAAAATCTAACAAAAATCAAAGATTAAAAACAAGACTTTTTATGATCATACAACCATGAAATCATAAGTTTATAAAAACTTGATGCATGTGTACAGATTTAGTATCATTAGAATCACAAGAACATTTTAGGAATGGGTCTTGTTTTTGTTTTGAATGAATCAAGGTGGAAATCAAATTTTTGAGGGTGTTTGTGGTGGTGAAGTCACGACAAGGGTGGGGGTGGGGAGAGAGGTGATGTTTGTTTGATGTGTAAAAATGGTTATGTGTGTTTTTTGTGTAAAAATTTGATTTATATATGTTGGTAGTGGAGGGACCTAAGTTGCCAATCTGCTGACTAGTGGACTTAAAAATAATTAATAGTTTTTAAGGGTAGAAAATAGTTTTTGGTAAATCTTGAAAATATTTACGGGGCTCAGGTTTCGTAAAAATATTTTTCAAAAGTTACAATGCATCATGAAAATGATTATATGATTTCCCGACACGACTTAATACATAATTAAAATGAAATCGTCGAAAAAATTAATTATCGAAACAATCGATAAATAAACGTAAAATTTTGGGCATCCGTCGGTATCGCGGTCACTAGGAATTCTCGTTGTACATTGATTTGAATAAACTCGTTGTATAACGCACGCGGGTGATTTTAAATCAAAAACATTTATTTAATTTAAATATGGAAAAACAAAATAAAAAAATTTATAATTCCATATAAAGTATTGCCAATGAACAGAAAAATACTTAAAAAGTATAATTTATTAAAATTTAAGAATCTCAGGATTTACATATAACAATACAAAAAAACGTAATACGTTGGAAAATTCAAGAAACACGAATAAAAGAATAAAATAATGCTCAGAAAGTACGGTTTCTCACAGTCTTCCCCCCTAAAGGAACTCTGGTCCCTAGAGTTCTCCTGAAAATAGTAGAAGATGCAAACAAGAGGAGGTACAAAGTGTAGAACAAAATTCATTGTTTCCCAGGTAATTTCCGTACCATGACGAATCTTAACGGTTAGATTTCACTATGCGTCAGTTTCTTAACTCCTTTTCGTATAACTTTTCAGTCTTGGATTAGAATAACGATATTTCAATACGAGGATACATCAACAGATAGAATTGTTGGAAATACGTGCGATAAACTAACAAGAATGAACACAAGAATCGCTTAAACAGACAAAGTGCGTTAAGATGAATCAAAATGGTAAATCAACAAGGGGTCACAAATCGTGCAACTGTAAAACATGACAATCTTAAAACGTAAAAATCTATTTACAAGAGGAATAGAAGGGGAAAAATGAATTACATATGATCATTCAAAATACAAGCTGTCACAATTAGTTGTCTATGATTTTGGTATTACTTTAAAACTCAGTTTTAATATTTTCTTGATTAAAAGAAAATTTTACAATGTGTAGTGATTTAAAAATCAAACTCTATATAAAATGAGTGGGTAAACAGTTCTCAAATCTTTTTCTTGATCGGGACTTCAAGGTAAAAGTAACTCAGTTCAAATAGTTATTTTGATCAGCTTAAGAGCTTTTCGGGTGACCACATGAAATTATCGTTAAAACTCAGGTTTATCGTTACCATTAGGAAAAATCAGATTTTCCAAGTTATTTAGAATCATTGTTAGAAATTATAAATTAATTTAATAATTTCATTAGGTTGATTGTAAAGTATGATAAAATCAATTACTTTAAAAGATACAACTTGACACTCTTTAAACATAAGTTATAAATTTACCCAAGAGGATGTACAGACTCGATATTAAACTCGAAATGGGTATTTTGACAAATTAAACATTTGGTAAAATGTATAAAGCGTTCTTAAAAATTAATAATAATTTTTAGAAATTCAAGAAAGTGTTTAAGATATCAAACGATAAACACGTAACAGTTTCTGGTTTTCAGAAAGTGACAAAATAGCAAACGATTATGAAACGAATATCGATCAACAATTAGTATACAAGCAATAGCACGAGGGAATAAAACGGAAGTCGTATCAACTCTTAACGAACATGATAGAATAGATGCATCGATGATAAGGACAATAAGAAACAAGGATTATAGCAAGATTAATCACGAGTGCGGTTGGCGTCACCAATAACGGCTTATTAAGTTCTCGGTGGTCGACATACGATCGAAAGGAAAAACCACACAATAAATTTCGAATCAAAGAAAATTCTTAAGAAGTTAATTGAGAATAAATTCAGTAAAATGAAAACATTAGCAATGAAAGGCGAAATCAATACATGGTTCACACGAATGAATTTCAAGAAGACAAAGTCTAACACATATCATGACAATTACACGAAATCATCGTTCACGTCGAGTCATAAATCATTAATCGCGTCGAGAGACGTTTCGTAGTTCTACCAAGATAGATAGAGATGGTCGATCATAGAAGCATAACAACGTTCAAACTTTCAAGTCTGGTATCAATGGTAAGAATTTAGGCAAATGGTAACGAAAATCGTATAATGAGGATGATGAGGTAACAGGTAAAACAAAGGTCGTTGAGTAAGGAAATATGTGCTTGAGGCATGTACTTTGTTCAAGAAAAGATAAGGGTTCATATGTGTAAGTCACGAATTGTTGTTACTCGCATAAGATGTAAAAGTTTTCTAAACTTTATTTTGTCTAACTTTTTAAGGAACACTATTAAAAAGTTGATTGTTGGTCAAACATTTAGGGCGAATACTATTTGGCCTTGCATGGCTCCTTCTAAATTAGGCATAGGTGATCAGGCCATGCATAATTTAGGACTAGCAATGCGATGCTCAGCTTCGTCAAACCAGTATTACATATCATATGATTTAAAATATGTATATAATAGCATTTGTAAAAACAGGAATCAAAATAACATATGAAACTTTTCGCCTATAAGTTACTGGCTAAATGTTTAAATCAACAATTTTGTAAAGTTACGAGGGTTCTTTATAATACCGTATGAGAACAATTTGTGAAAATACATTGTAAAATTAATATAAATTAATTTTATAAGATAGCATTCAATTATTTAAGAAAGCCCAAATGAAACCTTTTGTAAAATGATTTGCAAACAATATCTGTTTGAGTTATATGGTAACATGACAATAGTTTATAAAGTAGCGAGTGGGTTACAAGAGGGAAATAAGGAGTAGTTCAAGACAGTCAACGAAATGGTTACAAGGTGATAAGGTTTCAAGAGGTTTAGCCGAAATCGTCAGGAGACACGTGTCAAGATGGTAACGAACGATACGAAAGCAAGAACTTAAACCTCGGTTCAATTCAGTGGTACGATAGAAGCAAAGAAAAACAATATAGATTGACAAACAAGTCATATATAAAAGAAAGGATAAAGGAATCCGTATGTGCGCATCGTAATTTATTTGAAAAAAATACACTTTTAAGAAAGTAGAACATCAGTTAACAAATAGTACAATCACTCCGAAAAGTGTCTATATTAGGAAGTTACCAAATTTCAAAAGTTCAAGATCTATGTATATGTATAACCGAACTCAAAGTTACTATTTTACACTTGTTCAAACGCAATCATTGTTTTTAGTTTGAAAAATATCATTAGTTAAAGTTTTACGAGCTCAACGAACTCAAAAATGCTTGAAATCATTTTTTTAAAGTCTATCAGTGTTGACTTTTGGGTTTGACTAGACCAATTAACATACTAAACGATATTCTAAGACTCAAAGTCTAATGCATTTCGATGTAAAACAATGTTTTGAACAACTTTCTAGTTTTACCCGGGACTTGAAACGGAATAAAAATGGACGAAAATGCCATTGCATTAAATCTTTTAACAAAATGATATTTTAGCATTATTCAAAAAATAACTTCTTAGATTTTACAATCTCAAATGAGCGTTTCTTGCTCGATTTTAAAGTTTACTGGTCAAATTTTATGTCCTAAACGGACGTCTCAACAAGTAGAAATATATATTTTTATGTCTAAAGTTATAAAAATATTTTCTCGACACTGTTACACTTCCTGTAAAGTTTCTATATAAAGTATATTTTTCGACACAGCTTGAAATTAAATCTAATTTCATAATAACCCATAATTAATATACACACAAAATTAGTGGATTCCATAAAGACGAAAGAGAATAAACTGTAAAATTAATCATGTATAGAAAACACAGTATAGAAATGGTTCAAGAATACCAACGAAAATCTAAGAAATCAACAACGACGCATGACATCCGTTTCTTCGATTGCAAGATGCAAGGCAGGAAGGTCTCCTGGCGGCGTGATTTTCCAAAATCACAAGACATACCGAGAAGAACTAAAATATTAACCAATAACACTCCTGAGGCGAGGAGGTTTAATGAAAAAGGGAGGATACAAGTAGGATCGTATTCCAAACAATCGCCACACAATAAAGGATGAATCTCAAGATGAAAATGATGGTTTCAAGGTACAAACGGACGTTGTAATTCTAATTCGAAACGTAGAATGGTCAATGAAATAAGATGTAATCCATGTACAAGTGTCGTGTAAAACGGTGGCGTAAAGGTAAATCAAGATTATGAGAACTCACGATATTATTCAACACTGATTCAACGAATTCTTCGAGATGTGAGACTCACATGATGTCCTTTAGTCTTTTCGGGAGACACCTTGAGCTACACCAAGGTCTATAGACTAGACATTCAATTACGAATGGTCGGTAAACAATCTGGGTATCTAAATAGAATTTTAAAGGAAATAAACAATGAAAGCAACACGCACGGTAGTAAGAATGAAAATCAGGAGTCTTATCGAGAACAACACTTATTCAATTCAGAACAATGGTATCACGAGAGTATGCACAACATGTAGCAGCGAGTCGAGAAAAGCAGATGATTCAAAACGAACAAGTATATGAAGTCAGTCGTATCACGCATAAATGAAATAGCAATAGTACTCAGAAAAATGAGTATGAAAAGTCGGCATCATACGCGCTCTGATTACAAGTATGTAACCTCATAACAATGTAAAAATCATCGTAACCAGATCAGTTCACAAGAAGAAGAATTCCAGAAATACAGTAAGAGCAGATGAAATCACGGTAACAACCAATAATAATTCATGAAGCACAAACGCCTTGAAAAGACACAGTAATTATCGTCATCAGGGTAACGTAATATTTCAACATGTAATCAAGAGATGAAATACTATAACGATAATTAAACATAAATAATAAGGATTAGAGAGTTACCCGCGCAGATATCGAACAACGTTGGCAGATTCTGTGTTTGACACTTAAAATATGAAATATTTGAACTTTCGGTTATAGATTAAGTTTTAAAAAACGACTCAGTTCCCTATAACCAGGCTCTGATACCAATCTGTTAGACCCCCAATATCTGACATGGAACAACTAGGCAACGAGGGGGTAACATGTCATAGTACAAGAAACAATGAATTACAGTTCATACAAAGCTGACGAAATAAAAACATGTACATTACATCAAAAAGGTCAGAGTTTTTAAACATAGGTCCCAGAGTTTTAGAAGCGGAAAATTATATTATTTCATCTCAATTTATAACATAAAGTTGCCCAAAAGATAGAATAAACTCTTGACAGTTTTTACTAAAAACAGTCTTTTTAAAGCATCACATAAATCTCAAAGCTGCTATAATCTCCTGCGGGCTCCCATCCAAGCAAAGCTAAGTAATAATACCTGTGTTTAAACATGTAAAATCGTCAACATAAAGTTGAGTGATATTCATAGGTTTAGCAGTAAAAGTGTGGAACACAAGCATTCGTTTGAAAACACGTAGTAGGGGAAATGGTTATATACGTCAACCACAGTCTGATACTATTATTATTATTGCTGTTTAGTTTCATGAACCGAAGCTTAACCACGTAAGTATTCAACCTAAATACTCAGGTATAAACAAATATCAATGCGTCAAGGTACTTGAGACGGGGATTGTCAATCCCGGTGGATCCACCCACAACATTCGCGCTTAGTACTCGAAATTAACGGTTCATAATCAGAGAGATAAAACTCAAGGCTAACGTCTAAAAGCAATAATAATATCGAAAATCTGAAAATCTTACACGATCTGGATACCATATAAGTTCTGGATAGCATACAAGTTCTGGATAGCATATAGTTTTTAAATTGTTGTGTTCCATCATGTAAAATCTCACCCCGTGTTTAGAAATCATGTACAAGTAAAAATGGGCTATGAAATCACCTTAGCCACGAGGTAAGTCAATGACGGTACTCGGCAACTGAGTAGAAACGGTAGTGGTAGACGATCACCGACGATATGGATGCCTGGGGAAACACGAAAACCGCAACCTATCAAAATAAGGCGCGTGTTAAGACTCGAACTCGAATATTGATATGTACCAAATATAACATGACTCAACTGATTTCAAAGTATTCATGTTTCTAAACCATTGTAACGAGCCAAATGAATCCATACTAACCCATTTATTCCAACACTACACGTTAAAACACTTGAACACTTGAAAATGACCCGCCATACGACGCCAAGTCAACGCAAGTCAAAATATCCTTATAGATCGCTCGGACCAGTAGCTAAGTCATTTATATAATGACTAAGCACTTGAGTAAGTCACCATGTCCGATGGTGAATACTCAAACTCACGCAACACAAGCATTGAACTAAGTGTCCAAAATAAAATCAGCAAGTACACCCCGAATGTACACACCGATCTACCCTATCTAGACTTGTCCGTTTTACATGAAAATTGGTGTCAAGGTCACTTATAACCTGTATAAGACCTCACCAAAATTTGAGCCAATGTTCACACTTTAAAATCCATCAGCTCGACACTTTACTCGACTCCAAATTTGGGACAGATTTGTGCACTTGTTTTGTAAAACCGTTTGGACCACTTTAAAAGTACTAACTCGACAATCCGTCTTTTGAAAACACTACTAGACTAATCAAACTAAGTTTGTAAACTTTGAAAACCAGTAGATACATTTATCTAACCAAGCCTAAAGTCCCCGAGAGTCGACCCAAAATCAACCACAATTTCGGATTGTGCCGACTTGCGTCTCCCGGTACACGAAAACTAAAACTAGCATAACTTTTGACTCGTAATGACTTAGAAGCTCTATCTTATACCAAAACGACCGTCTCGGAAAACTATACAACAATAATAAATAATCTTAGCCTTTCTCAGACCTTAAACCCACGAAAAATCTGTTAAGGACCTGCTGTCCCAAAATAGCCTTTTATAAAACATGACAAATCAATTTTTCAATCAAAATCACTCATTACTATGCCTCTAGGATCACTATACCATCATTCCTATCAACCAAACACTCCTAAAAACACTTGTATGAAAAATCTAACGAAAATCAAAGATTAAAAACAAGACTTTTTATGATCAAAACAACATAATCTTACCAAAAACAACACATGCATGATGATTAAAACATCATACAACCATGAAATCATAAGTTTATAAAAACTTGATGCATGTGTACAAATTTAGTATCATTAGAATCTCAAGAACATTTTAGGAATGGGTATTGATTTTGTTTTGAATGAATCAAGGTGGAAATCAAATTTTTTAGGGTGTTTGTGGTGGTGAAGTCACAGCAAGGGTGGGGGTGGGAAGAGAGGTGATGTTTGTTTGATGTGTAAAAATGGTTATGTGTGTTTTTTATGTAAAAATTTGATTTATATATGTTGGCAGTGGAGGGACCTAAGTTGCCAATTTGCAAACTTGTGGACTTAAAAACAATTAATAGTTTTTAAGGGTAGAAAATGGTTATTGGTAAATCTTGAAAATATTTACGGGGCTCGGGTTTCGTAAATATACTTTTCAAAAGTTACAATGCATCATAAAAATTATTATATGATTTCCCGACACGACTTAATATGTAATTAAACCGAAATCGTTGAAAATATTAATTATCGAAACAATCGATAAATAAACGTAAAATTTTTTGCATCCGTCGGTATCGCGATCACTAGGAATTCTCGTTGTACAATGCTTTGAATAAACTCGTTGTATAACCCACGCGGGTGATTTTAAATCAAAAACATTGATTTAATTTAAATATGGAAAAACAAAATAAAAAAATTTATAATTCCATATAAAGTATTGCCAATGAACAGAAAAATACTTAAAAAATATAATTTATTAAAATTTAAGAATCTCAGGATTTACATATAACAATACAAGAAAACGTAATACGTTGGAAAATTCAAGAAACACGAATAAAAGAATAAAATAATGTTCAGAAAGTACGGGTTCTCACATTCGAAGTTTTTAAGCTCATGCACAATGACTTATAGTCACATGTCAAAATGTAAGTCGGACTACAATTTTAGGAAAGCTTATCTTTCGTGATAACGTATCCTCGTAACGAGAAATTAATTTTTCTCGGTCATGAGCTTTCCGTTAAAACATTCAAAAAATTTCAAGCTCATGAAAACGACTTCTCAGCAAATGTCAGCTTAGAACTCATTCTTCAGTTAAAAGGAAAGTGTATCTTAAATGATAACTTATCGTCACAACGGGAAGCTTACAAATTCTCCGACTTGAGCTCGTTTAATAAGATATTCAAATTCTTAAGTTCAAGTAATTGGTTTTCAAAACCGTTGAACACAATTTTTCAAGAATTTTTCAAAAGGTTTTTCTAAATCTTTCAAAATTGTGTGTTCAAAAATGTTTTGATAAAAAGAGCATGTCTTCTGGAATCGATAATATTTACGATCCTAGAAATGTCGTTCAATAATGACACGGGGTTGTAAAAAGTTCTAGCAGAAGTTTAAAATGATTTAACACATGCTGAATATGGCTTGCTATTATTTCAGATAGTAACCCGCTTTTCATATTCAAGTCAAGCATTTCACCGAAAAGCTTTGACTCAACAACTGGAATTAATTTTCTCGGGCATGGTTTAATTAATAACCATGTAAGGGGTTGTGTTTACGTAATAACATAATCTAACACGTTCTTATATGTACGCTTCAGTGCATTTATTTGTTAAAACGAGAGAAATCTTGTTTTTATGAAGTTATCATCTCCACAAACCGTAGCAATTTACCATTGGTATCTACATACTCGACGATGCGACTACTCAAACGGCGACTACAGCTCTTTAGATTGAACACGGGTCAACAATTGAGGGGGAGCAATTGTCCAGCATTCAGAATCTTTGATGTCGAAAGTGCCAAGTTTACAAATTGGTGTCAAGACAACGATATCAATCGTACATGTGGTGTCATGAAAGATTACCGCTTTTCAAAAAAGAGGAGATAATTTTAGATGTTACGGGGGAGACCATCATCCGTGAACAAGAACCACGTGATTCTATCATATGATGTTCTCATCATTCAAGTCAAACCTCGTAAATTATTAAATACATTATCATATATGATATTTGCACGCGATAAATACCTTACACTTGTGTTTAAAATGTATTTAATTTACGTATCAAGTACAACCTCATTAATTTGAGGGGAGCTTGTGTAAATCATGGAGATAATTGGATTTGCATTTTTCTTCCCAAATTTTTTTAAAATTTCATTAAATCAGTTGATATTAAAAACATCGATTCGGTTAATATTTTTAATATGGGGGAGAAAATGTGATTTAGTATTGAGATCAATAATGGTTTGACTTAATTTATTGGCTCATCCCAGCATAAGCGAAATGTTTTCAAATATCGCGGCATATGTTAAGGGGGAGCAAAATGGATTTGTATTTCAAAATGGATTTCATGGTGACGTATACTTACCCATACCCTATCTATTTCACGACGGTGACTAGTGTGGTGACATAAGGATGATAGGATAGGTTAAGTCTAATGATTCTTCTAGAACCGGAGGAATCTTCCCAAGGACATTCCATAGCTAGAAATAGTAGTCCTTAGGAAAGACGAAGAAAGATTGTGAACGTAGCTGAATGCCGACCAAGTACTTAAGTTAGCACTGGAACAATCACAACAAGGTGTTAGTTATGACGCATTGGTAAGCATTGAAGGGGTTGAAGAATGAAAAAGAATTGTAAAGATAAAGGGTCTAAAGAAAGAAGCCCTCCATACAACTTAGCCAGAAACCAGGTCAACTCATTAGCTATCGAGATCATTTTAATGATGCTTGATATTGAAGATAAGACATCATGGACTCAGTGATGCAATGCACAACCCATCCCAGCTAACTCAGATATCTCTTAAAAGGTATTTGTTTTAATCACACAGAGATCAACATGTTATCTATCATTTATTCACTCTGGATAAATTGGTATTGAAATGGTAGCACTCCTCTCCAGCCTCTGATCACTAAAAATCCAAAGTGCACGATCGAGTCTAGAGCCATTTGAGATCATCAAATATCTCATTAGAACACATTTCCATATTTCCTTGCTTCTTCACACATTATGAAAAGTAAGAAAAATATTTAGAGTCCTACACAAAATCTTCATGATCTTGCTTGAACATCCGAGTAATACACAAGTATTTACAATGAAGATGGAAATCCTTCTTGAGTGAACATCAAAAAGCTCATGGTAGGTGATTTGTGCGATTCTTTATGAATCAAACTTGTGATAACTTGAAAGCAACAGTGGTTTAATTCTTAACTGAACTTAAACACGTTCCTGGCCTCTACGCAATATCTTAGTGATCTTGCCAGAACACTCATAGTGACACTCTTTAGTGTTCACAATGATGAGTGGAAATCCTTCTAGTGTTAACATCAAACAACACTTGGTAGGTAACTTGCAAGATTTTATACGAATCAAGCTCGTGACAACTGAAAAGCAACGATGGTGCGGTTCTTAATTGAATTTCACTTGTTCCAGGTATATGAATTGATGACTTCAATCATGCGGATAATTTTATCCAAATGATTTACTCTTTATGTTCGCAGTCAGCTTTGAAAGGTCGAGTAAAGAGAACGGGTTTACCCGTGAAATCTTGTAAAGGAGTTTCTTAATTGAAAATACCTGCCACAAGTATGATATTTAATATCGTCCTACGGTCTTCACCGACCGGAGGTAAAATGCTACCTAATTAGTTTGAAATGTTCAAAGCCATTTCAACCATGTCTAAGTTTTGTTGCTAACTGTCTTATGCAGCATAACAAGACGGTGGCATTACGGTGTCCGAGAAGAAGTCGTCCCCGCATGGATATACTTTCTGCACTTAATACTTCAACAAATTTAAGAAAGCCTAAAAGTCAAGTCTTCCGATGTATCAAACTCTAAAGCTTTCAAGATTTTATAAAGGTATAAGTATGTGGAACATGAAGTCACGAGGAGGCGAATATCACAAGTGATGAATGCACAAGGTCAAGGCAAGGAAACATGCTCAAGATAAAGTCAAAGATCACATCATCATATTCACAAGAACAAGATCAAAGACTCAAGCATAGTATGCTAGGTTTAAGATTTTTTTAAATGGTGTGACCTCCCTTAGGGGGAGATTGTTGGAAATACGAATTTTCAAAGAAAATATCGGTCACATCATAGTTAGCACAAATCACGAGCTATAGACTATTTAGGACTTTGTCTTTTGGAGCGACCTCCCTTAGGGGAATATTGTTAGAAATACGTTTTTACGTATTTAGAAAGGATCGGTCACTCCAACGAGATACATCTAGTATGGTCTCGTGATCTAGAAATGTAACAATATAACTCACAAAGCCCACATGTAGGGTGGGCTATATATATCCCCTCCTAGCATGTTAGGAGAGGTTGGTCCATACACTTTCAATTTTCTAATCTAATATTCTCTTATTTCTCTCCAACCTCTCTCTACTTTCTATCTCTAAGATCTTCATCTATCTCTCTCCTTGTAATCATTTCAAGGTTAGATAATCTAAGGATTTCGTAGATTTGCACAAAGCATCTTAAAGTTAGTGATGCCTTTAGTTGGGCCTTAAATCATAAACTATCAATCGAATCATGGTGATTTGATAATTTACTTCTCTACCCTAGATGTAATTCTTTTCCTTAATTACCTTTAGGTTTTGCCTATACGGTAAAAACGATTTCTTCTTAAAAATTTCATATTTTGTTCTTCTTTGCACATAAAATTGTTCATAAATTAGGCTCAGCACTTTCAATCGACCCGTGAATTTATGTTTTGGACTCTGAACCTTCTTATTTGACTTAATTGGCTTCATATTACCTTCGCTATTACTGAGCTTGAGCAAATAAAGGATACTCCATTTGAGAAAATAAAGGATCCAGTTGAGCTACTCTTTTTACATTTCGTCATTTGAGGTAAGGAGTTGATTCCCTATTTAAGAGTCGCCTCCAAACACAAAATCTTCCAGACGGTATGTTTTCGATCTCATTAGCTTCTTCTGACTCTGATGACGATGAGTCCGAAGAGGAAACTAATTCTTCATCTAAAAATAATTTTCGTAACAAACTATTTATAGAAGTCGAAACATCAATCTGTTTATCATCTTTCCCTTTATCTTCACGATCTATATCATGGTTGAAGACAGGAAAAACAGTCGAGTCATGTGATTCAGTATCTTTTGGGGTATCTTCAGTTAACACAAATGAAAACTCATAATCGTCACCTTCAAAATCGTGAACTTGTGCTGCATGTTCTTCATGGATCATCTTAGTGTCAGCTTTGAATGTTAAGGTATCAGAATAATAATAGCTAAAACTTGGACTGTCGAATACAAAATCATCTATTAGACGTTGTTATGATTGCATTTTCATGAACTATAATATCAATACAACAAATTTAAGGTTCGTTCACACTTTTTTCTTCGCACTTTAAAATGTGTGAACTTTATTTATAGAACATTCACACATGTAAGTGTGAACTATTAAAAAGTGTGAATTATTCAGAATTCGCACATAAAAGTGTGAGGTATTAAAAAAAGTTCACACATAAAAGTGTGAAGTACTAAAAATCTTCACACTTAAAAGTGTGAAGTAATTTGTTACACCCAATTTGTTCACACAAAGAACGCTAATGAAATGGTGAACTTTTTAAATTCACACATTTTAAAGTGTGAACAAGTACCATAATAAGTGTGAAAATCAACCAATTAGTTGTAGTGTATGCTTGATGGAGAGCTCAGAGTAGGTTAATTGATGAATGAAATAGATAGGTAGCTCAAGGTACTTATATATAGTCAAATAGTTACATGGCAAATACATCTTTTTAAACAAATAACGAGTCATGGCTGACCTAGGGATGGAAACGGGTCGGGTTTGGTTCGGGTTTTAGTGAACCCGTACCCGCACCCGTTTATAATATCCAAACCCGCATCCGTCCCAATACTCGACGGGTACCCGATTAGTATTACCTATCGGGTTTTCAGTTTTTACCCGCGGTTATCAGGTATCCACAATTAAATTTTGTTGGACATAATTGTGCGTATAAAGTTAAGAAAAATCAATGAAAATTGATCAAAATACCCTAATATATTTTCTAAAGTTTTTAAAAGATAAAGAATACTAATTCAACATCATATAATGCGATTTAATATATCGAATAAATCATTGTTTTTATTTAAAGTTACAAAATCCTAAGACGCTTGATAAAAAACATTTTAATGCATAAAAAATGTAATAATATAAGCATTTCCTTTGTTTAACAATCTTCGTTTACTATTTCGCATAAATTAAAAAATTATATAAAATAGCAATAAACGGTATGTATTTTGGTAAACGGGTACGTAAACGGGTAAACGGGCGGGTATTATTAAAACCAGAACCCAAACCCGTATGCACGAAAAATAGAATATCTCAACCCAACCCCGCATCTAAACCCACCAACCCGACTCCGAACCCAACCTAATCGGTTCGTTTCAGTTTTCCCCATCAGTTTCGGGTGCTTTTTCCATCCCTAGGCTGACCTAAACCTCTACACCATATTGTTAATAAAAAAAAATCTAATCATATATCCTTATTGGATTATTAATAAAAGGTCTTTTCCAGTGGTTGGACTTGCATGTGATTTCCGTATTGATAAAATTAAGGCATCCCATAGGCCTGGGGGAGTGATTTGGTAAAATGGTGTCAACAATTTTGACCTGATCTGAATCCGGCTAGACCATAATGCAATCTGAGTATATTCGGGTCATCAGGTTACTCGAGTTGAAGTTTTTTAACTCAGATCAATCAGGTCAACCCGATTAACCTGAATTCAAGATCGGGTTAATTACCAAGTAAAATAGTTATGCCTAACTAGAGTTCGGTCAACCAGATTGACTTGAGTAAATCTTTTTATTTTTTAAAATAAATTTTATATAAATTCTATTTAAAAAAATAAAAAAAGTTGATTCGTGTTGACTTGAACTCGAATTGGCCCTCCCCAAGTAGACCTGATCGTGTTCCATCTCAACCTCATTTCAATTTTTCTCTCATAGTATTATTATATCATAAAAGAAACTCATCTCAACTCACTTTCACCTATTTTTTACTATCATTTTATGTAATTAATTATTCTTAAACTAAAAACTCTCATTTATAAAATAAAAATGATATAGGAGTAAATAAAAAACTTAAACTTATGAAACTAAAATGACAAATGTACTAAATTAAAAACTCAAAACTAAACTTCCAAATACCACCTTTCCATGATATACGTCCTGAGTTAGTAATGGTATGACCGTGCAGCCTCACTCAAGTGATCATATGAACCAAGATAAAGCTTCATTTATTTTCGTTTTTCATCGTATTCCTCCATTTTTAAATGTCGAGCATGATTTTTCAATTCTGCTTGACGACGTTCCAACTCCTTCAAAATCTCTAAAAAGGCTAGTCATTTGTCTCGGTCCAGATTCATCATCTCAGATACCATCATCATTGCCAATTCTTCGTCATTCACAATTGATGAGCCCGATGCTTCGTTCGCTTTCTTCTTCATATCTTTTGCTCTATCCTATAGATTGGTCGTTGGACTTCTTGCACCTCATCATTGCCACCATTTTGATCTATGTTGGAGTCCTCGGACTTCGCTGAACTCTTGAAGTCGCTACTGCTTTGATATTTTTCAAAAAATCTTAAAACCTCACCATCGAGAAACTTCTAACTAACTTTTAAAACTTCCCAACTATGACGATATTTAAACTTCATCCTAACTCATTTTCATAGTCCTCAAGTGCCCTATTCATGTAATCATCTTCGCTTGCTCCACTCGCGAACGACATATGCATCATGTTATTGTACACACCAACAAATCGACACACTTAAGGGTGTATCAACTTCTGTTTCTCGTTTGTTGATCCCAAACTTAGACCGATTTAGCTTTGTTTATCTAGATAAATCAAGAGTACTATGTAGAGAAAGTTTGTTTCATTTCTAAACCAAGTGTTACTCGAAATTTAACAATTGGAATAAAGAACACAAGAACAAAGTTAAACAAAACTTTCAATTTGATTAATAAGCTTATTGTGAACAATGTATGAAAGTATTATCGACTTCTAAACCTAAGGCCTCTTTTAATAACATAAGGAGCCTTTTACAATAAGAAACCTATCTACTAAATATAGAAGATATAATAATGATAAATAAAGTAAATAAAAAATTCTCGTATATCCTTCTAGAACACAACTCATGCAGATCCATGTAATTCCATCAGTGGATGGAAGTATTCTTTTCAGTGGCTACATACAACTCTAACAGTGGCTAGAGAAATTTTCATCAGTGGCTAGTAGACCTCTGTCAGTGGCTAGTAGACCTCTGTCAGTGGCTAAGTCTTGACATTTTATTCCCAAAAATCCTCCCCTAAAGTTGATACTACTCCTACTATCAAATTTCTGAATAAAATAAAAAGGTCGAGAGAGGATTCTTACAAACATTCTTAGCCTTGGATTTGAGAGTGACTGAGTCTCAAAAATTGTACTCCCAGATCACTAGTTTAGTCAACTTTGAGCTTAGATTTCACCATCTTCTTCAAATTGTATTGTGACAGTGGATAAACTTTATCCACTAACAAGTATTCTGAAAACTTTGTTGTACTGAGATGATAAACTCCAACTGCTTAAAATAATCTCCAATAAAAAACATCTGCATTAGTCAAGTCCATCCAAACAGGATATTCTTGATCTCGATCAAACTTTCTTCTAAATGTGGCCCATAACATCTTTTCTACAAAACTTGTTAGAATAATTACGCTAAACTTTTCCAACACTAAAGCCCAGATATCCTCAAAATCTTCTCTGTCCATGTTACTAAATAAAGAACGAAGAGAAGTGAATACCTGAATCTTCCCTCCATACCTTTGAAACCTCCAAAAACATGTGTCTTCATCTTGCTAATACTTGATAATAAGATTTCTGGACTCCACTGGCTCACCAAGAATGTCACCTAACACTACAATCCCTATGTGCCTTCAACTCACTTTCACTAGGCAAACTCTCATCAAAGTTAAATTCAGGGAAAGATAGCTTAAATCCTTTCTTCCTAGGCATAGGATCCTGTGCATGCTCTTTTCTCCAACTTCTCTCGATCTCCTCTTGACTCTCAATTGAAGACATGATTTTAATGTTGTGTCTACATATCTCATCCCAGATAGGATATGTCTTTGCCTCCAGTTCTTCAAACGTAAGACCTCTAATTTGTCCCATGTCCACCATGTTTGGTTAATTCACAACAATGCTTTGTATAACCCTCTCTTATGTGATCTTGGTTGGTCAAGTATATTGGATGATCTATTTGCTTCCAATATCTTGATATCATTCCGCAATCTTAAAATCCTCATATTTGTTGAGAAAGTGTGACATTCTGCTCTTGAGCTGCATTCTCATATTTAAAGTAAATAGCAGCAATTTTCTCAATATCAAAGTCAATCTTTAACTTCATTTGTCTTAACATATCCCTAGCCTCCTCATCCTCATCATACTCTATTTGAACCTCATCATCTTCTTCATTTTCTTCAGAACCTGACCTGCTAACATTCAAATTTGAACATGTACCTTGCACTTCTACTTGTTGATCATACAATTGATGTTCACATAAATATTATGCAAGCTGTAAATCAGCTTGAGTCCTAGCAGTTTCCTTCTTTGATTTCTTTGAAGTTACGTCTTCTTCTTCCAATATGGCTTTGCCTTTATCAGTAGGATCAATAGAAGGCAAAGTTGTGGTGGTTACCTCAACTTTGTGGTTTCTTTATGGTGAATGTTGGTTGACTGAATGTCCCAACAATGGAAAAAAATGCACTGACAGTGGCAAAACCTGTACTGTCAGTGGATATAGCAATCTTCTCAGTACTGGCTTCTTCCATCATTTGTGTAAAACACTCGAAGGATTTGACAGATGCTGTTACAAAATCCTTTGTAGATTCCTTCAAACCTGTCAACACAACAACAACAACTATACATGTACCATTGCTAGAATCTTTAGAACCTTTTTTTGAGCCTCTATCACTCATAACCAAATCTTCCTCCTCTTTGTAAGAATCCTCTCCAAGGCTTAAATATGATGACTGAAGTACAAATCTCATTCTTCTACCCTGAGACCCCAAATAAACAATCTTCTCCCTAAATAAATTGACTTTTGGGCCTTGAGCAGTGACCATTTGTACAAACTATGCATTTTGCTTTTACAAGCTAATGCAAAGAGCCATCAATTCCATATTGGTCTATGGTTGCTTGTTGCCCTCATCTAAATAGCCCTCAATGGAGAATCATGGGGCATAGGAATGGACTTAGTGATAGTGACAGTGGCGTGACCTACTACTAAGATAAGTGCAATAGTGTCAGCCACTCCCATATCACTTTCCATCATTGTGAAAGTGTCCTCCTCTTATACAAGGTTAGAATCACCAACGAAAGGAACCTATTGACCCTTTGGCGTTTGGAATACCTATGGATAATGAGAGATGAAGTAGAAGGGGTGTTTAGGTAAGCAATTCGTAGAACAGTGGGTGCAGGCTGAGTAACAGTGGGTAAAGGTTGAGTGTTAGTGGGTAGGGTTTGACTAATAGTGGCTAAGGTTTGGGTATCAGGGGCTACAACATCAGTACGAGGGTCATCAATCTCCATGTTATCAGGGAATGGAGGTGCTGGTTGGTTTATTGTTGGGTTTGCAGCAACTTCACCCTTTTGAATTTGACCAAACATAGGCTGGGTGAGAGGAAAATTCCTATGATGAGTTTTAAGGGTGGTAAATAGTCTTCTTTGTTGTACATGGGCCTCAAAATGGTTATTATGCTCAACATTACAAACTCCTTGAAGATTTAAAACCATTTCCAAAAATCTAGGATAGTATAAACATTTTGCTACCGTTACTTTTCAACATGTCCTCAAAAATCATTTTTGAAAAATAGTATTGGCGTCCAAAAGCCAAGCAAACAATGGCATTAGCCATAGTATGACTAATTTCATTGAAATCATTGGATTTTAGACTAATACATTACATAAGAACATGTATCATACTACGGCTAATTTCATTGAAAAATACTAACTTTCAACTTTACTAACTAATTCAGCTAACTCAATTCTATATTCTAAAAGTAGAGTCTAGCAGTCGGTTGACTTCCTTTTCTCACAAACATTTTGCGTATCAAAAAAATTAATACAATCATCATGAAGAATTTAAGACAATCATATGTATATAGATTCTATCAAACTAGACGCCTACCCGTGCATAGCTGCAGAATTGTCTGGCAGAAGACAATAAAGGATATAATATTTCGAGGTAAGACTAATATGCAATGAAAGTTTTGTAAAATACAATGATTCGAGTTTAGATAAAATCTCAAATATCATATAACTAATATAAAATCATTTAGTAAAACTTGAAGTGAAATATTACAATGTGCGTTGCACCAGGTTGATTTTTGGGAAAGAATCGAAGTGTTAGGTCGTAATGTTTGTCTTGTGGTCTGGTTAATATTATTTTAATATTAATGAAAAAGCTTCAATAATATTGCCAAAAATTAATATAAGTATTTATGAACATAATAAAAAAAAGTTAAAAACTGATAGCAATTCAACAAAGATGTTAATTTAACTAAAGCAGTGAGCAAGCTACATAATAATGAGTTGTTGCAAAAAAAAAATTAATCAAGGGGAAAGCAGTATCAAGAGCAATTAATTCAGCAAGGGAAGCACCAAGAGCACTTTCACCTTGCTCTTCAAGAAGTCTTTCAGCAGTTGGACTGTTGGAGTAAAGAACTGAACAAACTCTTGATGAACACCAGCGAGTTAGCAACAACTTGTTGAGCAGAAGACTCCAATACATCTTCAACAACTGGAGGACTTACAAATTCAAATTTTCATCCCAGTCCCGTTCTAGAGATCTAATTGTTCTCCTTTGACCATTTGTGAACATTAATATGGCCCTCCCTTCCTTTCCTGTATATCCTGTTCTACCAGATCGGTGATAAAAGTCTCTGCATCGCTTGGCAATTCAGAGTGGATAACCTAAAAATGACAACAAAAAATCACACCATGTTATAATCATAGGATCGTACTAAAATACGTAAATTATCTTGACTTCAGTTTGAAATAATCATATAATCATGCCAACTTATTAAATAAACGTTGGGAATATCAAACACACGGGAAACAACATCAATAGAAACAAGCACGGTAAACTTTTCTTGTCTCAATATGTTCAATGTTCTTTCCATTTGATGTTGAGATATGTTACCGTGTAATGCTTATGATGTAATACTTTTAATCAATGCTAAAGAGACCGCATCTGCATCCCTTTTAGTCTGCGTGAAGACAATGGTCTTCCCATGTAAAACCCAAAATTAAAATCCATGAACAGTAAACTCACGCCGTCTCAGATTTAATTAAAATTACACAATTCATTATCTCAGTTATTTCAGAATAATAAATAATAATACTTTTCAAGTATTACGAAATAAATGTCTATTCAGAAAATTAATATTTTATGTCTTGAGTGAGCACGAAAACTTAAACACGAGCTATTCGTTTAAATTGATTAAAACGCGAACGAAACATAAATATGCTTATGATTATTTGGGCCGTAGTTTATAAAAAAAAGGAAGGATAAATAGGCTTTGAGCCCACTATACTAGTAAACAAAAAAACGGGGGTCACCCCATTTCCCATAGTCAGAAACTTTACACAAAAAAAAATATTAGGGTTGTCGTATGATTTACTGATTTTGCTAGTCAAAAATTTGTTGTTCTCGGTGTCTAATCGAATTGATCTCCGGTTAAAATTGTGATTCAGTCGTTTTTGGTTAACAAAAAGAAGGTTTTGGTTATCTATTTCTACTTAAAAGGTAAAAGTGAAACGTAATAAAAATAAGCCAAAAACAATTAACTAATAATAAAGGAGCGAAACAAATAATAAAACGTAAATTAAAACAAAACAATTAATAAAAATAAAACTAAACGAAGAAATTAACTTTTGACTGAAAAATAAAGTTAACCTAATGAAAAAGGAGAAAATAAAACTAGAGGGTACTTTAAAACTGAACGATGCAAAAGCTAAAGCGGGTACTAAATAAAAGATAAAACTTAAAATTTTCGAAAAAATACTAATACTAAAAATTGACGAAAAATACAACTAAATTTACGTGACTTTCAAAACTAAAATCGGAGCAACTTTCAGATAAAACTAAACGATTACGGAACAATATTAATTAATAAACAAGCTAGCAGACAAGCTGCTCAAGCAGCCAAGCAAGTAGCTAAAAGTGGCGAGAAACCATGTTAAGCACACAAGCTGGCATGTCAAAGTTTTCTTCGGAATATATATAAATCTTCGGAATGTTTCCCTGAAAATGAAATCTTCGGAATAGTGAGTTTTACCTTCTTCGGAATATATTGCTTGGGTTTATTTTTCGGACTTTTGTTTTTTTTCGGAATAATGAAAATTTTCGGACTTTACATTATCTACGGAAAAAGCAATAAATTCAGAGAAATGAAAATTCTTCGGAATGTTAAACTAATTCAGAGAAATGGAATTTCCGGATAAAAGAAATAAAAAGCCAACATTCGGAATAATTAAGAAATTCAGAGAATAATTTCGGATAAAGCAAATCTTCGGAAAAGAGGGTTCTTCGGAATACAAAACCCTTTTCCGAAGATTATAAAGATCAGTTAAAAAGTTACATAAACAACCAAAAAGCAGAAAATAAGCTACGCATAACCACAAATCAAATAAGAAATTAACTAAAACTTAATCTAAACAAACTTATAGAAAAACTAATCAAACCACAAATCAAAAACTTGAAAAACACTAATAAATCTAAAAATTAAAAATCAACTTTTTATAAAACAACTAACTAAAACACTTAATTAAAAATAAACATAATCAAACAATAAGCATCAAACACAATAAGCTATCAAAATCAAAAACATAAAAACCAATAAGCACAAACAATAAAAAACATCAATCAAACAAGAACATGATTAATTAAACTACATGATTATCAAAATGAAACAAGATTAAAAAGATTAAGAAAGGAAGAATGAGAATGATTAATTGAAAAAAGCTTGAAATTAAAATGATTAAGATTCAAATTACAAGATTAATGAAAAAAACATGGAAATTTAGATCAAACCTACTCCTACTCTAATCTACTCCTAATCTAAAAACTAAAATCTAGTTAACTAACACCCTCCTAATGACACACTAGGAGGGTATATATAGAAGGAGGGGAGGCTAGGTGTTGATGCTTTCTCCTTTCACTTTGTCTCGACTCGACTTAAATTCTTTGTCTTTCTCGACGTCGTCTCGGGATTTGTCGATATAAATTGAACTCGTCTTATAATTTTCTTCTTTAGTTAGACTTGGTTCTTCGACTTCATTAAACTTCCGTCTTTTAGACTTTTTCTTCGATAAATCTTCAGAATAGGCCTTGGACTTCCGTTCTTTTTGCACTCTTGATCTTTTGACTTCGTCTTTTCTCGTTTTCTTCGATAAAAGCCCGTGAAAGCCCTTGTTTTCTTCCCTTTTCACATTTTGCTCCTAAATCACAACAAAAACACAAACCACACATAATTCCGACATTTACGACATAAAATACACGTTTTGGCTTGGTTATTATTATATGGGTGTTTTCACACCTATCAAATCCCCTACACTTGACCATTGAAATGTCCTCATGCAATGCATTAGTTACAAAGCAAGATTTACATTTTTCATTATAATTAACCCACCTTGGCCCTTATTAAACATAAGACATAATTAAAGGAAAAAAACAAATTAAGAGATTAAAGACTTACATTGGGGTTTTGGATTGTCATGAATGTTTATCACCCTCAAGTTTCACGTTCTCCATACCAAGATTAAAAACGAGATCATTGTTATTATAAGTTAGCAAACTAACAATCACTCATGTGGCCCAATTATTCACTTAGACTCCCTTATTCCTAGGTGTATCTCTTATATTTTATTGTTGTCTTAAATGATCACGAGGATGCATTGTTGAATTATTTCGATAGTTTATTTAGGCTGAAAATAAAGTGGGACGATTTAATCAATAGTTAGCTAAAGGACAAAATCTTTTAAAACTGCTTCTCGGGACCTCTTAAAGTTCATATCTTGGCATAACTCGCTTCACGATTTGAGATCTTTCTCGGACCGATATTTGGCATTGACTTCATACTTCAAATCTTGAGAGACGTTCATGAAATAATGGTCTTCTCTTCATAATAGAAATTTCTTCACTTGAACTTTTTGAGAGATTCTTCATATTTGGACCACGACTTCTTCATTTTTCTCCAATCTTTATTTGGGATTTGATATACAACGATCCGCCTCCTTTTAGGACTAGGATCTATTTATCCTCATACCTTGCTAGGGTCTTTTCGGATAGATTTCTCCTTGATCTTTATGGGAGTATTTGCTTTTCGTCGTGTGTCTCGATCCTTCATATTGATTTTTGATAAATGATTCTTCACATCACTTTTGGATCTTTAGCAACAAAATGTAGCCCTCATGTCTTGTTAGGACCTTTTCGGACTCGTCAATCTTTGCATCCCGCTTCATTAAGTTATGCCTTGGCTATGAAATCTAATTAATACCGAGCAACTTTTAAACGAGTGCTAGAAGCTAAGTAACTTTTCAAATCGTACAACCTTACTTATTGCAATTAAATTTATTAACAAGCGATGGGAGAAAAAGCTTATACTTAACTCACATAAATTCATGAAAGAGTACTAAACTTATAATTGTCTCTATCATCTCTCGTTCTCCATAATTTAAAATCTCAAGGAATGAGACTCGTGGATGCTTAGCCAATTAAATCAAAGTTTTGGGTTTTTAAGTCATCTATAGGATCTTGCAATTTCTTAGACTCTTTCAAGTTTAGAATTCGCATTTTAAAGTTTCCTTGATAAACGAATCTCTAGGATCAATTATAGGAACTTGCGAAAAGTTCTTGTTCTTAACCCGTAAGAGTTAAGACTTTCGCGTTTTAAAGTTCCCTATATAAAATCCTAGCAAAACTTGATTTAAACACGTTAAGGATACTAGCTAGAGTAAACTTGGATAAGTAAACTCGGGTTGAGTCAAAAGATTCACAACGTTTAAAAATTAAAACCACTTTATTAAAATTTATTCTAGCAAAGAAAGAAAATAACTATAACAAAGGTAAATACAACTAGGCCAAAATAGATCAAAAATTTTGAAAAATGTCGAAAAATCAATTTTCCGGTTAAAATGAGGACAAATACAAGGAAAATCCCACTTAACTTCGATAGAAGTCCCCCTACACTTAATATAAACATTGTCCTCAATGTTTAAGCATGTGGAAGTAACCTCCCCTACACTTAGGACATTTTGCACTTTGTTTAAATCTTGCTAAGGAAAGGACAACTAAAGTGATTCCTATTTCAATCATAATTGATAAAATAATGAATCAAAAGAGTTTAGGATAGAACCTGGAAGACGGGTACACGGAATCACGGGTCGTCAAAAGTCATCAAGAATGTATCTTTGAAAGCTCGAATCCCTGCACATGATAAGAAAGAGAACAACAAACACATACTAGGGTCTCCCCTACACTTATTAGAAAAACAGAATAAAAGCATAGATAATCGGGTTGCCTCCCGAAAAGCGCTTGTTTTTGTTAACCGAGTCACGAGCCTGACTCGTCCCCGAATTAAATGGTCCATGGGGAAGCCTCGAATGTAATACCAGGATCAAAGACCTTGTCCTCGTTCCTAGAGGACATTAATAAAGGAGAGGCCGGAGGATTAGTCTTAAAGGGTAGAAAAGTCCTCTCAACATACGAGAAGTATGTGAAATCATGATCCACGGGAGGTGGGGTGGGTAAAGGAATCAAAATGTCATCCCCAAAAGTCATATGATTATCACTGAGCGGCAAAGCCGTAAAGGTGTCAATCATGGAATGGTCAATGTCACCCCCCGGATCAAAGCACTCATCCTCGGTAATGGTTTCTAAAGGTTGGGATAAAAGGTGCCCGGGAGGGGGACTTGGGACAATATCTTCATGGAGCAAATTATCAAAAATAATATCCCCATCCATATCATCATCATCATTACCCGGAGGTATTGAGAGAATGTCGATTTCCTCCATAGCTGTATCATTATTCTCAACTGAAGTAATAGACGGAGGTAAAGACTCAGAAATAGGAGCAGAATTCAACGATTCAATTTTAGCGATAAGAAGATGAACTTTCAGTAATTTGTCACGAAGAATAACGTCTTCCACCTCATCTACAAGACCAAGTTCAGTGGTGAACTTCTCGTATATCGGAGAGAATAAATCAACATCGCCTTCATCGCCCGGAGGAGAAGGAGAAATTTCAAAAGTTAAATTCTCATAACATGGAGAAAAATCATCATTAAGAGCGACCTCGTCCGTAGGCTCCACAAAGTTCGGTGCATCACAAACCTCATCAAAGAATTTATCAAGACCAAAATCACTAATCTCACTCGATGTATCACTATCCTTAGACGCATTAGGGATATCAAGAGTAGGAGTAGTAATCTCAGAAGATGGGTTGAGATCATAGATATCATCCTCGTCATCATCATAATAGTAGTATGGACGCACAAGAAGAGGAGTATAATCACTAAGATTAGATACTTTCTCTTGTTGCTGTCGCTTTTCCTCCTCCCATGCTTCTTTTAGGTGAACCACGGCTTCTTGAAGTTGCAAAATAAGGGAGTGTGTTTCGTCATTCGGATTCAAAGAAGGTTGATGATCGAGGGTGTATTGTGGGGGCTCAAAATTGTGAAAACCGGAATTATAGCACGGATGTGGCCCATCATAAATCATCGGTTGAAAAGAATTATAACACGGATTTGGCTCATAATAATTCATCGGCTAACGAGAAAAGGTATCGTGAGGGCCCCCACAATTGTTGCAACACGGGTATTGAGAGAAACCCGGTGCATTTTGTGGATATGGATCGTTATATATGGGAAAGGGTGAAATAGTGTCATTAGAAGGGAAGAATGAATTGAAGTATGAATTGATCGAATTGCAAGATAGACAACGGCCAAATTCGTAATTAGGGATATCCATTTCACACCGTTCGCATGCACACCATTGACAGGATTGACTACCAGAAGATGGTCTTCCACACCCTACACAATCAACAAATGAATCCAATAAACACAATAGATAAGTAAGAAGAATATTTTTGGTGCAAAACTTTCGAAAAAGAAATGCTTTTTATGATTTTTTAAATGTTTTTGGATTTTTTTTTTAATTTTAAATTTTTATGGATTTTTGAAAATTTTTGAGCAAGAAAAATAATGTTCACGAGTGAACGGATCCCAAAATCCAACACGTCTCTCACAAGAAACCGTTAATCTTCAAAAAGAGCCGGCAGCGGCGCCATTTGATTTACTGATTTTGCTAGTTAAAAATTTGTTGTTCTCAGTGTCTAATCGAATTGATCTCCGGTTAAAAGTGTGACTCAGTCGTTTTTGGTTAACAAAAAGAAGGTTTTGGTTATCTATTTCTACATAAAAGGTAAAAGCGGAACGTAATAAAAATAAGCCAAAAATAATTAAATAATAATAAAGGAGCGAAATAAATAATAAAACGTAAATTAAAACAAAACAATTAATAAAAATAAAACTAAACGAAGAAATTAACTTTCGACTGAAAAATAAAGTTAACCTAATGAAAAAGGAGAAAATAAAACCAAGAGGGTACTTTAAAACTGAACGAGGCAAAAGCTAAAACGGGTACTAAATAAAAGATAAAACTTAAAATTTTCGAAAAAATACTAATACTAAAAATTGACGAAAAATACAACTAAAAATATGTGACTTTCAGAACTAAAATCGGAACAACTTTCAGATAAAAATAAACGATTACGGAACAATATTAATTAATAAACAAGCTAGCAGGCAAGCTGCTCAAGCAACCAAGCAAGTAGCTAAAAGTGGCGGGAAACCATGTTAAGCACACAAGCTGGCATGTCAAAGTTTTCTTCGGAATATATATAAATCTTCGGAGTGTTTCTCTGAAAATGAAATCTTCGGAATAGTAAGTTTTAACTTCTTCGGAATATATTGCTTGGGTTTATTTTTTCGGAGTTTTGTTTTTTCGGAATAATGAAAATTTTCGGACTTTACATTATCTTCGGAAAAAGCAATAAATTCAGAGAAATGAAAATTCTTCGGAATGTTAAACTAATTCAGAGAAATGGAATTTTCGGATAAAAGAAATAAAAAGCAAATATTCGGAATAATTAAGAAATTCAGAGAATAATTTCGGATAAAGCAAGTCTTCGGAAAAGAGGGTTCTTCGGAATACAAAACCCTTTTCCGAAGATTATAAAGATCAGATAAACAGTTACAGAAACAACTAAAAAGCAGAAAATAAGCTACGCATAAGCACAAATCAAATAAGCAATTAACTAAAACTTAATCTAAACAAACTTATAGAAAAACTAATCAAACCACAAATCAAAAACTTGAAAAACACTAATAAATCTAAAAATTAAAAATCAACTTTTTATAAAACAACTAATTAAAACACTTAATTAAAAATAAACATAATCAAACAATAAGCATCAAACACAATAAGCTATCAAAATCAAAAACATAAAAACCAATAAGCACAATCAATCAAAAACATCAATTAAAACAAGAACATGATTAATTAAACTACATGATTATCAAAATTAAACAAGATTAAAAAGATTAAAAAAGGAAGAATGAGAATGATTAATTGAAAATAGCTTGAAATTAAAATGATTAAGATTCAAATTACAAGATTAATAAAAAACATGGAAATTTAGATCACACCTACTCCTACTCTAATCTACTCCTAATCTAAAAACTAAAATCTAATTAACTAACACCCTCCTAATGACACATTAGGAGAGTATATATAGGAGGAGGGGAGGCTAGGTGTTGATGCTTTCTCCTTTCACTTTGTCTCGACTCGACTTAAATTCTTTGTCATTCTCGACGTCGTCTCGGGATTTGTCGATATAAATTGAACTCGTCTTATAATTTTCTTTTTTAATTAGACTTGGTTCTTCGACTTCATTAAACTTCCGTCTTTTAGACTTTTTCTTCGATAAATCTTCAGAATAGGCCTTGGACTTCCGTTCTTTTTGCACTCTTGATCTTTTGACTTCGTCTTTTCTCGTTTTCTTCGATAAAAGCCCGTGAAAGCCCTTGTTTTCTTCCCTTTTCACATTTTGCTCCTAAATCATAACAAAAACACAAACCACGCATAATTCCGACATTTACGACATAAAATACACGTTTTGGCTTGGTTATTATTATAATTAAGTGGTAAAAGGATGGGTGTTTTCACACCTATCATTGTACTATGGGTAGCCGACGGCTGGAGATCAAAATAAAGGGGATAGGATTCGATTTTCTTGCATTAAATTCAGTCATATGTTTGTATTCTCTCTTAATCACGAATTAAGGTAAACACTCTCTTAATCTTTCACTTTTATTCATGAAAACCCATTGGTATAACAAGAACACATGGGTTTAATTAAATAACAGGTTTTAGAAAGAAAGGGGGTGTCGGGTTTTTGCTTGATACACGAATACCGAGACACCAAGTCTCGGTGTGTCTACTGTTGGCCAACCATGACCCAAATAGGGGCGGTGGTGGCTGTGTTGTCTAGGCTGGAGCCAAAAACCCCAAATCAGGGGGTAAACGAACATAAGGGGGTGTTTAGGTTTAAAATACAGTGGGTATATATAGGGCAGTCGCAGGGTGTGTTTGGGTTTGCAAACAGTGGGAACTAAAAAACCAACAGTGGGAATATAACACAGGGCAACTGGAACAAGGACAAACAGTGGGAACTAATAACAGGCAGTGGGAACTTTTGGAAAACAGTGGCAACCGGCTGGGGACTAGTGGCCACTGTTGGTGGTGAGCAGTGGGACCACAGCCAGTCGCCTGTGGTGGTTGTTGATTCACGTTTGACCCGAGACAAGGTGTCTCGTGGAGGGGTTGACTCGTTTTGCCGGGAACGCGTACGTTAAAGGAATTTTAAAAAGAAACATTTACTAACATTAAGTCATTTTATAAATTAATGCTTATTTTGTTTATCATTTTATTAACGACTTAATTTAATTTAATTAGACTTTTTATTAATAAAGTTTTAACTAGTTTATAAATTAAATGTATAATCTTGTTTAAATGATTTATGCCTCATGGGATTTATTTATACTTCGAAATATATCAACCAAGCTTATCATTTTTGGAAACTTTCTATTTATGAAAGGTTACTAATTATAATAATATTATAATACCAGAATACAGTATAATACCATATCAGAATACAGTATAATATACAGTAAATCAGAAATACAGGATATACGCTATTTAGTAAATATTTAAAGAACAATCGGAATTATCAGAAATACACCAGACAATCAGATTAATCAGATTATTCATAAACAGTAATACAAGAATAAAATAAATTAAACTAAGAACAGATAAGAATCAGTAACAATAAACTGTAATCAGAACACTTATTACGCGTCCGTTAGTAACCGTGAAGTCGGAGTAGATCTTTCAGCTTTCGTTCTTATTTCATTACTGGACACGAGGTATGGATTTTTCGTCCTTTCTGTAAGGACTTCCCTTCTATGCATGATTAGGATTTCCAGTCTGCAGCCAAATGTTTCCCTCAGTACATGCTATAATCTATCTGAAAATATTTCAATAACTAAGTTATTGCCTGAGCCTTATATACAAGCATGACCAGTCAGTAGTACTAGCTACAGAGGTACCATAACCATGATACTTGAGGCACCGGTGTCATGACTCACCTGTGGGAGAGTGATATCCTGCAGTGTTCCACTCAGTTCAGCTTGGCCATTTTATCAATATTATTAGTGGGGCGTATGGATGCATCCTAGGCTATCAGCTTACAGTTTATCAAGTGAATGTGGTGTGTGCTCTACATCCTTCACATTGGAGCTGATCCCTCCACCCAACACATTATTTAGAGGTCACCCCTCTACCGCATGACGAGGTCACCCCTTCAGTTATTCATGCAACAATTGTTACAACACATGACCTATATACGCTTTTGTCAATTAAAATACAGTAAATGCATATTTTCAGATTTAACAGATAATAGTTCAGCTTTATTATTTATAAATCAGACTTTTTAGATTATACACAGATTTCTCCTACAACTTTACTTAGCAGTTTTACAGCTTCAGTATTTTATAATCTGTTGCATTTCAGTATTTCTTATCGTGCTTTATATCCATTCACTGGGCGTTATGCTCAGCCGTAGTTCCTTTCATGTTCTAACGGCAGTGACATCAGGACGCTCTTAAGATTCTGAGAGTACGTGCATTGGATGGAAGCTATCCAGACTTCTTTACTTATGCACTTCATATATTTATTTTCCTATTGGACATTGTTCGGTCCTTTCAATCAACATTTACTTTTCATGTTTTCAGCTTATGTTTGGATTACTGATGTTTGATTCCAGTATTTCCTTTATGGTCAGTTAATGTTTTAGGAAATTTACCTTATATGCTCTGATACCATAATTGTAACACCCCACGTGGATTTATTAAAGTTTTAATTTCAGTTAACGACGAGATCCGTCTTACCAACCCTGAACATATTCATTTTACTCCTGCCAGAAAAATCAGTAAAAATTGTTTCAGCTTTACGAGCATGTGAATTACTATATTTTAGCTGCGAAGACTTCTGGTCACCATTCATGATGCGATTTATGAAATTCCTTAAATTCATGATCAGCAGATTATCCCAAAGTTTCCATATGTAATTCCGGAAGTTTTTTTCGAGAAATTCCTCCCTAACCATGAGACGAAGTTTAACATCGAGCTTGTCTCAAGGACAGAACCTGTTTTCAGAACTCTTTATCGCAGGGTTTCAGCTGAGTTAAAAGAGTTGCAGTATTATCTGCAAGAGTTACCGAAACGAGGCTTTAATCGCCCTAGCACACTACTAGAAGGTGCACCGTTTCGGTCTATCAGGAAGAAGGTCGGTAACATGAGATCATGTATAGACCACCGGAAAACTTACCAGATCACCATTCTTAATCGATATTCATTCCACGTATAGAAGATTACCTGATGTGATACGATGTCTTAAACAATTCATGATCTTACCACCGTCAGTGGTGAGAGAAAGAACATGATGTTTTCCAGACTTCTATTGCACATGTTATAGTCTCTCTAAAATGTTGAATTGTACTTCTGAGCTTCTAAATGCTCCAGCTATATTACGAAATTGATGAATCAAAATTTTTCCACGAATGCTTAAACAAGTTCGCCAGTATAATTATCGGTACATCCTGATCTGCTAAATTCTAGAGGAGAACATGGAAATTTTCTTTTCACGATTTCGCATATTCTCTTATAGGAGAAAAGTATATGCGCAGCTTTCTAGATGTGAGTTCCAGATGAACAAGGTGGCCTTTCTGAGCCACCCTATTTCAACAGAAAGAAATTTCAGATAGTCATACGAAGATGAAGGCCATCACCAGATTGTAAGGATCGACGCCTGTGACTAAAATACAAAATTTTCTAGAACTCAGTTGACCACTACCGCAGAAATTACTGACAGTTCTCGCGATTATCCTTACATGATTAAGCTTACGCGTAAAGTAGAGAACCTACGCTAAAATTCTACGTTACACAAGATCCTACACAAGGAGAGACCTCATGTACCGAGACTCATAATTCTTCATGACTATTCACCCAGATCTCACCAGAACGTACCATAATCCCAGGCAGAATTTTGATAGTAGCAGTATAACACATTGATGCAGCTATGTTCATATCTTGATGCCTGTCATGCCAGAGGGTTCAAGATAGAACACCGACATGCTAGTGAGTTATTACAACCATTAGAAATTCTGAATAGAAATGAGACGAGATTCCATGGAAATTGTTATCAGTTACCACATACTCAGAAGAAGTATGATACTATCTAAGTCATTGTCGATCAGTTAACCACCCTACACGTTTTCTTTCATCCGAAATGATTACGCAGTAGCAGATCTGCAGGAAATTCAGCAGTAAATCGTACGATTTCAAGGTATTCTATCAACCATCATATCAGATAGAAAATTTCACGTTCACGAATCATGCTCACGTTCATGTTCACAAATCACTTATGTTCACATTCACATTCGCGTGTATGTTCATGTTCACGTTTACGTTCACCTTCACGTTTGCGTCTCATGTTCACATTATGATGTTGTTTCAGTCCATAGTTTGTGCTATCTCATGATTTAAGATGACACTCGCATTCATGACATTGTTCACGTTCAGGTTCGTGTTCCATCTCGCGATACACCTTTCACAGCTTGTCACCGATTACGGCTACAAAAAGCTTAAGAAACCAGACTCAAGTTTAGTACAACGTTCCCATACTCAGGCAGGCGTTTCTTATCTCGGGCCGTATCGTTTGGCATTCCCCCCCCCAGTCAGCATACGTTCATGATATTTCCTAGTACAACGTTCACGGCATGTTTCACTATATACTTCATGCACAGCGTTCCTCATATAATCGCGAACCACGTTCACAATTGCTCACGTAGCACGCTCACAATTGTTCACGTAGTTTGTCCCAATATGTTTCAGCATCTTTACTCAAAGATATAAATGTATTTTTTCAGGCTTGTACGTATCGTTTTACGTATCCTACATTTTATGCCTTACTCATTCGATCAAATTCAGAAAATCCATCTCTAGTATGGAACCATAAACTATTCACAATCGTCAGGACGGGGTCGTTAGGACCAAAATTTGCATTGTGTTTAGACCTTTGAAGGAATCGTTTCGACGGGAAGCCACTCGAAATGGAGGAGTCCATCCGGACCTCTCATTCCTTTTCCTTCAATAAATCTAGTTAAGTTCTTTCAGCCATGTTACGTTCCATGTCCTCTTCAGCCATGTCACGTTACATGTTCACTTCAGTCATGTCATGTTTATATCCTCCAGCAGCATTATGTTCTATTAAAGGCCAAATTATCCTTTAAGCTTACATGTCTTTTCAGCTTACGTGTTCTTTTAGTTCTTATAAACTTCATCAGCTTATTACCTTTAATTCGAGGACGAATTTTCCTTTTTAGAGAGGAAGAATTGTAAAACCGCAGCATTATCGTGTCTCTAATTCGAGGACGAATTGTTTTTTAGAGGGGATGAATTTTAAAACCCAAAATTAAAATCCATGAACAGTAAACTCACGCCGTCTCAGATTTAATTAAAATTACGCAATTCATTATCTTAGTTATTTCATAATAATAAATAATAATACTTTTCAAGTATTACGAAATAAATGTTTATTCAGAAAATAAATATTTTATGTCTTGAGTGAGCACAAAAACTTAAACACGAGCTATTCGTTTAAATTGATTAAAACATGAACGAAACATAAATATGCTTATGATTATTTGGGCCGTAGTTTATAAAAAACAAAAGGAAGGATAAATGGGCTTTGAGCCCACTATACTAGTAAATAAAAAAAAACGGGGGTCACCCCATTTCCCCTAGTCAGAAACTTTACACAAAAGAAAATATTAGGGTTGTTGTACTATGGGTGGCCGACGGCTGGAGATCAAAACAAAGGGGAATGAATTCGATTTTCTTGCAATGAATTCAGTCATGTGTTTGTATTCTCTCTTAATCACGAATTAAGGTAAACCCTCTCTTAATCTTTCATTTTTATTCACGAAAACCCATTGGTATAACAAGAACACATGGGTTTAATTAAATAACAGGTTTTAGAAAGAAAGGGGGTGTCAGGTTTTTGCTTGATACACGAATACCGAGACACCAAGTCTTGGTGTGTCTACTGTTGGCCAGCCGTGACCCAAATAGGGGCGGCGGTGGCTGTGTTCTTTAGGCCGCAGCCAAAAACCCCAAATCAGGGGGTAAATGAACATAAGGGGGTGATTGGGTTTAAAATACAGTGGGTATATATAGGGCAGTCGCATGGTATGTTTGGGTTTGCAAACAGTGGGAACTAAAAAACCAACAGTGGGAATATAAAACACGGCAGCGGGAACAAGGACAAACAGTGGGAACTTATTACAGGCAGTGGGAACTTTTGGAAAATAGTGGCAACTGGCTGGGGACCGGTGGCCACTGTTGGTGTTGAGCAGTGGGACCATAGCCAGCCGGCTGTGGTGGTTGTTGATTCACGTTTGACCCGAGACAAGGTGTCTCGTGGAGGGGTTGACTCGTTTTGTCGGGAATGCGCACGTTAAGGGAATTTCAAAAAGAAACGTTTACTAACATTAAGTTATTTTATAAATTAAGGCTTATTTTGTTTATCATTTTATGAACGTTAATTTAATTTAATTAGACTTTAAAGTAATAAAGTTTTAACTAGTTTAAAAATTAAATGTATAATCTTGTTTAAATGATTTAAGCCTCATGGGATTTATTTATACTTCGAAATATATCAACCAAGCTTATCATTTTTAGAAACTTTCTATTTATGGAAGGTTACTAATTATGGTAATATTATAATACCAGAATACAGTATAAAACCATATCAGAATACAGTATAATATACAGTAAATCAGAAATACAGGATATAGGCTATTCAGTAAACATTTAGAACAATCGAAATTATCAGAAATGCACCAGACAATCAAATTAATCAGATTATACATAAACAGTAATACAAGAATAAAATAAATTAAACTAAGAACTAATAAGAATCAGTAACAGTAAACTGTAATCAAACAACTTATTACGCGTCCGTTATTTATGTAGTAACCGTGAAGTCGGAGTAGATCTTTCATCTTTCATTCTTATTTCATTACTGGACACGAGGTACGGATTTTTCGTCCTTCCAGTAAGGACTTCCCTTCTATGCATGATTAGGATTTCCTGTTTGCAGCCAAATGTTTCCCCCAGTACATGTTATAATTTATCTGAAATTAATTTAATAACTAAGTTATTGCCTGAGCCTTATATACAAACATGACCAGTCAGTAGTACTAGTTACGGAGGTACCGTAACCATGACACTTGAGGCACCGGTGTCATGACTCACCTGCGGGAGAGTGATATCCTGCAGCGTCCCACTCAGTTCAGCTTGGCCATTTTATCAGTATTATTAGTGGGCCGTATGGATGCATCGTAGGCTATCAGCTTAAAGTTTATCAGGTAAATGTGGTGTGTGCTCTACATCCTTCACGTTGGAGCTGATCCCTCTACCCAACACATTATTTAGAGGTCACCCCTCTACAGCATGACGATGTCACCCCTCTAGTTATTCATGCAACCGTTGTTACAACACATGACCTATATAAGCTCTTGGCAATTAAAATACAGTAAATGCATATTTTCAGATTTAACAGATAATAGTTCAACTTTATTATTTATAAATCAGACTTTTTAGATTATACACATATTTCTGCTACAACTTTACTTATCTGTCTTACAGCTTCAGTATTTTATCATCTGCTTCATTTTAGTATTTCTTATCGTGCTTTATATCCGTTCACTGGGTGTTATGCTCAGCGGTAGTTCCTTTTAAGTTCTAACGGCAGGTACATCAGGACGCTCTTAAGATTCTAAGAGTACGTGCATTGGATGGAAGCTATCCAGACTTCTTACTTTATGCACTTCATATATTTATTTGCCTGTTGTACATTGTTAGGTCCTTTCAATCAGCATTTACTTTTCATGTTTTGAGCTTATGTTTGGATTATCGATGTTTGATTCCAGTATTTCCTTTATGGTCAGTTAATGTTTTAGGAAATTTACCTTATATGATCTGATACCATAATTGTAACACCCCACTTGGATTTATTAAAGTTTTAATTTCAGTTAACGAAGAGATCCGTCTTACCAACCCTGAACATATTCATTTTACTCCTGCCAGAAAAAGCAGTACAAATTGTTTCAGCTTTACGAGCACGTGAATTACTATATTTTAGCTGCGAAGACTTCTGGTCACCATTCATGATGCGAATTATGAAATTACTTAAATTCATGATCAGCAGATTATCCTAAAGTTTCCATATGTAATTTCGAAAGTTTTTTTCAGAAATTCCTCCCTAACCATGTGACGAAGTTTAACATCGAGCTTGTCTCAAGGACAGAACCTGTTTTCAGAACTCTTTATCGCACGGTTTCAGCTGAGTTAAAAGAGTTGCGGCATTAGCTGCAAGAGTTACCAAAACGAGGCTTTAATCGCCCTAGCACACTACTAGAAGATGCACCGTTTCGGTCTATCAGGAAGAAGGTCGGTAACATGAGATCATGTATCGACCACCGGAAAACTTACCAGATCACCATTCTTAATAGATATTCATTCCACGTATAGAAGATTACTTGATGTGATACGATGTCTTAAATATTTCTTCAGAACAATTCACGATCTTACCACCATCAGTGGTGAGAGAAAGAACATGATGTTTTCCAGACTGCTGTTGCACATGTTATACTCTCTCTAAAATGTTGATTTGTACTTCTGAGCTTCTAAATGCTCCAGCTACATTACGAAATTGATGAATCAAAATTTTTTCACAAATGCTTAAACAAGTTCTCCAGTATAATTATCGATAACATCCTGATCTGCTAAATTCTAGAGGAGAACATGGAAATTTTCTTTTCACGATTTCGTAGATTCTCCGATAGGAGAAAAGTATATACGCATCTTTCCAGATGTGAGTTCCAGATGAAAAAGGTGGCATTTCTGAGCCACCCTATTTCAACAGACTAATATTTCAGACAATCATACGAAAATGAAGGCCATCACCAGATGGTCAGGATCGACTCCTGTGACTAAAGTACAAAATTTTCTAGAACTCAGTTGACCACTACCACATAAATTACTGACAGTTCTCGCGATTATCCTTCGATGATTAAGCTTACGCGTAAAGTAGAGAACCTACGCTAAATTTCTACGTTACACAAGATCCTACACGAGGAGAGACCTCATGTACCAAGACTCATAATTCTTCATGACTATTCACCCAGATATCACCAGAACGTACCATAATCCCAGGGAGAATTTTGATAGTAGCAGTATAACACATTGATGCAGCTATATTCATATCTTGATGCCTGTCATGCAAGGAGGTTCAAGATATAACACCGACATGCTAGTGAGTTATTATAACCATTAGAAATTCTGAATAGAAATGAGACGAGATTCCATGGAAATTGTTATCAGTTACCACAGACTCGGAAGAAGTATGATACTATCTAAGTTATTGTCGATCACTTAACCACCCTACAGGTATTCTTTAACCCGGAAGGATTACGCAGTAGAAGATCTGCAGGAAATTCAGCAGTAAATCGTATGATTTCAAGGTATTCCATCAACCAACATATCAGATAGAAAATTTCACGTTCACGAATCATGCTCACATTATGTTCACATTCACGTTCGCGTTTATGTTCATGTTCACGTTTACGTTGACCTTCACGTTTGCGTCTCACGTTCACATTACGATGTTGTTTCAGTCCATAGTTTGTGCTATCTCATGATTTAAGTTGACACTCGCATTCATGACATTGTTCACGTTCAGGTTCGTGTTCCATCTCGCGATACACGTTTCACAGCTTGTCACCGATTACGGCTACATAAAGCTTAAGAAACCAGACTAAAGTTTAGTACAACGTTCCCATACTCAGGCAGACGTTTCCTATCTCAGGCCGTATCGTTTGGCATTCCTCCCTCAGTCATCATATGTTCATGATATGTCCTAGTACTAGTTCACGGCATGTTACAAGATATACTTCATGCACAGCTTTCCTCATATATTCTCGAACCACGTTCACAATTGCTCACGTAGCACGTTCACAATTGTGCACGTAGTTCGTCCCAATATGTTTCAGCAGCTTTACTCAAAGATATAAATGTATCTTTTCAGGTTTGTACGTATCGCTTTATGTATCCTACATTTTATGTCTTACTCATTCGATCAGATTCAGAAAATTCATCTCTAGTATGGAACCAGAAACTATTCAGCATCGTCAGGACAGGGTCATTAGGACCAAGATTTTCATTATGTTTAGACCTTTGAAGGAATCCTTTCGAGCGGGAAGCCACTCAAAACGGAGGAGTCCATCCGGACCTCTCATACTTTTTCCTTCAAAAAATCCAGTTAAGTTCTTTCAGCCATGTTACGTTCCATGTCCTCTTCAGCCATGTCACGTTACATGTTCACTTCAATCATGTCATGTTTATATCCTCCACCAGCATTATGTTCTATTGAAGTCCAAATTATCCTTTGAGCTTACATGTCTTTTCATCTTACGTGTTCTTTTAGTTCTTATAAACTTCATCAGCTTATTACCTTTAATTCGAGGACGAATTTTCCTTTTTAGAGAGGAAGAATTGTAAAATCGCAACATTATCGTGTCTCTAATTCGAGGACGAATTATTTTTTAGAGGGGAAGAATTGTAAAACCCAAAATTTAAATCTATGAACAGTAAACTCGCGTCGTCTCAGATTTAATTAAAATTACGCAATTCATTATCTCAATTATTTTAGAATAATAAATAATAATACTTTTCAAGTATTACGAAATAAATGTTTATTTAGAAAATAAATATTTTATGTCTTGAGTAAGCACAAAAACTTAAACACGAGCTATTTGTTTAAATTGATTAAAACGCGAACGAAACATAAATATGCTTATGATTATTTGGGCCATAGTTTATAAAAAACAAAAGGAAGGATAAATGGGCTTTGAGCCCACTATACTAGTAAACAAAAAAACGAGGGTCACCCCATTTCCCCTGGTCAGAAACTTTACACAAAAAAAAATATTAGGGTTGTTGTACTATGGGTGGCCGACGGCTGGAGATCAAAACAAAAGGGAAAGGATTCTATTTTCTTGAAATGAATTCAATCATATGTTTGTATTCTCTCTTAATCACGAATTAAGGTAAGCCATATCTTAATCTTTCATTTTTATTCACGAAAACCCATTGGTATAACAAGAACACATGGGTTTAATTAAATAACATGTTTTAGAAAGAAAGAGGGTGTCCGGTTTTTGCTTGATACACGAATACCGAGACACTAAATCTCGGTGTGTCTATTATTGGCCAGCCGTGACCCAAATAGGGGCGGCGGTGGCTGTGTTGTTTAGGCCGCAGCCAAAAACCCCAAATCAGGGTAAATTAAGGCTTATTTTGTTTATCATTTTATTAATGTTAATTTAATTTAATTAGACTTTAAACTAATAAAGTTTTAACTAGTTTATAAATTAAATGTATAATCTTGTTTATATGATTTAAGCCTCATGGGATTTATTTATACTTTGAAATATATCAACCAAGCTTATCATTTTTGGAAACTTTCTATTTATGGAAGGTTACTAATTATAGTAATATTATAATACCAGAATACAGTATAATAGCATATCAGAATACAGTATAATATACAATAAATCAAAAATATATGATATACGCTATTCAGTAAATATTTAAAGAACAATCGGAATTATCAGAAATACACCAGACAATCAGATTAATCAGATTATACATAAACAATAATACAAGAATAAAATAAATTAAACTAAGAACAAATAAGAATCAGTAACAGTAAACTTTAATCAGACAACTTATTACGCGTCTGTTATTTATGTAGTAACCGTGAAGTCGGGGTAGATCTTTCAGCTTTCATTCTTATTTCATTACTGGACACGAGGTACGGATTTTCTGTCCGTTCAGTAAGGGCTTCCCTTCTATGCATGATTAGGATTTCCCATCTGCAGCCAAATGTTTCCCCCAGTACGTGTTATAATCTATCTGAAATTATTTTAATAACTAAGTTATTGCCTGAGCCTTATATACAAGCATGACCAGTCAGTATTACTAGTTACGGAGGTACCGTAACCATGACACTTGAGGCACCGGTGTCATAACTCACATGCGGGAGAGTGATAGCCTGCAGCGTTCCACTTAGTTCAGCTTGGCCATTTTATCAGTATTATTAGTGGGGCGTATGGATGCATCCTAGGCTATCAGTTTATCGTTTATCTGGTGAATGTGGTGTGTGCTCTACATCCTTCACATTGGAGCTGATTCCTCCACCCAGCACATTATTTAGAGGTCACCCCTCTACAGCATGACGAGGTCACCCCTCCAGTT